>CM077305.1:185277500-186538333 GCA_039655065.1 Glossophaga mutica
CACACCTCATTTGGGACTAGCCATATTTCAACTCATCAATAGCCAATACTGTATTGGGCAGCACACATACACCGTTGGTTTCTGCTGCTTCATTGGGCCTGAGATCTCGACCCGTTCTCCGGTCGCATACCTTCTTATAGTCTGTATCAGCTCAAACACCTATCCTGGAGAGGAGCTCCATCTAATGCGGCCCACTCCCTCCCCATCATTCTCTATACCATTATCCTCTTTTATTGTCTCAATAGCAATGGTCTCTTGAAAACAAATCTTATTTGTTTGCTTACATCTTCTCCACCAGAATGTAAATTTCACGGGGGCAGGACATTTTTTTTAATGTATTTTTTGGTCTCGGTGATTTTCCCGTGGCGAGCACCGTTCCTGGCACACAGATGGCGATCACTTTTGTGGGACGCAGGAATCGCATTTCTCTGGAACCCAGCGGAAGGGGGCAGGGTAGCAATGTGTCACAGGTGGGACGCCCACGTTGCGCGCGGCTGCGCCCGTCCCCTCGCGGCGTGGGTGTGGGGTGAGTGGGTGTGTGCAGGGTGTGCGCGGTAGAGCGCGCCAGCGAGTCCGAGCGCTGAGCAGAGAGGAGCAGTGAGCGCGGCTCACAAACCGCAGCGCCGGCCGGGCTGGAGAGCTTGGAGGTGGGTGGGCCGTGTCTCCAGCCCGCCCGCGGGGTCCCCATTGGTCGCTTGCGGCCGCCCTCCGCCCGGAAGCCGGCGAGGAGCCGAAGGGCTGCTCCGGAGCTGGAGTAGGAGAGCCTGGCTGAGCAGACACTGGGGCGATCGCTCGGGATCCGAGCTCCGGAGTCGCTCCCTCCCTGCGCTCCCGCTGCCGCCGACCCGTTCATCTCCGGCGCTGGCGCCAGCGGTCGGCTTCCAGCAGTGCTCCGGAGGGACCCGGGTAGCTCCCGGCGCCCGGGTGAGTGACCGCGCGCGGCTCCCGGGGGTCCTCCAGGGCCCCTACGCCCGCTCTTGCTTTCGTGGCCGGGGTTTGCCAGGGCAGCGCTCCGGGCCACCGGGAAGGCCAAGGCGGGGAAACTTGGCTGCGGGGAGAAGTGGGATCGCAGCCAGGAGGCGCCCCCAGCCCCGCGGGCTGGGTGGGAACAGGTGGCGCGGGCTGGGCCGAGCGCTTTGTGTCACTGCACAGAGACCAGTAGCGGGCGGCCGCGCCTCCCTCGGCCGCTCCCTTCCCTCCCCTGCTCCCCCGGGCGGCCGCGCGCCGGGTCGGCGGGGTAACAGAGCGGGAATTGCCAGGAATGTGCCTCTAGGGACTGCCTGGCTCGAGGGAGGAGAGGGGGTGGCCTCGGAGGTGTGGGAGCCGAGAGGTGACACGGGGGCTGCACCTCCGCTGCTGTTGGAGAGTGATGCTTCCAGCCAGGCGCGTTCAGCCCGGGCTAGGGCTTCATTCTTCCAGGGAACCCCTGGAAGTGGATGGGGAGCTGGGTGGGTGTGTGTGCGGAGAAAGGGGAGGCCAGTCACTTCCGGAGCTGGTTGTTATCATTTCAGAGCTGCCTGCTTTCGGAGACGCGGACCTTGGCATGCGTTTGTGCCCTTCCTCAAGCGTGCCCGCGATGGGGGCCTGGGGACATCCGTGGCCCTGTTTTAACAAAGGGTGCTCCTTTCCATCTGGTGGGAGGGGCAGCTCCGGAGAAGTGGTCTTCGGCGAGCCGGTCTTAGCCCTGGGTAGGCTTACTTCCTTTTGGGGTTGTCATTTTATTAGTCTTAATTGCCTTTTCTCTCTCTCTCTCTCTCTAAGAACTGGAGACTGATGCAGGAAGAACCCATGGAGGCGCAGGAGCGGTGGTGATGGTTTGGGAAGCGGAGCTGAAGTGAGCTGGGCTTTGGTGAGGCGTGACAGTTTATCATGACCGTGTTCAGGCAGGAAAACGTGGATGATTACTATGACACCGGCGAGGAACTTGGCAGGTACAGGAGGTTCTTAGAGGCGCTTGCTACTGGATTGTGGGAATGCATAATGTTGGGGGCAGTGGGCGGTGAACAAATGCAGTTTGAATCAGGCGTCTCCCTCACCGTTCCAGGAGATTGGCAAACTGTAGAGAAAAGAGTTACCCAGTAAAGGCTAGGGACCAGAAATAAACCACGAACTCCAAGGGCCTGGGGGTGGACAGGCAGTTTCAGCTTTAGATTATGATGCAAAGTATTGATCAAGACCCCTGGACAAGAACAGATTGAATTGCCTGCGGTTCTCTAGTCAGCCTTGCCTAACGACAGGAGGAGGCAAACGCCAGGATCTAATTGCAACTGGAGTTAGCCCTTCTGTGTGGTTCAAACAGAGAATACAAAGTAATTAATGGGCTTTTTAAGTCTTCATTCTTCCCCTCCTTCTGAATTTTCAGAGTAACATGCCCAAGTATTGTGTGCTACACGGAGACTTGCCAGATGTTGGTGTCAGGCTTCGATTTTGAAACTGACTCAAACCAGGAACTTAATTACTCAGTTGGTGTTGGTGGTGGCTTTCATTTCATTCCTAATGTTAAATTTTTAACAAATCAATGAGCGAGAGTCTAATATGGCTATCTGGATGCGGAGCCTGTTCCATTGCCATGGGAGTTGTGATTCTGAGTGTAAAATCTTTCAATTTCTAGGTAGACAATGATTTCTTTGGGGGCATCCAAACCCCTCACTGGTTTCTCCTTGACTGGGTGTCTGGCAGGATGGGTTGAGCCCCCGAACTTTAGTGGAAAATCCCTATTTTGACACCTACATTTATAAATTCAGCATGTGAAATCCAACTGCAGTATATTTGTATTGTGAGTAAAGTAGGCAAAAGGATCTTTAAACAAACCAAAAGTATGTATTGACTTACACTTGTTATCAAAATATGTATTTTTCCATACACACCTGATGTCCTGCTTCCTTTTTGTGAAAAGGAAATGTACAAACACCACGCCCTAGATTACCTAATGAGAATTATGAAAGTCGAGCTTAACTAAAATTCTTTTATGAATTCAAAAAATAGTGCAGAAGGCAAGCTGTTTTTTCAAAAGTTGCTGTAACCGCGAATCTCGGTTTATGTTTGGTATTGACTGAGAACATCACTGGCCTTGGAGTTGCATATGGTGTCTTAGAGATTTACTGAGTCAGGAAATCAGAAGGAAAGCTCTCAAAAATGACATTTCATGGTAATGTTTAAGGTTTGCGAGTACGTAGTTGAAATACTTGGTTTAACTAGAATTAAATTACTTCATCCCTGTGGTTTTTAGCAAGATGAGTGACATACGAAGTTTTTCTTTGGAAGTAGGGGGACAGTGGGAAAAAAATGTATTTTAATTCTGTTTGTGCAGGGTAGCCTGATTATATAAATTGTCTTACGGAGAGATGATGGCTTCGTAGATTAAGTACACTGACCTTATTTTCGTTAAGATCTTTTGGTAGAGTTATATGTTATGAGAAAGAAGAAACAAATGAGGCCTGCCTGTGGCTGGCGTGGGGAGTTTGTGATCTCTGTTTCGTGGGTGTGATGACGCGCCCTCTGCCTCTGCCTCCGCCCTGAAAAGTGGTTTGCGGATTCGTCACTAGCATTTCACTTTGATTTCGGCTCTGTCTGCATTTCTGTGCGTAACTTTCTCCCCACTGTCCAAGGATAACCGACGAATTGTTTCTTGAATAATTTCATTTCTGTGACCTGTGGCTTTGAAAGAAGTGCTCTGAAAATTGACAGTTGGGATTTTTTTTTTTTTTTAAGGAACGTATACGTGCCCATCTAGCTGCTCTTTCTTTTGGTTTTGCCTAAAAATGGATTAAATGGTTGGTTCTTTGACGTTTTCTTTACGTCCAGTGGTTTTCATGTCTGCCTTGGAAATAGCCGCCTCCCGACAACAAGTCCTGATACAAGGCAGACGAGATGCTGCTCCACGTGTCCCTGAGAGGAGAGTGGGAGTGGAGGCAGGGGTTCGTGCAGAAAGTGGAAATGGGCAGATATTTAACACAAACACAAGGTTGTCCTACGCGGTGAATTATACACAGACCAACATCTAGGATTTAAGACTTTATCTGCATACTATAATGATCAGTAATCTAAGTAAGAACTACTCACTTACCTTATAAATGTGCTGAGACAAGGTCCAAAGCTAGAGGAGGGAAGATAAGTTTTTAAACAAGTAGCATATTATTGTTATTTTACTTCTAGGAAAACAGAGGGTATGTATGTAGGAGGATGACTGTGTGGGCGTGTCTGTGTGTCCGTGTCGCTGTCCATCTGCCTATGTGGGTTGGTGTGTGTCTGTTTGTACTGCCCCAGACTGCTGTAAAAGCTTGCTCTGAACTCCAAAGCACTTCATAAAGTATGACTATTGCTGTAGTGATACAGCAGGCAGACCACTGGGCAGAAACCCTGCTCCAGAATCAGCTCTGCAGCTTGCTAGCTTTGTAACCCTGAACACCTAGGTCTCTTACCCTCTCTTGACCCTCACTCAGGATCTTCATCTGAAAAATGAGAGGCCTAGGGATCATTTCATGGCTGTTATGAAAACCAAGTCACCTAACACATGTAAAGGTATTTTATCAGCAGTGAAGAGTTAAACAAATATAGATATCATCTGCAGGACTGGCCAAGACATGTGGGTGTTCCAAGCAGGCTAATAACTTAGCCTGCAACTCAATATTCTTTTAGTATCTGCTGACCAATTTGGGGGAAGGAGGCCCTGTGGGAAAAGGGACACGGGGAGACCCATGGCTGCCAGCGCTGGGCCGCTCCACTCTGATTCTACGTATGCGCTTCTCTCTGGCCTCGAACTTGCACACCTTCAGAGTGGAAACAAGGCCCTGCAGTGAATGGGCGTCATCTTGAGAAGATGGTTCACTGACCATGAGTATTGACTCCAGCAGGCCCTTTGGGGTCTCACCCTCTATCCCAGGAGGTGGAACAAAGAACTGCCTCTGTCACAGGCAGTGGTCAGTGGGAGGAGTTTTCATAAAAGCAGATTTCTCCATCTGCTGTTACACTTGAGTTGTTTGAATGCCCCAGCTTGCCTTAGCATCTCTTATCAGTTGGCACTTGGGGCAACTGCAGGCTGGCTTGTCCCACCATTGGGCTCCAGTTACACCCTTGGCTGTGGTTCAGCCTAACCTGTGAGCTTTCTGGGCACCTCTCTGAACACTGCTGTCCTGAGGACCTGGACTTCTTCCCTCTTCTGCTGTCTGACCTTACATGATCTTAACACCTGGGTCCCACCTCCTGAGTAAATGCTTCTATGATGCTTTCTCCCTTTCAGGAGCTCAATGACTTACTGTCTGGAACACTCCTTTGGTCCATGACTGCCATGTGCTGTGCCCCATCCTTGCTTTGTGTTGTTGTTATCCTTGTAGCTAGCTTGAAAGTCCTTTCAGGTGGCCTTTTCTCACCAGGGTGTGCAGTGTGCTGCATACCACCAAGCAAAGTTTCACTGATGCCTGAATGAGTTAAGCAGGTTGGGAGGTGCAGTGCTGAGACCAGGATGAGGATTTAAGATGCAGTGGTGGTGCAGGTGCTGATGCTGATAGAGAGGCCGTATGCATGTGGTTCACCCGCAGCACACTCATTTGGAAAGTGGGGAGACACCTACTTCTGCAGGATATTGTTAGAATTAGAGACAGTGGCTACAAACATCTGACACATAGTCACTACCTAAGATTACTTTTAATAACCTGATTTTCCTATCACGGCATTTACCACGTTGCGTAATTAGTAGTTGTTTGATTATCTGCTTTCCCCACAGGTTGTCACAGAGTGGTGACCTTGGATCACATTCCATTTTTATCTCTAATGCCTAATTAGATGTGTGACATTAGGTGCTCAATAAATGCTTGCTGATTAAAGGAATGGATTAATATCTGGAAGGCACATGCATCTCAATAAATGATGACTCTGGTGGAGATGAGCTTAGGACATGGAAGGCTGCGTCTTGTAGAAATAAAATATTCTTTGCTTTTGCTTTCTCGGTGACTGAACACTAATGTGCACTGCAGCCTAAATTTCCAGCACAAGATCAGTTTAAACAAAACAAGGTGGAGCATTAAATATTTTACATTGGTTTGGAGGGCTGCTAGAAGCTAGTGATTCACATTTAAACCATTTGCATTTTGGCATAAAAACCCATAGGCATTGTAACTGAAGCAAGAAATGGTAAGAAGCCCTGGCAGTCTGAGTACACCCTCCCATTGGATGACCGAGGACTGCAGGAGCGAGTCCTAAGAACTCCAGCTTTCCTGTGCGGGTAGAAGGAGGAGAGACTTCCCCATGTGGGAAATGCAGGCCCACAAGGCTGCCCAGTGAGAGCATCCTGGACAACTGTGCTGAGTGGGATTTCTCTCTTTGCCTTTCCACTCCATGGCCCCCCAGAACTTTCCTCTGATCGGAAAGGCTGCAAGGTTTTAGAGAGATGAAGCTCAAATATATGTATTAGAGGTAACAGTGGTTATTAAATTCTCTGCATTTTTGGAAGGTCTAATGATGGTCTTCTAGGGTGTGAAGGGGGGCATGATGATAGTAGAGGCTGATGGTTTGTCTGAATGCTTGCTCGCTAGCACTAGGAACATGTCTCTGGACCACTCATGGCCATACTTTAGGTCCCATTAGGCCAGGAACCTAGGGAGCCAAGGGTCTTAGTGATGGAGAAACCAAGGAGCACTGAGGCTGACTTCCTGGTCTCTCTGTGTCCTTTATCCTAAGCTTGTGTCTTACTCAGCCGCTTTGGCACCTAAAGGCCTTATAACATCATCACATCGGTGCAAAGCTGTGAAAAACCCACAATAAGCTTACAGAGATGGATGCTCGAATGAATTTCAGTAATTACATAGAAGGATTATATTGGAAGAGGTGACATTGTCGGACATGTCCTCTGGTCTCCAGCAAAGTCGTAAGTCCTTGAAGGCAGAGACCATTTCCTTCCAGGTGGGGTGAGGGAAGGAAGGGGCATGAGGCACAAATGTGTGCTGCTGGGTTCCTTTGGAGAGGGTGTGGTCTGAGCCACTTGAGCGACAGGATTAAGACTACTTTGCCTGCCCTGGTTTCCTGCTGGGATGTGTGTGGGGAATGTTATGAATGGTCACCCTTAATCCTACTCACCTGCGGTGTGTGACTGACCTGACCAGGCCTGTTGATCCCACTGGTCAACACGTGGGCCTTCTTCCCCACTTTCAAAGAGAAAATGCCAGGAAGTCTGTCCTTAGTAGAAACTTATTTTTGACCAAAAAAAAAGAAAGCCTCCCCGTGGTGGAGGGGAGGAGCTTCTGTTGGTGAGGGACCCTTAGACATCTAGACCTAGAAGAAGGCGGAGTGATCAGTGCGCTCCCTGCTCGTGTCATCCAGTGGATGCTCAGACCGGCCAGGTGTCTTTCTCAAGCAGCTGGCCAGCAGGCAGCAAGAGAGGGACCCAGGACCGCAGGCGGGCCATTTCACTTTGTTCTCTGCACTACTTGTGATTTGGCATTTTTTTCTTTTTGGAATCCAAATAAAGTTGCTCTGGAAGAGAGGTGATTTGGGCAGCCATTTTAACATCTACACTGGAAAGGATGATTAGAAATCACTGGTGCCATTGCACGCAAGGTTTTCCTTTTCACCCCAGCAGAGGCGGACCGTTTGACCTCAGAATTCTCATGGCTACTCTCTTCTTCCAAACGGCTTGTGCCCCAGTTGTGAATGGTGTTAGTGTGCAGCATAATTTTACCCAAGTCCCAGAGTTAATAGTTTAGCTTTTCAGAAAGTTCACAGAGCACTTTGATTATTATTTAACCTTTAAGTAATGTAATGTGTAAGAGTCCAGCTCTGCCTAGCAGGCCACCCCCTAAATGACAGCTTCTCATTTCGTTAAGCGGCACTAGTTGTCTGGTTTAGGGTGGGTGTGTGATTGTTTGAGACTGTGTGAAAGGTAGTACTTAAGTGTTTTGCTTTGGTTTGTTATGGTAAATTATCAAAACAAAATGCATTGTCTCTCAGCCTTGAAGGAGATTACATGGAACTATAATTATTTATAATAAATCCAATTTATCACTTTGTCAACATTCTAAATGAATTCCTTTAAATATGCAGTTAGGAGAGGGGAGGAAAGATTGACATTTGGTTTTTCTACACCATCTAACTAAATGGGTTTAAAATAGCTTGGCCTAACTGGTAAATTTTTCTTAGGTAAAACAAGAAGTCTGGTTGTACCCCAGTTCTAGGTTTAATGTGCCGGGGCAGGGGGGCGGATTTTACAATGAAAAAGTCTGAAACCCGACAGAGTTTGTGTCTCATTCTCAATCCCAGTCCAAAACAAAACGAAATGAAACAGTCATGTGCTCGTAACCGATCTGCAGTGAGAGCTGACCGGTCTGGTCCTCAGTGACCTGTTTGTCACGTCTGTCTTTTCTAAGTGACGTTGAGAGCTAGTGTGGCTTACAGATCACACTGTGGGCATTTAAGTATAACGTTGCTTACCTCTGAGAGGTGGCTGTGGGGTTTTCCCCTTGTGTTCTACTTGTCATTTCTACTGGGAGCTTGAGAAACTTTATTCAATAACTTAAAGTATATTCAGAGATATCAGGATGGGTAGGGGAAAGGGGGAATGTTGTTGAATTTTTTTTCTTTTTATAAACACATTCAACTTCCGATGAAAAACATAACATTTGAACGAATGAATGCTGTAAACTTCTGATCACTGGTGTTGGAAAAGCTCATATTGATGGTGCTTATAGTCAGAAGCCTGGTGGTTTTTGGCTGAGAAATTGAGTTCTGAATATGGACTCTTTGGGGACATAATTTTTTTGGCTGTCAAAACTGTCTGATTATTCTTATTAAAATATAATGTGATGATGATGAATGTGGCTGGTTTTTAAATATCTCAAGTACAATTGATATGGTAAGTTTTCACCTTCAAGGCAGGAGCTGATTTCTATTTTTCCCCATTGTTGAATAGTTCTTTCCACAGTTCATTGTTAGAAAATGGTACCTTTAAAACTATGCAGACTTTGCCTTTTTAACTTAAAGAGAGTGTCAGGATTTTTAAGCCTTTACTTTGCTCTTTCAGGCTCTTGTTCCTGTCCCCACCCACCCCAGTATAGAATTTTCTAGTTGAAAAAGTCATGTGGGGAAGTAATCAGTGCCCTGCCCCTGTGGTCCCATCATGAAAAGGATTAGATGTCCCTGAGTTTCCTGCCTCTGTGTCTGCCTGGCAGCTCCTACATCTGTCTATGAGAGGCTGTGTGTGCAGGAGGGTAGCTGTGACTTAGGTGATGCAGGAAAGAGTGACAGAAGGCTACCCTGGGACCAAGAGGGAGTGGCCTGAAAGAGAAGAGGTCAATAGTTGGCGCTGATTCAGTTCTAATGCTTCCATTCTCCTCTGAGAAGTTCTTCTAAATCTGTGTAGAGCTCAGTGTTTTTTTTCTTTTTTTCTTTTGCCATCTGTGGTTTATGGGTAAGCAGCGGAAATGTGTGTCTCTGGGAAAGTGATGAAAGGCTGCAACCTTTTGAGTGTAATATTTAATAGGCTGGGAGTTACAAGCTGCTTCACGTTAGAAAAACAAAGCCACGGCACTGTGGGTACATGGATCCTGTAGAGAACAGACTTCTAACAGCTCACTGCTGACGTCCGAGACACCAAATTGCACATGATACGCTGGGGAGCAGGCCTTAGAAATTTGGTAAGCCAAAAAGCTCCGAGAGGGTATTTGCTATCTTACAAATACTCTTTTATTGGTCTATAAATCAGTATAATTGAAAGCAGAGCCTGCCAGGAGTGTCCACTGTACACCTGGCACATGAATATAGAAAGTTGTCTTTCTAAGTGTTATCTCTGCCACTCGGGGTATCCAAGATCAGCATGTGAACTGCTGTTAGTGAAGCCAGAAAATTCCACCGTGTTGGTCCTCAGCACCTCCCCTGGCTTCAGATAGTCAGGGGTTTGTTTCCTGCCCCACCACAGCTTGGAGTAACCTGTTTCCTGGCTGGTTACTGTAGTCTGCAGACAAGCAGTGCATCGGCACCAGTGTGCACAGGGCCGGGTCTGGCTGGCGTAAGGCATTGCTGCTTTTTCCTCTTTGATGTCACTTTTCCCATGTTGTGAAGTTGGAATGAAGTGGAGTCCTCACCTGTCATTCTGTTTGGTGGTCAACCTGTAAGATGACTGGTAGGGGCTCTGTTCTTGGCATTTCTTTAAACTGTAATTCAAACAAGCATCAGGATGAATGGGAGATATTTACGGTCTTTCCATTGAGAGTTGGTAGGGTTTGCTCCAAGCACCATCATCTAGCTCCTCTCACATAGAGCTTTAGGCAGGAACTCAATCGTTTGGGAGAGGAAGTGAATGAGTACAAGTGGAATCTTTTCCAGGACGAAGTGTTATCAGCCTGTGTTTTCCTCCCTGCCCCTGCTTTGGCACAGAGACATAGGTGTGCCAAACATGGCCATGGACAGGCAAGGTAAGCCTGCAGCGGTGTGGAAGTCTCTGGTTTTGCCTAATGTGATTTGGGCACTGAATGAGTATATTCTGTTTATGACTATTACTAATTAATGTGGACCAACCTTTGTGGGCTTCATTTTCAGAAGCAATATTCTCTTTAATGCAGATAATTTTGAAAAATTAGCTTCATTAGAGAGAAATTTTATCCTGGAGAAATAAGGAAATACGTAATGACCTGGCCAGTTTCAACCCGCAGCCTTCTCCAGGGCACCTGCTCTCTCAGGAAGCCTCTTAGTTCCTTCTTCCCTTAACAGTCTGGATTAAGTAACTGGCCACTTTGTATTCTTTTACAATTGTTTTATGCGTGTGGTTCTTGGCTCCCCCTAGGGCTTGCAAGTTTTCTGTTGAGTAAGAGAACATGGCTTTTTGTGTCTTTTTGTTAGGCGGGAGTAATGGAAGCACACAGTAGGCCTTGTTTGTTTGCCTTATGAAGATTACGTATCCAGAAATGAGAGTATGTTGAGAGCTTTGAACTCAAATTACTGACTCCACAATGTACTTACTGTTGCTGTGGGAAAGTCACTTGACTTCTGAGAGACTCGTTTTTCCCATCTGCAAAATGGGGACCATGATTATACTTACATCAAGGTCATTAGGAGGATGTGTGTAATGAAGTGCTTGGCCCAATACTAGGTACACAGTAAGTGCTTAAGGAGCAGTGGCTTTTAAACACGATGGACAGAATGAGCGAGAATGAGCAAGAGGTAGAGACTGTATAACATGCTTCCAAATCTGCCACTGGGATCCTGCCTCTTCACTGTTCATCCCTCATTTCTCTGCCCAAGTTCTGGCCTGGATGTTCAGGGGCAGGGTGAGGGCTTACTTCTCCTCAATTCTCTCCTTTCTCTTTCTCTTCTCCTTTCTCTTCTCCCTGTGTCTCCATCTTGGGCTCAGCCTGCGGGTTGGGCTCATTTTGCCAGATTTGACTTTGTTTACGGTATCTGCCCTTTAGGGAGTCCCTGCCCCATGCCGGCATAAACCCAAGGCTTGGTTTGACTTATGAGCTGGGCTCCCTCAGCCGGCCCTCTGAGAGTGTGGTAAATGATTCTTAGAGTTCCTGAGGAATTTAGTTGTGTATTCGAAGCTACTGGAGACAGGGTTTCAGGAGATGCCATTTTCAAAGCCCACCTGGACTCCGCTTTGAGAAGAGTGCAGGAAAAGCTTATGTTAAAGAGTTTCCATTAAGATGGGAAGAGATGCATTCAGGGAAGCCAGAGTAAGTAAAGGCTGCCTGACAGCAAGGAGTTAGCTGCTCAGTGAGAGGGCTGCTCATAAATGCTCTGAGAGCCAGTCTTTCTGGAGCTCTTAGCAACCTGAGATATGTCAACATGCAAATTTATGTTTTAATATGGTATACTCTAAGTTCCTGAAAAGCTGATTTAGTTTTTATAGCTGCTTTAAAATTTTTTATTTATTGATTTTGAGCGAGAGAGAAACATCTATTTGTCTTTCCACTTATTCATGCATTCATTGGTTGCTTCCTGTATGTGCCCTGACTGGGGATTGAACCTTCAACTTTGGTGTATCAGGATGATGCTCTAACTAACTGAGCCAGCTAGCCAGGGCCTTTGTAGCCGCTTTTTAAGTTAAAAAAAAAAAAAAATCTCAGGCAGCCCAATAAGGCCATAGGAATTTGATCAGAGAAGCAAATCACTGATTTTTGTAACACATCTTTATGGAGAAAGGAGCTGAAAGAAGTGTGTGGGCTCCTAGCTCCTGACAAAGATGAGCTTCCTACAGAATGCAAGACATACGGCAGGTCTGAACCTCCATTCATTTCTGACACATGCTGATTTAAGATGTGAAAATGAGTGTTTGGCCAAGGCAGAATTGCCCGTGCCAAGAAAAGCCTATTAGGTTGGTGGCTGAAAGGCTGAATTGTTAGGATTTGCTTAATGGTGAAGCTCTGCCAGCTGCTGTGAATAAGTGCCCACTTACACATTGAGTGCCCTTCCTTGTTCCCCTGGATTGGGGTCTCCTTTGTTCAAGGAACATGGCTGCCACACGATAGGCCACTTTGAAAAGGATGCTTCCTGAACAGACACTTCTCCAAGGAGGACGTATTGAGGGTCCAGAGACACGTGAAAAGATGCTCAGCATCACTAGCCATCAGAGAGATGCACATTAAAACCACAATGAGATGCCACTTAACACCGGTCACAATGGCCATCATAAACTAATCAACAAACAATGAATGCTGGCGAGGTTCTGGAGAAAAGGGAACCCTAGTGCACTGTTGGTAGGAATGCAAACTGGTGCAGCCACTGTGGAAAATAGTTTGGAATTTCCTCAGAAAACTAAAAATGGGACTGCCTTTTGACCTGGCAATTCCACTGCTAGGATTATACCCTAAGGATCCTGAAACACCAATTCAAAAGAAGGTATGCACACCAATGTTCATAGCAGCACAGTTTACGCTAGCCAAGTGCTGGAAGCAACCTAAGTGCCCATCAGTAAATGAAGGGATCAAAAAACTATGGTACATTTACACAATGGAATTCTATACAGCAGAAAGAAAGAAGGAGCTCCTACCCTTCACAATAGCACAGATGGATCTGAAGAGCATTATGCTAAGTGAAATAAGCCAGGAGGTGGAAGACAAATATATGATCTCACCTATAAGTGGAACCTAATCAACAAAACAAACAAGCAAGCAAATATAACCAGAGACATTGAAATAAAGAACAAATTGACAGTAACCAGAGAGGAGGGGAGTGGGGGATGATGGGGGAACATAAGGGGAGGGCTGTCAAGGAACGTGTACAAAGGACACATGGACAAAGCCAAAGCGGGTGGGATGGAGGGTAGGGGGCAGGAATAGGTGGAGTGAAAATGTGGACAACAGTAAAAAAAAAAAAGAAAAGAAAAGGATGCATCCTTATTCTTTCGGCCATTAAGTGGATGTCTTTAGTTTATAAAAGTAACATGAATTGCTCACAAATGTGAAAAGGAAAATACCTGGAAACTGGGTCTATAAGGTGAGTTCAGGTGAAATGTCAGAGAGTGACAATGTTAAATTACAGTCATATAAATGGACTGTTAAACAAAATTGTCATGGGAACCATAATACTTGTCTGTCCTTTAATCATTCATGCAGGGTTGGTTGGTCATCTGATGATATGGCACTTGCTGGGGTGTTGGGCAGGTCCCCACATCGCAACAACTTTCTAATCCGGTGGGGTAGGCAGACTTTACACAACCAACAGTAATGGAAATCCCAAGTAAGAAGTGAGAGAAACCACATCGGGCAAGGAGAGGTCATTCTGATGTGGAGGGTGTATTCATTTATTCGCTCATTCATTCAGAGGTCATTCTGAGTGAGAGGTCTGGGGCGATGGCTGTTTTAGTCTGCTGTGTCCTGGAGGCCTGGGGTGGGGCTGACAATGAGTGAGACCTAGAAAGGTGGCTGGTCAAACTTACAGACGTCGCACACTTTAGGTGTGAGAGCCACCCACGACTAATAGCAGTTGCCGCTGTGCCCGTCCTTGCTGAGCAGGCTGCTCTGAGTCATGGCCAGAGCCATTACTGCCTGACCTCGGTCCACCCCCCTCTTTCCCAAGGCTGGCACTTTGCTGCCATCTCGACAACTCTGTTTTTAACCCACTTTAATAGCTGTGCTTTTTTTCATGCCGATTCCTAATTTCAGTTAAAGCTAGATAAGTCCTTACATTTTATTCTCTTTTTATTCTCTTAGGCCCCCGGTTTCTCCCTTTTCAGCAGGCTTGGGCAGTGTAGCATGCTGTGTGACTGGCAGCCTGCATAGCTTAGTTATTGCTTCAAATGTCCTTCCTCGGAGCAGGCCTTTAAAGGTAAAAAGGTCACGTCTGGGGACCCCTGGTAGGTGGTCCGAAGAATGCTTTTTGCTCTTTCTCCCGGATCCCTGGGGAGGGACACTTGTGCAAGCCAACTGGGGAAGGTTGTCAGTGGGGGAGGGCGTGAAAGGACAGGGGCTGATTTGGAGGGCATGTGGAAAGGGAAATGTATCAAGTTACAGTGCCAGTTGGAAAGAGGCCACTCCTATGGTCCAGGTGAAGGTTATGGGATGGCCAAGTGTGCACTGTCTGGGGATTCCATACCCATGCCTAGGGCTGAGCTGAAGCTACCAAGGAGGACCACCTACACCTGCCACTTCAGGGACGAAACACCCACCTCTCTCTCCTGCCCTTCAGCCTCCCGCAGCCAGTGCCTCCCATTAACCACCTGCAGGGAGCCAGGAAGGTGCAGTATTCAAGGGTAGCCTCCCAGCTGGGCAGAAAAGAGTAAAGATCAGATTGCTAGAATGTGGGGGTAGGGGTGGCTGTGGACAGAAAAAGGAGGTGGAGAATAACCAGGAGAGGAACATCCAGTAGTGATAGTAGTGACACGATACTGGGTTTTCTATGTGACGGCTCCCCATTGGTGCACGTGATCCAGATCTTCACTATCAATATGTGGGAACTCTGCTCCCTGCTCTGAATATTGGGATTATGTTCCATTCTCCCCAGGAAGACATTCCTGACCATCCCCTTAAAGCAATGCCCTCTTCTTGCAGATTCCTGGGGCATTTCCTCTGTGGCACAGGCATCTACCATTAGACTTCTCACATCACATTGCTGGCTCTGTTTGTGTGACTTCCCTACATGGCCCTTTAAGGTAATCTAGGGAACAAATCTTTTGTGCCCAGTATCTTGCAAAGAGAATGCATTCCAAACATACCAATTGTTTGATGATCAAATTACCTGAACTACTTATATTCACAAAATTCTGAAATGAAGGAGTGTGGTAATCATTCCTATGTGTTTTAAAAGTGGACAAGTAATCACTAAAAAGTTCCTTAAGGTACGTAGTATGTTTTCATCCTCAGAATAGTCCTGAGAGGCCATAGCCCCACAAAGGTACAAAGTGAGTCCCAGTCTCACTCTGCTAGCTGGACAGCAGGACATGGACAAGCAGGATATGGACAAAATGGTTATGCCCTTTCCCCTGTAGCATACTGATGGTTTCCCCAAAATCTGTTGGTACTTTTTACCATGTTACCTATTCTCCATGCCATATATATTTTAAAATTTTCAAGTATTGGGGGAGAGGTGAATCTAGTGCAAGTAAAATATGGTTCATCCCATTTTACTTACTGGAGGGGAAATAGGTACCAAGAAAAAGAGGCACCAGGCGCCAATCTGCCCCACAGCCAGGGTGGTTCTTAGAGAAAGCAAGCATCCATCTGTGTCTAGCCTGTGAACACAGCCTCTCTATAGCACAACAGTTTGCCTTGGCATACTTGCAATATAAAAGTGAAAAACTTAAGGAACTTGATGTTAATCTTTTTTGGAACTGGCAATCTTCCTGCTGTCAGTCAGTCCTCTCAAATTTGCTCTCTTTTTATGCTGATTGGAAATTGGGACTTTACCCTCTCAGAAACAGTTGGGTCAGTGGCTAGATTGTCGACATAAGATTGTCAGCAAGCCAGCAAGCAGAGGCAGGGGGAGGCAGATGCTGCAGTGCCTTCAGATGTTTGCTGACCCACCCCTGAGCCCTGTGCTGATAAAAGCCAGCCTTGCAGCATGGGAAGGCCCATCCCAGGTGCATCCAGACCCAGAGGAGGCAGCCACAAACTGTGGATCACTTGTAGCTTCAAACAGGCTGCTGCGGGCTGGATGTGGACAGCACCGGACATCGGCTTACACCAGCTTCAGAAAACATCAGAGCTGTATCCAAAGGGAGAACCCAGCAGGCAAGCGCTAAACTCTGCTGAGACAAATTCCACTTTGTTCTTTTTCATTATTTTTCTTTTGCATAGCCTTTTTATTATTTTTTCTTTTTCTTCATTTTTTCCTTTTTTCTCTATTTCTTTCATAGCTCTTATTTTACTCTTGCCTTTTCTTACTCCATTTTTTCTTCATCAGTCCTTTTCATATTTTTCTTTCCCTTTCTTTGTTCTTTTTTGTTTGTTTGCTTTTGCCAAGTTTCTCTTTCTATTCCTTACTCATTGTTTCTCTTCCTTCTGTCCTCTCATAATCATTTTTCTTTCCTCTAGTCATATATACATATATTTTCTTTTTTTTGCTATTCTGTTTCTCATTCCACTTTTACTACTCTTTGCTCTTTTGTCGTTGATTTTGCTGTTTTGGGATTTTTTTTTTTTTTGCTTTAGTTCTGTTTGTTGTGTTGTTTTGTTCTGTCAGCACTTATGTAACAGTATACAAGACATGGTAGGGATTGAGCTTCACAGTTAGCCCGTCAGAGGGGAGATCCCACCAATGTATGGGCAAACAACCATAAACACTCAAATACAATAGGAGAGCCCACATAACCCACACAAGGGACATTCCTAGAGCATCCAGCTCAGGAGATCAAGAAGACTGCACCACTGGATCCCACAGGACTCCTACTACATAAGGCCACCCTATGAACACAGGGAGTCAAAGCACATCTATCTAACACATAGAAACAAACAACAAGAGTTAGCTAAAATGGGGAGACAAAGAAACAACCCAAAATGGAAAAAAAGGAGGAATCCCCAGTAAAAGAGCTAAAGAAATTGAGGTAAGCAATCTATTAGACAAAGAATTCAAAGTAATGGTTATGAGAATGCTTAAGGAACTTAATGGTTATAAGGATATTCGAGAAACTTAGAACTACAGGGAATTTAGTGGGAACTACATCAGCATGAAAAAGGACATAGAAACAATGAATAAGAAACAGTTGGGAACAAAGAATGCAATCTCTGAAATGAAGAATACACTAGAAGGAAATAAAAGCAGACTAAGTGAAGCAGAGGATTGAATCAGCGATTTGGAAGACAAAATAGGAAAAAACACCCAATTTGAGTGAGAAAAAGAAAAAAGACTTAAAAAGAACAAGGATTGCTTAAGGGAACTTTGAGACAACATGAAATGTAACAATATTCACATCATGGGGATACCAGAAGGAGAAGAAAGTGAGGAAGGGATAGAAAACCTGTTCAAAGAAATAATGACAGAAAACTTCCCTAACCTGGTGAAGGAAAAAGTCACACAAGTTCAAGCTACAGAGAGTCCCAATTAAGTTGAACCCACCCAAACAGACCCACACCAAGACAAATCATAATTAAAATGGCAAAGTTTAAAGACGAGAGAATTCTAAAGACAGCAAGAGAGAAACAGTCAGTTACCTAAAAGGGAGTTCCAATAACACTGTCAGCTGATTTCTCAACAGAAACACTTCAGGCCAGAAGGAATTGGCATGAAGTATTCAAAGTAATGAAAAACAAGGACCTACAACCAAGACTACTCTATCCAGCAAGGCTATCATTTACAATTGAAGGCAAAGTGAAGAGCTTCCCAGACAAGAAAGAAAGAAAGAAAGAAAGAAAGAAAGAAAGAAAGAAAGAAAGAAAGAAAGAAAAGAAAGAAAGCTAAAGGAGTTCATAAACAACAAACCAGCATTACAAGAGGTGTTAAAAGAACTGCTTTAAGAAGCAGAAATAGAGAGAGAGAAGAACATGGGTATAAAGGAATAAAATGGCAATGAATAAGTACCTATCAATAATAATTTCAAATGTAAATGGCTTAAATGCTCCAATCAGAAGACATGGGGTAGCAGAATGGATAAGAAAACATGACCCATATATATGTTGTCTACAGTAAGCCTACCTTGGAACAAAAGATTTACACAGACTGAAAGTGAGGGGATGGAAAAAAAATATTTCATGCAAATGTAGATGAAAAAAAGCTGGGATAGCAATACCTATATCTGAAAAAGTAGATTTCAAAACAAAGGCCATAAGAAGAGACAAAGAAGATCACAACATAATACTAAAGGGATCAATCCAACAAGAGAATACAACCCTTGTAAACATATATGCAGCCAAAATAGGAGCACCTAAATATATAAAGAAAATCTTGGAGGACTTCAAGGAAGAAATTAACAGAAATACAGTCATTGTAGGGGATTTTAACACCCCACTGTCACCATTGGATAGATCTCCCAGAAAAAAAGTCAACAAGGAAACAATGACCTTAAATGACACACTAGATGGATTTAATTGATATTTACAGAACATTTCATGCCAGAGCAGCAGAATACACATTCTTCTCACGTGCACATGGATCATTCTCAAAGATAGATCACATGATAGGACACAAAATAAGTCTTTACAAATTCAAGAAAATTGAAATAATATCAAGCATTTTCTCTGATCACAGCAACATGACACTAGAAACCAACCTCAATTTAAAAAACAAAACTCAAAAACATTCAAATACATGGAGGCTATATATCATGTTATTAAATGATGAATGGGTCATCAATGAGATCAAGGAAGAAATCAAAAAGTACCTGGAAACAAATGAAAATGAACACACAACAATCTAAAACCTATGAGACATAGTGAAAACAGTCCTGAGAGGGAAGTTCATAGCATTACAGGCCTACTTCAAGAAAATAGAAATATCTCAAATAAACAATATAATCCTACACCTAAAAGAACTAGAAAAATAACAACAAACAAAACCCAGAGTAAAAGGAAGGAAATAATCAAGATCAGAGTCAATAAAAAAAAATTCAAAAGATCAATGAATCCAGGAGCTGGTTCTTTGAAGAGATAAACAAAATTGATAAAGTTTTAACCAGAAAAATTCATCAAGAAAAAAAGAGAGAGGACCCAAATTAATAAAATCAGAAATAAAAGAGGAAAAGTAACAACTGATACCACAGAAATACAAAGGATCATAAGAAAATACTATGAGCAACTATATGCCAAGAAATTGTACAACCTGGGCAAAATGGATAAATTTCTAGAAACATACAGTCTTCAAAACTGAATCAGGAAGAAGCAGAAAACCTGCATAGACTGATAACAGCTAATGAAATTGAATCAGTCATCAAAAAACTCCCAGCAAACAAAAGTCCTGGACCAGATGCCTTCACGGATGAATTTTACCAACCATCCAAAGAAGAACTATCACCTATCCTTCTCAAACTATTCCAAAAAATTCAAGAAGAGGGAAGACTTCCAAGCTCTTTTTATGAGACCAATAATATCCTAATTCCAAAACCAAATAAAGATACAACAAATAAAGAAAACTGTAGGCCAATATTCCTGATAAATATAGATGCTAAATTCCTCAACAAAATATTAGCAAACCAGATTCAGCAATACATCAAAAAGATCATATACCAGGATCAAGTGGGATTTATCCCAGGGATACAAGGTTGGTCCAATATTCTCAAATCAATACATGTAATACATCACATAAACAAAATGAAATTTAAAAGTTATGTGATCAAATCATAGAAGCAGAAAAAGAAGTGGATAAAATACATTATCCATGTTTTGAGTTTTTTATGATTAAAAAACTTTTTAAGTTTTTTATGATTAAAAAACTCTCAGCAAAGTGATAATAGAGGGCTTATATCTCAACATAATAAAGGCCATATGTGAAAAACCTATAGGCAACATAATACTCAATGGACAAAAACTAAGGTTCCCTTAAGATCTGGAACAAGACAGAGATATCTACTTTCACCACTGCTATTCAACATTTTACTAGAAATCCTCACCACAGTGATCAGACAAGAAGAAATAAAAAGTATCCAAATTGGAAAGAAGGAACTAAAACTGTCATTTGCAGAGAATGTGATATGTACATAGAAAACCATATAGGCTCCACAAAAAAGCTATTAGACCTAATAAATGAATTCAGCAAAGTATTGGGATACAAAATCAAACTGCAGAAATTGATGGCATTTTTATACACCAATAATGATCTATCAGAAAGAGAAACTAATAAAAGAATCCCATTTAATATTTCAATAATATAAGTAAAGTACATAGGAATAAACTTAACCAACAAGATAAAGGACTTGTACTCAGAAAACTATAGGACACTGAAGGAAAAAAAAATGAGAAAGATACAAATAAGTTGAAGCATTTATCATGTTCATGGATTTGAAGAATTAACATCATTAAAATGTTCATACTACCCAAAGCAACCTATAGATGCAATGCAATCCCAATAAAATACCAATGACATATTTCACAGATCTAGAACAAATATTCAAAAAATTTATATGGAACCAGAAAAGACCCAGAATAGTCTCAGCAATCTTGAGAAAGAAGAACAAAGTTGGAGGGCTCACAATACCTGATATCAAACTGTACTACAAGACCACTGTAATCGGAACAGTCTAGCACTCACATAAAAACAGACACATAGATCAACGGAACAGAATAGAGAGCCTAGAAATAAACCCATATGTTTATGGTCAATTAATATTTGACAAAGCGGGCACAACCAAACAACAGAGTAAAGACAGTCTCTTCAATAAATGGTGTCAGAACTGGGCTGGTACATGCAAAAAAATGAAATGACTGCCAACTTACGGCAAACTCAAAAAGACTTAAATATAAGTCAGGATACCATAAAAATCCTAGTGGAAATCATAGGCAGTAAAATTTCAGATATCTCATGTAGCAACATTTTTGCCCATGTATCTCCTAGTGCAAGGGAAATAAAGAAAGAAATAAATGAATGGGACTACATCAAATTAAAAAGCTTCTACACAGCAAAAGAAACCATCAACAAAATGAAAAGGGAACCCACTGTATGGGAGAACATATTTGCTAATGATACATTAGACAAGGGCTTAGTCTCCAAAATACATAAAGAACTTACACAACTCAACACCAGGAAGACAAACAATCCAATTAAAAAATGGACAAAGGACCTGAACAGACATGTTTAAAAGTAAAAAATACAGATGGCCCATAGACATGAAAAGATGCTCAACATCACTAGTCATCAGAGAGATGCAAGTTAAAACCACAATGAGATATCACCTCACACCTGTCAGAATGTTTATCATCAACAAATCAACAAACAACAGGTATTGGCGAGGATGTGGAGAAAGGGGAACCCTTGTGGACTATTGGTGGGAATGCAGACTGGTACAGCCACTGTGAAAAACAGAATGGAATTTCCTCAAAACACTAAAAATGGAACTGCCTTTTGATCCAGCAGTTCCACTTCTGGGAATATATCTTAACAATCCTGAAATGCCAATTCAAAAGAAGATATGCACTCCTGTATTCATATCAGAGTTATTTACAACAGCCAAGATTTGGAAACAGTCTAAGTGCCCATCAGTAGATGAGTGTATAAAAAAGGCTATGGTACATTTACGCCATGAAATACTACACAGCAGTAAAAAGAAGGAATTCTTACCTTTTGTGACAGCATGGATGGAACTGTAGATTATTATACTAAGTGAAATAAGCCAGTTCAGTGAAAAACAAATATCGTATAATCTCACTTGGAATCTAAGGAACAAAATAAACTAATGAGCAAAATAGTATCACAGGCACAGGAACAAGGAACAGATTGACAGCTGTAAGAGGGGAGGTCGGGACTGGTTGAAAGAAGGCTAAGGGACTAGTCAAAGAATGTACATATACATGACCCATGGACAAGAACAATGGTGTGGGGATTGACTGTGAGCAGGGGGTGGCTAGGGGGAGGGAGAAATGGGGGGGAAATTGGGACAACTGTAATAGCATAAACAATATATTTTTTAAAGAAAAGAAAATTGGGACTTCATAAAGGAAAAAGGGAGTTTTAAGATAGAATTGCCTTCTTCCCCTGTAATTTTTTAAATTGATTCTAGGACACATAGAAAGGTATGTTTGTGTGTTCTAAAAAGATAGGATTTAATTAGGGTTTAAAATTAGTTCTATAGGAAGTGCTTGGATTTGTACCTAGAGAAGAACAGAGTGTTCCAGTGGAATTGTGTAAACGGGTTGATGGGAAAATAGGCTTCTGCTGCTGAGAGTTTGGAAGCATTGCCAGCCTTACAACAAGGGATCAGTTAGCCACCCTGTTCTCAGGGAGCAGCTGGAGGAACTGTCAGGTGTGAGGATTTGAAAGGAACAGGGAGAGCTTACTTCTGAGCAGACAGGGACAGCTGGACACAGCAGTTTTCGGTGTGGTATCACTCTTGTTCCTCGGGGTGCACTTCTTCCTGTGACCAGAAAGAAGTTAAAGGCAAGAAGACAGTTGCCTGAGAGTCAAACAACAAGGGGAAGGTTGTTGGGAGCAGCCATGTAAAAACGGCCACTGCAAGGTGGGGAGAAGGAGGATATCGGTGGCCAGTAGGGCTCAGCTTGAGAGCTTACAGTTTCTCACTGACCCTGCAAGGGAGGTGGGAAGTGAATGTTTATGCTTCCTTTATAGATTGGGAAAGCAGAACTCACAGAAGTTAAGGTTGAAGTGGCAGAGTTTATTCCATGTGAATTGAAATGTGTATGTGTAGGTTTGTATGGAAGTAATAGAAAATAAATAACAATACAAGAATAAACCATATTTCTTGTACTCACAACTGTAAACATTTTTGCCCCGCCCTGCACTTGTATGTGTGTGTGTATGTGTTATAGTTGGCTCTTGAACAATGCAAGGATTAGGAATTCCGACCCCCATGCACTTGAAAATCCACATATAACTTTGGACACCCTAAAAACTTAACTACTTAACTCTCGTATAGTCTACTGTTGACAAGGAGACTTGCCAATAACATAAATAGTCATAATAGTTACAAATAACATAAAAGTAGTCACATAGACTTTCAATGGTATATATATTTTATATACAGTATTGTTACAATAAAGTTAGCCAGAGGGAAAAAAATGTTAGCAATAACAAATAGTCATAATAGTCACAAATAACATAAAAAATTAATATATTTTCTATGGTATATATATTTTATATACATCATTGTTACAATAAAGTATGCTAAAGAAAAGAAAATATTATTAAGAAAATCATGCAGAAGAGAAAATACATTTATAGTACTGTCTGTATTTATTGAAAAGAATCTGTGCAAGGTCTGTCCAGAAGGTGTCCGGGCCATGTAATATAAGAAATAGAGACATTTATTGAAGAAGATACAAGAAACATTGTACATAGGACAATGACACCTCAGTCTACTTCAAAGCAGGTACCTTGGGACCTCACCCAGTTCTCCCAGTCACCATCAGCTGCCCCGTTGTGTTTTCCTGAATCTCATCAGTGGTGTGAAATCTCTTTCCTTTCAAGGGTGACATTAGTTTTGGGAAAAGCCAGAAGTCACAGGGTGCCAAATCTGGGCTGTAGCAGGGCTGAGTCACCTGGGTGATTTGATGTTTTGCCAAAAAATTTTACATGAAACCTAATGCATGAGTGCACACATTGTCTTGATGAAGCTGCCAGTCACCAGTTGCCCATAGCTTCAGCCTTCTGAATCATCCAAATAGTTTCCACAGAGGAATGTTCAAGCTTAATGCAAAATTTGATGCTGATTCACTGTTTTACTCTCTCAGTCATTTTGAATGTGACAGCCACACAGTACACATGCTCACTCACTGGCGTCTACCACCACCACTGATTAGTGCAGTGAGGTCAGCATTGTTCACACATGCACATTCCAGTCCACTCTCCCTGGCTGCCAGGTTACATCGATGTCTCCCAAACTGTTTTTGTTGTGTTGATAATGGCTGGACTTTTTCCACACAGACCTTGTATAAGAGGACCCCTGCAGTTCAAATCCATGTTGTCCAAGGGTCAACTCACACATGTGTGTGCACACATACATTAATTATAAATTTTACTGATATAAATGATGTATAATACAATTTATAAATAATAACAAAATGTGCAATGTTCTTTATTGGAAATTCCATATAACCAATTAAGTCTCACAGAATGCTTTTGTTGATTTGTGCCTTGGCTGACCGATGTTTGATGACATTTTGACAAATGGAATTACATCCTGATCTACTAATTCTTTTCCCAATAAATATGTTGCCATTAAATCTGACATGCGATCTACTTTTAGACTATTTCTTACACTTGTACAAATTATATTCATTGAACTGAACCTCCTTTCAACTTCAGCACTGCTGATTGCCATAGTGCTGTCATTTTAGTTTTGGATATCATTGCAGGGATTGGGACAGTGGTTGATTCTATATTATTTAACAGTGACTGCATTTAACAATCAGCTCATAAAATTCCTGCAAAGTGAACAGTGGGTTCTTCTGAGCCTGCATGGGCACACTGGAGCCCTTCCCCAGTTCCATTCTTAAGGTCTGAAAAGGCAAGTGCTCGCCTGTCTTATACACCATTGAGCCCCAGTCTCAAGAATGATGCTGATTGTATGGCTAGAGACTCAGTGGTATTGGTGGTACGGATGGGGGAAGTTTCAAAGCTGGGACCAGGAGCCAGTTCATGGGACTCCATTTGTGTCCCTTGAACTATCAATGAGGAAACTTGGGATAGAAGGGGCACCGGAGACCATCTCTGCCATCAGAGCCAGTTGAAGCCCTGCCTTGTGGTGGGATGTTAGTCCTCAGGGTAGTGTGACACAAAGAAGAGGAGAGAGAACAGCATCTCCTTTGGTGGCCCTTTCTTCCAGCTTTATTTAATTGGACCTTTTCTTCCCCATCTCTAGGAAAGGCAAGGCCTTCTTGTCTAGCAGTGTGGTGACTTCCGGTAGTCATCATACCCAATGGGGGTGAGCAGGTATGGGGAACCAGCAGTTAAACAGGTAGTACAGTCACGTGAGATGAAGTAAAGAGCATGTTCAAGGAAAGGTCGTGATCTTCCTCTTCCTCTGTCTCCCAATCTGCTGCTTAACTCCTTGGAGATCTTTCCACATTCAGTCTATGAATAAAGTCAATAAACTTCTACTTCTTTGTTTTTATACACACTGTTCTGTACTTTGTTTTTTTCTCCTCATAACATATCTTGAAAATCATTTCATTACTCTACAAAAAGAAATGCCTCTTTATAAATTAGGATTACCCTAATTTATTTAACTGTCTCCCTCTGTGAACTTTTAGAGGTTTTTGTTGTTGTTGTTACAAGTAATTCTTCAGTGGGCACCTTTGTATAAAATGTTGAAGTTATCTTTAGGGTAAATTCCCAGAACTGGAATTTCTGGGTCAAAGGGCATAAGCATTTGTCATTCTGGTAGATATTTCTGAGTTGCTCTTCATGTCAGATGAGTCCGTTTGTAACCCAGCTGCTCACGATTGAGAGAGCCAATTTCTCTACCCTCTCCCACAACTATTTAGTTCTTGCCACTTCAAAAAGTGTGGTTTCATTAATTTTTAAATATGAATGAGTAGAAGCATCTTTTCATGTATTTAAGAATGATTTGTCTTTGCTGTGAACTTGCAGTTCAGACTATTTGCTCATGTTTCAATAGCTTTCTTCCATAAGTCCTTGATTATAAGGCTTCTCTCCAGCTAGTGCCCAGTTGGTTATTCAGGATGATTTTTCTACAATTCAGCTGTAATTCCAGTTTGGTCCTGGGAGGAGGTCAGTGTAGCTTCCATCTACTCCACTGCCATCATGGACCTCTCAATAGCTCTCTAGACCTCTAATTTGTAGGGGCTCTTTATACATGAAAAATAGCTTTATATCTATGGTGTGATTTGCACATCTTTTTTCTAGGTTGCCATTTGTCTTTTGATTTTGTTTCTGGTGTCCTTTCCCCATAGATTTTTTTGTACTGTGATAAAATATACATAACCCAAATTTACCATTTTAACCATTTTTAACTGTACGCTTCAGTGGCAGTAAGTACATTCGGTTGTGCAACCATCCTACTTACCCACCTCCAGAACCTTTTCATCATCTCAAACTGATATTTTTTTAAAGTGTCAAATTTATCAATTTTTTTCAACTTTGCAGGTTTTGTATCCCAGCTAAAAATTCCTTTCCCACTTTGAATTTATTACAAAATATTTTCTATGGTTTCTTCTGGTAACCATCTGGAATTGATTTGGGTGGAAAGTGTGAGGTATGGCTCCAACTGTATTTTCTCCAGATAGTGAGCTTTTGAATGCCATTTGGTCATCAAAAGTGGTTTGAGACCTAGCTGGATTCAGTGGATTCAACTGGGGAAGTTTCTAACACTCATGGTAACTATAGGGAAACAACAAAGAAGCTATTTTGATCAGTCCATTGTGAGTTTCCAAAGTTCCCATGTGGTGTCAAGCTCAGACTTGACACCTTTAACTTGCACCTTTCTCAAAAGCCTGAAGGTGAAGCTGAGGTGGGTTCCCTGCCAGAACCACCTCCTTACAGAATTCCAGAGGACACCAGTCACAGTCCTTTCGCAAGCAGAACAGCGTGAAGGTGTGTCCCACAGTCGCAAGGGTCCTGTTTTATCCCATGGAAGCCTGGGGGTGACCCTATGGAAGGAACTGTGCTTTTCTGCCTGTGGGGGTGAGTTCCAGGACTTTATCCATCTCTGTCTTTCACTGTGCTTAGCTCAAAATGAATTGAATTAATGAATGACATAATGTTAAGTTCCAAAAATAACCCAAGATAGTTCTTTTGCCAGAGCAGCCATGTCTGTGCTGAGGGATTCTGGTCCACCTCCTCCCAGTGCTTTCATCTCTTCCCCCTGTGAGCTCTCCGAAGCCTGGCCCTGTGTCTTCTCCCTGGTTGCCCAGCTTCTCTTGCTATGCCTTGCACGTACTGGATGCTTGATGTTTGAGGAACGTAATCACCTATCCTTGTCGCCCTCTCTATGGGGTAAGAAGTCAGCTGTTCTTAAGGACACAACCAGTCAATTGGGCCACAGATGTACAGAGAGATGTAAGTTTGTTTTTAAATACTAAAATGAGATTTATTTAGAAACCATAATTATTTAAATTCTTTTTGGAGTTTGCTCTTTTTTCCTGATCACTACTCATTTTTTCAGGTATAATTTTCATACAGTAACATTACACTTTCTATCGTACAGTTCTGTGAGTTTTAACAAATCCATATTATCATGTAGCCACTGCAGTTAACATATATAGGAGTTCCATAGCTCCCCCAAATTTCCTTGGGCCCCTTGTAGTCAACACTCCTGTCACCTCAGTACCTGGCAACTGCTGATCTTTTCTGTTCTTGTAGTCTCTCCTTTTTGAGAATGGCATAGAAATGGAATCTTGGCACAGGTACCATTTAAGTCTGGCTAGCATAATGCATTTGAGATTCATCTATGTTGTTGCTAAATCAGTTTTTCCCTTTTTATTGCTGAGTAGTATTTTAAAAAATTATTTATTTTAGAGACAGAAGAAGGCAGAGAAAGAGAAAGAGAAGCAGGGAGACATCAATTTGTTGTTTCACTTATTTATGCCTTCACTGGTTGCTTCTTGTATGTGCCCTGACTAGGGATCAAACCTACAACTTTGGTGTATCGGGATGATGCTCTTACCCACTGAACTACCTGGCCGGGGCTGAGTAGTATCCTATTTTATGAATAAGCCACAGTTTATCTGTTCACCAACTGAAGGACATTCAGGGTTTTGCAGTATATTATTAGTATTTTGACTATTTCTATCTACTAGTGGGTAGGAAGCTTTCTCGAGAATTGTTATGGTACTAACCAAGTTGTTTGGTGTTTTTTTGAGGGCTAAGCTTTTCAGGCAGCGTCCTTCAACAAAAGACTGTGTATAATTGTGCACCAAATGGTCCTTTAAGATGATGGTGGTAGTGTGGTGTCACTTCCCCAAACTGGTTGACATCTCACCACTCAGCCATCTTTAATTATTCTCCCCTGCTCTCTCTTGTGAGTGATATGCCTTCTTTGATGTTGAGGCCAATTAGAAAGGTTATAAAAGTATTTCTCCAAAAACTCAAGACCCAAACTAAACCATCTCCATATGCTGTTTTCTACTTCAAAGACAGTTGGAGGGTAGTTCAGCACAATTTCTTCCCATTAGAACAAGGGGAGACTCTTAGTACTGGTGCCAAGGTGGGGGCGGGGGCAAAAAAAGCACCAGCTGAACACACCAGTCTGTCAAAGTGGACACCTGGAAAGGCAGGCTGTCAAAGTGGACACCTGGAAATCAAAAGGCCAAAGTCATTGTTAGTTGTTTGTAATTATTTAGTTGCTGGAAACAGAAAAGAGAGCAAGCCTGATAAACACCTTCATACTCCAGAGAGAACTGTTGTCTGCATATTTCATTGAGAGTTATGTCATTTCGGGCAACCCTCTGTCCCTTTAGGTATTGGTCTCCTAATGACTGAAAAAAGTCCGAGAGTGGCATTGAGGAAACTTGGCTTTTGACCTTGATTTGTGTGCTCTCAAGCCTTGTGTGTCTTTGGGCAGATACTTGCCTTCTAGCTCCTCTCCACTAAGATGTAGGGCATGGAAGGGATGGGCTTCTTGGGTCTCTGACCTCATCTTACCTTCTCAGAACCCTAGCATGTAATTGCTCTTTGTATCTGCTGAGTCTCTAAGTCCAGAAATGACAATCCGGTACCACAGATGCCTCCGCTGCTGTCATAGCTGACCTAGCATCAGGGGTGACTGTGCTCTGTTGTGGGACAAGCCTGGGCTGGCCACGCCCACCTGCTAGCAGAGTACAGATAGAGCCTGCTCCTGCTCAGGTGAGCTTCTGGGAAATATTTCTAATGCTTTCTGAATCTAGGCCTATAAGGAAAGTGATCTGGCAAAAGATCCCTGAAGCTTTTTAAAGTCTCTTATATAGATGCGCATATGATACTGTCTTCCATTAACCAGTATATCCAACACAAATCGAATGCTGTCATTGGACCATTTCCAGAACCGAGCTTCTTTTTGAGCTGTTACTTGCTGAATTATTAGGACTTCCCTTAGGTGGTTATTCATATCCTCCTTTTCTTGCAAGTGACATTTGAAATACTTCCCCTCTGAAGCATACATGGTAAGCCAGGAGAAAATTCTAGGACCTAAAGGGATCTCTTGGCTAAGGGCTAATCTGCAGGTGATCATTTGGAATCAACTGGAATGTGGAAATCACTAAACGTCCTTTGCTGCTGCATTCTAGTGACTTTGCAAGGGCAAGTTAAACTTTAGAAGCATTCCTACTGCACATATGCCTCTCACGTTATTTCATGCACTATCGTGAGTACTTTGAACTCCATGACTCGATTTGTATCCAAGCCACATTTGTACAGAACATGCTGGTGACACTAATATTAACACAGTGTAGGTCTGATATCCATCCTTCGAACACTCACCTACATTAATCAGACTTGCGAGAACTTCAGTGTGCCTTACGTGTGTTGATGCAATGCCCATTTGGAAGTGTATTGTTAGAACACATTGTCTCTTTCCTCTTCCTGGGGTGCTTTTCCCCCACAGTGCTACATGGTCACCCTCACCTCCTTCAGCATTTGCTCAAATGAAGCCATATTTTACTGCCCTGTGAAAATCACCTCTCACCCTACACTGTACCCCATTTTCTGCCCTACTTTCCTCCCAGTACTTAAACTTTCCAAAGGACTTCTCACATAACCTTACTGGCTCATCTTTTTTTTTTTTTTTAAACAAAGGCTATTATTTATTGTGACTCTTTGGGCAGAGATCTTTGTTTTATCCCAGGCATCTAGAGCAGTGCCTGGCACATAGTAGGTACTCAAGAAAAAGTGATGGATGAATGCCTGAACGTGCGAGGGGGTGCTTGGCATAGTTGTTTTTTGTTTTTTGTTTTTGTGGCTGTTAGCTTGTTTTCATTTCTTGACTACAAAGCTGGAGGGAAGGCCCAGGTTGCGCTGGAGGAGACCGAGCTTTAACAGCACCTGGACTGCAGCCCACATCCCTTTTCCTGCAGGATGACTGATGCACTGAGGCTGCCTGGAGGAAAGAAGCCACCCACCCCGGGGCGCTCAGGCTGGCCCGAGAGCCCAGGAGAGAATTCCTGGTCACTGGCCCCTCAGTGCAGGTCAGAAACCCTCTGCTGTACTGGGATCTGGTCTCCTGCTCTAAATCTCCTCCTTGCCACCTCTGGCTCTTTAAATTTGGGGTTTCCTGAGAATTCTTGGTGTGGGGGAGTATCTAATGCCTCCCTAACTTCTCAGAACCCCTGGTTTCTGATCTGCAAAATGAGATCATGAGAACTGCCTTAGGGATCTGTGCGCATTAAATGAAAGAATGTACATAACTTCTTATTGCAGTGCTATTTTTGTTTTAAAGCTCCCCCCACACTGCCCCTCCCCACCCAGTATTTAGAAGTAAAAAGCACAGCCTATTCTAGTCCCCCTCTTTTTCCCAGCAAGAATTATATGGTTTCTCTTGTATTCTGTTATTATTCCATTCACCACAACTCACATCACAGCAACATAGCATATCTTCCGGAACATGAGAAATAAGCTGAACCTGTCACTTTCATGTGGTTGTCAGAAGTCCAGAAGCAATTGAGAGAGAGCTCTTGTACCTGTTAACGTTAACCTCAGCGACGCTGCATTACCAGCACAGGTTGTATCATCAGTTCCTGCATTTAGTCCTTTGTAGGATAGCTCGATTTTAAATTTGCAAACTGATTTCAAGTTTGTTTTCTGTGCACGATTTATATTAAGCACCATTAACAATATCAGTCTCCCTGAGGGTCAAATAGTATGTCTGCTTTTCTGGACCCACTTTGAAATTGGAAGAGGAAGTTAATATGTAGTTGCACGCACCATTTAGTTTTAATAATGGACGAAAAGTTCTTCATTCACTGTATTTCAAAAATTCCAGAATAATTTTCCTCTGTTTGAGGAATATTAATTTGCCCCCTTAAAAAGATAAACATGTTATTTAATTTTTAAACTCCACCTTTATATGGAATTCTGACATTTCGCAACAGCCTGAATGAAAAGATTTTCCTTTATGTGGACTGGGTATGGGTATTGCCTGTGAAAAGGATGCACAGAAAGGAGCCCTCTGTGGCAGGTGGGGACAAATATCCAAGGAAATCCCTAAGGGGCCCATTTAAAGGTTAGCCTTTCTGGAACAAAGGTAGTCACTGGGGCCAGACCAGTGACCTCTCCATATTTATGCAGGTCTCCCTCTCAGAGGAGATTTTTAAGTAATTTTCTTCCCTGTGGGGTTGGAGCAGCTGTGAGCCAAGGATTAGCATCAGGCCTTTTAAAAACAGAGAGTGATGAATTTCAGAAGTGCTTACCCTTTGGAAAGTCAGGTGGAGGCATGGAAATATTTTAAAGTATCTATCTAATCTAACCCTGTCTCCCAAAGGAGAAGGAGAGGGGAGGGGGGAGTCCGAGAGTGATGAGGGCAAAAGCTAAGAAACCCGAGAGAGAGAGAGAGAGAGAGAGAGAGAGAGAGAGAGAGAGAGAGAGAGAGAGAGAGAGAGAGAGAGAGAAGGGAGCCCTCCAGCTATATTTATGGAAGAGGAGAGACTGGAGAGAGAGGAAAAAAAAGAGTCAGAGAGACCTTTGTAAAAAAAACATTATTTAAGGAAAAAACATCTGATCTTTTTGTGTTGCATGCAGTGGGTACTTTTCATTTCCACCCACATGGGTCATAGCTTGTCACAGCACTCCTCTTGTGCACATCTCCTCTGAGTGGAGTCCGGCTGTGCCCCTATGCCCACTGCCAGGAGCTGGCTGGAGTTCATTACTAGTGCTACCAGCCTCTCTGCCCTGGTTATTCAAAGGAGAAAAAACATTTGAAAGCTGGCCTGATTTTTTCCCTTTGGGCTTTCCCATGTTTTCTTCATCGGGCACGTATGACTTTGTAATTGGGAAAAACAGAATCAATAGCAAAGGAAGAGTCATGAGGTTAGACTATCTGGAGGCTTTGTAAGTGGTGAGAGGAAAGGCAGGGAGAGAGAGCCCATTCGCTGGGCAGCAAAGCCCCAGCCCAGTGCAAACCTCTGCTAGAATGGTGCCCCAGGTTGAGTAGAGAGGCAGAAAAAAGTAGCCATTTCAGTTGAATGCTAAGTAAAAACAACCCCCTCCCCAGCAGAGGACATGGAATCCCTCAGGATTTCATACAGAGACTATGTATACAGTTGACCTTGAAGAACGCAGGGGTTAGGGGTGCTCAACCACGCATACAGCTTTTGACCCCCCTAAAACTACTTAAAGCCTACTGTTGGCCAGGAGCCTTAGTGATAACCCACAGAGTGGATTAACACATATTTTATATGTTTTATGTATATATAAAATATACTGTATTCTTCTGATAAAGTAAAAGAAGAAAATGTTATTAAGAAAATCATAAGGTTCATGAGTTTTTAAAATTGTCACAGACCTCCAAAACTTTTTCAATATATTAATTGGGAAAAAAGCACCACATAAGGGGCCCTGCGCAGTTCAAACCCGTGTTTATTCCAGGGTCAACCACATTGTACGCAGTTTAAAAGGCGCGTTGCCTGAGAGTTGAGCTGTTATCTGATTGCTGTGGCCAGTGAGGGCATCCACAGAATGCAGGCAAGTGTTGGAATGCAGGAAGAGACGGTCTCTGAGAGATGGGTATCTGTTCAGATGAATCCCCAGGGCCTTTCTGGGCATATTTTCCATGACGTGTCATAGGTTCTGTAGAGAGTGGTCAGGCCGGCTCTCGCCTTTCCTTTGCCAGGTACGATCATCATTAACAATGCATTCCTCAGTGCTGAGGTAGGCCTGCTGTCTTTCTGGGCAAATTGGGATTAATGACACCCTTTGATCTTCTTGTTGGTAAGCACATGTGGCATTAGTAACCGGTACCAGATGTGGCCAGGGGCCTGTGGTTTACATCGGGGGGTTACAAAATACGGCTCTAAGGCCATCTCTGGCCCACCACCTTTTTTTTATACGGCCCACATGCTAGGAATGGTTTTCACAATTTTTTAAATGATTGAAAAAAATCAAAAAACAAATAACATTTTGTGACATGTGAAAATTCTATGAGATTCAAATGTCAGTATTCATAAAGCTTTACTGGAACATGGCCACACCCATTTGCTGACGTTTGGTCTATGGCCGCTTTCCTGACGCTTTCCCGCTACCGCAGCAGGGTTCAGTAGTTGTGACGGAGATGTGCAGCCCTCGTCGAGCTGACGTACTTCCTGTCCAACCCTTTTCAGAGTAAGTGCCAGTCCCTGGTTTGTGTCCTTGGGCTAGGCACCTTGTACCACTGACCTATGGCGTTCAAACTCAGAGATCTGAAATGCACTAAATCAATTTCATCGATATTAAAATGTAACAATTGTTACTTTGATAATTTTGACAGCACTTTTCATACTCCTTATAGAAATCTGAAAATGCTAGACAATAAAAAAAAAGTTTAAACTGGCGAATACACAGAGCCTGATGTCCATGACAGCCCTCTGATGCTTTCCGAGAAGAAAAAGCCTCGTCCCTCCTCCTCTGCCCTCCCTTTGCTTCCAGCATGTTATTAGGGCCCTTCCCAAATGTACAGAGAACTGTGCAGTGAACACCGATGTGTCTGCCTCCTGGCTTCTACCATTGCTAACACGTTTCTCTCAAGCCTCTGTCACCCACCCATCCATAATTCCTTCCCGTCTCTGATGCATTTTAAAATCATTTGCAGATGTTACTACACTCCACTATGGGTTTCTTTTACTTCTACGACTGATTAACCATAGCCTGAAGGAATATTTTTGTTCCCTAAATATTTCTATTTTCTACATGGAATAAAACGGAAGTGTTCAAAGCTGATGGAAGCAAACAGGAAGCTATGATGTATATTTTTGGGAAGAGGAAAATTTCCCTCTGTCCCTCTTTATTTCTTTTGGCTGGTCTGATAATAAAATGGACATAAAACAGGTTAACGGGAGGAAAAAAACAAATTTTAATTTTGGATACACAGAGGTCTTATTGATATAGGAGCAAAAGAAATGACCAAAGCAGGCAATTTTTATACTTTGCGGACAAAGAAAAAATAAATTAGTGTGGAATTAATAGGGCAAAGACATTTAGCTTGTGTCCTTAATTAGTGAGGAATCTAAGTAGATCCTGAGCTTGGGTCAGTAAATGAGTAAAGAGATAACAAGGTTTGTTTATGCAGGATTTTCGGCCCTGAATCCCCTGTCTGGTGATCAGGATGTCTCTGTCTGCTGGGGCGAGGAGGGTACATTTCACGTGGGAATGTCTCTATCTCCTGCTGTCAGGGGATAGACAGGAGGGTCAGAGTGACCTTCTTCACCAACTATTTCTAACATAACTTTAATTTAAAATAATCAGTATGCTGTTATGGCATATTTCAGGGTGTCTTGCCCTGAGCCCCAACAATATATATGCACACATGTAAAATTTTGTGTATGTGTGTGTGCGCACCTATACATTTACATATATATGTATGTGTGTCTATGTCTACATATGAAATAAAGGGAAAAAACTCTGTGAAGTAGGGGAGGGTTCGGGAAGCAGGTTCAGAGGCACTGCCGGGAGAAAGCCACACCTAACAGCGCTCAGACACCAGGACGGTACTGAACAATTAGAGACGCCAGAGTCATGTCCATGGTGTCTAGATTGTGAGCAGATGTGTTTTTAAGTACCAAGGAGACACACGTCCATCTGCCTGGCAGCACCGTTTCTGGCCAGACCATGTGGCTTCGCCAGAGCAGCCTCGACTTTCCTGCCCTTTGCTGGGGAATCCTCAAGAAGCCCAAGGGTTGTGTTGTAGTTCTTTCGGGTCCCGTTCGGCTACACTCCAGAAGAGCATCCAGGGAGTGGGAAGTGGCAGGAAAAGTGGCATCTGTGTGTTCCAGGAGGCCTCGAACGGGTGGAGCGAGCCCCTGCCAGACCAGAGGCCTGGCGGCCAGGAACGTGCTCGTGCTCAGGTGTGCATGCCGTAGGCAACCTGCTGCTGGAAGGACCAGTGAGGAGACTTCTGACGATCAAAGAATCCTTTTCTCAATTGACCCTCTGTGTTCATTCATTTCTTACCACAGTTCTCAGGCCCCTGTCCATAAGTCCTATTTAAATGGGCATTTGCCTAGTGCTTTCCAATTTGTAAAGCACTTTTTATGGTTAGTATTGGCCTTCATTGTGATCCTGTGGGAGTTACTGTTTCGATTTCTTAGGAGAATTATTTTTAATTTTTAATTTTGCTGCTTTGGATTTTGGGAGGAATAATGTGTAATAAACACTAGAGCCTATTTATTAGTTAAATGTATGCTGTGCTATGTGCCACGTATGTGGCTAAAATGCAGATAGCTGATCCTGGCAATAGGTTTTGGGTTTTGTTTAATGAGGCAATATTGTTCCAACCAGTTTGGCCTGGAAGTTTTTAAATTGACAGGTTTTGCCCCTCCCAATCCTTGCTTTGGAGAACAGGGTTACTGTGTTGGACAGTTCAGTGGATCTGCAAAGGCCCCAAACACAGTGCTGATCTCCATGCAGGTATTCTGTAAATGCTTACTTTCCATCGAGTTTCTTTTGAGTTATCAGTAGGACACCTTAGCTTTGATTCCATTTTGACCCAAGAATTAACAGAAACAACTTAAAGCACACTCACTGTTCTTGTGGGTCGATATTGTTGTAGACAAGTAAAATACTTTCCTGTTGGGTGCCTTTCTTTTAAAAACGTGTGCCATTCTTCCTTGATTTTTTTTCTGTAATCAATTTGATTCATGCAAATGTATTTCTTAATACGAAGAGCAGTTTTTTTAGAAGGCATGTTTTTCAAAAGATTAAAGGACAAATAAAAACACTTTCTGATTACAAACTGTACTACAAATCTCTAGTAATCAGAACAGATTATATTGACATAAAAACAGACACATAGATCAATGGAACAGAATAAAGAGCCCAGAAATAAACCCACACATATATGGTTACTTTTCAGCAAAGGAGCCAAGAATATACAATGGGGAAAGGACAACCTCTTTAATAAATGGTGCTGAGAAAACTGGACAGCTACATGCAAGTGAAATTATACCCCTATGTCATACCATACACAAAAACCAACTCCAAGTGGATTAAAGACTTGAATGTAAGATCTGAAGCTATAAAACTCCTGGAAGAAAACATATGGAATGAGCTCCTTGACATCAGTCATAACAATGATTTTTTGAATTTGACACCAAAAGCAAAAATAAACAAGTAGGATTACATCAAACTAAAAAGCTTCTAATCATCAGCAAAATGAAAAGCCAACCTACAAAATGGGAGAGAATATTTGTAAATCATATGTCTGACAAGTGGTTAATCTCCAAAATATATAAAGAACTCACACAACTCAATACCAAACAAAAAAATCCAATTAAGAAAAATGGGCAGAGGACCTGAACAATTTTTTATAGAAGACATATAAATGGCCAACTAGTATAAGAAAAGGTTCTCAACCTAACTAATCATCAGGAAGGTGCAAATTAAAACCACAGTGAGATATCACATCACCCAGGTTAGAATTGCTATCATCAAAAAGATAAAAGATACCAAGGGTCGCTGAGGATGTGGAGAGTGGAAGCCTCGTGATGGGAGAGTAAATAGGTGTAGCCACGGTGGAAAACAACATGGAGGGCCCCCAAAAGTCCAAACTGGGGCCAGCACATAATTCAGCAATTCCATTCAAAGGAAATAAAAGGAGGCTCTTGAAGAGATACATGCACCCCATGTTCATTACAACATTATGCACAATAGCCAAGATATGGAAACAGCCTAAGTGTCTACCAATGCATGAATGAATGATGTCAAATATAACATTCTTTCAGTGTATGCTGTCTATAAATATGATTTTTTCATCCATGAGAATGAAGGAAGTCTTGCTATTTGCAACAACCTGCATGAACCTGGGTGGGGTACGCTAAGTGAAATAAATCAGACACAGGAAGACAAACACTGCATGGTGTCACTTATCTGTGGAATCTAAACAAAACAAAGTCAAACTCATAGAAACAGTACACGGGGCTGGCACGTACACGGTTGTCAGGGGCTGGCGTGGGGGAATAGGGAAAAGTTGGTAAAAGGGCACAGACTTTCAGCCATAAGATGAATAAGATGTAAGGGGCTAATGTAAAACATGGTGACTGCAGTTGATAACACTGTATTTATAATTGAATTTTACTAAGGGAGTAAAACTTAAATGTTCCTCACTTTAAAAAAAAGAGAAAAGAGCAAATAAAAACTCTCAGCCATTAGCTTCTGGAAACCACATGATGTAAATAGGCGAACATGTGACACACAGACCTTCCATTTTCCCGTGTGCTCCGTGCGTTTCTAGCCCCTGGCAAATCCTGCCACGCAATTCTGCCATTGTAATGGCCTCCGTTCTGGGGTCACCAGGGCCCTGGACTGCATTTCCATTAGCCTGCTTTTTCTGGGTATACTTGACCCTGGATTATTGTTCCCTCAGCAGCTTCAAGCAGAAAATCAGCACAGACATGCTTATGAACATGTCGCATCACCAATGTTCTTAGATTTAGTTTAGTTTTCAGTTCTAGTATTTCACACAAAACTGATCTGTATGTGTTATTGGAATTACATAAAAATTATAAGCCAAAGTTTTGAGCATGGTTTTAAAAACACCCATACATTTTTGAAAATTTGGAATCAGCATTTTATATTATGTTATAGACACTCAGAATAATTTACAGAGCTCAGTTAATTCTAACTTGGAGTTCTCAGGCGTGAAGGTCTCCTTCGATATTAAATATAATGTTCTTTTAATGTAATGCTGCCTATAAATATGATTTTTGTACTCCCAAAAAAGGCTGTAGTCCCTGTCCTAGTTAATTTAAGTATAGAGTCCTTCAGAGTTTTATTTCCCTTTATATCATAAGAACATAATTCCATATATCTTAAAAGAGATTTTCCAGGTCCTTTAACTTCACCAATTCTTTACAAAATCATTAGATAAAATATATATTATTTTTAATAATATAGATGATAGTATAGTAAGTACAAATTCAAGGATGGGAAACAATTTTAATTAACCTAATTATTTTATATTTTTTACTATGGAGGAACTGTGTTTGTTGCATCATCTGGGCAATAGTAGTTTTTTTTTAATTAAATGTTACGTTGAGAAACTTGTTACTGGTAAGGTGAGGTTTGATGTGTTTTGGAGCCTTATGCATGTAGTGCATCAGGGTCTGCTGTCCTGGGGCACAGCCTTAACTCTTGCACTGGAAAGGCTAGGCGTCCACACAGATAGTTCTGGATGTGTGTGGTACCGTGTTTGGATATATGGGATGTATATGGGATACGTGTGTGTGTGTGTGTAGTGTGTGATATATATAGGGAGTGCTCATGTATATGTGGTATGTGTGTTTAGAATGTGTGATATGTATATGGTATGTATGGCATGTGTCAATATAGAGTCTGTGGTATATATGCTGGGTGCATGTTTGCATGTGGAAGGTGGTTTATGTGTATAGAGTGGAGTGGGATCTGTATGTGTATGTAGAATGTATGTGTAATATATGGTGTGTGTGTGTAGTATATGGTATTTTTATATGTTTTCAGAAGTAGCAGTGGAAAACGCCATAAAGGATGCATTTCTCACACTGTGCTTTTACTGGAGAAGGTTTTCTGGAAGCAGCAGATGGTATGAAATATGCAGCTATAAGGTTGTAAGAAAATCTTGGTGAGGACCAGATTGGTTCAGAGGCCAAAGAAGGAGCATCCTCATAAAATCAACTTCCTAAAACCATAAATCTCAAGATGATGGAGTCAAGGCCATCCTGGGGGTTGAGAGGAGCTGAAATGTGCTTCATTCACAAAAGTAGCAGCTGCCAGCTTTTATCCACAATCCCATAAGAATTACCATTGTTTTACGGGTCCAGAATGCTTTGTAATTCAGCAGATGGCTCGAAGAATTCAGTATCTTCCCATTTTCACTTTCAGATAAAAGGGATTCTAATAAAAGCTAAAGCTACATGTAATCTCAGTGTCATTGTTTGAATGAATTCATCAAGACTATAGTTGTAGAATCTGTTTGGGGGCAATTTAAGGTGTTAATTTCCCACAGAGGTATAGTATGCTAATAATTGAGCCAAATAATAATACTGAAGAATGATTTAGGGATCTACCTTCTTGGAGTACATATTTTTTTTAAAGAAAGGGTTTTTTCCTAATTATTAAAAATAATACATGATCATTGAAAAAGAAGAAAGGAAGGGAGGAAGGGAGGACGAGAAGGAGGGAAAAAGAAAGAATCTCACCACCCAGAAGAATTATTATAAATATCCAGTCATTTCTCAATCATATTTATAGATGTCTGAGTATCTATAGGTGTACATTGGTTTAGCTTCTATATCTGCAATTTATGTTTTGTGTATAAAGACTAAGATGTTTCCAATCACCTTAAGATTCTATTATTTTCTCCCTTTATAAGGCCTATAACTGGAGAATACTGAACATCTCAATATATCACAGTTCACATGCCTGGGAGACCTGTTGTTAGGTTAAAAATGTGAACAGAATTTAAAAAATACTGAAGTGAGTGTGACCTGATATTTGAGGAAGAGTGACTTTCTGCCCAGCTGTTTTCTCACTGACTAATTCTACAGAAATTGCCCACATAACTAAAAAGAAATTGAGAGATTAAAAAAAAACTTCTATCTGGTTAATTTAAAATTTCTAAGTTAAATTAAGTCTTACAAAAGTAATTAAAGTTATTAAGAGTTACTGAAATTTAAGATGTATAGATTCTGTACAGGTTTAAGATGTATAGATGTACAGTTTAAGATATGTAGATTATTTGTACTGGTACAAGCTAAGTATAACCTTTTGCTGACTGCTATTAAATCAGTTTAGTAAGACAAATAATTGTATTTGATAATAAGAGTATCAATGTGACTTCAGTAAATGATTCTGTAATTATATATGTTATACTGCCATCAAAAGTTTGCTGCCACCAATCTGGTGCCAACAGGATTCCCCATTCTGTGGTGAGGTAAATGGACAAATTTTATTCAGATGAACAGTTTGCATGCTGGGGAGATGCAACCTCCAGTGGAAACCAAAAATGTGCTCTATGAAGACAGAAGGGAAGCTACTTTTTATGAAGTCTCTGTCCTAATCCCTGTTGGTCCATTTTTATGCCAGTGAGGAATCCAAATTTGCACAGTCTGATTGGTCCAAATAACACTGTCCTGGGTGTTCTTACTTGTTATGGAGATGCTCTGATTGGTCAGTAAAGATGCAAATGAGGATATAGTTGGATAGGGCAGGTCTCTGCCCATTGGTCCAAATGTGATACCAGGTCTGCTAAGGGTCTGCTCAGGCTGGAGCACGGTGAAAGGAGGCTGTCAGCTCAGCCGTGGCTTTTCCCTGAAATGCTGTGTGTGTGAGAGAGGCCTCTGTTAGTGACCACTGCTGGACTCTGGTTATGATTTTGGCCCCAGTTAACCATAAGAAGCCCTTGGAGGGTATATTTCTTATCAGGGCTAACAATACCAAAATGTAGTTGCTCACTTACCTTTCTTTTCCTCACTTATGTTCTTTTTTCCCTTAGGAGAACCTGTGTCTTAATCATTTTTATCCCTAGGGCTGCCGTGTACATGAGATACAAAAAACTGTTGAATTAATGAAAGGCCCTCTCACTGTGCTGTTCTCTTTAGCCAGGTTCACTTGGTCTGTGACGTATATACCCCAGAAATCTGTTTCAGTTTTCCACACCAACCTAAACCTCACTCAGAAATGAAAGTAATTTCATAGAGTTTCCAGCTGCATCATCATACTTTACCACATTTTAATTAAAATACTTAAAGATTTCAAAAAACAGTGATATTTATTCTGTGTAAATTATCAAAACTATTTCTAGAAAAGACAAAATCAAGACATTCAAATAGGACACCCTTTTACCAGACATTGAATATTGGTAACTGCTTTTATTCTTGAGCAGCCGTTTTTGAAAATGCTTATAGATCCCTGTGTAGTCCATGCCCTGAGTAAGTACAAATAGTTCTTTTTCCAACACTGAGAGAATAATGGAGAAAGGCCACATAAGGCAGCAGAGCAGACTGCATCCCACTAGAAGAAACATACGACTTTGAAGAGTTCCTCAAAACACTCTGGTTAACCACTAAAGAAATGCAGAAGAGGAAATGTGAGATTTATTTTCAAACTGAAGGGAGAAGTGAGAAGACTTGGAACCTCTCAAGGATATATTTACACAAACTCCTAACATGTATTACATGTCAACAGATGTCATTGTGATCTGTATGGTCATTACTGCTACTGACGTGACTTTTCTGTTATTTATCATCTGTCTGTGTAGTCCATGTACAATTATGCTTTTCCTGTTTGTCGCAATTAGATTTTGTTGTTTTTGGCTGTTGCTTGTATCCCAGGTCAGGGAGGTCTTTACTCATCTTTAAAATGGTGTGTTGATAGCAATACAAAACTGAATGAAGTTTTGAAGAAATGGAAAGCAGCAGATGGTTTTAGATCCCAAACCTGAAGGACAGCAGCAGCAATTAGAAGTACTCAGCTCTGACAAGAAAGAGTCAGGGACTTAGTTAAAGAAAAATAACATAGAGTTTGTTGGCAAAGCTTCATGCTATTCTGTACCTGGAGCACTCCATCATGATTTAGCTCACTCTCACCCCAGATTAACAATAAAAACTTAAAGCTGTGTTTTCTAAGACATAAAAGTGACTTATTAATAATAGGTAACATTTCCAGAACACTTAACATTTGTCAGACAGTATTCATGTTTAGCAGTGCTTCCTGTGGCTTAACCCGCCCATCATCACAGCAATCCTGAGGTCAGTGCTGTTATGCCCACTTTACAGGTTTGGAAACTGAATGTGGATGAGGTCACAGGGATTTTGTCCATGATTACACAGAGAGTGGGGGATAAAGCTAGGAGATGAGCCCAGGTGTATCAGACATCCTGGACCCTGACCCTGTGCCCTATTCACTTTTGCTAACTTCGTCAATAATCCAGTATGAAGCTGCAAGCAGGCTGCACATGGTCGTCTTACCAGAGCCACTCCGTGCTTGGTTTTCCTGTGCATGTTCAATCTCTACTTTGTAAGAGAAATGAGGATCAAGTACCTACTGTGTTGGTTGACTTATACTCAGTGACTTATTGAAACCTCACCAAACCCTAAGGAGTAAGAAGGATCATTCCCATTTTAAGGATGAACAAACTGTGGCTAAGTCACCTAACCATAGATGGCCAACAATAAGTGAAACCCAAGTCTCTCTGATGCCTATGAGATCGCCCTTGCCACTGCCCAAGGCTACCTGGCTTCAGAGTTGGCACAGAACCACTCCCCCAGGCCTCCAAATGATTTGGTGCAGGTACACGCACTTCCTTGCTCTCACCACCACAGAGCTCATTGAGGTACATGAACTGTCATCACCACGATAAGTAGATGTTCAAGTAAGTGGTGCATTGTTAGTGTCTCTTGTTATAATTAAATATCTCAATGTGACTGTACTGGTGGCAAATTAGAAATTACATTTTTGTTGGTTCTACAGTGATACAGTAGACATTTTGTAATAATTATTTTAATTAAGTATTTAAAATATGGCATATATTGTATAGAACAACTTAGAGAATGTTAACATGAATGAAGTCTTAAAAGTACTATTTAAGGATTCACATTTAGGTGAAAAATGTATCATCTTTGACTAGTAGTTCTGCTCACCTAAAACAACCAATCTGATACAGCACATACATTGTCCGTGAGAAGGAGGGGGAAGGAGCCTTTACCAAAAACATTGTGGTGACCTTCTCCATGGGCTTCTGGTTGACTGCTCATCGCTTACAAATCACTTTTTACATAGACAATTTCCATTGCTCGCCAATTAAACATAACTATTAATCATTTCAAACTCAATTTCTTTAAAACACGCAATTACTAATAAAAGTTTCCTGGCGTAGATAAGTGGATTCTGACATAGTTAATCAAAACAACACAATCAGCCAAAATGCTTCTAATGGTTATCTTTTCATTGCATGGAGCTTTCTGCAAATTCATTGTTTGTCCTTATCTGGGGTTTTTCTGCATTTGCTTTATTAAGTATTGCATTGTTTGGTGACAGATTGTGAGCTGGATAAAGTGACACAAACTTGGAAAAAAAATGTGAAAGCCTTTTTAAATGTCCAGATTAAATACAGTAGAGTCTAGTTTTATGTGTTTGGATTTTGTTTTAACATTGTGCTATAGGTTTAAGAATTGAGGATTTAGAAGTTTCATGTGGCCTTAATTAGCAATCGGTCATATTTAAAAACAAATTTGTGTTGAGATCATCAAGGTAGAGTTGTAAATATATAATCCCTTGAAAGGCCAGGGTTTATCCATGAAATTATTTCAGATAAAGTCTCAGAGGAGTCAGGTACATAAGTAGGTATATAAATATATTAGCCTTAACTTAAAAAATTATACAAGTATTATAACTCATTATCCAAACTTCGAAAAAATGGGGGAAATCACCTGAAACTCCTATCTCAATAAAACCTTTGTCATCATTTTGAGTTTGTAATGGGTTTTGACAATAAAGATAAACCAGCAAGCTCATTGAATTCTCATCTTTAAATATTGCATGCATGAGCAGGGGAAAATGTCATAAATATCATACTCGAGGCTATGCAGTACTTGAGAATGTGTGTGTGTGTGTGTGTGCATGGATGCGTACGTGTGCACGTGCAGGTGTGTGTACACACGGACGCATACACACATACAGGTGTATGCACACATGTGGACGCACACACACATATCAGGAAATCTATCCAACACTCCTCCCAAAACACAGTCTGCACCTTCCTGAAAAGTAAAAATTTTGCAATGTACTTAGTGACAGTGGTGCCATTTTTTAAGATGTGGCTAAGTCTCTGCAGAGCGTGCTGTCTCCCAAACTCACTGGCGAGATGGACTATTGGGCAGGAAGTTGGATAAGGGTAAATTTTAAATGCAAGTTTAAAACTGACATAAAGCTAATTTCCTGACCAGTATCCAAAATGCAGGGAGAAAGGCCTTTTTCTATATGACGAAACTTGAAAAATGAAGATTTTTAATCCCTTCCCCTGTCACCGCCACCATACAGCTCTGCTTCCTCAGAGGTAAAAGGCTTTTTTGCACCTTTGCAGCCCAGTCTCGAGCCTCCCTCAGCACCAAGGCCACTTCTGTTACTGCACTGTGGGTGTTTGCTTTTCCAACTTGCCTTCCTGTCTTGAAGATTGTCAGCAACCCTGTACTTCCGTGCACGGACAGAACTCCCGAAGGGCGGAGGTGGTCAGACCAGCTACTGACGTGCTTCACACCTTTTACTCAGAAAATCAGAGGCCTCCAGTAGCCTGGTCTCTTGTTTCTCCCAGCACAGGCTCCCTGGTGAGGTGTTAGGAAGTGCCTAGCTTTAGAAATGGTTTCCTGGGCCATTAATTATTATTAATAAAACCATTATTATTAGTTAGCTCCACTCCGGCAGTTACTTGGAATGAAGAGATCTTCATGGCTGTTTTAATTAAAATATACACAATAGTGGGGGGTTAGCAGACCACAAGCAAGAGTCTAAGCCATTTATTAGTTTTGTTCAGTTTTAGGTGAATGTGGAATGGTCTGAAACAAATATGCTGGACAGGCATCAATCAGAATGTTTGGGCTCAAGTCTTAGCTTTCTTTATGCCTGTCGGTGACCTTGGGCAAGAGGTTTCATCTATAAAACAGGGGTTTACCTGATCGTCTGATAGCTAAGTCTAAGCCATTCCACGTGGTCCTGTGAGACAGACCCTTTTGTTGCATCCCCCCAAAGTGTAAAAGAACAGGTGGGGTTTTTTTCTTTTTCTTTTTACATATCCTCAGTACTTACCATAGCACAGCTGAATAACATAATATAGCTGAAAAATTGATAGTTACATAAACTAGAGTTTTCCTGTGGTGAGAGGGGGTGTGATGGAGTGAGAGTAGTTTAAAGCATAGATTTTATTATTATTCAGGTACACTGAGGTTAACAGTTCAGCAGACCACTGCCACTGAAAAGATTGTTATCCACGGTTCCTGAGAGGAGGGGAACATCGTTTCACTGGCAGAGGCCCCTGGGGAAGCACCTGCGTGGGTCAGGAGGTGGAGAGAGTGAGGGAAGAAAGTTGGGGCTTCACAGGAGAGAATGGGCAAGTCAGGCAGGTTTAGGATTGGATGAGTTCTAAGTTTTATGGATGTCTGGCGCTAGGGCTGTCTGATGCCTGGCCCAGGGGTAATTAAGACAGGGACGCTAGCAGGTGAGTTGTTTACTGTCTCTAGGAACTGGACAGTCCCTCCAGGGTCAGTCAGCAAGGCCCAGGTGTCAAGGCATCAGAATGTAGAAAATAAAAAGGCAGAGTTAATACAGGCAACGTGCTGGCTTTGGATGATAAGATGTGTCCCTTTTCTCTCTTCTCACACCATCTCCCTGTGCACCTCCCTTCCTTTCTCTGTCCCTCTCTCTTTCCCTTCCTCCTCATCTCTTTTACTTTCCTCACCCTTTCTTTTAATGGAGGACACAGATCAAGTCGGAAAAAGGCTGCATTGACTAGAGCCATCTGCATTCCATTTTACTGTTTTAAGTAGAAAATTCACAGGGAGCATTTAAGAACTTTGTAATAATGATGATGGTGGTGGTGGTGATGATGATGATGATGATGATGATGATGATGATGATGCCAAGAACCACACTACCGTGTTAGCCAACCTTTTACTTAGGAGCCCCTGGCTTCCCTGGGGAAAGGTGCGTTCATTTCCTTCTCTGAGTACGGTCCAGCAGGGCTTCCTGTGCTGATGGAAATATTCTGTATCTGCACATGCACAGTATGGCAGTCACTAGCTACAGGTGGCTAGTGAACATTTGAAAAGTAGGCTTGAGAGACTGAGGAACTGAATTTTTTATTCTAAAGTTCAAGTTAAATAGCCACCCCTGGCTAGGGGCTGCAGCGCTGGACAACACCGGCCAAGGGGCCTCTGCCTGCAGCGTGCCAGGCGTTATTCCAAGCACTTTACTTGGTTCTCCTTCAGATGAGGGCTGTTATACAGACTGTAAAATCCATAATCAAGCAAGAAGAGAGTAAGACACCTGCCCAGGGTCACACAGCTAGTACACGAGGATTCACACCGGGGCAGCTTGGACACGGAGTTTGAGTTCACCATCCCCTCTGCTGAGGCTTCCTCGGCTTTGACGGGCAAAGTTATTTCCTAAACACCAATCTTTTTCCCGCGGGGGCTGAAGTCAGAGCCCTAGGTTAGAACCCTGGTTCTGCCCCTTACAGAGCCGTGCGATGCAGAAGTCACTGAACCTCTCTGGACCTCCGTGTCAGCATCTGCGATACGGGAACGATAGTTCTCTCCCTGTGGAATTCTGGGGAGGAAAGGGGTTCCTGACGTTTTACTTTCTTTTTTTTTCTCACCATTTTGTGGACTACATTTCTCCTATTCCTGTGTCTATTCTGCAAAACATAAACAAGCTTCGTAACATTATGAATAAAAGACATTTGGTTATTGAAGAGTTGAATTGATTTATATTCATGTTTCTCTAATATTAAATACTGGAATTCTTCTTTGATTCTACAGCAACTCAATTTATGTATTCAGAGTTATCTGGTTACTCGAAGAGCAAAGCATGGCATTGCTCTTATTTGTGTGAGGTTTTTCTCTCCAGGAGCCATGTCAAGCCAGCATTCCTGGGATCGGGCTGTCATTTGGGGAGTGCGGTGTTGATTTCCCCCCTGGGGAGACTCACACTCTTCCCGTGTGTGTTTTGCGTTTGGGTTCTGTTTCCGAGGGCTGCTGTCAACGCCAGCCCTCCATGCCAGGCTGTGAAGAAGGTACCCTTTGGGAACTCACCCCGGAGTGTTGATTTAATTTTATGGAGTTGGCTGGTTTGGGTTGTCCTCAGGGTATTTGGGAACAGACAGCTCTGAAAAGGAAGAAAAAGTTCTTGATCCTACCCATACCCTATTCTGTTTTTAAATAGGCATTTCACACAACTGAAATTAGTTTTACAAAGAGGTTAGAGTGGGGAATGTCTCTTATCATAAACAGAACGTATTGCAACATAATGTTCCTTTTCTCTCAGAGTTAAATTTTCTTTGAAAATGCCTGTCATTAAGTGGGCTTGTAGATCCTTAGTAACAATGTCACGCAGTTGTACCCCCTGACAGTGGAGCCCTGGAAGGGATCAGACTGTGGGCATAGAAACAGTTTTCCACATTGCATTTTCCACATTTTCAACTACATGGAAAAATTGAAAAGAATGCATTGTGTTTGCCCGTGTGGGCATGACCTAGATTCTACAATTATATATTTGCTGTATCACATATCTACGCTTATCTCTCCATGCACCCAGCCTTCTGTCGATCCATCTCTGTTTTTCCTACGCATTTCAGAGTACGTTGTGGATACCAGCATCTCACCCCTTAAACACTTCAGTGTGCATAGTATCCCCCAGAGTTCATGGTTCTTTTTATGTGTGGTGAATTTTACACAGAATGAAATACACAAATCCTAACTGCACCTTTTGATGTGCTTTGGCAAATGCATACCCCTGTGCTATCCAAACCACTGTCAAGGTCATCATAGAATGTTAGCCTCACTCAGGAAGCTCCCTCGTGACCCTTCTGAGGCATTCCTGCCCCCAGCCCTCCAAAGGCTGTCCTGATTCTTTTTCACTATTGTTTGTTCCACTCGGTAGAGATGAAGCCATATGGTATATACTTTTTGTATAAGATCTCTGTTGCCAACTGTATTTGTTTAAGGCTATTATAACAAAGTACCACTGAGTCGAAAGCTTAAACTACAGAAATGTGTCATCTCACATTTCTACAGGGTGCAAGTGCAAGACTAAGAGGTAGGCAAGGCAGTGTTCCCTCTGGAATCCTTAGGGAAAGGTGTATTCCAGTCCTCTGGTAGTTGCATGTTTTGTGACAACATAACTTCAGTCTTCGTCTGGTATTCTCACGTGCACGTGACTTCTATGTCTAAATCTCTCCTCTGTAAAAGAACACTGGTCATGTTGGATTAGAGGTCCATCCTCCTTCTGTCTGACCTCATCTTAACTAATGATGTCTGCAACTATTTTCGAATGAGGTCACATGCTGAAGTTTGCTGGTTAGGACTTCAACGTAGACATTGGGGTGTTGGGGGGCCAAAATTCAAGCCAGAGCACCAGCAGATGATTTTAAGATCTGTCTAGGTTGGTACATGTGTAGTTTTCCTTGTTGCTGAGTGGTTTTCCATTGTGGGAGTATAGTTTATTTAGCTATTATCCCGTTGTGGGCTACGAGTTTTGGCTATTGAGAGTAAAGCTTCTAAAAACATTCTTGAATGAGTCTTTTTTGTGAACAGGTGCTTTTGTTTCATGATACCGAGGTGTGCAGTGCTGGCTCATCTCCTTCCGGCTCTAACCCACTGAGGTTCTGCGGTAGATTTCCGTCCTTCTGTTTCCACATATGTGGAATGAAGATGATCAGACTCAACAGATCATCTCTAAGAAAATAGATAAAAATTTCTGTTATTTCAGAATTACAATCATATTTCTGTAATTAGAGCCACAAAATGGAGAATTCCCAGCATGTCAGATGCTATCAACTGGTCGCTTTCATTGTAGCCCTTGGATTTGCTGTGAAGACACATGGAAATGTGGAAGAACAAGTCAATTTCATCTTTGTTGAAAAATGACTCCTATAGAACGATTGACATTTGGCCACAAATATTTCTTTAGAACATGGAAGATATTCCATAAAATAATGAGAAAGCCTACTTCTATTTGATCACTAGTGAAGGAAGTTCAACAAATTCTGTAGACCTGTGGGTGATATGCAGTATTTGGTGAGGGCGAATTTTGCCGGGCAGATAAAACACCAGGAAGGGTCAGGCAGGTGTGCCAAAATGCCCCGCCTTGCCCTTTCCATTAAATAATTTAAATGCATTCAAGTCTTTTTGGAACTAAAGCAACACTTCCTTTAGGACTAAGCAGAGGTTCTTTCCAAGGGGTGTGGGGTAAGATGAGGGGTTAGAGACCAGGATGGCAAGGGGCATGGAGCCTTGAACTGAAGCGCTCTCCTTTCCCTCTCTCTTTCTCTCTCTCTCTCTCTCTCTCTCTCTCTCTCTCATCTGACTAAAGCTCTCTTTCGAATATGAAACAGAAATTTAGGGCAGGGGGAGAGGTCTTTGGGCCAAGGAAAGACTAGAGAAGCAACATGGGTGTGGTAGGGTGGTGGTGAGGGACTTCTTGGCCTGGTGTGAAATCAGCACAGAACCCTAGGAGGGTGAAGATGTCCAGGGAGCCTTAGCGATGCGCAGAGAATCATGGAGGGCTCCAGGAACCACACAACATGAGTGTGAGGACCAGGGAAGAAGGATCGCCTGCCAGGGGTCCCGATTTTCAGACAAGCAGAGGACACTCGGAAGCCCTGTGTCATCTCAGGAACTGGGGACCAAAAACAAGAGGGAGTTGTCCCAGCATCCAAAAGCAGCAATATTCAGGAGGCCAGAGACAAGAAAAATACAGGGATGGGGACTTATCTTGGGGTTGATGTTGAAGCATGCTCCTCTCTAGGCCACATAGCCCCAGCCGGTGGGTACCCCCATCTCCCATGGAGTGTTGCTGGGACAGAGTCCAAGTAGGAGGCAGTAATTACAAACCACAGATCTTCTTTCTTAAAAGTGGGCAATGTCTTCGTGTCCCCTTATTTAGATGCTAAGCCAGGGTCTCTTGGTCTCCTTGTAAGGTTAGTGATGAAATCCTTAAAAGGCCCAATGGCTGAGGGCCTGTTGTCTGAGACAGCAAAGCAGAGGGGAGCTAGGGAGATTGTTCTAGTCCTCAGGCCTGTGTCAGCAGCTGATGAAGGATATGGAAGCAAGTGCAATCCCCTAGAGCTGCAGGGAAAATGTGGGCAAGGTCCCCTGAACCCTTGGGGGCCAGCCCTGCAGTACGACCCTCGCATGCCACCAGGGGGAAGTGATCAGTACCAGAAACTCTTTCAGGGCAGACCAGGTCCTGATATATCAGCACAGCGAAGCTGTAACAAAACCAGAGGTGTGGTGCAGAACCCCGAAGGAGAATCTTGAAGATAAGCATCATTTAGGTGCTGTCATCTCCCCAGAGCAAGCACTGGTGATAGATATGCGAGCCTGAAGCAGATGTGAAGTTTCAGATCCCTCTGTGGGATGGCGATCGGCAGGTAATCTAGATGAACTGCACCCGGATAATCTCAGCTGCCAGTAAGCCCGGGTTTCGTGGGCAAGGAGTCTGTGATAACCAAGATCAAGTTCTGAGGTGACCAGGAGGCCCATGTAACTCTCCTGTCCAAGCTCCCCCACCTGGGTGGCTCACTTTTCAGGCTGCTAGTCAGGGAAATGTGACACTGTCTGGGGCCCACACTGTCCAGGACACAGCAGGGAGCAGGCAAGAGAGGCGGGTGCTGAGGGCCGCTGCCCCGTGTGCAGACTTAGTTAGAGGAGGCTGTCCAGAGCACAGCCACTCTGCGCAGGGTCTCTCAGGGCCACTGCCCAGCCCTGTGGGCCGCCCCAGAGAAGAGGAAGGAGCAGTGACAGGAACACCGCTGCCTGGAAAGGAGCGTGGACACTAGGATTCGTAAAACTCTGCACTCAGCAGACTCATTTTCTCTAGCACCCTGGCAGAGATGGACTCCAGGAAGCTCTCTTTGTGCCAAATATGTACTGAAAAATCGTGACTATTTTTTTTAAGTGCCGTGAAATGTACACTCCATAAAATTTACCACTTTAGCCATTTCGCATGGTTCATTACCATGAAATCCGTTCACATTAAGCAGCCATCTCCAGAAAATCTTCATTTCCTCTTCCCCAACTGAAATTCTCCTCGCAAAACACTAATGCCCCATTCCCAGCCCTTCTCCCAGCCCCTGGTGACCACCATTCTGGTTTCTGTCTCTGAATTTAAGACGTTTGAGAAAACTGGTTTCATCCTCGACATTGTTATTTAAGTTCCAGCCAGCCAGCTAAGCAAACAAGCAAAACACCATTCATCAGACGCTCCGTGTACCTTTCACCGGGTGGTTTGTCTGTGACGCAGGGTGGGATTGAGTTTTTTTTTAGGGAATGCAGCCACGTGCATCTCAGTGATTGTTACACACATCAGATCATCCAGTTACGCATCCTTTTCTATGAGCACCTGGAAACATGGACCCTGTCTGATCTATCTTGATATTCCCCAAACTAGACACTATGCCTGGAATGTACAATGCTCAATATTAATTTTTTTAAAAACACATATTCCCAAGATGAGGGTGAGGAAAGGAAGAGAAAGAGAGAGGATGAGATATGTGGTCCGGGGACGGTGCGGGGGCAGGAGAACCCCCTAACATATGCTTTCAGAGCTTTGATGTTCAGTGGGATAAAAGGAACTGGATTGGGACACTTCACTGTAAAGTAAGTTAACATTTTAGGGACCCCCTTTGAGAATAGTTGAGAGCCAGATATCTCCTTCTCAGAAAAATGCCTTCAAATGTGCAGTTGCATAGCCCACCGTCTCAGCCGACTCTCAGGCCCCCAGGTCAGAAGTCCTGTCCCGGGATGTAAACAGCAGAGGTTTTATATTCCTCTGAGTAGCTTTGTTCATAAAGAGCTACCGATTCATTAAAGTTTTGCACTTGGTTTTGCCATCAGTCATCTTTTCACAAAGCACAAGGAAGGCAACGGAGGTTATTCTTGAATGCAATTACACTGATGCTTTTAAGGGCTCTTGTTGCTGACTACTGTTTTTAAAATTATCATCCCCATCTTCTGCTCAAGGTGTTTTTTAGCTCACTAGCAATCATTCATTTAAATAATTGTGAAATATTGGAAGAAGCAGTAAAAATGAAATGTAATGCCAAAAGAAAAGTTATGTTCCCTTTCTCTAGAAAATCCAGTTTAAAGGAAAACACCATTTCCCTCTAGAAAGCGAAAGCTGGAGTGCTCCCTCTAACTCCACAGGAAGATAGGGGGCCTAATCCACCAACTCTGTGGACAAAGCCTCCCCACTGCCATGCAACGAAGGGGTTCTCACTTAGCTGCCTTGTCAAGGCAGTTCCAGGTGGTCCTGTCGTGGGGGCATCCAGGGAGACCTGATCTCCATGGCAACCTGAACCCATCAGCTGTTCTGGGCCTGCTGATTACTCTGGGAGGGATGGAGGCAGCTATCCCCCACCCCCAACTTCTCATGCCACCTCCTGTGGTAACCTGGGAGCACAGGGCTTCTGCTCTTGGCCTCAGCTGGTTCTCCAGGAGGTCTTAATAGAGAAACCCAGCTGGTGACAAGTTCCCAGTCATACCCTGCAGTGAGATTGCAGTGGTGGCTCTATAGGTGGTTTAGCAGGCGCAGTGACATGCTAGGAGGACCAAAGAGGAACCACGGACCATCCTCACAGAGCCTGCAGCAGAGCAAGTGGGGGCTCAGTGAAGCTTTACTCACCATTATGACTTTTAGAATGTGGGAGTTCCATAACATCCCTTTTTCTCAGCAAAGTAAGTTCCTTATTTCTGACCCTTGCACTCCCGGAAGACCCAGTTCCTGGTCTAGCTGTCCCACTGGAGCCTTCTGTAACAGCGCATTCTTAAGCAGATGCTAAATCTGGAAACAGACAGGACGGAGCCTGGTCTTAACCTTTTAAAGCAGTGCATCCATCCTTCCTTTTGTCCTCTGTTTTGTGTCTCCCAGCTACAGGACAGAGATGCCCTGGAGTCAACTGGTCCTCTTCTTTGGCAAATAGTAGTCAATGAACGACAAAAACCAAAAAAGTAAATTTTAAAAGGTTAAACACCAAATTTTAAAAACTAAGCACTAAAAGCACCTTAAAACATATGTGTAAGCGCAAATAATGCAATCATGCAAGAGCACGCTATTAAGCAGTTACTGGCTAAAAAAAGAGGTGAGTTCTCTATCAATATGATTAAACAATGCACAGGAAAATTACATTGAAAGAAATGGAGGTAGTCACATGCTGCCACCATGGGAGATAGTATTTTATTCTTAAAAAGACAAATGAGAAAATTAGATATTATAAAGGAAGACGCAAGAGTGAATGCGATCATCATAATTACTGCTGAGGAGCAGATGAGGAGCATTTATTTGCATTTTAATCTTGGCCACTGGGACTCATTGGTGATGCAGGACCCAAAACAGGAAATGGCAATTTGGGATGGACATCATTTTATTAACCACAATTTATGTGGCCGAGCACATGTGTGAGCTGGACATCATGCTAAGTGCTTGTCATGATTCATTTGATCCTTACAACAGCCCTGGAGGTAAATCGTCCAGGATTCATTTTATAAGTGAGGAAACTGAGGCACAGAGAAATGAAGTACTTTGCCAAGCTGCCCTGGTCGAGGGTGGCAGGGCTGGATAAAGTGCCCATGTGTGGGCTCACACCCACCTTGCATGCAGCCTCTCGTGGTACTCATAGTGGGCTTCAGTTTGCTCTCTGGCTCATTGAGTTATTAACCACGTATTGATGGAAAAGATTCCGTATGCTGGTCAGTATTCTGGCTCCTGGGTGAACCGCAGTGGACAGAACAGTCTGACCTCATGGAACTCATGTCTGTTGGAGCAGAGATGGTTGGCGGGAGGTGGGCTGGGAAGGGCCGTGGCATTCTCCTGCCCCAACCCTGCGAAGTGGCCTCAAATCTTCAGGGAGGGGAGATTTGGTCTGAGAAGTGAAGCCATTTGCCCAAGGCCAAGGTCCATAGCACATGGCAGCGGGGATTCCAACCCAGGCCTGTGCGGCTTCCTTAGCTCATCACCTCAGAAGGAGGAGTTGCCTCCAGTTTTTCCTTAAAGGGTTGGCAGGATGGCTTTTCCTTGCCCTTGCTCCCTGCAAGGGACCAAGAATGGGAATGACTTGCCCCTTCCTGGCTGAAATGGGATTGAGTCACAAAGGTAGGGCCTGTGAGCCTCCTCCTTTTTTTCCTTTTTATTGGCATGACATTGGCTGATAAAATTATACAAGTTTCACACACGCAGTTCCACAACTCATCATCCGTGCATCGTATTGTGTGTTCACCACCCAAGTCCAGTCTCCTTCCGTCACCATTTATCCCCCCTCTGCCCGCCTCCGCCTCCCCCTACCCCTTTTCCCCTGAGAAGGCATTGGTATTACTGAGGGGCCAGCCCCATGGTTGGGGAGCAGGGTGCAAAGAGCTTCTCTGAACCTGGTGGAGGATGATCTTTAGCTTTCCCTCTCTGGCCTCCGGCTGCCCCATCTCCTAAGGGACAGGAAAGAGGAAGGTGAAGGCTGAGTCTCTGCCCTCCTCCCATCCCTGTGGCTTCTGAGCAGAAAGGAGGGGGCAGCACCTCCCTCAACAGGGCGGCTTCTCTAGGTCAGTGTCTGGCTTTGTGAGTCCAGTGGTTTTCAACCTTCTTTGGTCTCAGAACCCTTTGTTCAAAGCGAGTGTTTTCTGGGGAAAAAAATGTATTGCGTTTTTAAAAATACCTAACCCTTTAGGCAAGTGTGTCTCTCAACTAAGTCAGCCATCCTTGGAGTGCCTCCCTTTTTTTCACTGACCCAACCGTGGTCTTTTTTCATTTTAATGATCAGAATCGTCAGGAAGAGCTCAGTGTGGTAACTGGTAGTCAACTCACCACAGATCTGCTTATTTCCCCCTCCCTCGGAAGCCACGTGCAGGAGGCAGGTGATCTGTCCGGTTTCGTATCTTGGTCACAGACTCTCCTGGTGGCTGGTGTCCTATCTGCACAGCAAGTCTCTTGGCCTGTCAATACCCTCCCTGAAGCATCCTAGGAAGACACTAAACAAAGTGGGTCATGTTCTTTTTTCAGAGCAACCTGTTGGGCAGCATCACAAAACCCAAAGATGAACCCAGAGACCTAGGGGAGAAAATAAATAAAGCAATCCTGAGAAAGAAATGAAGAGATGTATTCCAATACCTTTTCGCTAAAAATCCGAAATGAATAAAGAAAGGATCTTGGAGTCACTTGACAATAAGCTGCATACATAAATATACATGTGTATATGCCCACACACAAGGAAACACACACACATGGCCATACAGATAGACATGTGTGTGTTCACACAGACACATGTGTGTACGTGTGTACATGTGTGTGGATGTCCACAAATACACCTGTGTGTGCTTGCACATCTGTGCACATAGATATACATAGGCACACATGTCCACACACAAATATACATGTTTATGTCCAGACAAATGCACGTGTGTGTGTGCACACGTAGATATGCACGCATGCAGCAGGAACCACACACATGTGCAAGGTGCAGAGAGTCATTGCATGTAAGTGTGCCTTTTGAGAGAAACGCACCATTCCCAGGTCTAGCTGGCCTCTGGGTTCTGCTGTCTGTTAGTTATTGCAGGGAAAGGCTCTGATGGAAGGAGCTTCTCTTCGAATGGGCAGCAGTTTCCTCGTGTGGATCCCTCACTTGCTTCATCGGACAGCCTGCTGGGGCCTGTGAGGGCTCCGTCAGAGCCTGTCCTGGGCTGCACCCATTCATGTGGGCTCCCACCCATGGTCCCCACTCCCATGCTCCCTGTAGGTGGACTCCCAATGGGTGGGTGGGAGAAGGGATCCCAGACCACCCAAGCCTGGTCACAGTGCCTGGTAGCTGGTAGGCCACCTGGAGGTGCAATTTCAGTTGCTTAATAAGAATCTTCTACCTTTTCCGGGGGTGGGGGGTGGGTGGTAGCGGGGAGAAGAGTGACGCAGGGTCACCCTCTGCCAGGAGCCACCTGTGCCTGTGTTTGTGTGCGTGCGCTCCAGGTGCACCCTCTTCCCCCTACCAAAACAACAGCTGGCATTCACTGAGCCCTTACACGTGTGGTCTCATTTAGCCCACTTATCAACCCTGTGAGTTAGTGCCAATACCAACCTCATTTTACAAAGGAGGAAACTGAGGCGGAGCGAAGCTCTGTGTCGTCACTAGTGCTCTGCAAGTTCCCAGCATCCAAGGAAGGCCTCTCTTCCCCACAGTGCAGTATCAGGTGCAGTCTGTCCCACTGCTGAGCAGCAGCGCATTCCGTAGGGATGGGAGTGTCCTGTGCTCTCCGAGGGGGTGGCCTCCAGCCACATGGCTGTTGAGCACGTGAAATGTGACAAGTGCTTCTGAGGAATCAAGGCTAATATTCATTCATTTTCGTTAATTTAGTTAAATTTTAGCAGCCGCCCATGGCAAGTGGCTGCACCGCTGGACCGTACTGTGCATGTGGGTCCGCGCCAGAACCCGTCTGAAGCAGGAGGCCAGAGGCCACTGCCCTTGGAGGCCCTTGACTTGATTAGTGCTATCCATTGACTGATGGATAGATAAGGTTTTTTCTGAGCCCCTCTGGGGCACCCGGCAGTTCATGTGGTGTGGAAGCCGTCGGAATCTCTCTCCAGGGAGAGCACACTCCACGTTTCTGTTTGCACTGAGGCCAGGAAACAGCAGTTAAAAGGCATGGGCTTTTAAAGTCTGTGGTCCCAGCGAGTCGCGCAGTGTGACGAGACTTTTGTGCCCACACCTCAGAGAGCCCCCATTCCCTGTCCCCTCCTTGGTGTGTGACCTCTCCACTCCCCTATGTTTAAACCTGTGTATTATTTTTTTTTAACAGATTTTATTGATTATGCTATTACAGTTGTCCCATTTCTCCCTTATCATTCCCCCCACCCTGCACACCCTCTCCCACCCACATTCCCCCCTTTAGTTCATGTCCTTGTGTCATAAGTTCTTTAGCTTCTACATTTCCCATACTATTCTTGCCCTCCCCCTGTCTATTTTCTACCCACTATCTATGCTATTCATTCTCTGTACCTTCCCCACCCCACGCCCCTGTTGCTAACCCTCCATATGATAAACCTGTGTATTATTTTTAATTGTGGTTACACTCACACAGCACTAAATTTACCATCTCAAACATCTGTAAGAGTACAGCTCAGTAGCCTTACGTATATTCACACTGTCGTGCGGTAGATCTCCAGAACCTTTTCCATTCACAAAACTAGAACTTTGTGCCCATTCAACAATAATTTCCCCTCCCACCAGCCCCTGGCAACCATTTTTTAATTGTCTGTGTCTCTGATTTTGACTACTCTAGGTACCTCACATGCATGGAATCATTCAGCATTTGGCCTTTTGTATCTGGCTTATTTCATGGGGCATAATGTGCTCGAGGTTCGTCCATGTGCTAGCACACGACAAGATTTCCTTCTTCCACTGAATGGATCCACCACATTTTCTTTATCCATTCACCCTTTGATGGACATTTGGGCTCCCTTCTATCTTATCCTTTCTTCCTCCCCTTCCCACTTTCCCCCAAATAGAATGTGTAATTAAAGTATCTAAAAAAAAGTATCTAGACAATTACTGTATGAGATGAGGAGCAGTTTGTGCTCGTTTCATATTTTAAGAGCAGCTAGAGATACTGTCCCCCATTATCACCCCAAATGTGCCACATGTGTTTATCCAGACTAGATTTTCAGTCTAATGAATTTAGACTTTCACTGATTTTAATTTCTCTAGGTCATTGGGTCGCTGACTTTCCATAGACAAAAGGAATTCCCTAGGCTTTTCTCGGGGATGACCCTGTTCGGAGGGTAGACTGGACATGTACTGCATTTGGGTAGTGTCTGGTTACGTGGGGTGACAGTAATTTAGACAAGGGTTCATTTTTCTGTCCTACCAAAGTGGCAAGGTAGGTGGCCTAGTGTGACATGGCAACCCCTCAATGCCATCGGTGACTCACGCTCCTCCTGGGCTTCATCCTTAGAGGTCACTGACATCTGTGAAGTTCCATGATGGCCACCAAAACTCCATCCATCAGGCCCATGGTTTGAGCAAGAGGAAGGAAAGCATAAAGGGCAGAAGAGGTGTGTGCCTGCTCCATCGGCCCCCTCAGCAGGCTTCCCCAAGGGTGCCACTCAGGGCTCTGTTCAGTTCTCATCAGCCAGAGCGTGGGAGATGAGGCACACCGCTGCACTGAATAAAATTTGGTTCCAATAGGAAGACAGGAGGGGACCTCCGGCAGACAACCAGCTGGTGGTCTTCAGCATCCACCCTTGTGGGTTCCAGGCCATGGTACCAGGAACTGGGGGCACAGGCTTCTTTCAGATGGCCTGCCCTTGATACTAGAGGCGTGCGACTGCCTTTTTTTTCCTGCTAGGGCATGCCAGCTTCCCTTTGTGGGTGCAGACTCTAAATTCTTCCGAATATAGAGGAAAGGTTGTGCTGTATCTCTGTCTGGTCTCAGTTTCTTTGTGAGTCTGGTCATGGAGAAGTGTGGGATAAAGTAGGACTCCTGGATGGGTCTGGTTTTAAAATTCTTTTCTTTAAATGGGTTTTAAAATGTGAAAGGGAAATAAAGGGGTTGGCCCCTTAAAGAACTCTCTTTCAGATGATAGTTCATCAAACTGCAGTTTAATAAAGACACTCATTCATAGTGATTAGGCCTTCATTAAAAAGGATGGGGAGAGTTACTGAAGCTTGTTTGCAGAGACCGCGATGGCACAGATACCCTCGTGGCTTGAGCAGAAGTGTAACTTAATCTTCCCCCACGCTTCACTGCGGGTCTGTGCAGGCAGGGCGTGCAGGGAGTGCAGGAATGCAGTAAGTCCTGGCTCCCAAAAGGTGCGAAGCAGGAACTGGGTGGTCGAGCCGAGCCCTACTTCTGAGGGCTCGATGGGAGTGCCAGAGAATCTAGGCACGGTTTCATTGCTGAGTCTCTATAAGCAGAAGTTAGAGGCTTTGGGCATCCTGGAGCTGGCCTTTGGGGTGATGCAGCTGTAGGACCAGGGAAAAGAAACCTCATGGGGGAACAGAAGAGACTCAGGCCCAGAAGCCCTCAGACCAGCTGCACGGGGATGAAAATGTCAAGTTCAGTTTGCAGGGCAGAGCGAAGGCAGGCGGGAGCTTGGGTTCCACACAGTTCATGCACTGGCTTCGGAGGACAGTTCAGGATGAAGGTCTTGGGCCAGGAATGAGCCCACAAAAGCAGCCTGGTTTTGGACCTGGGTTTGCTTCTTACTCTAGGCAAATGGCTCACCCTTTGCCTGTCAGGGTCAGGGCTGTGAATGAGTTGGCCTCTGGTCCCATGATCCGGATTTGGGGATGGCCATCAAAGGGATGAAAGCAAAGGTCCTGTGGCTGGTAGGGAACTGCATGTGCCCCAAGCTCTCCCTCTGAACCCAGTAGCTTCGGTGGGTTTCCTGTGAAGAAAGGAAATAAAGCAGTTTCCTAAACTCAAGGCAAGCAAGAAGAGAGAAGTAGGAGTAATTAGCTAGAGTGAAGTGGGGAGCAGCCAAGTTACTAGCATTTAAATTGCTCTAAAACCAGGAGCCCTCTTGTTTAAAGTAGACTCTCACTTTCTTCAACATAGCAGTTAAAGATAGTTGTATGTTTGTTGTATTTATATTAAGGTAGGATGGGCAGACTTTTGTAACAAACACCAATGGCTAATGTGAGTAAGCCTGAAGCTTTCTCTCACACGTCCTGACTCTGGGACCAGAGCTAAGGAAGCCTCTATGATCCAGATTCTAGAAAATTGCAGTCCCGCTGGGGAAGGAAGAGGATGTGGCAAATTGAGGAATGGCTCTGGAGCCAAGACAAGTACTTCTGCTTACATTTCTTTGACTCAAAAAAGTCACATGGCCACGCCTACCTTGAAGCGCAAGGGGGAATGCCCTCCCACCGTGTGCTGAAAGGACCCTGGGACAGTGATGAATAGCACTGCCACCGTGGTTATGTTGATAAAGAATTATATTTCTACAGAAAAGGGGTCAGGAACTGGGTCATTTGCTAACTCCAAATCCCTACATTACTTACACCCGAAGAAAGTTGAGATTGCCCACGTAACCTCTGACCATACAGTTTCTCTTAATCTCAGGCACAATGTCTAGAAGGAAATAAATCTTGCCAAGTCTAACTCATAAAATGATAGCTTGTCAGCTACCCAAATTAGGAAGACAGATTGAAACAGCAGTCTGCTGCTATTGCAGAGCAGAGACAATTTGCTCTGTATTAAACTTAAAGAGTGATTTAAAGAGAATTCTGCCCAGACATGATGACTTGCTCTTTTTTAAAGCAAGTGCTGACCTCTTAGGCTTTTTTACTTCCTTCGTGACAATTGATGGGATTTGGAGTGAAGGTTGGAAAATGGAAGGGGAGCAGCAGTCTGCCCGCAGATTTGTTACTGGTGAATTTCAGGGCAGATATTCTTTATGAAATAATCATGTTCTTATTCTGTCTTCTGGAAGTTTCTTGTGAGCAAAAAGAGACTTTATTATTCTTTATTAACTCTACCTTCAGGCATTCTCTCTTAATGAATTCTAATTCCAAAGTTTATAAATATGTGCATTTGTGAGAATTTAATTAATCCATGAAAATTTATTAGTAAACACCCACTGCACAGAAAGAACTATGGGGGTTGCACCTGGGGTTGCGAAGGTAAATAGGATTTTAAGTTCCTTGAATGCTTTTGAATTTAAGGGGCTCACAGATAAGGTATGAATACATGCACTAATGATATCTCTGTCTGCTCTGGAGTGAATTATAATATTGATGGTTCCTCAGGAACCTGACAGTTTGGCTTTGCTGCTTTCCCACCCCTTGAACTGCGGCTTGCTCTGACCAGCAGAGTCCTGCAGAAGGGGTGGTGTGTGACTTCCAGTACTAGGCCTAGCTCTCTTGGGACATTTCACTGTCGTGTGAAGAAGCTCTGGGTAGCCTCCTGGAGGGTGAGAGGCACGTGGGGGGAGAGGCCAAGCTGACAGCCAGCACACACCACCAGGCTTGTGAGCGCAGCCATCAGACCCAGGCTAAACCCTCCTGGACTACAAACACATGAATGAACATGGACAACAACACAGAGGGTGACCTACCTGCCCAGGTGAGCCCAGCCAATGTCTCATCCCTCAGCACTGTAAGCAAGACAGTGGTTGTCACGTGGAGTGTGGTTTTTGTGCCTGTTGGTTGATCATCGCCCACCCCTTGCACTTCCTTTTGTGACAGCCACACAGACCTTCTTGCCATTCCCCAGTGTAATGTGATTTTTGGCACCTTCTTGGACGTGTCCCTTTAGTCCAGAGTGCCTGCGTCCCTGTTTCCTCTTTGGAACTTGTCCTAGCGTCAAGACCCAGGTGCCTCTCCTGATTCCCCCTGAGCCTTCTCTGCACATTGCTGTTACTGGTACATTCTCCATTGCCCTGTGGTTGTTTACAGGTTATCATCTCCCACTGGATGCTCACCTCCTGGGGGAAGAGGCTGTTTCCTTTCCTTCACTGACTCTTGGGCTCCCACTCAGATCCAGGCACGCAGTGGGCAATGTGGTCCATTGACTGGCATGGCATGGCGGAAAACTGTACTCTGTGAGGGTGGGCACCACACTAGGGGTCAGTGCATTCGAGACCTGGATATGACTGGATACCATGCAACCAGTGCTTCTCAAACTTTAATGATGTGCGCATGAATCACTGGGGTCTTGTTCAAATGCAGATTCTGATTCAGTAGATCTGGAGAGGGGCTGGAGAGTCTGCCTTCTAATAAGGTCCCACAGTCCACACTTTGAGTAGCAAGGCCACAGAAGAGAATCTAAGTGCCCAAGAAAGATGCTTAGTAGTGAACTAGATCCCCAGTGGTTCTTGCAGAGAAATAACAGAGATGAGTCTTGACAGCAGTGCCCGTGGCCACAGAGTGTAGAGTATGACTAATAAAGTGAACCTGAACTTTTGTAGGGTGCTGCAATTGAAGAGAAATGGTAAATGGAGAATATTTATTGGGAAAGGAATGTTCTAAATAAGCTTAGATTTTTAAAGGATCTACCAAAAATGAAGTGGGGAGAATCAATTATTATAAGTACTGCTGACTGTAGAACCTGGCTGATTGTTGACAAATACTAAATACAGAAATAAACAAACAAAACCTCTGTAGACCTATGTTCTGAACAAGAGCAAAGAAGAGATAGACACATTGGTTGGGTTCTTAGGATGAAAAAAAGCAGTGAGCCCTGGCTGGTGTGGCTTAGTGGACTGATTGCCAGCCTGTGAACTGAAAGGTTTCGGGTTCAATTCTCAGTCAGGGCACATGCCTGGGTTGCAGGCCAGGTTCCCGGTTGGGCACCTTGTGAGAGGCAACTGATATCTCTCACACAGTGATGTTTCTCTCCCTCTCTTTCTCCCACCCTTCCCCTATCTCTAAAAGTAAACAAATAAAATCTTAAAAAAAAAAAAAAAAAGGAAAGAAAGAAAAAGCAGCGAATGCTAAGGAGCTGTTCGTATCAGGCACTCCTTATTTTCTGACTTGAAAAGATCACTGGACTGCTGAAACATACAGAGTCGTGGCACTCGGAGCGCTCCAGTGGGGTGTTTGATGGTGTCCTTCCCGGGGCAGCTCCTGTGGTCAGCATGGAAGGAGCACGTACATTTGGAAAGATACCCCTACATTTCAGTGACTGGTTGGAAGGCGCACTAGTAAGAAAGCTAATCGATGAAGGTTTACCAATGCAGAGAGAAACGCTCTGGAATTCATGTTGGTAGTTCGTCTGCAAATATAGATGGGCTACTTACGAAATCTAGAGTTCCTTCCCAAACAAATTATTATGAGATTAAAATACACTTTTTCTATTGCCAAAGCAAGTGGAGCCAAAGTGAAGGGGACATGGCGGACTTCAGAAATGCTTGGCGTGTCTTCCCATGTTTGCTGGTGCCAAGTCAATCTGTAGCTGATTATTGTCTTGAATATGGACTCAAATTAGCGTGTAGCAGGCCATCTGCCATCTCCTCCAGACGAGGCTGACGAGCCCTGGAAAAGGGAAATCCTGCCAAAATACAAATAACCTACTAAACTGATACTAAAGGGAAAGATAAGGGCTGTGGGGGATGGGAGGAGGAGTAAGTGACTGTCTTCCCAGCCTCTCTATGTCTTTCCTCCCTTCTGTGTTTCTTTCTGTTGGAGAAGCAGCAGGTGTGGACCAGGAGACCCTGGGCTCAATCAGAGAGGCTCCGTCAGACTGGAATGAGGGAATGAGGAGGCTCAGTTGTGAGAATGTGTTTTGCTGTCTCCTACACTAGTCTCTTCACTGGAACTCAGGAACTTGCATCCTCTTGGGTTTACGGGCGGGCTTGCGGTGATGGGAGCTGTCGGCAGATTTGTGCTCTTCCAGGTGCTGGCATTGCAGTCTCTGCCCTCGTAGGGAGACCACCTGGGTTGCCTTCCCGTTCATCCATGAGCCCAGTCCCACCTTTACCACCCTCTGTTAGCATGACTTAAGTTTTTCGAGTAACTGTCTCGAACTGACTGAACAACTGTCATTTACAGGTGCATACCGGTTTGTAGTTTCCAAACACTTTCATATACACATTCATTTCCTTTTAATACTCATAGACACCCCAAGAAGTCCTCATAGATACCTGTGCAATCAGATATTGTATTGCTGAAGTAACTAAGGCCCCACCAAGGAGAGAGTGACCATCTAAGATCTCATGGCTAGTGAGTAGAAGACCAAAAATGTGATTACACATCCCATCACAATTTCTTCCCCTTTAGAGTGAGGCAGCGTGCAACTCCAATGCCTGCAGGGGCTCTACAAGGAGCAGCCATGAGTGAAGCAGACCAGGCATCAAGCAATAGGGAGTGACGAGGCCTGTGTCCCGCTGGAGAGCCCAGCCCAGGGCCATCCAAAGGGTCGTCATTATTCACTGCATGATTGTTGTACGTGGGGATGTGGGCCAGTGCTGCCAGCTCTTCGAGGCAATGCTAAGAATTCGACTTTTAAAGTATTGACAATGGATTCAGTTCTTTTTGAAACACTCTGTGGCAATCAAAAATCGTGTATAATCCAGTTTTGATTAATGGATTAAAGCTGTCAACTGGTGTGGCACAGTAATTTTTAAAATATGCAATACCTGACTGTTTAGTTAGGGGCACTGACCTCTTTTCCCTTAGATTGTCAAATTTTAAGTCAAATTGAATTGAGTGCTGACCTCCGATCCAAAGGGTTGCTGGTTCGGTTCCCAGTCAGGGCACCTGCCTGGTTTGCTGGCCAGGTCCCCAGTGGGGTGTGCGAGAGGCAACTGCATATTGATGTTTCTCTCCCTCTCTTTCTCTCTCCCTTCCCCTCTCTCTAAAAATAAATTCATAAAATCTTTTAAAAAATGGCAACAGCCAACACAATAGCCATCTGATATGAATGAATCAAAATTATACCTATTTTTTGTCAGATTGGCAAAAATTATGACACTTTTTGGTGTGCTGCAGATTAGTTTGTGTGTGCCATGAGATGGAAGAGGTTGGAAATCATTGGATTAAAGTAACGCTCCCTGGTGAATGGGGCTTAGCTCCTTTGGAGGGTACTTGTATTTTAAAAGCTTGTTAAAACAATTTAATTTCTAATGACTGCTGCCTGCGGGGGACCTTTTTTTTTTTCCATCTGTGGCACCTTCTTGTGCCTGCTCTGGGTCCCCAGCTTCAACCAATCTTGGCTAAAGAGAGAGGGAAACTGAAATGTGTATACATGGTGTTGCCTGGCAACTAACATGGCACAGGGGCCTGGACCACACGAGGTGGCAGCCCCTCGGGACAGTGAAGGGACGCTGTCTAAACACAGTCTGGGGGATGCTCAGAAGCTGTGAAAAAGCCATTTTCTTTTCTTTCTTTGTTTTTAAATTTAATCTTTACTGTATTTTTCCCATTAGTCCCCTTATGCTCCGCTCCTTGAAAAATGGGGAAAGGGCTGTGTGAGCCTTAGTATATACTGTTGGCCCTTGTGGCAGAGCAGGGCCACTTGCAGGTTGCACCTGGTAATCGTCTATGCCTGAGTGTGAAGGAGGAGCCCTCCACAGAAGGGACTCGGTTTCATCCTGGATCGTTTGGCGGGTTGATGGCAGAGGACTTAATCCTGAGAAAGGAGTTAGAGGGAAATATGAATCAGCTTCTGAAATGAAGGGTCCACCAAGCCGCAGTGATTGAAAAGATACTTGCGGGGAGGGCGGTCCTCTTGATAGAGGAAGTGTGTTAGAGCCTCAGTGGTTCTCAGCACCGGCACCTCGGGGAATCTCCCAGGAGCTTTAAAAACCACCCAGGGAGTGTGCAGGGAGTAGGATTTGACTGGTCCAGGGTCTGTCTAGGCACCTGCGTTTTCCACAGCTCCCGGCCCATTTTCCCAGCTATCCTGACTTCCCTGCATCAGAACACCTGGGGAGCTTATTAAAATGCCCACTGCTGGGACCTACCCCTGGAATCTATATTTTTAAAGCACCCCCACACACACCTCCAGCCTTGCCCCAGGTGATCTTTGGCTTAGGGTGTGAGCAGCCTTTTGTTTTGTTATGTTTTGTTTTGTTTTGTTTTGTTTTCCATCCCAGAGTGGGCGCCCGCATGCAAATCCACACACAGACCCGCTGTTTGCAATTAATAATTAGAAACCCTCGAGTGTCCTACTTTGGGCAAGCACTTGAAGGGAAAATAATAGATTTCCTAAAACAAACATCAGTTAAGTTGCAAAGGCCGTGCCTGCCTGATGCTTCGCTGCTGGTCTGTGCGGTGGTCGTAGCAGGCTGTGTTTTGCGAAGGGAGCAGGCAGACGAAGGCCTGGATCGGGCCAGCGGGTAGCAGTGGCTTTCTGGATAAACTCCGGCTTTCCCAACGAGAGGTCTTCCAGTCCATTGATCTTGTGTCCTTGCTTCCTGCCGGGGCGGTGGCTCATAGAAATGGTGCCAGACAACCGTCAGCGCAAGACCGAGGGCTCTTCTGTTTGTCCCCTCACTTGGTTCCTTTTAAGAATCCAGAAAACAGCTTTGCCCAATATGGTAAATTAAATTTTACCTATTCTCTTTTGACTAAAGAAATCACCATAAAATACAACATCAAGACCTCTGAATGTCATGATTTTATTTCTGGCAATATAATATTTGTGAATCTAGGTCTTAACAGGTTACAAAAGCTTATGAAACAAAAGCAGTTTGTTTATCCCGCCTCTGACTCTTATGCCCCTTATCTCGAAGCTTGCTTCGCACTTTTAGTATTGGGCTTTGCATAACGGAGTCACCTGCTAATATTTTTGTTGTTGTTGTTGTTGCTTTGTGATAAGAGAAGAATTTACGTGAGCTGCAGGAGAGAGAAGACACAAATACTGTGGATCAGATATCACCTCAGCCTGTATCGACTCCTGACCTCATTTTCCCTCCTGTATTTACAGGAGACACACTTCATTCTGACTGTTTTGGCCAATGTCTACCAGAAACTCCCATCCTGGTTCCAACCTTGCCTAATTATTAACATGAAGAGATACTACAAGTTGTTGGTTGGGGAGAAAACTTATGTTTACGGAACTGTTTTTATTGCATCTCCAAATGGCTTTGATGTAAATCTATTTGTAAGTGTCTTTTTATATATTATCAAATACTTTGCTTTAACTCCAAGAATATTATCTTCCGGTTGGGCCATGCTCCTTTCCTTTTTTTTTGGTTTTTGTTTTGTTTTGTTTTGTTTTGTTTTTTGTTATTTTGCTATGCAAATAAATAGCCAATTGCACAAGGCATAAATATATATAGGCTTTATGCTGCACAGCTATATAGTTTATGTGACACCTTTGGGCAGAGAACTGTTGTGCAAGGAATGAAAACCCTGCTTAATACGTCCGCATCTCATGCATTTCTCGATAGAAGGGAGTCATCATTTATGGCAGCCAGTAAGGAGATTTTATTCCAAAGACTGAATTTTCTGTTTCTATATCCTAAATGCCAGATTCCCTGGATTTCAGGCGCAGGAAAGGAAGAGGGACCATTCAGGAAGACATGGGGGGGGGGGGGCGGGGTATGAGCCTCAGTGATTTTTTTTCATCTGAAGTCTCATATGCTCAATTTGTTTTCCTTGCTTACATGTGGAACTGACCCCTAAACGTGCTGATAAGAGAAGAATAAGTAAGCAAACGCTCCCAGGGTTTGAGGCTGATATAAAAGTCACTTGGTTTCAGTAAACCGTACTGGAACACGAGCCTTTTGTTTGCCGTTGAAAGTTTAGCACTTGAATTTCGGGTTGGGCTGTTCAGTTCATTAAGGAAAATGTGGACACCTCATGCCAACGCCTGTTTTCTTTGGTCCCTGAGAATGGAAGGCATTGTGTGTTCGGTACACACACCAAAAAAGCAAACAGTGACTTAATTGTGCCCTGGGAACAAAAGCTCCTACCTGGGGACAAGATGGGAGACCCCAGGCTTCTGCTGGCCCAGCTTCGTGCTTTGCAAAGTCAGTGTTGCTGGGAAGCCCAGAGCAAGTGTCTGAGTGTGAAACTAATCCATGGATTGCTTTCTCCTGGCGCTTACAGATGGGAGGGGCATGGCAAATTTGGAAGAGACCACGAGTCTAGGTCCTAGGCTTCCCAACCAAGACCGGACATGAAGCAGGAGAGGGAAACTGAAGAGGGAACAGAGAGCGCTTGGTTCCCCACTCCCTCTGCCTCTTAGCAAACACCCCAGAGACACACTTGTGGTTGTGTCACATGACCGCCCATCTGCTGACCAGCAGTTCAGCTTTGGTTAACTCTATTTTAAGGCATTTACCCACTGTTGAGTTGTCTGTGGCAATGGGTGCACGAGAGAGTGAGAATTTGGGGGCATTCAGCATTGCAAGTGCATAAGGACGGTCCCTTGATTCCTCTGTGAAGTGAATGTGGTGTCACTGAGTCTCCTTGAATGGTGACAAAGTGGGTAGAAGTCTCTTTCTGCTTGAGAGTGGCCGGGAGTCGGCTTTGCTGTGTGGGCTTTGCCATCAGCTCCAGCCAGTGCTTTGGTTGATGATGCCAAGTCTCGGGTCATTATATTTCTTTTTGCCTTTGGAGTATCAGTCAAGACCAGGATTTCTAGTGTTCTTTGTTCATGGGGGAGAAGGTTAGCTTGCCAGGGGTTGGGAATATAGTGTTTCGAGTAAAAAGAGTTGCTTCAGAATTTGAAATTTCTATTTCCCCCAGCTGTTCTCTCTAGTTTTGGTAAATCTAGACCAAAGAATATAGCAGGTAACAATAGTGGTAACAAAGACAAAGCAGGCATTTACTGACCTTTCTCATTGTACCAAGCCCCTTCTAAGCATTATCACTTAGAATCTTCACAGTAAGCGAGGATTTTAAAAATTAAGTAAAATGAAAAGCAAGTATTTAGATTGGGTCCCAAGACAATGGCTAAATATATTATGCTCTCCTTGAAGTCATGACATCCTAGATCTAAGCTAGCTTTTCCCCACCTTCCGTGTGCACAGGAGTCCCTGGGATGTTACCATGCAGATTCCGACTCAGTAGGTCTGGGTGGGCACTGGGAGTGTACAGGCCCACGGAACGTACTGGGGGGCAAGTTTCTAAGTCAGACATTGCCAAGCCTGGCCCATGATTGGGGTTGCCTGGAGGGGTTCAAAACACACAGCTTCCCACCCACCTCCGAGATGCTGATTCTTAGGACAACAGCCTCGCTTTCACAGACCAGAGCACACTGGGGCCCTGAGGGCATCTGTGATCTGCACAAGTTCACACAGCAGGAACTCAGACTCCAGAGGCCCAGGTTGTGCTCCTTCCCCACACTACCTGAGACTCAACGTTGACCAGTACCATCTGCTGAAAGGCGCGCTCAAGCCCGTCCTCCCTGGTGGGCTCAGCGTGCACTGCACGTTTCTCCCAGGTGGCACAATAGCCAAGGCTCTGTCTCTCCAGGATGGAAGCACTGCTCCCAAAGGACAAAAACACTGGAGCTTTTTTCCTTTGCACACAGCTATTTATGAATGCGACATGTGTTTGACAGGAGGAGGAAGAGGGGAAGAGAGGGGTTGGTGTGGGGTGGTGGGGATACGTGTTTCTGGAAGAGGCTTGGGTGTTTGCAGAGGTAGGCGGCACAGCGGGGGGCTTCCCCTGACACGGCTGCACTGCTGTGGCCTGTCCTGGACCAGGACAGCTCAGGCTTCTAGAAGTGCTCCCAACCCCCGCTGAGCGTCCTAAGGAACTCAACAATCTGTAGGAAATGGTCCTGCAGGATTCATGCCCCTGATATCTAGGATTCTAACCCAAACTCATCCGTGATCATTTGGGGTTTTGAAAGTTTCTTTAGAATTATTTTCATTATTGAATGTTTGTTAGGATTACTTTTGGCTACTTGTGCCAGAAATCCAAAATCACTATGGCTTAAAGAAAACAGGAGTTCATTTCTATCTTGTGCAGAAGGAGTCCAGAGCTGCTGTGGCAGCTCTGTGGTATCAAGGACTTCACCTCCTTTTATGAAGTAACTCTGCCATGCTGAGGATGTGACTTTCACTTTTGGGTCCAACATGGTTACTTGTGCGCCAGCCATCAGATCTTCATTCCATCTAGCAAGAAGGAAGAAGGGAGGAAGAAGGGAGGAAGAAGGGCATGCTCTTTCTCATGAAGGACATTTCTTGGATGTTGCATACAATACTTCAGTATATGTATCTTTTTGGCCAGAACATAGTTACCTGGCCACAGTTAGGTAGTTACATGGCCATAAGAAAGGCTAGGAAATGTGGTCTTTATATCAAGTGGCCAGATTTCCAGCTAAAAAAAAGGCAATTCTAGGACTTAAGACAAAGGAAATATCAAATACTGGGATAAACGACTGTCCCTGCCTCACCTGGGTCTTAAGGTCATTTCCAAAGCGTTTGGAGTAGGTCCACAAGTCTTATATTGATGCTTCTGAGCCACTTCCTATAACCCAGGAGGCTTGGGGTCATGCTGGATCTCTTAAACATTCCTCCAAGAGGAGCCAGAGCTACCCAGTTTAGATCTTATTCACTTAATTATGATCTAATAATTTAATTAGGGCTGATGGAGATATAAGGAGAAAGTTGCTGGCAATAATCAAAACTTAAAGCTAGAAGGCGAGACTTGCAGATTCACCATGGTTCCCCTGGTGCCATCTTCAGCTTGCTGGGGATGTTCGCCCCATCGTGTTTGGAGCCCGAGAGAGATTAGCAACAGTAACCACAGCACTTGTAGAAAAATGGACCAATTCTCACATCGTAAGGGGTGTTTGGTTGTGAGTCAGCACTGGGTTCTTTCGGGGACATGATGCAGCCTCTGGATATAGACTGTGTTTGGGTCCTGAGACCCTTATTTTGTAAAAAGACCTAGAGCTGGAGGTACCTGGACGGTCAGTCTTCACGGAGGTTTCAAAGGAGCCATGTGAGGAGAGACATCCATATTATTTGAACATCAGTAATTAAATAGATTTCCAGAGCCAGTGATAGGGCTGCGTCTGCCAATCTGTGTCCTTTCTAGAATGTCCCACCTTGTTCCTAGAGGGTGCCTCCTACACAGCTGAAGACTCTCCTAAGCGGGATGGAGGCTATCCACGCCCCCTGCCCTCCCCCTCCTTCTTTTCGTGCCTAGCAGTAAACACAGCGTTTTGCCTTTAGAAGAGAAGTTTGAAGACAGGTGGAAGCTCAAGAATAATTTTCTTCTCCCTAATCATCCCCAACTTGAACAAACACTCACAGGCACTGAGGAGCTCCGCTGGCAGGGGGAATCTGGGGCAGAGCAGAAGGTGTGGGCGGGACGTGTGCTGTGAGGCCTGGAGGCAGACCCAGCCAACCCCGGGGAGCCTGGGAACCATCCAGTGAAGTCCTGAAACCGGAAGTTGCCAAATCTTACAGTTTCCCAGAAACATTCCGTGGTTCGATGTTTTGCTTTTTCCGACTAGCGCAGAATGTCTGTTTTAGTGCCGTCCTCTTTAATGTTAGCGTTCAGCACGTTCCAACTTTGCGTGGATTTTGATGGGCTCGTTCTTCACACGCATGCACATACACACAGGCCAGAGTCAATGGAAAAATGTTTGAATTTGTGCTACAAGCAGGCTGAGCAATAAGTTTTCCTGTTCTGACTGCATTGCCTTTTTCTGTGTACTAATAGTTGTAAGAATTAAAAAATGAAGCATAACAAACTCATATTTGTGCTCTTATGTTTTTCCCATAGTATCTAGGTCATGTCTCTTTAAGCAGCATGATGTTTCATATATAGGAAAGGTTTTATCTTAAGTGCCTGTCTGTCTGTTCTCAGAGGGAAAGAAGCCAAGACCTGGGCATCTGACCGTTGCATCTCGGCCTCCCCCCTCACTAGCTGCCTGTCCCTGGCAAATTACGTATTTCCCTAGATCTCAGTTTTCTTTTTCCTAGGACAGAAGTGGCTGTGCCGTCCTCACAGGAGGGTGACATGAAGCTCTAGAGGGCTGGAAGGGCCCAGCCCAGTGCTTGACTGCCTTGCCTGCAGCTGCTCAGTGAATGGACGTTTCCAGTGTCTTGGTTTTTCCCTTTGCCCTCTTTAAAGAAGGAGGACCTGCCAGTCAGTGGTTAGGGGAAGAAATATTAATCTGGTTTGTCGCCAGATTATTTTTATGAGAACTGCTGTGGGACTCAAGGTCAATGGGGGCAAATCTAAGCTGTTTCTTCTACATCTGTGGCTCTCTAAGTGTGGTCCACAGCACCAACCACATCTAGAACTGCGGACTCTCGGTCCACCCCAGACATATCCATTGAAAACTCTGGGATTGGAGCCCAGCAATTTCTGGGTGATTCAAATGTATACGAATGTTTGGGAACCTCTAGTCTCTACATCTTGGTTCCCAGACGTTGCCGGACGTTAGAATTTCCTGGGGAGCGTTTCGGAATACCAACACCAGAGATTCTGATTCAGTGAGTCTGGGGTGGAGCCTAAGCATGCGGGGTGTTTTTTTGTTTTTTTTAAAGCTCCACAGGTGATTCCACTGTGCACCCAGGATTGAAAAATTCTGCTCCGAAAAGTCCTGTCTTGTCCTCTCTCTTTCTCCTTCTTTTTCCTTCCTTCCTCCTCCTTCATGGACTCTTTGGGTTGAGAAGTTGGAACTAGGGGAAGAATTCTCTTCTAACATCAGCTCAGAGGAATTCATGGGAACTGGGTAAAATGCTGCCCACAGAACCCAGAGAATTCCCATTGTCTTTGCCTCATTCCTATAGTGTGCTGTTATCTTTGGATGGCAGTCTTCTGGTTTTAAATGTAGCTCACGTAGAAAGTTTGGAAAAAACCTAGGAAACTTTGAAGGAGAAAATAGTAATCTCTCATTATCTTGTTCCTCCAGAGATACCATTAATGTTAACACTTTGCTATGTTAGCCTCTAGTCTTTCATGTAGATGTCATTTTTAAATTTACAGTTAGGTTCATGCAATGATCTTACATATCTTGATTTTTTTTTTTACCTGGTATCATATTACAATAATTTTGCATGATATTCTTAGAATTTCAAAGCCATCATTAGATTGCTTCATATAGATTTGTCATAATTGGCTCAGCCGTTTCTCTCTGGTTAATTCCTTTTCCCCCCATGATAAGTTCAAATATCCTTGTAAGTAAATCTTTGATTGTTTTTCTGATTGCTTCCTTAGGATAGATTCCTAGAAGTAGAATCACTGAGCCAAAAGTTATAAACACTTTAAAGGTTCTTGTTACAGCATGCTAAATTTGTTTCCCGAAGGGCTGTGCCATTTTACTCCCACTCTCGGAGAGCATGCCTGCTTCCTTGTACTTTTGTAACATCGGTTATTATCTTTCAAAACAAACAAACCTGTAATCAAGACATGCCATTTTGCTCAGCCAAGCAGTCATGTCCTTGTTCTCTAGAAGCTCTCTGTGGATGTGGTCACAGACTTCCACACCCATGGGTCTTTATCTTCCTTTCTTGCATCTTTTGGAATTGTGTTTATGTTTTCATGTCTGACAGCTCTGGTTTGGGGATTTTCATCTTATCTGGGGATTGGAGACCATCTGGAATTCTCTGCTCTCTGTAGCTCTATCTTCATCGTATCTGGGCTTCATCTCTAATGCCTCTGTGCCCTTTAACCCATTCATTCCGTGCCCACCACTGCTTACCAAGGGGACACTTAGCACAACACCTGCAGGAGACCCTTTGTAACTGCTGTGGGACCTTGCAGCAAAAGACATACATAGCGTTACGGTCAAAGGTAAATCATTCTGGACCACCAAGGTGTATGTCATCTAGCACGGAAGTGACACTGCACCCCCACCACTCACACGCTCAAGTGCACTTCTTCATTGCATTGTGCAGGGAGGACTTGGGGCTCCCAACTGGAATAATCAGAGAAGCCATTTTTCTTGGCCTTCCTTGACAACTGATATTTAACTGACACACTGAATGACTTGCAGCTGTAGACTTGCAAATGGAACATGCCTTATTTAGTAGAGGAAGAGGTCAAGAACATTTCCACTGTCCACATTTTGCACCTTGGAGCCATCTCAGCTTGTCACAATGGTTAAGCCATAGAGATCAAGCCAAGATGACCCATCTTGGGGTTTGGGACCCTCCTGGGAAAGCCTCCTTGCTGGAAGGGCAGTGGAGAAATAGTGGATCATCATTGTTTTCATCCACGAGGCTTCTCTGGGCACCTCTGAATCCCAGCTGCTCCACTTTTGGACATGTGAACATCTACCTGCCAGCTTGAGTTCAAGCTTAGAGCCTCAGGAGTGTCTGTGAAGAAAAACAGCAGAGACTCAGCTGTTGGTTAATTCCAAGAACTTGACATTAGTTGGGAGGTGGGGAAGCTCAGGAGGGACAACTCATGGTGACGGCCACAGATCTACACATTCTCTTCTATTTGTTTGCAAAGTGAGTCCTCTTTTTAGCTCAGGGAAATTGAATACAAATGCTACAGGAAGGAACCGATGGTCTTACCTTTATCCCAAAGGCTGCTGGATGTGTTCTGTCTCATCCATCCATCCATCCATCCATCCATCCATCCATTCATCCATCCATCCTTCCAATAATATTTATTGAACACCTACTATTAGAAGACAACCACTCATATGTGGCCCATGGTTTTCTAAAGCACAAAAATGGTGTACAACATAGGAGTGTGTGCTAAGTATCCAGAGGCCCCATGGTGTAGACTCACTTGCATACGTAGGATTTTTTTGTTAACACAAACAAATACAAAATTAGCCAATAATAAGGGCTTATCCATTTACCTGATTATAGCAGGTAAATAGCAACTGAGGAGGCAGGCAGGGAAAACCTCTAACTGTGGGTGAGAACACCCTAGTTATAGATGGAACTGGCCGGTTGGCTCCTTCTTCCAGGCAATTCCTTTTGGTTCCTAATTTTCAAAATAAGTAAAATAAGGATGTCTATATTTGGGGGTGTGAGAGGCTTGGATAATGACCCCCAATGATGTCTTCTGAATCCCTGTGCCCTTCTGTGGTATAAGGGACTTCGCAGAGATGGCAGTAGCAGGGGTGGGTGTTGCGGTGCGGAAGTGATGTCAGGTATTTTGTCCTCATAAATACAATTTTTAGACCACATGTCCTAGTTTTGGTTGGGAAAATATAATTTGCAGAGCAGATCACACAGGAATGAATTCTACCCTTCATCCCTTTATCTTTGGAGGAATCTCTTGCTCCAAAGTTTAGTTTATCGGATATTATTGAGTGCTTTCTGTATACAAGGCTAGCATGAGAGTGACTACACAGATTGACACCTGCTACTGCTTTGCTTAACCTCACCAGCTGCCATGAGACTTCCTTTGTTTCTGCCCTCTGTGGTATTCCAGTCGTGATTAGATCACCCCTGTAAAGGAGGCACATACATGGGTTTCTCACTGAGATGTTTTCTGAACAAAGAGGTTTTCTGAAGGTTGAAGGAGAAGCAATGCTCGGTGTGGTTCTGACAGCACGTGAGGACATTTAATATGAACGCTTAATCATTATTTTGGTGTGTGGCCTTTATATAACTCTATGTAGACTCTATAGTAAAGTGCTGATAACACAGACCTCTGTGAGACCACTGTACCCGCTTTGCCCAACTGCAGAGTCACGCAGAGTGAACGCGTGCCCCAGGTAGATGAAATCAGGTAACAGCTGAATTACTTCCCTCCACCTGCTTTTAGCCCCCTTAACCACTTCCAAACTCACTGTCTAACACTGTGGTGCTGGCTGTTTCCCTCTGCCATTCAGACCAGCATCCAAAAACGAAGCAGCTTTTGGAGATACATGGATGTGTTTATTATTCCTTGGACACAAACTGTATTGCTCAAACTGCACAGTTTCATTGTGCTTTTGTTTTCATGTTTCCTTCTAAGGGGAGGAGCTGGGAATAGCAGGGAGTGGCAGCCTGTCCTTCCTGCATCCTGATGAGCATCCTGAAGCTCTTCTGTCTGGAGGCAGAGAGACTAAGGTTTGCCTGAGCACAAGCCATGATGGTGCAACCAAGCTGTGGCTTTTTGAAAAACTTAGTTAATGTCACTAACAACAATAACCTGAAATCAAAATGGAATTAAAATCACATATTGTCATTGTCAGTAACAGAGAAAGCTGACTCCAGAGCCTGTGTTTTTTGGAGGTATTCAAGCCTGTTTCAGTTTTGAGATCCACGTGTTCTGCGCATATTTGCGGCTCAGTTGGGTTGTAAACTAGAATTGATTCTCTTCCCTCACTGCCCCGATTCTCTTTGGGCCATACAGAACATAGCGGTGGTGGGACAAAGGTGGCGCGCTCACATGACCGGCCTGCAGAACAGAGCCAACCTTCAAACCTGCCCGATTGCACCGGCTTGGAGAGACTTCTCCTAGCGAGCAGAGGAGAGGGTGTGTGGTCAGGGAACAAACCAGTAATTCATCCCGCCCTTCACCGGGAGTAGATCGCACACCCAGAGGTCATAAGTTTTTACACTTTCATTCCCTCTCCTTTTCTTTAATTTGAAACTCTTGGGTTTAATATAATAAGAAATTTCAACTGAAATTTAACTTGAACAGGACCTCATGTACAGAGTTTGGTACTCTACACAAAATTAACTAAACTCTAAAAGAAAACAAACGTAGAAGGCCTTCAAAGCTGTACTATTTAAAATAATCAACTTTATGTTTTCAACAAGGATGGGTTTTGTGCTCTGCTGGAATCTGGTCCCGCACCAGGTATATCCTTCTCCTCCACTTCCTTTCTTAGGGAGCTGAGCTATCTAGTGAGAGCTGAATTAAGTGGACATAAAGTACCATATTTTGCCATGTATAACGTACACTTTCTGCCCGAATTTTTGAGGGAAAAATAAGGATGCATGTTATACATGGATAGTACCTGAAATACCTTCTTGCATCTGTTCTTGTGTTTTGTAATTATTTGCTACATAAAATTTATTGTACCTTAATATGTTCAAAAATAAATGCTAAAATTCCTTACAAAAAAAACAACTATGTAAATATGAACAAATTAAAAATCTAATTAAGAAATTAAATGGAAGATTTCTTTTTTCCCTGAAAGTCTAGGCCACAAACATGGGTGCACATTCTACTCAGCAAAGTACGGTAATACTGAAAGAATTGCTAGAATCTTGGCAGCTCTTCTGATTGTACTGAATGATTTAAAGCAAAGTAAACTTGGAAATGCATGTTAGTCACATCACAGACTGGGTGGCTTAAACCACAGAAGGTAATTTTCTCACAGTTCTGGAAAGGCTAGAAGTCCGGGAGCAGGGTGCAGCATGGCTGGCTTCCGGCGAAAGCCCTCTTCCTTGGCTTGCAGATGGCTGCCTTCTCGCTGTGTCCTCAGGTTCCTGAGAGGGCTAGCTTCCTGGGGTCTTCTAGTAAGAGCAGTAATCCCAGCGGGGGGCTCTACTGTCTTGGCCTGTCTAACTGTAAGCACTTCCCTAAGGCCCCACCCTCAGATGCCATCACAGTGGGGGTGGGGCTTCAACATATGATGGAAGGGGGAAGGCGCACACATTTAGTTCATCGCAAGGTGAAGGGAGTTGAAAGGTTGGATGTGTCACCAAAACTCCCGCAGAGAAACAGCAATCATTACACTCTTGGGGCCCAGTAATGGTTGACATGCGGTGACAGTCTTCACTGCACTTCAGTTGAATGGACAAGTCTTAAAAAATGTGGTCAGGAGCGGGTAGCAAGTTTTTTGAGACTGACACTCACTTCAGGGGCTTCCACCATGGTTCTCCGTGACCATGAAGCTTTTCTCCCTATCTCGGTCACACTGCGTCAATGGCCTCCACTTCTAATGGGGTCTCTGTGCCAGAAAGGACCCTGAGATATTGGTGATAGAACCACAGCAGCGCCAGCAGCAGTGTGGTGTGTTCATGTTCTGTCAAGAAGTATCTGGGATCTGGGACATTTCTTCTCTAGAGGTCAGCGGCAGATACAGTTGGCCACTTTTAAAGTGGCATGATGTTTATTTATCTTTCTAGTTTTTAATGGTGAGAAGGAAGGAAGCCAAGGAATGGTAAACAGGGAGAAGGACTCTTAGAGATTGTAATTCTCAGCCAGGAGAGGGAAGAATAGCATTTTATTGTTACAGATTCCCCCTTTGGGGAATATTTTAGGGGGACAAAACTCATCATGTTATGGCTGACACATAGTACTCGAAAACTATTCAATAAAAAATGGCCCTGGCTGGTGTAGCTCAGTGGATTGAGCGCGGGCCTGCGAACCGGAAGATCGCGGTTCGATTCCCAGTCAGGGCACATGCCTGGGTTGCCAGGCCAGTTCCCGGCAGGGGACATACAAGAGGCAACCGCACATTGATGTTTCTCTCCCTCTCTCCTTCCCTTCCTCTCTAAAGATAAATAAATAAAATCTAAAAGGAAAAAAAAAATTAAAAAAAAAATGTAGTGAGTGAGTGAGTGAGTGAATGAATGAATGAATGAATGAATGAATAAATGCAAGCAGCAATCATGTGGAATTCAGGTAGAGAGACCCCCGTTGTTCCACATGTTTAAACTTGCCATTTGGCAGGAGCACTGAGCACTCTATGTGAAAATGCCTGCGGCAGATGTAGTGAGTCTCTCATGACAGGCTTGTTAATTCCTGTGACTTTCACAAGCTAGGGGAAATAATGCATACCAGCACTAGGATCCCTCACAGTGAAGAAGAAATGAATCAGCCCTATGTTTACATAAAGAGGGCAGATGTCTGCGAACAGTGAAAATCTGGGCTCTCAAACTTCCCGCTCATCTCTCCCCTGCCATCCTGTCAGCCACTTTAACTTCCTCATTTCCAGTAACCTTTTCCTCTGCTCTACCGCACCACCAGAAACTCGAACCAAATCTCCATTCCTAGGCAGCCATTCTCATGGCACCGCCCCCACTGACTTACCCAGCCCTCCCACCATAACCACTCTTGGCCTCATTGGAAACTTCCAGTCCATTCACCACCTTTTCACTATCCATCACCACTTTCCCTTCTCTACTTTAGTCTTAGGGCAGGAGGAGGGATTAACTATGAAATAAATAAGATTATATAAAACATCAATTTACCATATAGGGTCAGTGCGGGGGCCCCTGTACTGGGGGCCAGATGTGGGGGGGGCTCCGCCCACAGAGCCCCCCGTTCATCACGGATGAAAATAAAAACTACCAAGACTTTCTACTTGGGGAGGAAAGGGGTCAAACTCTCAGAGGAGAATGACCCAGAGCCCCTTCCTCACTAGGCTTTTATTGGGTTCCAATACACCAGAATACAGGTTTAACATGTCAAAGAAATCTGAGGGCTTAATCTGAGTCAATGTCTGTCCGGAAAGGGGGTTGCCAAACTTTGGGAGACATACTCATTTCCTCCTGGGACACTTATCACCTAAAGGAGAGCACTCTTAGCAAAGCAGGTTTCACAGGACTTTAGGAATTCTTTCTTATGCCCGATCACCCAGGGAGCCATCCTGGCCGGTACAGGGCTGCACCGCCTGCCCCCACAGTTTCAGGCTTTAAGCCTGATTAGGAAGCAGGAGACATCTCCCAGATGGAAATGAGGACTCGGGCTATGTCAGAATAGCCAGGGGGTGAGGGTCCATCACATCCTCTTTGCTGCAGCCCCCCGAGTCCTTCCATGAGGCCTCCCAGGTGGTTGCGTCTGGCTTAGGTTGCCCCTCCCATGAGGAGTCTTACCCGTCATTGACTGCCAACCAAGCATTGGGGCCAGAGATGGATGAGGCAGAAGCAGTGCTCCTGCCAGGGAAATAAGCTTTGTCTCCTTAGTGGGTCACGTCCTTGTGACAGAACAGACCCAGATGAAGTGGGTCCCTAGGCTCTTACACAGCCCACCATGGGATGAGGGTTACAACTCCTGAAACCAGGCTGAACGGTCCACAACAGGTCAGACTTCTGGAAATAGCTGAATCATAATCTCTATTCGTATTTCTCACTGGGCCGGTTACATTTTTATAGCTTCATGTAGTAAGATGCATAGAAATCTTGATGTTGCCTTTTGGGAGCCATAAGCTCATCTACATGAACCACATGAACAGGAATTTGCTAGGAAAAGCTGATTCGAGACTCAGTAAATGATTTCAAGTGCATCAGTGTTTGTTGGAAGATGTTGGTTGTCCGACTGTACTTCCACAGTCCAAAGAACTGAGTATGTTTAAAAAGGAAACCATCTCAGTGTACGTAAATGAAGAAGTGAAAATGTGTTCACTTATTTTTAAGAGAAATATCCAAAAATGCATAGTCTGGGTTTCTAACAGAATTTTGGGTCTCTGTTAGTCTTCTAATAAAGTCAGCTGTAGTATCTTTTGTCTTCCAATGATTGATATGCTAAATTAGCGATGGTTTACCTCCAGTGACTTTACGAGTATCTTTTTTGCCTTTCTTCTATAAATAAAATAATCAAGCAACACCCCAGTTTTATATTGCGATTATAAAGTTAGGTGGGACACCTGAAGCACGGCTAGTCTAAACTGAGGTGTGCTGTGGGAGGAAGGTGTACACTGGGGTTCTGACACCAAAAAAGAAAAAGGTAAAATATGTCACAATTTTTAATTCTTGATATGTTGCAATTATCATATTTTGATATGTTGGGATACATAAAATATATTATTAAAGTTAATTTTACCTGTTTCTTTGTAATTTTCTCAACGTGGCTACTCACGGATTTTAAATTGCTTATGCAGTTTGTATTTGTGGCTTATATTTCTTTGGAAAAGCTCTGCCCAAAAGAAGTCATTTTCTTAATTTATATTTGTTTATTGCTTAAAATTTAAGTTTCGCCCTGGCTGGTGTAGCTCAGTGGATTGCGCAATGGCCTGCAAACCAAAGAGTTGCTGGTTCAATTCCTAGTCAGGACACATGCCTGGGTTGCCGGCCAGGTCCCCAGTAAAGGGTATGCAAGAGCCAACCACATGCTGATCTTTCTCTCCCCCTCTTTCTCCTTCCCCTCTCTCTAAAAATAAATAAATAAAATATTTTTAAGAAATTTAAGTTAATGTCCTAATTATGAATAAATATTGTTGGACACATCTTCTGAAAAAATGTCATTATTACTACTTAGATTAATGTAAATCAGATCAACCTTAGTATATAGTCAGATTGTAAGTTTTCAAAGCTTTTCTTTTGTGAATTTTTATTCTGTCGAAGCACATATGTTTGAGGAAAGTTAGAATTTTGGGACCAGTGCAATGTTTAATTCTATTTGCTTTTTACCCCAATCACTAACAATAACTCTTCCGAACCAGTTATATAGCGGCGTGACACCCAGCATTGCGAACATAGTTTAACAGCCTAACAGTCACCTTCTTCCGCTTGTTTGCATATCTTTATGCTGTTCTATGAACTGAGGAATGTAAAACAATTAATTCTGTTTAGTGATTGGGCCAGTGAGTCAAAAATTAACAAGAGAAACTTGGAATTTCAGGGCCTAAGGCTGAACAAATCAATTCATCCACCTGTTCAACAGACCTTTGCTGAGAGGGAAAGGGAGGTGAGGTGTGAGCCCCAGTGTGGTCGGAGTTCTCTCCCCTTCCTCCCACGGAAGCTCCGTGAATTTCTAGACACAGGTTGCCTCGTTTGTCTCTCCCGGGCGCAAAGCTTTCCTCCACATTCCCTGCCTTTGTAGGAGCACATTTATATTAATAATAGTGGAAGGAAAACAAGACCAGATCTTTCTCTACTCTCTTTGCCTATTTAAATGTTTCTTTTGGCACTTTGTTTTTCCACACGGAGCATTTCTTTGCCTCAGATGAATGCTAAGTGCATTTTCCTTGTACATGATAAATGTTGGTCTTGCATGATCAGAGTCCCAAATTAGTCCAAGAGATTCGGGGCTTCTTTGGACGTGTGCAAACTTACGTTTAGAAACCCCTCATACAGCCTCAGACTGGAGTCTCTCCATCAGAGCTGTCCAAGAGGTGGGTCAGCAGTGTCTAATTGTCCCGGGGTGAGGATACCCCACAGATTTTGACCATTCATGCAGTCCTAATGTGTGAGACCAGGAAGATGTCGGAATAATATTAAGCAAAGACCCAAGACCCAGAAATCGGCCATTTTTATACTCGCGCTTTCCTTGTCTTCACACTGAACATGTCAATATTTCCTAAATCCAAACACTTTAGCACCATCCTCATGTGCCAGGGTGTTCTGAAGCCAGCAGCCTTCATGGAGATCCACTCAGCAGCCCCTGCTCAAGATGCTTCTCCAGAACAGAGCAGAGAACTTGCATAGATTTCTTCTTATTTTCTCTGATAGGACAATGTATGAGCTGTGGCATGTGCTTAAGAGATACAGATGGTTTTAAGCAACCATGTAGAGTAATAGTAATTCTAATTACAATAGCAAGCATATGGCTCATATTATGCCTCAGGCACTACTGAAAGAGCATTGCATGTGTAACTCATTTAATGCTTACAATAGTCCTTTAATGTAGATATGGTTATTCCACTCAATTGACTGATGAGGATCCTGAGCAACAGAGAGGTCGAGTACCTTGCCCAAGAGCACAAAGCTAGTAAGTGGCAAAGCCAGGTTTTGAAACCAGGCCCTTGACCTAAGTCATAATGTCATGCAGAAGATTAATTTTACCTGGCTAGGTATTTATTTTAAGTTTTACTTTTAGAAGATTTGAATTGGCTGTTTCTAAATCCTGCTTAAAAGAATCCTTTATCTTTCTTTGTCATCCCCTATCAGATAGTGACCTGAACCTATTAGTGCCTTGGGACATTGACTCAGGGATTTGAATTGGCTGTTTCTAAATCCTGCTTAAAAGAATCCTTTATCTTTCTTTGTCATCCCCTATCAGATAGTGACCTGAACCTATTAGTGCCTTGGGACATTGACTCAGGGGTTTTATTCCCAGCTGTAGTATCACCTAAATATTTTTAAATGTTAACATTATATTTGTGTGATGGTATAGAGTATGTAAAACACAATTGCATCTTTCTACCTCTTTTGAGTCTTACAGCAGTTTTATAAGCTAAGCATTAATGATCACAGTAGTGGTTTTTTAATTTCCCAAATGACCACTCTGAGGCTTAGAAAAGGTACTGAAGGTCCAGCGCTCTCACTGATGGCAGATGGGAGAGTGGGGTCTTCTGACCTAGAACACTCCCCTCCCCACTATGCCTTTCCAAATGGAGTCTAGAGAAGTTGATGGCAATATGGGTTTTATTTTGAGTTTCAATCTGGGAAAATCATTAGGATAACAAATTCAGAAAATGCATGAGGAAGAAATTATTTTGTAGGATTTCAACTGCACATACTTGACAATAAGTTTTCTTTTATTTAAGTGAGGTGTACAATAAGCCCGAGTCTGGATTTCTGCAGCCCTTAGAAGCGAAGCCTCTCAAGGTGGGAAGGAACCTAAGAGACTATTGCCCGACCCCCCACTTATTTCTGGTGGTGCCTAATCCCTCTTGACAAACTCTCAGAGAGCAACGGTGCTGTCACCAGAGGCAAAAGCTTTGCATTGTCCCCTCCTCCCCCTGACTGCCGCCTACACTGTCAGCATCTTTCCTACCAAGTACCGGTGCCCAGCATGGGGTGCAGCCCTTCCTGAGCACTGGGGTGACAGTGTGGTAACACTGTATTTGTGTCCTTTGGAGTCAGCTAGAACCACCACGTATTTTCTGTATGAACCGCGGTCGTGTTAGGTGGATTTCTTTGGACCTAACTATAGGCATTTCCGTTTATTTCTCTTATGCATTTTATTATTGAGCCCATGGGATAATTTAGATTCTAGGTTCTGTCAGTAAATTCAGCCATTCCTTTTAGATGAGTTATTTTTAAATGTGGGAAGTGTGCTTTCATCTGATGTACTGAAGAATGTCTTGTCTAGGACAGCACGAAACTCGGGAGCCTTATGGCCTGCCAAATCCACCACATGGTGATTCACCATTTCATCTGCAAAAATATCATGAAAAATCATGTCACAGGTCTTGCTGAAATACAAACATCTCTTGTTCTCATCTGTATAATTCCCACTTCTGCTTGTCTAATAACCCAGTCAGGGGCAGGGGGAAGTTCTTCCCCTTGTGCAGCCTCTGCATCACCTGCTGTTCTTAGTGCATCTGGCCAGTAACTGAGTCTCAGTTTTTGCTGGCAACTAGTGACAAGCTAGTTGATCTTACAGAGGGGTCCAGTTGGGTTCTCTTTTCAACAACAGTACAGCACCACTTCTTAACCTTTGTCCAAGATTATCAGCAATGATTTGAGGTTGCTTCTTCCACGCTGAGCATTAGCTTTCTTAGACCTGAAGGTATGGATTTCTTTACAATGCCTAGTCAGACAATCCTTTATTATCTCTTTTCAAAATTCAAGCCTCATTGCCACCTTAACAGTGTTTTCTGACTTTCCCCTCAGTGGAGATCATCGCTGGTGTGTGCACGTGCACGCGTGCACGCACACACACACACACACACACACACACACACGAGCTAAAAAGAATTCGGTTCCCTGCACCACTGACTCTGACTGGCCATTTTTAGTCCTTTACCACCCATCTTCTTGTTCAGAGGTGAACTTAAGTTTGGGTTGTTTTCCTTTTCCAAATCTTAGTTTATTTAAGTTTTTTGAATAATTGGTGCTACTTTGTTGTATTTATCCAAGAGCATGAATGAATCTGGGCTTCCAGTTTTCCATTCTCTAGAAATCTGACCTCAGGGAGTTTGCAGCTTGCACTGGCCTTTTGAGGGTCAATTTCAAATTGCTTAACAACTGTGAGGAATTCTTTTTTAAAAAGTATTTAGGTTGTGCTCCAATTAGGGAATTTACCCAGCTACCTGAAGTTATGGCCAAGGCAACTGCTTACGCAAAGCACTTGGCCCCAAGGAGACTGGGAGAATTCCCCTGAAGTGTTGGTAGCCTGTGAGAGGACTGTCATCACCTTTGCTTTTCAAGTGACTGTAAGAGATCAGATACATTGATGTCCCCTTGACAAGCTTCTAAGGCAGGTGGGCAGTTCCCTGGAGACCTGTTGAGGTTAGCACAGACCTGGGGCCCAGTGAGTGTTTGAGAAAAATAAGTACGCATGGGCTGCCCAGGGCCAGGATCATCTTGAAGCAAATGATGAGACATCTTGTGTGATATTTTTAAATCCCAGAACAACTGCTTTCCCATGTCCAGAAAGGTCAGTGGCCATAACTTAAATAGATGGGTGGCCAGCATGTAAATTAAGCATGACTCAGAAGGTGACTGAGTAAAACATGTATTAATTCTAAAATGTTATCAAATGCAACATGTTGGACTCTTGGGACTCAATACTGGTGTTAACTTTCAGAAAGAATCCTATATACATGTGTGACCTAAACAATTTTTTTAAAAGCTAACATATTGGCAGATCGCTGTGAAGGGCCTTAAAATTCAAACTCAATAAATTCTAGTGTTATTCCTTGTGGTTCCAAACATAGTAACTGGTGACATGTCGCTCACAAATGCCTAACAAATCACAGAGTAGCTGGAAAATGGATTTTATTTTTGCGCTGTGCCCTTGCCTGTTGGCAGAAAGTAAGTTCTAAATCGTGTGCATTGGGCTGCAGCAGCTTCTTAGCCGGCCCCTCCCTCAGAGTCCACTTCCATCAGGAGGTCAGCATCCTGAAGGGAAGGCCTACATCAGTGACTTGCAGGGGTGTGTGTGCGGGACTGCTGGTATACCTGCTGAGGGCACTCAAGTGCGTTTCTTCCTGTTAGATTGCCCCCTGCTCAGGGCAGTTGTCCCCGTCTCCTTGCCGCCTCCTTACCTGCCTCAAAGTCGAGGTGGCTCTTTATACCCGGTAGGCTGCCTGGTCCAGGTGTTTCCATGTCACCTGATCCAAGTGACAAGACAGTGCAGACCCTCAGGGGAGGCGTTCTGGCGGAGTCCGATGTGCCATCAGTGTGGGGAGGGGCATAGAGACCCGCAGCACCTGGAGCTGCAGACGAGGAAGTGGGAGCTTGCAGGCACAGTGGGGGCCAGCACCCCCCCCCACCCTTGCCTGCCAGAGAGTTGTTTCCATCAGACAATGCTTCTGAAGCCCCTTGTGGATGAGCACCCCAAATCTCCACAATTTCAGATTCTACATTTCCTGAGGAAGTGCCCCATGAATAAGTTGTTGGGTTTGCCATCCCAGCTTCAAGAGATACCACTTTCATATCTCATGCACGCAGATTATTTTTCAATTTTTCATTCACTTGAACATTTGCCCTATGACCTGACTAGTGGTGACACCTACTCCTAGAAGCCCCCCTTCCTGAGAGAAGTGCCATCATCCAGGTATTCGGTCTCCCGCATAGGGCAGCCACAGCCTTCCCCTGCCTCTGACGGTAAGCTTCATGTTTGCTTGGTCTGGTCGCAGGGGTGAGGTCAGCCCACATGGCAGGCTTCCAGAGAGCTCTGCTTCCACTGAGGGAACACTCAGACTTCCCTGGAGCTCTGGTTTCTCTCTAACTTATCATCTTTCAGTATTATCTGCGTGGCTCTCTCTTCAGGTAACTCCAGCAGTGAATTTCCCTGCCAGCTTCACCTCGCTTGGCCTGAAGTGACCCCCCTCAGTCAGTCCTCCGCCTGTTCTCTCCTCTCCTTAGACTTCCTCTGTGAGGTGAGTCCCCACCTGATTCATAGCCAAGGTGACAGATCTGTAGACATCATGGGAAAGGGCTTGGCCAAGAGCACTGTGAAAAGGATTCCTCCCAGCTGGGCTGGCCGCCAGATAACCACTAGCTGTCCCACTGAGACCTGGGCCTGTGACTCTTGGAACCACAGAGAAGAAAAACCCAGAGGAAGCTGCTACCCCCTGTTGAATTCAGTCTCCAGAGCCAGACAGGCCCTTGTATAGCATCCCCAATGCGCATCGGTCATGGGTGCACTAAAAGCCACATAGCACCGAGCATATTTGCATTTCTGCAAGCCAGTCAAGTCCAAACTCTTCACCAATATAGACCTGACCTCTTCGGAGCTAATTCTTCCAAAGACAAAGCATGACACAGGGTCCCAAACCTACCAGTGGAAACACACAGGCAAATAGTATGTCTGCCTAAGCTGGGAGGGAAGACATGAAAATACTCATACATCTCTATGCAGTGGCTGTCCTGCTCCAGAACCGGGCAGAGGACATATCGGGGAGGATTGCCCCACAGTTCCTATAAACTTCCTTAACCTGTAGAATCCAGTGTAGTATCTGCACAGTCGCGGCCAGTGCCCATCAGACTGCCCAGCTTCTCCTTCCTCCTTACCTTCAGCTTGAATCTTAGCATCTTGAATGGATCTTCTTTTTTTGGCAGGGGGGCCGGGCATAAGGAACTTCGCCTCAGCTCCTTGTCTTCCTTCTCTATCGCTATGAAGTTATATCAACCTCCTGCTCCCTTTTTCAACGTGTTCCCCCAGAAACCAACTTGCTGAATTGAATGCAGATTGTGCCTTAGAGCCCAGTTAACTTCAGCCCAACAACTGAAAGGGGATTGCATGACAAAATCAGGATGATTGAATAATAGGACTGGCCCAAGAGATAGCACGCTGAAGTTGGAATTAAGTCGGAATGATCAGGCATGGGACTGACCCCTCTGAGACTCGGGGGCAACTGGAGGGACGCCCTGCCGCTTCAGCAGGGTCTTGGGGCAAGAAGCCTCGACCCCCCCAGTCATCTGATATGGTCAGCATTGATTAAATGGGAAGGCTGATCCCTGTGTGACACCCTCTGTGACACCCTTTTTCTAAGGTCACTTTACTCTTCATAATACTGGACTCCCAGGGGAATCCTGACTCTGATGCAAGGCTTGTATATTCAGAGAAAATATTTGGAGCATCGTTGTCTGTTTTACTTGTCTGGTCCCATGGAGGTCCTGTTTAGACTGTATCAAATGACACTTTTCCAAGACTTGTTTTCATTTTTCCTTTTCCCTTGGCTTTAAAAACAAAAACAAACAGATATTAAGCACCCAGCTGGAGTGGGACTGGGACTGCCCCCCTCACTCTGTACACCTTCCTGTAGCGCCATCTTCTCTGGGGTATGACACTGTCTCGTTAATTCCTGCTGGTCGTAAATTCCTGAAGGCACAGTCCAGATCTGAATCAGGTGAGGTCAGGTACATCCAGGAGTGACAGAAGCCAAAGGATCTGCACCAAGAACAGGATGGCAGTATTATCTCCAGGCTCCTGTAAATCAAGTGCCTGGGAGGCCTGTCAGGATGTGCTCGGGCTCCTTCTTGTCCCTACTGCACTCTCCTCAGGGTGGGTCACGTGGTCCAAGGTGGCAGTGAGGGCCTGAGGGCTCAAGCCTTCACCTGGAAATCCACCAACACATATCACTGCACTCTGCCTCAAAGCTTCCAGTCTCTCCCCCTACTCTGCCTGCTCTCAGGGCCAGCGAAGATAACCAAACACAACTGACTCTCTAAAGGAAAAAAAACCTTCAAAATTTCCTGCTGGTCTCAAGTGGTACCAGGCTCCCGGCAGGACCGTCTGCATTCTCCTGTCTCCTCTACGCAGCCCTTGACCAGCAGCCAGGAGGCAGAGGCGAGGCGTGGCCTCCTCTCCCAGGCCTGACTTACTTAGTCCCCATCCTTGTAAACAGGCAACCGTCCCAGAAGGGTCTGAACCTCGTGGGCGTCTCCCACCCAGCTCTGGGCTCAGCTCCTCCCAGGCTCTAGGAAATAACCTCAAAACGCAGTCTGTGCTGAAAATAAAAAGGAAACACTGCAGGGAGAGCCCAGTCCCCGCTGAGAAGCCAGCCATAATAGGAGAGAGGACCAAAGCAAATTTGTTTAAGAAAACTGGATTTCAAAATGCTTCATGACAAAAAAAAAAAAAATCACGTTGAGCAACCCCAAACCCTCTGAAACACTGAATGCTATAGGCTTTCTTAGAGAGGGCAGGGCCTGCTGAGTCTTGCATACGGAGAGCTGGTGTGACTCTGGTGACCCCTTGCTCCCTAGCCTTGCTTGGCCACGAAACCCATGCTCACTGTAGCCTGTCTTTACATGGAACGTGCTGCTCCAGTGGTATATCGGGCGTCCCCTCTAAGAGGGCCCATAGAGACAGGAGGCATGGACAAAGGTGCTCACTGCTGTCTTTCTGATTTCTAATTTCTGAGTCCTCGCCTGCTCTGCTTTGCTAATTTCTTAATTATAACGAGGCTGCTCCAGGCACCTGACGCTGCGTATTTGGTTTCTTTGACCCACTGACAGCACTACACTTGTACAGAAATTCAGACCATCACCTGCTCTTGCTTTGGGTCCCCGGTTTTGCCCTGTTCTGCTTGGCAGACTTCTCTCTGTGGTCCTGACCTCCCAGAAGGGTGCTTTCCCCACGGGGTCCGCCTCTGTGCCCCACACTCCTCTGCCAGGCGTGTTATTCCAGCCCACCCTTGGCCAGCACTTCTCATTCTGCATCTCACTCCTGAGTCACACGTGTTGCTCGGTTTCCCCAGGGGACCTGCTGCTGTTTATCCCCTTTCCCTGTCGGCACCCTGGCAACCCGTGCTGCTTCTCTCGCTGGTGGGGGAACTCTTGTTCTCCGGACCATTGCCATTTTGATGGAGCCCTGGTAGCAAGTCAAATTAATTTTTGGAGTGTTTAAAGTAATAATAATAATAATAAATCACCAGCTTTGGGGGGGTTGTTTGTTTTTATAAAAAGTGGGTTGTCTTCCTACCACACCTAGTTTCTCAAAGTCCAGAAAAAGAAAAGTTCCTAATTTGGGCTGCACCGTGGGAACATTCCAAGGGAACTGAACTTGGCGCTGAAGTACCCAGTTCCCGTCGGGAGTTAGCCTTCACCATCGGCAGAAATCTGCGTGGCTGGTGGGTTAGGATGGAAGGAGGGGTTTCCACGGAACAAGGACAAGCACTTGGTCTTCACATGCGTCCTGTGAAGGTGTCACTATGGGATGTGACTGGCATTCAGACCAGTCAGAGTCAAGATTAGGTAGTGGTATGTTGACTGGGCCCTGTGGGAGCTGTTGGTTTCTGTGTGATTTGTGGAGGGGAGGAACCTGCTTCCCCACAGAGGTGGTGAAAGGTAAACTGGAGATGAGCAAGCTCCACCAGAATTCCGTTAAGACATTTCAGTGAGAGTCTTTGGGGTTTGTTGTTGTTGATTTTTGGTCTTGGCACGAGGTCCCTCCTGAATGATGCAGCGCTTTCCTGGAAAGATGGGGGATTGCTGCCAAGCCGAGACGTGAAGAACCTGAAAAGTGAGCCCACACGCGCTGATGTGATGGGCAGGCTTGTTCGTGTGAGCCCAGCATCGGGACCTGCGTTCAAGATGCCCGGGGCACCCTCGCTCCTTCCAGTGCTCTCCCCTAAGGTCGGTCCATGACATTGGTCACCTACTAGCCCCTCAGCTCCTGTATCGAATTCTTCCTCCACACAGCGTCCTGGGTCCTCCGTTAAACCCACCCTCCCAAATATTTCAGTGGCTGTTCCTCCCATCCATTGCTGCGTAACAAACCACCCCAAAACACCGTAGCTTCAAACAACAACTTATGGTCTCTTGTTCTTCTGTGGATTGCCTGGGTGTTCTCGCTCAGGTGTCTGAACTAAGACGTTGGCTGGGACTGGAACCATCTGAATACTTCATAGGCCAGACATCCAAGATGGTCAGTCCCCTGGCCAGTTTTTTAAAGCTGCTTTCAACTCAGCAGGAGCTGCTGGCGGAGGCACCTCCATGCGGTCTCCGCAAAGCCTCTCCCAGCATGGTGGCTGGGCTCCACAAGGGAGTTCCCATGTTCCGAGAAGCCCAGACAAAACCCCAGAATCACTTCTGTCACATTCTACTGGTCAATCCAGGCTCAGATTCCGGGGGACCAGGCTGAGGGTCCACCTCGTGATGGGAGAAGCAAGGGCACCCTGCAGAAGTGTGTGAGATGGAAGATATGGCCAAGACCATCTTTGCACATGACCATCAGCTTCACCTTCCCACAGGCTAAAACTTCAGCATCCAAGCAAAGTCACAAGGAAGGTCCTTGGGGGACCAAAGGGGACAAATCAAACAGGTCTCCATCCAAAATGAAAATAGTTTTGTTAGTCCTAATGGGGGAAAAATAGAGACTTAACACATAGATTTCAAAATTGTTGGGTAGAAAATGCCAAGAAGAAATTGGTGCTGCTTTTCAGCCACTGAAACATTACCCTCTGTGCTCCTTTGAGAAGCACGAAGGTGAGACAGCTTGCTGATTTTCGCCCTTTCCATGAGCTCAATGTGCTCTGAGAACCCAGCTTCCACGCATACGCAGGGCCTCCTTTCATGTTGTTACGGCCCTTGCATAGATGGGGGACAGAGGCTCAGAGACTCCCTGCTTTCCCGCGTTGTTGGCAGAGTTGGGGCTGGCCTTGCTTCATTCTGGGCAGGACGCTGAGTGTGGCGCTGCCCTTAGTCTCCCCCACCACCCCCTCTTGTCTCAGAAATACGAGGCAGGCTTTTCTGCGCTCCCTGCCCCATCTCATCTGCGCCTCCTCTCGGAACTCGCCCCTCCTCACGTGCCTTCTTCATCTTTTGGTTCGCATCCATCCTTCAAGACACAGCCTGGCTTTCCTGACCTCACTGTCCCCCCGAGTGGCCCAGGGTGGGCAAGTCTTCTTTATGGCCCTTCCCGAGTTGTGGTGTCACTTGCTTGTCTCGCTCACTAATCTGTAAACTCTTCAGGGTCTTTCCCTCTGCTATGAATGTGAATTATTATCAAATGTTAACTCGGCCTTGACAACTCATTTCTGTCACCTTGCCTCTTATTTAAGACCTGTAATTCCAGTACTCTAGCGGGATTCAAGCTGCTACCATTCTCTCAACAGAGCTCTTCAAGAAAAATAGTTGGCTCTTAAGGCAGCACTGAAATTGTGCCAGTGGGTTTATATATGAGGTCTGTCCGGAAAAAGTCCAGCCACGGTTTATGGAACAAGAATGGTTTGCACAACACAAATGCAACCTGGCAGCCAAGCAGGGTAGACTGGAATGCACATGCATGAACAATGACGACTTCACTGTATTAGTCAGTGGAGGCAGTAGATGACCTTGAGTGAGCATGTGTACCATGTGGCTGTCACACTCAAAATGACTGAGTGAGTAGAGCAACAAATCCTCATCAAATTTTGCGCTAAACATGAACATTCCTACGCAGAAACTATTTAGATGATTCAGAAGGCTGCAGCTGTGGGCAACTGGTGATTGGCAGCTTCATCACAATACTCCCTCTTTTGCATCACTTCCCATGCAGAGTTTTTTGGTGAAACATCAAATCACCCAGGTGACTCAGCGCCCCTACAGCTTACATTTGGTGCCCTGCAATTTCTGGCTTTCCCCAAAACTAAAATCACCTTTGAAAGGGAAGAGAGTTCAGACCACTGATGAGATTCAGGAAATATGACAGGGCAGCTTATGGCGAATGGAACTGTGTGAGGTCCCAAGGTGCCTACTTTGAAGCGGACTGAGGCATCCTTGTCCTGTGTACAGTGTTTCTTGTATCTTGTATCTTCGTCAATAAAGGTCTCTTTTATAGTACATGGCTGGATACTTTCTAGACCTCATATGAATTCAAAAGGAAAAATTACTGTGTTAATAAATAATTTTTTAGCTGTCATATGTGCCTAGGTAGATACATACTTAAAATCAAAGAAAAAATTATATGCTGTTTTAGTCACTTTTTTTGAATCTGTACTTCCTGGATGGGAACTTGTTCCAGGTTGGTGTCAGATCAAGGTCAGCCATGAAAATGTTGGAGCCAAGGTTAGGCACCAACCCATAAAGAAGAAGAAATAAGGCACTTCCAGCCAACTTGCTCTTCCTGCATTCTGAATGCAGTATCTTTGACATGGCTTGTCCACCCCATCTTCCCCAAAGTGAGAACAAAGCTCCCAAGAAATGAATCTGAAAATAATACCGAATGGATGGAACAAAGTTCGACAGGTCTGTTTTTAACGCACTACGAAATATATAAGACCTGCAAAAATGCAGACGCTTCATTCACAACCGGCTCGTCATCCTTGCGCTCTGACCTTCAAATTCCTCAGTGGTTCTTTGTAATTGTCAGTGTCTGTACTTCCTAATCACAGCCACAAACGTGGTTTACTTTTTATTGCAGAGCATCTTCGAGGCTATTAAAGCAATGGCTTTCATTAATTAAAACACTTGATGAGTTTTCAGTGGGGAGGAGGCGGCTACATTGCCCAAACATATTTAACCACAATCCTCTTCTCTTTGCCTTCCCTGCAGAAAGTTCTTTCGTAGAATGATGCACTGCAGTCTCGGGGGGTGGGAGGGACGGGGGTGGTCTGTATCTCAAACAAAGTGGACACAAGCCCAGCATAGCAATCTGGCTCAGGGACTAGAGCTTTGGAGCAAACACACGTAGGTTTGGAGTAATTTCTCACTTATGCAAACTTACCTGCTAACTGATTTAGGTCACTTTTTAAAACATCTCTCTGAGGCTTGGTTTTTTCATTGACAGAAGAAATGACCATGAATCTTACAGAGTTGTGATAATTGATAAGTTAATATGTATAAAAAGCCTTGCATAGAATCCTAGCTATCATTCACTGAATGACTAGAATTGTACTAATTAGATATGTTATTAAATGTATGTTATTAATATGTATTAAATTAGATATGTTAGTAAAGCAGACAAAGAAATTAGATGGCTGGTTGTTGTTTATGAAGCCTTTCTCCCTTGGTCTAAAATTTTTATCTTTATAATAAATTTAGTGATTACGGTTGAGTTAATATTTTTAGTATAAAACTGCTTGAAGCAGGGGTATGTCTCATTGTCTTTGTATGTTATCTGACCGCAAGTAGTTAGTAAATGTTTATTACAATTAACTGACAGTTTTTATGTCAAAATGGATCTGGCTGTCTGTACCTAGTGCAACAAACTGTTCTCTCAGTTATTAGATGACAGGGAGTTAGTGCATTTTTTTAGATAACCACATACAACTAATTCTCATTATTTGTGGTAGTCAAATTCACCACAAACACAGACTTAGCAAATACTGAGCCATTGGTCCTGGAGAAAATGCAGGGTTCGGTTCCACGGGCCTCTGATCACAGCCTTTTCGACAACGGATCTGTGCATAACCCTGCTTTATGCGTTTCTGTTTAAGGGCACCTTATTTAATGTATATTGTTAATTCATTAACACTGAACTCACAGCTCACAGCACTACAGGTCACACCCGAATGAAGCTCATCTAACACACAAACAGTATTTTCTCTGTGAGACACATCACCGCCTCTGTACTTAGGAACACTGGACAGTACTGTAGCACTGTGCTCGGGGGCAATTATAAATATAAATAGCACAAAATGGGAAAAAAATAGTGGCCCTGAGCAGACCACCAAAAGGACACTTGTTTATAGTATGATGGCTGGAACAAGAAGGCAGAGTGTTGCCTCGATCTCAGATCTGCAGCTGACTGTGAAAGCACTCCAAGTATGGATTGTAAGGTTTACAAATAAATTGTAGCGAGTAGGTGAATTCCCAAATGTGAATCCTGCAAAAAGCGAGGATCACCTGTACCTTTGTTTTGTCCATTAAATGTCCTAGTATACAGTGAGTTTCTATTTTCTAGTAAGGAAGCTACATTCCCCAACCACCGAACCGTTGCTGCAGCTGGGTGTCAATCACTGAGGAGCCTCAAGTCTTTGTAACAAGAGAGGAGGCTGGGATGACAAGCGGTCCCCAAGTGAACTGTATAGGTGGCCTTGCTTCTCTGTGTGCATTCACTTGTCCCTGCTCACAGCTCGCCCTGGAAGCCGTGTCAGGGCGTTACTCTGGGAACGCATGATTTAGAAGCCCTTGCCAAAAAAAATGAACAAATTGTTCTTTTTCAGTTGTCAGTGGTTGGGGGGTTGGTGGGCCAGCTGCCCAGGAAGGAAAGGAAGGGAGCAGCAATTAACCAACGGTCCAACCCGAATTAGGCCTCCCAAAGAAAATTACTGTTCTCAGAGCAGAGTTTCTTCTCCAAGGTGCCTGTCTGCAGTTTGCTGGCTGCCTCTGGAGACTGCACTGTGAACACTCCCTACATGGGTTACCGAGTGCCCAGCAAGGCCCCCATGGGCCGCACGTGGGGATCCTGCCTGCCCTTGGGCTCACAGTAACAGGGTTCCCAGGTGAGAGCTGGAAGGCCCCAGCTGCTGTGAGCGGCAGTCGGCCCCAGCACGCCCTATGAGTGGGGCCGGGAGAGGGAGGGGGCGGTTGGTGGAATTTGATGGAAGCCAGCGGCCAACTGTAGCAATAGTTTTACACACTTCAACTGTGTAGCTTTCTTTGGTTTTCCTTTTAGGGTTCTTTTCCCCAGGCAGTCAGGATGTGATAGTTGGGGGACTATACTGCAAGACTTCGGGATTTAAGCAACCATGAGCTAATGACAATAACTCTAGTTGTCAAAGATTCATCAAAGTTCACAGTTACTGAAGACGTACAGCCAGGCCCTGTTTTTAACCACTTCACACATCGTCGCTCATTTAAACCTTTCCCTTCCCCTCCAGCTGCCCTCCCAGGCCAGCGCTGTTATTACGCCTGCTTTGCAGATAAGGAAACTGAGGCACTGAGCATTAAACAGCAGGCCCACAGTCACATGGCTAGTGGGCGGTGGACTCAAGGCTCCAACACAGGCAATCTGTGCCCCCAGCCCTACAGGTATTGAACTACAGTGAAGCACCTTCAACTTAACACCTGGTTTTAGATGGAAGGGCAGCACCTGCATGAGCTCCCTCAGGAGCTCCGCACCCTGTGCCTCTAGGGACAGAAAGATGCACCCGGCTGCCCTCAGTCCTCAAGGAATTAGTATTAGGAGGGGCGGAACTGGCCAAGAAACAGAAAAGAGCAAGTGCCACAGAAGGGTCTGAGGTGCTCTGTGGGTTCAGGTGTGGTCCTGCGTGCTGGTTGGAGCCAGGAGGTGGGGTGGGTTATGGGGGAGTCAGAGATGAATACTAAAGGTGTCATTAAAGAGATGGCAAGGAGACGGGCCCAGAAAGTGTCCCTCATAATCATTCCAAACCCCCTTGAGCCCTTTGCAGCCAAGGTTGGCCTGGGCAAGGGCTTGTAGTTACACAGCGTTAAGATCCCGTTTCTCCTGGGCGGGGGCCTTTCCCACCTGCTGGCCCCTTAGACCCTCTTCTCTTGCCGGTTCCCGCCTCGTGGGAACTCCAGAGCGTGAGTGAGAAATTGGCCTTCCAGATGTTTGACTGTGAACCTGGACTGCATGGTGAGCTTCGACCTGCGCACCCACCCCTGGCCTCAGTACACACACGTTTGGAACTTGCTCTAACCCAGCCCTTAGGGTGGTTGGGCCTTCCTGCCCTCACCTTCCCATAAGTAAAAGGGGGAAACAGTCAATGATGAAACATTTGGCAATGAAAACACACTCATAGTCTTTAAATTTAGGCTTGCATTTCAATTCTTTGTGGTTCACCTGCAGACTTTTTCTCTTTTTCTTGACACTTTGGTTCTGTTGTTTTAAGCAATGTGATTCCAACCACAGAGTCTGCCTTGAGTCTTTACAGCGCCTGAGACAAATCGCTGTGGCTGTGACCCGTGATGAGAAGCATCCTGGCCCAGCCCCTGGAAGCACGGCTGTGTGTGGTTTGAAGGTCCCGCGTGGCACAGGGCCCACTGCCTCCTCTCTGTCCTGGGGCCCCTAGACAGCCCTCAGTGGGGACATGATACCATCTTTGGGAGGAGTGGAGCTGTGTTCCTCCTTTTCTCTACGAACCCCATCTCTGCTGCCTACTCCCTACCCCTCAGCAGACAGAAAGCCCAGTTCTTCCACTCCCCAGAGAAATTAGCAAATGGTTGTAATAAAGTTGTAGTAGATCCTGTGGCTCTTTAAGGTCATGAGTTTACAGGCAGTCTGTGTTAGCATTCCAGTATGATTTATTCTTCAACTTCTCTGCTACTCTGCTGCAGGGGGAAAGAGGGTATTAACAACCTGTCATGCAAAAAATTTGACACTGCTATAAAAATAATCCTTCACTTTGTTTTTTTTCTTCACTGGCCTCCTGCTGTTAAAGTAAATGAGTAACATTTTAAAGTATCCATTGTTTAGAATCAAAATATTACCCTTAATTTGATTTTTCTCTCCCTGCTTTTGTCTGCACGTGAGTAGAATAAAACCAGCCTAAAAATAATTGTGATAATGTTCTACATAGCAGTTCTCTAGCAGGTGCCAAGAAATGTACAGATCCTGTGAAAATGGGCAGACCAACCCTGCCTTGGGCACTAGGGAAGAAATACGGGTCGATACAGGAAGTATCTTTATGTTGTGTTTCACTTACATTCAGAGTAGCTGACTTACTTACCGAATTTTCTGGACTGTAAGATGCACTGGACCATAAGACGCACCTAGGTTTTAGAGGAGGAAAGTAGGAAAAAAATTTTGAAGCAAAAATTGTGGTAAAATATTTAATAACATGAATAACATAAGCCGCCGCCCTCCCGCCCCCCACAGTGATCCAGGTAAGCTACATTAGGACTATAAAATGTACCCCCCATTCCTCCCAAATTTGGAGGGGTGCATCTTATAGTCTGAAAAATATGGTACCTCTCAATACCTCACCCACTCAAGTACTTGTATTCACCTTTCATTTTGTGTCAAGTTATTTATTATATTCTTTTATATATGCGTAGGAAGCTCTGGTTATTTGCTGTGGCATGGAATGGATAGGATGCTTTTCTCTGCAAGACATAGAAAACACAAATCAAACTGAAGAATCCAAAGGCAGTTGGCTTCGGGCTACGGTTGGTCCAACTACTCCACAGTGCTACCACAGGCCTCGTGTTTTTCTTTGTGCTGGCTCTGTCTCTGCAGTGGTGATTGGCCTTAAACTAAGAGTGGCTCCCCACATGGCCCCAAGGTGTCTGGCAGCAGCTTTGGGGGATCAAAGAATCTCAGAAAAAGGCTTTGTCTGAACATTCTCTGGAAGGTCATACTCGGGTCACATGCCTATTACTGAAGCCAGGAAGATATAGTACACTGATTGGTCTAGCCTAGGTCGCATGATCCATTATCTATAGTTGTAGGTGGAGTCAGTTTTGGAAAGGGAAGAGGGGGGTGGGTGGTGATGCTAGAGAAGCAGCCAGCAAAGGTCTAGTACATAAAGTTTCTCAGTTCCAAAAGTGTAAAAGAAATATATAGGGTTTTTTTTTTTTAATTTGGGGTGTTTCAATTGATAAATATTGGTGCTAGAAATACATTATCAGAATCAGGGCTCTCTATATTTTTCTACCAATTCCTTGGTCTCCATCTCATTTTCCTACACATACAAGAAGAGAATTTGTGGGAAGTGAAGTCTGATCTGGGAGCTCCTTCCTGCTGTCCTCAAATCTGAAAGAGGAGGGCAGGAGGCCAACACAGAGGTGCAGGCATTATTACCCATTCAACAAAACATAATTCAAGAAAATAATTTGTATCCCTTGCAACAGTGTTCAGAAAGAAACTGGTTTAGAAAGAAAGAAGGAACTCCTACCTTTCGTGACAGCATGGATGGAACTGGAAAGTATTATGCGAAGTGAAATGAGCCAGGCAGTGAAAGACAAATACCATATGATTTCACCTATAATAGGAACCTAATGAACAAATGAGCAAAAAAGAACCAGAGGCATGGAAACAAGGAACAGACTAACAGCGCCGGGGGTGGTGTGTGGGGAGTTGGTAAGTGAGGAAAGAAGGGGAAGGGCCTAGTTAAAGAATGAGTATGAATGGCATATGGACAACAGGGTGGGGATTGACTGTGGGGTAAAGAGGGGGGTGGGGCAGGGGAGAGCCATGAGGGAAAATCGGGACAACTGCAATAAAACAACAATAAAAAATAAAAATTGCAAAATGTTAAAAAAAAAAACTTGCAGTAATGAAACTGAAGTGTAATAAGAAATATTCCTATTTACTGTGTTAATCGCCCATAATTTGGACTCCTCTACACACAATTCCATCGATCCTCCTCCCCCCATGGCACGTCCTTACTCAAATCTTGTTTTTTTAGTAAACAAAAAAGACTATATAAATGACCTACACCCTTCTTTCTTCAGCGGGCAGTTTGCAGTCGTGAAGAAATGCCGCGAGAAGAGCACCGGTCTGCAGTATGCCGCCAAATTCATCAAGAAAAGGAGGACAAAATCCAGCCGCCGGGGCGTGAGCCGGGAGGACATCGAGCGGGAGGTCAGCATCCTGAAGGAGATCCAGCACCCCAACGTCATCACCCTGCACGAGGTGTACGAGAACAAGACGGACGTCATCCTGATTTTGGAACTGTGAGTGCTGTCTGCGTGGCTGGGGAGGGGCTGGGCGGGGGGCGGGGGTAGATGAAGGTGCGTTATTAGCCTTAGCGAAAGAGGCCAGCCGCGGAGCCTGGGCAGGAGCTGACTGTGCTTTGCCAGGTTGGAGAACTGGGATGCGTTGCCTGCCCAGAGGCCTCGCTGCAGTTACCTGGAGTCATTTCAAAGACCACTCATGTGTTCCCATCTGATTTGCAGGAGGGTCCCTCCATCTTAGAGTTCTTCTCTTATTTTGAGGTCATCTGTTTCCTGAGTTTTATGTTCAGCTTTTAAGCATATGTCCTTCTCTACTCCTTTCGTTACTCTCTTTCTTCCTCTCTTGTCCTCTTGTCTCTCCCTCCTCCCTCCATCTTACACGCACACACACACACCGCATTTTCAGCCGTGGGAACTGTCAGTGCTCATAATGTGAAAGGCTAAATTGAACCAGAATCACTCAGAGGTGATTATGAAACTTGTTTTTAAAGCAGTTTGCTTAGTGTCTGAGGCACACCCTGCCCTTCGGATGTTATTGTGGGAAGCTGATGGTCGCATGTTGTTCTGTGACGATCACTCTGTCCCCAGCGGCTGAGTGCCCCGCTCTCTGTGACCAGTCCAGCAACACAGGCTGGCGGGAGAGGGGAGGAAGCTATCCTGGAGCCATTGGCTGGGAATGTCTCTGGGCTGTTTGGAGGGAGGAGAGGCATTAGTGCCCTGGGGGTGGAGGCTCGGATGATGCAAAGGAGACTGGCGACAACACGGCCTGGGTGGTTCTGAGTGAGGACAGGCCCCCCTCACTTCCTGAGAGCCTCTAGAATTCAGATGTTCTCAGCTGGCCCACCAGCTGCCCTTGTTTGCACGTCACTTAGGGCTACGAGGTGATGGTTGAGAGGAGAGGAGGTGAAGTGAGGGAGGTTAACAGAGGGTCCAGCTGATCCCTTGACCCCACATTGTGGGAATTCTGGCCACCCAGAGCTTCTTGTCTCAGCGCTGGAGTTTGGGCACGTCGCCTTCTACGTCTGCAACAACCTTCTTAACTGTAAATTGGGGTTGATAGTACCCACCTCGAAAGGGTCTTGAGAAGATAAGAATTTAAAAATACCTAGTACGGCATCTGGCTCATGAATATGTTTAATACATATTTCCTTTCTTCGTTCCTTTAAGCCAGGAAGTGACTTTTGGGGTGGGATAATTACTTTTTCAGGGGGCCATCCTATACATTGGAGGATGTCTAGCAGCATCTCTGGTAGCATTTTTCCCTCCAGCTCTGACAACAGAGACTGTCTCCGAACATTGCCACATGTCTCTTGAGGGCAAAATATCCCCTCCTCCCCAATTTTGGCCTTAAAGGAAGAGCAAGACTTCAAGTGCACAGAGGATTTAGGGGCCTGCTCCAGGTACAACAGAGAAAAGGGAGGAATCCGTGTGCAATCCACGCTGGGGAACCGGACAGAACCAAGATGAAAATGGGGGTGAATCCTTTACTGTCTCTAGGCCTAGATTTCCTCGCTCCAGGCTGTGGTAAGAGACCATGGAGACAGTTCCTGGTAAAGAAATATTGTAGGTCACAACTGCTCTGCCTTTCCAGAGAATTACCGTCTTGTGCCTCGTGACTCAAGAATGTCACCTACCCTCTTTCCATACCAAACTGTGTGCATGATGCCTATGAGATACTGCCCTCCATGCTCCCATGTGCAGGTGTGCATTCCGGATTCAGCACCTGTTGGCCAACTCCATTCCAAGGATATTTTCCATTAGGTCCATTTGTCCTATACGTAAATTGTTGACGTACAATTATCTTTCCAATTTGACTTTTTTTAAGATTTTATTTATTTATTTTTAGAGAGAGGGGGAAAGGAGGGACAAAGAGAGACATCAATGTGTAGTTGCCTCTCTCATGCCCCCTACTGGGGACCTGGCCCGCAACTCAGGCATGTGCCCTAACTGGGAATCAAACCAGCAGCCCTTTGGTTGTCAGGCCAGTGCTCAATCCACTGAGCCACACCAGCCAAGGTCCAATTTGAGTTTTAAAAATTTTAAATGATCACACAGTAAACTGGATGTCGGAGGAGAGCTGTACAAGTCTATGGACGCTGACATGCAGATCCGTGTGACCACCACCCAAGTCAGGTTTGGAGCAGTCCCGCCGCCCCTGACTCCCTTGTAGGGATCCCTGTAGGGTCACCTCCACCCCCACCTGCAACCCCAGCCCAGGCAACCACTGAGCTACTCTCCATCATTCGTCCTTTGGGAAATGTCACGTAAGTCAACTTATACAGTATGCAGTCTTTTGAGACTGGCTTTGTTCTTTCAGCATAATGCTTTTGAGATTGGTACATGAGTTCTATTTCACTGCATGATGTTCGTGTATCCATTCACCCATTGAAGGGCATTTGAGGTGTTTCCCGTTGGGTGACCACTAATAAAGCTGCTGCGCCCTGGCTGATGTAGCTCAGTGGTGTGAGTGCTGGCCTGCTTCCCAGTCAGGGCACATGTCTGGGTTGTGAGCCAGGTCTCCAGTAGGGGGCGCGTGAGAGGCAGCCACACATTGATGTTTCCCTCTCTTTCTCCCTTCCCGCCCCCCGTCAAAAATAAAATAAAATAAAATCTTTAGAAAAAAATTTTAAAAATAAAGCTGCTGTAAACAATCACATGGACTTGTGTGAACCTAAGTTTTCGTTGCCTTGGGGTAAATACCTGTGGGTGGGACTGCTAGGTTGTGTGGTAAGCGTGTGCATAACCTTGTAAGACACAGCCAAGCTGTTCTCTGGAGTGGCTGCCCACTTTTCAGGCTTTCCAGCAAAGGATGAGAGTTCTAGTTCCTTTACCAGCACTTGATATTATCAGTATTTGTTTTTAATTGTAACCATTCTAGTAGGTGCATACTGGCCCCCAGCATTACACAGTTCATTGTGTGGTGATCTTGAACAAAAGTTGGGCAGCTATTGGAAGGGGCAGGAGAGGACTTAGGAGATGGCCCCTTCCTCACAGGAAGATTGTGTGCTCTCTTGAGCGTGCTTACACTTATTTCAAAGGTGTGCTAAACTAGATGCATAAAAGCAATGGACAGGACTGGCTTAAGGCAAAGATAAACCTTTTACTAAAGAAGTTATGTGTCTGCCATGACCAGTGTAGCTCAGTTGGTCGGGTATCATCCCACAAAGTGAAAGGTCGCCAGTTCAATTCCTGGTCAGGGCACATTCCTGAGTTGCAGGCCAATCCCTGGTCAGGGTGCATTTGAGAAGCAACCAATTGATGCTTCTTTCACAACTGATGTTTCTCTTCCTCCCTGTCTCCCTCCCTTCCCTTCTCTCTAAGAATAAATAAAGAAAAATTAAAAAAAAAAAAAAAAAAAGAAGTTACATGACTACCCACCATGACCTGCCTAATTAGGAACTTATTTTCAGATCACCCTGTGATGTTTACTTTTCACAGAACCCATTTCCACCTACAGTTCCAAGTTCTGAGGGCTTTAAGGGAAGATTTAGTCATCAGTACATATTCTGTCTCCTCTTTTCTTTCTTAACAATGCTGGGATACAGTTGTGGTTAACGAGAGAATAAAATTTATGACATATAGTGGTCATTTGTCCAATTTATTTTTCTGATTTACTGCTTGGGGATGAGCCTCAGGGCAAGTGTAGCTTCCTGGTGCTTAGGAATGAAGCTTGTGCCCTCGTCGGACACTTGTGCCGGTCCCCACTGCTCTCGCCTCGGAACTCCAGGCCCACCCTCACCGCTGAGATAAAGACCCCAATTCACCCATCTGCTCACTTTTTCGTGAACTGCCCCCAGTGTCCTGGGTGAGGTACAGAAATGGTACCTTTTCTGCCCTTTGTACAAAAACTATTTGGTGTCTGCCTTAAAGGCAGTGGTCAAACCTAGTTCAGGATCTGCCTTTTCAAATTTGTGTAAGTCCTAAAAGTAGTTTGAAAAAATGACTTTCTCCCCCCTCCCCCACGCCCCCCTTGCCCTGGGGCAATAATGCCTTCCCCACAGTCTGCTGTCGGCTCCTCGAGCAGAGACACAAAGGAGGCCCACGTGACGGCTCACAGCACAGCCTCAGGTCCTCCACGTCCCATTGTTCCCGAAGTCGTGCTGATACAGAACCTCTCCTTACCGCGTTCGAGCTCACCCACGCATTGTCTCACAGCACGGCACTACAAAACTTTGATCTTCAGTGCTGGAGTCATTTCATAACTGGCCCTGTTACCTGATGAAAAGTGAAGCAAAACTCTCAGAACTCAAAACTTGGTTCCGAGTTTTGAGTTCTAATCAGAGACACTGGCGTCTGAAATTCCATTTTTTAACTTGCTGCCTAGAAACTGTGAAGTATTTCAGGCTGTGGATAGTGATGCATTTTTCCATCAAGCTTCCCTCTCTCTGGCACAGTTTAGATCTAAATGTGTTTAGGAGCCATATAGGGGATGTGAATGAGTGAGATTGCTCTGCTCAAAGCCCCACAGCCAGGGAGGCAGCAGGGAATGGTGCGGACTGTGGCTACCTGAAGCCCCACTTCAAGAGCCACCAATCTGTTGATTATTGCTGTGTGGAGTTTTGGATTCACTGATTGCCAGATCTTGCCCCCCGCCCCCGCTTTTTTTCAAGAAAACTCTGTAATCTAGGTTTTTAATGTTAGAAATTAGTTCACAGTATTCACGGGCAGACAAAATAAAACCTATGCAAAGGCCATGTGTGGACGGTACAGACCTCCGGATTCTAGCCTGCGAAAGGAATTTGTTTGTTTGTTTGTTTATGTAAGCAGTAAGTATTAGTTGCTCATGAATGTGGGAGAAGCCACATGGGATGAATTCAGTCAGAGACAGCCCCAAAGGGCTAGTAATTCTGCTGGAAGGGCAAGATACACACCGAGCATTCCAAAATGATTTTTCAAATATGTAGTATGGCTTCAAATAGTGGTTCTCAAACTTTAGCGTGCATCAGAATCACTTGAAAGGCTTGTTAAAATATACAATACCAATTGCCTACACTTTCAGTTTCTGATTCAGTAGATCTAGGGTGGTGCCCAGAAATTTGTATTTCAAACAAATTCCCAGCCAATGTTGCTGGTCTCCCCCCACTCCTACAAAAATGCTATATGAAAGCCTTTACCTCAAAATATGGCCTTACTTGGAAATAGGGTGGTTGGGAAGGTAACTTGCTAAGATGAGGTCGTCCTGGAGTCCCATGGCCCCTAATCCCATCTGACTGCTGTCCTGTGGGAAGAAGGGAGGCCATGTGAGGACAGACCGGGGAGAATGCCGTTCGGAGGTGGAGGGTTGGAGTGATACTCCCCCTGAGCCCTCGGGAGGGACAAGGACCGCCAACACCTTGGTTTTGGACTTCTGGCCTCTAGAACTACAAGAAAATAACTTTCTGTTATTACAGCAGCCCTAGCAAACTAATGCAGAAACACTAGTAGAATCTGAAATTCTGTAACCTCGGTTAAAATAACAATACATAATCATGGTAGTTCCATCAGGCAACTGAGAAACGGTGCGATGTGTGCCTCTTGCTCCCTGCAGAAGGCCTGGGCTGAGGAGGGCTGGGGAGGGGTGGGTGGTTCCAGGTCTCCCTGAAGACAGCAGCGGACGTCACCCCCACTCGGCCTGCCTGCTCCAGGACAGCTCTGAATCACCCATCTGAAAGGTCACCCTGTTAAGATTTAAAGTAACAATCCAAGAATTGCCATGTAAGTTATTGGCACAGTGGATTGTTTCAAAGAAATCTAGCCAGTCTGAGTTCTCCAACCATACATTTTTTTTCTTTATTTGTTCTGCTTGGAACTTAAAGCAGATTCTTGATTAACCCTTTGTGGTTAGCATGCATTTCTCTGTCGCCAGGAAATTCAGTTTAATTAATGAAATATGCTGTGGTTGTAGCCAAGTACAAGGGCATGGAATGAATAATGCATTCTGGTTGGGCTTTGTTTTTTTTGTTTGTTTTGTTTTACCTAAAAAGTAAAATTTTTATCGTGGTGAAAAACACAACATAAAATTGACCACCTTATTTATTTTTAAATGTCCGGGACAGTGGTGTTACCTACAAGCACCTTATGCAACAGATCTCCAGAACTTTTCCAACTTGCGAAACTGAAACCCTACACCTGTGCAACAGCAGCTCCCCTTCCGAGCTCTCTTTTTGACTTTGAGTTAATAATTTGTGGAATTCAGTTTGTCTGTGGCCAACAACTGCCGAGTTGTAGTGCCACATTTGCGCAGCGTTAGACCACTTTATGCACGATCACGTAGTTGGCGCACTCTCTCTGTCGTGACCAAACCAAGATGCAAACTAGTAAGGATGTGAGTTTTTTCATTCTCTGTCCGCACAGTAGATGCATGTGGATGAATTCACGCTGCACCGTCAGCAAATCCAGAATTGCAAGAGCCTTTCAAGAGGCAAATGCGGTGATTGAAGTGATGGTCTCTAAGTGACAGAGTTGAGTAAGCTGAATGCAGGCGCAGGGACCTAAGTGATGCTGGTAAATGAGGTGAACCTGATGCGTGAGGCCTTTCGGTCCCCCACCTCCACTGTCCTCTGCTCCTCTCCCGGTCCTCACAGGGCACCAAAGCACGCTCAGATTTCTTAAATGTTTTTTTCTTTCTTGCTGCTACATTTGTTCTCTCCTCCCTGAGCTCCAGCCAGCTCTTTTGACTTTTTGAACTTTTGTTTTTATTCACAAAGGTAATTTCAAGAACTGTTCTGGGTTACACTTTTGGCATCTGGCTTCTCAGATAGCTACGATTAGTCAAGAACAGAGATCTGAAAGTGCCTTTGGCAACGGTCTCAGCCTTTCACAACAGAACTAAACCACATAAAATAGGTGATTTTCCATCCAGGCATTCTCTTGAGAAACAGAACCCTCTATGTACGCCTTCCCCCACGCTCCAAAGTTCTTGCCAGTTCACTTATAAAGTGTTTCCTTAATGTTTATTGAATGGGCATTTTTGCTCCTTTAGGTAGATTATTCGATGTCCGATGGTTTTAGAAAAATTGGGACAATGCACATCATTCACGCAAACCATGCATGGTATCTGAGCTCATAATCTGTAGTTTTCATAACACAGTCGTAATTTCCTACCTGGCTTGATGTTCTCTGCGCCGTATACACAGGTTATAAATAGAAGGTATTTTTGCTTGTTTCCAAGGAAGCTCTATAACCATTAAGGTTTGGTCAACTGGGGTAACATTACTGGCCACCAGCCCACCTCAGGGACCTCCACAGCTCTGGTCATGGCTATTCTTAGGCCCCTCCCCAGGGAGCACAGACTGTGCCGTATGACTCTCTGGCGAGGGGGCGGGGGTAGAAATCCCTAAGAACTGTTCACACTTCCTCTTGGAAACTCTCAGTCACGTCACAATCTTCTTATTCTTCCTGTCTTGGCCAACCACTCCTCTAACCAGTGCTTTGAGAAGAGGTCTCAGGAGGGAACTCTGTGGAATTGCGGCTTCAATGGACCCCTCCAACATTCGAGCTTCCGCTCTTGCTTTGCCCCTCTCCTTGCTGGCCCCAGTCTCTTCTCTGCCTGGTGGAGGCTGCCCCAGTCACGGGCTCCCTGCCTCTCCATACCCGGAGCCAGGTCCCTCCCAGGCTGAGCACTGCCGGTTTGGTAGCCCAGGCTTAGCCCACACCTCCATGCTGGCCACATGGTCCCACATCTGGGCACTGCTGCCTTCAGAATCCTGAGGTTGAGGTCAGCTTTGCATAAAGGAAGCTGGGGAGACTTCACCCCCAGCTGGTGCTCCAGAAGAGAGACCAGAACATAGGTCAGGGGTAGGATGCACTCAGCAGGCCAGTGTCCAGGGCAGGTCAACAACAATCTCTCACGACCATCCCTGAGCCCCTCAAAGCCTCCCTTGTGCCTCGTGTTGCCACTGCGAAATGTTGGTGAAAAAGCAAATGGAAGTACCTCCAAAAACAACCTTATATTGCTTTTTGGGGGTTACTTTGTATTTCTAAGTACCTGAGCATTATCTCACTGTCTTAGTTTTAACTACCTTTCTTCATGTGTGTAAGTTATTTTCCACATGACCAAAGTTACTACCATGCCACCGAAGAACCTCAGGCTCTAGGTGGACAACGCTACGTATGTGCTCATGCCGTCCTGAAATGTGAGTTTTCTTCCCGGGCTCTACACGAATGCAGCTCCTAGGCATGGCTACAGTGCAGCATTAATGCTGCTGTCGTAATGAAATCAGGTATAAGTGAGACGTAGGCTAAGGGACCTGGTCTTCCCCAGATGACAGAGTGTCAGTAACCTCTTCCCCGGTATTGTGACAGGGAAATCTGAGTGGAGTTGGTTGTTTCAGAAACATAGGGTGGAATGTTCACTTCTTTTCAGGCACTCCAGTTTGGTGTGAGTTTTGCAGATGTCCTTGACCGAGAGGATGTAGGTAAAGGACAGGAGAGACCCTTTCTTTGGTGAAGAAAGGGGAGCTGCACTTCATCTGACTCTTGGGCCAGCACTGTGGGGCCCCTCCCTCACATCAGGTCTATCAGTCCATGGCTGCAACAATCTGGTTTCAGAAGGCTTTGCCCATCCCATCCTGCCGTAAGGGTGGGGGATTCTAATTCTCAGGGAAGGTTTTGTTTTTTTGTTTTGTTTTGTTTTTTGCTGTTGTTTGAATCCTAAAATTCTGCTGAGCCCATATTCTAAGCTGTCAACTTTTCCAGGGTGGAGAGGGGACAGGAGGAGTGAGTTTATAAACCAAAAAGACCACCTTGGGGTAGGGAGGGCGTTCCTAGTCTGCCCCACTCACTCCCCTCCTCATCTAGGGCTGCCAGTCACCTTGACCTCCACCTCCTAGGGCAGTGCTTCTCATGTTCCCGTGGTTCTTGAGCTGCATTTGTCTTCCTCAGTTTACAGGCAGCAACTCAGTAGCTTTTGAAAGGTGAGCTGGACTTCGAGGTCCTTTCTGATTCTTTCTCCAGAGCTGCTTCTTCAACAGCCATGTTGTTCTTGCTCCTTATTTCTTGGCATTTCCATGAAGCTAGGAGGTAGCCGAGAATGCCCCAGTGTCCTCTGGGCATGAAGTCCCAGATGGCTTGGTGAGGGCTCTGGTTACAGCTGCATGTGCATATTTGCCCCCTTAATGTGCTTCTTTGAGGGCAAGACTGTGTCCTACTTTGGCACCCACACCACTTCAGACTGTGTTTGACCCAATGAGTGTGTGGACAGTCCAGACAGAGCAAGAACAAGACAGTGTGATGAAAGTGTCTCATGTGGCTCAAGAGCCAGAAAGTTCTTTGTGATAAGCTGATGTGCCTCTCAGGGCTTCAAACAGCAACTCTTGACTAAGTGTCCTAGAGGGGAAGGAATGAAACCTTGACCACTGGAGTAAGAAAACAAGTGACAGGACCGCACCCTAGGACTAGCGAGAGCAAGGCACTGCCACCACCCTTAGACCTGTAGGGTAGGAAGGGCAGTGGCTTGGGGAACCAGGAAAGGATAACTTCATGGAGAGAACCATGAACTGAGCTGAGCCCTCAGTAGGGGGACTTGGCCAACTTGACAGCGAGAAGGTGGGGTTGAGCTCAGTCTCCTTCCTTGCTGATGCCACCTGTTGGCCAGACCAAACTAGAAGCCAACTGACAAGGGAAGCTGTTTATTCGGTCTCTATGGGCAGCCTCCCTGGACCCAGAACTGGATGGACAAGGGTGAGGCATGGATCTGGAGAGGTAAATGGAAACTACCTCACCCTGACCCATGTGGCTCAGTTGGTTAGGCATGGCCCCGCAAAGTGAAAGGTCACCAATCCGATTCCCAGTCAGGGGTCAGGGCATGTGCGAGTTCAGTCCCCAGAGGCAACCAGTCAGTGTTTCCCTCCCTCTCTTTCTTGCTCCCTTCCCCCTCTCTAAAAATAAATAAATTCTTAAAAAATACCTCTAGTCCCTTGTCCTTTTGACATTCAACCCAGATGCTGTGGCTAAGTAGTTGCAATCCCAACATCCAGGTGCCCTGCGATGAACTCTTTCCAGGACTGAAGAACACAGTTTGTCACTAGATGGTTAGGATCTTTTTTATCTCATGCTCTTTTTTCTCAAAGGTCATATGCCCATCATGGATTCTTAAAAGGGGATACATTTTTAAGCATCACGCTTTTGTTTTCCTCATTTTTTACTTCTTTAAAAATGTTACTGGAACAAGGAAGCGCAGACGTTGTCCGAGGCTAGGAGCCTTGGTTCTTTTGCAGGCGGGAGCTCTCTCCTGCTAGGGCAACTTGCCCCGCGGGAAAGCTGAGTTCGTCCTGCCTCTTCTAGCCGTGGGCATTGCGTCCCTCTCTGAAGGGCTAGGAGTTGTCTCGGTGCTCCCGGGCATCCATGTGTCTAATGCACACTATAGGAATAGATCACTCTAAGCGACCTTTTAACCTTCTGCTCACCACTGAAAGGATTCTGCTGAAGCTTCCTAATTTGCAAAATTCCTTAATATATGCGCAACTCATAAACTCAACTAATTATCACCCGAGTACATTGGTGCCCTGACAGCTCTATCTCTAGGTCTTTCTCTGGAGCCCCGCAATTGCTTCTCCACTTGCCTATTCAACATCTCTACCCATGTGGATCTCCCCCAGGTACCCCAAACTTATTATGTCCTGAACCGAACTCCCAATCTCCCCTCCCCTGCCTGCTTCTCCCCTCTCCTTTTCTAGCTTGGTCTGTGGCATCACCATCTTCCTGGTGGCCCAGACTGGAAGCTGGGGCACCACCCTTGCCTCTTCCTTCTCGCCTGACCCCCTACTGTGCCACTCAGCCAATCTGCCATTAGGTCCTATGGGTTCTGCCTCTGAAGGAACTCCTGAGTCTTTATTATTCTCATATTTTTCCCCTGGTCCAGGATCTCATTAACTTCTCCCTGAATGATTATGATATCCTCTAGTTTCTCTCCAGTCCAACTCACCCCCAGATTTATTACAAAATAGCCACTTCTCTTGCTGAAATATCTCTGATGAATAATCGTGCGAAAAGAGTCTCAATATCATTCATCATTAGCTATCTCTACAAATCAAAGCCATAATGAGATCACTTCACATCCACTAGGATGGTCCTAATAAAAAATGAGGAACAGTATTAAGTTTTGGTGGGAATTTTGGAGAAATTGGAACATTTCTCCGGAACATTACACTGCAATGTAATTACTGTAATGTAATATAAAATGGATCAGCTGCTGTGGAAAACAGTTTGGCCATTCCTCAAAATACTCAGCGTAGAGTTACCATATGACTCAGCATTTCCACTCATCAGACTATACCCCGGAGAAATGGAAATATATGCCCACACAAAAACTTATACACCAAGTTTATAGCAGCACTTTTCACACTAGCCAAAAAGTGGAAACAGCCCAAATGTCCACCAACAAAATGTTATATAACCGTGCAACGGACTGTTATTAGCAACAAAAAAGAATGAGGCGTTAATACACACTTCAGCGTGGATCAACCTGAAAAACGTTATGCTAAGTGAAAGAAGCCAGTCTCGAAAGACCACACATCCCATGATTTGGTTTATATGCAATGTCCAGAACAGACAACTCCTAGAGACAGGAAGTAGATTAGTGGCCCTGGGGCAGGTGGGGTGGGGGTGGTGCAGAATGGGGAGTGGCTACTGATGGGCGTGAGGTTTCCTTTGGGGATGATGAAAATATTCTAAAATCAGACTGTGGTGACAGTTGCACAACTCTCTGAATATACTAAAAACCGTTGAACTGCACACTTTAAAAGAGTCAGTTATATGGTATGTGAGTTATATCTTAATAAAGCTTTAGAAAGCATTTCTGATGGCCCTCCTGCCTACAGAGAGGCCCACGATCCCTTGGAGTGGTGGCGGATCTTGGAACCCATGTCTAGCTCCTTCCTTATGTTCATCCACTTCTCCTCTCTGCCTCTCATGCTCAACCCACAGAGAATCATCTTGACCAGAATTTGCCATGTTCTTCGGCACCCCGAACCCATTGTTTATGCTGCGCCCTCCGCCTGACACGCCATACCTTATCTGCCTAGAGAATTGTTACTCATCTGCCATAGCCCAGCTCTCACAGATTTAACTGCTTTCTTCTGTGTATTTTTGTCACCTTTTAGAAATGTGTTCATTAGAGCATGTTTCTCTCTCGCATCGATGTTTCTCTCCCTCACTTCCTCCCTCCCTTCCACTCTCTCTAAAAATAAATAAATAGAATCTTAATTTTTTTAAAAAATCCAGTCTCATCTCCACCTTTCTTAGAGGCCTCCGGTGAGGGTGGCTCCTGCTCTTGGCCGCCTTTTCCAATTTCAGGGTGTCTTCCCCCTCCTTTTACCTTCCTTGTAGGAAGTGCTCGGCTCCGTGACCCCTCTCTGCCCTATTCCCCATCTTCTGCCAGTGGCCAAAGGGGAAACTGAAGTGGTCCCAGAGCCTCACCACCTGCTGAGTGAGTGTCTACTCTCTCGCCTTTCCATCTTTTCCTCCTCCAGTCTTTCTCATTAAATTCATCCCAAACTCAAGAGAAGGACCACTCTGCCCTATGCCTCTTTTAAATTACAGGTTCCATAGTTTAGGAGTGGCCAAAGAATGGGCAACACCATCCTTCAGGTTGGCTGGTGCCCCTATGTGTTGGGCCAGGGGTCTTTCTTTCATCCAGGATTTCCTGGTTCTTAACAACAACCAGCAGCCTTTATCTGAGCCAATTGAGCAAGGGGGAATAAAGCCGGTCAGCAGTGGGAGGGGTGGGTCCCTGTGCTTCCCCAGATAATAGTCTCCCCTTGTTTCCACCTAGACGAGACAGATTGAGTTTGGAATAAACCTGCATCTTTGGCTGTCCCAGCTTGGTTTACTTCCCACAGCCTTTGTTCTAGCACCAGTTATAATGACCCAGGCTGGAGAGATGTCTGGCTGTCCTGGCTTTTCCGTGTGCCCCACTTTTGATTGGCCTAATTATTTCTATGGGTCTCCAAAGCTTGAACTGGAGCCTTAAAAGTAAACAGAGGCTCGGCGTATGCTGTGGCCAGTCTTGCTGTTAGGTTTCTTCTTTCCCTGTGCACGAGAACCTTCTTTCATTCAAGAACTCCGTATGGGCTGATTGGAAGGCAGAACCACAGTTTGCCTCTCAGCCCCTTCTCCGCCCGCACACACTCCCCCACTCGCTGCCTCTGACAGTGCTGTCTTCCCTTTTGTCACATCACGCCAGTGCGCATTGCACGTGATCGTTTGTTCAGAGCACTGGAGTAAGTGGGTGAGGCCATTCGGGGCTGGAGGTGACCACCTTCAAGGTCCAGCCAGGCACCTCTGAGCCCCATACCGACACTTGAGGGTCGGGGCTCCTGTACTTCTGCACACCTGTACCTCATTTTTGGTAACCCAGTTGGCAGGCTCAGCCACTGAGCTCCGGGGCACCATACCCGGAAGGCCATGTGCGGCCTTCGTAGTGAGCTTGCTGTCTGAACCAGCCCAGCCAAGAATTGCTCCACTTCTGGGCCCGCCTGCACCCAGCATTCCTGCATTTTCTGGCTGCCCAAAACTTCCCAAAAAGAAGACAGACTTAACGGTCAGCCTCTTGCAACACCTTCCTAGTCAGTGTGGCATTTCTTGAACATTCTCCAGACTCCACATCTTTGTTAAAATGAAGGGCCCATGCCTGTCTGTAGTCCTGGGGATGCTGACTAATGTGGGACCCACCTCGTGCCCGGGGTTTGAAATCCACCTGCATTCCTCGCACAGGTAGCTGAGGATCTGCTCTGCCCCTGGGTCCCCTTCTGGCATGCTATCATCTGCTTTTTTTTCTCTTCTGAATTAGTTTATAATTTCTCCAGGAGTGGATACTTTTGGCTCTTCCTCTCTTTTCTCCCTTTCCTCTTCCCCACCTCCCCCATTAGAACTGAGGCCTGGGTGGCCCCGGATCCATGCTTCTCAGCACTCTAACCCCCGAAACCTGAGGGTCTTCGAGCATCCTGGTTGGCTGCCTTTCCTGCACGCTATCACATCTTTCCAAGGGCAGCCTTTGGTCTCATGGAACTTTGTGGGAAACACGTTGAGCTGTTGCTCTGCAAAGGTTGTCATTCTTGCTGTCTTCCACTTTTCTCCTATTTCCCTTCCTGAATTGATGGACTCCATTGCTTTTGTTTCTGAGAGGTTTCTGGAAGGTTGTTTTTTTTTTTTTTTTTTTTTTTAAGAAAGAGACGGGAAGGGAGGAAGAAAAAAGGGTGAGAAACATCAATGTGAGAGAGAAACATTGAATGGCCACCTCTCACATGCACCCCAACTGGAAACCGAACCCACAGCCCAGGCGTGTGCCCTGCCAGTCACTCTTGGCTTTCAGTCAAACCAGTGACTCCTGGCTTTGTGGAAAAACATCCAACCAACTGAGCCACGTCGGCCAGGGCTCTGGAATCCTTAAACTGATTTTATCCATTGTAATACTTTTATGTTACCTCCCCCATCCATTTCTCTTTCCCCTCTCTGTCTATCCAATACAGAAACAAATGCAAGTGGAGAATCAGAAAATGAGCAAATGCTTAGAGATGGGGGTGGGAGGGCTGTGGCTCACATTAATCCATTGTAGGTGTGATGACCACCTACATAAGACATCATGTGGGCATGACCTGTCACCCAGCTGCCTGAGCAGCATGCCTTGATCACCCAAAAAAAACAACCATAAAGGTTTTCTTCTCCAGAGAGCTGGCTCTATCAAAACATGGCTCTGAACTAATAGCATATTTTCCAGAGTTGCAGTCATTTTGATCTAGTCAGTGGGTAGAGGGCAAATAGATTCTCTTCCCTGAAAGAAAGGGAAACGAAACTGTTTTTGATTTGTTGGCTTATTGCATAAATGCCTCATTATATTCCGTATAAAGCTTCTTCAATTAAAAAAAAATAAGGGATTTTTTTCTTTAGTGTCATGTCTAGCTGAGAACCGCAGCCTCCTGTTTGAAAATCTGCCTCAGCAAACTGCAGCTCCCTCACTTGGCCTTGAGTTTGAACATGCAGTCATTCAGTGAGGGGTGTTGATAATCTCATCAGGGGGACTGCTTGGGCTGGAACACTGTCGCTTATGCTTTGTCCACGACTACTGCCTCCTTCCTAACAACTGAGCAGTGTGGTCTGGTCCCACGTCATAAGGTGCCTGCTGGTATTGACAAGTCATGACACACTTTCTGATTACCAATCCTGCATTCTGTTTCCATCTCAAAGAAAGTCGTGATTCTGCTATTTCACTGTGAATGAAAGTAATTGCTTTAAAATCTTCCCCAAGATTTTTCCCCAAGGATTCCGTACTTTACTCCAGCTTCACCGATTCATCAGTCCTTCATAACAATAGGAGACCAGATTTTTGAGGCACGGGACCTTTGGAGGATGCCAGCTTATCTCCAAATGTGGGTCATTTCATGAGGCTAAAATCTTCCTCTTCTTATTGTAGCTGGCATTCTTAACAGGTTTGGTCCCTCATGCACAAAGCTTACAACCCTAAAAACATGTAGACCAGCTCTCCATGTGTTCGATTTCCTTGTCAGTTACAACAGTCTGCCCTCCGTGCATCATGGAGGCCCCTTGTCCACCTGATGCAAAAGAGCTGAAATAAAGTTGTTAGCTCTTGGAGAGTGTAAGGATCAGGCAGAACTATCAGGTGCAGTGTTTACATGGTGGGCTGGAGGGTGGGTTGGGAATAGAAATTTCTGGGCATCAAAGTGGAAACATTTTTGACATTTCCTGAGCAACTACTATATGCCACACTCTACACTCAGTGCTTTTTGTTTTATCTCATCTAATAAAGAAGCCACAAAAAAAATCAGCCTTTTTAGAAAGAAAGCTCAGCCTGAGGACCAAACCTCCTAAGATAAGAAAGTAAAACATTCCCCCTTATCTCTGGAAGGGAATTCAAGCAGCAGGATTTTTTCTTAATAATGATTACCACTCACTGAGGACATTTTTATGTGCCAAGCACTGAGCTAAGCACATTATAGACATTTAATCTTCACCAAAGCCCAAGGAGGTAGGGTTCTGACCCCTGAACTCATTAGCTTTTGCTGCATAACAACTTCAGAGCTTAGTGACTTAACATGGCAACAGTCATTTGTTTTGATCATGAACCTATGGTGTGGGCAGGGCTCTGCTGGGCCGGCTCATCTGCAGCATCAGCCAGACTACTCTCTGGGGCCCCGGATCACACAGCTGGCCATGCACAGGTCCCCTGTGCTCTGCTGCTTCTAGATCCTGTGATGTTCCTGAGTCAGCCAGAGCACCTGACCGACCTCAGCCCAGGTTTCTAAACCTTTTCCTGCCTTAACTGGGCCTGTGATATCCGTGCGTCCACCATAGCTACTGGGGCCCGGTGAAGCAGATTCTAGAAACAGTCCTCAATCACTTCACCTGTGTTTGGCATTGAATTTTAAGAGCAACCCTGGCAGAATCCTAGGCTTGAGAAGAAAAAACCCAGAGAGGTATATGAGAACCATCTTCAGAGATGGGGAGGGTGACTGTGTAGGTCACAAAGTGGCCAGTATTCTGTGACTCACACTGTTTGTGAGCAGGGCTTGGCAAACTATACGCAGTGGGCCAGAGCCTGCTGCCCATTTCTGCGTAGGTCTAGAGGAAAAACAGTTCCACAGTTGAAATGGCTGAAGAAAAAAGCAAGAAGAGTATGTAGCAGGGTCGAATAGTTGCAACAGAGACTGTATGGCCCGCAAATACTGTTACAGAAAAAGTTTGTCCTAGAAGGCAGGCTCAGGACCTGTCTTACCAGAGCTAGTTTTCGAGGCTACACAGGAAGCGATTTGCTCACCAGCATTTTCCCTGAGTGGGAACAGCAGCCCTCAGATGCAGGTTATGCAGGTTATGCAGGCCGATGGTGGTGCCTCGGATACTGCAAGTCAGTGGTATGCTGGTAAATGTGTACCAGTGGTTCTCCAGGCAAGAACAGCGGTGGTTTGGCCCTGAGTTGGTGTGGATCAGTTGGTTGGGCATCATTCTGCAAAGCAAAAGGTCGCCAGTTTGATTCCTGGACAGGGCATGTACCTGGGTTGTGGGTTTGGACCCTGGTCAGGGCACATACAAGGGGCAACCAATCAGTGTTTCTCTCCCTTCCCTTCTCCCTCCCTTCTCCTCTCTCTAAAAAACAAATCAATAAAATCTTTAAAAAGGAAAAGAAAAGCCCTGCTTTGTAATGTTTGTCTGTTTCTATGATACAAATCCCCCCACGGCTAATTTCCAGCTCTGACGTGATGTCACTGGAGGCGGAGGTGGGAAGAGATGCATGTAGTTGGCCCTGCAGTAAGCTCAGGGGATCACCAGTGTGTAATCACCTGCCTCAGGTGGCTCCCAATCTAGAGATGCACAGGGATTTGGGAAGGAACAGTAGTGCTGGAAAAAACCACTTTGAAATTCCATTTGCCTGTCTGGGCCCACAGGCAGCCATCTTGAATACCTACAAGCATGGAAAGGTTAAGTACCTGGTTATAGATCACGGAGCTGCTGATTTACACCTGCTATTTCATTGTCCTCATGTTTGGTTTAGAAAATCTCAATTTCTACAAAGATTGATAAGTTTGACTGCATCCAAGTGTAAAAGTTCTGCTCAACAAAACATCACTTTAAGCAAAGTTAAAAGGCAAGTAACAGATGGGAAGAAAACATTGGGAATACAGAAGAGATCAAGGCTTAGTATCAAGAGGAGGTTAGGAACATCTATCAATCAATTACAATTAAAAACAGTGACAGTCCAACAGAAAAAATGGACAAAGGCTGTGGGCAGACAGTTTAATGTCCACTCAAATACAAATGTCCCATAATCCTATGAACAGTGTTAGGTTTGCTACCAAGCAGGGAAATGTAGGATGAAACAGTAACTCATCTATTTTACCCTTGGGATTAGCCCAAAATAATAATACCAAGCAAGAGGCTCTGAAGACTCAGCACATCCCTTAAATACATAAAAACCATCATGACTGAAATCCAGAAATTCTGTGTTGGGCTGAGAAAAAAAAATCTCACACCCTTAGTGGACGCAGGTATACCCAAAAGTCATTGCCTCATTGCTTGTGAGAGTGAAAAATTGAAAACACGTAAATGGTTAGATAAACTCTGATCTAGACATCCCATGACCATCAGGCAGCAGCGAAAAGTAGGACACAAGAGCTCCTTCCCATTGCTGGGTGAAAGAGCGAATTGCAGAATAGTGCATACAGTCTGATGCCATTTATGTTCGTAAAACATCCATAAGTTGGTGCCATGTAGTTCACAGAACGAGCATACAATGTTTGAAGGGATGGACACCACGTTCATAATAGGATACGCATTTGGGGAGGGAGGAAAGGAGAGGGCCGGGAATGGGGAGGTGTCAGAGGGACTTCCGTTTTATATATGGGTGTTTTTGTTTTTCTTTGAGAGAGTATATTTATGTAATTCTTGCATAATATTTTTAAGAGACCAAATTAGAGTTCAGTTCTCCCCGACCGGAATGGAGCCGGCAAATGCATCATCACCCTGGTAAGCCCAGGCCTCCAGCTTGGCTCCTGGGGGCCCCGTGTGGGGAAGGAGCCTCGGGACGAGCTGGTTGTTTGGGCCCATGGAACTGAACTTCCCCGAGGACTCTCTCTAACCCTCTCTGTCCACACAGGCCTCAGTGTTCCCTTAACTGTTGCCTAAGCAAGAAACCACTTTTTTCTTTAATTTCCTATCGCACAATTGAGACTGGACAGAAACAGGTTAAATACATCTGCATTTAACAGGAGGGAATGAAAGTCACATTAAAAGGGTGCTGTTGGGCTGGGGTGGCTGGCACTTCCTTCTGCTGAGCCCCAGCCCGTCTTCCCCTCACCCTCAGGGCGACCCTTCTCCCAGCCCTCCCTGGCCGCTCTGGGGCACAGGTAGACTCCTCTCTGTCCAGACTGAAGGAAGGGTTCAGAGAGAGGTGTTCTCCCTCCCACGGAGCTGTGGCCCGGCTGTTACTAGTACAAGTACCCACCTCTTCCCCGGGTTTTTGGCCCCAGGAATGTTCACCCATTTCAGGAAAACCCTACTGTTTGTCAACTGTTATCAGTGGAAGTGGGGTTCTTGCTGTGTCCGAAGGAAAAGAATTTCCTGAGACCCTCGTGGGAGGATGGGTTCTGTGGTGTGGTTTATTGATGATGCGCAGTTAAGGGGGTTCCCCTCCTGAATTCCCAACGTCCCATCTCTGTCTCTCTCACCATGGAAAACGTCCAGTCTGGTCTAACGGGGCCTGGATGAAGGCCACTGCCCACAGTTTGCGCTCGGCAGTAAAGTACAGTCCAGCCCAGCATCCGGCTGGCTTAGCGTGTGTGTCCAACTGTAGCCAACTGCTGTGCTGCAGTCTTCAAGTTCCCTCCTGGAGGCCATGGGCCACGTGGCCCCGGAGAGAACAGGTATGTGCACCGTGGGAGTGCAGGTCATAAGCAAGAGAGAGAGAGCTTCTTTGTTCCTCTGGGGTTATAACCAGGAGCTTGGGTTTGTGACGGACCCGGTGCTTTCTCAAAGTGACCAATCAACTTCCCAAGTTTTTGTGGACTTTGGATGGGTTTACACCTCCTCACCCCCTAGTTAGAATGACAGGCCTCCAGTGAGCATCCAGCAGCACTTCCACCAGTGCCCCCAGCAAGCCAGTGTGGAGGGGGGGCGGCCTGTCAGTCCCCTTGGGGAAACAATGCTGTAATCCTCTGGGGTGTAAAGCTGTAGCTTCCTGGCTAGCAAGCAGGCTTATTGTGCTCCCCCGTTTGTTAAGCTCAATGTCTAGTTCCTTTTGCTCCCCTGTCCTAGCCACATGCCCACAACATAACCACAGGCACGTGTGGCCTCATTCCATTGTTCGCGTGACAGCCACATCAGAATCTCACATCATCAGCTAGCATCTGGACAAGAGAGAAAGACAGAGAGTAGCTTCAGGGTTTTTCCTCACCCTGTTGCCTGTGGGGAAGAAAAGTTAAGGCACTTACTTTGTGCCATTCATGCCCCTATCCCCATTCCCCCTCACAGTAGTAATAATGAACAGTAGGTGTTAATGCCCCCATTCCATAGACAAAGCAGCTGTGCCTCAGAAAGTCACTCCGCCTGCCCATCTGAGTCAGAGTCCAGATTGGAACTCCAATGCCTGCCTCCAACGCCTTTTAACCTTTTTGAGCTATCGCTTAGGGATTTTGTTCTAGAAACCTTCAGAAGGCTCCTGCCTGCTTTTTGCAGAACCTCACTGGGTAAAATGAAAATGAAAGGTCACTTTCCCCATGAATTTTGAGTGCCGGGCTTTCTTTTCAATGCGAATCCCCAGAACTCCTTTTAAGTTGTTACTTGAATTTTAGGTGAAACAGACAGAAAATGTTTTTTCACAGACATCTTGCACTTTGGATTCAAAGGAGTGTTAAGCTTAGGGATTCCTTTGATAGTTTGGGGGGAGTTGGGGGACAGCACAGTATATGAGCACAGACCTGTGTTCCCAAACCCCCAGCCCACTTCCAGGCCTTGAAGGGCCTTGAAGGGCCTTGAAGTCACGTCAGTCTCACAAATGCGAAAGGGATGGAGTTAGGCCTCAGCTTTCCCTTCAGATTCCTCAGCTTCAGTCTTACATTCCGCCCAGTCCTCGGTTACCCAAGGACTTTAAATTAGAATAGGAGAGGTGAGAATGTAACAAAACCCTTCAGGACTTCCCCAAGATTGACAAGATAGAATTGTCAACACACAATGAGGATGATGGAGCACGGAGTTTCAAGTTTGGGTTTATTTAGAGGCAGAGCCCAGAAGTGGTGGGCACTTCCTTCTGCTCACACCTCCCGTCACAGCCACCAGGATAGTTAGGTTTAAAAGAAGAATCATTGCCCTAGCTGGTGTGGCTCAGTTGGTGGGAGCGTCGTACTGTCACCAAAAGGTTGCGGGTTTTATTCCCAGTCAAGGCCCGGGCACAGTTGTGGGTTTGATCCCCGGACCAGGCGCATAAGATACGCCGTGCGGTGCATGGGCACATACGGGAGGCAGCCAATCGGTGCTTCTCCCTCACATCAGTGTTTCTCTTCTTCCTCTCCTCTCTCCTTTCCGCTCTCTCTAAAAGCAATGAGAAAATGTCCTCAGGTGAGGATTAAAAGTAAATAATGAATGAATGCATGAATGAATAGAAGAATCATCTCGGAGGAGTGAAGGAACCACTTCAGGACTAGGGTAGATATGCATTTGTCACCCACATTTTTCTGACGTGAATTTAAAAGTTTTTAAACAGCGCATAAACGAACCCTTCCTTCAGAGGGGAACCTGAAAGCAAGACTAACAACAACACTAGCGGATTGTAATTGTCCTTCCCCTTCCTTGTTTCCTCTCCCTGAGTTGCTTTAGCCATCCTGTAACATTTTGTTTGCAGCCTATGAGCAGTTAATTATGCACCCCACCCCGCAAAAAAATAAAATAAAATAAAATAAGTTGAGGCCCTAACCCCAGTACATCAGAATGTGACCTTGTTTGAAAACAGTCTTACCAGATGTAATCAGATAAAAATGAGGCCGTTAGGGTGGGTCCTCATTCAGTCTGACTGATGTCCTTGTAAAAAGGGGAACATAGCGCAGACACGGATGTGCACAGAGGGAGCACCAAGCAAAGAGACACAGGGATGAGTCTGCATGAAGGCGGGGGTTTGGAGTGATGCATCTGCATCCAAGGAAACCCAGAGGCTGCCAGTACCTGCTAAAAGCGAGGAAGAAGCAAGGAAGATTCCCTTCCTGGTTTCAGAGGGCGTGTGACCCTGCTGACACCTGGATCGCAGACGTCCAGGACCAAGAGACAATGCATTTGTTGTTTGAAGCCACCCAGTTTGCTAGTGCAGCTCTAGCAGACCAGTGTAACTACCTGCACCTAACCCTTGTAAAACAGACATTTAGAATAAAGTGAGGTGGAGAATTTCAGTTCATCTGTCATAGGTAGAATGACATATTTTCCCAAGGTGGCTGCAGTACCATCACCGGGCCTTCACATGAGTCTAGACCCTGGAAATTCCTAATTCCTCTTTCCTTGAATCTGTATGGGTTTAGGACTCACTTGGGGTGCTGTGTGACTGACTTTCAAGCCAGCTTCTGCCCTGCTTGTGGGAACACTTGCCTTGGAGCCATGGGCTGCTGTGTAAATAGTCCACTTGACTTGAGTCGGCCATGCTGGGAGGAAGCCCACCTAGTCCAAATGGAGACCACTTGGAGGCCTGAGACTACCTGGAGAGAGATGCCCAGACCACTCCCAGATGCTCCAGCGGTTCTGTAGGTTGAAATTCAGCCGTTCTCTGATGGTACCCCCATGGCAGACCCTGAGCCAGAGCTGCCCAGCCAGCCCTTCTTGGATTTCTGATCCACAGAAACCTTAAGAAGTTAAAAAGAAAATGTCATGTTTAAAGCTACTAAATCTGTTATACAGCAATAGAAAACTGGAACGGGTAGTGTACTCTGTGCTTTGCATTGGTTGCTCTCCTTTAATTTTAATTTTGAAAATGTATTGCATTATTACTTCTTATTAAATTTGTATTTAGAGCAGATGGAATACAACCACAAAAATCTCAGTGGCTTAACATGAGGGCATTTACTTCTCACTTGCTCAGAGTCTCATGTGGATGTTACAGGGTGGGTGGCTGTCCCTCAGACAGTGACTCAAGGATCCACAGTCTTCAATCTAATGTCTCTGCTCTCTCCTGGTACCCCTTGGGGGTCTCTGCTGGGTCACCTGTGTTCAGGTGACTAAAGAGAGAGGAGAGAGAAAGGAGAGGATTGTGCAGGATGATTCAGGAGCCAGGCCTGGAAGCCGCACACATCATCTTGGTTCACATTCCACTGGCTAGAGCTAGTTTCGGATTCCAGGGAGCTGGGAAGTACAGATTAGCTCTGCATGCAGGAGGGAACGGTAAGTTTGGGGGGAGCACAGGAACAGATCTGCCACGTCCACGCACGGGCTTATGGGCCTGAAGTTACACACCTGAGAGATCAGCTTCTCTCAGTGTGGCCCATCGGCGTCGGGATCTCCTGAGTGACTGGTTAAAATGCAGGTCCTGGGGCCCCGCCTGCTGAGTCTGCACCTCACTAAGTGGGCTCTAAAAAATTGCATTTTACCAGATTCTCCCAATTATTGTTATGTACACTAAGCTTATTTGGAAAGACACTTTACCCAGTTGTTCAACCTTTTTATTATACAGATAGCAGAGTCCAGCACAGTGACTCGGTCCATAGCTTCTTTTCAGTCACCCACAACCTGAGGCCAGAGCTGGGTTTGGGAGGCCCGTGTGCAGAGGCCCATCCAGTCTTCTTGCCCTGTCGCGCCCAAGGTTCGGTGTCATAGAAGGCCAGGGTCCGCACGAGGGTGTGCCCTGGGAGTTCCCGAATTGTTCCACTGGTGTCATAGAAGGCCAGGGTCCGCACGAGGGTGTGCCCTGGGAGTTCCCGAATTGTTCCACTGGCCCCCAAATTTACCAACCACACATGCTTGTTCTGTGACACCCAGCGGGAAGCTCAGCCCAACCCCGAAGTACCGCGTTTGCCTTGAAATGGCTCATCGAGTGTGGTTTGTAGCCCAGAATCTCCTGAAGTTTCAATTATGACCAGACCCAGTTCAGAATCAGGTCCCGTTATGTCTTGCACAATTCCTAGCAAGAGTTAGGAACCCCGAATAGTGTTTTATTTTAGAAATTGGAACCCCGTGATAATTCCTCTCGTGTCACTCTGAAGGCCCACTTTGTTTTTAAAGCTGTAATGTGTTCTAATTACAGTCTGTTACGCTAGCTCTTAGGGGAGGCTTTGGTGGGAGGGAAAGGAACGGGAGGAGAGGGAAACTTCATATTTTCCAGCTCTCTTGGCAAAAACAACCAATGCTTATTAGCATTCATTTCACATAATTTCCATGATAATGCTATAATTTAAAACACTCTGACTCAAAGACCTAATAAAGGAGGTTAGACTTACTTTCTAAATTTGCTGCACAGATTGCTCATCTCTCTCTCTCTGTCTCTCTCCATCAATCCTGCTTCTCTTAAACAAAATGTAAAATCTGGAACAAAGAGGGAAAGGTTCACTCCATCCTCTTGTTGACATTGTTTGGCTGTTCAGCAGCAGCACCGTTTAAGCAGTTACATTCTGGCTCTGAGCATGCGTGTGAAAGTGCCGATGTGAAAAAAACCTACAAGTTGCTTTCTACCTTCTGAGATGGAGGGGTGGCTAAATAAGGGTAAACTGTCTGGTGATGTTTGTCATGCTCCCCGAACCCTGGTTAAAATCACTTACTTTCTATCACTTTGATTAATGAGTCTAAAGATTTTATAAGTAGAGGTTCATGGCTGAATCATCTGCCTTTCGTACTCATGTGAAGGAAGATGCATAGGTAGTTCGGGACAGCAGGAAACCAGTGATGGGTCCAGGCCCAGTGAGGAGAGGGGCTCCCCTAAACCTACTGACATCTAGCTGAATGATTTGGCTTCCTGGAAAAGAGATGATGTGGACCTCATCATGAACGACATGAGATTTGAACAGGACTTGAGAGCAGGGTAGAGAAAACTAAAGATGACCCGGCCTTCTTTCTCTCAGTCTTGATCAGTCACTGCCACTCTGCAGGCGGGTGCCTCCCTTGGGGGTTCCAGGGTTGTTCCTGGTTCTCACTTCTGTGGTCAGGCAGCACCATTGGAGTTGAGCTGCTCAGCAGAAGAAGATTGAGTAAGGAGGGCAAGAGGTAGCCACATCAGCCAAGACAGAGGAGCAAAGGCCTGGCCTGGGGCAGCTGTGGGGTTCCTAGGAAAGACCTGGACCTCCACACCGAACCAAGTTGTTTGGGTACTCTCAGAGTCTCCCCAAGTTCAGGCAGTCAAACCCCAGTTGTTTTTCTATGTCAGGAAACCAGCATTCTGCGAGGGAGAGTGTGGAAGGCCCTGGAGGTGGGACAGCGAGGGGCGAAGCTGCGACTGGGCACCATAGTCGCAGGAGAAGCCCCTCCCAGGACTGCAGTGGTCTGGCCACACCAGTGGACTTGAGTGCAGAGAGGGGAGAAGTAGGACGGGACTTTCACATTGGAGCCTGCCCCGGGTAGGGGCCTGGCACTCTACAGGAAAGACGGCTTCCTTCCTCCAGTATAGCACCAGTTCCACTGCTGGGCCTCAGCCTCCTGCCGGACCTGTCTGCCAGGTGCTCTGTGTATATTATCTTTAGTCCTCAAATCCCTGAAACTAATAGCTCCCATTATTCCTGTGTGGTGAGAAAAATGAGGCTCCGAGAGAAGGACTGACCTTCTGGCTGCAGAATTAAGATTTGAGCCCGTGTGCCAGCCGGGGGCCTGCAGAGCTGCGGTCACCCTGAGTGCTGGCCGCCAGCGCCAGAGCGCACAGAAACAAACAGATGCTGCGGCATCTGTCTCCGCGTTGGTCGGATGACAGCGTTGGTCGGACGACAGTGTCCCATGTTTCCTCCTTCTTGTTTCCTACAGTTGAAGGTTTCCCTCTTCATTATTGTTGGTTGTAAGAGGAGTAAGAACTCAGAAAAGTGAGAAGCAGTGAGAAGCAGAGGGATCACGGGATTGTGTGGGAGCCAGCGCGGGGCACGCGCCCTGTGGAGAGGGGAGGCCGCAGACAGGGAGGCCACCGCCCCAGGAGTGCCGCCAACCGCAGGCCTGTGCCGCCCGGCAGGGCTCCTGGCCTTCCTGGCTGGCTCTGGCTGGGGCACATGGCAGATCTGCCAGAGCCCTCTGCGTGCGCCCTGGGAGTGGAGGAGTCACGTGACCCTCTGGCTACCCATCCCAAAGTTAAGTATCAGAGGGAGGCCTGGCTGCAGAGGCAGGCAATTAAGACTTTGACAAAGGGTCCTCAGTTTTTAGTGCACTATCAGTCACCTGGGTGCTCATCTAAAAATGCTGCGTTTCCTCATCTCCACTCTTAGAAGTTCTCAGGCAGCAGTTTGGAAGTGAGGCCCCGAATCTGCATCGTTCAAACAGCCCAAGCAATTCTGACCCCCTGAGCCCTGGACCAGGCTAAGGAAGACACTGCCTTGGAGGGTGAAGGGGAGGAATCTGAAACTTTTCTTTAAGAAAACAGCTTTTTGTTTTTTGTCTTTATTGTTTAATCTCATGCACACCAGTTGTAGATGTAGGTATAATGTTTATGGAGCTGTCTTGCCCAAAGAAAGATAATGAACACAGCAGTTATGTGCATAATTGCAGTTAATTATTATGTTGTGAATGTATGGTTAAACGATAAACATTAACTTATAAAAAGTCTTATTAAAAGTTCCCTGTTATTTGCCATTAATCAGGGGAGTTTGTTCATTTATCTTCTTGATAAAAATGTGTGGAGCTCTTGCCGTGTGGCTGGCGCTGTGCGAGGTGGTGGCGGACGTCGGGGGGCTGACCTCTGGCCTCCAGGCACTCGCAGTCTGGCCAGGGGGGCGCTGAGCTGTGCATTTCAATTTTGTGTCAGTTTTTTCTTGCTAGTTAAGGTATCTGTTAAATTAATTACTAACTATGATTTTTATAAATATATAGGGATTTGCATATAAACAAATACAAAAGAGAAAATCCTTGTCAGGCTATATATTATGATTTGGAGCTTTAAAAAATTGGCTAACATACAGAATATGAATGAACTTTCCAGGTACTTTCTGATTGAGCTAGGGAGATGTATTTTTAATAAATTCTATACCAAGTTGGCTTGTAGTTTTGTTTCTTAGTCAGTGACTTAAGACTTCACCTCCAAATATGTTTAATTAAAATGTTTTAAGGACACATTGATTTTCCCCCATCACGTCTCTGCTTCCTCCCCTCACTTGAGAACATAGCACCATTAGGAAAATGGTGCCCAGCTGGTTTCAAGTACAAATGTACCTGAATGCAGATTTCTCATCCAGTGATGAGCAGCACAGAGAGTTCTGATTCCGTGCTTAGCCCAGCCTAATGCTATTCTCTTGCCTGAAATTGAACGTGCCAATAGTCTACAGGAGAACAGATCAGTAAGAAACAGAACTGTCATCAATAACCTCGGCTTCTTGGTTTCCAGTGTTGCAGGTGGTGAGCTGTTTGACTTCTTAGCTGAAAAGGAATCTTTGACTGAAGAGGAAGCAACCGAATTTCTCAAACAAATTCTTAATGGTGTTTACTACCTGCACTCCCTTCAGATTGCCCACTTTGATCTTAAGGTACGTTGCTGAGTGTTAGCCGGATAGAAGCTGATGGAAAGCACAGCATTGGCTGTTTGTTTGCTAAGACAGTTGGAGGCATTTGAAAGAGATACTTGTGTCATTCCTGTGGGTTTAACAAATGGAATTATCCGTGTAAATTAGCAGGTGTATAATGCATGCCTCCTGCAGAGACTTCTAAGTTCTTTGTGGAATAGAGGTTTACGATTAACAATTACATTCAGGAATCCCTGGGGAAACACCTGGGGGTCTTACCAAGGAGGTCTTGCAGCAAGGGAGCTGCTGTTGGTGATGGGGCTGGGACATGTCAGCCTGGAGTGCCCACTGTCTTCCCGGTCTCTACCGCACTGTGCCTGCAGGGCATATAAGACAGAAGGTGCCTTGATCTCTGCTCTTCCTCTTGATGCAAAGGCTTATGGGCCAGACTCTGTTACTGGCAATCAAACTCCAAATCTGGCTTGACCAAACTCCAAATCTGGCTAAATGGGGTCATGCCTGGCTGGAGGCAGGGCATTATGGGAGGAAATGTCATACTCCCAGCCATCACAGAGGTTATGGTCTCTTTGGGAAGGTAAGGCACCCATGAGCAACAGGAAGGGACCATGTTAAGCTTCAAGATACAATCCAGGGCAGTGAAAAGACTGTCACGAAGCAATGTGTGATCAATGGCTAAGAGAATGATTAAGATCATTGGACCTAGGATATGACTTTAGAGGAGGAAGGATTTCATTCATATTTATTGTAGTGAAGCTGTTAAGACCCCATCTGGATCCCCCCAGTGCTCACTTATACACACCCCACAAACTGCTGTTGAAAATACCCACAGCTCTCTGCCCTGGGAGCAGGAAATGCCCAAGAGTAAATGCCCACAGAAGCAGCTCTTAGCAATGGGGGATGGAGAGATGGTGGATGAACACCCTACTTCCCCCCTGCTTTAGTTGGAAGACTCTGAGCGCTACTTTTTCTCCCCAGTTTCCTAAAGGGATGACACACCATCGCTCCCACCTTGATAAGACACCTTGTATCAGCTTCCTCCCATTGCTTGTCCCCCCATTTCTCTACCAAGTGGTCCCCACATAAGCAACTTGCACCTGAATCCCCGTCGCATGTCTACTACTGGGAGAACGTAAACCAAAACATTTATTGTTCCTGGTGCTTTCTTGCATGTACCCTTCATACCTATTTTTCAGTTGTTTTTTTTCAGGGAAGAGGAAGGACTATCCAGCCACCTTGTCCTCAGCAGAGCATATCATGGCTGCTATTTTTTTTAACTGTAGTAAGATAAAGATAGCATAATTCACCATTCTAACCATTTTTAAGGATGCAGTTCGGTGGCATCAGTGTACTCACAGGGCTGTGCAACCATTACCAGTAAGTTCTAGAAGTTCCATTTCCAGAACTTATTGATCTTCCCACACTGAAGCCATGTATCCATGACACGGGGGCTCCCCATCTTGCCCCCTCCCCCTCTCCTGGCAGCCACCATTCCACTTTCTACTTGCCTGTTCTAAGTACTTCATACAAGTGAAGTCATAGAATATTTACCCTTTTTTATCTGGCTTATTTCAGTTAGCCTAATGTCTCTAAGGTTCTTCCATGTTGTCACGTTTCAGAATCTACTTCCTTTCTAAGGCTGAATAACCTTCCCTTGTACGTATCTACTGCATCTTGTTGATCCATTCCTCTGTAGATAGACACTGGGTCTACAGCCACACCACCCTGCATGCACCCGATCTTGTCTGATAGACATTGGGTTTTTTCCACCTGTCAGTCACTGTGAATATCGCTGCTCTGAACATCACGACATTATTTCTCTTTTTCTTTAAGCCCGAAAACATAATGCTTCTGGATAGAAATGTTCCCAAACCTCGGATCAAGATCATCGACTTTGGGTTGGCCCATAAAATTGACTTTGGAAATGAATTCAAAAACATATTTGGGACGCCAGAATTTGTTGGTAAGTTGCTTTGCTCCTGTGGTCATTTATTTCTCTTAAACATTATGTTGTCAAAATCTCCCCTGCTATAGCATCATTTCCCTGGTACATGTTCCTGATTTCTATGTGTAGATACTACCTGTTGGTTCACTTCCTTCAAAAATTAAACGTGCATTTATTTCCCCTTAGCTCCTGAGATAGTCAACTATGAGCCTCTTGGTCTTGAGGCAGACATGTGGTAAGTAGTGCACCCTTGATGTTGTCATTTTTCTGATTTATCATATTGTTCTTCTGACGTTTGTTTTTGTTTCTGTTTTATGTCCAGGAGTATTGGGGTAATCACCTATATTCTGTAAGTAACAAAATCCACAACTCATATTCTTTCCCTCTTTCTTTACCATATGTTTTACTAATCAGCCATGTTGATCTCTTCAGCTTATGCATGCTTTTTTTATGTAAACATTCATTTTACACCCCCAGAACATGTTTGGTTTATACTAATTAGACATTTTCTCCTAATTCAAAATGAGCTATCAGAAACTGCAGCATAATCACTGGAAGAAAGCATGTCTGTCCATCACTGAGAAAATCGGGAAGGGTTTTCCTTTTACCAACTAGATGCTATTCCAAATTAACTTTGTAAATGCATCCTTTGCATTTAGCTGAAGCTTTGGGGCATGACAATGAAAATGCCCTATAAAATGTAGTAGAATTCTACAGCAATTGTCCAAGTGCCAGATTATAGTCTTATTCCTTACTCCCCTTATCAGAGATCATGGGGCTGAAATGACCACATAACAGGTAATTGCTCATGTTCTGTGCCCACTTTATTAACAGCCTCAGTGGGGCCTCACCATTTCTTGGAGACACTAAGCAAGAAACGTTAGCAAATGTATCTGCTGTCAACTACGAATTTGAGGAAGAATACTTCAGTAATACCAGTGCCCTAGCCAAAGATTTCATAAGAAGACTGCTCGTCAAGGATCCAAAGTGAGTTTCCATTATCCCAGAAAGGTGCTCAGCCATGGCCTCAGCCAGACAAGGGTTAGTCCCTGTTCTGTGCACGTGGCCACGTTGCAGAGACCCTGGTCGTTCGCTCCTGGCAAAGGGAAGTGTGCCGTGTGAAACGCCTCCGAAAATGCAGGCAGGGACCTTTGCACCTGCTCAGTCAGTCCTGCAGGCAGAGTGAAATGGTCACACAAAGACTGACGTTGTTTCCGGCTTGCTTCCGTGAAGCAGGCCCCAGCTGCATTTTCTAGAACTTCTGTTTTGTAGGCGCAGCCAGCGTGGAAACAATTGTTAGTGTTTGCTTCTATAGTCACAGTGTTTTTTTTTTTTTTCCTTTCACTTTCCCCTCTCCCCACAAAGGAAGAGAATGACAATTCAAGATAGTTTGCAGCATCCCTGGATCAAGGTAAGTTGCGTATTGTGATTGGCTTGGGTATGAAAGGGCGTCCTGAAATCCGTTTGTTCTAGGTCATTACTAGTAACAGTAGGTTCCAACCACAGGGCACCTCTGGAGTACTGTGTTGCTGCTGGTGCCATATTTTTAACACAACTAACAGATGGAAGTGTGCTAATGATAACAGGTGGAGAGGAGGAAGCTATCATAATTCAGGATTATAAACAGGGAGCTGAGGGTCAAGTCTACTCAATAGCCTTATTTGGTTTGACCTGTGGTTTGTTGGCCCAAACAATATTTTTAAAATAAATTTAAATGAATTTCCAACATTTAAATATATCAAATCTGGGTTTCCAACTTCTTTTGAAAAATTGAAAGATCTTCCAAAACTGAGCCCTCCTTCCACGAGGCCACCAGAAACTTGGCACAGCCGCCTTTTTGCTAGGGCCTGTGGCCACCCCCCGTGCACATCACGCCTTTACCTACCTGTCAGCATTTAGATTGAGGAACTGAAGTTGCTATGGATGAAAAAAAGGGATCCTATGGAAAGTAACCTCACTGGGTGATCTGATCACAAATTCCTACCTGGGCAGGTCATAGTGGGTAGTCATGCCCTAGGAATATAACTTTTTTTTCACCTATTGCTTAATAAATTTATTAGCATGGCTAATTCTTAGAAGATGTGCAATAACAAAATGTGAAAGTATTTATACATTACTTCTTTCAGTGAACCTGGCCATTTTATTGATTACTCAATATAGTCTTTCAATTTGCTGACTAATCAAATATTATATATTGGAAATTATAGCTTTAAGAGGTACATAGGAGCAGAAGAAAAAGAACCAACATGTTAGAAAGCAAATTCACATCTAAATGTTTTTAAACAGAGGGCAAAGACACACTTCTACAAGGTGGTGTGCATTGTAATAAGGTGCAGAACCAGCGTATCCGGTGAATCTACAGTAATTATCTCATGAGAATGTCGTCTGCGGAGGGAGGTTTATCCTAGAAACATTGTGACCTGACAGGGAGCCTGGCCACGAGCAGGTCTGCCCAGGGCCAACCCGTGGTGTGTGGGTCCTTGACTTTGTGTAGGAAAGATTTCCCAACACGAGTGCAGGTAACTGTGAGGATGCATTTGTTAAAGTTGGGACAGTGACACAAGGAAGGGGTTAGCGTATAGGAAGCAACAGGAGAGCCTAGGCAGGGCTACCTTAGCTCACTGGGAAGTCAGAGAAAGGGGGCCTTGGGGACAGGTTCAGGGTATTAGCCTGGGACAGGCTGCCAGCTGCTCGTTGCCAGGCATAAAGCTTTTTTATGACAAGGTTTATCTTCACCTTAAGCAAGCCCTGTCCACTGTTGATGTGCATCTGTGTTAACACATCTTTGAAATAAGGGGTAACTACCTTCAAGAGAGCACATATCTTGTTAGCTCTCCTGTAATTTAATACCCTCCTTGCTTTTGCTCATCATCATGTAATCATCCTTAATTTCATATAAGGGCGGGAAAGTGTGGCAGTTACAAAATAAAGTCGTGGAGCCAGTGACAGACTGGGATGCAGTGACTTGCCTTACGGAAGTAGGTTCTGTCTGTTCAAGGTCCTGGCAGTTGCCGGGGCTCCCCTGTCTTTTCCTCTCAGAGGTAGAGCTGCATGGCTTCCTGAAAAAGATGCTATGGAAGGCAATCTAATGCCATCAGACAGACTGAATTCACTGACCTCTGAGGGCCCTCCCAGCTCTAAATTACTTGCTGATAATCAAGTTCAAATGCCTCATAGCATGGCCTTACCATGCCCCTTGCCATTCCCAAACTGTCTTATGGAAAGCTGTGATTCAGGTTGGCCCAAGCTCAACTTTTCAGCTTTTCCCCAAGATCAAATCTTTATAGATTATATCAAACCCTCAGCCACAAGAGTTAGCTTCTGCAGACTAGGTTCCTAGATCTTGCGTATTATCTCAACTTGTTTTGATATTCCACCAAGATGAATGTGTAAGCAGGCATCCCAAGTAATGATAGGCTTCAAAAAGGTGTCCTGTGACACATGTCTGTAATTTGAGAGCTCTAATTTTTTTTTCTTGGACTTTCATTTTAGCCGAAAGATACCCAACAAGCACTTAGTAGAAAAGCATCAGCAGTAAACATGGAGAAATTCAAGAAGTTTGCAGCCCGGAAAAAATGGAAAGTAAGATTATGATATGGAGGGGCTTTACAAATTCTGTTTGCTGTTCATTTCCAACAGTTGTATGAGCTTTGATAGTCACATTATCTACCATTACCAGCTCACCTAGGACCAAGGACACAGGGCAAGACCATTGCCTACTATGCTTCTCCGAGGCGGGTCATGCCAGGGTTTTGCTAGGGTAAGATCTAATTCCTCAAAGAATAAAGAACAAAATATCGAGAGGGAAGGGATGTAGGAAATCCAGTTCTGTAGTTTAATAATGAAATGCAGATGGAGACTTTCTCTCTATTCTGTTGTCTTGATTTATAACACCTGTAGAATTATTCTCTAAGCAAATAAGCTCCATCGTGCCTGCCCCTGAGGAGTCCCTGCGTCAGCAGTGAATGCCCTCTCAAAGGCTGTCATTTGCACCGATTTGAGTATTGTTACATAACCTCTCTCTCCTCCTCTCCCCCTGCCTTTATTCATCCTCTTTTTCTTTTCTTTAAAGCAATCCGTTCGCTTGATATCACTGTGCCAAAGATTATCCAGGTCATTCTTGTCCAGAAGTAACATGAGTGTTGCCAGAAGCGATGACACTCTGGTAAGCAGATCTGTTGGCCTTGGTGGGGCTCTTTGTTAGCACTGTGGGCTCAGAATGTCTAGGTTGTTTGATTTGTTCACCAACTCAGAAAACCCAAAGTCATGTAAATGCAAGGCCCATCTTTCCTCTACTTGGGGTAGGGAGTTGGGGTGGCTGATTTGATGTACTCTAATCCTTCTTTCATCCTTTCTCTTTGTGTTTTAATTGGCATTATATCTACTCCCACCCCACTAACTCTGACACTACCACTCACCTCCTCCCACACACACAATTTGATAGAAGAGAGGCAGACCAGTGAAAGACAGAAGAGCTCATTTTAATTTTTATGAACTAGGATGAGAGCCTTCTGTTGCCATTGACCTGAGAGACTTTTGGATTGTAGTAGTACAAAAGGGGCAGATAATCCTCCCACTGAACACACATACACACCAGAAAATCAAGGAAAATGCAGTAGGGCTTGCTGGTGCAGTTGGTGGTAGACCAGAAGGCTGAACCCACTTGCTGTGTTGTCATTGCATTGATTGTCTAAAGCCCTTGAGAACAACTCCATAATTCCCTCCCCCCTTAATTCAAACTGAAACCTAATCACAGATTAACTCTTCAGATATGACCAGACATATTTGAATTCAACAAGACTTTCCTCTGACAATCAGACAACAGGGCTTTGTTAATACTGGAGGTAAAGGGGACTCCAGGAAAGGCAGAAAGGGTGATTCTGTGGGAACCAGGCTACTCCTGTTGAATAGTCAGCATTTCCTGAGTGGAACCCAGGAATTCCAAGGGCAGAATCACACATCAGCAGCTACTAGCTCTTTATTTTCCCCCTGAAGTCAGTCATTTCCCTGGGGCTTGAGTTCTAGCCTTGTAGAGTAAAGAGAGACAGGAAACGTTTAAAAGACCAAAGAAGTGGGAGGGAAGCAACTTAGAAGAAGGGAGAGGAAGAGGAGGAAGACCGCATTCAGGAACTGTGTGAGGGTGGCAGTGGGACCAAAGAAAAGATAAAAACTGTTAATCTAAGTAAGATGATGAGAATGATTCAATACTGTCCATTAAAATCATCCTGAGTAATTGGTTGGGAGAAATTATATTTATTGCAAGAAAAGTTGAAGGTAGAAGAGGGACTCAGGGTGGTGTAGAAACTCCAGGTGGGAAGACTTCCTCCCAGACCTCAGTTCTTATTCACCTCCATACCTTGCCGATCATGAAGACATGTTATAACAGTCTCTTTGCTGTCTCTCTCAAGGATGAGGAAGACTCCTTTGTGATGAAAGCCATCATCCATGCCATCAATGATGACAATGTCCCAGGCCTGCAGCACCTCCTGGGCTCATTGTCCAACTATGATGTTAACCAACCCAACAAGGTCTGATGCTGTTGTATCAACAATAGTAGAGGGTGGTGGTCATGGTGACTGTGCACCTCCGAGTCCAAGGTGGAGAGACCCCCATCTGCTTCTTCATTTTCCCTTCTGGTTGCAAATTCCATACAATTAAAAAAAAAATTCTATTTAGAGAGTGAAGTGAACCTTGAAATAAGGTCTTTTTGCATTCAGGGTCTTTCTTCATGCAAGGCCATTCCTCAGGAACCCATCATAACTCTAACCATGAAATTTTAAGTCTACTCATCCTGCAAATGAAAATGTCACCTTTGATAGTGAATCCAAAAGAGAAAAGGGGCCATGTTCTGACTGTCCTCCATTCCTGTCATGTGGCAGTCCTTCTGCACCTATTGAGACAAAGGAATGTGTGTGGGACAGCGGTTTGGGCTTTTTCTTTCCTGCCAAACCTGAAAAATAATATTTTTTTCTTGCCTATTCCAGCATGGGACGCCTCCGTTACTTATTGCTGCTGGCTGTGGAAATATTCAGATGCTGCAGTTGCTTATTAAAAGAGGCTCAAGAATCAATGTCCAGGATAAGGTCATAATTATGTTTTATTGCAAATAAATTAATTTTTAAGTATTCCCAAGTGTTTCTAATCCTAGAGGTAACAGAGGAAATAATATGTATGTTCCACTTCAGTTTCCTCGAAAGGAAGATGAGCTGCTTAAATAGCCTGGTCCAATATAACATATGTTAAAAAGAAAGGGGAAAACATGGATGTTTTTCTGGGCTGTTTTTGGATGTCAGCCTTTGCATGCATACTACCCTAGCTTTTTCTCCTCACTGATCATATTTACTCAACAGTGTTATAAGATGTCACATCTGGAAAAGTTTTAATGGTCTAATTTATCTCAATGTAAATATATTTGCCTGCTTGTTTATTAGGGCCACAGAGAAGGAGGATGTGCTTTGAGATATAAATCACAGTGAAAGTATAGACACATTGATTGACAGCTGATAGTCACTACAATGGATCTGTCATCAGCTTACGTAGACTTTAACAGAACTGTCAAAGGACTAGAGCTGGCTCTTGACCATACAGGGAATTCTAACCAGAAGTTCAAATAGAAGTTTTAAGAAAAAAATTTAAAAATTCTTATTTTGAAATAATTTGAGATTCACCCCCCCCCCAAAAAATCAGCCAAGGTAATACACAGAGGTCCCTTCTCCCCTTCTCCCAGTTCCCTGGAACGTTAACATCTTACATCACCTCAGTCCCCATGCAAAAATAAAACAATGAAATGGGGGTGTTATTCTCGTGGAAGTTGCTTCTCGGGAGTTTGTCATTGCATAGGAAGGGGACTAGAGTGTGGCTGAGTGACGCACATTCAGCTCTGTCAGCTCTCTGGAAAGGTGACTGCACGTTGGTTTTGTACAGGGTGGATCCAATGCCATCTACTGGGCCTCTCGGCATGGCCACGTAGATACCTTGAAATTTCTCCAGGAGAACAAATGCCCTTTGGACGTTAAAGACAAGGTAAGGCCACGTCACGTCTCTTCTTCGGGACGGGGGAAGTAATAAGAGGCTGCATTTGAGCATCGGCCTGCCACACACGTCAGGACCCAGTGAAGGAGGATTTAGGGCTAAAATCTTCCTACAGAGAATTTAATCTAGAAATGTGTTTTTCCCATTGGCTTGATCTAATATTAAAATCTGCTTTTAGCTGAAATCTGCCAGATAGTTGTCATAATCTGGAAGCAGTGAATCACCTTGCATGACTAACGTGAAAACTCAAAGCTCTAGTAGAAAGACAACCAGAAAGAGACCCCAGTCTTAACCCTCGCACTGACTCACCACATGTGTGTCCCTTTACCGTCGTCTTCGTTGTTGAAGTGGCTGGCCATGCTGCCCTTCCGGTCACTGACACTTAGAAGGATTAATGAGACAATGTACATAAAGTAAGGCTTTTGGGGGCAAAGACGTTATAAAAATTATTGACTTCGCAAGATGCCTCACTTTCACACTCATGTTTCATTCAGTCCGTACCACAGCCCTGCACCTGCCTCCTGGTCCATTACGGATTCTCCTGAGCAGCCCTCCTCTGCCTCTCACACCTGCAGAGTAATCTGTCATGTTTGGTCAGCGCTGTCATGAACAGTTGTGGATGGCGCACTGCACCATGTCTAAAAATGACATTCGTATCAAAAACACGTGAATTTATTAAGGCAGTTTTCTGTCAGGTGGCAATAAAGTGTCTTGTTTTGCTTTGTTTTAATCAGTTTACTCTGGCAGTTTTTTGGCAGGTATAAGGAAAACACCTTAAGGAAGTTGCCTCTATTATGAATGCACTGAAAATTATTGTAGGGGCTCAATAGCAATGTTTTAAAATCTCTGAGAATATAAGAAATGAGAATCCAAACTTAGACAATGAAATCTGAAACGTGTTAGTAAATAAAACTATATATTTAAATATCTGCCATGTGATGAACCTATTGTTAAAAAAGGGAGTTTTGTGTTTAAAGAAATCACATAGAGCACCAGTAGATAAAGAAGTTTGAAAACAGCCAGGACAGACCAGGGAAAGCATTTCCCCCTGGGGGGTTTTTTATGACAAACAAGAGGACCAGGTGTGTGGGCTTACCTGTAGCCTTGCGGTGGGCGCTCCACCCCCGGGTCCCTGGCCCTGTCACTAGAGGGGCATCTGGATGGTGGGGGGTGGGCACCTCCCATGAGGAGGACAGGGAGCTGGGCGCGTGTGGAGCGGGCCTCCAGCCTGTGCGTTCTGGTCCCCACAGCCTGCTGTTTCTTTTGCAGTCTGGAGAGACAGCCCTTCACGTGGCAGCTCGGTACGGCCACGCGGACGTGGTTCAGTTACTGTGCAGCTTCGGCTCCAATCCCAACATCCAGGACAAGGTGCGTCTTGGTGGCTGCTGTCCTCTCTTCCTTCTGCTCTCTGCACGGGTGTCCAGGCAGACAGTGATACGGCCCAGCCCTCTGAGTTTTATCCAAGTTTCTGCTTCGATTCCAGAGGGCAGGGTCTCAAATAGAAGCACTATTAACATTCATTTATTTCCGCTTCCGGAAACCCTATGAGGTGGGTGACTATTACTATCATTCTCATTTTACAGAAGAGGAAACCAAGGTGGGGAGAGGTTCAGCATCTTGCCCGAATTCATACTGATCCTAAGTGGCAAAGCTGGGGTTGGGGTTCAAAGCCACACCATCTGGTTCCAGAGTCCCTGGCAGTGACCAGTACACCAGAATGGTCTCTCGTAGACAGACATGTGTGTCTAATGATGTCGACCATGAACCCTATAGCCCTATAGCCCTCACAGCAAGCCCTTACTTGACTTATTAAAGCATGGTCGTTCCCTTCGTCACAGCAATACTACATTTATGTGACTCATCTGTGTGTTGTACGCATGGCAGAAACCAGGGGGAATCAAGATTGTTAGAAGAATTCTTGTGCAAAGAAGTGCTCTCCTGTTAGTAGTCTCAGATAAAGTGAACGTAGGCACTTTTATAAGAAAGATGCTAAAAATTCACCCACCCTGGGCCTGTATTGTTCAAAAGAGCTGAGGTGTTGGTTCCAGTGGGTTCCCAAAACTCAGTCGCCACTTATATGCTGAGAATGCCAAATCCATCCGACACACAAGTACCGAGGAAAGAAAACTAATGCAGGAGAGGCCCATCTCTATTATTTCAGGTTGATGTCTTACCCCAGGAGCTGTTAGCACTTGCTCTCCGTTGTCTTGACTTTGCTGCCGAATTCAGCAGGGACTCTCACCATGCCTGTGCTTTCTTTCATATCACTGCAATCTCCTGCTCTGCACACTTGTCTCCTCGGCCAGGAGGAAGAAACCCCTCTGCACTGTGCTGCCTGGCACGGCTATCACTCTGTGGCCAAAGCCCTGTGCGAAGCCGGCTGCAACGTGAACGTTAAGAACAGAGAAGGAGAGACGCCCCTCCTGACAGCCTCCGCCAGAGGCTACCACGACATCGTCGAGTGTCTGGCTGAACACGGAGCCGACCTTAACGCCTCTGACAAGGTGCTTTGTGGGTGAAGGTGTCAGACTCGCTGAGAAGTGATCTGGGGGCTGGAGGCACCGCACGCAGCAGGGCTTCCTCAGTTAGTTTGTCTAAAATGAACTTGAATTCGGCAAATTGTGATTGCCCTTTCTCTTCTCCGTTCCAAAGATTCTGGGAGCTTTCCTAGATTCTGTTTAATAATGAATATTTACTTGTGGCATGTAACAGAATTCACGAAGTGACCAGATTACCGAGGTCTCCTTTATTTTTAGCCTTTTTAGCTTGGAACAGGTACAATGATGATTGCGGAGCCCAAGACAATCCTCCTTTAGGACTAAAATTGGCAACACGCTATTATTTTCTAGATAAACAAAAATAGGTGGTTTTTATTTGTTTCCATCACCTGCTATTTTGTAGAAAGACAATAAACCACTTATTTCTCTATTCTAGACCAGGTGTTTCTTTTTTTAATTAAAGAAATTCAACATAATCTATGTTTGTTGTTAACTTGTACTTAAAATGAGGCTGCGATGTTGCCATATACAGTTCGATTTGGACACTGTAGTTAATTTGGAAACTGCCATTTGTGGAGTATTTTCCTCCACAAATGGCAGTTTCTAAACCTCCTGGTACAGAGAAGCAGTTTTCAACTAGGGACGACCTTGCCCTCGGGGCCATCTGGTGAAGGCTGGGGACATTTATTGGTCGTTGCCCCACGGGTGGGCATTACTGTTGGCATCTAGGAGGAAAAGACCAGTGGTGCTGCTTACATCCTACAGTCCCGCAGGACAGGACCCAAATGTCAACATGCTGAGATTAAGAAACCCTGCAGCAGACGACTTACAGAAATGTTCCCAAACCCCCTACCCAGCTCCTGAAACTCAACCCAGCTGCTCACCAGGGATTCTGTAGTAGCTGGAAGGAATTCTCAGGCTGGTCTTTAGTGAGTAGCAGAGGTTAAGTACGTTGTATTTGCCTTTCATATATACGACAGCCCTCGAGCAAGTTACTTCGAGTTGCTTTCTCAGTTTCTCCTGGCTTAAAGATGGCTGACCAAATGTTTAGAAAAGTATTTTTCACCTGCTGGATAAAACAGACCATTGGCGTACCAACAATTCCTTAAGTCTATGTTCAGAGACAAAAATAAGTGTCCAGTCTTTTGGCCCGATGTACTGGCCAAGCCTAGATTAATCGTGCCGATGGTGAGCATAGTCTGGTCATTCCGAGTGGAGTGTGTGGGTCCTCTCCCCGCCATCCCCAGGAGCAAAGCCCGTGGTTTCTAATCCACCTTCGGGCTTCGCACTAGGGATCCTGGTGCCCATTAAACCTAGCCCCTTGGCGGCTGGAAAGGCGAGTCCAGGTGCCTAAGTGAACGTGCTCATGCCCGGGTGTCCTGTTGTTGCAGGACGGACACATCGCTCTCCACCTTGCTGTGAGGCGGTGTCAGATGGAGGTCATCCAGACTCTCATCGGCCAGGGGTGTTTCGTCGATTTCCAAGACAGGCATGGCAACACCCCCCTCCACGTGGCCTGCAAAGATGGCAATGTGCCTATTGTGGTGGCCCTCTGTGAAGCCAAGTGCAGTCTGGACCTCTCAAACAAGGTAAGACTGGAGGGAAAGAAAGGTCTCTGAAGGGCCAGTGGCTGTTGACCTGCCTCTGGATTTGCCCAAGTTGCTCTGTGCACCTCTTCATTGTTCAGTCAGCGTCACCCACGTGGACCTGTTCTTTTGTACAGGGCTCTCCACTTTAAGTCGTATCTGCCGTAGGACTTCTGAATAGTTTTGTGACAGAAGATGACTGCATTAGTAAGTGCTTCCTGCCTAGCCTGGTTTACTACTTCTGGGTGTTGAGAAACAGACAGACAGACACCGCCCACCTGGAGAGGAATCAGAGAACCCCGTACAAACTGGGCCTCTTTCTGGAGCTCCAGGTCTGTAGAAAACACCCAGTGAGTGATGATCTGACTGAGATTCCTGGGACCAGATTTCTCTTCTTAGCTCTCCCCCACGGAGAGGTTCATGGTCCAAAGTTTATTACACCTTTTTTGTGCTAAGTACATTTTGTAAGACCAAGAGAATCCTATTATTTGGGGAATAAAAAAGAAATGAAAATAAATAATTCCATGTTCCCAGGTTGACTTTCTTTTTAAATCTCATTATGTTGACTTCTACAGGTTAGCTAACACCTTGCTTTTCCCTGGATACCATCTAGCTTTTCATCACCAGCCAAGACGAAACAGTTGACTGTGCATGTGGATTTGACCCTGTAACTGTGTGAAAGGCAATCACTATTCTATAACAATTATGTTCAAAACAAAGTCCAAGTAACATCATTTTTAGTAATTATGGGAAAAGTTTATAATAAATGGCAGGCATGATCCCAGCAAAATTTAATTTATGATGATTTGTTTGAGGTAAAAGAATTAATATCTGAAACAGCTGGAAAATTTTACATCTACCGAAAAATTATTCCTGTTGCATATTCCGTGATTAGTTCTGATAGAAATCGAAACTGGTAATCTTCACATTCTAGCAATGTGAACGGGCAGCATCCCTGGTCTTAGCCATTAGCTGCTGGCTGCTTTCTTAGTTGATCCCGTTCTAATCTTGCCAAGTCAGTTACGTAAGTGGCTTAAGGGGAAAGCCAAACATAGTATTAAGAAGCATCAAGAGCTCGGCTTTCCTTCTAGGAGCCTTTAAATGAATAAAAATCGGCTTTAAGGAACATCGCCACGCTCAGCTGAATACATTTAGGCTTGGCCATTGTACGGCTGCTGTGGTGGAGGGGCACCGTGCCTCGTGCTGTTCTGCACTCACCTAAAGAAGGGACCGGGTGTTCCCCTCAGGCCTGCCTGGAAAAGCGCGCTTGTTAAACACACTCTCTGACACACCCCTCGGCGTAGGCCTAGCCTTCCATGTTTAAAAACAACCAGCTCATTTCATGGGAAGGCCTCGACTTTTTTTTATTATTGAACTTATTAGGCAGCCTGGACATTTTTGATACTGTATGTAGGTGGATGTGGTAGTTCATACACATCGACGCAGAGGGCATTCAAGAGATAATTTTGTCATCGAGTTGAGCTCAGCTGGGGGAACACTCATCAGTTTCACAAGTTCAGCCTCTTGGAATCAGCAGCAAAGTTGAGACCGTGCCTCAGAACCTGCCTGGAGCAGCAGCAGGCAGCCGATGAGCAGCTCTGGCTTCTCGGACCTGCGGACAAGCCCCCAGGTGGCCCTCAGTGCTCAGAGGCTCAGCCCATGGCAACTCCGTGGGTCTCTCACCTTCCGCAGAAGGGTCGGTGTCAGCTTTTTTCTTGTCGTTGTTAGGAAAGATAACGGGTTCTAGAGGAACTTCAAAGATGCGCAGAAAAGTAAAGAGGAAGACATTCTTTCCCCAGATAGCACATCGGGGTTTACCTGCACTGTCCCTCGTAACTGGCCGTCGGAGGGGCCCGCACAGCGACGGCCTGCACCCTGCGGACGGCAGACTGTCCCTCCTGCCTGGGGTGCGCTTTCTTCTTCCCCGGATCCCATTCCCCCGGAGATGAAAGTGGCCGTTCAGATCCTACCCCCGTCACCGGGATGTGACACGAACTTGTCACTATCTTTGCAACTCCTTGCAGTGTAACAGACCTTACTCAGTCTCCCCTTGTCTCGTATGAAAATCAGGAGAGTGGCTATTGCACTTGGCCACGTTAGGGGGCACATGAAAGGAGAAGAAATAGATGATGCAGAACACACAGTCCTTCGCCTTCTGTTCCCTTTGTGTTGACTCTTCTCGGCAGCAGAGATAGAGAAAGAGTGTTGGACGCAAGTGCATGTGCACACAGATACATGTGCACACAGATGCGCACACGCGTACCTCCAGCAGCAGGAGAGAGGAGTCTGTGCCCTCTCTGACAGCGCTGTGCCAAGCCTGTGGAGGAGCTTGTGGACAGCAGAGTGGATGGTTCTTGTCCTCAGGCTGCTTCTCAACATAATAGCATCTCACGTTGCAATCACAGCTGTGACAGACACACAGGGGCTGTGGAAACGCTGACATCTGTACGTGAAAGGAACTAGGGAAAGCTCTTCAGAGGCAACTGTTTAAAATAATTGGGATTTTGACAGATGAAGAAGAGGGAGAACTATTGCAGATCAAGGGAAGCATGTGTGAATGTTTGGGGGCTGTCTGGATGCCCCCCATAGGTGACAAGTGGTGCAGGGCATTTGCAAGCTTAATATCTGCTTTCTAAGTCACTCTGGAAGATAACAGGAGACAAAACATAGATACATACACTCCTTGCAGAATTATTTGTAATGCCAGGAGATGAAACCCCCTGAAGTGGCCATCCTCGGTGGGCTGGCTGAAGAATGAGGACATATCCGTGTAGTGGGTATTACTCAGGTATCTGAAAGAATGTAGGTGATTCTGTTACAGGCATGGAAAAGTGTTCCCAGGCTATTGTTAGGTGAATGACACAAATGACAGAACAGAATGTGGAGTATGATTACATCTTGAGCTTTCACATTCTCTTCTTTTATGGATTCATAGATAAAAGCTTGGAGAGAAACACCCCGAAGTGTTAAGTGGGGCTCGCTGAGTCAGGGAACTTGGGGGGAGGGAAGTGCAGAAGAAGAGGAAGACTTCTATTTTCCACCATTTATCCTTCTGTGTCATTTGGATATTTTAAGTGAGCCTGTGTTAATTTCATAACAAAAAACCTATACTTGCAAATAAACAGCATAAGACAGATACCCAAACTTTCTTGGTTCCCAGCATTTGTTGTGTCTGAGTAATTTTTTTATGGTTCCCCCAGGGCAAAAGAAATAACTAACAGTTCTGTTTATTAAGCAGCTCAGTCTGAGCAACTTAGTGAGTATTTATAACCTAACAAACTACTAGCTGCTGCAATAAATGATCCACATAAATTGGAAGAAAATTAATACTGTAATTTCATTCTTACATAACGACGAGTAGGTAGAAATGGGCAGTGCGTGCTCACTGGCACCTCACCGCTCCGCAGACCTTGGGCTCAGACTGAACACACAGCCCCACGGCTTTTTCTCCGTTAATTTTCTGAAACCACTTGCCTCTCATCCCAGCAACCGCCACACCCCCGCTGTGCAGACATGCTGCCCCTCAAGGGAAGACAGTGTGATCTAATGTCGATACTCTGGACGACCCAGAGCCAGTAGTTTACCTGGTATCTGAACCTGCCAGTTTCATCAAAACTTTAAAATATCTATCATGCCCCTGTGAATTTCCTGCAGTGCCCGGAGGTGCCTTGGCGCACAGCCTGGGAACCATAAAGCAAGAGTGGGCATGGCCTTGGGATTTCACCTCATCTGAGTGTCTTCAGTGGCTGTCCTTCCATCCCTCCTTCCTATTGCTGGGTCTAAATTTGAACTGTGGTGCAGATCATTCTGGAACCTTGGGGCCAGTCCAGAAGCCCTGACTCAAACCTCCTTTATGACAGCACAGCAAGAGACTTAATTACCTTATGATAAGCCTCCCACTCTTGCATCTTTTGAAGTTTTATTTTGAAGTTACTCTTTTAGCTGAAAAGTACTTGAAAACATTCTGCTTGGCTTGCCTCCCGCAGGAGACAGCGAGGTTCTAGAGAAGGCGGACCACGCCTCCTCTTTCTTTCCCAGATCCCCCACACAATGCTGGCCCCTGGGGTAGACTCCACGACCCTTATCCTCAGACACGATCGTGAGAAGAACTCTCTTGGGTCTTTTTTTTGTCTTCTCCAGTATGGACGAACACCTCTACACCTTGCAGCCAACAACGGGATTCTCGACGTGGTCCGCTACCTCTGCCTGACAGGTGCCAACGTGGAGGCTCTGACCTCGGTGAGTAGCCTCCCCGCAGGAAGGAAAAAGCCGTTGAAACCATCTGAGGCCGAAGGGGAACGGTACCGGGGCCAACCACGCTCCGCCGCCGCCGCAGTGCGGTGCACGTTCGCCCACGCAGACCCCGGGCCCTATCTGGTTACTGCTCCTCCTCCTCTCCTCTCCAGGCCCGCGCTGCCGGGGGTGCCTGCTGTCTCCCGCTGGCCCGGCCTTTTGTTCCCGGTGTTATGCAACTGCGCCTTGCCTGTTTTATTAGATGTGTGTGTTCTCCTTTCCTAAATGCTCCCCCTTTGCGCCTGGAGGCGCGGTGGGCCTGGAGCGGGGCAGTGGGTGGGGGAGGAGGAGAAGCGAGGTGGAGGCCGGCCCTGGGTATGTGGGCAAGTTGATAAGAGCTTCTGTCTCTTATTTAAAATCTAGCTTTGCTATTAGGCCTGCGAGTTATTTCGAAGTGAGATTTCTTCAGTTGCCCTGCCCTTACTCCCCACTCCTCATCCCAGGCCAGGTACCTCCCTGCAGAGGAATCCCTACGATTCACATTTCACGAAATTCCAAAGCAGAAACCAGGTCAGCTAATGAGATAAGGTTATCGTCGTTCGCCGCAGTGTATTATCATTTGAGTCGTTTCTGGCCCAACAGTGGGCTGACCCTCTCCATTCTCTTATGTGGGAGATTCCTGAAACCCACTCGTGCTTTGCTGACATAAAGTGTTTTTCTAAGGAGATCCATCAGAGTTTTAAAATGTGGCGACTGACCTGGAGGGAATCTGGGCGCTGAGGCTGGAAGGAGAGCCTCATTTCTTGGAATCACAAAGAGGTTGACAAACTGTGGTCCACGGGCCAAATCCCGCTGCTGCCCGGTTCTGTAAGTGAGGTTTTTTCAGGACACAGCCATGCTTGTTGTGTTTGTGTTGCCTATGGCTGCTTCCACACTACAAGGGCAGAGGTGAGCAGTTGCAGCAGAGACTCTCTGGCCCACGGAGTCCAAAACGTCTGCTCCCTGGCCCTTTACAGAAAGTGTTTGCTGACCTCTGGTCTAGGGTGCAGGCGTCTTCTTCCCACAGAAGGTTGTTTCCTCTACACTGGAAATCGGTTGTTTAGGGGAGCCACCTTCATTAATTATCCTAGCTAGATCTTCTGGAAAACTTGCTACAGCCTTTTTTTTTTTTTTTAATCCTCACTCAAGGACATGATTTGATGGCTTTTAGAGACAGAGGGATGGAGAGAGACAGGGAAACATCGATGTGAGAGAGAAACATCAGTCTTTGCATCCCATCTTATCAAGGAGGGAACCCACCACCTGGGTTTGTGCCCTGACTGAGAATCGAACCCTCAGCCTTTTGGTGGATGGAATGACACTCCAACCTACTGAGCCACCCAGTTGGGGAATTTGCTACAGCTTCTAACACTTGCTGCTTTCCAGCACGAGGTGGTGTGGTCCTTGAGACACTCACTCCCTGCTGAAGACGACTCCAAAGGGACAGTGACACCTACCACATGCGTCATCCTCACTCTTCCATCCTCGCTGTTCCAGTAGCCACGTCTAAAAGGGAAAAGAGGAAATCAATTTTAGTAATGTATTTTATTTAGCACAAGATATGTAAAATGTTATCATTTCAACCCGTAGTCAGTATTTTTAAATTATTAAGATATTTCATAATCTTTGGTTTGTGCTATCTTTAAAATCCAGTGTGTGTCCTGGCTGGGTAGCTCGGTGGGTTAGAGCATCAACCCACTACACCAAATGTTGGGGTTCAGTCCCCAGTCAGGGCACATACAAGAACCCACCAATGAGTGCATAAATAAGTGGAACAACAAATCAGTGGGGTGTTTTTTCTCTCTCTCTCCAAAATCAATTTTTAAAAAAGTTTAAGGTAAAAAAATAAAATAAAATTCTCTGTGCATTTGCACATCTTCCCTTGGCCACCAGTCCAGCACTGAGTAGCCACGCGTGGGGACAGCACAGAGCAAGCTGCTTCCTCTGCAGGCTCCTCTCCTCACCGCCTGAGCAGGAGCCATTCTCCCCTTCCTTCCCCAGCGCCCTTGGCCTTGCAGCGCCCTCTAGTGTTGCCGTTCTTCTCCCATCTGTTCTCAGCCAGAATGACTTGAGAAAGTCCTCCCAAGGGCCTGTCCTCTCCTTGTTCTTGTCTTCTGCCCCTCCTCCAGCGCCCACAGTTTCCCCTCAACTCCTGGTGACTCTCAGCAGGGTCCCTGTTGCTCCTGGTAACTCTCTTCTTCAAAACTTCTACTAGAAAACATAGGTTTAAAGAAGCATATGAACAAAAATAAAGCTTGATGATTAAGACAGACACTTTTGGAACACCGTTCAGATCAAGAAATAGAATTTCAAGGCCTTTTGCTGTGTATCCCTCTCCCAGCCCCTAAAGTAGCCCCCACTCTGACGTTTGTAGTAATTATTTGCTTTATAGTCATTCTCACCTAAGTGCCATCAGCTCATTTAAATCCTGTGTCACTAGTTACCCCTCCAGGACTTCACACTCTCTTGAGACTCTTCTGCCTTGGATGAGAAAACCATACCAGCCAGGCTGCTCCTGCCTCTGCTTGCCCCGCTCCAACTCCACCTCCTCGCAGCTCTTCCGTCCTGGCTGGCCAGCCGCTTCCCGCTCCAGGGCTGCACCTGCGCTCAGGCCCACGTCCGGGGCTCTAGCCTCACTTGCCCCCCAAGTGCCGCACTGAGACACAGCCTCCATGCACTGTCCTCTCCCTCCGGGTCTGCTCTCCTCCTCCCCCAGTGTCTGACCTTTGCGATGGGCTCTAGCACGCCTCCAGGCGCCTGTCCAGGAGTGTGGAAGCTCTCCTCCCCAGCCTCATACCGGTGGCCGTGACCCGGATTCTTCTGGAACTCACAGCTCTCTATCCTCCTGCCTCCACCTGGTTAAGGGCCTCATTGTCTGTTTCCCCTCGGACCCACTCACCCTCAGAACTGGACCTTTGACTGTAGCATCGTGGCCGTGACAGTTCCATCCTGCCACCGTATATATCTGCCACCATTTGTATGGTTCTGGGGAAGATAACCTGCAATGTGCTCTGCTTTCAAGTCAGTCTGGGGCTCTGTGGTCTTCCAAATGTGACCCCAAGGCCAGGCCACGGCCACTGCCCAGCTTCACCCTTCACCCCTGTACCCCCTCAGGAATGGCACTGTTTTCAGGCCCTGGGTCCTGGGAAGCCCCTCACTCGCTCTCACCTTATCAAATTGGTGCAGCCGTTCATCCCCTCTGCCTGGCCTGCTCCCGCCCCCTCCACCCCCTGCACTTAGTGCCCTCTTGTGCGCGTGCACACACACCATGATACGCTTCTGCCTTCAAAGAGAGAGATTTTAAGGCCAAATAGCAGGAGCCTGGGCACGCAGTAGTGGGTGATCCTCGTGGCAGGAGGGTTTCAGAACACACACGTCTCTCATCTTTCCGTGTTCCACCGGAGCCCAGGAAGCCTCCTCTTCTTCAGCCCCCTGCAGCGGGTCTGATCTGCCCTTGTTGCTTGCTCTTTGTGATCAATTCTTGCTCTGTGTTGAGTCTCCCACAAGACTATGAGCCCTCGGCTGTGATCACGTGTGATTTGTCCTGGTCTCCCTACTTCCACCCTCACCTGTCCACTGTCTGTTCCTCTCGCCATAGCCTGCGTGCCCCTTGCTCAAACCTGAGTCCCATCATGTCCTGGCTCTCTGACCCTCCATCAGGGCACAAGCCCTTACGAGTGGAGGGGGGCCTCCCTGACCCCACGTCTTGCTCCTCCTCCTCCTCTCCTTGCTCCTCCCGCGTCACCCACATCTTCAGACATGCCAGCCATTCACACAGCAAGTGCAGAACTCCCTTCAGGCATGCAGATGGCTTGGTCTCTCGCCTCTTCATTCAGATTCTGGCTCATGCGTCACCTTCTCTGGGAGCCTTCTGGACCACTGTGTGTAGCAAGGAGGGTAGTGAAGGTCAGGGTCACTCATGCGGCTCATGGGCCGGGCGCAGCCCAGGGAGTTAGCACCTTGCTCAGGGGTGCTAACTCCCTGGGCAAAGGTCCACTTCCTGCCCCTTTCCCTCCTGGGAAGAAACCAGGGAGTTTAGAAGAATTCTCAGCTCTTTTATCAATAATTACCCCCGCTTGCTTTTCCCGTGCCTGGCACTTTGGTGGCTCCTTCCAGCTGGTTTTCTCTAATGCACTGTGAACCTGTGCAGAGTGGCTGTCTCTTCCCATCTTGCAGATAAAGGAACCCAGACTCCGGGAGCCCAGGTGACTGCCCACACAGCTGGTGAGGTGCAGTCAGGACTTAAACCAGGTCCTTCTAGCTCCAAGGTCGGCATTGGTAGGTGTTTCTCTTGGAAGCCTGAAGAATGCCCTTTAGAGTAATATGTTTTGCAAAGTGTGAAGTTCTATGCAAGCATAAGGACTGTTGTTCATGATTGTTTTTCTGTCGGCTGAGAGGCTTAATGGTGGCAAATAAGGTTTGTCGCTGAAGGTCCTCAGCCTGTCTTGTAGGTAGAGCTGAGGTCTTCCACAGAGATAAAGTTCGTAGCCAGACACACCAAAAGAAAGAAAATTTAAGTTGAGGTTCAGATTTCTAAAGCAGTGTCCCCAAACTCTCCCACACAATGAAACCACCTGAGAGTGCTCAGAGCCCCGACTGCCTGCTCTCGCCCCAGCCTGACGGAAGCGGGAATCAGGCAGTGGAGTTCTCAAAGACCCCAGTGAATCCAGTGGGCAGTGGGGCTTGGGAACCGCTGGACCGACACTTTTTCTTGCCACGTCAGTAAAGGATCTAGACAGTGTGGCATGAGTCTCTGTTTGGGGATGTGGTGCCTGACGTGATACCTAATGGCCCCCAAAGCAAACTGGAAGCCCCCGCCTGTCCACTGGACACGTCTGGGAACTCTGAGGGAGCAGAGGGAGATGGCGCTCAGCTGTAAAGCACACCTCCTCCGGGGCGCCCTTCTGAGCTGCCAGCTTCAGCCTACGGTGCTGGCTCTCACCAGGGCTCTTTCACCCCCAGAAAACGTGGGGCAGTGGCTGGGGACAGCATGGGGTGTCTCCAGTGGGGGGAGGGGATGCTGCTGGCATCTAGTGATAGAGGTTAGGGACGCTGCTAAACATCTCACAGCACACAGGCAGTCCCCAGAGCAGAGAATGACCCCATCCACCACATCAGCCACACCGAGGCTGAGAAATGCCAGTGTCGTGGGACCCCCCCACGTGGCTCAGAGGGTGGCTTGCTTGAGAAGCTGGCAGGCGTGCTCTCAAACAGATTTGGGCGTTTCTCAGCTTTCATGGGAATGGGACTTGGTTACTGGGAAACACTGAAAGATAGGCCAAAAGGCTTCCTATTTTTCTTATTTAAAAACATTGCTTTTTGCCCTTGCCAGATGGCTCAGTTGGTTGGAGCATCTTCCCTACACCCAGATGTTGCAGGTTCAATTCCCAGTCAAGGCACGTACCTAGGTTGTGGGTTTGATCCGTGGTGGGGCGTGTATAGGATACAATCAGTTGATGTTTCTCTCTCACATCAGTGTTTCTCTCTTTCTTTCTCCTCTTTCCCCCTTTTCCTCTTTCTCTAAAATCGATGAAAAAGCATTCTTGAGTGAGGATTAAAAGAAAAAAAATTTTTAAACATAGTTTTTATTGCTGTGGAAATTGCTCCTCATCATTTCTGCTTTTAAATTTACAATGATTCTAAAACTGCAGCGGAACAGCCCCTAAACCACTGTGTCCTCCAGGCATCATGGGGATGGCCATGGTGCCCGCCCCCCGTGAGTGACCGCATCAGCGCCCACAGAGCACTGAGAACTGGATCAGACAGCTTCCTAGGAGGCACCAGTAAATAGAAACAGAAATGAATTTGTTTAGCATGAAACTGCAGCCCTATGAATTTTTTAAAGATTTTATTTATTTATGTATGTATTTATTTATTTAGAGAGGGGGAAGAGAGGGAAAAAGAGAAAAAGAGAAACACCAGTGTGTGAGAGATACATTGATAGTTTGCCTCTTACACGCCCCCAACTGGGACTGGCCTGCAGCCCAGGCATGTGCCCCGACCAGGAATTGAACCAGCGACCTTTTGGTTTGCAGGCCGGCACTCAACCCACTAAGCCACACCAGCCAGGGCTGAAATTTTCTAAGTAAAAAGCAAACAACAAACTACCATGGACCCTTATTTCCTTGTTGACATAAGAAGCATCCAAACCTGTAAGAATTTTAATGAGTTTATTTGAGTCAAACTTGACAAGAGTTGCCAGGAAGCAAAATCTCAACCAATTGATAAAATGCTCTGGAGAATGGCAATTTTGCACCTTATTTTATACATTAGAATCAAAGGGGAAGGCATAAGGGGGTTACATGAAATCCAGTGGTGATAGATTGGGGAGGTGGGAGAAAGCAAAGCGGGAGACCCTCTGAGATCGCATAAAAAGTGAAACGGACAGACATGTAGGACAGACAGACACTTCTACATCGGCAGGTGTAGGATAGTTTGCAGTTAACAATTAACACGGTAACAACGACAATAAGGTGTTCTGGGGTTCGTGCTCAGGTTCCTGGAAAAGGGAAATTCCCCTGGCATTCTGAAGGTGTCTTATCACAGATGCAAAAGGACAACAGACAGGCTCAGCTAAGGTAAAGTTGACCTTTGGCAGAGTCAGTACCGGCCTAGGTCATGACTACCTGCCGTGACTCGCTTTTAGTCAGGACATTTTAATTTCAGACCATCCTATGTGGTCACTTTAGGCCTCTGAGTTTGTAAGGCCTCCCCTGAGCTTGTCAGGTTTGGCATGTGGCCCCTTTTTTGCCCGTATCCTCCTTTTATATTCACTGAAATTCGTTAGATAAAATTGTCTGCTAAACTAAGCCTTTCTTTTCTCTGAATGCACAGTAATTACTAGTATCCAGCACGATGTCAGTGCTGAGGGTTGTCTGAGGGAGTATTTTAAGACGTTAGCTGGCAGTAAGTTGAATTCGGCATCTAACGACAATCTTTACTGTCTGCCTAATTGGAAAACAGTTCACTGAGTAACCGGACCACTGATGAGGTGCCAAGTTTGATGAAAGCCTGGGGGCCTGAGACATCTCACCTTGGACCTCAAAACACCAATGCAAGGCCCTAGCCAGGTAGCTCAGTTGGTTAGAACATTGTCTGATACACCAAGGTTGCAGGTTTGGTCCCCAGTCAGGGCACATATAAGAATCAACCAACGAATGCATAAATAAGTGGAATAACAAACCAATGTTTCTCTCTCTCTTCCCCCTCTCTAAAATCAATCAAGAAATAAAAATGTTTTTAAAAATACCAATGCAGCCCTGGCAGGTGTAGCTCAGTGGATTGAGCACAGGCTACAAACCAAAGTGTCACCAGTTCGATCCCCAGTCAGGGCACATGCACATGCCTGGGTTGCAGGCCAGGTCCTCAGTGGGGGGCACGCAAGAGGCAACCACACAGTGATGTTTCTCCCTCTCTTTCTCCCTCCCTTCCCCTCTCTCTAAAAATGAAAATAAATAAAATCTTTTAAAAAATACCGATGCACAATTTCTTCCTACTTCTTTTCCTCCTTTCCTGAGCCATCAAGTGAAACAGGACTCCACAGAAAGGGAAATCAGCCAGGATGCGCTCTTTTCGGCCGCCTGCTTTGCTTCTGACCCTGTTCTTGCTCCTGCCTCCCGTGGCGGGACTGGTGTGTGGAGCACATCGCTCTCTGTTGCGAAGGAAAGAAACTAATCATTTTTCTCCAACAGGATGGAAAGACAGCGGAGGATCTTGCTAGATCGGAACAGCATGAACATGTAGCGGGTCTCCTTGCAAGACTTCGGAAGGTGAGAAATCAGTTTATCAGTCTGAAATTCTGTTTTTATGTGAAAATGTGTCGTTTCTCCTGTAGACTCTGAGAATGAGGCTGTGGACTCACAGGCCATGGGAAAAGGCAGCTGTCCCTGCCCTGTAGTTTGCATATCAGTTTGCATAAATATTTCGGCTACCTGTCCTGTTTCTTCTGCATTTGGACTTGGAGACCATTTGGCCTCTTTACAGTTGCTGTGCCCAGCTTCCGTCCTCCTGCCCTCCCTGTAATAAGTGCCCCCCATAAAGTGAGGGGAAACTGACAGAGCTGACCCTGCTTCTTTTCTTCTCAGTGCTTTGAACTTCAGGATGCTCCATATGCTCTGGTTTGTTTAACATCATTGCTCTGAGGTTTAAGGAAACATGACAAAAATAAGTACATGCAGGTGGGACTTTCTAGCACAGGTGGCAATGTGTATTAAGAGACTTAAAAACAGTCAGACCCTTTAAGCGAGGAACTCTTTGTCTGGGACTCTATTCTAAAGGAATCAAAGGGGAAAAAAGGTTTACGCACAAAGGTGTCAATTGTGTGGTAGGTGGAAATCGGGCTCTTCCACAGGATCACAAGGAAAGCATTCCAAGGACCCCCGCACGGAAGACTGTGGTGTGGCAAGATGGCTTATTCCACTGAAGAGATCAGATTATTCGTGTGGAAATGGAAGCTGCCCCCTGGGTTTCCAGCGTCCCACCTCCCTCTGTCCCACCGTGGAAAAAGTCCAGCTGTGTCCTCAGCAAGCCCAAGACAGCAGCCAGTGTCCAGAATTTTCACTTCACATTAAAGCTTAGCCCTTGGGAGCCGCAGGCGCAGCTAAGCGTTCTCAGTCCCCATCCAGGTAGCTTAGCGTGTTTCCAGCGGCAGCCCACTGCTATGCTTCAGTATTCAGCCTCCCTCCTGCAGCCTGCTGGTGGACTCCACACGGCCATGGCCCCCGTGGCTGCTACGGCTACCTGGCTGTGGAGAGAGAACGTGCAAGTGCATGGCACAAGTGCACGTCTTGAGCAAAAGAGAGAGAAAGAGAATTTCTTTGTTCTCCTGGGAGTATCTATCTCAGGCTTAGAAAAGACCAGAACCTTTTCCAAAATGACCAATGAATTTCCCAGGCTTTCGTGGACTTTGGATAGGCTCACACCCCCTAGTTAGACCGACAGGACTCTAAGGTCAAGCTACCTCCTCCAGGGCCCCCCAAGGATTTGGCACCAGAGCAGGGAGAGGAGGAGTGCTAATCCCCTTGGGGGAGCAGTGGTGTGGTCCCCTGGGCTGTGAAGCTCTCGCTTCCTGGCTGAGCAGGCTCATACTCTCCCGTTTCATTAAGCTCAATATCTAATTCCCCTCTGCTCCCTTTTCTAGCTACATACTGACGGTACCGATTGCAGTGTTGTCTGTGATACAGTGATGAGAACCAGAAACGTCAGGTGACCGACAGTGACGTACAGCAGACTGTCTGTCATCCAGCTGTAAGACAGAATGGTTTTCAGCCATTGCAATATTTTAAAAGAGGTTTTTAGTAATAGTAGTTTAATGCTTAGGATGTTCCCAGGCTTCAAATCAGAAGATAAAGTATGCGCACATTATAATCCCACCAATGTTTTTCTAAAATACCTGGAAAGAACATGTTAACAGTGGTGTTTTAGGATTTTGCTAGTGTAATTAACATTTTCTTCTTTAAACATTATTGCATTTTTCCAAATCTCCTGATAATATTTTTTAAAAAAAACAAACTTTATAAGAAAGGAAAAAAATAATGTAGTTGATTAAGTGCTCATTGAAAAGGCACTGCCCAAAACAAGCCTGGGTATCCCACAGAGTTCCTGCCATATACGTCGAACAGTGCTGGAGGGAGGGGTGAAAATGTCTAACTTCCTCAGTCACTGAAAGCTGCATTTTCATAGTGGTCCCTGGTGGGGGGGAGGGGGCAGGGAGGCAAGGGGACACACAGACGAGACTATTTTTTCCCCCAGTGCTTGGAGCTGACCTTGGGGGGTGGAGGAGAGAATAACCCATTTTCACACCTTTGCGCTTCGGAGTCCACGAACTGGCCACAGAGGGCCTGGGCAGGCGACCAGGGAACCCTGAGCTCTCCCAGGCTGCTGTGGGATTCCGTCTGTCCTTCGTTCTGGAAAGTCCAGAAACAGACCACTCTGGACAGACTTTCCTCGCCTTACTCACTGGTTCTTGCAGGAAACCGGACTCGAGTTGGTGAAGCAACATGCCACGAGTGCAGAGCCCAGGCTCAGCCCTGACGCAGGAATGTGTGCAGTCGGTGCCCTGCAGGGGGCTCAAGCCTCCTTCTGCGAGGTTTCGCCCCACCCAGGGGTGGGCCTGTTCCGCCCTGGGCTCACCAGAACCACCTTCCTCGGGGAAACCCTGCCCCCGCCCCCCCCTTCCCCGGCATACTGTTCAGATGCCAGGCCCTGGGACACCCACGTGCATGTCCACCTCAGTCACTCCCTCACCGGACTCTGGACCTCGGCCTCCTGAGCAACCAGGAAGGGAGGCTGTGGCTGCCAAACATTTCTAACAACACTCTAGTGTGGTCACATCGGGCGGGCTTCCTGTCCTGGCAGTATTCGAGGACCCCCAGCTTCCCCTGTGACAGCTTCCCTCCTCCATTCATTATGGACGCCAAAAACGACAACAAAAAAACCCGCCTCCGCACATTTTCTGACACCCCCTGGGTGGTGCCACCCTCTGAAGACTGACCGCGCCCCCCACAGTGCTAAACACATTCCTGGGGAGGGATCTGAATCTGGGACAGCGGGGGCGTGGCCTTAAAGGGCCCAGCCATTCTATTTGGTTTGCAAATGAGCTAAATTAGTAAAAAACAAAAAACTCCTGTGTTCTCACCTCTACTCAGTTGACAGGCCTGGAAATGTGCTGTGCGTTTGCTAGGGAAGCCCTAGGGCTCACTGTTCCTGAAGTAGAACCAAAGTCATCTTGTTGACCAGCATGGGGCAGCAGAAGGCAGGCAAGGAGGGGAGGATAGTTCCATGTTTAGGCAGCGCAGGGGTCTGACCGGTGGTGGGGAGGTGGAACCGTTCAGCCAGTGCTGCTGGGCAGGGCGGGGGTGGCCAAGGCCGGTCCGGTCGGGGAAGGAGGAACTCAGCTCAGACCTGAGCTGCGCAGGCTCCACTCCGACCGGGCGCACCACGAGGCGATCTGTGGGCAGTGCGGCGCCAGAGCCTCTCCCCCAAACTTGCCTGTTCGGTGCCGCCACCCTGGGGCTTGAAATGAGCCGTGGTGGCAGCGTTTGCACCACGGGAATAGCAAACATTACGAATCAAGTCCCATTCTTATCTGATTTTAAAATACTAGTTTCAGGAGATTTGGGGAGTTGGCGTATTTTTATTTTATTTGTCCTTCTAATCAGATTTTCTATAAGCTGATGTTAGAAGTAGTTGTTTTTCCTGAGCCCAGAGACTAGACCATGAGAAAGGTGCCCGGGAATATTTTGGAAAAGAGGACCAAGTTGGGAATTTGCCCAGAATCTGAAATTCACAAGGAGCTGCATTTGCATAATTAAGAGTTGCTGCTCCATCAGTGCTGGTCTAATTGCATCCTGCCACAGTGCAGAAAGCCACGCTCCTGCTCTTATCTGGCTTTCCCAGATTGCAGGAGGCTCTTCCCTGTCAATCAGAGGATGTTTAGTCATCTTTACTGAGGGGAAAGAGAAAGCTAAGTTTCCAGCGGGAAAGTTGCTGGAAGAAAGGACACTAGAAACCAAGATTCCCCCGGGGCTTCAAAGAGCAAAGTGATTACCACGTGATGTTCATTTAAAAGATATTTGCAGTGTCTGCTCTATGCCAAGAACTGTCTAGGCAACAGAGAGATCACAGTGAACAAAAGAGGCAAGACTCAGCCAATAAATAAGAAAAATGCAAGATAGGATGAATTAGGGGTTGGCAAGCAAGTGGCCTATGAGCCCAAGCTGACCCATCACCTGTTTTTGTAACTAAAGTTGTATTGAAACGCAGCCGCACCCCTTCACTGACTATTGTCTACGGCTGGCGTCTGGATACATGGGAGTCCCAGCAGAGACCACCAGGCCCTTTACAGAAAGGCTTGCCGTTCCCAGTATAAGTGCAGGGATTCAAATAGGGTGAAATGAAAGAAAGTAGGGGCTGGGGGTGGCAGCTGCTTTGCACTGCCCCGTCAGGAAATCCCTCTCTGATGGCGACATTTGTGCCAGTACTGGAAGGACGAGAAAGAGGAGGCTGCCGGGAAGGGTTGGTGGAAGGCCAAGGGAATATCAAGTGCAAAGGGCCTCGAGCAGTAAAGAGCTCGGTGTGTCCCAGGAAACACACCCCGGTGGCGTGGAGGGTTGAAGGCTGGCTGGAGAGGGGAGCGCCACGGTCTGGGCGAAGGATGATGCCGGAGACCTGATTGGAGAGGTGGGGCAGGCTTTACAGACCTGGATAAAGAGATTGGGGCGTGGTTCGGGTATATTTAGTAGGTGGGACCAAGATCTGACTTAGGCTTTAGGAATTTACCTCTCAGTGCCCCACAGAAGGACCAGACCGAAGGTGCCCCTGTGAGCCATCAGATGTTCCAGCCTCCCCTTTTACAGTACCCTTAACGACCACCCGGACGGCCTGTTCTGGTTCAGAATTCTGATTCCCCCAAAGCCGCAGACACTCCACGCCTCATGCCTGCCTGCCTGCCAGCCACACCCGCCAGCCCAGGGAGTGCGACTGGGGGCACAAACAAAATATTTCAAGTCTTGAGCCACAATGGAGCAAGTAGGCTAGTCCCACCTCTCCACAGTAAGGGCCTAACCAGGCCGGGCTTTTAGGCCAGCCCAGGCACGCGGAGGTTTGGGGGCTCCTGTTAAATATAGACCATCGATGGAAGTTCCAAAGACATCCATAGTCCGTCATCTTCAGAGTCTCTCCGCATCAAAACCTTGGCCTGCACTGGAAGGCACACACTCTGGTTGATGGAAGCTGCCTTGCTGGGGAGACTGGTCAGGACCTGCCCCTGCTGCACCATCTAGTGGTGAAAAGTGATAATGCAGCGCCCACCGGGTGGAGAGAAATTTCAGAAACTTCTGTCTGCCCTGCACACCTTTAACAAATTCGGTTGTGTTCAGATTCTCCAAGACTTTAGTGGGCACGAGGAAGGGTCATCCTGCAGAATGAGGTTAGATTTCGTTAGAAAGGAGGAGACTCGAGAAAAAAGATTTCTGGAGGACAGTCATTGTTTGGGAAACAGCATGTGAGCTTTTAACTGAGTCTGAGAAGAGCGCAGCACCCCCAGATGGAGACTCACTGTTTCATGTAAGGGGGATCATTAAAGCCCCCCTTACCCCACCTCTGTCCCCACAGATCCCCAGGACTTTGGAGATGCTAACTCAGGCCAGCAGCCCAAGTCATCTGCTTAGGAAAAGAGGTGCTGAAATGAGGCGTGCCCTTTGTGAAAACCCAGAGCAGGAAAGCGTATGGCATTCTATGTGCCTTTTTGAAGCAATGACTCATAAATCCTACTTTACATTGAAATACCCCCAAGGTGATACTGCACTAACTGGGAAGCGTCTTCCAAGTGGGACGGACTGGAAATGGCCCTCCTTGGATAGTTGTCAGTGCCTGTAACTCACTCCGGCACACCCCGCTTTGCGATTCTACCCTCAAGTTGAAAATCTTTGTGTCCCTGCTTCTGAGAAACCCACCCCTGGCCCTGAGCAGCAGTCGTGGTAGAAAGAAGACCTGGCAGTGAGTTGTGTCTTTGCCTTGGGGAAGCGCCGTGACCTCTCTGAGCCTCAGTTTTCTTGTCTGGAAGGGAGCATGACCCCATTAACCATAAAGGTTTCTTTGAGGTTTAAATAAGGAGTGTACACAACAGCGAGTAAGCTGGGAGAGGTCACACATGTGGACGTTACTGCCGCAGACCAGAAATTCATCGGTCTCTGCTCCTCCAGGTGCTAAAGAAAAAGTAATTCATGGTCATTGTTAAGGACAGAAAAGCACTGTATTCAGGGAGCACTGCCGTGGGAGTTTGTAGCAGAGGAGAGAGATTGGCTGAGCTCTGACTCCAACCAGGACAAGCCAAGGGGCAGGGTGGGGTCTGGGGGCAGAAAATTGCTAAGAGGAAGCAGACTAGGGGGCTTCTTGATAGATTGACTGCTTTGGATTCTTCTGTTGTGATGGTCTGCCAGGTGCAGCTACAACAGGAGGCAGAGGGAGACTCAGGAGAAAACAGAGTTTCTTATACTCATGAGTCCAGAGAGATGGGGTCAAGAGGAGGGTCACAGGGCACAGGCGCCACCAAGTGGCGGAAAGGACCTGTGTCAGGGACCTTGTCAGGGCAGGGTGCAGAAAAAAGGCACGGGCTATGTCACTGGTGTGTTTGAATGTCACTGGGTCACAGTTGGGGGCTAGGAAGGGGAACTTGTGGTGGGGACCTCCTTGTAAGGATGCTGAGGCAGCAGGAAAAGAGGTTTTAAAAACTCCACTGGATTCTTGCTGAGGACAGTCTGGGGTGATCAGATAACAAAGCTGGAGATGATGGGACTAAATGGTAATGGAAAAATATATAATGAAGATTAATTTTTAAAAATGTGAACAATTTGATCATATATCAGCAGAGGAGGAGGGATTGTTACTACACTAATCCAACAGGATTCTTGCTGAAATTGGACTGACGAGGCCAAGGACACATCCCAAGGTCAAGACCTTGAGGACTCAGAGGGCCTCCTAGAATTAGGACAGACAGAGAGTCCTGGTCACCGGCTGCCTCTTCCCTCTCGCCTCCGTGTCTGTGCCTGGCCCAGGAAACAGGCAAACAGATGGCCAGCTGCTTTGGAACAGCACCGCCCGGCGTGGAAGTCGAAGGAGTGAGAGCTCCATCGCAGGCAGCACCGAGCAAGGCAGACAGGACTTCTCCCTGCTGCACAGGAGCAAGCCAGTCCTGGCTCAGAGAGGCTTCCGGAAGCACGTCAGGGCAGCATTGTCCGATGGGTACCATGGTTCAGGTCTTGACAGAGTGGAAGGGCCTGGGAAACTGATGCAGAAGAGAAGAATATGCCCTCATTCCTTCCCACGGGACAGGCATGATGGCCAAAGTGTCAAGATCAACAGGGCAGGAAACGGACAACAAAGAACCTCCAGCTCATTCATCGCACTGCACACCCAGAGCCCAGGACCCAGAGCCTGGGCTGAGGCCCAAGCAGGTATTTTGCCTTTGCCCTGTCTCGGGAGTAGCAGACCTTGGCTTCACATGGAGGATCTGTGTGTGTTAGGAGGCTGTGTGTCATGAAGCAGTCTGCTCAGTGAGCCGCTCAGAAGAGGAGGTGACGCTCACAGGACACTGACTGCAGTTCAAGTTGCTCCCTTACTGTGAAGGTGTGAGCAGAGCCAGCTGCTTTGAAGGGAAGATGAAGGGCTGGTCTCCAAGGTTAAATCAGAATGAGGAAAGGTAGATTTGCCTCAGGAGCGGCATGCGCTGATCTGCAACAGTAGACAGCAGTGAGGAGACAGGTGTCCAGCACCCCATTTCTTCCAGCCTGCTGGGCACCACCCCGATAAGTCACTGTCTCAGAACAGAACCTTTTCAGCTTCTGTGCTGACGTGCATAGTAATTCAAGGAAATTGCTGGCAAAATACCCCAGCTGGCCTCTGCAGCTCTTTGCCTGTGAGGCCACAAGAAGAAATCAGTAAGAACAACCTCTTGTTCCACCACCACTGTCCAAGCTGAGGTTTCCAGCCACCGCAATCCCACACTGTATACCATGCCTTCAGCGATGCTTCTTTGCCCTCCCGAAATGAAATTCGCAGATAACAGTGTACCTACTCAGGTAACTTTAAAAGGTTCATAGAATGCCCTCACTGTAATGTAACAAAGACATCAAAGAAAATATTTACAGTGAAATACAGTGTTTCAGTATGTAAATGCCGGGTTGCAGGGCACGTGGGGGCGGGGTGAAATCGGCAGGTACCCTGACCCATCCGCAGAACCGCTGAACCCGACACCTGCAGACGCCCATGGACATCGCAGGGCTGGGATGGCAACTCTGACTCGGCAGCGACTGCTGACAGGATGTTCGGAAAGATCAGTTCTATATTTTATATGTAATTACATATCATCTTTATATAATTATAATTTATACTATATATCACATACGATATATATACACTATATAATAAAAATTATATATGATTTATAAAGCAGTTGTATTTTTGTAAAACTCAGTATGTATGAAATCATGTTTGTTCCGTCCCCCCCACCCCCGCCCTGAAAAATCCTTTGGGTCATATGTAAAATGATGCAGTTAAGCCCTAAGCTCAGATCTTACGAACAGGTGTATTTCCTGTATAAATGCTCGGGAGACACTTACAAGTCAGCCCAGGAGAATTCCTGCTCCCAGGACATTGTGTGTACCAGCCTGGGCATCTCAGACCACCAGCAGCAGCATCCCCCAACATTGAGAAGAATGTCCCTGCAGATGTCTTAAATGTACACTAGGGGGCAGGGTTGCCCTGTTGAGAAAGTGGGGTCACAATTTACCAACAGAAAATAGGGGTAGGAACTTTGGACCCTTCAGGAGAGTTGGGAGTTTTCACTGGCGCTTGCCTGGTCATTAGTGGGAAAGTAACAGTGGCTCAGCAGTAAATCAGCACCGATCAGGATTTCGAACTGGAAGCAGCAATCTGGCCAGGTCTGAGCTCACACCAAGACAGAAAGGAAGGCACCTACCTCTGAAACATTCTTGCATGGGTCACCCCTGAGTCAGGTCACTGATGCTGCACCTCTCTGTTGAATATCTGCCTGAGCCAGGTACTGGGGTTACCGTCTCTCCTGTCAGGTTGGCTCCTAGTCTGGAGAGAGCTTAACGCAGTCACCCTGCCGTCTGGCAGGGTCATGATGGAGAAATGAGAGTGTGGGCCTGAACCTGCCAGGGAGGGAAAGTACGGGAGACAGCACAGCAAGACAGGGCTCGTGGGACACGTGGAAGTTACCAAGCTAGAGCAGAGGGGGCCGCCTGGGGGAGGAGAGGAGGCATCCACCCCAGGCTGCCTGTCACAGCTCCCACGGGTGCTTGTCACAGAGCCAGACGCCAGGCAGGGGTGGTGGAAATGAGGCTGGCACCTGAGACAGGATGGAGCGGAGTGGCATGATTGACATCCCACCACATAGACCTTGAGGTGTGTTACATGTCAGCGTGTTCACGCGTCTGTATCTCTCTGATCCCACGGATGGGGACAGGTCCAGATATCCCCAGGCCCAGCGTTGTGCTTAGCACACAGGAGGCCCTCCATAAATGTTTATTGATGAATGAATGAATGAATGAATGATGAGTGAATTATCTGGTGTTGGGAAGACTCTTGCTTCTCCCTGTAGGACTGAGAAAGAAGAAAGTGGAAAGGTTACCAGGTCTCGGGGCTCCCTCCCCATGGTTTAGCTTTCTGCCTCGTTTAGCCCTTCTCTGCATCTCGCACGGTCGGTCACATCAGAACAGAAGGAGACCCCTCCACCCGGAGAGGAGCAGGGGCCCCCAGCCCCTCCCACAGGGCTGACCCGGTTTCACTGGAAGGCCCCGCCCACTCATTGTGCATCAAACTGCAAACTGACAAACTCTCAGAAACAGAGCAGACTGGAGGTCACGGGGGCTGCACAGAGAGGGCAGTGGGAAGTGACGGCTAAGGGTACAGAGTCTTTCTCTGGGCCAATGACAATGCTCTGGAGCTGGAGGGCAGCACGGTCGTCCAGCCCTGTCAACGAGCTGACAGCCTCTGAACGGCACACGTTAAAAAGTGGCAAATGGTACTTCATGTGCATTTGGGGTTTTTTTTTAACTGTTTTAAAAGACTCTTAACCAGATAAAGTCTTTAATAAATTAGATACGGGGAATACAATGTAAAATGTGATGACTGTAGTTAATACTGCTGTATAGTACATTTGAAAGTTCCTAAGAGAGTGTTGTCTGCATTTTACATGAATTTTTTTAAATGTGTGAGGAGGACAGAACAAAATGGGTACAAATCAGCCCTGGCTGGTATGGCTCAGTGGATTGAGTGCCAGCCTATGAACCAAAGGGTCGCTGGTTCGATTCCCAGTCAGGACACATGCCTGGGTTGCGGGCCAGGTCCCCAGTAGGGGGCGCATGAGAGGCAACCACACATTGATGTTTCTCTCCCTCTCTTTCTCCTTCCCTTCCCCTTTCTCTATAAACTAAAACAAAATGGGTAAAAATCGCAGACCAGAAGGACGGATTTAGCCCCGGGTTCAGAGCCCTGAAAATCAGGGACTAACAGGCCCTCTTTCATCTGTGTTCAGGATACGCACCGAGGACTTTTCATCCAGCAGCTGCGACCCACACAGAACCTGCAGCCGAGAATCAAACTGAAGCTGTTCGGCCACTCGGGCTCTGGGAAAACCACCCTGGTAGAGTCTCTCAAGTGCGGGCTGCTGAGGAGCTTCTTCCGACGACGCCGGCCCAGGCTCTCCTCCACCAACTCCACGAGGTTTCCGCCTTCGCCCTTGGCTTCCAAGCCGGCAGGTAGGCACCTCCAACCCAGCCCCTGTCTCTACAGTAGTTTTTTGCCCTCCCTTGAATCAGGGTCTGAAATGAGTGGTGGCTTTGTTATGGTCACTTGATCCCAGGCTGACTAGATCCCACCGCCTGAGTGGCTTTCAGGTGGGGTCTAGCCCTCCTATTGCCCAGAATAGTAAGGAAAGGGCCTCACTGACGTCACGGCCACAGACACAACAGTTCACAGTCACAGATGTGCGAACAGCAGAATTGTGTTGGGTTCCACTCAGGGCCCCCGCTCCCGAAGATGCGGAGAGCTTAGGCTAACACGGTCCCAGGCTGCACAGATCGAATGTTGGCCCCAGGGTGGGTCCTCGCCCCACACCTTCTTCCTGGAAGGCTGCAGGAACACCTAGAAATTTGAGGACGTGGAGCAACAAAGTTGGATCCGCATGGGATCGCCATCCTGCACATTCAGGGCTGGTCAGTGCTTTCGAACGGCTCCTCAACGGTTTTCAGGGTTGGCCCTCCGCTCACATGGGCCCTCGCTGGGAAGCAGGCTTTGCCATCGCCCTCTGCCTTCCTGAGACACGAGTACTGGTGGATCCCCACCCACAACTTCAGGGTTACCTGCCCTTCCCCGGGAACAAACACCGCAGTGAGCACGAGGAAAGTGTGCAAGCTCGGTGTGCCTTGTCCTGAACCCCACTGTACAGGGAGGGACTGAAGTTGCTCGGAGGAAGACTTTCCTAAGTAGCATCAGTTTCGAAGCCTTGTGCCTCGGATTCATTTTCTGTACATCATATCACAAAGGTCGTATCTGTTCCCCAGGTTGAAAACAAATGCTTCACAGTGTGTGGTCCTGGGTCGTCCTTCTCTCCACCAGGAAGGAGGTCTGGGAAGCATTCGTGGAGGTGGACGGTTCACTGAGATTTATGTGCCCCTTTCAACCTGTTGTCTCTGAGCACAGCAGAAACTTGGAGGAAAAAAATAACCCAAATGCATTTTTAATTAGAATGACTATGAAGTTGCTCACTCGTATTGCTGATACTTACCCAGCACTAACTGTGTGTCAGGAACTCGACAAAATGTGGACGTGTGAAACCTCATTTCATCCACGAGGCGGGATGATGGGGTATTTTTCCCAATGTTTTACAGAAGCCGCGAGGGGTCAAGTAGGCTGCCCGGGGTCACGCAGCTGGCAGTTCATGAAGTGTCTGGCTCCTGAGCCAGTGCTAGTTAGTGACACAGCTTCGAGTAAGGGCGTTTGTGTGCCCACCTCTTCCTTTGGCATTGTAATCTTGCTGTTGTTCCTAGTCCAAGGTCAGCCTCTGGCAGTTACGGTGTCACCCTAGAGGGAGCCAGCTCTCTCCTGCAGCGGGTTAAGGTCACTGCAGTCCGAACCCCTGTTTGGGGGCAGGGAGGGTCGAGACCATGTACGTATGTGAAACAGAGAGACAAAAAAACAGAGATCTGTGTGGATCCATGGTCTGGGATTTTTAATAAGTCCTCGTTGAGTATGCAGTTGGTGGCCCAGGTCCCATGAGCTAAACTGAACCAACCACGCAGCACGTGGTATATGGGCTTCCCCTCAAGGAATAGATTTCCTGGGCTGCTCAACCCTACACTCAGAAGTAATGTCTCCACTCATCTTTCTTGTGGTGAAGTTTCCGCATCTGGAAGAATCTGGACGTAGATTCGTGATAAAATTCAACTCAGGATGGTTATCAGTAAGTCGCAACCTGTGCAGCAGCGTCCTCCAGCCCGTGCTTGGAGAGACCTGGGCCAGGGGCTCGGTGACGAAGAGTCTCTCCACCGAACGAGCCACCCCCGCTGCCCTCAGCACAGACACAGCGGCCTCTCGGGGAGGTGGCTCCTCTTGTTCTCTCCGCTCCCTCGGTTCAGAGCTGCCTTCCTGGCCCGAACCCCCCAACGCCTATGTCAAGCCCCTCCTCAGCCAGGACCCGGCTTCTTCCAAAGGACTGCTAGGAGGTAAACACTGCCCTTTCTTACAGCCCACGGGCCCTAGTTCTTTAGAATCTCTCTGGGGTCCCGTCATCTCAGAGGACGCTGGGTTCTGACCAGCATGGGGAAAATCTTCAAAACGTGTTCCCTTCTGCCGGGAGCTGACGTCCCAGCTCTCTCAGGAAGCACAGCTCTGCTGTCTGTGGTCCCGAGACTGAGACAAAGTCCACTCAGGGGGCCTGCAAGACTCAAAGTGACAAATGCTGGAGACACAGGAGAGAAGGCGAAGGGGACATCAAACAACCGATGGTCGAGCTGGCAGAGCTACTGCTTCTTGGGGAGACAACAGCAAAACCTGGGGAGGAGCCATCCCCCGCCCCGGGGGGAACGCACGCGGGGGATGAACACAGTGTGCGCAGACCTCTGCTCCAGGTGCTGCACGCTTCGTCTCATTGGAGTCTCTTAATTTTCCACACTTGTGTCATAAACCCATTTCAAAGAAAAGGAGCTCGAAGCTTACAGACACCAGGTGTTTCTGCCTGAGGCGGAGGCTGGAACCCCGGCACCTGACAAGACGCAGTATGGGCAAGGGGAAAGAGAAAAATGCAATTAGCTGCCAACATTGAAAAAGGTGAAGGGATTAAAAAGAAAAAGCCAACTCTGCCCTGGCTGGTGTGGCTCAGTGGAGTGAGCGCCGGCCTACGAACTGAAGGGTTGCCAGTTCAATTCCCAGTCAGGGCACGTGCCTGGGTTGCGGGCCAGGTCCCCCGCAGAGGGTGCATAAGAGGCAACCATTCAATGTATCTCACACACTGATGTTCCTCTTTCTCCCTCCCTTCTCCTCTCTCTAAAAATAAATAAATAAAATCTTTTAGGAAAAGAAAAAAACTCATGGGTGCAGACGATAGTACGGTGACTGCCAGAGAGACGGTGGGGGGGGGGCAGGGGAGGTGGAAGAGAGTAAAGGGGGGATAAGTGGTGTTGGGAGGAGACTTGACTTGGGGCGGCGAACACACCATACAATATACAGATGATGTATTACAGAACTGTGCACCTGAAACCTATATAATTTTATTAATGTCATCACAAAAATTAAAATAAAATTTTAAAAAGAAAAAAATCAAAAAATTTCACCTGAAAAGCAAAATACTTTGCCTCTCGTGGAAGAGTGGAAGCTTTGGCCACACTGCATCACATTGCCGCCTGGGGCCGTCAGTGGGCAGGAGGGCGGCTGCCCCGTACAGAGGGGCACATTCCCTGCATTTTGCCCCATCTCCACCCAGCCCCCTAACTCCAAGAGTCCCATAGGTCAGGAGAGAGGGCTCAGATGCAGACTCCCCCACCCCATCCATGAAATATTGCCTTTTATAGAAATGACATTTCAGGAATGCATTGGCATGTGTGACTCCTGGGCCAAGGTCACACCCGTAGTCAAAGTCAGAGGTGTGATTCAGTCCCAGATCTGTCTGGCCAAAGCCAGGTGGCCTCCTGGAGGGCCTAGGCAAGTACAGAAGAGATGCATAACCCGTAAGGGCCTGCATTGCTTGGTACCAGGTGGTTGGTCTGCTCCAAGGGGAGCAGAAACAACTGGATAGAAGTCAGTCGCTTCCTGACCCTCACAAAACAGCATTCACGATGTCCTTAGAAAAGCAGAGTGTGGCACAAATATGACATGAGGGCTACCTAGGGGAGCCCGGGTTGGGGGAGGGGGCAGGCCATACTGGGTGGCTGTGGCCTCCAGGGAAAAAGGTCTGTTCTCAGAAACAGCAGCATCATCACTTCAGGGTGGCACTGCTAGTTGGTGCCGGGGGGCCATGCTCTGTCATCTCCCAGACCAGCACTCTAGACATCCATGACCTCCCTAGAATGGCCTTTTTCCTTTCCTGGAAGAGGTGCCCACATTAATGGCACTCAGACAGCCCGAAGCTTGTCTGCAGTAAAAATGTTGGCCCTTTGCATTAGGGTCTCTGGAAAACTCTGGAGGCTAAATAAAGGCTGAGCCATCAAGCAGAAGGCAGCCTTTCCCTCCACTCAGCATCTCCAGTGCCTCCCATTGGCTGGCCTGAGCCAGCAGCAAAGGGCAAGCAAGCCTGGTAAATGCAGTCCCTGGGCTCAGCCTCTCGGACACGGGAGGGGGCGCCAACCAAAAGAATCAGGCCAACATACGAAGAAGAATCGAAGAATCATATACAACCCCGCCTGAAACAGGGATGGGGTGGGGACAGGGAGCGTCCCGGAAAAGCGCCACACAGGAGCAGAGGCTGGGAGGGGAGAGCAAGTGCGCACACGGTCCAGTGCAGGTCTCACCGCCCTCCTGTCTGCCCGCAGTCTCGGTGAGCATCAACAACCTGTACCCGGGCTGTGAGAACGTGAGCGTGAGGAGCCGCAGCATGATGTTCGAGCCGGGCCTCACCAAGGGGATGCTGGAGGTGTTCGTGGCCCCGTCCCACCACGCGCACTGCTCCGCCGACGACCAGTCCACGAAGGCCATCGATATCCAGAACGCCTATTTGAATGGTACGTCTGGCCCACCGCAAAGGCGAGAGACTTCAAGCATCCCCTTGCCGGGGCTGCAGGTGATTCCACAGAGGGAGCCTGTCCCCAGGGGCAGCATCCCAGCCCCACAGCCGGCAGAGGAAGAGCCAGTGCAGTGACGCTGGCAGTGGCCCAGGGCGGAAGCAGGGCTGGTTAATGCACCTAGCAAAGCACCAGGCGCGTAATAGGTGCTTAATAAATTACTTTACTGTTGAGTAAATTAATATGTTTTTTAAAGTAGAGCTAAACATCCACTTGGATGGGAACTCTCATGAAATAGAATTCCTCTAGCAGGTTGATATACCCAATATAGGAAAAGAATTGTTTTTAAATACATCTACATTCATGGCTAATGCATTGATACTGACATAGGCAATTTTTTTCATAAGCAAAATTTCAAGTGTATTCTTGCTCTCAAACATTTCCAAGGGGGTGACATTTTAAATGTTGCCAGGGATGGTTTACTTCCTCCTGTGACCGCTGCATCTTCCCTGCAGTAACCCCGGGGCTCCAGGCCCCCGTCTGGGCCCAAGTCACTGGAACAAGCCCCCGCCTTGTGGAGACCCAGTTTAGGAAAAGATAAAGCTATTTCTCCAAGACTCAGTTCCCTCAGCTGTGAGGATTTTATGAGCTGATATTTTTAAAGGGCTTGCTACAGTGGCTGGCACCGGGGGGCAGGTGGGAGCAGCTTCAGGAAGGCTACTCCGTGTGTGCGCCCGGAAGTGGAGGTTCTTGATCCACCAAGCCACACCAGCCAGGCCTTAAAGTGGAGGTCCTTAAACCCCTCCTTGCACCAACCCCCCCCCCCCCGGGAGGACTCATGAAAACAGCCTGCCTGCCTCTCCCCACCAAGCTTCTGGTTCAGCAGGTCTCGGGGTTCCCAGGTGATGCTGCTGCCGGTCCAGGAACCCCACTTTGAGAACCATACGCCCCAATGGAACAGAATTAAAGGTCATGCACATTTTGCTCTCTTAAAAGTCAAATGTTCTTCGAGCAAGCTGGCCCTCCAGCATAAAAAAAGGAGAAGCATGTCCTGGGCACCCACCATCCCTGCCCCTCTTCCTCCACAGGCCTCCCGCCCGTCCCAAGTCTGGTTCCCAGTGCTCCCAGCCTTCAGGGGGCCTCTTCCCATGTTCCAGAACTTCTCACATGGAGAACTTAGCTACCAGATGTTGAAGGTCGTGAGCCCCAGGAGTGCCTGTGCTTTAGGAGAAGGCTCTAGAACAGCCCTGGGGAATCTTCCAAAATGACTCAGGCATACATCACAAAGATATTACAAAGGCAGCTCTGTAGTTAAGTAGGTGCAGAGACAAACAGATAAACGCTCTGGATGACACCGTCCCTGCTGGTAACCTCTAAAGTGCTAAGGAAAACTGTGACTGAAGTTTGGGGTGGCATTTCACAGCAGTAAGCCTCGTTTTTCTCTGTAGGAGTTGGCGATTTCAGCGTGTGGGAGTTCTCTGGAAATCCTGTGTACTTCTGCTCTTATGACTATTTTGCTGCAAACGATCCCACATCAATCCATGTCATCGTTTTTAGTCTAGAAGAGCCCTATGAGATCCAGCTGAATCAAGTGGTTTTCTGGCTCAGTTTCCTGAAGTCTCTTGTGCCAGTTGAAGAACCCATAGGTAAGCTGAGAGGCCCCTGGGTGAGTGAGCACCCTTCCCGCAGGCCTCCGCCTCCCCCACCGGGCTGGGCTCCTAGAGCTTGCGACCAACAGCCGTGGACACCTGCAGTCCTCCTTCCTACTGCACCATTTCCGCTCTGGAAGTTCCCTGAGGCTCAGCTGTTTGTTTTGTTCCGCAGGGAGTCGTTTCCTGACCACGTATTTCTGCCCCAGAGGCCTGAGTCTGAGCTGTTACTCTGAAGGGCCAGTTCTCACTTTCTTCCTACATTCTAGAGCTGGGGTCACTTCTGTTGGGTGCAAGGTGGAATACCTCCTTTGACAGCTACTTCGCCTTTCCCTCTTGGGTACATAATTCATAAGCAGAATGAGCTCTTCTGCATTCTGTAGTCCCATCAAAATGCAAGAAAGAGGACCATATTGACTGAATGCATTATCTTGATATTATCATAGATGAAAAAATAGCCTTGTTCTTTTCCCATAACAAAAGCAGCAGCTTTCTCTGGTGAAATACAAAACTCAGCAGTCAATTTTTTCTTTGAAAAGCATATACATAATTAAATAAATTGAGCTTAATTCCCCACAAGGTACCATCACTTTATTTCTCCTTCTCTGTCTCTCTCTCTCTCTCTCTTTTTTTATTGTTTCATCTTAAACACTCCCAGAAGTGAGAGGCTGTCTGTGTGGATTGCAAGAGTTTCCCTTGCTGCATTGAGAGGTTTTTCTCTGGGCTTGGAAAGGGTGACCCCCTGGTCAGAGGTCAGATCTCCCTGCACCCTGCAAGCAGGGCCCATTTGGAGATAGACTTGAGAAGCTGCTTTGTGTTCTGTGGTCAGTTCTTGTCCATTCCTGAACAGCTTTTCTCAGGACCCAGAAAACAGGCCCGTTCTGTTAATGGCAGGGCCTGGCGCCCAGGGGTCACAGGGCACAGCTGATGCTGGGCCTCGAGTCTCCAGGCAGGTTGCACATCCACCTGGAGGATCGCTGGGGCCTGCGGCCAGCTCAGCCCCCCTCACCTGGAGAGGAAATGTGACCGGGAAGGAGGACCCACTTCTGAACCAGTTCTCTCTCTGCCCCCAGCCTTCGGCGGCAAGCTGAAGAACCCACTCCGAGTTGTCCTGGTGGCCACGCACGCCGACATCATGAATGTCCCCCGCCCGGCGGGCGGCGAGTTTGGATATGATAAAGACACGACACTGTTGAAAGAGATCAGAAACAGGTGAGGGGCGGCCACTGGGTCTTCAGCGGTAACACATCCCGAGTCCTGTGAGCTACCGAAAGGACTTACAGAAAGTAAAGGCCTCTTTTCTCTGGTGGCCTCTTTGTTGTATTTTCCATTTTTATCAAAGCAATAAATACACATGATAACAAATCAAACCGTAGAATCAAACCGTAGTAAATAGCATGGGATAAGAAGAAACAGTCTTCTAGCTTTTCTTATCACCTTCTAGTCCAACTGCCTAGAGATAACTTCTTTTACTTGTTTTATGTATTTTTTTCAGTTTATTGAATTATCATTGACAAATATAATTGTAAGATATCTAAAATATGCACTGTGGTGATCTGATATATGTTTAAAATGTGAAAGGATTCGCACCCTCTAGTCAATTAAAACACCCATCATTCATATTTCTCTCTCTCTCTTGGATACTAAAGTTCTACTCTCAGCAAATTCTAACTTTAAAATACAGTGTTAGCAACCGTGGTCACCATGGATACATTAGATGCATAGTTCTTTCAGTCGTTTCAGCTTTCAGGTCTTTTTTTATAATTATCACAGTGCCACTGATTAACATTTCTCAAAATATTGGGTCATGAGATTCATTTCGAGGGTCCTGACCGACTCTCGGAAGTGGGATGGAGTGGAGCGGAGTGCGGTGGAGAATATCAAAGTCTGTTTCCTGTCAGGCAGTTCTACAAAACTTATGTTTCATTTACAAATATGAATGTGCACACAGCTGCCCTGTAAAAAATACATACAGGGTGGGGCAGACAAACGTAGGCTTACCGTTGTTTACATGGAGAATAATACCATAATTAATAAGTAGCACTACAAGGATAAACCCTGTTCCGGGTCCTCGCAGCCGCAAGCCTCGTCTGCCCCGCCCTGTATTCCTACTCGGTGTCCGTCGGCAGAAAGTTTAAACCTGCAGCTCGGCACCTTCTGCAGCAGCTTCAGTTAGTTCCCTTCCACGGAAGACGGCAACCTATTGTCTTCCTGATGTGAAAAACAGGGCTTCCACTCCTGTCTGTAGATCTAAGTTGTAACTCTCATACTCATCCTCTGCTCTTACTCTATCAGCTGCCACAGCAGCTCTTCTCTTAGTTTGTTCGGCGAGCTCATCAGGCCCCACCCTGCCTGCTTCAGAGCAGCTGACATCTTCCCACCTGTGTCCCTGCTGTTGGATGGGCCCCGAGCTGCTTGTCTGCGTGACTGGAAGCACGTGGGTGTGTCCAGCCTCTGCCCCAGTGTCACAGCACAGAGCCCAGCAAGCTGCAGGGAGGGGACCTCTGCAAGGTCGCCAGGACTTCTTGACCCTTCCCCGCCTTTCTGGCCCTGCCGTGGAAACACCCCTGATGAGGCTACCGCTCTCCCCTTAGGTTTGGGAATGACCTGCACATTTCGAACAAGCTGTTTGTTCTGGATGCGGGGGCTTCTGGGTCTAAGGACATGAAAGTACTTCGAAATCACCTGCAAGAAATACGGAGCCAGATTGTTTCCGTGAGTATGCCTGGGAAGGGCAGGAACCCTACCTCTGCCCAGCCCATCAGGGGCCCCACAAGTTGGGTATCTTTGTCCTGCCCTCTGGTTTGGTTGTTTTCTGGGCACGCAGTGTGAGTCAGCTGCGTGGACATGCTTTTATCCTAAGAAAGGGCAGAGAAAGAAGGAGATGGCTGCGAGGCAAAGGGGTTATGATGGGCAAAGTGGACCACCTGAGAGTGTAGGCAGTTATGACAGTTTTAGGGGTTTGTTTAAAAGTAATATTGCTTTTGACAAATTATAAAAGCAATTCAAGAGTGACTTGTGAAGGACCATATGATTTCACCTATATGTAGGATATGAAAAGAAAGCAACAAACAATCAAACAAAACAAAGAGACAGACTCATAGACACCACAGAAGTGGTTACCAGAGGAGACAGGGAGGATGAGGAGGGTAAACGGGGTCAAATCTATGGTAACGGGGAAGGCTGGACTTTGGGGGCTGAGCACACAATGCAATACCTTTTTTAAAAATATAATGGTACAGCCCTGGCTGCTACGGCTCTGTGGGTTGAACGCTGGCCTGGAAACCAAAAGGTTACCAATTCAATTCCCAGTCGGGGCACGTGCCTGGGTTTCGGACTGATTCCCCAGCTGAGGAGTATGTGAGAGGGAGCCGGTAGATGTTTCTCTCACTGTCTTCCTCCCTCCCTCCCCCAATCTCTAAAAAATAAAATCTTGATTTAAAAAAAAAATGATGATGCAAAAAAGTGACGTGAAATATTTAGAAAATGCAGAAAAGTCTATAAACAGTCACCACCATTTATTGAAAGGCATAAGTAATGGATGGACAAAATGGAATGAGACTCTGTTCTTGGATGGCACGATCTTAGTAAACGTTTCACTTTCCCAAAGTGTATAAATTGATACAGTTCCAGGTGGCATCCGAAAGGGATTGAGAGGACTGTGTTTTTAATCTTAAAATTCATAAAGGAGCTGTCACAACTGGATATAAGCCTAGAAAGAAATAAGGTTAACTCCTAATCACTGCATAGCCCAAAAATAAATTCTAGGCGGATTAAAGCCTTTAAGTGTAAAATAAAGCACTATCTTTAATGGAAATGTAAGAGAATGGAATTTAAAATAACCTGGGACTGCTTTGGTAATCCTTTCAAATGAAGATAGAAAACTCCAGAAGTTGTCAAAGAAAATATACCTATTTGACAACATAAAAGTTAAATGTTTCTTTTCTGGCAAACAAATTGTATAAACAAAGTTACAAGGTGAGATAGACTGGGGAATTATATTCTCCGTGGGTTTGACACATCCAAGGTTATTATCCATCATATTCACAAAGTTCTCTGAAATTGGCGTAAAAAGGGCAAACGTGCCCCCGGAGAGCCTCTGCTGCCCATGCCTGCGTGCGCCGGGAGCAGCTGCCTCTCCCACGCAGGCCAGACTGTCGCCTCCTGCGGTGAGCACTCACTGCCTCCCGAGGGGACCTGCTGCTCTCGCATCACCAGACTCCACCTTCAGGCATGCTTGCGCAATTTTCCGGGTCCCTCTCCTCCCACGAAGCCCTCACGAAGCCGGGCCCTTGCTTTCTGATGGGGCCCCACCAAGGCCCAGTCAGCAGGCGGGGAGTAGTCTGGCGGAGTCTCGGGGGAGCCTCATCCCAGGAGCCATTGCGTAACGATTGAGAACAGCGGTCTGTGAAGGGTTGGTTCCCTGTGCCTCCCCACCAGGTGGGATTAGGGCCTGTGCGCACCGGCTACAGGACGTCCCTGACCTGGGATGCGGCATGATGTCTGCTTCGCACACACACCCTCGACTCCTGAGCTCAGGCAGTTGGAACTGCCTTTATCCTTGGGAATTTTGCTTTTGTTTTTTGCTGGGTTTTTGTTGGTTGGTTGGTTGGTTTTTGTCTTTTGAGTAAGGAGTGGAATTTTGCTGACCCAAAAGCTGCGACCCACGAGTGGACTGCTGAATGAATGATGCAGTGCAATTTGGTTTTTAATTAGAAAGGTGTGGTCGAGTCAATGAGTCAGTAGCATAGACTAATTTACTTAACCAAGTTAAAAGATTAAAAACTCATTTTAGGCCAATTACCAAGAATTCATCCGAATGGAAATAATATTTCAACAGCAGTCCCCATGGACATCCGGCCTCCTCCCAAGTCCCCACAGCTGTAAATTGACCTGTCCCGCCCTGCACGTCCTAGGTCTGCCCTCCGATGACTCACCTGTGCGAGAAAATCATCTCCACGCTGCCTTCCTGGAGGAAGCTCAACGGGCCCAACCAGCTGATGTCGCTGCAGCAGTTTGTGTATGACGTGCAGGACCAGCTGAACCCCCTGGCCAGCGAGGAGGACCTCAGGTGCATAGCACAGCAGCTCCACAGCGCCGGTGAGGTAAGGGCCCTGGGAGCCCCGGCAGGGGTCCCGGAGGCATTGGGGTGAGGCTGGCCTCATAGACGAGTTTGGGAGCTTTTCCTCTTCAGCGTTTTGGGGTAATGTGAGAAGGATAGGTATTCAATCTTCTTTGAATGCTTGGTAGACTTCACCTGTGAAGCCTTCTAGTCTTGGAATTTTATTTGTTGGGAGTTCTTTTGATTACTGATTGAATCAGGAAGACACAGAAAATCTGAACAGACTGACCACAAACAAAAAAAGAAACAAAATTCAGTCTTGGAAGATTATGTTTCTGGAAATGTACCCATTTCTTCTAGGTTGTCAAATTTGTTGGTGTATAATTGCTCATACTATTCTCTTGCAATCCTTTTTATTTCTGTTGTGGGGGTTGTCTCTTCCCTTTTCTTTCTGCTTTTATTAATTTGGGCTCGTTCTCTTCTTTTTGCTCTTGTTTTTCTTGATGAATCTGACTAACAGTTTATCTATTCTATTTATCTCTTCAAAGAACCACCTCTTAATTTCATTGATCTTTTCTATTGCTTTGTTCTTGTTTTGGGTTTTGGGGGTTTTTTTGTCCCTAGTTCATTTACTTCTGCTCTGATCTTTATTATTTCCTTCCTTCTACCCACTTTGGGCTTTTTCATTTGTTTCTAGTTTCTTTAGGTGTCAGTTCAGATTGTTTCCTTGAGACCTCTCTTGTTTCTGGAGGTAGGCTTCTATTACTATGAATTTCCCTCTTAGAACTACTTTTGCTGTGTCCCAGATTTTAGATTATTGTTTCCATGTTCATTTGGTTCAATATGTTTTTTTATTTCCTCCTAGGTTTCTTCATTAATCCATTGATTGTATAATAGCATGTTGTTTAGCCTCCACGTATTTGTATTTTACTCTAGTTTTTTGTTCTTGTAATAGATTTTTAGTTTTATGTGGTTGTGATCAGAGAATATGCTTGGTGTGATTTCAGTCCTAAATTTACCAAGACTTGTTTTGTGGCCCAACATGTGGTCTGCCTGGAACACGTTCCATGTGCACTTGAAAAGAATGTGTGTTCTGCTGATTTGGAGTGAAATATTCTGTAAACATGTTAGTCCATATGATCTAATGTGTCATTTAAGACCACTCTTTCTTTGTTGATTTCCTTCTGGGTGACCGCTGCATTGATGTAAGTGAGTTGTTACAGTTCCCCTACTAGTATTGTAACGCTGTTGATCTCTCCCTTTATGTCTGTTAAGATTCGTTTTATGTATTTGGATTCTCCTGTGTTCGTTTGGTGCCTCGATGTTCACAAATGTTACCATCCTCTTGTTGGATTGATCCCTTTATTATTATGTAATGCCCATCTTGGTCTCTTGTCCCAGTCTTCATTTTAAAGCCCATTTTGTTTGATATAAGTATTGCTGCCCCAGCTGTTTTTTTTTTTTTCATTTCCCTTTGCATGAAAGATCTCTTTCCATCCATTCACTTTCAGTCTTTGTGCGCCTTTTGATCTGAAGTCAGTCTCTTGTAGGCAGAATAGGCAGTCTTGTTTTTTATCTATTCAGCTACCCTATGTCTTTTGATTAGAGCATTTAGTGCATTTACATTCAAAGTAATTATGGATAGGTATGTATTCATTGCTAGTTTATTAATTGTTTTCTGGTTGTTTTTGTAGATCTCTGTTTCCTCTTGCTCTCTTTTTTTTTTTTTACTTTATTTATTTTATTTTTTAGACAGAAAGAAAGGAAGGGAGAAGGAGAGGGAGATAAACATTGATGTGCAAGAGAAACACTGGTCAGTTGCCTCCCACACACCTCCAACCAGGCATGTGCCCCCACCGGAATCGAACCAACAACCCTTCAACCCAACCCACTGAGCCACACCAGCCAGGGTGCTCTCCTTTTAGTTTATGGTTGTTTAAGTTTGAACACATTCGAAAAGCATTACATTTTTTACTCACCCACCCCAGTTATTTTTTCACGTATTTTACATCTTGTGTGTGTATGTGTGTATGTTCCTTAATTCGTTACTATAGTTACACCTGCTCTTTCTACTTTTGTCTTTTGCCCTTTGTACTAGCTTTAGAATTAGTTGACCCACTACGTTTACTAGATAGTTGCCTTAGTCAGTGAGATTTCTTTTTTCTTTTCCTATATTTTCTTATATTTAGTTTTGGCCTTTTTCTCTTAGAGAAGTCCTTTTAAATTTCTTGTAATGCTGGTCGAGTGGCAACGAGCTCCTCTCACTTTTGCTTGTCTGGGAAACTCTCTCCCCTTCAATTCCGAGTGATAACCTTGCTGGGTGAAGTACTCTTCATCGTAGGCTTTCCCTTGTATCACGTTGAACATATCATGCCAGTCCCGTCTAGCCTTCAGAGTTGCTGATGAAAAATCGGTTGGCAGTCTACGGAAGATCCCTCATATGTTACTAGCAGCTTTTAAGATTCTCTCCTTATCTTCAACTTTCAGCATTTTTATTTTGATGTATCTTGGTGTGGGCCTATTAGGGTTCACCTTGTTTGGGGCTCTCTGTGTTTCCTGGACTTGGATGTCTGTTTCCTTCACCAGGTTGGTGAAGTTTTCAGCCATTATTTCTCTTTTATTTTGGGCAGGGGTGGGGGGAGGTGAATTTTTTTCTTTTCATTGACCAGCCATTATTTCTTTTTTTTTTTCAAGATTTCATTTATTTATTTATTTTAGAGAGGGGGGGGAGGAGAGAAAAAGAGAGGGAGAGAAACATCAATGTGTGGTTGCCACTCGAGCGACCCCTACTGGGGATCTGGCCCGCAACCCAGGCATGTGCCCCGACTGGTCATCGAACCAGTGACCCTTTGATTCTCAGGCTGGCACTCAGTCCACTGAGCCACACCAGCCCGGGCACCAACTTTTGCTTTATGAAGAAACAAATGTAACTGATAATGTTAAGGTCCTCTCTGACCATCACCTCTAGTCTCATTCCTCACTCCTCCACGCTAGGGCTGATCACTGTCATGGTGGCATGTCTTTCCAGAACTTTTTTATGTATGTGTGTTAAAAATTTACAGTACAGTATAACATTCTAAATCTTCTTTTGAAAAATTGCAAGCTTTCAGAGAAGTTAAGAGAACAGTACAACAGATTCTCATATACTCTGCACTTAAATTAAATTAACCAGTTGTCTACATTTTGCTACATTTGCTTTTATCCCTCTCTCTTCTATTTATTTTCTTACTTGCTTCACAAACATCATGACATTTCACCCCTAACTAATTTAGCCTGTATCTCCCAAAGAGAGGACATTTTCCCACATAACCTCAATATAATTAACTCTCACACTCTGGACACATAGTATTGATATAATACTATTAAATATATAGTCCTTATTCAGCTGTTTGCCACTTATGCCAACAATTTTTGTGTAGCTCTTTTTACTTACTTATGTATTTTGGGATAGAATCCAGTCAAAAATCAGTCATTCCATTTGGCTGGCTGCCATCTCTCACCATTTTTTGTTGTTTTTTCATTGCACTGACCTTTCTTCCCTCCTCTTAATTTACTCCAGTAAAACCTCACAGGGTCTTTTTAGTTTAGTTTTTGCTGTTTGTTTTTTTACCTGCTTCTGCATTTTTTGACCTGCTTCTTCTGAGCTGAGGAGGGGTTGGGTTTTTTGTTGTTTTTTTTTAAAGTTGTTTTGATTGACTTTGGAGAGAGAGAGGGAGGGAGGGAGGGAGAGAACCACCGATCAGCCGTTTCGCCACCCACGCACTCATTGGTTGGTCCCTGCACTGTGCCCTGACTGGGGACTGAACCCTAACCCCGGCCTATCCAAATGACACTCCCACCCACTGAGAGACTGCCCAGGGCTACGCTGACCATTTTTAAAAGCCTGTGGTCTCTTCAGAATTTCTCTTACGACCTTCTCAAGCTGGTTTTCCGGCACAGTCACTGATTTTTGAGATGCAGCCACGCGAGTGCTCCGAGTCGCTCCTTGCTGCATCTGCTCAGATTCTGTCCCTGCACGGGCCCTTCTGTGCTCTGAGCAGCTCGTGCCTCTGTTCCTTTAGGTCTCTATGTGTGACCTCTCGTTGTCTCCTCTGGCAGATCAACATCATGCAGAGCGAAACAGTCCAGGACGTGCTGCTCCTGGACCCTCGCTGGCTCTGCACCAACGTCCTTGGGAAGCTGCTGTCCGTGGAGACCCCACGGGCCCTGCACCATTACCGAGGCCGCTACGCCGTGGAGGACATCCAGCGCCTGGTGCCCGACAGTGACGTGGAAGAGCTGCTGCAGATTCTGGACGCCATGGACATCTGCGCCCGGGACCTGAGCAACGGGGCCATGGTGGACATCCCTGCCCTGATCAAGACAGACAATCTCCACCGCTCCTGGACAGATGAGGAGGACGAGGTGATGGTCTACGGCGGTGTACGCATTGTCCCCGTGGAGCACCTCACCCCCTTCCCGTGTGGCATCTTTCACAAGGTCCAGGTGAACCTCTGCCGGTGGATCCACCAACAGAGTGCCGAGGGAGACGCGGACATTCGCCTGTGGGTGAGCGGCTGCAAGATAGCCAACCGCGGGGCCGAGCTGCTGGTGCTCCTGGTCAACCACGGCCAGGGCATCGAAGTCCAGGTACGCGGGCTGGAGACGGAAAAGATCAAGTGCTGCCTCCTGCTGGACTCCGTGTGCAGCACCATCGAGAACGTCATGGCCACCACGCTGCCAGGACTGTTGACTGTGAAGCATTACCTGAGCCCCCAGCAGCTGAGGGAGCACCATGAGCCTGTCATGATCTACCAGCCGCGCGACTTCTTCCGGGCGCAGACCCTGAAGGAGACCTCGCTGACTAACACCATGGGTGGGTACAAGGAAAGCTTCAGCAGCATCATGTGCTTCGGGTGTCACGACATCTACTCACAGGCCAGCCTAGGCATGGATATCCATGCATCGGATCTGAACCTCCTGACCCGCAGGAAACTTAGTCGGCTGCTGGACCCACCCGATCCTATGGGGAAGGACTGGTGCCTTCTCGCCATGAACTTGGGCCTCCCTGACCTTGTGGCAAAGTACAACACCAATAATGGGGCTCCCAAGGAGTTCCTCCCAAGCCCAGTCCATGCCCTGCTTCGGGAATGGACCTCCTACCCCGATAGCACAGTTGGCATCCTTATGTCCAAACTGAGGGAGCTGGGGCGCCGGGATGCGGCAGACTTTCTACTGAAGGCGTCCTCTGTGTTCAAAATCAACCTCGATGGCAATGGCCAGGAGGCCTATGCCTCAAGCTGCAACAGTGGCACATCTTATAATTCCATTAGCTCGGTCGTGTCCAGGTGAGGGCAGCTTTGGCTTGGGCAGGGTGTCTTCGAACTGCAGAAGCAAGGGGGATGTAGCCCCCATATTTCCCATCAGAGATTCCGGGTGCCTCCCTTCCTATGCCCACGTACTGAAGGACGCCACCCTCCCTCCCACTGCACCTATTTCTCTGCCACTCCCTCCCTCTCACACGTTCCATCGTGAGTGAATGGTCTTTCTAGTTTAAGAGCTGACCATATCTCTTCCTTTGGCCATTTGAAAAGCTAGCATCCCTCCTGTCCATGTTCTGGACTCCACCTCTCAGCCTCTAGTACCTTGCTTCTTACTGATAATTTTATTGGAACTCCTTACTTTTCAGTGAAAAATTTTTAACTATTATATTGATTGTCCTTTAAATAAAAAGCGCACATTTATCCAAAATGTGCATTTCTTAAACTCTTTTCTTTGGTTATATATCATGTCCTCAGCTTATCTTTTTTATATTTATAGGAAAACCCCTCATGTATGGACTCCCACTGTATGATTTATAAATAGACAATATGTGAGTGCCTTTTGCAGACGAGGGTGTGTTTGAGATCATCCAAGTCAGCCAGGAGCTGTCACGAAGGAAACGCTCCCTCTCTGTCCCTTGCTGTATGCTGATCATCGCCAGAGGTGCTTCACCCTGAGGTGTGTCCCCCCCACCGGCAATTTTGTGTTTTATTTGGCAAGGAAAGGGGAGAAAGGAATCCTCCTCTAGAGCGATTTCATGGCCAGTGTTGTTGCTGCGATGAGACACGTGTTCATTAGCCTTTGTTTAAACGTCAATGTGAACGTCCACCAGGAAACGCCAGACCATCACGCTCTCTCAGTCCCATCTCAGGTAGAAGACGGACGTGGCCGTAGGGCTCTGAGGACCCGTATGCGAATTCAAAGCCCGTGACTCGTGATTCGTGGCAGTCCCTTGTCATTCATGCATAGCAGACGGTTTCCCACGTTGAGATCCTGCTTGGTCACTTCCTGTACTTGAAGTCTAAGAAAGAAAATAAAGCAAGCAAGTTTTCTTGCAGTGATTTTAAATTGTGATAGAGTTTTAAATTCATGTGAGGGAACACATCCTAACTCTCCTGTCCTGAGAAGCATGTAATTTTAATGTTATATCATATGTATATATATATATGCAGTATGTATATACATATATATTAATACAAGTATTTTTACTTAATCTATAAAATGTAGTTAAAAAGTCATTTGTTTTTCTTTTGTTGTTTTTTTTCCTTTTTTAAAAAAATAAACTATATTGCTTGTTGCATTATTTTCTTGGTCTTTAATTCTAAAGGGATTCTTTTTTTTGTTTCGTTTTGTTCTGTCTTTCCTCACCACACCATGCATGGTGGGGCAGACCAATCTGATGGTGGGAAACCCAGAAACTCACTGAACCTAAACTCCCGGGTATGAAACACCACCCAGTTTATGTAGGTGCTTAATTATGGCTAAAATTGGGAATGGTTTGGGAAGAAAAAGGAGCCCAGATGATTTTCACATTTATTCTCACTTTAATGAAAAGCAGTTCTTTCATTTTCCCTTGGGTGAACCAAAAAGACAAGTGGAGCCCGGTAGTCTCAGCAATGGGGAAGCAGGAAGTTTTCTATTCCGATATGAAGGTGGAGGGAAAGGCCCCGCACGAGCAAGAGCAAACCTGCTCCCAAAGACACACAGCTTCCTGCCCTTCTTTACAGGGGACCACATAGAAACTCTGCTTTTGACCAGCATGATACAACACAAAAGCTCCAAGTGACAAAACCTATATTTAGTAAAACCTCAAGACTGCTTTTTAAAAAATGGGCAAAAAAAAAAAAAAAGATTGGAAAGAAGAAGACTAATCCTGCAAATCGAAAGTTTGCCGGTTCGATTCCCAGTCAGGACACATGCCTGGGTGGCAGGTTCCATCGACAGGACATGTACAAGAGGCAGCCAATCCGTGTTTCTCTCACACATCGATTTTCCTCTCCCTCTTTTTCTCCTTTCCTTCCCCCTCTCTAAAAATAAATAAATACCATCTTTTTTTTTTAATTGGAAGGAAGAAGATTAAAATAATTAACAATGATTGTCTCTGTGTTGATGGGAATGCAACTCATTTCCATTTTGCCCAAATGATGCACAATAAACATGATTTACTTTTATAAATGAGAAAGAAAAGAAAAATTAACAGAATTAAATGAAAAGCTCCACACAGACATGTCTAGAAAGGATGGCACAACTTGAAACTGGTTTCCTGAGGAGTGTGGAGCCCCCTTTACTGTGTCAACACCTTCCTGAATGCGAACTTCACGCTCTCTTACTTCGAGAGCACTTTACAACTCAGGGACATAGCACCAAGCAGTTAGAACCGGAGATGAGAGGTTTGCTTCCGGGAGCATCTGTGTGTGAAACCCCAGGGAAGGATTCTGACTGGTCCAGCTTGGTTCACTGGGCCATCTCTCTGCAAAACATGGTTGGGGATACAGAGTTACATGATTGGCCTGGTCCCTGGGGCCCTGGGTGGATGCTAGGAAAGGACCATTTTTCTCCAATGAAAAGTGTTGTGTGAACAGGCGAAGGGGCAGAGGGAAAATGCTAGGCAAATAATCGTAAAGAACTCTGCTAGCCTTCCTACTTTTGTTTCATGCAGGTTCTGGGTTGGGCACCTGTTTATAAGGTTATGGGACCACCTGAGCCACGTCGAAGTCATCTTAGGAATCATTACAACCCAAATTAGAAGAGGGTAAGGACCACTGGGTTCACTGTCCCATCCTGGGAAATGCCATGTGGGAGACATTTCAGAAGGCCATGAAGTCTGGTCAGACTGAAACTGGCAAAGCCTCCTGATGGAGGGAAGCTACCAGACTACACCTCCTGTGGCCATGAGGCAGGAGATAGCACAGGAAGAACTCTGAGACTGTGCTGCTATTGCTGGCCAACATCCAGCATCCTGGTTGCTAGGTGATGCCTTTTAGCACTTAAGTAGGACAGATAGTAAACCAAGTCAGGGAGAAGGAGGGAGACATGTCTCACCCATTGACCCAGCAGTCTTGAGCCTGGTCCCATAAGACTGCCAGGCATTCCAAACAACACAAGCAAAACTGATGATACAGTTTTGGGGGAGGGGAGAGTCCTTGAGATCGGGCTTCTGTAACAATCTTACTAAGGCTGCCAGGGGTCCTGAATATCCCAAGGCCTAAAAAGCAGGAGGGGAGTCCTTGGACTTCTATGTACCATTCCCACTCTCTGGGAAAGAACCCCCACATACACCTACATTTGGATAGTCACATCTCCCCAGGGTAAGCTGGCACCATCTTTACCCACCAATCAATATGAAACTCCCTCACCCCCATCCTCAGAACGAAGGAGCTGATGCATCATGCCACCTGGCCTCTGGCCAACTGGGACTCTGGCCACTCTTGCTTTTGCCACACTTGCGCTTGCTACCCCTGCTCTTGCCTTCCTCCTGCACCTTGGCACAGTGCAGTCTCCTCCAGTAGAACTACCCCTGAGAAACCTGTTTGCATGCTAATAGACTTGCTGTACTGTAATTCTTTACTGCTTCATCAAGAAGAACCAGGTTTCTCCTGTTAACAGCCACAAGGAGAATCAAAATGTGTAAGTTCTTAAGAGCCAGAAATAAAAGGCTTTCATGGGACCCTTTCTCTTAGAGTTGCTATGAGATGTGCTTGGGTGACATGTTTCTCATCCTCTCCGCGCTGTGGCCACCCTTTGGTACAAAGTCCCACTTTGGGCTGCCCTGTGTACCCGAGGTCTCCGTGTGGACAGCAGCATCCCAGAGACCCTGAGCCTCTATGGTGTGAGCTGGAGGGCATTTCTGGGAGTTCTCATTGGTTACGAAATTTGAATGCCGCACGTTTGTAGGTAAATCAGAACTCTAGGAATTCTGGTAGTCTTGGAGAAAGGGGGTTACAATGACAACTGCAGGATTTCCTGAAATGATAGAGCTACATTTGACCCATCGACGTCCAGAGAACACATGTGTCTGCAGACACGAAAGGGGTTTTACAGAAAGTAACCCCACAGGGTGATCTGGGCGTAGATCCTCAATGGGCCGGTCACCGTGAGTGATCACGCCCCAGGCCTCAAACTCTAGTAAAAGGTTTTTGAGCCAACCTGCATATCATTCTTGTGCATCTAGGTTAACACACCTCAACACGCCAGAGGAATCCTCTTTCTGAGAGGGTTTTGTTAACTGTCCTGTATTCCAGTCCTCACCTTGCTTTCTCCTACTTTAATCTTCCTTAAGTTCCCTTCCTAATTCAAACACAGCAGAAAAACTGTCATCGGAAGAATTTTTCTCAGTCTGTTGAGATCTTGTTTCCAAGATGTATCCTCTGTTTGGCTCAAATAAACTTTTATAAAAATTCTCCACAGGTTTGGATATCTCACATCTGTCCTGCCTTTGTTACTTTCTTGAGTCTTGCAAGCCCCCTGAGTGGACTTTGTCTCAGTCTCGGGACCACAGACAGCAGAGCTGTGCTTCCTGAGAGAACAGGGATGTCAGCTCCCGGCAGAAGGGAACACGTTTTGAAGATTTTCCCCATGCTGGTCAGAACCCAGCGTCCTCTGAGATGACGGGACCCCAGAGAGATTCTAAAGAACTAGGGCCCGTGGGCTGTAAGAAAGGGCAGTGTTTACCTCCTAGCAGTCCTTTGGAAGAAGCCGGGCCCTGGCTGAGGAGGGGCTTGACATAGGCGTTGGGGGGTTCGGGCCAGGAAGGCAGCTCTGAACCGAGGGAGCGGAGAGAGCAAGAGGAGCCGCCTCCCCGCGAGGCCGCTGTGTCTGTGCTGAGGGCAGCGGGGGTGGCTCGTTCGGTGGAGAGACTCTTCGTCACCGAGCCCCTGGCCCAGGTCTCTCCAAGCACGGGCTGGAGGACGCTGCTGCACGTGGTAATATTTCCTGTTAAGCCAGCCAGCCTAAGCTGTGTTTTATCACAAATCTACTTCTAGATTCTTCCACATGCGGAAAACTGACCAGTAAAAAGATGGAGATATTACTTCTGAGTGTAGGGTTGAGAAGCAGATAAAATCTCTTCCTCCAGGGGAAGCCCATACACCACTCGGTTCAGTTTAGATCAAGGACGTATGGGGCATAATCGTCGTACCCAATGAGACTCATAAAAGTTCAAGATCACAGATATGAATAAATCTCTCTCTCTCTCTCTCTCTCTCTCTCTCTCTCTCTCTCTCTCTCTCTCTCTCTCACACACACACACACACACACACACACACACACACACACAGTCTTCCCTCCCCACCCCGGCAACAGTGGGTCTGTGGCCTTAACCCACCGTAGGAGACACATGGCTCCCTCTAGGGGTGACAACATAAACTGTCAGAGAAGCCGAACTTTAACTAGAAACACTGGCCAGTTTCATAATTGGGGCTGGACCTCATCATTAAATCTGGAAAACTAGTGGCTTTAGAGAAGGTGCAACCCATCTTATACCCTCAGACTGAGCCAAAATTACAGGGGAAAATGGAAAAAGTGTGGACAAAAATGTTCTTCTTCACATGGAGTTATGGAAAGAAACCGACCTCTGCATACAGCAGGGGTGTCAAACTCATTTTCACCAGGGGCCGCATCAGCCTCCCGGTTGCCTTCAAAGGGCCGAATGTAATTTCAGGACTGTATCAATGTAACTGCTCCTTAACAGTTAAACGACAGCTGAGCGCTGCTGATGGGTAGAAACAAGGTGCCAGGCCGGATAAAACAAGGTGGCGTCAGGCCCACAGGCCTCGTATTTGCCACCTGTGGCTTATAGAATTAAGTTTTCTTCTAAAAGGTAAAACTTTATACGTACTTTTAAAACACAGAATTTCAAAGTGACTAGGCAAGTCGATCACACAGTGCTGTTTACAGCAGTAATTTACCAGTGCAAAACGTCACAGAATTCAAGTCACAACTTGGAACTCAACATTCAGGCGTTTTATCCCATGCGGTAAAATGTGGTCAGTTTCCACATAAAATTCCTCCTCTGGATATCTTATTCTCAATCAAGTCATTCGTCATCGCCACCATCTCACGCGTTTGACGCGGGACAACAGGAGCCCCGCAGACCAGGCGGGGCCTAGGGAGTGCCTCCTGCTCCCCGCCCTCCGCACAGCCCACCGCTTCCAGGAGTGCAAGGAGCGATCTCTCCGCAGCCCAGCGGGCGGAGGTCAGGCTTCCCTGTCCGCCAGGCCAGGGACCAGGGACCAGGCCTCCTGAAACCCTGGCACCTCCCATCCGAAAGGCTGGTTCCCCGGGTGGCCCAGCAGCGTCAGGCTCCCGGCGCTCGCCTGAGGCGGGCAGAGTCTGCACGTGCAGGTCCAGGGCTCTTCCAGGCTGCCTTGCAACCCTAGGCCGCGGATTTAAGGCCCTGGGAATTCGGACCTTCTGGCCCCGCTCCCACGTGGCCTGCCAGCGCCGCCTTCGAGTGCTGGGGTTCCAGGCGCCTGATTGGACTCACCTGAATTTTGTCCCAGGCTGAGATGAGGCGGATGGGAGTGGGGTAAGTCACGCTTAGGGCACAGGGACAGCACTGAGGAGGAGGGCGGAGTCTTCCTGGGATCCAGATCAGCTCCACGTGGATTTTCACCTTAACCCTGTGTGTCCGTTAGTCCTGCAGTTTTTGGTAAAATCTCGCGGAGGATTGAGGACAGCACTAATCTGGCCTAGTGGTCCCTGCTTATTCTGCATTACAGGTCTGCTGAGATGCAAGAATGCAGAACCCACAGGCAGGTGCCTTAGCATTGTTTGGGGATGGGTGCAGCTGGGTCTCAGAAGGATCTGGAATGGAATGGCAATACCCAAAACACTGGCCTGAATCCTTGGAAGGAAAGGGGAGGGAGTGGGTGGGTTCTCTGGTGAAGGCTTTGCATTGGGCGGGGCGGGGTAAGATTTTATTTCTTTTTAGAGAGAGGGGAAGGGAGGGAGAAAGAGGAAGGGAAACATCCATGTGTGAGAGAAACATCGGTTGCCTCTCCCACATACCCCCAGCCAGAGACCTGGCCTGCCAGCCGGGCATGTGCCCTGACCCGGAACTTGGCCGGTGGACGCCCAGCCACATGGATCAGGGCAGGCCTGGCATTTTGTAACGACCCTTTCCTGCCGTCCCAAGCCGGGATTCCTCTGCCTCCTCAAGCCTTTTCAAACAGGCAGAATTCGATGTAATGAAAGAAGGAGGAAAGGAAGGAAGTAGCAACTGCTTTTATATCCCTGCTCTAGGTTAGGGCTTATTGTCTTCCTTAATATGCTTTTCTTGATATTTCATTTAAGAAATTTCCTTTAATGACATTTACTTCAATGATTTTTACTTTAATTTATATTTAACGTCAGTATTTAAATGACAGTTTGTGAAAACATTTTAAATGGAGAAAATATATTAATCAATATAATTAAAAATTCCCCAGAAAGGTTGTATGGTTTTCCTCTTTTATGACACAAAAAAAAATCGTTGTTGAAAATACCTTTTAGGAAAAAATGTCATTATCTCATGTTCCTTCCCACATCACCTTTTCTTTCTTTTTTTTTTTTTCTGTTTTTTATTTTTTCTTGCCTGCAAGGTTTCTTTTGAGAAATCAGCTGGTAGTCTTACAGGAACTTCTTTGTAGGCACACATTTTATTGATTATGCTATTACAGCTGTCCCATTTCCCCCCTTTATTCCTCTCTGCCCTGCACCACCCCTCCCACCCACATCCCGCTCCCCCTTAGTTCAAGTCCAAGGGTTGTACATATAAGTTCTTTGGCTTCTCCATTTCTTATACTATTTTTAACCTCCCCCTATTTTGTACCTACCATTTCTGTTTCTTATTCCCTGTACCTTTCCCCCTCATTTTCCCCCCACCCCCTCCCGCTGATAACCCTCCACGTGATCTCCATTTCTGTGATTCTGTTCCAGTTCTAGCTGCTTGCTTAATTTGTTTTGGTTTTTAGGTTCAGTTGTTGATAGGTGTGAGTTTGTTGTCATTTTACTGTTGATATTTTTGATGATATTCTTTTTCTTAGAAAGTTCCCTTTAACATTTCATGTAATAAGGGCTTGGTGATGGTGAACTCCTTTAATTTGACCTTATCTGGGAAGCACTTTATCTGCCCTTCCATTCTATATGACAGCTTTGCTGGATAGAGCAATCTTGGATGCAGGTCCTTGCCTTTCATGACTTCGAATACTTCTTTCCAGACCCTTCTTGCAAGGTTTCTTTTGAGAAATCAGCGGATAGACTTATGAGAACTCCTTTGTAGGTAACTGTCTCCTTTTCTCTGGCTCCTTTTAACATTCTCCCCTTATCTTTAATCTTAGATAATGTAGCTATGATGTGCCTTGGTTTATGCTTCCTTGGGTCCAACTTCTTTGGGACTCTCTGAGCCTCCTAGACTTCCTGGAAGTCTCTTTCCTTTGCCAGATTGGGGAAGTTCTCCTTCATTATTTGTTCAAATAAGTTTTCCATTTCTTGCTCTTCCTCTTCTCCTTCTGGCACCCCTATGATTTGGATGTTGGAATGTTTAAAGTTGTCCCAGAGGTTCCTAAGCCTCTCCTCATTTTTCTGAATTCTTGTTTCTTCATTCTGTTCTGATTGAATGTTTATTTCTACCTTCTGCCCCAAATTGTTGATTTGAGTTCCAGTTTCCTTCCCTTCACTGTTGGTTCCCTGCACATTTCTCTTTCTTTCACTTTGCACAAGCCTCACTTTTTCCTCTGTTTTGCAACCATACTCAACCATTTCTGTGAGCATCCTGATTACCAGTGTTTTGAACTCTGTGTCTCATAGGTTGACTGTCTCTTCATCACTTAGTTCTGTTTTTGGAGCTTTGATCTGTTCTTTCATTTGGGCCATATATATATATATATATATATATTTTTTTTTTTTTTTTTTTTGCCTGGGTGTGCCTATTATATTGTAAGGGGCAGAGTTTTAGGTATTCGCCAGGGCAGGGCAACCCACTCTGTTGGGATATGGCACTGTGTGGGGGGAGGGGTCCAAAAGAGAACAAGGTCACTTGCTCAGCTCTCTGCCAGCTTTCAGTCACTTCCTCCACTACCCACAAACATATTGGACCCTTCTGGTGCTGATTCCCGAGTTGGTGGGTTTGTGTACATTCTAGGACCCTGTGGGTCTCTCCAATGAACTCTCCTGTGAGGATGATAGTTTCTCCTGCTGCCACAACCCCCACAGATTTTTACAGTCAGAGGTTTTGAGGCTTTCTTTCCCTGCACTGGAGCCCTGGGTTGCAGGGTCTGTCTGCTCCCCAGTCGTTCTTCCCAGTTTATCCTCACACAGACGTGGGACCGCCGCTCCACCAGCCACAGCCTTGCTGAGTGTCCTCTCCACCCCTCCTACCGGTCTGGGTGAATGTTTCTTCTTTAATTCCTTGGTTGTCGGACTTTCATACAGTTCGATTTTCTAAAAGTTCTGATTATTTTTTATTTTTAAACTTGTCATTGTCCTTATTTTGGTTGTTCGAGGAGGCAAAGTATATCTACCTTCACCTTCATCTTGGCTGGAAGTCTGACATCACCTTTTTCTATGTACAGTTTGAATTCCTTTGATAAAAATGGACTCAAGGTTCACAAGAATTTGTAAACTAGTTTCTACTTAGGATTAAATTGATAAACCTAGAGCCACAATCAGAAGCATTTTTTTTTTTTACTGTGGTAATGTGTATGTAACATACAAAGTCTACTTTAACTATTTTTAAGAACACAGTTCAGTGGCATTAAGTTCATTCACACTGTTGTGCAACCATCACCATGGTCCGCGTTCAGAACTTGTCGCCTTCCCAAGCTGAAACTCTGCACTCATTAAACAATAACTCTGCATTCTTTTCACTCCCAGCCCCTGGTAACTGCCATTCCACTCCCTGTCTCTGTAAATTTGACTACTCTAGGATTGACGAAAGAAACGTCCAAACCTGTAGAGAACTTTTACGAGTTCATTTGAGCCAAACTGACAACATATGCCAGGGAGCAAGATCTCAAATGCTCCAGAGAACAATAGTAAAAATATTGGGAGTTTCCTAGTCGCTTAAATGAAGAACCTTATTTTGGCACAGTTCCCCTTCCAGGGTTACGTTAGGCCAGTGTGGGTACCCTGCCGGGCTATGTAGGGGCAATGCAGGGTTAACTTCTTGAAAATAGTAACTAAGGTTCACTGGCTGCCTCCTAGGTATTGTTAAACATCATGACTACAAACAGGATTTAATAGCCGAGTCGTTTTTGTTCACTCAGGCAGTCAAATTATCATGAACAAGGACTGTACAATTGTACCTAATATTTTTAACAGTTCTAATAATTTGCACCCCAAGATCTGAGGCTTGCATATTAAATACAGGTTTGTTGAAGTGAAATGTATAGTTTTATTACACACAATGATGAAAGAGTTACTGGTATCATGCTGAAGTCAATGCTCCAATTTGGTTCTTGTTATCCAGTCAGCGTCAGGGCTGGATACCTCTATCTCTATTGTGCTGTGAACAATGTCACGTGAATAAAAGGGTCCCAGAGTCGTTGCATTTGGGAACCACTGGCTGAACGGGTCTCACTACCACAGAACGGATGCAATGACATACAGTGACAGTGTGTGCTGTAAGTCACTCAGAGCTGCCAGCACACAAGCAGAACCCTACCTGACCACAGAATGCTTTCTTTAGAGCACCGCGCAGCACCTATGCTCCGCAGGACGCACTCCCAGAGATGCTGATGGTTGGTTTGCTTTTTAAATTCAAGTAATGTCAGTTGTAAGGGCAAGAATCAGAGTTTGCTGAGCTTGCTGTACAAGCAGGCATTTGCTTGAAGGCAGCCTTTCATTTCAGGTGAAGCTATCCCAAGGTCAGCGCTGGCAGGGACCACAGAGATCACAAGATCTGTGGCTGTAGAATGGGTTCTATAATAAACCACCTGACGATTCTAACGTCGTTATTTGCAACCTAACAGCTAGGTCCCTTTGCAATCTGTCTCTGACCCTTCTTGAGTAACTAGGCCATCTTGCAGCTTAAACTTGAACTCTGCCCACCTGACCAGCTGCATTCCCTGCATTGTCCATTTCACCACAGCACTTGTTTTACCAGTTTACTTTATGGACTCCAAGGGAAACTGAGGCATCGCCCATGCCTCTCAGCCCCTCCCCTGCTGACCATATCTTATGAGTGATTCCAAGCGTTGACTACCTCCTGGGACTTCATCTGCTGACCATGAGTCAGCTGAAACTGCCCATTATTCTTATGTCACAAGGCCACCTGCTGACACCGCTGAGTCAGCAGAACTTGGGAGCGTCCAGTTGCCCCACCAATCAGAAAATGAATGATGGATGTTTATGGGCTTGTTAACCTAGCAACCCATCCCCTTGACTCTCACTTTTAAAACCCTTGCCTTATTCTTCCCACCTTAGAGTGTGTCTTTGGTTCATGCCAAAGGCTACGTTCTGTCAACTTAAGAAATGTCCAAACCTGTCAGAATTGTTTATGAGTTTATTTGAGCCAAACTGATCACAATTGCTGGGAAGCAAAACCTCAACAGGTTAAGAAACTACTCTGGAAAAATGGCAGTTTTGCACGTTATTTTATAAATTAGAATCAAGAGAAGACAAAAGTGGGTCACAGGAAACCCACTGGTGATAGATTAGGGAGGTGGGAGAAAGCAAAGCGGGAGAAACCTCTGGGATTGGATAAGAAGTAAAATAACAGACACGTCTTTTACTTAGGTGGGTACAGGATAGTTAACAGTCTACAATGAACACAATAACAATGAGGAGATTTGTGGTCTCCCCTGGTGTGTGTGGTGCGTGTGCTTTGGGGGTGTCCAGAAAAAAGAAATCTGTGTTATCAGAGATGCAGAGAGGCAACAGACAGGCTCCATTAAGGCGAAGATTGACTTTTGTCCGGGAAGACTGTAGCCTAAGGACATAACTGCCCATGACCTGCTTTTAGTTAGAAAGTTTTAACTTCAGGCCATCCCACGTGGTTACTTCAGGTGTTCGAGTCTGTACCGTTCCTGACTGAGGCCTCCCCTGAGGTTGCCAGGATCAGGCCCCTTTCACCCTCAGTTCTGATTTGCCTATCATATCAGAATAAAAGTCCCTTTAATTCCTCAGAAGAGTCCTGTGGACTTTCATTCACACACCTGAGGAACTTAAAAAAATACACGTGGCTAGACAGCCTGCCGGGATGTTCTAATGGGGGCTGGACGCGGGCCCGTGGGAAAGACTCCCACGTGGGTTCCAGAACGCAGCCTCTGATCCAGAAATCCAATGACCAGCATTGGGGCATCCATCAGCAGTTTTCATTCCTTAAAGTCCTACTTACTGGTTTCTTTCCTTCAATGAATAAGAACCAAGTGCCTTCTCTGTTCCAGGCTCCATGCCTGGCAATGGCTTGACTGCATGCTAAAATCAAACAACGGAAGTTTTTCTTGCATCGGCTTTAGTCTGAGAGAGACTATTCACCTTCATTTAAACTGGACCATTTAGAACCTTGAAAGAACTTTTCTAAAATAGATTTCCAGTAGATGTTTTATATATTCTATTGAAGTTTTTAAACAGAAAAAAAAAAAGCCATTCAACATAAAAAGAGACACTTGTGAGACCGTGATTTATAATAATGTATATCTGCTCTTCATCTCCACCCCCCTTGGAATGTCCTAGGTGATGAGAGCGACAAAGATGCCTCTTGTTCTGTGAATGAAGTGACTGTTTAACCACCCACATGAATTAAGAACAACTAATCTGAATCTGTTTTAGAAAGATGTTTAAATTACTGCAGAGCCCACCTTGAATTCGACACAAAATACTGTATGTAGCCTGGAGAGAAACAGCAAAACTCAGACAGCTGTCTCCATGTCTGGAAAACCCCAAACTAAGCTCTGGAGCCCCAGTAAACCTGGTTAAATAACACAGGAGTATCATTTGGATAGGGACTCTAATTTTTTAAATAGAAAGGACAGCCAAATTAAACTACCTCATCAGTATCATCCAAGGGAACTGAGAACAGAGTCCAAGTATTGACCATTAGCCATTACTGGGAAATGGCTTGGTTAGACCATTCAAAGGGGACAACAGCACAGGTTATGAAAACAACAGGGCAAGATGCACGATAAACTAAAAGAGCAGAAATCAGCTTCTCAGGAAGCACTGCATCATTTACATGCTCCATTACTAAAAGTCCTCCTCTGCAGAATTTTAAGATTACATGCCACACACGTTGCTAAATAGAAAACATGAGCACATATCACCATTACATTGATATATATGTATATATGTTGAACCCTTGGAATTATCAACATTTAAGGGATTAGCAAAAAGGAACCAACAGAACAGACTGAAATAGAGCTAGAAGACACAGAAGCCAAGAAAGAGTTCCAAGAAAGGAGTACCCAACAGGGCCCAAAGCAGCAAAGAGCTCGGAGAGAACTAAGGTGCCCAGTGGATTGGGGCACCAGAGTCATTGGTTACCTGGACAAGAACAATTTCAGTAGACTTTTTTTTTAAATATATTTTATTGATTATGCTATTACAGTTGTCCCATTTCTCCCCCATCATTCCCCTCCACCCTGCACACCCCCTCCCACCCACATTCCCCCCTTTAGTTCATGTCCATGTGTCATAAGTTCTTTAGCTTCTACATTTCCCACACTATTCTTGCCCTCCCCCTGTCTATTTTCTACCCACCGTCTATGCTACTTATTCTCTGTACCTTTTTCCCCTCTCTCCTCCTCCCACTCCCCTGTTGCTAACCCTCCACGTCATCTCCATTTCTGTGGTTCTGTTCCTGTTCTAGTTGTTTGCTTAGTTTGCTTTTGTTTTAGGTGTGGTTGTTAATAGCTATGAGTTTGCTGTCTTCAATTTCAGTAGACTGTTAAAGGCAGAAGCTGGTTTACAGTAGGTTAAGGAAAGAAAAGGAAGTCTGAAAAATCTTTAAAAAAATAATTTTGTTAGTTTATTAAACAGGGGTCATAAACACTGTTGTTGTTGTTGTTTTTTTTAATTGATTTTTGGAGAGAGAGAGAGAAAGAAGGGAGAAAGAAAGAAACATTGATTTTGTTGTTCCACTTACTTATGCATTCATTGGTGGATTCTTGTGCCTGCCCTGATTAGGGATTGAACCCACAACCTCGGCATATGCGGTTAACACTCTAACACCAACTGAACTACTCACCCAGGGCATTGAAAAACCTTTCAACATTTCATTCATTCATTCATTCTCACATGTACTGAGGCTACTGGGTATAAACCAGTGGTTAGTTCTGAAGGGAGGAATGGAAAGAGAAATTGAGGCTTTAAAATTTTTCCCAAGTACTTAGAGCCCCATTGGCCTATGAAGCATTCAGCGTTCTGACTCACTCATGCATGCTTTATGTATATGATACAGTACAAACTGTTGAAAGCAATGAACAAAAGGTGAATTAAGTGATCAACATTCAGTGCAGTATCAGCCTTAGGTAAATATCTTCCCAGTGGTACAAGGGTGTCATGATTTATCCACTGGGGTAATTTCTTCTTCGCTCAAGATCGCCCATTCTCTGTAGCTGAAGACGAGTCCTGAAGGCATTTGGACATTTCTACAGCATTAAATGGTAGCTTCTCAAAATGAAAGTCCCTCCACTTTGCATACAGTGTCTGAGCTCCAGTTGCAATATCCTCCGCCACAAAGCTTTCGATTTTTATAAGTGGGATGTCAAATGTCTTGTACCTCACATAGATCCCCCAGTCGTGGCTGCAGTCCTGTTTACCGCAGAATATCTTTGCTTTCTTCTCAAAAATCCCCACATTCTTTGGTCTGGGGTGTGATGCAGTCACAAAGCACTCCCTGAAAGCCTCTCCAATCACAGTGTAATGGCATTCCTATAGAGGAAGAGAGAGAACATAGACAACAGAATGTTACAAGTTCACAATTGTTTTTAAAAAAAACCCCACAATAGTCTGAGATGAAGAGCAGGTGGGACCCTACTTATTTTACATACGGGGAAAAAAGGAAATATGGATTCACCTGAAGGCCAACGCAGAACCCGTACAGCCTGATGCACAACTACAAGTGAGGGCTGGGGGCGGAGGGACAAGTGAGTTGATAGGGGACTCTCAAGAAGAAGAGGACTAAGAAGTTTCCAGGCAACTTAGCTTCTTGAAGTAGATACTCTTTATTAGTTTAGAAAGAAAAGGGGTATTTGTTGCAGATCTGTGAAGCTGGAGTTCACCAGTGGCCTGACAGGCATCATTCAAAAGATACAGGGAAAAAGAGCAAAGGGTCAATGTGGATCTGAACAAGGGGAGGGACTAACAGAGGCCCCACCTACAGCTAACTTTAGAGCAAAGCTAAAGAAAAAAAAAGCCAGGCTACACAGAACAAATGCAGATCCTCAGGATCTTACCAGTCCCTCAGGAAAACACACAGTCTAAAAGGGCCATTTTTAATAGGAAAAAATCACCCAGCTGAAAGGATCTTTTATAATTAAAGAAGCAAACTCAGAAAGGTCTGGAAACTTGCCAATACTGCCCCTAATATGCTTCCTGCTCAAAGAGTGGGCCTGATTAGAGACTCAGCTTTCCGAAGAGCAAACAGAACCCTAAAGAAATAATCACCCATCGTCTGAACCAGCGCAGGCCCTCCACCCAACCCTCCGTTAGCAGCAGGTAAGTAATATCCCGTTTCCATCTTTTGAGATTTTTCTAACCTTTTATTTAAAAATGAAAATAAATATTTTTTTTTAATTTATTATTTATTTATCTTTTTAGAGGGGAAGGGTAGGAGAGAAGGAGAGGGAGAGAAATATCAATGTACGGTTGCCTCTCGTGTGTCCCCTGCCAGGAACTGGCCCGCAACCCAGGCATGTGCCCTGACTGGGAATCGAACCGCGATCCTCTGGTTCGCAGGCCCGCGCTCAATCCCTGGCTAGGGAATTTCAGGGGAAAAGGGGAAGGATTTACAGAAACAAGTAAAAAGGACACATGGATAAAAACTATGGGGGGGTGGAAATGGGAGGGAAGGGCTGGGGTGGTGGGTTGGGGTGAGAATAAAAGACAGAAAACTGTACAAGATCAACAATTAAAATAAAAATTTAAAAAAAATAAAAATAAAAAATAAAAATGAAAATAAATAAATAATATATAACATTTATTTACTTGTATTTATTTATATAATCTGCAGGTACTGTGTTTTAACAATAAGGAGATACTTTGTTTATAAAAGTGATTCACATCCCAAGAAGAAAGTTCAGAAACATAATAAGTATGGGGAGAAACAAATCATGGAGCCTTGCTGCAAAATAATAATACGCGTTGGTATATTTCCTGTAATCTTTTCTCTGTACAATTTTTCTGTATTTTTATACTGACAGTGTTATTGCTGCTACTATTTCACACAGCTACAATCGTAGCATATTTATAATTTTGTATCTTGGTTATTTTTCCACTTTACAAGGAGTTTGTACGGAGTTTTTCATTATACTATGTAAACTTCATAATCATTTTGTTTAATAAACCTTACTTTGGAATATTTAGATTTATAGGTAAGTTACAAATATAGTCCAGAGTATTCTTATATACCCTTCAGCACCTTTTCTGAATGCTAGCATCTTACATACCATACTACATTTCTCCGAATTAAGAAGTTAATATCGGCCCATTACTATTAACTAAACTACAGATTTTACCTCTCTTCCTAGTAATGTAACAGGGTACAGAGTGAGGGTTCCTGAAAACAGCAGAGCATTTTCCCGACAAACCTCAACTGGGGGAAGGGGGAGCAGATGATACATTGTTTAAGATACTTTGCATAACCATGGCAAGTATACAGCTGTCCTGCCACCCTGGGCAAAGGCGTACATGACATTCAGAGCATTCAGTGACTGATGACAGCCAGGGGAGGTGGATGACCCTGTGTCACAGGGAACTCTTGCCCTGACTAAAGATGGCAGCGGAAAGAAGGTAAAAGATATGGGGGAACTGGCAAAAGTAGCACATGGTAGGAGGGGCTGGATATGAAGTCACACTAGGAAGTTCTGGGCAGAGCTTTTAAAATAAGGGCGGGCTAAGAGATAAGGGGATTCCACCTTATCTCTGGAGGAGGTTTGGAAGAGAGGAGGTAGAATCCATGCAGGAGGAAAGGACGTAAGGAGAGAGCTGATGGGGCTGTGCAGGAATCTGCCTAACCAAGTACGGATTCCTGGGAGATGCCTGGAACTGAACTCAACTGTGACCAGGAATGCTGAGCCACAGACTTCGCCTTTCTGAAGGACATACGGAGAAGTCACTCTCTTGGGACGTGTGCCTTTCGGGATTTCACCATGATCCAGTGCAACACGGCATATGTTTTCCTGAACCACTACGTGGAGACTGAGATCAGCCTACCCCAGATCCTGAAGGAGAGAGCTGCTGCGAGAGGATGGCGACTTTGAAACCCACAAGGGCATTTCCAGAGGGGATGAAGCCCTTTTTGTGTAGTCAGCAGCTTAAGAACAGATAAAGATATGGGGAACTTCTGGGCATGGTTCCGGCTTATAGCCTTTTGGGGAGCAAGGGAAGTGCTGGGTCTTGTGGGAGAACAGGGCTCTGAACAGGAGTGCTCTCAGCATCCCCCTCCCAGGTTGGAATCCTGTAAATAAAAACCTCTTTCCTTCACACTAATTGTTGGGTCATGCATCAAGGTGCCACATGGACAAGCCCCTGGTTACTTGGTTACAGTAATACCCTTTTATCTGTTCTAAAATCTAATCCAGGAAACCACAGTGCATTTAGGATACCCATTATTTTTAATGGCTACATAATTTTTAATTAAGTGGCTGTGCAGCAATTTTTAAAACTACTTCTTTTTTGTCGAAATTAAGGGTTTCTTTTAACTTCTTAGCTTTTGTAAAATACATGGACCAAGACATGATAAAGCTGTAAGGAAATAATAGTAATCTCTTTATAAATAACTCACCATTAGTTGGTTAGCTTTAATTAGTGCTAAAAAAAAATGACCCAGTGCTCTTTGTGAAAAAAGCTGCTTACTTACCTCTATCATTCTTATATCAGCCGTATAACATGCAAAGGCTTTGCACTTTCTGCAGAGCAGCTTGTAATTTTTCTTATCAAGTACAGGTTCTGCTTTTCCTTGATTATCCCTGATTAATTTTTCATCAATCTGTATCCGGAGAATCTAAATGGAAAAAAAGAAAACCCTCATAAATGTAGTTTAAGTATAACTAGAACACACACAACACACACACACGTCGTTTACTCTGCATTCACATACACTTCCACGAACATGTCATACCTGGAAGCTGTGTAAAAATCCCATAGATAATTTTATTGGTGCACCTAACTTTCTGTTAGTCAATGTTTAGCTGTGGCCTCCAATCAGTCTTTTAATTTCCTCATCAAAGTTGCCTATAAAAGCACTAAAGATGGCCATAAAATAGTTATGTGAACAATGCTTTCTACTTCAGTAGCTGGCAAAACTTAAAATGTCCTTCACTAATAGACATATGATATGCATTGACTGTTTCAGACATAATTACACCCACTTCCAGGCATAAACCCACCAAATGAAACAGCAGGCAGAAGAGCCCTCACCATTTAAAATCTTTTTATCTCTCTCCTCTTACAACCACAGAGAGTACTGACTGCATTCTATTTTGAAATTTAGGCCTTGGCCAAGTACAAGGCCTAAATAAACTTACGTTTATTTAAAATTAACATAAGAAGATTCTAAAGGGTGCAGAGAGGAAGGCAGACCAGCTAGGAACCTTGGAATCCCAGAACAACACGGCTGTAAATGTCCTGGGTTTTCTCTTCACTGCACATATCCCAGATTGGAGCTGAAGAAGCGGGCAACCAGAAATGCCTACAGGCACGGATAAAGTCTCAGCAAAAGCCTACTCCCTCCAGCCAAAGGGCCAGGAAAAGAGGAGCCTAGAAAGACAGAAAACTTTTAGCCAGTAACTATTTGACTCCAGCCAAACACCAAAGAATAAAACCAAATCAAACCAAACAAAAAACCGTGACCAAACCTCCACCCGTGCCAGTGCAGGCTGAGTGGGGAACCTAGATTTTCACTCTGTACGGCCGTAACGAAGCACCCCAACACTCCCACCCGGTAGGTGGTGTCCGAGAAGGCCGAGAAGAGAGCCAGGACTTCCATCCCTGCTTACTAGTAGCTCCCTTGCGTCTGGTGTCAGCAGAGGCTATGTGGGGAGCCAAATCTCCCACTCCCACCCAGCAGTAACAAGGAGTCTCCTCCTCGTTGGCATCAACAGAGGCCAAACGGGGAACCTAGACTTGTACCTCCACCTCCCAGTGACAAGACAAGGTCCCCCCGCCTGCTCTGCCAGAACAGTGTCAGAAAAAGCCAGCTAGCACAGAAGGTTCAATAAGATCCCAAGCCTCATAATGTAATATGAAAATGTTCGGGTTTTCATAAAAAATCACTCCTCATATAAAAAGCCAGAAAGATCTCAAACCGAATGAAAAAAAGACAAGCAGTACATGCCACCACTGAGAAGACAGAGATGTTATAATTATCAGAGAAAGATTTTTTAAAGCAGCCACAATAAAAAGGCTTCAGTGAGTATTCATAAACACTCTTGAAACATGAAAAACTGTAAAGGCTCAACAAAGAAATGGAGGCTATGAAGAAGGACCAAATGGAAATCGCAGAATTGGAAGATGTAATAGTTAAAGTAAAAAGCTCAGCAGATGGGCTCAACAGCAAGAAGGAGGGGACAAAGGAAAGAATCAGTGACCTGGAACAGAGAATAACAGATCTTATCCAAATGGAATGAGAGCAAGCATACACAGTGGAAAAAAAAAAATGAGCAGAGCCTCGGGGACCTTTAGGACTATCAGAAAAGATCTGACATTCATGTCACTAGAATCCTGGGCAGAGAGGAGAAAGAGAGCTTAAAAAGTACTAGAAGGAATAAAGGCTGAACATTTCCTAAACTGAACTTAACGTAATACAAACTTATAGATTCAGAAGCCTGAACAAATACCAAACAGGATAAACCCAAAGAAATCCACACTAAGATACATTATAATTAAACTTCTGAAGACTAAAAACATAGAAAGAAAAATGATACCTTACATATAGAGGAAAAACACTCTGAAACCACAGCAGACTGTTCATCAGAGACCACGAAGGTCAGAAGAAAGCGAGACAATATTTTTCAAAGGCTGAAAGAAAAAGCTGTCAACCTGGACTCCCATACCCAGCAATGTGCTTTCAAAAATAAAGGGGAAATCAAGACAATCTGAGATGAAGGGGAACTAATAGAATTTGTTCACCAGTGGAACTTCCCGAAAAGAATGTCAAAAGAAAGTTCTCTAAACAGAAGGAAATGATGAAAGAAGGAATCTTAAAACACCATAAATGAAAAAAGAACATGGTGATTCCCACACTGTCAGCTGTAAAAGGTCTGCCTTGTCTCACTTGTGTGTGGGGTTGACGCTCTCATATCAGATGGTATTTTATCAGGGTTCCAGGTAGAACCAGACAGCCCAGGTGCAAACCCTGTTCCTACCAGCTGTGTGATGTGGGGCAAGTGCCTCAGTTTCCTCAAATACAAAATGGGAACAACTATAGCATCTACTCTGTGGGCTGCTGGGAGGTGACGCGTGTGAAGAACCACCTAGCACAAGCTAGATGCTCGTCAGTGTTATCCTCGGTTTTAGGCTAGTCACGTGCTAAAAACCATGAAAATGTTAATGACAACATTTTGTACTTTAGTATTGGGTTAGGGCAATCTCCATTCATCACTTACCTTTTTAGAAATATCATAGCCATGTTTATGTATTTTCCATATAAACTCTGAAACCATTTTATCACGTTGGAAACATACTTTGATTCTGGGTTGCAATAAGCCTCTAAGTGAATTTGGAGCAAATGCACAACTTTAAAATATTCAGCCATTCCATTCAAGAGCAGAGCATTTCTTTTCTTTTGTCTTAACTTACCTCATACATCTCAGTAAAAGTTTAATAGTCATCATTATTCCTGCTTCAAACATTTGTGGTTAGGCCAGTAGGTATAGTAGTTAAACAGGTGAGCTTTGCCAGCTCTACCCCTAACTAACTGTGTGATTTATTGCTACCGCAGCTCTTCATGCCTCAGTTTCCCTCCTATAAAATGATGTAATGAGAGACTCTACTGCAGGGCTTGGTGGAGGGGGATAATCCATGTTCTGTATGTGTGAGTTACCATCACTGCTGTCACTGCGAATGGCAATCTCCCTCTCCTTCACATCTTCTAACTAGGTACTCATCGTTCATAGAAAATGCATTGATTTCTAAAGCTCTTCAAATTCAAATAAAATTCGACTTAAATAAATAAATTTAGGGCTGGAATGTAGGAAAACAATCAAAACATGATTTCCCAAATCCTACTCCCAATTCTTTCACCTGAAATTATCTTCACTGTTTTTGTAAAAAGAATGTTTATGCCTTATATTTTTTTAAATAAAGATTTCATGTATTTATTTTTAGAGACAGGGGAAGGGAGGGAGAAAGAGAAGGGAGAGAAACCCCGATATGAAGATGATATATCAAAATGGTTGCCTCTCGGGAGCCCCCAACCAGGGACCTGGCCTGCAACCCACGCATGTGCCCTGACGGGGAATTGAACTGGCAACCTTTTGGTTGCAGGAAGATGCCCAACCCACTGAGCTATACCAGTCAGGGTGATGCCTCCTTTTTTCAACTCAGTTTTTCGCTGCTATAAAACTGTTACATTATGTGTACTTATTTCCATTTCCTTTGGATAAATTCCTAGAAGTGAAATTCCTGGGTTACAGGGTACACATTTCCCTTTGAACAATTTTAATGTCCTTTTCCCAGATATGGATCTAGTCACTACTTAGGGCAGACTGGGGTGGGGAGAATGTGACAGGATTGAGGGTAAAGATACAAACTTGCCCTTTGGGTATCCAACTTTTAAAAATTCACTTAAGTCTAATGATATTAAATTATGTACTAAAATGCAATTAAATACTCATAACCCCAAATATTTTATTTTATTTTTAAATCTTTATTATATTTCATAATCCCAAATATTTTCTATGTTACTACAGGTAATAAATCCCAGTAAGTTAAACCTATTACAGCTATACTTAAAATAACTCAATAACTGGACAAAGCGGCTCTATCATCACCACGAATTAACCTGTACAGCACACTGACTCTCCCCTCCACCTGTGGTTGGAGAGGCAGCCCAATACCGGGGACTGAGGCGGAAAAGAGCAAAACTATGAAACCCTGACTGTGTGCTGTCATGGGTACAAATCATGCTGGAAAATGAACTTCATTTTACCCCACATCTCATTCTCTACTCTATGAGGAAGGAAAGTGGGCTTCCTCATTTTGTTTTCAAATTAGAACTGTGAAAAATACCCTTTATACCTTATTTCTCTGGAATGAAATACTCCCAGAGTCTGAAGCTTCCCTCACGGAAACCAGTCCTTAGATACCCCTGGACCATCCACATGTTAAAACGGCTGCAGAGTAACCAGCGATCCCCCAGGGACCACCGCGCTCTAAGGCAGGCTGGCCACAGCAGGCAACGAACAGTGCGGCTTTGGGGCTGGGGAAGAAAGCACACACTCTCCACCTCCATCCACCCAGTGACGGCCCTAAAGAGCACCAAGCTTCTCCCCTCTCTCCTGCAGAGTTTCTTCCTCCCATTAAAGCCAACACGCAGGGGCCAGGGTGCTCAGCTCCAATGTCTGAGCCCTTACCCAAATGACACAGAGGGAGCCATTATCAATGACACATTGATAGGGGACTCAAGACTTGGAAAATTTTAGCTTAAGGTAAAAAGTTTTAAGTCTAGCAAGTAATGTGTATGTTAAAGCTTTTGTTTCAGAAACTGAAGATAAGGCCTGTTCTGGCTCCGGGAAAACAGCCAACCTCCTGGGGCACTGGCTAGAGACTACCGCCTGGGGACAAGTGGAGGCATCCGGGCCACTGTGCTCCAGGGAGAGACAGACAACCACCCGCCCCTGGGAATAGCTAACTTCCCAGGACAGGAATGTTGTAGCTTCTATCACCTAATCCTCCCTGAATCTCAAAGCCCTCACCGTACCTTGTTTATTCCCTGATATAAAAAGTCTGGCCTAGAAAGAGAAGGCAAGATGGTCTGTTAGGGTATGAACCCACCATCTTCTCAGATCGCTGGCCATCTGAATAAAGCACCCATAAAGATTCAACTGCTGTCATTGCTTATTGGGTTTGGTAGTGACAGACAGCCCGAATGCCAGTGTCTTTTCCGGTTACAGTTTTAAGAGTATACGGTTGTCCCTCCCTTATTACACTTCTACTAAACCTCTGAAAGCAAAGCCTTCCTCTTTCAATGGAGCAGCTGGTCATCTATGACAGGACAGGGGCGATGCCAAGCCCCTGAGCTCCTAGCAGACACAGAAGGACTCCTAGCTGCACTTGTCTGGATTCCCTCTCATTCTTCACCATCTCTGCTGATTTTATTTTTCTTTTCAAATTTTTACTTATTGATTTTAGAGAGAGAGGAAGGGAGAAAGAGAGAAACATCGATTTGTTGTTCCACTTACTTATGTATTCACTGGTTGATTCTTGTATGTACCCAGACTGAGGATTGAACCCACAACCTTGGTGTATCAGGACAACACTCTAACCAACTGAGCTACCTGGCCAGTATAGGGAACCATTCCATGTGGGAATATAGCCCAGCTCCCACTCAGAAAGGCCAGTGGGAAGTGAGGTCCAGCACACAGGGCCCACACCCACGGAGAGGTTCTCCTGTGAGGAATCAGGCCTGCATTGTACCTAGGCTGCTATGAGACTTGCTTTTGCTAAAACTCCCTCACCTTGGATTGAGGCAGCAAATATTTACTGCGTATCTTTAAAGTAACTTTCTAAAATCTGTGCTAAACCTCCCAAGTATGGAGTGTAACCAGTTCAACCACCCTTCCCCTTGATCTGCAACATCCTTCTGTTTGATGTAATTAGCGACATTCTTTCCTTTGTTGTCTGTAAAAGGTAATCACCTACAGCAAACCTGTGCATAGTAAATGAGGACCATCCTCGATGTAATGTACCCAGAGAAGCAATAAAAGCCTGTCCAGGCAGGGGCCGGGGCCCTCTCTCTCACTCACAGAGTGGCCTTGCCATCCCTTTTCTCCACAGGACTTCTGTAGTCCGTGTGAATTTGTTTGTAGCCATCACAACACATGGGTCCTGCTGGCCAGGATACACATCAGGCCAGGGCACCATTTTCTCTCTGCGGGTGTTAGGGGAATCCCAAATGCTATTCAATAGCCTAATTCAACAGATACATAACCCATTTTCTCCCCACTCCACTACTTGACCTGGTGTGCTGGCTACAGAAGACTGTCTATGCCTGGTCCAGCCTCCATCTGCCTCAGTCGACCTTTACTCTATTGCTCTGCCACATATGAGTCTAATAAGTAGCTTGTCCGTCCATGGAGTAGATAAATATTACTCCATAGGTACCAAAGCTAATATGGTTTTAAGGTCTTTATTGGCAGCATCCCTATGTCCTAGAGGCTCGGTGAAAATCCCCTATCCCTCAGTAAAATTAAGAAGGAAAATTAGAAGGAACTAAAGAATTTCCCTGCAATTCTCACTGAAAATTTGGAAGAGGTATTTTCAAATATCTTGATCTCCAAACTTTAGGAAGAAACATTTTTTAAAATGAGTAAACGCTGACATAAAGCTGTATTTTTTTTTTTTTTTTTTTTGCTAAAATAATGGTTAAGTTCCTTTACGTCACTGTTTCTCAGTACTTTTTGACCACTGAGATTATGTCTTAAAACTGGGGACCCTGTGGAGTTGCTCTCCTGAATTGGAAGGTTCATCTTCACCTTCATGAAAAGTGTGCCTCACACCTGTGTCCAAAAATGACTCATTTTTTTGAGCATTTATTTTATATCAACACTGTGCTAAGCAATGCATACATCTCAGTTCATCCCCCAAATTTTCCTGTGAGTTTAGTGCCATTATTTCTCTAACTTTACAAATGAGGGAACTGATGATGTAAGTAACAACCTGAACTCACTCATAAGTGGCAGAACTGGAACTGGGACCACTGATCGTTACAACTGTCCTCTAGCCCTACAGTGTTCGATGCTTCCAAAGATTCTGAGACGGAAATCTCTGCAAAGCCTGGAGAAAGTGTGGGTGTGCATGCATGTGCCTGTATGTGCATGCGTGTGTCTTGATTTCCCCTCATCTCATTCTATGTGTCGGAGGGGTAAAGGAAATTACATTAAAATGAAGGTTACCACCAAGAGGCTGAAATCAACTGAAAGGTGCGCCGCTCCAAAGTACACATTATTACCCATGCCTACAATTAGGCATTCCGACACCCTTACAACACAACGGGAGCTTATCTCTGAGGACTCTGGATGTTAGAAAGAGAGATCTGAGGGTAAGATCAAGAAGGGCTGTGTCTTGCAGTATTTGGGTGTTATCCTCAAGATAAACTGTCAACTTAAGAGCAATCCTACCTAGCTCAGTTTTCCTTTTACATAACGCCCCCCCCCCCCACAATTTTAGGTATTAGCATTAATAGAATATATTTAATCTCATTGAGACTTAAAAACAGAAGGAATCTGATGTTCACTGTGGGACAAATTTTTAAGCTTACACTTATTGTTCTAAGGCAACACTCAGCCATCTGATGCGATGAGCTCACATTCCCCACTTGTTACTGACGGTCAGATTCTGAAAGAGCAGCACAGACAGAAAGGCTTACCTTTTCTTTAAATGCTGCTTCATCCCATGTCTGAAGGCTTGAAATGGAGTTATTCATCATTTTTTCTTTGCACATGTTCATTTTTTCTTTTTCAATTACATCAGAATTACTGGTCAGAAGGAAGCACTTGCTGCCTCTTGCTCTTCCTCTGCCTGTCAGAAAATAAGTATTTCATTTGGTGTCTTCAACTTAAAACACTGATAAACCTAAGAATTGGTAAGCAAAGAGAAAGGGGTATTCCTAAAATTCAACTCTGGTGCACTGGGTCCTGCTCCGCAGGTAAGCTGAGCTGTCAGAGCGCCGGCTCGGGTGCAGGTAGGCACCTGCGCACTGAACATGCCCGTGAACTAGGAGTCCGCCTCCAACTGGCTTCCTTGGAGTCTCCACACTGTCGTGGATCAGAGAGCCATACCACCAGAAACACTGCTTTACAGGCAATCCAACGTGAAGCCTCAGGATGACACTGTGAGGACTCTAAGCTGAATAACAGAGATCCTCACTCAGGAGCCTCCCAGGAAATGGGGAAATAAGCTATGTTCACAGCCACCAGAATCAGGTGGGAAATGGTAAGTGCTGAAAGATAGATGTAAAGAGCTACGGATGTTCAAAAGAGAGATGACTGACAGCTAGGGGAATTCAGGACAGGTGATATGGAGGGAGAGGGAGAGGTAAAACAAAGATCATCAGAAGCAGGACGTGAGCAATTCCTTCAACAAGAAAAAAATCATGAAGTCAGGCTGAGAAACAAGGTTGGAAAGGTAAGTGGGTGCTAGATTTGAAAACTGTGTAACATCCAGAAAATTGGGGAACCACTGGAGTTTCTATACAGGGAAGTGACATGCTCAGAGCTGTTTTCCAGGAAAAGTAATGTGGCAGCTGTTGTTACAGACACTGAAAAAAGGAAGACTAGTTAGGAGACTCTCTAGTTCAAGTGGGACGGAAGAGCCCCTTGAATACAGAGGGCCCGGCAGCAGCACAGGCACAACCGGGACAGGCCCACGTGGTGACTGTCAGAGCCTTGGTCCAAGTGAGAACCATCCTTCCGTAAAGATGTCAGTCAGTGCTGGTCAAGTGTTCGTTTTTCTTCGTGAACAGGAATTAAAACATGGACCAAAGTGTAGCCACCCGGTCCTGACCAAATAAGCCACCTTTACAGCAGTGATACCACAGCACATGGTGCCATTGGTCACACACACAAGTATGACCCAGAAAAGAAGGCCAGAGCGGCAGATACACTCACACATCAGACAAACTGGAAGACACTGAATAAAGGCACTAACGCTGCTCTCACCTCTGGTCTGGATCATTTTGATGACATTGCCCACATACTCGTACAGGATGACCAGATTGCACTGCGCGATGTCAATGCCTTCATCAGCCACCGAGGTGGCGATCAGGATCTTGTTGTCTCCGTGGGTTCTGAACTCATCCAGTACACACTTCTGTGCTGGGAGGGTCATTCCTGTGGCAGAGTCAGAGGGCGAGACATAACTCACCAAAGAGGGACTTTCACCCTTGAAAAAATAGCTATTTATAATGGGATGCTTATTACATGCCATGTACTGTGTAAGTGCTTTATATTCATGATCTCCCAGCAGCCCCAGGCAGTAGGGCCTATTCCTGTCATTGCTGCAGAGAGGACGTTTAGTGTGGTGACAACTTGGACTCTGCTCCAAGACTGCCTGAGTTCAGATCCCAGACTTAGCACCTACCAGCTGTGTAGCTTCAGTTGTGTTGTCTCGAAACAAATACTGAATTTTTTTTTGCAAAAATATTAACGAGCAGTAGTGCCTCTGCGTGTGTACAGGAGTTCACAGCTAATGAAACACTTTCATCTACTTACTTACTGGAACTTCACAAAGCCCTTTTAAACTGATGTGGCCAGTGTTACAATTCCCCTTTGTGGATGGAGAACTTGAGGTTTTGGAAGTATGGCAAACTGACAGCCTAGCTCACAGCAGAGGCAGGCCTTGAATTTTCAAGTCTAAGGAGCTAATAGTGTGCAGTTCTCAGCCGCTGATATACTGAGTGGAGAGAGAATTTCAGAGATCATCACTTCAGAGTTAATGGAATTTATAAGAGTTCCATTTTTTCTAGTCTATTGGCAAATATATTGACATATATTTTGTGAAGGCCAAACTAACTTCTTTTCACTACTAAACAGTGAGCATGCCCAAGACAGACACCATACTTCATTAATTTCTGAACTTCTTCATCCGTTTGTTCATCAAACATTTATTCCGCATTATGGTTTGTCAAATAAGGACACAATGGTCAAAGGCCCACTTTCACCTACAAGGAGCTCGCAGTTGGAGGGAGAGGGATGTCACAGGAAGCTATGATCCCACGGGACAGGCAGTGCGATGGAGGCAGGACGGTGCTGTGGGAGGGTGGACGGGTGCGGGGGTGGGGCTTGGCAGAGGGACAATGACTGGCACAGAGTAAATTCTAAATAGATGTGGACGGATGGGTGAATAAATGAAGAAATTAATAAGAAAATGTTTTCTGAGTGCTTATTTGTGGGGAAATAACAAAGTTAGAAAATCAAATTGGAGTCTCATTGGAGTCAGATGGCAGAGGACTTTGAACTCCAATCACAACAATGTGGTTTTGGACTGCATATGTTAAGCCGAATTTTCAAAATATGAATTTGCTCTTTAGATTCACAAAATTTAAAATGTGTATAAGGGGGAAGTTCAAATGATGACTGAGGACTGACAAGGTGGGAACTGCTTATTCTAAACCGCACTAACTAGGAGGAACAGAGCGACGACCTGAAGCGTGGGGAGCACGGCCATGAGACCGTCGGGGGGGGCTGGCCACCTGGGCTCCTCCTGGACGATAACAGAGGCAGCCTTACCTCCTCTGACCACCTTGCTAGATTTCAAGATTGTCTGCTTTGAATATTTTTTAAAGTATAAAATGTATAATATGCACAAAAGCATCAACAGTTTAAAGAACAATGACATAGAAACAGATCATTTCTATTTCCAGTTACTCTATTGGTTGAGCAGGATAGTGACCTGCTCAAACAATATGTTAAAAAAAAAAAAAAACTTTGGTTTTGTCTCCAGGACATATGGAAGGAGATGTAATTAATGTTCCTAATGAGCCGACATTAAGTTAAAGAAGGGTTTCCCCATAGGTGGGCCTGACCTAATCAAATGAGCCCTTTAAAAGAAAGCTTTGGAGTTTCCTGAGCTCGGAGACTCCAAACAGCTCATGCCTATGGGGTTCCAACCTGCTCCTGACCACCTACCCTTCGGACTTAAAACTTGTTTTGCCAGTACAATGGTATATCCCAATTCCTTGTAATAAACCCCTGTGTGTGTATATACACATATGATGTATGTATATATGCATATATGTATGTATATATAATCTTCTACTAGTTTTGCTTGTTCAGTTGAACCCTGACTGATACCAGCATTAATAAAACATTGAATAGATTATATATATTCTTATATATAGTATACCGTATATAAATACCTATGTTCTGATTTGTTTTGCCACGTCCAGTCAATATGCCAGGTTTTAGAAAGCTGAGTGTAGAATGTTCCTCAATCCATTTCTTTAAAGCCTGCAAATGAAAAGCAGTTATCAATTGGGAACAGGCTGAAAGTCACCAGAGGGGAGAGGGGAGGGAATTTCAGGGGAAAAGGGGAAGGATTTACAGAAACAAGTAAAAAGGACACATGGATAAAAACTATGGGGGGGTGGAAATGGGAGGGAAGGGCTGGGGTGGTGGGTTGGGGTGAGAATAAAAGACAGAAAACTGTACAAGATCAACAATTAAAATAAAAATTTAAAAAAGAAAAAAAAAAAAGAAAGAAAAGCAGTTATCAGTTGGACATTATTTGTATTCCATCTGTATTAATTCAATATTGAAATATATGCAAGAAGAAAAATCTTTAAGTTAGTATACAGTTTTCAGACTGATAAGCTCAAGAAAAAAAGTTTCTTGGAACTGAATTATTTATATGCAATAATTAACCATAAAGGTACAAATACAAAGCAAAGTTTAGAAGAGTGTGTATGTAGAACTGAGAAGTGAGTTTATTAGCAAGATCTGAGGACACAAGATCAACATACAGAAATCAGCTGTATTTCCATATACCGGCAACAAAAAATTAAAAGGACTATTTACGATTGCAGTAAAAAGCAATACTTAGGTACAAGTCTAACAAAATATGTGCAGAATCTATATGCTAAACACAACGAAACACTGGTGGGAGCAAAGATGTGGTAGGCGCCCTCCATGATCTGTGCCCCCGGTATCCAGATCCTTGTGTCCCTCCCCCTCAAGTGTGAACTGAACTTACTGACTTGCTCCTATTTAATAAAATATGACAGATATGATGAGATACCACTTCCAAACTGAAGTTATAAAATGACTGTGACCCCCATCCTAGGCATTCTTTCTCAGTGTCCCTTGATCATTCAGTCTAGGGGAAGCCAGCTGCCCCGCCAAGAAACAGCTCTGTGGAGAGGCCCCAGGAGTGAGCTCAGAAGCACGTGTGCGGCCTGCTAACAGCCAGCTGAGTGAGGCTGGAGGTCCAGCCTTGAGGTGACTGCAGCCAGGGCCAAACGCCTTGGTTACAGCTGCATGAGAGACCCTGAGCCAGAAACACCCAGTTGTTTCCAGCTTCCGGATCCATAGATACTGTAAGATAATAGATGTCTTTGTTTCCAGTCACTAAGTTTTGGGGCAATTTGTTATCAGTGAGAGATAGCTAATACAGAAGCCCTATATAAATGAACAGATACACTATGGTCAGGAATTAGAAGGCTCAATAGTATTAAAATGTCATTTCTGCCCAATTTTGTTTACAGATTCAATGCAAGCCCAAAAGAAATCCCAACAGACTTTTTCATAGATGTGAACAAGCTGATTCTAAAATATAAATGGAAAGGCAAAGGAAGATAACTAAAACAATGTTAAAGAAAAGAAAAAGATAGAGAACTCATACTAGCTGATCTTAGTAGTTACTAGAAAGCTATAGCAGTCAAGACAGAGGGGGATGGGTGAAAGAACAGATGTACAGCTTAATGGAACAGAATAGAGAATCCAGAAATAGATCCAAAAACTACAGTCAACTGATTTTTGAAACAGTTACAAAGACAATTAAGTGGCGAGAGAACAGTGTTCCCCACACAGTGCTGCTGGAACAGTGAGAGGTCCACATACAATAAAGGGGAAAAAGCACCGCAACCCACACCTCAGAACGGATTGTGGACCTAACTGCAAACTGTAAAACTGTAAGACTCCTAAAAGATAACCCAGAGAAAGTCTCTGGGATCATGGGTGAGCAAAGTGTTCTTAGGTACCAAAAGCACAATCCACAGAAAGAAAAAAATCAATTAACTGGACTTCATCAAAAGTTACACTGTCAGTCTGTAAAAGATAGTCTTAAGAGAACAAGAACACCAGAACAAAAAATTTCAAATCACATTCCCGACAGAGGACATTTTTATGAGACTATAAGAATGCTTAAAAACTCAGCAGTAACATGATAAACAATCCAGCTACACCCAATTTTAAAATGGACAAAAGATATGAACAAGATACTTCACCAAAGAAGTTATATGGATGGCTAATAAATACATGAAAAATGTTAAATGGTATTAGTCATTAGTCAAATGCAAATTAAAACTCTAGTGAGGTATCACTACATACCAATAGAATGGCTAAAATTTTTTACATTGATGAAAAGAATAAAAAATGCATAAAGGTACCAAGACACCATTGAAAACTATAGAGTGATTACAACAGTGAAGTGAAGAAAGAACAATCTTTTCAATAAAATGGTACGGAGTCATTTGTTATCTGCAAGGAGAAGAAGCTTACATCCACAAGTGCTCTGGTTTTCACAAAGAGGATGGTTCTAGTCTCTGGGTTTAAGTGGTACTCCTCTTGCAAGATGTAGCAGAGGTCATTGAGTTTAGGGTTCTCGTTGCTGGGATCCACGGAAATGCTCTCTAGTTCTTGCAGCTTTTCTGCAAAAGAAGGATGTTTTTATAAATGACTTAAAAACTCTAAAAATCTAGAACACACTTGACTTTCAGCTATTGTTCAGGTAATCTCTCAATCTTTGACCAGAGTTTTATAAGTGATAACTACTGATTTAATGCATACATTAACTACACTAATAAATGCATTTTCCCCCGAGAGCTGGTTAGCAGCCCATCACTGGGTTACACATATGTGTAGTAAATACTTCTGTATGGTCCCCTCAAAACTATTAGCTGTAATTACCTTTGAGGGAAAAAACTGGGGGAGAGGGAAAAGGAAGACTTGCTTTTCATTTAGTATCTTCCTATATTTTTCTTAATATGAGGGATGTGGGACTGAGCCAGTTTGGTTTTCTTCTTTACACAGAAGTATATATAAATTATAGTATTTCAAATATCATTAGAATACTTTTTTGCATTTTGTAAACCTTTATAAAATCACTAAAATTAAAATAAAAATATGCTACTATCAATGAACTATTTCTATGGAATGTATCCTTTGCAAATCCTACTATTTTTCCTTCTTCAAAACTGGAAATACAGTAAGCTGCAGATTCTTTCCCTAAATACCGGACTTCACTGGAGCTTAACAGTCCTGCCATCTATGATATCCTCATAAGCCCAGGACAAGTCTGTAAGCATCACCATGTGCTAAGTATAACACCACACGATTATGCAGCCACTAGAGTCACCAGGCCCCCAGCTCCCTCCACTGGGAACACCACCCACCTTCAAATCTCCGAGTGAGATCCTGCTCAATCTCATCAAATCCTGATGCTCGGACATTACGGAAGAAGTCTTTCAAGTAATCCAGAGCATCTTTTGTCCGTGCATGCTCATTGATAATGAGAGCATCATTAAATTTCTGTGCAAAATGAAAACTTAGTTTTAATATCGTTCTAATGTCTTAACACATTCACCATACTTAAGTTCAATTAGCTATAACTTGGCATGGGATTAATTTGAAGAATAAACTTTCCTCAAATCTATTCCAACTTAGGGATTTTTTTTTAAGATTTTATTTTTAGAGATAGGGGAAGGGAGGAAGAAAGAAAGGGAGAGAAACATCAATGTGTGGTTGCCTCTCGCATGTCGCCTACAGGGGACCTGGCCTGCAACCCAGGCATGTGCCCTGAATGAGAATCAAACCTTTTGGTTTAGAGGCTGCCACTCAGTCCATGGAGCCACACCAGCCAGGGCCCAACTTAGTTTTTTAAAATGAACAGTCCCTAGTGGTACTTAATAAAATCACAGATTCACATACTCTTTGAAAAAAAGTCTCAATTAACTAGAATCATTAATTAATTAGGATCACTTTGGATTCTAGAGTTTTACCTTGAAAAATAAAGAAAATTACAAGAAAAGTGCACACCAACATTAAAACACACACACACACACACACACACACACACACACACACAAAGCAAATCAGGTTCCATGTCAACCTGCCACATAATTCAGACATTCAGCTTAATCTCTTCATACATCTAAAGCATCACTGAATTGCAATTGCACCTGTTTATAATGACAGCACTGAGCCCTGGCTGGTGTGGCTCAGTGGACTGGGCACCAGCCTGCGAACCGGAGGACCACTGGTTTGATTCCCAGTCAGGGCATGTGTCTGGGTTACGGGCCAGGTCCTCAGTTGAGGGTGCGTGAGAGGCAATCACACATTGATACTTCTCTTCCCCTCTTTCTCTCTCCCTTTCTCTAAAAATAAATAAATAAAATATTTTTTAAAAAGTGACAGCACTGACCACCTACACCAAATATTCAGTTAAATTCATTAAAATTCTAGAAATGCATACTGAGTGTATTCTAAAATACCTGCATCTTCCTTGTGTACATGTGGCTTTATCAAGGATGATAAAGCGTGTTCCGGGATAGGGCGGCAGGAGCCCTCACTGAACTAACCAGTCGCACGCCTCCAGTAATGTTTCCTCATCCCCTGACTTTTTCTAGTCATGTCAGTCATGGGAATGCTGGAGACACAGCACAGAACCTCCCTTTGTTTCTGTCCTGTGGGATCTCGTGCTAAGTTTCAGAAAGCAGACAAAGAAGATGCTGAATGGGACAACTTTTGGATTTTGCTTCATAAGAACCTTCTGGAAAATTCCTAAGCGAGCTGTTGGGAACAGGATGAAAAGCTGATGCTCCCTCAGCTGCTACAACACAGCTCCCAGTAGGGCTACAACTGAAATGCGCCTCTCCAAAGAAGTAACGTACCCGCAAATGGGAAGTGTACAGAAACAGTGCTTTGCAGATCCTGCTCTCTTTGTCTCTGTCCGGCAGCTGCAGCACTATGCACTTTTTCTGAACGTCAACGATCCACTGTTCGTATTTCTGTGTTCCAAAACTCCTGTTTTGAATTTGCGATAAGCTCTCTGGAAAGAAAAAGTTTTCCATTGCGCCATAATGTCAGTCATTTAAGGTTCTAAGCATGCTATATCCTCTAATTTCCTTTCCTGCTCTCTGTGCACAGAATGGTCCTCCTGAAACAGCCCAGGCTCTGTGCAAGGTGCTGGGATAAAAGGATGGGACATGCAACCCTGTTCTCGAGAGGTTCAGTCTGTGAGTTACTCTAGGAACAGTGTCCCAAGGCTTCTCAGGAAGAGCACACTACAGCAAAATTCACAGGCAAGAGCTACATTTCTGGGTTAAAATGCTCCTCTATTTTAATAAAAGGAACAAAGGAGGCTGCCCAGACAAGTGGCATTGACATGCTGTTCCTTCCTGCCCCCAAATTCAAATGAGGTGGCCAGCAGTACACCAAATGAGTCAGCAAGCATTTACTGAACTTGGGCAGGCATTTAAAAAAAAAAGCTAAGTTGGGGACAGGAGGTGTATGGGAAATCTCTGTACATTCTGCTCAATTTTTCTGTAGACCTAAAACAGCTCTAAAAAATTAAGTCTGTCAAAAAAATAGGCTAAGCCATCTGTAAATGAGAAGTTGACCGGTGAAAAGATGGAGGTAGGGTATTAGAGGTGGAATGAGTAAGAAAGTAGAAATCACGTCTCCCCACTCCTGCCACTCCCCCCGTTCAGACAGATCACAACGTTCCTGGATGATATCGTGGCCTCCTAAGTGTTCTCCCCACATCTCACTGCATTGTCCCCAATCCATTCCTCACTCAACAGTTAGAGGGAGTTTCCAAAATGAAGATGAGCACCTATGCTACCCCACCGCTTCAGAGCCTTTATTAGATTCCTCCGGACAAACTCCCACCCCGGCTCACAGGGTCCTCAGTGATCCAGCACAGCCAGCTTCTGATCCCCACACACTCCCAGCCTTCATACATGCTGTTCCCTCTGCTGGAAACATACCTATCCCCACCACCCCAGCCCCCGTTGCTTTATTTTTACTACTTACTAACTTGGCTTTACTGTTATACTGGAAATGCCATGAGGGCAGGGGCTATGTCTCAGGGGCCACGTTGTATTCCCATTACCTAGCACACTGCCAACACTGAATGAGTGAACAAGTGAATGAACATGTTCAAGGAACGGCTAAATCAAAGGAGTGGAAGGTGAAACTGGAAAGGTAAGTAGAATCAGATTGTGCAGGCGGGGCTCACAATGTCAAGTGAGAGACTTAGAGGGCTTTGCCTGTAAGGCAAAGGGATTCAAGCAGGAGACTGACATGATAATACTGGTCCTTCAGGAAGACTAATCAGGCAATGGGGAGGGCATGTTGGGATGGATGGAAAAGAGAGTGAAGGTGGGCACATCAGCTACAAGGCTATTAGAGTGTCCTAAATCAAGCTGTAAAAGAAAGAAATGCAAACTAAGAGAAGGCAAAACACCATGAAATATCTTGTAGACACTAGAAATTCAGTATTTCCAAAACTGTCAACTCACCTGGTACCTGCCAAAGGGGCTCCTAGTTCTGGAGAACCAGTACCACCCACCGGCATATATACAGCTGCCCAAGCGAAAAGCCTGGGGGCAGTCTTCCACTCCCTTCCCTCTCTCACTCCTACCCAATTCCAGGGAGCCATTACCGTTAAATCGGAACACTTTCCGTTTGCACAGGAAGGGCCTTGCACCATCCTCCTCCCTTCACCAACCCACCTCAACAACCTCTGGCCCTCTTCCTTCACAGGTATCCGTAGCACATTACTAATCAGTTTAAAATCTTCCGTTGCTGCCCATTGCTTTTAGGATAAAATTCAGACTTAGTCTGGCCTACCAGGCCCTTCCCTGTTTGCCCCGGCCACTCCCTTTCGTCTCACTCCTTTCTACCACTCACTCATGATACCACTCATATTACCACTCATGATAATAATGTTAAATTATCATGAAATGCTTGCAGTTCCTAAAAGTCACTGTGCTCTCTCTTCCCTCTATGCCTAATGCCTTTTAGACCTCACTTAATCATCTCTCTTTTACTTCACCGACTTCGAGATCTATCCCAGGAAGCCTTCCCAACAGCCCAGCCCGGCTCCTGCGTGCTCCCTGGGTGCCCGCCGTGTGACTCTGTCCTGTCCCATGGAAGCTACTCACATCTGACTCTCATTGTATGACTGTCAGCTCCCCGAGGGCCTCGAACCTTGCTGCTTCCAACAGCTAGCACAACACCTGACGCAATAAATCTCTGGTGAATGAGTGCATGGATGAAAAGAGCAGAATGTGATGACTTCATGAGCGCCTCAAAAGAGGAAAGGTCAAAGATCACTTCTAGGTGTGAATGAGCCATCATGGGGAATGGTGGTTTCATTCATATAAAAAAGGAAGTCAGGACAGAAAGCTAATTTGGAAGGTCAGAAAAAGCAATAAATTGACTTAATATAATATTTTTCAGTTGTGTGTCCTATATTTACTTTGGATTCAGAAAGAAAAACAAAAGCAAGAGAAAATAAAGAAGGACTTCGAAGGTTTTCAAATAACCTATAATCAGGAAAGTCATCCTCTGGTTTGTTTTTTTTTTTAATATCAACCTTCAGTTACGATGGTGGCATAGGCAGACATGGCTCACTTCTTCACACAATCGTATGAAAATTACAACTAAAATACAAAGTAGCCATCACTCAGAACCATCAGAAATTGAGTTGAATGAAAGTCCGACAACAGAATTAAGAAATCACATCGATCCAGAATGAGCCAGCAAGCTGATGCCACATCTGAGACTCCATCAACCTGGCTAACGCTGTTTGACCCACCTTGGAGATCCCCAGAGATTCTACCCCACCCAATTTACAATCCCAACTAAGCTGCTTTTCCATATGAATGGCTGGTCTTGGGCCATGCTTCACAACTACCTAAATCCTATCAAACAAGCAACAGCTGTCTACAGTGAGTCCCAGGCCCAGCACTAGCAGCAGCCAGCTTAGATTCACAGTGTGGCTTTGCCTGGGAATCTCCAAGCCCAAGCCCAGCACAAATAGAAGCCATCTTAGATTGCTTTTTGGCTCAGGCAGGTTGGCCCTGGACAAAACACAGGAGGGTGCTGACCTTGGCCTGCACCACCTGGGAACCACCCACCACACACACCCAGTGGACAGCTACAGACAATGTCAGAGCACCACCGCCCTGCCCCAGCACAGCTGATCCTCTATGGTGGGGTGGAGGTTGGTAGTAAGTGGTCACAGCCAATCTTTGCAGCTGGCTGGCCTAGGTAAATCCCTCATATTGATCTGCCAACAGCAACCAAGGCCCAACTACAAGAGGAGGGTGTACTCAGACCACAGGAAGAGTGCACCTCAAGTACCAAGCTTGGGTCATAGGGCAGGCTGTGCCACTGGACCCTATAGGACACCTACTACATTAGGCCATGCTGCCAAGACAGGATACCATGGCAGCTCTACCTAATACATAGAAACAAACACAGGGAGGCTGCCAAAACAAGGACACAAAGAAATATGGCCCAAATGGAAGAACAGATCAAAACTCTAGAAAAAGAGCTAAACAAAGTAGAGATAAGCAATCTATCTGATGCAGAGTTCACATCACTGGTGATAAGGATGCTCGAGGAACTCAGTGAGGACCTCAGCAGCATTAAAAAATAGATCCAATCAGAAACAAAGCATACACTAACTGAAATAAAGAATAATTTACAGGGAAACAACAGTAGAGTAGATGAAGCTGAGATTCAAATCAATGATATGGAATATAAAAAAGCAAAAAACCACCAATCAGAACAACAAGGAAAAAGAATCCTAAAAAATGAGGATAATGTTAGCAGCCTCTGGGACAACTTCAAGAAGTCCAACATTCGAATCATAGGGGTGCCAGAAGGAGAAGAGAAAGTGCAAAAAATTAGAAATCTATTTGAAAAAATAATGAAAGAAAACTTCCTTAATTTGGTGAAGAAATAGACATGCAAGTCCAGGAAGCACAGAGAGTCCCAAACGAGATGCTTGCAAAGAGGCCCACTCCAAGACACATCATAATTAAAATGCCAAAGGTTAAAGATAAAGAATCTTAAAAGCAGCAAGAGAAAAAGAAGTTAGTCACCTAGAGGGGAGTTCCCATAACACTGTCAGCTGATTTCTCAAAAGAAATTTTACATACTTAAAGAGATTGGCAAAAAATATTCAGCTATGAAAAGTAGGTACCCACAATCAAGATTGATTTACCCAGCAAAACTATCATTTAGAATTGAAGGGCAAATAAAGAGCTTCCCAGACAAGAAAAACCTAAAGGAGCTCTTCATCACTAAACCATTATTATTTGAATGTTAAAGGGACTTATTTAATAAAAAGAAAATCAAAACTATATGATCTATGAACAATAAAATGGCAAAAAACCACAAATCTATGAACAATTGAATCTAAAAAACAAACTAAGCAAACAAGAACAAAGACAGAATCATGGATAGAGAGAGCATTTTAATGGTTGTCAGATGGTAGGAAGCTGTGGGGGAATAGGTGAAGAGGTAAAGGGATTAAAAAGTACAAAATAGGTAGTTACAGAATAGCCATGGGGATGTAAAGTACAGCATAGGAAATGAAGTAGCCAAAGAAGTTATACGAGTGACCCATGAACATAAACAGTGGTGTGGGGATTGCCTAAGGGAGTGAGTGGTGCTGGGTGAAGAGGGAAAAATCAGGACAACTGTAATAGCATAATCAATAAATTATATATATTTTTTAAAAAGTGAACCTCTTGAAATTGTCTGAACTAAGGAGAATGCAAACAAATGTTAGTGAACAATTCATGGCTATTCCAAAAACGAGAGGATACAACACAAGATTTATCTTACCGAGGCTTATGGTACCGAGTTCATCAAAGACAGTCTTTACCAGACTCTCTGTCTCTTTCATCAGCTGAGAGATGATACGTTCAAATCTGTCAGTAGCCCGTGATTCCACTTTCCTGAACACTAGAACCATCAAAGGAAAGTGAGCATTTTTCAGGAAGCATACATGAGAGTTTAAAGTAGGCATCTCCAACCCTTTTTCTACTTTCGTTATATCCTCTGTAAAACCTGAGGCCCCAAGTTCACAGACAGCTCACCTAGATGATAAAAAATGCTCCAAACCCTTGTAACAGCTCTCTCATGCTTAATGCACTTCTCTAACACATCTACTATGCTCTGGGTCTAATTGACCTTCTCACTCTGGCTTTCTTGTTCCTCAGCACAGAGCCCCTGCTCTGATGAGGCTAGTATCCGTCTTATCTCTGCAAATGCCACACATGTTGCCTGTCTCTGTTCTTTGATCCTTTCCCATCCAACTCTCAGGAGTGTTCACACTGTTCCCAACATTCATTATTGCATTGTTTCAGCAGAAATTTATTAATTGCCCACCACGTGCCATATTCTGGTGATAGAGAGTTGAGAAGAACACACTCCGTGCTCCAGAGAGGTTTGTGTTCTCAGGGGAGAGGACGATTCGTAGCCAAATAAACACAAGTAGAGTGCTGCAAGAGAAGGATGCACAAATGTCGTGGAGCACAGGGAAAGGACTCCAAGTGCTTTCAAAGGAGGCAGCGTTGTGGGATAAGCAGGAGAAGAGGAAAGGAGAAAGCAAACACAGTCGCGTACAAAGTACAGCATGGACAAAAGTCAGAGAAAGCATATGACACACCTGAGGAACCCACAGGAACATGACATGATTGGGCTTCTGGGGATTGGGAGGAGATGAAGTTCAGAGGGCAGGGGCAACCGGATTATAAATAAATGAGTACTTGATTCTAAAAAGTTTAGATTGTGTGCCTTCCCTAAACCCCCCACAGGCAGCTCCCAGAAAGACGTGTAACTGCCCGCCCTCCCTGACTATTTCAGGTGTGTTTGCTCTGCCGTATACAGTCATAGGCCATTCAGAGAGCAAGGGTGAAGCCATGCGTGTCTCATCCCCCGCTTCGCCCTTGCTGAATGAGTACAGCGTTGGCATCCAATAAACATGCCCTGGTCCATCTTGTATAAAATCACATTCTGATCTTTTGAGGTAAGGTATGATGAGTTCAGATAACTTCAACCAAAATTATCAGATAAATATCGAAATAATGAATGACTACTCCATATCCCCCTCAAGCATGGAACCCTGGGAAGGACTGAGCCCGACTCATGGAGATTTTCATGCTTAGATTTTCTCATCGCCTCTCTCGCTCATTGCTAGTATCTTTATAAGAGTTTTACAGAACTGAAGAGTAAGACTGTTTGCTTTCTATAGGCCATTCCTGAGCTTCATCCATTGCTTGAGGAGAAAGCTCAGTTGAGGAGAAAGGCCAGAAACGAGATTATTTCCCAAGTTTGGGGTTAAATACATCCTACTAAACAGAGAAAGGATAAACATTTAGTGTTCATCCAAATAGCTCTGAACTAGAAATATTAAAAGGTAAGAAAGTCCCAAAGGGCTGGTTACTGGATCCCACTTACACTTCTGGGGCTTATATACAACTTCCTCCAGTTCCTCCAAGTTGTCCTTGACTGTTGCTACCACTGATGTGTCCAGAGAAGCACACAGCTTGCAGATATACTCCATGGCTTCAGCTATGTTTTTGGCATCCCCAACGCCAACTGAGGCAGTCAGCCCAATGACCTGTGAAGAGCATGCCGGACCATCAGATGTCTGGGGAAAGTATGACATTTCCACAACCCCCCAGGTAACCCTCTCCTGCTAAAGAAGGCTTTTCCCCTAATTTCAGCTAAAGAGCAACAACATTTTTTTCCCTGAAATTCTCTATGATGTTGCAAATGGAAAGGTTCTCGTTAAGCAAAGCACTGAATAAATGCAGAAGTCACAACTCATCAGCTGAACAGAAATCAACACAGAAACAAAGAGAGGAAACCCTTGCAAAGGCAGGGCTTCTCTCTGCTGTACCCTTGGATCCCCCATGACCTGGAGAAGACCATACTGAGAAGGAAAAGGACTGAAGTCAGACATACTTCCCTTCCAATCTCAGGCATGCCACGTGGGCTGCAAGCATCTACTGCTCTCTAGGTAACCACAGCTACTGTTAGGTAACACTTGCAATTTAAAATGTTAGCTGTGTGAAGATAACATTTGTAAAGAATGTAGCTTAATGGTCACCTAATATTTGTTTCTTCCTCTAATAGCCACTCAATAAATAACTGAGTAACTGACTCATTAACAAGGAATCTAGTTAACTACCAATTTTTTTTTCCTGGATGAAAAAGCTGTAAGAAATGTGACTGCTACTGAATTTTGTCTATGAGCACCATACTGAACTTCTCACCTGTGTTTCCTGAACAAGTGATTATTAGGGCTAGAGAACTTCACACAATGTGAGATCAGTTTACTATAAATTCATGGTTTCCAACTTCACTGGAGCCCCCACTATGACACAGTCAATTCTTCTGTGCATGAGTTATCTGTCTTCCACTTCAAATCTGCTCTATGCACCCTGAGCTCCGCCCCCCATTCCCACCTGATTATACTCAGCAAATGATCCATCTACCTGTCCTACATTCAAGAGGAAGGAGGGTTATATGCCAGTTTCCCTACCCTTCCTGCTCCCATCCAAGAACTACTCTCTGTCTTGACTCTCCCCACACTCTCCCCTCTGACAACACCAAAAATAGCAAAAATGGTTTTCCATCTGGACCCCCAAACTAATCCATCTACATGCCTACTTATTGCAAACCTTCAGTCACTCCTGGCATCTTGTTCTATCAATCATTCCCTCTTTCCCATCCTGCCTCACCTACTGCTATTCACTACTTCACACTGTGCACTCAAGGATTTGTGAATGCACCATGTTCTTCCACAGCTCTGTGCCTCTGGACACACAGTAGCCTTTACCGAAAACCACCCGGCTACCTACCTTGTAAACTCTCTTTAGTTTGTGCCTTATTTTCATAGCACACCTAGGAGTTCTTCTACTTCTGATTGCACCATGTACGCATCTCCACAGTGTGCCATCATGATAAATTATGACATAATTCTTACATATTTGGCTCCCCACAAAACTTCAGCTGTTTGAGGGCAAGAACTATGTCTTTTTATATTTGTACCCCCAGTGCTTTGCACAGAACATGGAGGCACCTGATACATATATGCTGAGTTGATAAATGAATCAAAATCAGTGAGTTACACCATATGCACTTAGGACCTGAGAAGGACATCCTCACTGTGGCCACAAGAGTAAATCGATAGGATTTAGGAAGGTCACAGCTCTTATGAGAAATCCATCTGATTTTGCAGATACCTGGGGCAGTGGGTCTGAAGATCCTCCAAGTTTCTGATCTAGATAACTGAACATGATCATGTTGTAAGGGTGGCGTTTATTGGTGTTGTGGCATTCATCAAATATCATCAAAGTAAAGACAGAGAGTGATGGGATAGTCCCACTTTTAAGGCTATTCACAAGAATCTGTGGAGTTAAAATGATGATGTCACTGTCCTCAATAATCTGTTCCACTGAGATATTCTCAAATGTTAATCCAGATATGCCTGAAACTCTGTACCTGGAAAATGACAGAAATTGCCTGTTACCAACCACAGTGTGAATGCGGAACCACAAAGATATGAAACACTAGATCAGAACATAGATTAAGTTCTCCTTAAGTCTAAAAGGAGACAAGTACTTAGCAGTCTTACACATAGTAAGTGATCAATAAATTCAAGTTAGTTAAAACTGCTAAGAGTATATATTAATTCTTTCAAGCCACCAACAAAGAAAATAGTAAAGAGTAACAGTAAATAAATTATAAAATCATTAAAAAGTTAAATGTGCCATTTAACATAAAATTTATCTCTTAAGTCATTTACTTATTCTGCAAGAGTTAACCAAAGGAGTTTAGGATTTCAGGTATAGATAAGAAAACAGACTTGAATCCATGAAGGAATTACATCTAGATTATACAAAATCTGAATCTACTATAAATTTTTTGAATCATGGTTTTCCAAACACAAAACAAAGCAGAAAACACACCAATTATATAAAGTTAGAGAAAAATAAGTTGGAGCAACTGTTATACCTACCCAAGTCTTTCAAAATAGTTTAGGAACACAGATTTTTGTTGTTCATACACTGGGAGTTGATTAGCAAAAAACACAACCTTCCCCTTTTGTCCTTGTGGAAATTTTCGAAGGTGATGTTCACATATAAGAAGTGCAACAAAAGTTTTTCCACAACCTTTTAACATACAAAGAAAAAGAAAACATGTAACTAATGTAATACTGTAGCGAGGTGTAGAGTGAGAGGTCCCCAAGGCCCCCTTAGCCCTTGGTTGGGGGTGTGGGGGAGCTGATAAGCCGCAGTTAGGATACCTTTCGTAACAATGGCAAGCTGAGAGCTAGCTAATAGTTGTGCTCCATCCTGAGGCAAAACTTCTGTACCTGACTTTCAGCATGTATGGTGACTGGTGACATAGCCCAGGGTTTGTACCCTGCCTACACAGGAAGCAGAGAGGCAGTTCCTCCTGCATCACTGAGTCACCCTTGCCCTGACTAAAGGTGGCAGCCAAGAGAATGTAAACAATACAGGAAACTGGCAAATGTAGCTCATTGTGGGAGGAGCCGCACAGGAGGTCAGGTAGGAAGCTCTGGGACAGGATTTAAACTCAGAGTGGGCAGAAGGAGGTGGGTAGAGAGAGAGAGATTCCACCATGCTGCCAGTAGTGAGATAGAAGCCACATAGGCTGTAGCGGCTGGGCAGCCACCAGAGGAATGATGTAGCAGCCATGTGAGAGGAAGCCAGGAGCAGGCAGCTATGCAGCCTGCAGTAAGGGATTCGGCCATGCAGCCTGGGCTCATAAGAAATGCCGCTGCTCTGATTGTACCCAGTCTAGCTGACTCCAAAGCCACCAAGGACCCTGCCTTGCAAGACGGTGACCTGTTGCCTTGCAGACCTGGACCCTATCTGGACTCTTGGGACTTCTGCCTTTCCTGGTCTCCTCCATGATCCAGTGTAACATGGCACATGCTTTCCTGGACTATGACACGGAGGCTGATGATAACATACCCCAGGTCCTGAAGGAGAGAGCTGCTGCAAGAGGATGGTGACTCTGAGACCCATGAGCGTTCTTTCCAGAGGAGATGGAGAACTGTGTGCACAACCAGCTTAAGATAAGGAGATGGGGAACTACTAGGCTTGGTTCTGGCGTATAGCCTGGTGGGGAGCAAGGGAAGCACTGGGTCTCCTGGGAGAATGGGGCTCCAAGGAGAAGTGCTCTCAGCCCCCCGAGGTTGGAATATTATAAATAAAAACCTGTTTTTTCCAATACTAATTGTTGGGTCATACAGCAAGGCACCACATGGTGCCCCTGTTTGCTCGGTTACAATACTAAAATATTTCCGCAGAAAAGTAATTATTATTGGCTCTCCTAAAACACTGGTAGACTAGTAAATTCGTAACGTGGATGGGTTAACAATGGCAAAATTTACACCATGACTAAAAAATGTCAAGCTGCTTCCTAGGTAATATGTACTCAGGGTCTGAAGCAAGCTAAAAAAGCTAAAAGATGGCATTTTTCTTTTCCCTCATGTTCTTTAAAATACCTTAAGACTATATTAATAGGATGGTTTTCTCAAAAGACAAATGGAACAGGGGACAAACTAAAATGTGCCCATTTCATCTCAGTATGTAGTAAAAGGGAAAAAAGGGAAGCAAACAGAGGAACAGACCATAGAGGTAATGGCAATCGCCTTACCGGTAGGAGCACATATTATTGTGTTTTTTCCGTTTATAGCAGGAGAAGCGAGCTCTAGTTGGTAGCTTCTGGGTTTCAGTGGGCTGTGAGCATGAGACACTTCTGAAACACAAAAGGAACAAAATTACCAAACATCTCTGAGGAATCAGGACAATAGCTCTCTACTATCAGATAGACAGGAATTTCTGACTCCAGCCAGAAGGGCCCCATGTAAGAAAGTTTAGAGTCTTGTGAACCTCTCCAACCTCTCCACTGATTCTCTTTCAATGACAAAGTACTGATGGCAACAAGGCAAGAAAAAGAAAATTAAATTAAAAAATGAATGGCTCAATTCAGGGCGAGACAGATGGCCTCCAGTTAAAGGAAATGCTGCACGGAACAAAACAGCAAGGAATGCCTCCAAGATCTTTGAAAAACACTGAACTGTAAATACTGAATTCCCAAAGCAACCTCTTATTGAAGAGCGATCATGCTTTGTAATTCTACAGGCTCTCACATGGTGTTTTTCTCTCCACAGAGCCAGAAGTTTTAAAAAACAATTAGAGGCTTTATCTCACTAACAAGATTAAGCACATAGAACGTTAAGAGCCACAAATACCCTGAAAATCATCATTTGAGTCCAATCTATCCATTTTAAAGAAAAAGAGAATTTCTAAAAGGTTAAGAGAGTTCACCAAGGACTTTTACATGTTGGAAACGTTTAAAGCAACTTATACTCATTGATTTTATTCTGGAATGACGAAAACCTTGTATCATTCAGTTGCAGAAGCAATCTGTAAATTTGGTTCTTGTGGTGTTATGCGCAAATCACATCTTCTAATACTACTCATCGTGAATCATAATTTCTCCCCTGATGCCCTTTAGTAAGTAACTTTGTATTATGGCTTATTACATAACTTTCTGGTCTCCTCATGAAAATGTGCTCCCAGAACCGTGACGTGGGCCTTATCGGGCCACAGCTAACTCATCCGATGCCTTTGTGTGACTTAGTAGAAGCGCCCTTGTGGAGGAACAACCCCCAAATGCACTGTTTGCCAAACAGCACAGGCTGGATCTCAGTCCCCACTCAACCCCTCAGCCCCGCACACATGTGCTGCGCACACACTTCACCCACTTACACTGCAGCCCTGGGATCATAAAAGGAAACTGAGCAAGGGACTCTCAAATGGAAGCATTTCTTTGGAAGGCAGGGCTGATTTTGAATCCTGTCTATGAAAGTAGGATTTCATAGACGTTGAGTTTCTGGGGAGACTGTTTACATTTTAAATGTACATAGGCCTATACTTTCTTAGTGATAAAAGAAGACCGACAATAAGGTAAAAGAGGAATAAGAAGGGAACAATAGCTATGGAGGGAGGAGAGTGACATTGCTGATCACAGAAAAAAGTAATATTGTGATGTAAATTCTCTTTTCCTTCTTCCTTTCCCTTAAGACCTTTTCCATAAGGCTGTGACTTTCAGCACTGAGAATGTGCCCCCACACAAAATACTCCAAGAGCACCGCCGTGGAAGAGAAAAAACAATGCTGGGTACCTGAAGGCGGACATGAATTCTGACTCAGATTCTGGCATTCTGGTTCTTCCTTGTAGAAAATCTGCACATCAGAAGTTTCTACTTCCTCATCCTCAAGATCTTTCGCTTTCTCTTTCGCACCTTTATGAGATCAAACAACATCTTAGAACCTTGATATAACTTGATTCTAGCCTGAAAGCCTTACAATGAGCTTGTAACGTAAAATTTTCAAAATTTTGCTTGTAACAGAAACTTTGTGAGTTCCTATCTCAGTTTGGAGTTTGAACTCCAATGTTATTTCGGATTTTCTCATTCAAAGTGAGGAACATAGACCAGGAATTTCCAGAACGTGTTAGCAACGCAGACTCTTGAACCCCTATGGAATCAGAACCTGCTTTTGAACGAGATCCCCAGGTGACTCACGGGCACACTGAGAAGCATGATTTAGCAAATATTCATGTCCTCCATTCCCAGCCCAACCCAAGAAATCAGAAATCAGATGTGTATTTATACAGACAATTTCTGGAACAACTTGTGATCAAAAGAAGCCTGGGAAAGTAAGACCCTCGGAGGGTTTACCAAACTCCGTCTTTAAAACAATGCTCTGAGGTTAGCTTCAGGAAGCCAGTGAGGGCTCAGTTACTTAATCCCAGGAGGTTCTTTTTTTCAATCCTGTTCTAATTCAGTTCCAGATGGCTTCCAGGCAGAGAACCAAGCAACGTCTGTCTGTCTTCAGTATACTGTGAAAATGGGTGAGTCCTTTTTCGTCTTTTTAACTCCAGAATTTGCGAGCTATTTCTCCAATAATCTAAACCCAGACAGTGAGCTCAGATTCTGCCTTCCCCAAATCCTTTGGACCAGATGGGCTAATTCTGGTGAGAATGGTTTGCCTACCTTTCTCTATAATCCACAGTTCTCTGAAATTGCTCTCTTCTTTCTCCAAAGCAAGTTCCAAAGATTTGGGCCAGTTCTCCTTGTCTGATCTGAGAAGGCACTCAACCATTTTCTCTGCACCTGCCATTGGCCCCTTGATGGAACAAACCTAAGAAAAACAACTGTACTTGATTGATCAAGTGTTTCAAAGTTTTCCTTTTATGAGTTTTTATTGCAGAAATACTTCAAGTGCTATCACTATACACTATGGGTTCAATAGAGCTTATTTGTGACCATTTTTGCCCCATCCAATACAGTCTTTTCTTTAAAGATTTTATTTATTTATTTTTTAGAGAGAGGGAGAGAAACATCAATGTGAGAGAGAAACATTATACACACCTCAACCAGGGACTGAACCTATAACCCAGGCATGTGTCCTGACCAGGAATCGAACCAGTGACCTGTCACTTTGTGAAAGGATGATCAACCAACTGAGCCACACCAGTCAGGGCCCTCCAACACAATCTTCTAAGATACCCTGTTCTTTGCCCTTGTCCTCCACATATTATATTACTATGTGAAGCCAAGCATTCTCACCTTCTTTGAGATCTTATAGCCAATCATTATCAGCAATATTAAGAAAACAATCCATTTAATAGCTGTTCAAGATATGGGTGTATTGGCATAGATATTTGGAAATATAAAACCAAATATTAATGAATATTTTTTCAGGGTAGTAAGACTTATATGTCTATTATTAATCATAATAAGCAAAATTTATTGAGCATTTATTATGTGCTAAGCACATGTAAGCACTTTATACATATTATCTCATTTAATCTTTATAAAAATATAGTAATAAGGTACTATGACTATTTCCATATTATATGTGAATAAACAGGGGCTTAGAGAAACTAAGGAGCTTGCCTAAAATCACACCACTAGTACATGGCTGAGCTAGGATTCTAACAAAATGTATTTGGGTCCACAGCCTGATCACTTAACCACTTGAGTCTATGGCTTTTTTCTTTTTATTTGCTGAACTGTTTGATTGTATTTAAATTTGCATAGAAAATTATTCTCAAAGTAATAATATAATTTTAACTGAAAATAGGACAACCATGAAAAAAAAAACTTGTGACACAAAAATTACTCAGTTTGAGACAGGACAGTAAGAAGCTAGGAAAATTCCTGGGCAAGTAAAATGGAGAAACTGAGACAAGAAAATTAAACAGTTCACCTCAAGACCTTATCCTCCTAACAAGAGAATACATAACCTCCCTGGCCACAAACCATAGTCCTCTGAGGAAGAGAAGAAGAGGAATTCTAATGCAAAGAGATAACACCTGAACAAAGGAACCAGCTTGGGAAGAAGCTGCAGACTTCTCTTTCAGCTCCCCCTCCCAAGAGAAACTGCACCTCTGCACTCCCCCTAGGAATTTCCCCCTCCCAAATTCCTACATTTCCCTTATATAAACTTACTCCTGAAAGCTCCAGGTAAGCCAGCTTACCTGGATGTTAGGGTTTTAACCAGCCACATTCTCAGACTGTTAGCTTCTGATACTAATAAAAGCTCTCTTATAATCCAATCCCTGTCTCTGCTTTTTGGCTGAGTGGTGACAGACAGCACAAGCTCTGGACTCGGTTGCCCCTGGTTTCAAGTTCACAATTAAATGTATTATTCTCGACTTCCAGCCAAGATGGAGGCATTGGTAGACACAGTGCCTCCTCACACAACAAAAACAAGGATAACCAATTTAAAAACAAAAAACAACCAGAACTGACAAAATCAAACTGTATGGAAGTCCAACAACCAAGGAGTTAAAGAAGAAACATTCATCCAGACCGGTAGGAGGGGTGGAAGGAGACAGGCAGCCAGGTAGAGAGAATGTGAGGCAAGGTATCGGCTGGCAGACCAGTCGAGGCAGTGGATTGTGGATTGCAGACCAGGTGGTCCCACATTCATATGCAGATAAACGGGAAGGAACTGAGGAGCAAGACAGACCACGCGACCTAGGGCTCCAGCATGGGGAAATAAAGCCTCAAAGCCACTGACTGAAAATACCTATGGGGGTTGAGGGAGCAGTGGGAGAAACTCCCAGCTTCACAGGAGAGTTTGTTGGAGAGACCCACAGGGTCCTAGAACATACCCAAGCCTGCCCACCAAGAATCAGCACCAGAAGGGCTCAATTTGATTGTGGGTAGCCTGGAAGTGACTGAAAACCAGCAGAGAGCAGAGCAAGTGGCATTGTTCCCTCCCAGACCCCGCCCCCACTTACGGTGTCACAACGCAGCGAAGTGGATTGCCCTGCCCTGGTGAACACCTAAGGCTCTGCCCCCTACTACATAACAGGAGCTCTAAGACCAAAAAGAAAAAACAAAAAAAGGCCCAAATGAAAGAACAGATCAAAGCTCCAGAAAAAATACAACTAAGCAATGAAAAGATAGCCAACATATCAGACACATAGTTCAAAACACTGGTTATCAGGATGCTCCAAGAACTCACTGGGTACTTCAACAGCATAAAAAAAAAAAAAAAAAAAAAAAAAACCCAGGCAACAATGAAGGTCAAATTACGAAAATAAAGAAACATCTACAAGGAACCAACAGCAACAGGAAGGAAACTGGAACTCAAATCAACAATTTGGAGAAGGAAGAAATAAACACTGAACCAGAACAGAATGAAGAAACAAGAATTCAGAAAAATGAGGAGAGGCTTAGGAACCTCCAGGACAACTTTAAATGTTCCAACATCTGAATCATAGGGGTGCCAGAAGGAGAAGAGGAAGACCAAAAAATTGAAAACTTATTTAAATAAATAACGAAGGAGAACTTCCCCAATCTGGCAAAGGAAAGAGACTTCCAGGAAGTCCAGGAGGCTCAGAGAGTCCCAAAGAAGTTGGACCCAAGGAAGCACACCCAAGGCACATCATAATTACATTACCTAGGATTAAAAATAAGGGGAGAATCTCAAAAGCAGCAAGAGAAAAGGAGAACTCCTACAAAGGAGTTCTCATAAGACTATCATCTGATTTCTCAAAAGAAACCTTACAGGCAAGAAGGGGCTGGGAAGAAGTATTCCAAGTCACGAAAGGCAAGGACCTACATCCAAGATTACTCTATCCAGCAAAGCTATCATTTAAAATGGAAGGGCAGATAAAGTGCTTCCCAGATAAGGTCAACTTAAAGGAATTCATCAACACCATGCCATTAATATATGAAATGTTAAGGGGACTTTCTAAGAAAAAGAATATCATCAAAAATATCAACAGTAAAATGACAACAAACTCACAACTATTAACTGAACCTAAAAAAAAAAAACAAACAAACTAAGCAAACAACTAAAAAAGGGAACAGAATCATATAAATGGAGATCACCTGGAGGGTTATCAATAGGGGAGGGGGGGAGAGGGGAAAAAGGTACAGAGAATAAGTAGCATAGATGGTAGGTAGAAAATAGACATGGGGAAGTTAAGAATAGAATGGGAAATGTAGAAGCCAAAGAATTTATATGTATGACCCATGGACATGAATTAAAGGGGGGGAATGTGGGAGGGAGGGGGTGTGCAGGATGGAGGGGAATAAAGGGGGGGAAATGGGACAACTGTAATAGCATAATCAATAAAATATATTTAAAAAAGAAAAATAAATGTATTATTCTAGGTAATTATATCTTAGATTTGAGGACTTTTGTGGATTGCAGTGATCCTTCTGAGGTCTAAAACAGTATAGAAAACAGAAAATATTTTCCATGTTCAAATTATTTCCCCCAAATTCAGAACTTTATTTTAATTAAATTACCTGTATAATTTCTTCACATTCCTGATTGATTAAACATTTAGATATTTCAGGTAGAATATCGTTTGGATTAATTCTGGTTTTAAATTCTGGTTGCAAGCGCCTTAAAAGAAATCTATAGTCCTCCAACTTTTCAATTTTTTTGAAATCCCAATTTTCAATAGCCTCATAAAGTCCAGAATAACCTGAAAAAAAAAAGAAAAGAAAAGAATTGGCTGTTTTTATAGGACCAACTTAAAAATTGTGGGGTCACTACACAGCCCTTCCCCCTTCCATAACTGAGGGCTGGTCAGGTGGCCACTGGCCAGAGGGGATGTTTATTGTTTTGGAAATGGATTGTAATTTCCTCCTTATAAATTTTCAGAGTACCTTCCTGTCCTGTGAGTGCTTCTTGACTCTTTACACACTGAGGTAATGTAAATTAGAGTCACGTGTGGGACACGTGCCTCCTTCATCTGGGACCCCTCCCAATAAGTCTCAGACACGGGGCGGGGCAGGCTTTCTGGCGCCCACGGGCTGCGATCAGCGCGCTCCCCTGTAATGTAATGAACAGCAGGTGTGTCCACACCTGCTAGTCCACTGGGTGAGTTTTGTTTTTTGGTTTTTGGAATATCAAGAGCGCTTAAGCAGCTCCCTGGTTTGAAGGCTCTCTATTCTATTTCACTGGTCAGCTGGTCAGTTCTAAAACCAGAGGTACACTGTCTGGATGCCTATGGCTTTACAATAAATCTGATATCGAACAGAGAAAACCCAGCCTACTTAATTCTCCTTTAGGGAATTCCTGACTATTTTGGGATCTTAGTTCTTCCATATGCATTTTAGAATCACCTTGTCAAACTCATGAAAAAGCATGTAGGATTTTTATTCAACACAACACAATACAATTTTTATTCCATACAATAGAATTGTATTGAATATAGAGATCAATGTAGGGAGAGAGGACATTTTTACGATATCATGTCTTCCTCTCCATGTGTATATCTCCACTTACGTAGGACTTCTTTAGTATCTTTCAATAATATTTTATCATATTTCCATTCAGACTTTACATATCTTTTGCTAGGTTTATTCCTAAATACCTGCTAGCTTTTGGTACTGTTATAAATGATATATCATTTTAGATTAGATTTTCTATTTGTTTCCAATGGGTGAAAATGCAACTAACTTTTGTATACTGATTTTACACCCAATAAACTCGCTAAACTCTCCCATTAGTTACCATACTCTGTAGATTACTTTGGATATTCCAGGTAGATAATTACATTTTTTGCCTGAAAATAGCCTTTACCCTGCCTCAGATTAAAAGACATGAGCTCTATGTGGATACCTCAAAATTAACAGCATTTCACTTTTGCAGCATTCTGAAACAGTCAGGTGACATACTCTGATTTGTGAGTAAAAAGAATGAACTGACCTGCATGGTGAAGAGCATCCAGAAAGGCCCGGAACCAGCCTTCCTCCTGCAGCTCCAGTAGGAACTTGAGAAAAAGCGAGGCAGCCTCCATCACACCCTTGTTGCTTTTCTCGGCCTGAATATACTGCATCTCATCTACAAACAGAAGCAAGAGGGACTCATCAACTGTAGAACCACTAATCGCTGGAGGAAAAACCTGAGAAGGGCTATCGACCCTTCTCAAATGGGGATGGAAACTGCAACAAATCACAGCAATAAAAGGAACTGCAGGAAGATGGCAAATTCTCTGCCCATTCTTCATCAACCCGCCCTCCTATCCTCTCTGGAAATCCTCCTAGTTTGGTGGGGAAGTCTGGGAGCACACTCTAGGGCAGTCTTAGAGAAAAGGGGAAGACCGCAAGGTAGGTAAACTCACCCCTCCCATGACCAGACCGAAATTACAACTGAAATACAGAACCACCATCCCGAGAACCACCTGAAGTCTAGCTGAAGAGAAGTCCTCTAACCAAGGATATGTAGAAGAAGCCACATTGAAACTGTTGAAAAATAAAAATATATATATTAAAAAGAAAACAAGTTTCTTAAAGACATATGGAAAAGTCTCCCACAACAAGGCAGAAGTCAGGGCAGCACTGGATCAGGTGGAAGAACAAAGGCTCCCTCTGAGGCAGGAGACAGCACAGGGAGAGCCCTGAGGCTGCACAGCTTGTCACTGGCCAGCGTCCAGCAACCTGGTTGCCGGAAAACACCTTTTACCACTTAGGTGGAATAAATAGGAAACCTAGGCAGGAAGGAGGAAGGAGACTTGTCTCACACGCTAACTCAGCAGTCCTGAGCCTGGTCTGATAGTATTTCCAGGTGTTCCAACATCACAAGAAACACAATGTTAGCAAGAAAGAAGAAAAGTCCTTGAAATTCTGCGTAGCATTTCCACTATCTGGGAAAGAAAGCCTTGAAACTGTGCTTTCATCCCCGGGCCTGGAATGTGGGAGAGGGTCCATGGTGCCCAAAGAAGCAGCCCATAAAACAACTTTGGTTAACTGTCTACCTCTGGTCGCTATCTGTTTTACAAGGGAGTCCCTAGTGCTTACAGAAAGAGCCCATAAATAACTCTGGAAAGTACCCCAATTTTAATTAAGTGCCTTCTGTCATGTATTTGTTTTACAACAAGATGAACAAATGGGGTCTGGAGCAAGATAAGGATTTGGGCTAACAGACCCCCCCACATACCTAAGTTTGTGTAGTCACATTCCCCCAGGCAAGCTGGCACTGCGTTTTCTCATTAATCAATATGTAACTCTTTTCTCGTATCATGCCCACTATATAAATCCTCAGAACAAAGGTGTCTGTGTGCGTGTGTCTGTCTGTCTGTCTGTCTGTCTGTCTCTCTCTCTCTCAGTGGCTTAGGGCACTCTTGGCTCTCAGGCCACCCGGCCTCAGGCCACCCAGGGGCTTGCCACACTGGTCTTCAGCCGCTCTGACTTTTGCACCCTGCTTTGCCCTGAAACTTTGCCTTTCACCCCTCACTCTAGATAGTCCCGTTCTCTTCCATGGGAACGGGTCACACTAATAAGCTGACTACACACTAATACATTTGCTGATCTATAATCCTTTGCATGCATCAGCAGGAAGAACCGGGCCTCTCCTGTCAGCACCTCCAACGCTTTGATAGTCTCTTTTCCAAAAGTCTGAATAAACTGCAGGACTACGATTATGAGGGCAGACCCACTCTATGGCATCAGTAACAATTATAGTGCACTCTGCAAGCAGAGTTAGAAATAAACAGAGATATTTTCATTGCCCTTTTGAAAGAAAACAAGAGGAGCTGAAGAGAAACACAGTGAGGCCAGGTAGCAGAAAAACCGCCCGCCAACTGCAGGCTGTCGCACTGACTTTGCACACTAACTCCAAGTCTGGGTGGTAACCAAACAGTTGCTGTTGTCTGACCTGGCACTGGTAATTCTCCACTTTCTTCCCGTTGTCAGTGGAATGTAAATCCCCAAGGAGCAAGCCAGATGTCTAGATGGTTACCCATTGTATTCTCTGAGATTAGAAGAGACCATAGCAGGTAGCAGGCACTAACAAAGTTATGCTGAATGAAAGGAAAGAGTGCTTTCCTTCTCTGCCTTAGCAAAGATAAAAGTAACCCTCTTAAAATGTAAAATTCAGTGGTTTTTGAGAGTTGGGAAACTATCTAATTTTAGTCCATTTTCATTACAAAGAAATCTTTTTTTTTTTTTAAGTACTTTTTTTTTCCTTTTAGATTTTATTTATTTATCTTTAGAGGGGAAGGGAAGGAGAGAGGGAGAGAAACATCAATGTGCGGCTGCCTCCTGTATGTCCCCTGCCGGGAACTGGCCTGGCAACCCAGGCATGTGCCCTGACTGGGAATCGAACCGCGATCCTTCGGTTCGCAGGCCCGCGCTCAATTCACTGAGCTACACCAGCCAGGGCTCTACAAAGAAATCTTGTACTCACTAGCAGTCACTTCCCACTGACCCTCCCCTTAGCCTCAGGCAGCCAATAATCTGCTTAGGTCTCTAAGGATTTGCTTATTTTGGACATTTCATTTGAATGGTATCACACAATATGTAGGCTTTGTGACTGGGTTCTTTCACTGAGCATACTGTTTTCAAGGTTCATCCCTGTATCTAGCACGTGGGCCATCTTCAGCTTCCCAAGGTAGAATTTCTTGCTGTCTTTCGTGTGCTTTCTCAGATTCTTCATGCACCTCTGATGAGAGCACTGACACTGCCCAGTATACAGTAACTGTTGGAGGGTCTGTCTTCTCCCTCAGACTATGACCATGGACATGCTGTGATCATCTTTGTCTTCAACTTTATATTCTAATCACCAACCAAGTGCCTGGCTCATGAATGTGTCTAGAAAATGTTACTGAAGGAATGGATAAATATTCAGAATGCTGATTCCCCAGTGCCCCTCCAGCGTATAGGGTTAGCGTTTAGCTCCAAAGGGATATTGCAAAAAATCTGTAGCCCACACCCAGGTCTACCCTGAAACGTCATGCATAACCTAAGTAAAGCCCTGCAGAACCCCAGCGACCGTGCGAGCTCTCCAGAAGAAACGTGTCTTCGATGCTCCTTTCCCAACATCCAACACAGAAAGAGGAGAATTACAGTAAAGGAGACATCGGATACTGCTAAAGTAATTTAAACATATTGGTGTATTCGTGTGTGTGCACATGCCTAGGATACGGATAAGCTCCCACTGCCTTCTAATGAGGGCAACAACAACAACAAAAAATAGTAAAAAAGTGTACATGCAGCCACAACACTCATTAGTGTTTCTACTCTCTGACTGAATCCTGATAGAATGTACTTGTCACAATTAAAGTTAACCAATAGAATCCAGAGCTTCCAAAGTAGCCAAGAAAAGAGAATGGGACATAGAAAACTTTATCAGTCTAATAGAAAACAGAAAAATAATGGGGAGAAAAAAGTTTATGGGTCCATGTGCATGTGATAAAGTATAAAGAAATGAACAGGAAAGGTAGAAACCAACTAAATGACAAAAGTTGCCTCTGGTGAGGGGCTAGAAATAAAACCTCTATAGTACCTTTACCATTCAAAAAAGAAGATAATATTGCCCTGATGGCATGGCTTAGTGGATTGGGCATCATTTTGCAAACCAAAAGGTTCCTGGTTCGATTTCCAGGCAGTACACATGCCTGGGTTAAGGGCCACGTCCCCCATTGGGGGCATGGGAGAGGCAGGTGAGGATTGATGTTTTTCTCTCCTTCTCTTTCTCCTTCCCTTCCCCTCATAAATAAATACAATCTTTAAGAAGAAGAAGAAGAAAATATTATACATAGTGTTCTTCGTTTGCTTTTTTTTAAAACTTAATATCAGTTACTTTTACTGTGGTTGCATTTTAACTATAACACTAACATACACATTAAAAATTATCCCACCTTTGTGCTCCCACAGCACACTATGGTTTTCCATTAAAGCACTTACTGATAGGGGAGTCAAGAGTCAGAAAATTTTAGTTTAAGGTGACAGTTAATAAGCCTAGTAGTTAATGCATGTGAAAAGCTATCGTTTCAGGAACTACAGGTATGGCCCACCCTGACTCCAGGAGAGCACAAGCCATTGACCTTTGTGCTCCAGAAGAGACCATAAGCAGTCAAGGTGGTATCTGAGCCCCTTGTGTCCCAGGGAGAGACAGTCTGCCTTGCAGGACACAGATAAAGAAAATCACTGGTCAGGGGATGAAAGGATGTTAGGGAAATCGCTGGACTGCAGCTTTTATCTGATTAACCTCTTTCCTGAACCCTAACCCTACACTTTTTTCCCTTGAATTCCAGACCTGTCACCTACACTTTTCTTCTCCTTATAAAAAGGGTTGTCTTAAAATGGAATTTTAGGCAGTCTGTTAGGGTACAAACCCACCATCTTCTCAGATCGCTGGTCATCTGAGTAAAGCCCATAAAGATTCAGTCTCTATCTCTGCTTATTGGGTCTGGGAGGTGACAGGCAGCACGAATGCCAGCTTTTCTGGTTTCATTACCACAATTTATTATCCATTGTTTGTTTAGTTACCAGCCTCCACATGTACACTCTAATCTCTATTAGGGCAGGAACCATTTCTATCATGTTCACCACTAATTCCTCAGTTCTAATGTGATGCTTCCTATTAAATAATATGTGCGGTAACATGGTATATTATCTCCAATGCTAGCATAATACCTGACACATACGAATTGCTTGTTTATTGAATCAATACATGAGTGTATAAAAAAAATGGAATTCACACCAGTTTGTTAGTGTCTCACTCATTCTAGAGAAATCTAAAAGAACGCCTTGCTGGGGCTTACAGTCTTCAGGGGCAGAAGCTACTCCGTGGTCATTAGGATGTTATTTTGTTACTTCATTCTGAGCACAGCTAGAAAGTGGAGGTCCACGGTTGATGGTATTGTCTCACTCCTCACTCCACAGCCTGTGGTTTGGTTTGGCAGAAAATTGACAGAAAAGCTACCCCACCTGTTTTAATGCGATTTCCAAAAACTGCCTCACATCAGGAAAGATATTTAGGCACTTGGAGTCTGAAAAGGAACTGCCAGATCCACTCTCTCATCTCAGTTCCCTTCAGGTACACCTCCCTTCCCTTTCCCCAAAGCCTGCACTCACCTCCAGCGCAGAACACTTGAATACAGATGTACAAAATGCCCACCATGTGTCTCAAAACTGGACAGAAACACCTGAATTGAAGCCTAAAGCCATTCAGTCCAAGTCTTGCTCCTCTCAAGTTTCCAGCTTTGTGGAAGTGAGGGGCAGGTTAAGCATCAACTTCCTTGTAGTTCTGCCAGTATCGTGTAACCATTTGTATACTACTGTCCCACCCCCAAAACCTTGAGTTGTAAAGGATTTTAAGGCATCTTATAATCCTTATCCTGTATCTTATTTCTGAATCTCTGAGGTCAGCACGAAACTGAACACCCAGTAGATGTAACTTTTAGTAGGAATAATGAAATGGACAGCGCCTTGTTTCTTCAGCTTTTAACCTAAAGAAATGTGCACCCCTAAGAAAGTCATCTCGCCTCGCTAGGACTCAGTTTCCCCACCCGGCCCCCCTAGGTCACACTCAGACTCTGACAATTTCCAGTCTAAAATGTTGTGGGAATGTTGCCACAAACCCCGCGTCCCCGGCAGGCTCCCGTATCAATTGTAAGAAAGGGGGCGAGGGAAGCGAACGGAAAACACATCCCGAACTGTTTCCCTGGCCCAAGGGGCGCCGCTGGGGACCACTCACCCTCCTTCAACCAGGGCGCCATGTAGCTCAGGATGTAAGTAGGGTCCAGAGTCTTCGTGACATAGTGGCGGAAGGCGCGCAGATTCTGCCGCTGCTCGGCCGTCATTGCCCAGGCTCGGCTCCCTGCGAAGTCCCGCCGCCCCTGAGCGCGGCTCCTTTTAAAGCCGGCAGATGGCCGGAGGCCGAGCGGACGAGGGAATCTTAATCGTAAATGGAAATGGAATATCGAAACTGCAACTAGCCGGGCGGGAGGCCGAGCTGACGAGGGAATCTTCCTCGTAAATGGAAATAGAAAATCGAAACTGCAACTAGCCGGGCACAGGCGGGGCTCCCGCAGGGCACGGCCGCGGGCCCCACCTTCCCGCGCGCTTTCCTTTCCTCCGCGGCTCCCTGCTTCCCACCTGTGGGCGCTCGGGGGCCCAGCGGATCGGGAGGGGACTCCTGGGAACGGCCGTTTTGGTTTTCATTTTACCATATTATTTTTTGTTTCGCTTGTGTAGCGTAGCAGAGGTGTCCAACCTTTTGGCGTCTCTGTGCCACACTGGAAGAGTTGTCTTGGGCCACACATTAAATACATTGCAATACATAATCACACACACACACAAATCTCATAGTGTTTTAAGTAAATTGACGATTTTGTGTTGGGCTGCAGGTTGGACACCCTTGGAAGTGTAGGTTCAAAAAAGTGATTTTTAAAAATTACTTTATTGTTCAATTACAGTTGTCTGCATTTTTCCCCCACCAGTCCCCCCACCCCAGCCAAACCCACCTCCCTCCCTTGCGTCCACCCTCCCCCTTGGTTTTGTCCACCTTTCCTTTATAGTAGTTCCTGAAAACCTTTCCCATTGTCCCCTCCGCCCTCCTGTCTGGTTATTGTTAGATCGTTCTTTTTTTTTTTTTAAGATTTTTTTTTTTTTTTTGTCTTTAGAGGGGTAGGGGAGAGGGAGAGGGAGAGAAATATCAATGTACGGTTGCCTCTTGTGTGTCCCCTGCTGGGAACTGGCCTGCAACCCAGGCATGTGCCCTGACTGGGAATCGAACCGCGATCCTCTGGTTCGCAGGCCCGCGCTCAATCCACTGAGCTACACCAGCCAGGGCTAGATTGTTCTTAATTTCAATGTCTCTGGTTATATTTTGTTTGCTTTTTTCTGTTGTTGATGAAGTGTACAGTTCGGAGTTTTGAAAAACATGTGCATGGAACCACTCTCTCTGGGTTGTGTGGGACCTAGGGTAATAGTCTATTTAACTTTACTCCTGTAACAACTGCCACCTGTTTTCCAAACCGGCCTTACCGTTTTGCATTCCCGCCGGTAATGGGAGAGAGCTCCAGGAGATCCACATCCAGTAAGTACATACACTGGCCAGGATTTTGGTTTGTTTGCTCTCTTGGTGTGTTTGCTATCTTTTGTTTATTTGTGTGAAATGGTGTATCGTGGTTTTAATTTTAATTTCTCAACAGTGATGTTGAGCACATTTGCATGTACTTATTGGCCACTTCTGTGTGTGTGTGTGTGTGTGTGTGTGTGAATTTGCTCCAATCTTTTGCCTGCTTGAGTAGTTTTTGTTTGTATTAAGAATTTACAAGTTATTTATTTATTCTGGATACAAGCCCGATGTCAAATACATGTATCCCAAATGTCCTCTCCTAGTCTATGACTTATTATTACATTTTCTTAAAGGTGTTTTGAGCAAAAGTTTATTTTGGTGAAATCTGATTTATCAGTTGTTTCTTTTGTTTAGTGCTTCTTTTATCCTTGAATAAATCTTGGCCTACTAGGTCATTAAGTTATTGTTTTCTTTTAGAGTCTTCAGATTCTTCGTGTTTTTAGCTTTCACATTTAGGTCTATGATAATCTCAAATTAATTTTGTTGTGGTGTGAGGTCGGGATCAGTGTTTCATTTCTTCTCCCCATACTTCTAATTGTTCCAGCACAAAGTGTTTCTTTTGTTGAAAAATTTTCCTTTTCCCATTCAATGGCCTTGGTACCTTTGTAAAAAAATGGACCGTTATGTGTGAAAATGTATTTTTAAATTCTAACCAGTTCTATTTATCTATTTGCTGATGCTGCTTTATTCTTCTTTGTAAAAATTATATTGGCTATTCCAGACTCTGCATTTTGCTATGATGTAAGAACCAATATGTCAATCCCTCCCCCACCCTCACCCGGTCCTTCCCCTACTCAGCACACATGCAGGTAACTGGGATTTTGATCAGGGCTGCATTGAACCTGTAGATGAACCTGGGGAAAACTGACATCTTAACAATTTTGAATTCTAATCCATGAATTTATATTTGTTTAATTTCTCTCAGCAGTTTTTTAGTTTTGAAAGCTTCTTATACATGTTAATTTTATCGTAACTATTTTATGTTCTTTGATGCTACTCTAAAGGGAATTGTTTCTAAAGTTTCATTTTCAAATTGTTGCTAGTATATAGAAATACAAGTGTTTTTGTTTTTTAATCTTGTTTTATACAACACTGCTAAATTTACTTCCAGGGTCTAGTAATTGTTCAGTAGATTCCTTAAATTTTGGTAGATAAATAATCCTGTCATTTGTGAATCCATGTTTTTTACTTCTTTCCAATCTTTATGCCTTGTATTTTGTTTCCTTATTGCACCATCTATGTCCTCCTGTAAAAAGTTGGATGAAAGTGGTGAGAGTTGACACCCTTACCTTATTACTAATCTCAATGGAGAAACATCTGTGTTTCGCTTTAATTACAGTGTTGCCTGTAGGTTTTTTAGATGCTCTTTATCAGGCGCATTCTCTTTTATTCCTGATTTACTCAGTTGTTATCATGAATGGGTGTTGAATTTTTCAAATGTTTTTTCTTCATCAATTGAGGTGATCATGTATTGTTAAAAAATGAATTTCACTGACCGATTTAAATTTTTTATTTTTTAGGGGAAGAAAGAGAGGGAGAGAAACATCAATGTGTGGTTGCTTCTGGAGCACCCCCTTCTGGGGACCTGGCCCACAACCCAGGCATGTGCCCTGACTGGGAATCAAACAGGCAACCCTTTGGTTCGCAGGCGAGCACACCAGCCAGGTTCATTGACTGATTTTTTTAATATTAGGCCAACCTAGAATTCCTGTGGTAAATCCCATCTGGTCATGATATAGCATCATTTTTTATATATTTCTGGATTCAATTTACTAATATTTGTATATCTATGTTCATAAAAGATACTGGTCTGTTTCTTTTCTTATAATGTAAGGGTTATGCTGGCCTCATAAAACAAGGGTTTGTGTAAGATTGCTATCAGTGCTTCCTTAAAGATTTAACAGAATTCACCAATGAAACCGTTGGGCCTGGAGTTTTCATTGTTTGAAGATTATAATGATTCAACTTCTTTACTATATGTAAGGCTATTCTGATTTTTTATTTTATCTCAAGTCAGTTTTAGTAAGTTGGGCTTTTTAAGGAATTTGACCATTTCCTCTAAATTATTAAATTTATGGCACAAAGTTGTTTTTGATATTCTTTATTACTCTTTACCTTTTTAAAAAATTAGTCTTGCCAGGAATTTAACAATTTTATTTATCTTTTCAAAAAACCAACTTTGGCTTTGATACCTTTTAAATTATTATTCTATTTTCTATTTCATTGATTTCCGTTCAGGTCATTATTTTCTCCTACTTTGGGTTTTTTTTGCTCTTTTTATTTTTTTACTAGTTGGTTAAGGTATAAGTTTAGCCCATCAGTTTCACACACCTTTCTTTTCCAATATAAGCATCTGCAGCTATAAATTTCTTTTCTCAGCTGAGTTCTAACATCCCATCAATCTTGACATACTGTTTTCAATGTCATTCCATGTGACATAGTTTCTAATACCCCTGTGATTTCTTCTTTACCCTATGAGTTATTTAGAAGTATGCTGCTTATTTTTCAAATATTGGGAATTTTCTAAATACTCCAGGGTTCTTGACTTCTGATTTTAATCTGTTGAGACATTCAATATGTTGTAAGATTTTGATCTTTTGAAATTTACTGAAACGTGTTTATGCCCAGCATATGAATAAACTATATTGATGTATGTTCCAGATACACTTAAGAAGAATGTATATGTTGCAGTTCTTGGGTAATGTTCTATAAATGTCAATTAGTCAGGCTGAGTTATAGTGTGGTTCAAGTCTCCTACATCCTTACTAATTTTCTCCCTACTTGTTCTGTCAAGTACTGAGAGGGGGTGTTAAAATCTCCAACTATGAATATTTATTTATCCACTTGTCCCTTTTGTTCTGTCAGTTTTTGCATCATAATTTTGTAGCTCTGTTATTAGATGGATACACATTTAGGGCTGTTAAGTTCTCCTGATAAATTATAACTTTTATCATTATAAAACAGCTGTTTTTGTCTATGATATTACTATACCTGTAACAAGTTTCTTTTTTTTTAAGACTCTATTTATTTTTAGAGAGAGGGGAAGAGAGGAAGAGGGAGAGAGACATCGATGTACAAGAGAAACATAGATTGGTTGCCTCTCGCACGCACCCAGCCAGGGACCAGGCCCACAACCCAGGCATGTGCACTAGCTGGGAATAGAGCCAGTGAACCCCTAGGTTGACAGGCCAGTGCTCAATCCACCGAGCCACACCAGTCAGGGTCCTGTAACAGCTTTTAACTTCTCTGTTAATATTAAAAGCACAACTCTAGTATAAAGTTTATTTATGGTTGGGTCTTTTTTTTTTTTTTAAATCCAGTCTGACAATCTCTGCCTTTTAATTCATGTAATAAATCCATTATATTTAATTATTGACATGGGCTTAAAACTGCAATTTTGTTTGTTGCATCCAATTTTGATCCTCTGCTCCTCTATTCCTTCAGCTTGGGTTAATCAAATACACTTTTATCTTTCACTTTTTTTAAAGATTTTATTAATTTATTTTTAGAGAGATGGGAAGAGAGGGAGAAAGAGAGGGAGAGAAGCATCCATTTGAGAGAGAAACATCCATTTGAGAGAGAAACATCAATTGGTTGCTTCTTGCACTCCCCTAACTCTAACCTGCCCACAACCCAGGCATGCACCTCAGTGGGGAACCAAACCGGCAACTTTTTGGTCTGCAGGTGAGCACTCAACCCACTGAGCCACACCAGCCAGGGCTACTTTTATCTCTTCTTACTATAATTCTTGGCACAGTCATATGCTGCTTAACAATGGAGGTAAGTTCTAAGAAATGAACATCACAGAGTGCACTTAGACAATCCTCGATGGCATAGCCCACTGCACACCCAGGCTACAAGCCTGTACAGCATATTAGTGTACAAAACAACATGAGGGTGAATCAAGCACAAAAGAAAATAGTGCAGTAGACACAATAAACATGAGCTGTACGAGGCCGCTGCTCATATTACGTGGCATATATTGTTTTGCAGGAAACTATTTTTGCAAGTATAGAGTACACTCTAAAATAGCAATACTTACATATAGTGTAGTAAATACATAAACCAGTAACAGCCATTTATTCTCATTATCAAGCACTGTGCACTGAACATGATAGTACATGTTATGCTTTTACATGACTGGCAGTGCAGGCTGGTTCCCACCAGCACCACCACCAACGTGCGAGAATGCGCTGCACTGTGATGTTGCAACAGCTATGGCATCCCTGGGGGATGTGAATTTTTCAGCTCCATTACAACTGTATGGGACCACTGTCATATATGCAGTCCATATATGTTGACCAAAAAAACATTATCATGTAGGGCATGGCTATATTTTTTTTAGCTATCTGTATGCCTCTCTCTCGTCTTTAACTTGTATCAGTGTACTTAGAATTAATACTATGCCACATTAGGTAAAATATAAGATCCTTGCAACCACATAATTCCACCTACCCCATAATTTTTACTTTTCTGTGTTACAAACCACAGAATACAATGCTGTAAGCTTTACTGCAAAAAGTCAGTTGTCTTTTAAATAAAATAAGAAAATTATAGTCTTTTCTATTTTGCCATTGCTGGTGCTACTCATTCCCATCTATAAATACTGGTTTCTATCTAATGGCATTTCCCTTCTGTCTTCCCCAATATATATTTTTAAGCATATTTTATTGATTGTGCTATTACAGTTGTCCTATTTTTTTCTCCCCCTTTTCTCTCTCCACCCCGCAACCCCACGGCTTCTCCAACGTATTGTTAAAGCTTCCAGTGACTTATTCGCTTCAAATAGTTTTTAAAGTCTAAGCTTTTCATTGGTTCCCTTTTTCTATTTTCCACTTCTCTCGCTGAGAACCTCTATCTGTCCATTCATTATGACTATCTTTTTAAATTCATGTACATATTTCTAATAGTATCTTTACTAATCCACCACGTGGATTATCTCACAATGTTTTCATTTTTTTAATTGACAAGACTTTTTTTTTTTTAAAGATTTTATTTTTAGAGAGGGGAAGAGAAGGAGAGAGGGAAACATCAATGTGTGGTTGCCTCTCGTGTGGTCCCCACTGGGGACCTGGCCTGAGACCCAGGCATGTGCCCAGACTAGGAATCAAACCAGCAACCCTTTGGTCTACAGCCCGTGCTCAATCCAGAGCTACATAAGGCAGGGCACTATATGTCTTTATAACTGCTTTTCCTCTTGACTATGAGCACATTCATATGTCTAGTGATTTTTAATTTTATACTGGACATTAGAGATGTGCTGTAGAATCTTTGGATTCTATTATTTTTCTCTGAGGAGTGTTGCTTTTTGTTCAAGCATGTTAATTTACCAGCTCCTCATTTTGAATTTATAGGGGCTTTGCGGTTGCTCTGTAACCTTAATCCAAGATGACTCAGTCCTCGGTCAGACTTTTCGGCCAAGGTGTGGTCCTACAGGGTTTTCAATGAAAAGCCCTGTATGTTTCCCCTGCCCTTCTAAGTGGGTGGGACTCAGACTCCAAATTCTGTCTTCCCTGTGGTGGCAGCTAAGATGTCTGTTGGCCTCTTTCAGCCTTCCAGCTATTACCTGTGCTCCTTGGAGTCTCCCCTGCATGTTTGCATTTCAAAGTCAGCTAAGATTTGAGTGCAGGCTATGTACAAATTTTAGGGCTTTCTCTGTTCCCTTTCTTTCTGAAATTTCCCCCTCAATATTGTTACTCTGGCAGCCCCAGGGTTTCAACTTCTAATTCAATGACTGTGGCTTTCCACTTGTGTTCTAACCTCCACGTGGACTGGGGAGGACGCTCGGAAGACAAATAAATGCAATTTTCATGCACACAGTTCCTATCTTTCAGTGATCTAATTCCTTCCAGTTTCTGCCTCTTTATTTTTCTCCAGGGCTTTCAAATATTTGTTCTTTATGTTTTGTCCCTTTTTAGAACTGCTATCCTACCACTACTTAGTTTTGGATTTTTAACTGAGAAAAATAAATCAGATCCAAAATTCCTTTAAAAAGGTAAGGGCATGCCTCCTTTTAAGCTAACAGTGGGAAATAGCAAAGCCTTGTTATTTATTTGGCAGAAATAACAACGTATTTATTATGCATCAGCAATTACAGTATAGAATGAAACTGAAAGAACTGAAGTCCCAGAAATAAAATCATTTGGCAGATTTGTAGGTAAAACTTAACCAAGACCCAGGAAGAAGGGGAGTGTCACAGAATGGTGAGAACAAAGCACTGTCTTAGACCTTCTCCTCACCTGGGCATACTTTCCCAACCCATTTACAGAGACGTTATATTTCGGGTATTATGCAAAGACACTAGGTATATGGAGATAAGTGGAAAAGAGTATCCCTCATTAGCTTAGAGTCTGATGTTGAGGAAAAAGACAACAAAGATGTAAAAACACAAACAAATAACTGCCAAATATGAAGTGATACAAAGAAAGTTAGAGTTATGAAGCAGAAAACTATGAAGGTTGGAAAAAACTACTTTAATTCGGTGTTAAGGGAATATCTTTCTCAGCAGGTCATATTTCAGCTGAATCCTTAACAATGAGAAAGAATCAACTATTCCAAAAAAGCAGGGAGAAGGGGTTCCATGCAGAGGGACAGAAAGCACAAATGTGTAAAAAAAAAAAAAATAAAATAAAATAAAAAAGTGAAGGAAAAAGTAGATGGAACTTCATGAACAAGGGGTGAATGGCGCGTAGTGCTGCTGAACAGGTAAACGGGACCTTGTAAGGCAATTAATGAAATGCAGTGGGAACGTACTGCAGTTTTAAACAAGGAGTAACAATCTGATCACGTTTTTAAAAGATATCTCTGCTTCCTATGCACAATGAGCAGATCAGGTGGCAGGTAACTCAAGAAAGAAATGATGAGGATATAGATAAGGACGGTGGCAGTGAAGAGTACAAGAAATGAATTGCTTGAAATACATTTAAGAGATCAGATTGAGTGGACAGCAGCAGAAAGAGAAAATAAAAGGCTGTATGCCAGGTATCTGGTCTGAGCAACCGTGAGCATAAAATGGAGAAGACAGGTGTAGGGCTCATTACATGCTTGTGTGGGAGACAAAGAAATAATGTTAGACAGTAATAAGTGGAATGAAGAGAAATAAAACAAGATAAAGGAATAAAGAATAATGGGGGCAGTTTATATCAAATGAATTATGAGGGAAGACCCAAATGAAGTAAAGAGCATGCCCTTTGGGTGAAGAGCATTCTATTCAAAAGAACAGAAAGTTCCAAAGCCTAAAGATATCATACTCTGGTTTCTCTTCAGATCGTATAAATCTTTCGCCTTTTACTAAAGATATGAGTGAACTTAGCTTGTAGTAGAACAGGAAGTGAGCAGGGTTGCTAGAGCAGAGTGGGCTGGGGGGTGAGGGTGGAGGGGAGAGTGACAGAGAAAGAGCAGACAGGTGGCTAAGGCAGTTCGAGTAAGGCCTGACAGACCAAGATAAGGACTTTGGCTTGATCTGAACTACAGTGGGAACCATGATCTCATATTTTAAAAGGATCACAGGGAATGACCGGTGGACAACAAACTGCAGAGGGCTAGGGTGAAAACGGAGGGAGCAGGTAGGAGCTGCAACACTAGTTCAAGTGAGAGATCATGGCATATTGGATTAGGATCAAAGCAGTGGAAGTGGTGAAGTCACAGGATATATAATCCTAAAATCCCACACAATTTGCTGAGAAACTGGATGTAGGATAAGGGAGAGAGGAATCAAGGAGCAGTACAATTTGTTTAACTGAGCAGCTACTTGAATGGTGGTGCCAATTATTAACACCGGAAGAGGGGCAGGCTTGGAGGAGGAAATTGAGAACATGAGTGCTTGCTTGCTGATAAGAATGATCCACAGGCAGTACTTTGCAAACATCAGTGCGCACACAGATCACCCACAGGTCTTGTTAAATGCAGATTCTGATCCAGTAAATCTGAAACTCTGCCTTCTTAACAAGCTCCCAGGTGATGCTGATGTTGCTGGTCCACAAACCTCTGAGTAGCAAAATCACTAAAAAACAAGAGAAAGAAGAAAGGAGGATAACTTAAAAATCAAAATTGTTATTGAAGGTAAGTGAAATCCAGAACACAGAGGGAGGGATTAGTCTAGAACAGCGGTTCTCAAACTGCGGTTTGCAGGCCAGCAACATCAGAACCACGCCGAAACTTGTTTAATGAGCACATTCTTGGTATCCCAGCCATTCTGAATCCGACACTGTGAGGGTGCATCTCAGCAATCTGTTTTAACAAAAGTTCCAAAAGGTTCTGATCCATGTGAAAGTTTGAGAACCAAAAAAGTACAATTTTTGTTAATCTGACACACACCAAAAAGTACGTAATTCACACTGGACCGCTATTGTTGTGTTGGCTGTCATTATTTTTTTTTTTAATTTGACAGTCTAAGGGAAAAGAAGTTAGTGCCCCTAAGTAGTCAGGTATTACAGGTTTTAATAATTCTGGTAGCACACTGATGTGCCATGGTACATTGGCTGAAAATCACTAAATCACTGCTCTAGTCCTATATACTTACTTTGCCTCCAGTTTTATATCTCCTCTACCAAATGCAATACCTACTAGATGTAAGCAAATGTTCAAGAAGTTAATCTTAAGTTCTTGGGAACATCCCTCTCTTACTTTCATGTAGTCATTATATCAGGAAATGCTGCTCTAGATGGAGGTTAGGCTGCTTCCAAGGATTTCTAGACAATTCAGGACTAGGAACTACGATCTTTTGACCCTACTATCAACCACCCTCCCTCTATACTTCCCTTCGTGCTCAGCTATGATTTTATGGATTATGTTTAAATTACTCCCTTGTTGCCCTGGCTGGTGTGGCTTAGTGGACTGAGCACTGGCCTGTGAAGCGAAAGGTCACCTGTTTGATTCCCAGTCAGAGCACATGCCTGGGTTGAGGGACAGGTCCCTGGTTGGGAGTGTGCAAGAGGCAGCCAACTACTGTTTCTCTCTCACATTGATGTTTCCCTCTTTCTTCCTCTCTTCTCCCCTCTCTGAAAATAAATAAAACCTTAAATAAAAATAAAATACTCCTTTGCAATACCTTCTAACTTTTGCCCTTCTTTTTTTCTCTTTGTTCACCTAGTTTAGAGATTGGTAACCTTGTCCTGTAAAGGGCCAGATAATAAATATTTTAGGCTTTATGGGCCATGTATAGTCTCTGTTGTACAGTCTTTTTTTCTACACCACTTAAAAATGTTAAAACAATTTTTAGTCTGTGGCCTGTATAAAAACAAGCCATGTGTTAAATTTTCCCTGCAAGCAACAGTTTGCTAACCCATTACCTAGCAAGACCTCAGCCTGGATAAACCCGGCTTTTCAGTTGTGCCTACATGTTAAGTGTTTGTAAAGCAAATCAGTAACTGCAGATCAGTGTCACTATAAAAACATAATCATCAGCCCTGGCTGGTGTGGCTCAGTGGATTAAACACCAGCCTGCAAATCAAAGAGTTCCTGGTTTGATCCCCAGTCAGGGCACAGGTCCCTGATGGGGTGGTGTGTGAGAGACAACCACACACTGATGTTTCTCCCTCTCTTTCTCCTTTCCTTCCCCTCTCTAAAAATATATTTTTTAAAAAAATACAATCATCAGCCTCAACTCATATGTCACACCTTAGCAGACAATTTTAGTATTTTTGCTCATTAGTATAATGGCTATTTCACACCTTTTCCTCCTCAAACCTGCCACTTCTACCACATACTGTGCATTGGCTGGGCACTTCTGGTCGGCACCAAGTTCAGGCAAACACAAACCCTGTGTGTTTACCAAAAACAATACCTCTAAGTACATTATTAGAGATACTGCCTGCGCCATTGGTCTTGACTGGCTTTCTCACGTGTCTTCGGTCACACATAGGTCTGCTGATCTAGGAGGGCCTCAGCTAGAAGTACTGGGCGCTCTCTGTGGTCACTCCTGTTCCAGCATGTTAGCCCAAACTCCTTTACATGGTGGTACAGAGGTCTGAGAGAGGGCAGAAGTGTGCCAAGTCCTTGAAGCCTGGGCTCAGAAATGACACCATCATTCCCTTATTCTATTGCATCTAGCAAAGTCATATTCAGGCAGATTCAAGGGAGGGAAAAGACATTCTACTGTCGATGGTAGGAGCTGGAAAGTTCAATTGTAAAAGGTGTAAATATTGGGAAAAGTGAGGGATTGTGGTCATTTTTGCAGTCAACCTACCACAAGGTCATCGTGCCAACCAGAGGATGAGGCCTCTTCCTTTAGTCCATCAATTTTCAACTGGTGTGTTACATGGCACACAAGTGTGCCACAGAATCTTTGGTGGGGTTTTTGGGTTTTTTAGAAGGGAAGGAGAAAGAGAGAGAAACACCAATTGGTTGCTCTTCAGGCATTCCCTGACCAGGGACTAAACCCACAACCTAGGCATGTGCCCTGACCAGAAATTGAACTGGCAACTTTTTGCTTTGCAGGACGCCACCCAACCAATTAAGTCACATAAGTCAGGACAAGAGAATACAGGTTTTTTAAATCCTCACCTGAAGGGATACCCATTGATTTTAGAGGGGAAGGGAGGAGAGAAACACTGATGCGAGAGAAGCATTGATAGGTTGTCTCTACGGGCCCTGACTGGGGAATGAACCTGACTGGGATTTGAACCCATGACCTTTTCGATTTACGGGACAACACTCCAACCAACCGAGCCACACTGGCCAGAATTTTTAAAATATGCAATACCTGACTATTTAGTCAGGGGCCCTCACTCTTTTCCCTTTAGATTGTCAAATTAAAAAATGACAACAGCCAACACAATAGCTGTCTGGTGTGAATGAATCAAAATCATACTATTTTTGTCAGATCAGCAAAAAAATGTATTTCTTGGTGCGCCACAGTTTAATAATTGGTTTGTGTGTGCCATGAGATGAAAAAGGTTGAAAATCACTGTTGTAGGCCTTTGGACAGCACAAAGGCCTTTGCACCACATTGGACAGTGCAGCTTTAGGCTGCTCAGTCTCAAATTGCACTCATTTTCCTCTCCAGCCATCCCTATTCCTGTTATTTCCTACTTTGAGTACTATCACCATGCAGCTCTCACATGGGGGGAAGATCCGCTCCTACCTGGCTCTTCCTTCTCCCTCACGGTCCAGTGTTATCTCAATGGTGTCCCCATCTAGTCTACTTCAGGAATCTGCTGAATCCAGCCTCTCCTCTAGATCCTTGTTGTCACTTTCTTCTACAGAGCCTTCTGATATCTGGTCTCAGCAGTTTCTTAAAGTCTGTTACTCAGACTATGCCCAGTCCAATTTGTTCTGAAGAACAAATATAATTGCTTCATTCCCACCCTCTTTCAATTCCTGTTGGTTCCATGCTAGTCATCCTTAGACTCCTATTATTTACATAATCTTGGTCCATGTGTAATCAGTGTTTGATGAATAAATGAATTTTAGATAGAAATGCAGAGATATCTTGCCTAGGAAAAACCCAATTACCAATTTAAAGTGCAGATGATCATACAGACAAGCAAGAAGCCAGCCCACTCCACGGAAGTACCAGATACCTCTGTTTGTATAAAAGTATGTTATACAACTTTCTGGCAACCATCGTAGTTGCAGCTTATACTGGGATAAATTTTAGCCTCAGACCTTGCCCTAACTTAAATTCCATTTTCCTTGCCTCTTTTTTCAGGCAGATCCAATGGTAGTTACCATCTTCCAATATTCTTGCAGGTAAAGCAGGAAAAGAATTACTAATTTTCATGACATTTTACAATGGCCATATCCTACTCACTGTTTTCCAATACCTAATTCAGGTATTGACTAAAAGTTCTGAATGAGCAAATATTTAGGAAGTTTTGGTTATCGTCTCTGTGCATATGCCAGCTGTGACAGACACAGTATAAAGAACAAGATACAGCCCTGGCTGGTGTAGCTCAGTGGATTGAGTGCGGGCCTGCGAACCAGAGGATCGCGGTTCGATTCCCAGTCAGGGCACATGCCTGGGTTGCGGGCCAGTTCCCGGCGGGGGACACACAAGAGGCAACCGTACATTGATGTTTCTCTCCCTCTCCTTCTCTCCTACCCTTCCCCTCTAAAAGATAAATAAATAATAAATTAAAAAAAAAAAAAAAGAACAAGATACAATAACTGTGACACACCTACCATTTTTTCTCTTTTATCTCCTGCCATCACCAACCGTCTTCCATGTAGAGGACAGATTTACATACAGCCTCATAAATCACTGTCCTCAACTGCAATCGCCTTCGCCCTCACCCATTTTAGTTATTTCCAATTATGCCTAGAATTAGGTGCTAAAATATTTTTCAGTCTTTTTACTCCCACCCCCCCCCCCCTTTCCCACTTGAACCTCACTGGAAAACTAATCCCTTGATATCTCACTGTTCTCAAGCGTTAACAGTCACCCGATGGCTTCACTTCCTCCCCTACACAGCAGACACCGAAACATATTAACTCAACAACTCACCAGGATTTCCCTCAACTCCCTTGCCCCCTTGTTTTACGACTCACGTTCAGCAAAACTTCAACCATAGATAAATCCATCTATGTATTCATTCACTGTACCAATGCTGAATGCATACTGTATGTTCAACATTAGTTTCTGCTTCCATTCCCAAAGCACCAATATTACTAGAACAAAACCACAGATCTTGATGTCCCATAAATTTAGGCATTACATCTCAGGTGAGGGCTCAATACTCATTAGCATTCTTAGCTCCCTCTCCCTCCATATCCCTTCAAAGGGCATCTTCCCCTCCACCCCTCTCCTCAAACCCAATCCTACTCATGCTTCATCTTTCTCGAAAGATGGCACTGTTTCCTAGTTAATGGAGGAGGCTTTAGAGCATGAACTACACCTCATCTTACTCCATCTACCCACAAATGTCTCTATGCATATTACCTCCTTCTGCCCTGTATTATGAGACTTGTCTCTGATTCTATCCATTGTTAATTCACTTACCTGATGCTCTGGATCACCTCTCCCATTGAAGCTACTTTGCTGCATAGGTATCACTCTCCTTTATTTTCAACTTTGCCTATTCCAGGGGCCTTTTCCCAAAAAGCCCATGTCTCCTCCTCATCCTCAAGTTTGTCTTTTCTTTTTTTTGTTTTTGTATTTTTAAAGATTTTTATTTATTTATCTTTAGAGGGGAAGGGCAGGAGAGAGGGAGAAGGAGAGAAATATCAATGTATGGTTGCCTCTTGTGTGTCCCATGCTGGGAACTGGCCTGCAACCCAGGCATGTGCCCTGACTGGGAATCGAACCGCGATCCTCTGGTTCGCAGGCCCGTGCTCAATCCACTGAGCTACACCAACCAGGGCCCATCCTCAAGTTTTAAAAAACACTCATTTGCTTCTGTAACCTTACAAGCTTGATTCTGAGGATGGAACCAAGAGTAGGATCTTAACTGTGTACCTCAAAGATCCTAATCTCTGCAGGCCCAACCTCAAAAAGGGACCAGAATATTTTATGTAGTAACTCTGACTCTCACAGAGAAAGTGGCTTTGCTAGTCACTGCATGTTTTGCCTTTGTGATTTCGCCCTTTTGTTGAGCATACATGACTGAGAACTCACTCACATACAGGCAAATCTGCAGGACTAGAGGCACTTTTAACTTTTTGTTTTTAAAATTATATCAAGCTTACAAAAAAATTACAATAGTACAAAGAATTCTTCCATTTTTACCCGTAACTATTTTTATCATTTTGTCACAATTTGCTTTATCATTCATTCTCTCCATCTATGTATTTTTCTGAACCATTTAGATTACATACACAATGATTACGATCTTAGCTTCCCATGTAGGTTTTCCTAAAGGTACCAATCACTGAACATGTCTATACAAATTCTGATCTCAGTGACATCTACATTACCATAGTAAGTCAGCTAACGTCTACTGCGCATGGGTCTAATGAGCTGAATGCTACAAATGGATCCACGCTCTGAATCTTGATGAAACCCATTGAGGAAGAACCCCTTCCCTATCCCCCCATGGTTGGGGACAGTGGGGCTGGCAACAACCCAAACCAAGTTCTATACAGTTTATAGCAGCCCAAAGCACATTCCGAAAAATTTACCAATTCCAGGATTGTACTAGTGGCTGGCTCGGTATCCACAGCCCCACACTACCAGGGGACTGCAATTATTCCCCATGATGGAAGAATTCCAAGTACGGGCCGTCAGCTTATTTTCCATAAATCCTTGCCCCTCTACACACTCCATCACTACTACAGGGAAGCCCTTAGATTGGCTCCCCCAAGAGCTGAGGTCAAACTTGACTTAGACTAAGAAGTAATAGTGTAACAAGTTCTGTTGTGAATCTGAGGACCAATGAATGAGCAAGTGCAAATGCTTGGTTGCATTTCCTCTATACAAGGAAAAGTCACAAAATCATTGACTCTGAGATAAAATAAAATGTCTTATGGACACTCAATTCAGATGAACAAGTTAGAAGGATACAGTATTAAGCTATAAGCTTACCAGTGGAGCTGCCTGGAGACAAAAAGCAGGTCTTAGCTACTTTTTAAAAATCTCTAGCATCTATTCATCCATTCAGTAAGTGCTTTAAGCTCTTCCATATGTGATAGAAATGAAGGTATATAGCAGAACACATACATATAGTTGCCAAAGAACTTTCAGGCTGATAAGACATTTAGTAATCAATTACAATTTGTGATACGTGCTCTGAAGGAGTCCAGGGTTAAGACAGCAAATAACTGGGGAGAAACTCAGTTTAAAAAAAACTCCGTTTAGCCAGGATAAAATTCCGTTCCCAGAAGAAACAGGCCATGTATGAAGGCTCAGAATTAATAGGGAGCAGCACCTCCATAGATCTGAAGCAGGCTTGTGTGGCCAGAGCACAAATGAGGTGAGAGAAAAGCTAAAGATGGACCAGGAACTGATTAGGCAAATTTGTAAACCATGTTATATAGGACTGTTTACTTGTAATAAATATTCTAATAAAAGGAAATCACTAAAGAATTTTAAGTAGGGAAATGAAATGAAAAAACTTTTTAACATCTTTAAAAAGAGGATGTGAAATGGGTGTTCAAGTGTTTAACTGAAGACATCATGTAAAATCAGAATATGGGGAAAAAACATTATTCTTGTTTGTAATCCTTAAGAAAAACTAGTCATTTTCATAATTTCAAAGTATATTCCTTAACCAACTAGTTTTCCTACAATTTGTCAATTTATAAACATTGAAAAGTCAGTATCAATTTTAGATCCTTGTCATTTTAAACCAGTTTCCTACAGCCCATTAGGATAAACACAAACTCTACACAGGGCCTCCAAAAGCCTGGCCCCACAGTCTTTGTCCTTTGGCTAACCCTGCCTTCTTTTAGCTCTTGGAATCATGCAGGGGTGTCCCACCTTTTGGCATCTCTGGGCTACCCATTAAATACACCAACACTATCAAAAACTGGTGAAAAAAGGTTTTAATTTATGATTTTGGGTTGGGCCACATACAACCCCCGGGCAAAAGGTTGGACACCCCTGTAGTTACGCTTTCCCTTTTGCCTTTGGATCTCTGCACATCTTTCTCTTTGCTAAAAGCAACTCTGTACCTATTTGTTTTCCAGATTTCAATTCAGCCATCACTTCCATCTGAGATTAGACCCCCCATTGTATGCTTTTATAGCAAATTATACTTTCTCCCCAGAGAACTTATGTTTTATACAGCCCCCACCACAGGAGGACAAGGAGTATTATCTGTTTTGCCCCATAAATGAATCCCTGAGTACAAAACCCAACGAACAGCAGGCATTTCAATTTCTGTTAACAATAAATGAGTATCATATTAAAGCAAATGGAAGGCTAAATTTAGATTTAATCCAAGTCCCGCTGTCTATATCAGGCTATAGATGCAGAGCAATTTTTATTATCTCTAAAAGAGGATAAAATATGAACATAGCCACTATGTATAAAATAACTACCAATGTAGAGGTCTGGCAAAGGTTTCTTCATTTGTAAGCTAAGTGCTACATAACTGCAGTTTTCTGAAGATAAAAAGCCAGTAATATGTTCTTCAAGATTAAAGAACTAAATCATTAAAACTGAAATGCAGCTCACCTGAAATTCATTATCATGATACAAACATATCCTTATTTTCACTAAAATAATGACTTACAACTATATTAATACTGCATCGGAAAATTTCTGCATTCTTGTCTTACAGTGTTACTGTTTTATTTTTCTTTTGTTGAATATACATTTTTTTACTGATAGATCAGATAAACAAGTATATAAAGGAAATATTAAAACTTTTCTTTTGGGAGAAGATAAACTGTAAAGATTAAAATGCCTCAATTTAACCTGAAGTAATGCTTCTGTCATACAAATTTTTAGGAAGAAAAATAAAGATTATTTAAACAGATTCTCCTAGTTTATAACACATTTCCAGAATAACTCTCAAAAAAACGAATTCAAAAATACTCAGTTAACTACTTTAAAAATATGTCAATACCATATGGCTTTATGAAATAACTTCTAAAATTATATATTTTTATTTAAAAAGGATCAAGTTTTAAATAAACTGTTAGCAATAACATTTTCTTCACTTAAAAGTGCGTATTTCTGAGGATGCAACATACTTTTTGAACAGATAATTTTTACAGATTTTTAACACACACACACAAAAAAATCACTTAAAGTATTTTTAAGGGGGAAGAGTTTTCACCAAAAGTCATCTAAACAGACTGCAGTAGATGACACTGTTCCTTTTTCTTCTTCATTTTATATCATCAGAATTCTTGGTGAGATGCTTTGGCAGTTTTTAGACATATCACAGTCTCTACCAAGAAACACTGACATTAATGATGTCCATGGAGATGCCAATTGCCTTGATGGCTCAGTTTGAAGACACATTACTGGGCTGGTTCTCCAAATCAGCAGCAAAGGTGCTTTCTTCTCTTACATCAAGAGTTTGTTCAATTGAAGCTGGCTGAAGTGGAGTATTATCTACAGCTTTGTTGGCATTATTTAAGTTAGATGTAGTAATATCACATTCTTTGTCCAGAACACCGACTTCATCTTCTATTGTAACTATATCTTCAGTTTCAAATGTTTCCAAAGGAGCCAAAAACTCACTTTGTAGAGGATCTTGAGGACCACTATTGTCACATTCTGTACTCTCCTTTACCTCAGAATCCTTATCACTGTCACTGTCAATAGTAATTACAACTGGGGAACGTGAAACATTATCTCCATGGTGTTTCTTATGCTTCTTCTTATGTTTCTTCTTTTTCTTTTTATGATGTCTAGTTGTATCGGTCGCTTTCCCTTCATAAACTATCTCTACACTTAAGCTCCGGGTCCTTCTTTTTCTTCTCTTGTGTCTTGTCTCTCTGTCTGATGATCGGCTATCTGAAACACTATCACTCTCATTTTTGTAATTTCCATCCAATTTTGATGAAGATTTTTGGCAATGACCTTCCTTTATTTTAGAAGTAAATTCACGAGATGATTGAGCCACTTCATTAGTACCCTCCAAATGTCGAGTTTTGTATTTTCGTTTCCCTCCAGGCTTTTCATTTCTCACACGGTCAGGTCCTGTAGATGCAGTCTTCGACCTGTTACTAGACAGGCTCCTTGATCTGTGCCTTTCGTAGTAGTAGTATTTCCTTTCACTGTGATTATTTTTTTTTCTAGCATTTGTTCTTTCAGAAAAGGACTGAATTCTAAATTCTGGACTTGAAGATTGTCTGGAATAATGAGCTCTGGACAGAGTCTTTCTCCTATAAGATGATTCATAGCCATCCCTATCCTTGTTTCTACTATAGTAAGTATATTCCCACTTATATCTGCTTCCATAATTATTTTTTAAATAATAATGATCTCTAGTTCTGCTCCGTGATCTTCTTTTACCATGATCACTGCTACGAGATCTTGATCTGCTTGTGCTTTCACTACTTAGAGAAAGAGTTTGGCTTCTTCTCGACCAACTACTATCTCTTGATCTTTTTTTGTCTCTTCTACTCCTAAGTCTACTACTTTCCCTGCTTCTGGATCGTTTTCTTTTCATTCTTTTCTTACCATGATGCTTTCTACGATTCTTCTGATCATGCCCACTTCTACTCTGGGAACGTGAATCCGAACTTCTTGATCTTCCCCTTCTTCTGTGTCTACGGTTATATGGGGAATACACTCTGTCTCCTCTAACAGATGAGCTCAGGTCTCTGGGAGAGGACAATAATGTAGATCGTTTCTCTTCCTTCTTTGACTTGATTCTTGTACCAGAATCACAATGACCTTTATTTATTTCCTCATCTTTTCCAAGGACAGAGTGTGGAGATGAACATCTACTACCATCACTATCACCAGAACTGTAAGACTGCTCTTGTTCTTGTGTCTTCACGGTCTCTATTTTCTCATAAGAGCCTAACTCCTCAGAATCTGAGGACAGTTCAACAAGTTCTGGGGTCCTCTCAGCTAATGGCTTAACAAACCCAACAATGATACAATTATCTGAAGAAGAGTCACTATCATTATTTAGGTCCTCATTGGTTTGTACTGCTTGTATCTGAGACGTGGCTCTTCCTGTTACAAGGTCTTCATCTGAACTATCGGAAGTATTTAACAGAGAAGACATGACAGCATGTACCTGCTCTGAGCTTGAGTAAGATGGCCCTGGAGTTTCATCATCCCATGGTGCCCGACTAACAGTGGCTACATTAATATCCAGCTCTTGGGTCTCAGCTTCATCTGGAGATATTGTGATGACTGAAGAATCAGAATGGCTACCTTCTTCATAGGAAGGAGCAGGGCAATCATAATTAGCATGTTGATCAAAAGCTGCCATGTTAAAAGGAGATCGAGCAAAACTGATAAATTCATGTATAAAATGTTCAGTCCGATTCAGTAAAAAGGGCCTTAAATCAGACACAAAGGCCTGACTCTCCAAGTCATACCGAGTAACATTACTCATGATGATGTGCTGCACTATATTCACTAAAGATCCATGAGCTCCAAAAAGAACTGTAAGTTCGCGTTTTAACCAGGGAACTAATCTGTGAAGACAAGCTGGATTTCTACGAAAGAATTCAGCTGAAATATCTCGGTAGCGACCACCATCTTCAATATTTCTAACACGGGCACCAGCTCGATAAAGAGTTCGCCTAAAATTAATAATATCCTGTTCCTGAATTTTCCGCAAAGATCTTTCATCTGTAGTAGTTGGCCTCCTTGGAATCTGCCTCATTAATTGAGAAATTTCACCATCTCTGGGTCTTGTTGAAATGCTTAACCCTTCAAATAGTACTCCACTATCTGGTGGAGTAGTTGTTCTTCTATTCATGGTGCTACTGGGTGAATATAAAGCACTTCGCTCTCTTGTCATAGTTGTACGATAGCGGAATCGTTGAACATCAGGGGTGGCAAAAGAACCCCTGAGGACCCTTTCATTATATGAAGGTCTTAGGAAGTACTCTTCAAAGTCATTTTCTGCCCTCACAGAATGCAAAATAGAATCAAAGGGCTGTTTACATAGTGGACATTCAGCTTTGTTTTTAGACCACTCCTGTACACAGCGAAAACAGAACTTATGTAAACAGCGATCTAAGTAAGACACGTTATCAAATCTATCCAAGCAAATAGGACACTTAGAATCAGGAGATGCATCAGCTGGTACTGTCTGTTGCAATTTGCTAGTGCCAGCTTTAGGTGAAAACTTGTCCATTTTAAATTCCTTAGCTGCTGATGCCATTACCTGTAAAAGGGAAAAATTTACATCAGTAACCTGGTTAAAGAGAAATTACTAAACTTGAAACAGGTTTATGACTATGAGACATACTTTGGTGAAAACAGTTCAGTAGTTCATTATCTTTGTAATATTAAGATACCTAGTTAGAGTACATAAGTACAAGCTTGAAAGACCAATCTCCTGGGTCTGAACCCAGTTCCATACTAGGAGTGTGACTGTGCACAAGTTACTATCTCTATGCTTTAATTTCATCTGTAGGTCACCATCTCACAGGGTTTATGAAAACATAAAAATTCCTTTAAAAAGTTGCCTGATACATAGTAACTCTCAAATACTATGTGACATTCTATTCTTCAAGTACAAAAGAAGATATTCCAAGTATCCATACTCAGATGTAACACATTTTTCACGGTTATTCCAGGTCTTTAAAAAACCCTGAAACATCACAGTCTTCAGTTGGTGTCATTGCTATGTATGGTTTTATATCTGTCAAATGTATGTGCCCCAAATAGTATAGACTACTGGTTTGTTTTATTTGTGGTTAAGAGTATATATGCACCTTTAAAATAACTTTAGTAATAACCTTGTATGGTGACAGGTGGTTACTAGACTTACCATGGTGATCACATAGTAGGTATGTAAATGTCAAATCACTATAGTGTACACCTGAAACTAATATAATATTGTATTTCAACTACACTTGAATTAAAAAACATTCACGAGATAATTTACCTGAAAGTTTACACCTGTTTAAACCAATTCTGTGGTTTTTAGCGAAAGATTCTTTCACACACAAAAAGCATTTTTAGTGAAAAGTAAAATGAAATACTAAATGTAAAAGCACTCAAGTGCAGTGCATGGCTCATAGTAAATGCTCATTAAATGTTAGTTGCTGTTATGATTATTACTACACTGTTGTTACCAACAACAAATATTCCTTTCAACCCCCTTAAGAAGCCTTTCTTAGCCTTTTTATTTAATCCAAAGTCAGCCATAAAGTATCTTGAATTATACTTTTGGTCCCTTTCCCTTATTATCTTTTCCCACAAGAATAACTAGAATCTTAAAGATTAGTTTTGTTTTCTATTAAGTTTATCAGCTTATATTGCTCATAACTTACAATATGAATTTGCCAGAGCTGAATTCTAGTTTGCTTTGCATTTTAGCCTTTTTATCTTATAAAATCCCTCTTTAGCTGCATTTTACAGCAATCATTTTATATATATTAAACATTAGTTTCTTTTATTTTTTTCCCTGGGCCTGTTATCTTTCTCTACATTCTCTATTCACAGGAAGTCCCATCACTTGTCAATTGCTGTTAAGGCACTCAAACAATAGAACTGTAGCTTTCTAAACAATAGATTCATTGGCTATACCAAGCTCTAACAACAAAAAACAAAACAAACCCCCCCCCAAAGAAAAACAACAACAAAAATCTGAGATTGTGAAATAAGTATTTTACCATAGATTTCAAATTAAACTTGCTCTTTAGGGCACCTTAACTTTCTCAGAGCCATAACTTAATACAGACTCAATGCTGCACAAGTTTTTTCAAGGGGTCCAAATATTTCTAGTATTCTATATTTTACAGTGGAAATGCAAAAATCACCCGTCTTTAAAGAGAATAGAATTATAAATACAGGACACCAATTGCTTTTTTGTTAATATATTTAAACTATGAAACCTTGATATTGCATAAATTTCTCAGTATTTCCACCTACTTTTAACCTTTTTTATTCTCTTACTTACGGGGGGGGGGACCTTTAGGATAAGAATGTGTTTGGGGTAGGAGTAAAGTATGGAGATGGACCTGGATTGAAGACCAGGTGCTACCTAAAACTAACTCTCTAAACTAGAAAAACCCACATTAACTATTGACTGAAGTTTGCCCCTCAATATAGTAAAGGGATTATAAGACTTTTAACCGGTGAATATCAAGTTAATACATTTTATCGTAATTTATATCTTTGAAATACAGAATTTTAGTGTTTACGAAACCATTTCAGTTCACATCAGTGAACTTCGCCTGTGAAGCAAAGGATCACTGGTTCGACTCCCAATCTGGGCACGTGCCTGGGTTGCTGGCTAAGTCCCCAACAGGAAGCACATGAGAGGCAACCACATGCTGATGTTTCTCTCTTTCTCCCTCCCTTCCCCTCTCTCTAAAAATAAATAAAAAAATTATAACCTAGAAAGAATTTATTAAAGAAAATTATTAGGCAGTAAGTTTGAAGTTCAAATAAAACAAAAGCTCAAGTAAGTATGATTTTTAAAAAATGTTATCTTAGTCTTTCTTAGTTTTGTAAGCCCATTAACCACTTTGACTTCTCAAGTCCAAAGAATGTCCAGTAATATCATTGATATCAGGTAAAGAACAAATTAAGAGTTCTGTTTTGTATTTCTACACAGGAATATCTTTAGCTACAAAGAATGACATTCATCCAAAACATCAACCAAGAGCAATGAATGTAAATCATCAAGTAAGGGATTTACTTCTTTGAAATCGTCACTCAATAGTACTAAAATTAAAATATTTCTAAGGTACAAATGAAGTAGAATTACCCAGCAATAGCACACCTATCTATTCAATAGAAATAAAAACATATGTCCACACAAAAACTTATAAGTGAATATTCTTAGCAGCATTTATCATAAAAGCTCAAAAGCAGAAATAAATCGAATGTCCATTAACTGGGGAGGATAAATAAAATGTGGTATATCCATACAATGAAATATCCGGCAATAAAAAGGAATGAAGTTATACATGCTACAAATGGATGAACCTTTCATTACATTAAATGGGGAAAAAAATCAGTCACAAAAAAACATATGTTGTATGATGCCATTTACATGAAATGTCCAGAATAGGCAAACCTACAGATGAAAAGTACAGGGTTGGGCAAAAGAAGGTTTAGAGTTGTTCACATGGAAAATAATACAATAATTAATAAATAATTCAAGAATAAACTGTATTGTGTACTCAACTGTAAACCTACTTTTGCCTACACCTATAGATTGGTGGTTGCTGGGGGTTGGGAGAGGGATTGTAAAGTTTCTTTCTGGGATGATGAAAATGTTCAATTTAATCGTAGCTGTACTCTAACTATACTAAAAACTATTGAACTACATATATTTAACAGATGAACTATACAGATGAAATGTAAATTATCTCTCAACAAAACTCTTTATGGCACAAAACAAGGATGGCTAAAGACTCATTAAAGTTTCTGTGAGAGGTTCTGGTTTAGGTAGCAAAGGTGGGCCTGGGGGTAAATTTAGTGCTTTGGGCTCTAGAAGCCCTACCCTAGCTCTTTAGGAATTAGGACTTCAAATTCATTTCTCCACAGTAAGGAAATTAAGCAGTTCTTCTGATTAATTTGTATCTTAGAAATGCCATTTACATGAAATGTCCAGAATAGGCAAACCCACAGGTGAAAAGTACAGGCTTGGGCAAAAGAAGGTTTACAGTTGTTTGCATGGAAAATAATACAATAATTAATAAATAATTCAAGAATAAACTTTTGTGTACTCAACTGTAAACCTACTTTTGCCTACACCTATAGATTGGTGGTTGCTGGGGGTTGGGAGAGGGATTGTAAAGTTCCTTTCTGGGATGATGAAAATGTTCAATTTAATAGTAGTTGCACTCTTTACGCATACTAAAAACTATTTAAAATACTAAAAACCATTTTCTTAACTGCCTCCAAAATTCTAAATAAACTTTACCACTTTTAGGGTAAACTGATTAAGTCAAGCCTTCGAATCTGTAGGCTTTAACAGTAAGAACCCATCATGTCACATTTGGGGGTTATTTCAAATAATTAACAAGTATAAGTATCTGGGGAAAACGAACTCAGGGTTAGTGAAGAATCAGGAGGGTGGAATCTTTTTTTTAAAAGATTTTATTTATTTTCAGAGAGAGGGGAAGGGAGGGAGAAAGAGAGGGAGAGAAACATCGTGTGGTTGCCTCTCCAAGGTCCCCTACTGGGGAGCTGGTCTGCAACTCATGCTTGTGCCCTGACTGGGAACTGAACCAGTGACCTTAGGTTTGCAAGCCAGCACTCAATTCACTGAGCTATACCAGCCCAGGGCAGGAGGCTGAAATCTAAATTAGACCAAAGACTGGACGTTTAAAAAACTGCATAGTGATATAAACAAAGTTGCAATACTATGAAGAACTAAGAGTTTTATAAACCAGATTTCCTATAAAAGTCATCTTCTACTGCCTTTCTTAAATTATCACAGAATATAAATCAAATCACCAGCTGATTATACTTGTAGGAATAATGTTAATTTTAATGTAGAGCCAGGGCTGAGAATAAAAACCACTTAATAGCTGTGTGATCTAAAGGAAGTTATTTATTAAAACCTTAAATAATAGTACCCACTTGAAAAGGAATATATTCCACAAAACCACTTAGACTAGTGGTTAGTGAGCATTAACAACTGAATACCTTTCCCTATGTTATGTGAAAATGAGTTGCTTCTGGTCGTTCTCATCACCCATAACTCGTAATAAAAGCCCAGAGAGACAACAAGTCTGTAACAACTTATTTTCCTACTTAACCTAATTATTGTGCTTAATGTACCTACAGAAAGTAGCTAAAAAGGATTTGCAAGTGAATAAACTGGAAATAATTTAAAGAATTTAAATTTTAAAATAAGTTGGGTTCTACCTCTTGTTACCTTAAAGAAATCACTGTACCTCTGAACTGCAATTTGAATTACATATATTTAACAGATGAACTATAGATCATGTGCAAGTTACAGGAGCTCTTGATCAGATCCTACAAAATTTAATTCCAATTCCAGCAATAAAAAGAATTGCTTGGGCCCTGGCTGGTGTGGCTCAGTGGATTGAATGTCAGCTTGTGAGTCAAAGGGTCACTGGTTCGAATCCCTGTCAGCACATATGCTTGGGTTGCAGGCCAGGTCCCTGGTAGAGGGCTTTCCAGAGGCAACCACACATTGATGTTTCTCTCCCTCTCTGTCACTTTCCCTCTCTCTAAAAATAAACAAATAAAATCTTTAAAAAAGCAATAGCTTGGGAACTATTCCCCTCTAGAGCCACGCATTCCAGACAAGCATGTTTGTTTCCAATGACTGTATAGCTTTGCATATCACTGACTAAAAACAAACAACCCCCCCCCACAACCCTCACCACTATTAACTAAAATCTTGGATAGCTCTTTCTTAATTTATCTTAATCTTGAAAATTACCTACCAAGAATTCTATTCACTTTTCCCCTTAAATCACCATTTGCCTCACCTCAGTACTGCCCCTTCCAGTGTAGGGATCTGCAGCCCATGAGGGAAGCTACACCCACTGGATGGATGAAGAATTCACCCCTCGGCCACAATATATAACATTGCACAGACCACCCAAACAATTACGGTGATAGTAGCTCCCTTTGGTAGAGAACCGCTCCCAGCAAGGATTTAAAACAAGCACCACGTGCATTACACAACCACAATGAACTAAAATACTGTTATTCTCATTTTACAGACGGGCTCAGAGAAATTGGAGAATTCATCCAAGGTCACACTTCTGACAGTGGACATGACACGATTTAAAGTGGAACGTTTTGTGCTGGGTTCCCCCCAAACCCCCACCCAGGCCAAGGTCTTTCCAGTACGCGCACCACCGGGAGAGCTTCTTGGAAACGTAGCCCTCTCCCGCCCCGCGGCACACATCCACAGGTGCGCCCAGACCCAGACTTAGGCGCTCTTTGCCGCCTCATTCTACCCTCTGATCCTTCACCTCTGGGCCTGCCTTCAGATGGCAGCTCCTGCTCACTCAGCCCTTTCGACCCCCGGGCCCATTGTTTCCGCTCTCACTCACCTCGGAGAATGTCGGCGCATGCCTGACTGGTACGCTCGTGGCAAGCTCCTGGCGGTTTAGGAAGCTGGGGCGGTGACGGCAGGATCCGCGAAGGCGTACCCGGCGACTCCTCCGCGGGCCCTCAGGAGCCGAAGCACGCGGGGTCGTTTCACCCTCCTCGCGAGATAGCGGAGACCCCAGCGGCTGTTGCGACCCCTGAGACGTAAAGCGTTCATCACCATGGTAGCTTGGAGACGGCGGTATGAACAAAACCCACCCCGCGGCCCCGGCGCGTCAAAACAAAACACCCGCCGGCGCAACGCAGGCGCGTTAGAAAGACCCCGGCACTGAGGGCGGGGCTTAGAGCGCTCCGCGTTTCCCCCTCCCTTCCCCCACCACCCCTCCGGTTCTTGGAAGGAGAGGAACGTGACCCTCCCGAGGGAGAAATCGCTATTATCATCGTCTTCATTCTTGTTATTAATCTCTGGTCGTTACAAAGGCAGAAACTTGATGTTCACTCCTAACTTACCCGAAAAACACGATAACCAGTTTTATCTTATTTAAACCTCACCAAAGTCTGAGAAGTTATTAAAATTATTTCTAGTGTATAAAGGAACTGAGCTACCTCTTAGGAAGTAACACCGAAATTCGAATAGAATCCAAAACCAGAGCCCAAACAGTAAACAGATTTACCCCAGTACGGGGATAAAAAGATTACCTTAAAGGACATAGCCTTGGAATCTTCGCAAAATGGAACGTGTTTCTCTCAACACTGCTCTCTCCCTTCTCCACTCCCTGAAATTAGGATTAAAATCCTATTTTTAGATGGTATCTGAGCTGTACAAAGAGCGTCTGAGCCTAAAGCGGCCCACTGCCTCATTCTACCCTCTGGCCTCAGATGTGAGCGTTCCAAACATTCTAGAGCTGAACCCGGTATACCTGCCCGCGTGCTAAACCGCTGTCCTATAGGTTAATATTTGACACGTGCTAACGTTCTAAGTACATAATAAACGCTCAACAAACGCTTGTTGATTGGCAGACATTAAGCCAGGGAATTGTTGCCACGTTATTTCTTCTCGTAAGTTATTAACATCAACAAGCCCTTGCGTTATAAAATACTTGTTTCTTGAAAAAGGACAGAATTAACAGGATTTTCCACAACGAATCGTCACCGTTATATAAATGTAGGTAGAATTTTTGTTTACGTCAAGGATGAATATAGGAAAGACTATCAATATATGGGAACAGATGCGAGAAGAATCGTTGATTCTTCCGGCGTCAGACCGATGTTATATATAAAACACATTAGTTTTTCAAATAAACTTTTAAATGCACATGACAGTACATTACCTTGCATTAACACTGCAACCGAAAGAACCGGTTGACGAGGTACGCCTATCTCTCTAAGCGTCAAAGTGGGGGGAAAGCCATTTTTAAACGTTTTCTCGTTTGTCTAATACCCTCCCTGAAAGGCGGGCTAGGCCCGCGACCTCGCAAGCCCGCCCCCAGCTCCGGGCGGAAGAGCCCGGCGGACCGAAGGGAAACGCTCCTGGCGGCAAGTGGGCGGGCATTCGTGCCCAGATGTAAGATGGCCGCCACCACCCGGCAGCCGCCGCCCCGGAGGTTACTCTAGGGCCTGCAGGTCCTGCCCGTTCCCGCGGACCGCCGTCGCCTCCTTACCATGAAGCCAGTGAGTCGCCGCACCCTGGATTGGATTTATTCAGTGGTAGGTCCCGGGTCAGGCAAGCTCAACGCAGTCAACTCCCTAGGCCCGCGAGCTACAGCCCAGGTGTTTCTTCAGCTTACAGAAACTCGCAAACCCATTTCTGAATTTATTTCACTCCCTCACCTTAACGCCGCCTCTTCCGGGAGAACACGTTCTTCCGTTTCTTACGTAAGAAAGCTAAGTGGATACGCCTCCGGAATTCTATTTATTCGTTTGTCACCTTAGCAACCAATGGGAGTGGGGAGCAGGGAGGCGGCACTGCTCTTACTAGTGAATTTTTTCTTTTATTCCCCTTTTCCTTTTTTTTTTTTTTTTTTTTTTTTTTAGTTGCTCCTCGCGATCGTATTACTCTCCTGGGGGTATGTCATCTATGCATCAACGGTAGCTGCTGGACGACAGCTAAGGAAGAAATACCCAGACAAAATCTTCGGGAATGAATGAAAATTTGTAATTCATATTTTATTCTATGAAAATAGTTTACCTCATGCTTACCCGACACGTGTCTAAATTTAAAGTAAAATACATAATACAAAGGTTCCAAATTTATTTTTGCATACTCCTTTATTTTTTTTATTTTTTAGAGGGGGGAGAGACAGAAACATCGATTTGTTGTTCCACTTATTTATGCATCCATTGGCTGATTTATGCGCCCTGACTGGAGATCAAAACCAGCAACCCTGGCGTATTGGGAGGACACTATAACCAACTGAACTACCAGGCCAGGGCCTGCATACAGTCCTTCATAATACACCATTAATGTGCGAACTTTTCAAATATTTTTAAATTCTTATATAATAAATAACAAAGCAACCGAGATCTGATGGCCTTTGAGTATCAGATTATTATAGATGGAATGACATGCTCTTCAATTTAGAGTTTTTAAAATACTTCTTTGAAAATGTCTCAGAAAGCCACCTTTAAAACAAAAGTGTGTGGAATTTCTACTCTTACATTGTTTATTGCAACATTTTATTGCTGCATACCTACACATCAGCTAGATTAAGTACTATGTAAGAAAAAAACTATTACGACTATTTTTCTACATCCTGTTTTCCAAGTCAAGAATGGTCAGAAAAGGGTGATTGCTCACATTTTTTTAGCATGTCCAGTTTTTACTCATTCTTAAATAAATTGCAGTCTTAAATTGTACAGTGTTTGGGAAGAAATAGGCAGCACATACCCGAGAGTACACTTTATTCAAGTTACTTTTCCAGAAAATATATTCAGTAAATATGGAAATGTAGCAACAAAACTTGGGCTCATATGCCTCTGATATTTTAAATTAATCTTCAATGATGTTGATCAGGAAATTCTTTCATTGGTGGAATTACTTCTCCAGTCTCCAGAATTGTATCACCCTAGGAAAACAAACATGCATCAGCAGAAAAATCTTGTCTCCAGAGGTGTATCCACTCGGGCAGACCTCACACCAAAAATCTAGTTCAGCTTTGGCATTCACACTGTAAAAGAGACTTAGACAAATCAAAAGCTGTCTAAAGACGAGAAACCAGTATTCAAATTTTAAGGTTTAAGTGAAGGAATAGAGGAAGTTTCACTCAAACAAAATGACCAGAAAGGGCATGAAAAGTGGCCTTCACAGAACTGATAAAGGGATGTTTGTTTGCATGGCCCCAAGAAATAGGAGAAGCCCTAGAAAAGTTACAGGGAAATACCTTCAGCTCAATATAAGGAGGTAATGTATGCCTAGCAATTAAATATAGGCAATCACCAGTTTACTATTTGGCCCAGATAGTAGAAACAGAATGCACACTTTGCCTGAGTAGCTGGTTCAGATGTCATTTCAAATCTAGATAGAGTGTGTGGCAGAAAAGGCATGGGCTTTGGAGACCAGAACCAGGTAGTGAGAATCCTGGAAACTCCATGGACAAGCTGTATAGTTGTAGGCAAATTACTTACTTAGCTTTAGTTTCAGCTTTGTGTTCAAGTTAGATTCAGTCACCATGACAGTTCATGAATGACTGTGTAGGGTAGAGTTATCCTCCACCCCCCACTCCTGCCGTTTCCTGACCTGTTACCTAAATAAACTTCAATGTTTATTTAGGTAACAGGTATAAATAACAGGTAAAGAAATAAACTTTTTATGTTTAAGCCATTACATATTTTGGGGGTAATTTGTTACCACAGCTACATTACCCTAACATGGAAATTAGTACTCTGAAGTGGTACTAATGCTGCTGTAAGAAAAATTGAACCACATGGCATGGACACTGGCATTGGAAGGTAAAAGATGGAAATAAAAGGCAGCAATAACTTGAAAGCAAACTGTCTAATCAACCTGAGGTTCTAGAAGCTTTAGTGCCTTGGGAAAGTACTTTAGGAAATAACTCAGGCAAGAAGTGACTGATTTGAAAGAAGAAAAAAAATTCAAGTCCTTTCAGGATTAGAAAATCATACTGCTTCTGAATCTCTAAATGGTAAGGGTTAACACTGAAAACATTCTGAGAAACAGAATCCCGATGAAGGTCAGTAAATAGAGGAACCCTATGGTAAAGATCAGATAGAAATGAAGGTAGCCTTTGATCCAGAGTCTGTTTTAGGTAGTCTCCACATAGCTGCCACTGACTTGAGACAGGCAGTTGCAGAAGGACAAAGTAGAGAACTTGGTAACTGTACAGAAAGTACAGATGGATGTGGGACTAGCGAGAAGTAAATAGACTCCTACCAAGTATTTTTCTTTTTATGCCTACCAAATGTTGTGGGAACTATATGGTCAAAGAAACCATCATACAGACAACTAAAGTCTGTGAATGTCTAAGCTTAAAACAACCTCTGGCACTCAACCTTCTGTGAGCAGGAGGAAGATAAAAGGACTGTAGCACCCTAACAAGGGCATACATCCCAGTACCCATTTTAGATGTGGTCAAGGTTGATAATGGAAAAAAAAGAAACCCCTGGACACAGCCAGGGGCCAGGAAGAACAATGAACAAAGGTGTTACTTCGAGAAGACAAAATCAGTTTCCATTCACGTAACTACCTATACACAAGGGTTAGGAGTCTTTATAATATTTGACAACAATTTCAGAATTGCCAAGAACCAGTGACTGCTCTGCTGTCTGAAACACTATCACTGAACAATGAGTGTGGTGATGGTAGGGGGACAAGGGATATAGTTTACTTGCCATCTTAGTTCATCAATCCTCAAATCTACAAGAGAATTTGTATCTAAACCTGACAGACACAACCATGCATCATCTGGAGATCTTGGATTTGAGGCTGGTTGCAGTGATGGAATGGAACTTTGGGATTTTCCTTAGGGAAGGAACTGTGTATATGTGTGGGAAGAAGGAAGCAAAGAGCTATTTTGGCTAGAAGAATGGACTATGGCAGGATTCCAGTCACGGGAGGATGAGAAATATGAAAAAGCACATAGCTATTTGGGACAATGAGAATGAGTTCTGGCCAACAGGATTTAAGAGAAGTGATGTAAGCTACTTCCAAGTTTAGGCCTTAAAATCATCTTGAGATATCCAACCCTCTCTTCCCCTTATATGATTTAACCATAAGACAGGAAGATTGCCTGCTTCACATTGTCTGTGATATCAGTAAGAAATTGTTTCCTTTGTTTTGTTAAGCCATGGAGATTTAGGGGTATTTCTTACTGCTTATTCTATTCTATGTACAAATGAGCATTCTTCAGGTCCTCAAATGAGAAGCTTCTCAAAAGGAGTCACTGGCACAGAAATGGAAAGAACCACAGTGGTAAAAAATAGAGAAGTAGGAGAAATGCTATGGAAAGAAAGAAATAATGAATATGTATATGGAAGAATAAATAAATTCCCAAGCTGGTGACACATCAATTATACACAATGAAATATAGAAGAAATCTCCTACTATTTCCTAAAGCAGAGTTCCAACTGGAAGGTTAGTCAGTTTTGGTGGTTCTCCCTAAAATTCCCTTCTGTTGCAGTAGATAATGGATTATTGTGACTGTGTTATTTGACTGAAGCCAAGAATCAACACTGAATGTTATTTTTCAAAATTACAGAACTTAGAGATTGATGGTAGTTTATTATCTGTGACAAGATATAGAAAAAAACCCGTATTTTTGTGTTAAACAATAACTTCACAACCAACCAGTAAAAATACCAACTGACTACTGTGTAATCTTTTAATGCTAAAAAGACTCATTTTAAATTAGGATAATAGTTTATATTTTCATATTATAAAATTTAAGCACACATTAACAAATTTTAAATTCACAGATAGAGACATTAAGGTCAAAGTGCCATAAGAAATAATAGTTTGGAAATAGTAACAGGAATTCGGTTGCTATTACTATTCATCACATCACCGTGCTCAGGAGTCTGCTCAGGCTAAGCTCTTAACTGCACATAAACACAGGATTCCTACCTTCAATTCATTTTAGGACTACAAAAGTCATACAAGTTTTATAGGCAAGCTGAAAAGAAATGTGTCCACCTCACATTTCAACTGTAACTGCTACCTCACACTATTTTTTCTCCTCCTTTTTTTTCTTTTTGAACAAGAATACACAAAACAGGGACTTGAACTGACAGTGAGAAGAAAGGAACATTTTAGTTTAACAATCACTTGGAGAGGGAAAGGAGAAAGAAAACTATGAACAAAAGAAAATTAGAGATGTTTTAAGACTTACTGGGAATATTCTGGGCTTCCTTTCAACAATGGCATATGGTTTTGTCTGAAATAAAAGTAATGCTCTGTTAATTATGGTTTTAGAGTCTCTTCTAAAAAAAACAGATCATATCCCAAAAGTTTAACTTAGTCCCAAATTTTCACCAGACTCCAGACTCATACAACCATTTACTCAAGATCTCTACTTGGCTGTGAAACAGGTATCTCAAACTTAACCACTAGCCCCTATCTCAGTCAGTATATGACCCTTTAATTCTCCCAATTAAGGAAGCCAGAAACTTGACTCCTCAGCAGATCCAGTTGGTTCTATCTTCAGATTATATCCCAAATCTGTTTCTTACCACCTCTATTACTACTATCCTTGTCCACACCTCTAGCATTTTTCACCTTTGTGTCCTCCTACAGTCTAATCTCCACACTGCAAGCGAACCAGAGTGATTCTTTTAAGATGTATCACTCCTCTGCTCAGAGTTTCTTAATTCTTAGAGAAAAAAAGCCCAAGTTCTGGCAGTGATCTGTAAGACCCTGCACAATCTGGCCCTCAGCTACATCTCTGAGCTCCTCCCTTTCTCACTCTCCTTGTACTACAGTCATGGTGGCTCCTTTGCTATTAGTCCAATCAGCTGGGCCTGCCTGAACCTTAGAGCCCTCACACTTAATGACTCCTCTACCTGAAATGCTCTTCTAGTTATCTGCTTGGTTCGTATTTTCATGTTATTCATGTTTCTCTTCAAGAAGCACTTCCTCAGAAAGGCCTAATTAAAATAGCAGACTCTGTCATTCTCTAGTCTTTTACCCTGCTTAATTTTTCTTCTACAGACTTAGCACCTCCATTATATACCTCTTCGTTTACCTATTTATTGCCACTCTCCAAGACTAAACAGTTCAGGAGGGCAGGGATTCAGTATGATTTGTTCACTGCTGAATTCCTGTGTTTAGAACAGTGCCTTGCACACAGGAAGAACTAAACAAATATTTATAAAATAAATGTACTTACTAAGCATATACATCCGCATGAAATGCCAAACCAAAAAAATTTAATTACTTGCATGATGTAAAACTCTGAGAAATTGAAGCCAAAAGCAGGACAGAAACTTAGAATACAATGTGAGGACATTAAAGTGTCTTTTTCTTTTAAAATAGAAATGTTTTATCTTTCTTTTTTAAGATTTTATTTAATTTTAGAGGGATGAGAAGGAAGGGAGAAAAACATTGATGTGTTGCCTCTCACATGACCCCAACCTAGGTCCTGGCCCGCAACCCAGGCATGTGCCCTGACAGGGAATTGAACCTTTTGATTTGCCGGAGGACACCCAACCCACTGAGCCACACCAGCCAGGGCTAAAGTGTCTTTGAAAACATTTTACATAATACAGCCCTGGCCAGGTGGCACAACTGGTTGAAGCTTCATTCCATACAGCAAAAAGTTTCAGGTTCGATTCCAGATCAGGGTTCAGTCCCTGGCTGGGGCGTGTATAGAAGGCAACAGAACTGTTTCTCTCTCTCTCTCTCTCTCTCTCTCCCCCCCCCTCTCCCCATCACTCCATCTCACTCTAAAATCAAAAAACATGTCCTGAGGTGAGGATTAAAATAAATAAATAAAAACGTTTTACACGAAACCATGTAAAAACATTAAAATGTCTTTAAGAACTCAGGCCCGAGGCAGTAAGACAGTGAAATGTCATCAGAGAAAGTAAAATTCAAGTAGGCAGTAAAGGTGTTAGACGAAACAAACTGGCTGCAAAGGTTATTAAGGATGCAGTCCTACCCAAATCAGGAGAATATAAGGCAAAAGAGAGCCCTACTGACATTTTTTAAAAAAGATTTTACATATTTACTTTTTTAGAGAGAGAGGAAGGGAGGGAGAACAAGAGGGGAAGAAATATCAATGTGTGAGAGATACAGGGTTGCTGCTCCCATGCCCCCACCTGGGGACACGGCCTGCAACCCAGGCATGTGCTCTGGCTGGGAATCAAACTGGTGACCCTTTGGTTTGCAGCCCACGCTCAATCCACTGAGCTACACCAGCCAGGGCTGCCCTACAAATACTTAAAAATAAAATATATAAAATTTATAAATGCAGTCTAAAATATTTAAGAGAACTTGATTATGTTTGTAAGTGGAATTATTTTAGGAGTGTTCAACTGGGATTGATCCAAAAATAGTAAGAACAAAAAAAGGAGACTGTATTTTACTAGCTTTATAAGCAGTTCAACAGAATTTTAAAAATAAATTTAAAGAATTAGAAAAAAATTTTTTTAATTTGATACTAACAAATTGAATATTAATTTATATTCCAGATAACTGTGAACAGTTCTTTTTGCACATAAAAACCACTCTTGGATACTAAAAAAAACTGGCAGGAACTACCATACTTTGCCATGTATAATGCACACTTTTTGCCCAAATATTTGAGGGAAAAATAAGGATGTGCATTATACATGGATAGTACTAATTCTGTACCTACATAAATGTTTTTAATTATTTATACTTTTGTATTAAAAGTGTAACTCTAGAAAGCAATAAAGATACCTGTATGCAAAATAATATAATTGGTTTTGTTTGTAAATATAAATAAATAATTGATTTAATTAAAAGATTAAAATAAGATTTTTTTCCTGAAACTTTCGGCCAAAAACATGGATGTACACTATACACAGGAGTGCATTATACATGGTAAAATATGGTAATATTTTGTCTTTTCTAGGGTCCTGCATATCAAGGCAATGAAAAAACACAGACCTATAATGATATGAAGTGGCCTGTAGACTTTCAGGTGAACATAAATATAAAATTTTGTTTAAGCCCATCAACAATAGAAATATAAACTATACTCTCACCTTTACACATATAAATTGTTAATGCCCTTTAATGGTTGCATTAAGATTTTCTGTTGGTATACAGGTGGGTATATAGTGAAAACACTAAACCCCAACTCTAATTCCTACATTAATCTCCTATTTTTAAACATAAGACAGGCCACATCCACTGGGACATCCCCAGAAACTTAATGTGGAAACACACGTTCCTAAACAACTTTCCTTTCTCCCCATGACCAGAAGCCCTCCTTTCCAACACCCTACTTATAAATCTCAAGGCGAGGAATTTTAGTCATAAGTGACTCTGAACTTTGGTTTCACCCCCAATTTAACTTGAGCTATTTCTTCCTTAAAAAGTACCTCCTGCCTTCACTTTTCCATTCCTGCTAACCAGATTCTCATCAACTAATACCTACCTACTAAGTGGTGACAGCCTCCAGCTGGTTTGCCTGATGTCAGTAGTACTTTCCTCCCTCCAATTCACTCCACCTATCAATGTTTTTTATGTTTTCCTAAATGTATCATTTTACTGTCACTTTCCTGTTTAAAATGGAAAGCCTCCCACTGCCTACCACATAGAGTTCAACCCCCTGTGCCTAGTTTTCAAGAGTTTCCATTAATTGACCCCAGCCTACTGAGCCAAAAGACCTGCTATTCTAGTTATCTTCTCAGTCTTGGGTTAGATATGGTCATGCCCATGACTGATTCCTTATCTTTCTTTTTAACTGGAATAACTTTTCTCCAACACACGCTTACCCAAATCACACCTATCTTCAAACTGTACTATCAACTCCTTAAGGTCAGGAATTTTGTCTTATATATTTTTGACAGCAGTAAAGAGAACATAGTAGGCATTCCATAGCTGTTGATCAATGGATATATCTGCTTAGTGAAAAGAAAAAAGATGATGTCAGCGATCAGAATTCTGAGGAGACCACCCAATCAACAAAGGACACGTCATGTTAGAGGGAATTTTCTGAGAACCCCCATTATTTGTTTTTCTCCTTTCAACAGGCTAACTCCAGCTGGATTACCTACAACTTGTTAGGCAGTCCCTAATTTTTGTTTTTATCTTGAAATAATTTTAAACTTACAGAAAGTTGTAAGAATTATAAAAAGAATTTTTTTACTGAATTACTTAATAGTAAATTGCTGACTGGTTTATTACTTTAGGATATTTCCTAGAAATAAGAAAAATATTCTTAAAAGGATCATAAAAGCCATCAAAATCAGGAAATTAACACTGAAACACTACTACCTTCTGCCTACTCTAAAGAACTCATTCAGATTTTACCAATTGTCTCCACAATTGTTTGAAATTCTCAGAAAATCCCATCTGACCAGACTTGTTCTTCACTGTTTAGGCAATTTAAAATTTTGACTGTTAATATCACCTTTAATCTTTTGAGTAAGCAGATTATGGCCTATTAATCATGAAATGCATTTAGTTGACATGCCTATTTAGTTTTTTTCAATCTGGAATGAATCTTAATCTTTAACTTTCACCGATCTCGACACTTTCAAAGGCAGTAAGTCAATTATGCAGAAAAGCCCCTCAGTTCAGATTTGCTGTAAGTATCCTCATGATCAGATTCAGGTTATGTGTTTTTGGCAGGAATACTGCAAAACTGATGCTGTCCTCTTTTTATTGCATAGTATCAAGTAGCACACAATTTGTTTGTCACATTATTAGTAATGTTAATTTAGATTTCTTGATTAAGGTGTTCTGTGCCAGGCTTCTCTAACACAAAATTACCTTTTTCCCTTTGTAACAAATGAGTATGTTGAAGATAGGTATTTTGAGATTAATCCTAGTATCTTTTGATGTTCTTTGACTGAATAAAATATTACTATGATGACTCAAATTATGATTTTTCTAGTTCTATCATTCCTTGACTGTTTATTATTTAGCAATCTATTAAACAAAAAAATCTTTCTCTTTTCTCCATTTATACTTAATTATATGAGTATGGACTAATGGACTTATATTTTATATATTAGGTTGTCTATCATTTATTACTATCATTATATAGTTTGATGCTCATATTATCCCAATGCCAGTTCTTTCAAGCTTACTCTGTCTTTTTGATATATCTCCATCGTTCTTTGAATAATTCTTTACTTTGTGGCACAACAAGCCAATTTTGTATTTTTCCTGCCCCAGCCCTGAAACTGGCCATTTCTCCAAAGAGCTCTGGCTCTTTGCCGAGCTCTTTTTATTTAGAAAATAAGACCAGGCTGCTAGACATGCTAATTTCCATGGGGTACCTCTGCCACCAGGAGGTGTCAGTGGACAGAGCCAGAGAATATCCACACTGATATCTATATTTACTTCTATATCTGTCAATACATATTAAAAACAAGTTCACACCCATGCTTCCAATTCCATTCCAGTAGCATGGAGTTTTTTCCTTTTCCAGTTTCCAGCAATGGGAATCTGGGTGTCCCTATCATCAATATACAAGACTTACGTACTTACTTGACCAATGTTCTGTGTATAACTAATCTCCTGTCACAACCGCCACACTCCAATACAAATAACCCCCTCCCCTCACTCAGGTTCTGACCTTTTACTTTGTGCTGCCACCTCCATCACTGCCCCCAAATCACCCTTCTTCCAGTATCCCACACCAGGCTGCAGCCACTGTTATTCTCCAAACAGGTGCACTCACCAATACCCCTTCCCCTCGTAGCAACCCACTCAGGATCTAACACTCCTCGGTGGGCACAAGAATCCCCCCCTACTCTGTATGGGTTATAACACTCCATGCTAGGCAGCCACCACTGCTCTCTCCCATGCCACTCCCGAAATGCACTCTTTCCTCACCACGCCTGGCTCCAACACCCTACACCAGGCTATCCGTTTAGCCTTCTCAATAAGACAACTGGATCATTTCAACCACAACATCCAAGATCTTTCAGTGAAAAAGTTCAAGCTTTTGAACATCTTGGATTCTAAAGACAAAATGCTGTAAGTATCAGATAGGGAAATGGAATGATGACAAAAATAACCTTTGACTATTTTGAATTGTTATCTTATACCAGATCTCCACTCAAAAGAGAAATTTTTTTCTCCCTCCTACTCACAATCCTGAATTTACACTACTATTATTAGGTGACTAGATTCTAATCAAGTGTAAACACTGTTTCTATGAGGAAATGCATTTCAAATTGCAAGCAACAAAAAGACTAACTTTTTTTTTTTTTTTTTAAAGATTTTATTTATTTATCTTTAGAGGGGAAGGGTAGGAGAGGGGGAGAGGGAGAGAAATATCAATGTACGGTTGCCTCTTGTGTGTCCCATGCTGGGAACTGGCCTACAACCCAGGCATGTGCCCTGACTGGGAATCGAACCGCGATCCTTTGCTTCGCAGGCCCGTGCTCAATCCACTGAGCTACACCAGCCAGGGCCAAAAAGACTAACTTTTTGAAAAATCATACATTGCTTAAGTTTCATTAAACCTTTTACTTAAAAGGATACAAAGTTGTTCAAAATCAGTTACGAGTGATAGTTTATTTCCACTAAGTAAAGCAGGGTAAAGCATACCCACATAGAAAATCATTTTGTACAATATTAAAAATAAATTCTGAAAAACACATGTTTAAAACATACTTACATTCACATGGTATTTGAGATAATAATGAATAATCCAGGCAGGTATAAGTACATGAGTAAAAACAAGGATACTGTGTCGGTATGTCTTATAGATCTGGGGAGGAAAACATACAAAAAATAAACAGGTATTCTATGTTACATTTGTGGCAAAGGAAAAAAAAAACCCAACGATCAATGATACAACAATGTCATGATTACTTAAAAATTTCTAAATGCTACAAATTTCCTTATAGTCTATAGCTAACCTCACCCAAATATTTTTACTAAGCATAGGGCCTTCTAGGGGATAGGATACCTACAGTTCCAGCAAGGTGCGCTAAGACAAGTAGCATTTTGCAAAACTATAGTAAGGCATTTATAGATTTTTCTTAAAAAAAAAAAAAACTTGTAAAATATCCTTATTGTAGTTTAAGATAAAACATGACATAAAATGTTAATCAATTTAACCAGAGTAATCAAACCTACAGAATTTTTCAGATAAATATATCTCCCTAATTTATCAATTTCCCACAATCAACTCCACTTGCATCATTCTAGGTGTCAGGCAGACAACCTGAGCACACTGATGCTGGAAGAGTGTTTTACATACTGACATAGGAGTGTTTCAAGCTCATTTTGGGATGCCTTTATACTATTTTAAGAGAAAGGCAAAAGAGAACTAAAAAAAATGGAACTTTTCCATGGCAGCCAATTTGACTGAAACACACTTATCATTTCAGGCAAAGGATTCTAAGTGTTGTAATAGATATGACTGTGGAAGAAAAAATAAAATCAAAGTAAGTTAAGATGGATTTCAACAAATGATTAATTACTTTTTTAAAAAAAAATCTTATTTATTTATTTTAAATAACAGAGGGGAAGGGAGGGAGAAAGAGAGGGAGAAAAACATCAATGTGTGGTTGCCTCTCCTGCACCCCCTACTGGGGACCTGGCCTGCAACCCAAGCATGTGCCCTGACTGGGAATCAAACAGGCAACCCTTTGGTTCCACACCCTGTGCTCAATCCACTGAGCCACACCAGCCAGGACTGATTATTTACTTCTTCACATTACTAGCTGATGGCAGGGATGTCTACTTTCAACCAATGGCTGCCAAAATGAACAAGTAATGTGAAGGAAATAAAGGGTGAGAGAAGGGTTGAATTAGAGTGCAATTTTACCACCGTAAATAAGTATCTAATACCACTTTCTCAGAAAAAAAATTGCACCAAACTTTGTAGACTATAAGAAAGTAGATACACACATTTCAACATAAACTCAATTTCTAGCTCTATGATCACAAGTAGATCACTGAATTTTTGTAGGCCTCAGTTTCCACTCATACAAAATGAGAATTAGGAATCGTTTTCTACTTTATAGGAATAAAGCATTAAGTAAAGTAACATATAAAACCCTCGGCAAACTGACCCACACAGAGTAAGCACCCAAGTGCTACTTAGTATTATTCCCATTATTATCAGCCGATGTCTTAGTTGAGAGCAATTCTGAGATAGTGTTCATCCCTCGTAACTGATGTGATTTAATTTATGGCCTCAAAAGTCTGTCCAGAGACCCTAAAAATAAAGATAACTCTTTTCTTAAAAAAAAAAAAAAAAAAAAAAAAGATTTTATTTATTTATTTTTAGAGAGGAGGAAGGGAGAGAGAAAGAGAGGGAAAGAAACATTGAGGTGTGAGAGATCCACCCATCGGTTGTCTCTCACACACCCCCAACTGGGGACTCCGCCTGCAATGTGTCCTGTGTCCTCCCAGGCATGTGTCCTGACCGGGAACCGAACTAGCAAGCTTCGGATGAGAGGCCGGGGCTCAACACACGAGCCAGGGCTAAAGACAACTCTTGAACGAGTGACTTTCTGCAGAGTAAAGTCAAGGAATGGCATTTCTCTTAAATGAAAAAGTTTGTTAAAAGTACGTAGTGGTAGTTTAGAAAGGTGGCTCTTGAACATGACTCATTATGCATACCAACAGGACCCTGTCTATTAAGGTAATCACACGGGGGGCTGCACTACCGGCTAGAGGCTTATTGAGCCTTCTGGTAGTAGGCTGTAGTGTCTGTTGGTCTCTACAGCCTCAACCTTAAAAATCAGCCAAGTGTCCTCAAATATTAAAATCATAGAATTTTAACTACTGAATCCTTGGCTATCACCAGTCTGAGGGAAGATTTGTACAGTCAAGAGAACCAAACCTGCAGTGTCCTGGCAAATCCAAGCAAAGATTAGCCTCCTTCTGATCATACTAGAAAGCAGAGGCAAGACTCTCCCAAAGCCCTACGTGCTCCTGGACTCCTGACTCCCACCCACTCTTGGGACAAAGCAGCGTTCCCGCTAAACCTGTCTTGGTTGAACCTGACTGTCCCTCCGGGAACTATCCGGACTTGCCAGTGCAAAGCGATGTCAGTCCTTGGTGTGGCTGCAAGGAGCAGGCATCCCAGCAAGCTGGCTGGGGGTCGCGGAGGATTGTGTGTACCGGGGTGGGGGAGGGAGGGAGGCCCGTCACTCACCAGGTTCTTCCAAGGGGCCTGGTCTTGAAGAAACTTATTCCAGAATCTCTCCATAGGCCACACTCTCTGAGGGGGCAGCACCGGCTCCCGGGGGCTCAGCTCCTGGTCCTTCAGCCATCGCCTTCTCAGTTCTCGCAGCTGCTGCAGCCGCAGTTTCTCGTCCGGCGTGTACCCTGTCATGTCGCCGCTGGTACCCAGGCAGAAGGAGACGACGCGTCCCCGAACCAGAGTCTAATCACTCGGGCGCGCTCCCGCTGGGCAAAGCGACCTTGCGAGGACGCCTGGGAGCGGCGCGCCGTTGTGACGGCACTCCGGCCCTGCCTCCGCCGCGGCTCCAATCACCGCGCAGTAGCTGAGCATGCGCAAAGCTCTGCACCCGCCTTTCACCGGTACTGGTTACCAGTGAGTGTGCCTTAAAGAGGAGGAGACATTAAGAACCAAGTTCAAGAGGTCAGAGGACTTTCGGTTCTGATAAGGTAGAACTGGTGTGCCGGGAAGGATGCGAGTATGTGGTTCATTGAATTATCCAAATGCAAAATTCTTTACTTGCCTTTCCCACCTTGGAATTCCTCTTCCCTGGAGTTTGTGGAATCCGTGACAGCCGAGTTTAAATCCCAGCCATGTCCGTGACTGGTAAAGTGGCCTTGAGCAGCTATCTCAGTATGTTTCTTCATCTGTCCTGCAGAAGTAAAAAGTAGTTTAATATCTAGGAGAATTAGACGTATTTACCCTTTGACGCAGCAATCGCACTTCTAGGACTGTCCCAAAGATATGGTGGTAAAAATATGAAAGGAATGTGCACGACTATTCACTGCAGCACTATTTATAATAAAATAATGGAAGTTGCCCCAAATTCCTCATTAGAGAACTAGTTAAATAATTATAGTACGACAACATAATGAAGTACTCTATATACAACTATGGATTGCTCTCCAGAATATTTTGTTAAGTGGAAAAAAGTTATGGATAGAAAAGTGTATGTTACTTTTTACCCAAAAAAGAGTAAAAATAACGCATATAATAATATGTGTGTGTGCGCGTACACACACACACACACGTGTGTGTATACGCACACACATTTGGTTAAATTTTTAAATAATGGAAAAAGAACTCGGTTTTTTAAAAAATGTTACCTATGGGGGAAGAAGGGAATAGGATAGAGGAGACAGGGATAAAAACTAAACTTCTCTGAATATATCTTATTTAATAGATTCTAGATCTCTAGAACCATGTAAGCATTTCATATTATCATAAAATTAAATTTACAAAAAGCAGCCTGTGAAAATAAAAACACAGATCTAATTGATCTGCATGGTGGCATAATCTTGAAAGTACATCATTTCAAGTAGCTTTGAACTGTCAGATTACTTACTGTACATCTATACAGAGATGTACCTCAAAGACAAAAAGAACTGCAACCAAAAAAAAAAATCTCGTTATTTTAAGTAATCATATTGTTAGTAGTGATGGTAATGGAGGTATTGTTAATCTGATGCTGAAAATAAATGGTTATGCTGGAGGTTTTGTAATGGGAGAAAGGAGATACAAATGTAAGAGCTTAAGTAAAAATTCTATAGTCTCTAGTTTGAATATGTATGTATGTATCACTTTATCTCACTGAATGGCCTAAGAACAATGGCCAGCCTAGTAACCACGAACATCTCTGGCTCCTAGATTGTGATCTTTAAGAATCATTTTCCAATAAAAGGTACTAAGACTCCTTGGAGCAGCAGTTATCAAACATTTTGCTCCCCAAACTTCTTTAAACTCTTAAAAATTGTTGAGGACTCCAAAGACCTTTTCTTCATGTGGGTTATATCTACTGAATTAGAATTGCATTAGAAATTAAAACAGATTTGAAAATAACAAAACATCCATTAACAATTATTTAATGAGAAGAATGCCACTGTTTTTACATTTTTGTAAATTTCTTTAATGCCTGACTTAATAAATGACAGCAGAATTCTTATAACTGCTTCTGCTTTGAATCATAATAGCATACATCATGTAGCCTTTGGGAAACTTCATACACATTTGTGAGAGAATGAGAGTTAAAAAGGGCAAATGGCAACTAATATTATTGTGAAAATAATTCTGACCTCACAGATCCTAAGGAAGGATCACAGGAACTCCCAGGGGTCCCCAGATTACACTCTGAGAACCATTGCTTTAAAAAAATGCTAATTTCAGGCCTGAGTTAGGAAATGTAAAAGAAGCCTGGACTATCTTGTCTTAGCAGAAAGCAGGAAAGTTTTTAAGGGCTAGTAGAGTCCCATCAAGATGATTCAGGAGCCAACCTGAATAGACTTCCACTCACCAAAGATGGAACAATTTGAGCATCAATAAATATAATGATGTCAGTGGATTGAAAAATATTAAATATGTTCACATACATAAGTTCATAATGCTTTTTTAAAACTCAGTGATCACTTTTAAATGGTGGTAGGGAATTAATTCCTTATTTGGAAAAGTGGTGAGTAGATAAAAAATTAAGCATTCTTCTGGCCTCACTATATAAATTGCATCTTAGAGTAATAAAATAGGTGATAAGGGGAAATTTCTTCCAAGAAGCATAAAAGCCTAATAAAAGAAGAAGGGATGGCAGTTAGAATATCACTTTTTTGCAACCATTAGTTCATTAATGAATCACCGCAGTAATCAATAGCTGCTGATGTCTCAAAAAGAGAGCAACTGAGTCTCCTGGTGGAAGGCTGCCTCACTGCCTGTGAAGTGACTTTGCCAAACAATTCAACCTGAATCTGATCAAGTTTCTAGATCTAACTACTCATTTAATGGAAATACAGGGGACAGAGAAATTCCTATACAATACTGAAATGACACGTTCAGAAAATTTCAGATTATAGAAATGGCAGAGAAGCGATTCCGTTTCTTAAAATTATATATATAGACATAGACATAGATAGAGATAGAGGTAGAGATAGAGAGAAAGAACCCTCAGATTAGAAGAGAAAATGGTAACTCAATAACAACAACAAAACCTGATTTAAAATGGTCCAAAGGCCTTAACAGACACCTCACTGAAGAAGATGTGTGATAGCAAGTAAGCATATGAAAAGATGCTCTACATCATATGTCATCAGGGAAATGCAAATTAAAACAATGAGAGCAGCCAGAATTTGAAACTCAGATGACACCAAAAGCTGGGGAGGCTGCAGAACTTGCAGAGCACCAGGAACACTCACACTGCTGGTGGGAATGCAAAATGGTGCAGACACTTCAGGAGACTCTGTGGCAGTTTCTTATAAAACGAAACATACTCTTACCATATAATCGAGCAATTTCATTCTTTTGATATTTACCCAAAGGAACTGGAAATTTATATTAACACAAAAACCTGCATACCAATGTTTATAGCAACGCTATTCATAATTTCCAAAACTTGGAAGCAACCAATATTTTCTTCAATAGGTGAGTGAATAAATAAACTGTGGCACATGCAGACAATAAAATGTTATTCAATGCCAAAAAGAAATGAGCTATCAAGCCATGAATAGACATGGAGGGATTTTAAATGCATATTATTAGTGAAAGAAACCAATCTGAGAAGGCTATCAGCTGTATAAGTCCAACTATATGACAATCTGGAAAAGGCATAACTATGGAGATAAAAAGATCAGTGGTTGCCAGGGCTGCTGGTGGTGGGGAGATAAATAGGCAAAGCACAGAGGATATGCAGAGCAGTGAAGATATTCTGTATGATATTGTAATGATGGATATACAGAGGTCCGTCCGGAAAAAGCCCAGCCATTGTTAATATAACAAGAAAGTTTCACATGATGTGGATGCAACCTGGCCACCAAGGAGAGTGGACTGGAATGCTCAGGTGTGAACAAGGACAACTTCACTGTACTAGTCACTGGGGGCGGTAGATGCCACTGAGTGAGCATGTGTACTATGTGGCCGTTGGCATTCAAAATGACTGAGTGAGTAAAGCAATGAATCTATATTAAATTTTGTGTTAAGCTTGAACATTCCTCTGGGGAAACTATTTGGATGATTCAGAAGGCCACATCTTTGGGCAACTGGGGATTGGCAGCTTCATCAGGACAATGTCCCCACTCATGCATCACATCTCTTGGAGAATTTTTTTGGTAAAACATCAAGTCACACAGGTGACTCAGCTCCCCTGGACCCCAGATTTGGAGCCCTGTGACTTCTGGCTTTTCCCAAAACTAAAATCATCTTTGAAAGGGAAGAGATTTCAGACCATTGATGAAATTCAGGAAAATACAACAGGACAGCTGATGGCAATTGGGAGAACTGTGTGAGGTACCAAGGTGCCTACTTCAAAGGGGATCGAGGTGTCATTGTCCTATGTACAATGTTTCTTGTATTTTGTATCTTCTTCAGTAAGTGTCTGTTTCATAGCACATGGCTGCAGACTTTCTGGACAGACCGCAGATGTTACTATACATTTGTCTAAACCCATTGAATGTGCAACACAAGAGGGAACCCTTGAGTAAACTAAGAATTTTGGTGATTATAATGTGTCAGTGTAGGTTTGTCCTTATTTTTTAAAAGTTTTTATTTACTATTACAGAGAGGAGAAGGGAGTAAGAAAGAGAGGGAAACATCTATATGTGAGATCACATTGATTGGTTGCCACTCACACACCTCCAACTCCAACTGGGGGCCTGGCCTGCAACCCAGGCATGTGCCCTGACTGGGAATCAGACTCACAACCTTTTGCTTCATAGGCCGGTGCTCAATCCACTGAGCCACACCAGCCAGGGCCATCTTTATTTTTTAAATACTATTCTGGGGACTGATGTTGATAATGGAAGTGGCTATGCATGTGTGAGAATAGGGGCTGTGTAGGAAATTCCTGTACCTTCAACTGAATTCTATTATAAACCTAAAACTGCTCCCCCCAAAAGAAAATCTTTTTTTAATTAAAAAGGAGAGACAGTGTGGGAAATTTGAACACCTCAATCTTTTATGATATTAAGCAGTTATTGTTAATTTTTGTATGTGATAATGTTCTTTTTGAATTTTTTCGAATTTTTTATTTATTGATTTTCCAGAGAGAGAGAAACAGTAACATTGTTTTGTTGTTCTACTTATCTATGCATTCATTAGTTGCTTCTTGTATGCGCCCTGACCAGGGATCAAACCCATGACTTTGGTGTATGGGGATGATGCTCTAACCAAATGAGCTACCTGGCCAGGGCTCTTTTTAAAGGGACATCTTATCTCTTGGAGATACCTTTTAAAATATGTATAGATGAAAGGATACAATGTAAGCACTATGGGGGAATAGACTAGCAATGAGTGGGTCTTTGTTGAAGCTGTCTGGTAGGTAAATGGAAATTACAATAATTATACTCCTTTCATATAATTTTGTGTATGTTTGAAATTCTTCCAAATAAACTTTTTAAAGATCTGTGCCTTGAAGTAGTTTTCTTAATCCTCATTTTGTCTCATGACAGCAGCACTTTGTATTAAAATTCTGCAGCCTCCTTGGGCTGGAACTCCCAACCTGTCGTGAATGCCATCCAAACACTTGGTGCTCAAGTGAGAGTGCATCCCGGAGTGATTAATCGTCCAGGAAGGACTGCACCTAGTTCCTAGTTCCGTGAGACATTTGATAACTCAAGTGAATATTTCCTTTGCGATAGAGTTAAAGACATCAAGTAATTTCTTTAATTTGGAGCCATCCTTCTGACTTATTCTGGAAAATTACTACCCTTTCCCCACCTCCCACCACCACCGCATTTAAAAAGAAAGAGAAAATCAATATTGTTTTGGAAAACATACACCTATGCCACAGGCTGCGGCCTACCACATCGCCACCCATTCCCATTTATTTACATCTGTGATACCCATGAAGATGAGTTGAATAAAAATAAAGCACCATAGTGGAGCATGTTCGGTTAAGCACCCCTGAGAAGTGTTTGTTCACAATTACTGTATGCTCCCACAAGGGGGCACTCTATCTTACTAATAAATGCAATTCGACTGGGTTGCATACATAGTTCATTAACCAGCCCACGAAACTTGGAAAGGACAAGGTTGGAATAACTAAAGATATCTTAATATTCTTCTGAGATTAATGTGGCAGAGGAAGCTGGCTTCTCAAGCATTTAGGAGCCCAAGGCAATGTCCATTTGCTCAAGCATTCACTTGTAGTTGGATCCCTGCACTTTGCATGGCAAGTGATGCCAATCAGACACTGTAGAAAGAGTGATTGATTAAAATCACTAGCTCTGTAACACAGAAGGCAGCCTTGCTTCAGTTCTCTACAAGAATCAAGAACTCAGATTTGCATGTGTATTTACAATTGCTTGGGAGCTCAGTGGAGGCCATGTGATGACGTGGCACACTGTGAATAAAGGTTTCAGTCATTCAGAGATAGGGAAGTAGTGAATGGAGCCACTTCATAGCAAAGACTCCATCTTTGGATATATGGACTAGCAACAGTTCATTCAGTGAGGTACTAAATAGGCAAAATGAAGTTGTTTTCATTATCCCTTTTTATTGTTAGGATATTTTGTTACTGTTGCAATTTGGAGAGTGCTATTAAGCACCGAAACAATGAAACTCAACCCAACAAAACAATGAAATAGTTAAAATTAACGTCATTGTTTAAAAGGAACAATAAAAACAATGCTCACTGACTCAAATAATGTTCCAGCATGTTCAAGATCCAGGCAATACACATGAAGCAGAAAACCCCAGAATGCATCTTTCCACTACTCGACCCAACATCATTGTTTTTGTTTTGTTAAAACATGTCTATTATGTGAATTGTATTAGTATTAGATTTTTGTTTGTATTTAATCTGAAAATTTTGGGTTTGTAGTTGAAAAAGAATGTAGACGCAGATTATATTTCTTGTGAATATTTCAGTAACGTTATAATGAAAATATATTTTAAGATTTTATTTACTTATTTTTAGAGGGAGGGGGAGGGAAGGAGAAAGAGAGGGAGAGAAACACCAATGTGTAGTTGCCTCTCATGTACCACCAGCTGGGGACCTGGCCCGCAACCCAGGCATGTGCCCTGCCTGGGAATCAAATTGGCAACCCTTTGGTTTGCAAGCCAGCACTCAATCCACTGAGCCACACCAACCCAAGCAAGTTAGAATGAAAACATTTTATTCTAGAAATATGCAAGAATTTATTTGCCTTCCTATAAAAAGGATTATTACATTACCTAAATTTGAAAAACACTGTTGCAAATATACAAATTTGTTTCTTTTCTGTGAAGTTACTAATGACCAACAAAGAATAAACAAAAGAAAAATAGAGTGAGCATAATGTTAACTAGAGAGACCTGGTGCTTCTTGCTGATGCATAGGGAGAATTACAGATCAGCAAATCTATTAGCGTGTGATCAGGGTTTATTAGGGATCTGTTCCCATAGAAGAGAATGGACCTAGCTAAGTTAGGTGTGAAAGGCATAGGTTCAGGGCCCAGCAGGGTGGTGAGAGTAAGGGCGGCCAGAGGCTGGGCGGCCAGACAGCCAAGTTCTTTGTTCTTAGGATTTATGTAGTTGGCAGATGGGAGTAAAAAAGTTACATATTGATTGAAAAAAGTTACGTATTGGTCCCAAAGTATCATCTTATGAGGAACAAGTGGGATGTACCCTTCAACAGCCCCTGCCTTGGCTGGCCTCAATGCACCCAGCAGATGGGGTCAGCTCCTCATTGCTCCGTATTCCCCAAGGCTACTAGTACATCAGAAACAATGGCTTACTCTTTACTGGCCTGTTTACTGAAAACCACCTAGAGAAGCAAGACTAACTACAATGGGCTCAATTTGGTTCACCTTATACTGGAAGGAAAGTTTTACATATCAAAACCCAAAACTTTCCTGTGGCCAAGAGCAAAGTCTCTGTAATTGGCTTACTTCAAACTACATATCCTAACAATACCCTAAGTTTGTGCCTTACCTCCTGTAACTATGTAAGCCCTTTCCTAGCAACTGTTTACTTGTATCAAATTTCTTCCAAGATCTCCTACCACCAAATCCTTGTAATTTGTGAGTGCTCATAGCAGGAACCACCCATGCCTCCACTCATCCAGTAAACATTTAACTTTGTTTTTTATGTATGCCAGACACTGAACTGTGCTGAGAATACATTTATGAACAAGACTTGAGCCTTACAATCTAATGAAGGAAGACAAATAAGTGCACATACTGGCTACGGTGGACGTGTGAATGAAGTCTCCAGCCTTAGGAAAATAGACGTTTCAACTTTTCATTCATCTATCCATCTGTGCGTTTATCTTGTGTTAATCTCAAGTACCTACCAAATGGCAGACGTTGCCGTCAGTGTCAGGGATACAGAGTTAAACGAGACACGGCCCTCCCTGCCTTCAAAGAATCCACAGTTAGGGGGTCAGAGAAGTAATAAATACTTGCAATAAACAGGAGATAGTGGGGCATATATTGTTCACGGCTGCACAGGGAAGGAGTGATCATCGACCTGGGTGAGGCTCAGACCAGGCAGTGAACCAGAGAAGGCGATAGAACTGGATCACGAAGGATGAGATGCTGGGCGGATGAGAGGGTACTCAAAGAGGAAGCACCAACTAGTACATTTCATTCTCTCTGCACGTTTAGATTTAGGAGCAGGGGTTCAGTCAGATCCTTTCCCATTGGGACGAAAGTAAATGATTGGCAGGTACCAGAACAAATGACTGGGTAAGTCCAGCTTGTCTATTAATTATATTTGATTCGTCTGGGAGATCTGGCATGAGGCTTCAAATCCAAATCCCAGTCGTGGTTTTTAGGTTCTTCGTAACTTGCCCTCATTTCATCTATGGTGCTGAATTTCACCCTCTTCTTCTGCCCCAGTCCTACATTATTAAAGCCAGTAGCCTTTCTACCCCTTCACAATGTATCCTTGTTCACTCCGCTCTCTTTGCCTTCTGCCAACACTCATGCCTTCTTCCTCTCTGCCAGGTGACAGTTTAGCTCAAGTCTCACCTCCTCTGCAGAACTTTGACCTCTGCGACTCAAAGATTTCTATTCCTTTTGGGTATTTGAAGGACTCCTTATGCGTTAAATCTGTGCCAAGTATTCCACGAATGGCTCAGATGAACAACTTTGCTCACATCCCACTCTGCCTAGCTGGAATATACCGGGAACATCTATGATGGGGAACCAGGCACATACCTTATCTTACAGGAGGACATCTTGGAGTAGAGTTAATCGAGAAGATTAATTAGCATGAAACAATTAGTAAGTGTCTGCTGGCCAAAGCTGACAAGCCCTGTTATCAGATTGGAAACTTCACCAGCTGAGCTCTGGGAGACATCTCCATGCACAGCCTGCCTCCCAGACCCCACACAGATCCTGTAAGTTCAAGCCCTGTCAGAAAGTACTCAGTGGTTCCACTCCCAGCTGTTCTGCTGGATGTTCTCAGAATGTACCCACCACATTCTTACTCTGAAACCTGAAGAAGAGTCAGAATGCTCGCAAATGTCTCTGCAGGGAATTTGGACCTGAATGCCTTTCTCTGACATCATCCTCTTTCCTTCCTTCCGGTTGTTCCTTCTCTCCTGTGTTACCCAGGGCAATTCACAAACAACCCACAAATTCCACTGGCTTAAAATGATGAAAGTATATTTCCTGTCCCTGCCACAGTTCGTTGTAGATTGTGGGGAATCAGGGGAGGGGCAGGCTCTGCAAAGGTGTTGAAGGACACAGGCTGATAAAGGCTCCTGTGGCCCTGGGCAGTGACCTCTACTGGGTGACAGGTAGGGAGGGGGGATGAAAAAACATGAAGGGCAATATGGGTATTTTAGGAGCCAGGATGGGAAGGGTGTGCATCTCTTCCAGCCACATTCCATCTGTCAGAATTCAGTCACAGGGCCCCACCCAACTTCAGGGGTTACTGCAAAATGTAATTCAGCTGTTTCCAGGAAGAGAACCCGATGAGTTTGGTGAACAAACTCTCCATCCCCCTTGGTTAGGGAGACATTCATGTACACATTTCCCACAGAGGCCTGTTTTCTCCATGCAGTCCAAGGAAATCCCTTTGACATCTTATTTAATTCCAACAATGTGCTTGATGGGTCAAGTACAGTCCAGCTGCATCCGTAACAATCATCTGGACCCTACATCATGCACTGTCTTGTATAATTCTCAGGTTGTCTCACACATGCATTTCTTACTTCTTCAGTGAGATTCCATGGTGTGAGAGGAGGCAGGCCAAAAGGGCTGTTTTCATAGGGAGGAGGAAAAAGCAAACAACTTCAAACTTTTAGAGACTTCATTAAACGTGTATCCACAGATAGGATACTGTCAAATTAATCAGTGCAGGAATTTGAGTGGAAAGATATTTATTTCCAAATAGACTCTTAATATCAGGGATAGTTCTTTTGGATTTAGAAGCATCAAAAGACTATTTTAAAAACTGGAATGTGTGGTCCGAGGGGAAGCACTCCTGGTTGTACCACTAGAGGATTCCGCTAGATGGCCCCATTTGAAAATATCACACCCTGCAGATGACCAGCTTTCTGAAAAATTGCAATTATCATGCCTTTTCATGTATTTAGGGCACTTCATTATCAATTATAGGTGATTTCTTAAAATACTATTGATGTGGCAAATTTCATCTCTTAATAGGACATGAAAACTGTTTGTGGTGAAAGAATTTAGCTGGAAGTTTTTCTAACGAAGTGTTTTGTTCTAAACAGATCATTTAAAATGAACAACCTGGCAACGCTGAAGTGACAACCTGTCCCCCAAACGCAGAGTCAGCAGTGATGTCTGGAGAGTCCAGAAAGCAGCTCAAGCTGTAAACTTCCCTGGTCCAAGTGGGTTTGAAAGCAAACACAGATTCTACTCCTTCTCTTTTTCCAGCCTTGTTTTGAGACACACATATCAAAACCCAAAGGTTATTGTGCTGTGCTATATGGAATCTGACAACTCCAAATAAGTCAAAACCACCCAATTAAAATATGCTTTGAAACTTAAATAGGATGATTATAATAAAAAACTGCAACCCCAGTATTTAGCAACCAGAGCCTGCTGGAAGGTGTCATAAGGCATCTCCAGAATTGCTGACGGGAGAGAACAGAGGACACCAATGTCTCTTTCTTCTATCTGTGCATCCATGAATACTGGCATCCTTTGTATCAGGTGCTAGCTGCAAGCAGGAAGGGAGTTCATCTGATTAAAAATGAAGAAAATCAAGGAAACGTGTAGTGGGCCATGAATCTCCCCTCCCTTCTCTGCCCCCCAGCCCTGCTCAAAGGAGACTAGTGGTGGGATCTCCTACCCCTTCTCTCTCACCCTCCCTCCAGCCAACCTCATAACAGCAACACTGGTTTATTCCCAGAAACAAAGGAAGTCAACACCAGAGCCTTCCTCCTTCACTTCTACCATCCTTCCAGACGCTTCCTGTATTTAAATGAAGCCCTCACACTATACTGAACATTACTAAACCATTCTAATACACATGCACAACTGTAGACAAGAAATCAAAGTACTACATGCAGGCTAAAATAATGTCCCATCGGCAGTGTGGTTTTCTTATTATCTTGGATATATTGAGCACATTTCCCACCCTGGTTCTTCCAAACTATGGCAGCCATATACTTCCTTATACACTAGATTCCAGACCACAAAAGTTGCATGTTTGTGTGTCCAGGGAGTTGAAGGATTAAGTTTCGCCAAGCTAATGTGTATGTAATTCCACCTTTGGCCATAATAAACTAACAGCGACCTTTATGACTTAAACAATTAGTAAATCAGACACACTTGGAACACCTACTATGAGTCAGGCCAGGTGTCAGTCCCTTTATAAAAACAAAAATGAACAAGACAAATCATGTGTCCTTAAAGTCAAAACCAGGATTTCAATACAGAATTATTGAAAATAATTTAGGGCAAAGTGCTACTGAAATATACAGAGTGAGCTATCTACTCATCTAAAAAACATCTGTTGAGTACAGATTATATTCCGGGCATAGTGTTAGGGTATTTAAATACAATGGTGGGCAAAATAGCCATAGGACTTCTGCTCCTGAAGACAAGACAGACATTATTTTTCTCTCCTCATTGCTCAGAAAGGCAATATGAATCCATTCTAATGAAAATATTTCTTTAAAAAAATACATGACCTCAAACATGTCCCAGAACCAAGTAGGAAAAATAGAGGGGCCAAATGTCCTTAAAAACCCTATCCAGCCCTAAGACTCTATTATATTGTGTATGTTTTTAAAAAAAAATTATCCAGAATATTGATTTATTTCTATTCATACAAATTGGTTCCATTTCTTAACAGTAATGCTTTTATTGATGATAATGACAATGAAGATGATGTTAAGCAAACTATCTCAGTTACTGTGATGTGAATATTTAAGAGGCAGTAATGACACATGTTGGATAACAGCATGAGACTTTGGGCAGAGAGTCCTGGGTTCAGATACCATCAAACACTAACCCACTGTGCAAACATATGTATCTCGCGTGTCTGAGCTTCAGTCTTCTAGTTTTCGAAGTGAGAATAATAATAGTGCTTACATTATAATTTCAATGACTATTAAAAGAGCTCTTGAATATTAAAGAAGGCAATGTCAAGTTGTTGGGAACTGCCCTGCCTGATTTCAGAAGCTGTAACCCCCATGGCTAAGGCTGAGTAAAGGACTTTGGGACCCTAAGTCACTAAGGAGACAAGGCTTATCTTCCCAGCAGGAGCACTGCCTCTGCCCCCTTTTACTTCACCCTCCGTGGCCCCCAATGCATGACCAGTTAGCCAATGATGGGTAAGATTCCTCAAGGGACTGATGACCTAAGACAAGCATGGTCATGAGGGGGCCCTCAGGGAAGGACTTGGGGGGCTTTGGAGAAAGGGGGTGATGGACCCTCACCCCTTGGTTCTGACATAGCCTGAGTCCTCATTCTGTCTCCAAGAAGTCTCCTAATCTCTTGGCTGCCTTACTTCCCCTGCCTGACTTAAGCCTGAAACAATGATGGAGGTGCCACCCTGTAAAAGAGTGGGTTTCCTGGGGCAATCAGGCCTAAGAAAGAATGCACAAAATCCTGTGAAACCTGCTTTGCTAATACCCTCAATTTTCTGATAAGGGTCCAAGCATGAAATGAGTTTGTTTCCCCAAAATTTTATGGCCCTTTAGCTATTTGACCCTGACTCAAAATAGGCCCTCAAAGTACTTTGAATGTTACCTATTTGATCATTATTGCCTGACAGTGATTGATGAGCTTTCCTTATACACCCTGTATTCCTGTGCAAATTAAAGCCAATAAAAGCCTGTCAAGGCAAGGGTCAGTATGCTCTTCCCTTGAAAGAGTGGCCATGCTGTCGCTTTTCCTCCACAGGACTCAGTAGTTCATGTGAATTTGTCTCGTCTCAGCCATAATGCCGTGGACACTGTGGGCTGGAGCCCATGTCATCAAGTAGGTGGTTGGATCTACAGGTTTGGAAGACAAGTCTGTGTGGGAGATGTGAATGTGTGGGTCACATGTGTGCCAATAAGTGAAGGCACATCATGGATGACAGTCACTAGGGAAAGAGTCTACAGAGAGGAGGGGCAAGGCCTGGGACTAAGAAACTTCTAAATGGACCTCCTGGTCATATCTTGTCCAGAGCAGCAAACTTCTTGGTGAGATTGGAAACTATGAATGATTGCTTTGGTGGAGAAGGAAGGGAAGGGTATTTTGACAGTGGGAACAGAAGGAGAGGGGCTGGAGCCACACGGAATATCCTGGGAAAGGCGAGATGCTCAGTGAGGCTGGAAGGTGCACGAGAGAGTGATGGGTGCCGAGACTGACAAGGTGGGCACTGAATGACTGCGTATGCCAAGGAGTTTAGACTTTCTTGTAAATAGCCCAGGAATTTTTATAATCAGAGTAACAGGGTTTGTTTGTCCAAAGAAAATTTGTCCAACAATGAAGAGGTCAGCCCAGAGAAGGGAGAGCTTGGAGGCAAAAAGACCCAGTGGGGAGGCTAGTACAACCATCCAGCCAGAAGGAGGTGAGGGCTCCTCAGATGCAGTGGCAGGGGACAGATGTGTGACATGCAGGGTGGGCACAAATAGATTCACAGTTAAAGGATGTGAAACAGAGTTCATTCTTGTATTATTATTATTTATTATTATACAGTATTCCATACAAACAACTGTGAATCTATTTTTGCCCACCCCTGTATGTAGGAGATATTTTGGAAGTAGCACAAGCAGGACTTGCTAATGAATTGAGTGTGAAGGAGAGAGGGGCATCCAAAGGAGAATCCGGGCCCCTTAGAGAATTAAAAGAGGTGCACCCATTCAACAGTGTCACTTCTGAACAGGCTGCCAGGAGAATCGGAGCAGAAGCATCACCTCTGATTAGATGAGGTCATCCCACACCATCAGCCCACACATGGGCCGCAGTCTGCGGTGCTGTGCTGTCCATTTTGCCTCTGAAGTTCTTGGATTCCCAATCACAGGTGGTAAAAGCAACAATGCTGGGTGGTAGCCTGTATGACCACTTCCTTTCTTTCTTTAAAAAAGAGTTTATTTATTTATTTATTTTTAGAGAAGGGGAAGAGAGGGAGAGAAACATCAGTGTGAGATAAAAACATTGATCGGGTTGCTCAGGGGAATTGCACAGCCGACCTTTCGATTTGCAGGATGACACTCAACCAACTGAGCCACACCGGTCAGGGCATGACCACTTTCCAGAGCATTATATCACTTCACGAGTGATGCAAATACCTTATAATGACCAAATATTCCCAATTCTTGTCTCCCATCTCTTGTATCATTGCTGTCACTCATTTCACTTATACATAAACTATAATTGTCAAATACATTGCTATTATTACCTCAAACTATTATCTGTTAGATAAAATAAAAAGGTTTTATTTTACCTTCACTTTTTCTTTCTGTGATACTCTTCCTTTCTTTATGTAGCGGATTTGACTTTCTGACCTATGTGACTTTGCTTCTCTTTGAAGAACTTTTAATATTTCTTGCAAGGCAGGTCTACTTGCAAAAAACTTTTGTTCATTTAAGAAAATATTTCTCCTTCATTTGTGAAGGATAATTTCACAAGTTACAGATTTCTAGGTTGGTGGGTTTTTTTCCTCTCTCAGTGCTTTAAATATTTTGTTCCTCTCTTGCTTGCTTGAGGAAAAATTGGTTGTAATTCTTATCTTTACTGCTCTCCAGGTATGGTGTTTTTCTCCTTTGGATTCTTTCAAGATTTTCCCCTTTATCCTTGACTTGCTGCAGTTTGAATATGAGATGTATAGGTGTACTTTGGCGAGCCTGTTATCCTGTTTGATATTTTCTGAGTTTCCTGGATTTGTGAATTTCTGTCTAACATTAATTTGGGGAAATCGTCGTTATTGTTTCAAATATTGCTTCTGTTCCTTTCTCTCTTCCTTCTCCTTCAGATAGTTCCATTACGTGTCTGAGAGAGGCAACCCAGGATTGAAGCCTAGTTCCAATGCCAAAGCCCATGATAATTCTCACAATACTATAAGAACGGTTTGCTAGCAATATTTAGCTTTAAGCCATGAATTACTCAACCTGAAGAACTCCAGTGGCATAAGAATATAAAATGAGCCTGAGTGAACAAAACGAACACTGGCGTGTAGACTACGGGCAAGAGGCGGGGAGGGAGGAGAGAGCGCAGTAACCGGGCACTTCGAATGTCGGGTTCGGCGCCCCAGTCTTCACATTCACGTTCTCTCTCACTGCTCCCCACAGCCCTGTGAAGCAGGCACTATTATTTTCACGTTACCCATGAGGCGATGGGTCACAGGGAAGGTTACCCTGATGCAAAAGTGTCCACTTAATGAAACTTGGCTTTTATGCTTTTGTACCTTTTGGTCCCCAACATTTCGATCCTCCTTCTCGATGCTCTCAAGTAGGTGAGGTTTTCTTTGAAATTTGAAAATCTCATTCTTGGTCATTTTCCTCCCACCCATCCTTTCTTCTTCTTGCTCCTCCCATTTTATTACGTGTTTTAAATGTCTTAATTAATGTCCATTGTTTCATGTCAAATAGTTTCAGGGTATATTGTGTACACTTCAATAGCAGATTTTATTCTTTCTCTTCAGGGAAATTTTCCTTCATTGTGTTTCTGAATAATTTTTACCCTCTATTGTTGAGTATGCTATTTTAAGGACAATAATTATCTTTATTTTGTATCGCCTAGATCTGAACACCATATTTGGTCTAATTGTTTTAATTTGTTTGTAATTTTCTGCTGTGTTCAAAGTGGTTCTTGTAAGTCTCTCTTCAATGCCAGTAACACTTCAGTCGCATCTAGGCTGTCCCTTGTTTCCCAATCTATTTGTTAGACCTTAATTGTATTATTTTCCTTAGCCTTGCAATTTTTCTTTCTCTTTCTGTTGTTTCAGCATTTTGTCTTTGAGCTCTTATTTTATTGATAGCATATTTTTATTAAGTTTTTCTTTAGCACAAGGCAATCTGGGGTAGTTTTCTTCTGTTTTTTGGGTCTCTCTCTCTCTCTCTGGCACATTTACAAGGTTGACATGCTATTTATTTTCATTGTATTCAAACTACAGTTGGGCGGTTCTGCATAACTTCATTTTCTCTGATTGAATGCACTTCTTGCTCTTACTTTCCCTAGGAAACTATTTATCACCCCGCTGGGCAACAGTTTGGGGGCTGGATGTCATTTTCTATTTACTTTTCTGTAGCCTGAAACCTGAGAGTGGGAAGGAGAAGAGCGTCTCTGGAGCTGCCTGCAGTCCTGGCGGGGATCCTGCATTGCATTCTTTCTTCTGAGTCCCAGCCCGTGTCCTTCACCAGGGTCAGTCCTCCCAGGGAGAGCCAGGCATTACCTGCTCCACAGGCTCCCGTTGGTTCCCCTCACTCAGCAGCAACCTGGGAGCACGGCTGGCCTGTCGGCCCCACCTGCCTCAGTGGGATCTGCGGCCGTGCAGAGACATAATAGGTTCCCCACCCACTCAACCTTCTGGCCACTTCTTTTCAAATCAGAGCGTATTCAGGGTATCAGAATTTCCTCAGTTCTCTTCCTGGGGAGTAGGTATTAAGGGCCACTTTTCAAACTTTATGACATGAAGTTATACCCTTTTTCAATTTTTGATTGCTGCTGATGAATTTTTGGCCTTTTGAAAAATAACATTTTGTTCATTTCATTAGTTGCTTGGGGAGAAATTTTCCCTGATATGACTTCCTTTACCTCAACCTTTCAGAACAATGTTTAAACAAGCACTTCTGGTTCATGGAACGCACTTAGGAAAGAAACCCAAAGCATGAAATTCAGAGTCAAGGTAAAAATAACATTAACAAAGGGGTGGAAAGCAGAGAGCCTTATGGGCTTTAAATATTGAAATGTGGGGGGGCTCTGCCCGCAGGGCCCCTGCCCCCCAGGCCACCATGGATGAGAGAATTAGTCTACCAAGACATGATCTGCTTGGGGAGGAAAGGTGGCCAAGAACCTTTTTCTCAATGGGCTTTTATTGGGTTCATTTTGCACAGGAATACAGGCTCATTAATCATTGTCAGGCAGTAAGGATCAAACAATAGATAAAGTACAAAGAACTCTGAGGGCCTATTTTGAGTCAGGGTCAGATAGCTAAAGAGCAATAAAACTTTGAGGAACAAACTCGCTTCTTGCTGGGACCCTTATTTAACTGAGAGCATTCTAAACAAAGCAGGTTTCACAGGATTTTACCTATTCTTTCTTAGGCCTGATCACTCTAGGGAACCTGCCCTTTCCAGCACAGGGCTGCACCCACCATCGGCATTGTTTCAGGCTTAAGGCATTGTTTCAGGCTTAAGTCAGGCAGGGTAAGCAAGGCAGCCAAGAGATTAGGAGACTTCTTGGAGACAGAATGAGGACTCAGGCTATGTCATAGCTGAGGGTCTGTCACCCCCTTTTGCTATAGCCCCTCAAGTCCTTTCCTGGGGCCTCCACATGATCGTGCCTGTCTTAGGTCATTCCCCCTTGGGGAATCTTACCCATCATTGGCTAACCGATTAAGCACTGGGGACCAGGCAGGGTGAAGTAAAAGGAGCAGAAGCAGTGCCCCTGCCAGGGAGATAAGCCTTGTCTCCTTAGTGGCTTACGGTCCAAAGGTTGCTCACTCAGCCTTAGCCACAGCGGGGTGGTTACAGCTTCTGAAAACAGGCAGGACGGTTCCCAACAAAAATGGTTCCTAATTTTATATTTACTTAAATATCACATGTTTCTAAGAGCTGAAAAAAGGAAAAAACTGGCCATGACACTTTAAAGTTTTTACCTTTTCTAGTGATAAAAACCACTGAAGGTGAACAGTTGCAGGTTAAAACAACCTCATATATTAAATATATATTTTAAAAGAAACCCAAAGCATCATCATCACCTAAGGAATCAGAGTGGTATTCAAATGTGTCCCATGCACACCATACCTTTTTCCTCACATGTCCACTTCTAAAAAGAGCAGCTGAACCGAACATCTCTGACTTCGCCATACTTTGCATTTATTTATCTCACAGAGTGGAACTAATTCTCTCACTACTTTTAGAGATTAATTCTGTGTGCTGACTTCAACAAGACTCTATGTAACCCATTTGTGCTCAGCCACATTTTAAGCAACACCCTGGGAGATAGAGTCGGTGCTGTGTACAGGGATTTCACTGCACAGCTCACATCGAGATCAGCAAAAGGGTGGATAAATCCCTAGGTACAGTTTTAATTTTGTTGCCAGGAAAAAAAAATAAAAAAACCCCAACCACTGTTCAGAGTCCATCAGGCTCAGCTTCTCTGATGTGACTTTGTAAACTGCAATAGGCAGGAAACAGCGCATCTTAGAGCCTGACCCCCCTGGAATCACAGCTGCCAGCCAAGCCCAGGAGGCTTGGGCCTTGCAGTCCAGCAATCACGCCGCCCAGCATTTCGGGTCACAGGCTCCGGAGGGCTGCTGATCTTTCCAGCATTTGGCAGATGTGCTTCACCATGAGCTTCATTCTCCCTCTGTTCCTTAGATGATTCACAGTGATTGCTTCCCATGTCACCTTAACCTAGTGAGCAGATTTGCAAGAGTTGTTTATTCATTTTAAAGCATAATCATGCTTCCTAGTCACAATGACTGAAGAGGCCAACGGCCATTGCCATCGATTTCCTCCTATGCGTCACAATGCGTGATTAGGCATAGTAGTTGTGGGGGAGGGTAGCAGCGGCTGCACACCTGTGCTCTGGACTCAGAAATTGAAATCCTAGCTTGGCCACTAATTAACTGCATGACAGGGCCAGGTACTTACCTTCTCTGAATCTCAAGTTCCGTTTCTGTAAAATGGTATGATAATGGTACCCATTGTGAGGAATTCCTAGTCTTGTGCAAATGATGCAGCTGCAAAAATGGGCATCGTCTTATTATTTTGTTAGAGAAGGCAGGTACCAAGGGTTCAAGCTTAGATGTTTTAAATTTTTTAACTTTATTTTTAATGTTGACACTATTACAGATGTCTCCCTTTTATCTCCCTTTGCCCACCTCCACCCAGCCCTCACCCCTATTTTAAATTTTTATTGAGTTTTTTTACCAATAAAAATAAACCTAGTGAAATACTTCTGAAATCAGATCCTTTTTATTTTCAAGTTTTAGAATTTTATTTTTAACAGTATAAAACTACCTTGTTTTATGAATACAATATATAGAGAAATACAGAGACTTGAAGAGGCCACAAAGCTAACTAGAGATAAAGCAATACTAACACTCCAGTAACTTTATTCTGGGGCCAGTCCTAAAATTAGCTTCCTGTGCCTGCAATAAACCTTTCCAGAAGGTATGGGTTGGCCAAAAAGTTTGTTTGTTTTTTTTCTGTAAGATGGCTCTAGTAGTGCTTAGTTGTTCTTAACTTCACTCTAAACAATTTTGTTAGATTGTATTGTGACAGCTGTCATATCAGTGTGCATTTGAAAAAAAACATCAAGATTGGTGAATTTTTGTGTAGCCATTTTAATATTGAAAATGGAAGAAAGGTGACATTTTTGGCATATTGTGTGCTTTATTATCTTTAAAAAGGTAAAAATGCAACTGAAATACACACAAAAAAGGTTTGTGCAGTATATGAAAAAGATACTGTGACTGATCAAACATGTCAAAAGTGGTTTCTGAAGTTTCGTGCTAGAGATTTCTCACTGGATGATGCTCCATGGTCAGGTAGACCAGTGAAGTTGATAGCAGTGAGATCAAGACATTAATTGAGAATAATCAACATTACACCATGCAGGATACAGCTGACATAGCCATGAAAAATGTGTTTTTTATTTTATTGGGGAAAAAAGTCACACAAACTTTTTGGCCAACCCAATACTACCTTCCCATGTCTCTTAAATATTTTGTTGTCTTTTCTTAATATTACAAAACACTTTCCATGTTCACATACAAATATTACAAAATGCTTTCCAAGTTCACACCTAGCCACAATGTACAACTGCAGACTTACATGCGAAAAAAAATTAAATGACTACAATTGACTCAGTTTCCAATCTGAATACCTGTAACAAAGGTTTTTAAATGACTTTCTACCATGTCCAAAGAGGATTTCCTCAAGAAATAGAAAGATTTTTTAATAGTAGGAAATATACTAATAGTAACATTTGTGACAGACTAAAGATGGCCACGAATTTTTTGAGAGTCCTACTGAGAGGTGAGGTCCTTTGGGCCTCCCTTGAATCTGGGATGACCTGTGACTGCTTCGATCAGTTCACAATGGTGGAAGTGACCCATGCCAGTTTTAAGTCTAGCCTTTGAGAGGATCGGGAGCTTTCATTTTGGTTACTTAGAGCCCTGAGCCACTTGTGAGAAGTCAGACTATCCTGTTGCAGAGTCCACATGGAGAGGCTTTGGGACTGTCTGGAGAAGGACCAGGGCCCAGCTGAGTGTGCCCTTCCAGCTTTCCCATCAAGACTAGGAGGAGGTGAGAAAAGCCATCTCAGACCGTGCAGACGACCCCAGGCACCAGCAGCATACCATCAGGCAGCCACACTTAACATCAAGTAGAGAGCAGTGTCACCTGGCTGAGTCCCGCCCAAATCCTAACCCACAAAAATCATGACATGTAATAAAATGGTTGTTGTTTTATTTGAGATAGTTTGTTAAATAACAATAGACAACTAGAACAATGGTCTAACGCATGGAAACATACAATCTTAAAATTCACATGAAAAAATATCTAACTAATATATACAAATCTTCAACCATGCAAGCATCACCTAGGGAGACCCAACATTCCCATGCTATTGTTGGGCACAGAGTTTGTGCAACCTTTTTGAAAGGTAATTTGGCAAGGTGCATTCAAACATAAAATTTTCAGACTCATGACATAGAAATTTCACTCCTATGCGTCCCTTCTAAGGAAATAACATATTAAGGGCACAATGATCTATGTATACAGATATTTTCTTTTTTTTAAATATATTTTATTGATTATACTATTACAGTTGTCCCATTTCCCCCCTTCATTCCCCTCCACCCTGCACACCCCCTCCCACCCCCATTCCCCCCTTTAGTTCATGTTCATGTGTCATAAGTTCTTTAGCTTCCACTTTTCCCACACTATTCTTGCCCTCCCCCTATTTTCTACCCACTGTCTATACTACTTATTCTCTGTACCTTTCCCCCTCTCTCCTCCTCCCACTCTCCTGTTGCTGACCCTCCATATGATCTCCATTTCTGTGGTTCTGTTCCTGTTCTAGTTCTTTGCTTAGTTTGCTTTTGTTTTTTGTTTTAGGTGTGGTTGTTAATAACTGTGAGTTTGCTGTCATATGAATTACTGTCATATTTTTTCATCTTCTTTTTTTAGATAAGTCCCTTTAATGTTTCATATAATAAGGGCTTCGTGATGATGAACTCCTTGAACTTGACCTTATCTGAGAAGCACTTTATCTTCTCTTCTATTCTAAATGAAAGCTTCACTGGATAGAGCAATCTTGGATGTAGGTCCTTGACTTTCATGTCTTGGAATACTTCTTTCCAGCCCCTTCTTGCCTGGAAAGTCTCTTTTGAGAAATCAGCTGACAGTCTGATGGGAACTCCTTTGTAGGTGACTGTCCCCTTATCCCTTGCTGCTTCTAGAATTCTCTGCTTCATTTTCATCTTGGCTAATGTAGTTATGATGTGCCTTGGTGTGTTCCTCCTTGGGTCCAACTTCTTTGGGACTCTCTGAGCTTCCTGGACTTCCTGGTAGTCTATTTCCTTTGCCAGATTGGGGAAGTTCTCCTTTATTATTTGTTCAAATAACTTTCCCACTTGTTGCTCTTCCTCTTCCCCTTCTGATACCCCTATAATTTGGATGTGGGGATGTTTAAAGATGTCCTGGAGGTTCCTAAGCTTCTCCTCATTTTTTTGAATTTTTGTTTCTTCCTTGTTTTGTTTGGTTGTTTGTTTCTTCCTTCTGGTCCACTCCATTGATTTGAGTCCCAGTTTTCCTCCCATCACTATTGGTTTCCTTCATTTCATTTAGTGTAGCCTTCATTTGTTCATCTAATTTGCAACCAAAATCAACCAATTCTATGAGCATCCTGATCACAAGGGCTTTGAACTGTGCATCTGATAGGTTGGCTATCCCTTGGTCGCTTAGATGAATTGGCTCTGGGGCTTTGATCTGTTTTCTTGTTTGAGCCATTTTTGGTTATTTTTTGGGAGAAGTCTGGTCGCAGCTGTTATGTAGTGAGGGGTGAAGGCTTAAGTGTTCCCCAGGGTGGGGCAGTCCAGTCACTGGGTTGTGATGCTGTGTGTGGCGGTGGGGTCCAAGAGAGAACAATGGCATTTGCTCCACTCTCTTATTTCAGTCTCTTCCACCGCTTTCCACAAGCAAATTGGGCCCTTCTGATGCTGATTTCTGTGTGAGTGGGCTTGTGTACATTCTATGACCCTGTGGGTCTCTCCAATGAACTCTCCTGTGAGGCTGGGAGTCTCTCCTGGCACCTCAACCCCCACAAGTGTTTTCAGATTTTATTTCCTGGCACTGGGGCCCTGGGTTGCAAGGTCTGTCTCACTCCCCATTTTTGCCTGGATTGTCTGTGCACGAATGTGGTACCGCCTGGTAAGCCAGCTGCCTCGTGTGGTCTCACTGGGTCTGCCTGTTGCCACCCCGCACCCAGGGTCCGCTAGCCACCGCCTGCACATCTGGGGCTCCTGCACGCCCAGGTTCACCAGCCAACCTCCGCTTTTTCCTGCTGCGACTCTGCCCCTCTTACCGGTCTGGATGAATGGTTGTCGGACTTCTGTACAGTTCAACTTTCTGTTAGTTTTGGTTGTTTTCTTGTTTCTAAATTTTTGTTGTCCTTAATTTTGGTTGTGAGAGGAGGCACAGTGTGTCCACCTACACCTCCATCTTGGCTGGAAGTGCCAAGATACTTTCTATAGAGTGATATATAACAGAGAAAAATTGGTAACAGATTAAATGCTCATCAGTGTAGGAATTGTTAAATAAAACATACAATTCCCTCCAATAACATTGTATACAACTATTGAAAGGGATGCCTGGAAGATATTAAACCAAATTGGTTATGATGTTTGTTATTATAATTCTTGAGGTCTAGAATTATGAAGAACTTCAATTTGTTTTATATTCCCCCCATTGTATATTACTTTTATAAAAGAATAATGAGTATTTAAATTAAAAAAATAAAGATACAGTATTTAAAAGAAGTCCTCCATATGGTTCAGCCTAGCTGGACTTCTGCTCCCTTGGAACCCAAGTTCAAAGTAACAAAAACTCCCATTTGTCTGGCTTGTCCTCTGTGTATATATGCTATTTCTTCTTGGATCTTGTAAGCCAAAGGTGCTTCCATTGTTCCTACATGACTAATAATGCCCTCTTAGAGAATACGGCTCTTGAGCTCAATTTATCCTGATTTGGAAAAATAACTAACTGATACAAAACATTCTCCCAAATGAATCAAAAAGCACTTAGCATCATTAAGCATGAACATGATTTAATTGTGCATATGCAAGACTCCCAACATTGGTAGATGTTTTCTTTGTTTATTCCCACCAATAATTTGTAAAAATCAGTGCCAATACCCTAAACTAAACATGAGGCTCTGTACTTGGGGATGACAGGTCACTAAAGGAAATGCCAAACAAGGTCCTGCCCTCAAGTTACAAGTCTATTTCTCCCTCCTGCTCCAGGGGATGTAAAACACCAGCAGAATTAGTGAGGCAGCTGAGCCCACAGCAAATGCCCTTCCTGTGCAAACATCCTTGGTTGTCTGGCCCTATCACAGGGGCCGTGGGCCCAACCACAGGAGACAGCAGGAACCACTGAAGGAGTGCAAAGTCAGATGGGGAATCGAGTGAGCCAAACAGAAGGGAGAGATGTGAAGTGACAGGGCTGCCTGCCCTTCCCTGAGTTAAAGGTTTATCATTGTCCTGCTCTCAAGAACTCCAATACATTCCGAGGGCCATTCACAGAGGTGACTGAAATGTCAGACCACTCTGAAATAGCCAATGTGGCCTTTGGAAAAGCAGTTCTCCTAGCAAATATCACTGAATAGTATTTCACAGTGTATTCAGAGCAGTTTTTAAAAATCCATTTACCAATTTTAAATGTTTCAAATTTTTGACGATTATAAATAAAGCTACTATAAACGTTTGTTGAACAGGTTTTTATGTGGATATATATCTTCATCTCTCTTGGATAAATATCTTGAAGTTGAATTGCCGAGTCACATAGTAAGTGTATGTTTAACTTTTTAATAGCTGCCAAACTGTTGACCAAAGTGGCTGTGCCATTTTACATTCCTGACAGCGATACGCGTGAGCCCCAATTGCTCTTCATCCTCGCTAGCTCTTGGTGTTACCAGCTGCTTTGCAGGTAGCGCGATGTGGCTGTGCATTTCCCTGATGACTAACGATTTTGAGCATATTTTCATTTGCTAAGTGGTGGCTTGGAACTACATGATTTGCCATTTGTCTTGAATCTTTGTTTGCTTTATAATATTTGATGGTTTGCTGGACAAATTAAAGTTATATTTAGTGATAGTTTGAGGCCCAGGGTGATGTTATTTTCCTCCACAAAGTATTCTCCCTTTCCTCCCTACAAAACACATGAGTATATTAGCAGTCTGGGACCAAGGTTTGAAGGTTTTACAGGTTGAAATAAAACCAGACCTCTTCCCTTCCTCCCACCCTCCTGCTTTTAGGTTGCAGCCTGTGTCTCAAGCCAGAGGAAGGGATATTATATCAGGGCCTGTCTGTCCTCAAGGGGGATGAACTTTTATGCAATTGAGTCCTCAGAAGCTTAACTCTGAGTCTCAGCTGCTTCTTGTAGGTTGCCAAAGATCCTCAGAGCCAAATTTCAGCCCTTTTGGGTTGCAGGATACCGAGTGGGTCATCTTCTATATTCTCACTGACGCTTTGATTTTCAGTTTTCTTTTCACTATCAGTAATCCCTCCTCTTCACAAAGGTTTTGGTTCACCTCTTTAACTCTCATTGTTTCATTGTTCTCATTTCTTACTATCTCATTAGGTGTCAGATACTTGTAAGAATGTGTGTGTGTGTGTGCGCACGCGCAAGTGTGCACACGCACATGCATGCCTCAGGCTTGGTTGGAATCATCCAGACGGCCAGTTCTGGAATCTGGAATATGGGCTAATATTCAAATAGAAGGCCCCCCCCCAAAAAAAAAAACCCCAAATAAACAAGGGATTACATATTGAGTCAGGTGGTAAAAATTGCTATTAGGAAAAACAAGGCAGAATAAAGGAATGTCAGTGGCGGAAGGTGGAGAAGAGTTCTCAGGGAAGATCTTTCTAAAATTATAACCTTTGAGCAAATCACTATGAAAGTGAGACACAGTTGTTTTAGGACATTTGGGGAGTAGCTGGGACACAGTGTGTGCAAGGAGGGCTGAGAGCAAGAGATAAAAATATGTGGTGAGAGAGGTAGCTGAGGGCAAGGTCGTGCAGGGCTTTCCAGGTCATATTGTCTTTGGATTTTATTCTGAATGAAAGGAGAAGCTATTAAAAGTTTTGAGCAAAAGAGTGACTTGCTCTTACCTGCAATTGAACAGATTTCTTTCTTGAGAATAGACTGTATGGGGGAAAGGAAGAAGAGGATCTGGTTGGAAAGTTATTGAAATAATTCAAGTGAGGAAGTGAAATACGAAGGAAGCTTGGGTGAGGCAAATAGCAGTGGAGGTAATGAAAAGTGTTCGGATTTTTGTTATATAGTGTTTTGAAGGTAACACCAGCGGGATTTACTGATGGGTGTGGGGTGTCAGCGGAAGACAGGTGAGACAGAGACAGCCTTTCCTGAGACCCAGAAGACTATACAAGGAGGAGATTGTCAGTGGAGGGGTGGAGGATGTTGGTGGAGAACCAGGAGTTTGATTTTGGACAGGTTAAGTTTGTGATTCCTGTTAAATATTCAAGTGAAGATTTGAGTCAATGGGTGAATATGAGCCTGAAATTGAGAAAAGGAGTCAAGACGAGAAATGTCGACCTGGGAATCATTGGTGTACAGGTGCTTTCAAAGCTGAGAGACGAGGATGGTATTACCAGGGGAGTACATAAAGACAAAGAAATAACAAGGTTTTAGGGCTAATCCCTGAAATGTTTCAACACTCAGCAGTCAGTAGGTAAAGAGGACCTGACCAAAGGAGTAGAAAGAAAACCAAGAGAAAGTGATGTCTCAAGCCAAATAAAGGAAGTGTTTCAGGAAAGAAGCATAATCTGCGGTTCTTAGAGGTGCAAGTAAAGTCATGTTCAAGTTATTGTTAATTTCACCAGGAGCTATTTCAGTAGAATAATGAGAGTGACAAAGTAAAAACAATTCCTCCTTTTCTTTAAAAATAGCCTTGATCAAGCTTAACAGAAAAGATGCTATCATTTATTGTACCAACATGAGATTTACAAATTTTCCTCTGAGACAGTTAATGTGAATTACATCAATGATCCAACTGTTCAAAGACACTTTACTTATTCTGTATAGTCTCATCATTAGTTAAATCAGGACTTTTAATATTCTAGAGAGACATACTTTTACTTAAGAAGGGGGCAAATTTTAGGAAAGTAAATCTAAGCAATTAATGGCACTTGATAATATTGGCACTAGAATGACATTTGTTCTTTTGAGCAAAACCCAAGAAAAAGAATTCTAATAGGGTTGCAGCAACTAATGGTCCAGTATGGAGTCAATTTGACCAATAAGAGTGCCTCTCCACCTCCACCATGAAAAACGCTCATTGGTTTGCCCCTTTAATTATTTTTTTTGCCTCAGAAATAGTTTTGTCTATTTCAATTTCTAGACTTTTTCTTATTTTTCATATTCTCAAATTTCTGATGTTTATCCAAGATTATCATATTTTGTGATATTGGGTATTACATAATTTTTGAGCTCTTATAGAAAACAAAAGTCACATTTGGAATCTTACCAGAACACAAACAAGCTTTCATGTCTACAAATTCTCCACCATTTTGTGAATAATAAAACATTAATAATAAAACCTCAAGTACTACAATTATTTCTAAATTGTGTATATCTCTATAATTAGTTCTTTCAGATGTTGGTTTAAACATAATTTATTTTCCTTTTCCTTGGAATACATTTACTTTTTAAATTTCCATACAGAATAAAAAAACTCATTACTTTTTTACCAAATGATTTCCTGATTGTCTTTCAATTAAAATTTTTGTTTCAATAAGCTATTAAATATCTTTAAACTACTTAACAAATTCAAAATTGGGAATAGTTCCTTTTTAAAGCACATTTTGATAACTCTTCTAGACACAGAAAATCTTTTGGTTTGAGGAAAAATAAGGTGAACAAATAGCATAGATACCATATAACATAATGGTTAAGAATGACAGTGTTGGAGTCAGTCACACATGGGTTCGAATCCCAGGTCTTCTACTTCCCCTAGTTTCACAAACTTGAGCAAACCATTAATCTTCCTTAATGTCATTCCTCACCTCTAAGTGGGAAAAATAGCACCTACATCACAGGTTATTATGATGATTTTATGAAATAATACATGAAAATCACTTAACACAGGGTCAAGCCTTGGGTAGGTATTGAATAAAATATAAGTATTCTTCAGCTTCATCATTATCATCATCACCACCATCATCATCATGATCATCATCAGAATTGAACAATCTCCAAAGTCAAGTAGTTTTTTAAAAAGAAGCTAGAGTAAGCACAATCATTACTAATAGTTGGAACTTGGTTTCACATGGGAGATACCTATTTATAGTATGGCTGTAAAAATAAAACACACTAAAGAGGAAAAGTCAGGATGGCTCATTGCATTCCCTTTGATGGACAGCAGGTGTTTTTACATACAAGTGTTTATACATACACATCTCAAGCCTGTCAACAACCCCCGAAGGGAGGTAGTAGATAACCATTTTACAGACGAGGACACTGAAGCTTAGAGGAGTGAAGTGATTTGGCCAAGACCATACAGCTGTTAACTTGCAGAATCAGTAGTCGACTTCAGTTCATTTGACTTCAAAGTCCTGTTTTAACTAAACTTCCAAATTAGAGTCCCTTTGTGGACTACGCAAACTGGACCACTCACCCTCATCCAGAGCTAGATCTGAATTGAAAGCATGAGCTTGTAGGTAACACAGACTTTATCAGCCCTCAGCTTTTATTCTCTCTTTCATGAACAATCTAATCATACCAAAAGAACCCTAGAATTCAGAGGGCTGGTAACCATGCCTGCTTCCTGCATATGAAGGGGCACCCCCAAAAAATGGAATTATCTTCTGGAGGGTGGGTCCCTTGTAGTATAGTCTTCCCCTGCTGGGTGAGCATTCTGGAACCATCTGTATCAGTGGGCCAGCTGGCATTGTTGTAAGAGGCTGCATTCGGCTTCCGTGAATTTTTTTGAAGACTCTCAAAGTGTTTGCCCATTTCATGATGGGTGATTTTATGAGTACACCTTTGCACACCACACTGAGTGTTCAGCAGTTTTTAAGCAAAAATGGCATGACCTCAGTGCCCCACCCTCCCTATTCAGCAGATCTCATCCCAAGTGACATTTTTCGTTGTGTGTTTGCCCAGATGAAGAAAGTCCTCAAAGGGAAACATTTTGCAATATGAAAGAGGTGAAACAAAAAACAGCAGAAGCACTAAAAGGCATCAAAATTGACGAGTTAAAAAAAATTGTTTTGAGCAGTGAAAAAAAATGTCTCAATAGGTGTATTGCACCATATGGTCTCACCTTTAACTGGAACATAATCAACAAAAGAAAAAAGCAAACAAAATATAACCAGAGATGCTGGAATTAAGAACAATCTGACAGTAACCAGAGGGGAAGAGGGAGAGGATAATAGGGGAAGGGTTTTCAGGAACTACTACTATAAAGGACACATGGACAAAACCAAGGCAGAGGGGGGAAGTAAGGGAGGGTGGTGGGTTTGGCTGGGGTTGGGGGGAGTGATGGGGGAAAATGCAGACAACCATACATGAACAACAAAATAATTAAAAAGAAAATTAAAAAAGAAAAAAGTACAATGAAAAATTTTTTAAAGGAAAAAAGAAAGGATTGTAAAAAAAAAAGAAAGAAAAATAGGTGTATTGCACTGAATGGAGAGTGCTTTGAAGGTGACTGAAATTTAATCATGTAAGAATAAATACACAATTTTAATAAATAAATTTCAGGGTTTTGGGGTCCTCTCTCAGACAGCCTGACTGCCAGCTCTTCCCCACATGGGGTTGGACTGCTTCAGTACCCGGGTTAGTGTCCTGACTGAGCGAATCTGACGGAGCCAGATCTGGGCTGATTGTACCTCCTGTGGTCCCATGAACATAGTCACGATAATTACCAGTCAAGTTTGGGATGAAGAAGTTGCCTGACTCAGCAAGACTGGCATTTCCTCCCACACAGTTCTTTCCAGCTCATTGGCAATGGTATCCAGGAGTGGCTGGAGAATTCTGATAACAGCTTGCTGGTTGGATTCCAGAGGAATAGCTCAGATTCTGCTGAAGACTCATGGGAAAGTGGAGAAATACTGACAAAGGAAGTTAATGATGACCACTTCAGAAACTTTACCTCCAAGAATATCTTCGCAACTATTTAAAGCATCCTCTTGGAGCTAACTGAAACACCAGAAAATGAAACAAATCCCATGAATGGAAATGAACAATCAGGCTGTGACCCACTTAAGTGGGTGTTACGCCTCTAGCCAAAGGCCTGCCATGGAGTGCATCCTGGGTTAATGACTTGGTGCCTTTCGCTTTGCCACTTTGAGATGGAAATTACACAATTGTCTCTTTATTCCCTTGAAGAACTGTGCCCTCTTCTTTCCTCACCTCCATTCTTGGTAGCTTTTTCTAACTACTTAACCACTCCATAAAACACAACAAAGAAAGAACTAGAAAAGGTGACTGGCTCAAACAAGTGTGGCTATGGATACGTTACAGCTATACATCCCATGCAGTATTAAAGCCATGATCCTGAGTGAAGACATCATGCATTTCTATAAGTTGTGGGCAATATTTGGCAACTCAGAGTGATTCATGGTGTTCTCCAAGGCCTTCCAAATTTGAGACCCAATCAACTTTTCTAGTTACATATCTTTTATTATTTAATCCATCTATACTTTTACCTAGCACTGACCAATAGAAATATAATGTGAGTAGACTTATGTCATTTTAAAGTTTCTAGGAGCCCTTAAAATATCAAAACAGATGAAATTAATTTTAATAATACAGTTTAACCTAATGTATATGAAATATTATTTCAACATGTAATCATTATAAAAAAGAATTAATGAGATTTGTTACTTTTTTTCTCTTTGGTACCCAGGCTTCCGATTCTAGTGTGTGTTTTACAAGTATAGCACCTCTCAGTTTGAACTAGCCAGGTTCAAGTGCTCAGCAGCTTGATGTAGCCAATGGTGACCTCTCGTTGGTCAGAACAGCTCTAGTCTAAGAAAGAATAAGCAAATAAGGAAGTAGTGCAAGTTCTCAGGGGAAAGTAAACATAGAGAGGTCGAAGACGTTCTTGTTTTTGCATAAACTTTGTGCCAATAGCTGAGAACCAACAATCACATTGGTTCACAAAATCATATAGGTTTTAAGCGTACAACTCAATAAAACATCATCTGCACACTGCATTGTGCTCCCATTGCCCCAAGCAAAGCTTCTTTCCGTCCCCATTTCTTCCCTTTGATCAGAGAGAAAGGGGGTAGGGGTAGGTGGAGGTGAATGAGTCTCTTAAACTCTCTACACATCACCTGCATAATGATGATAATAGCATCTCAACCAAGCTTAGTGAAAGAATTTATTTAGATAATGTGTAACGCTCCTACAGATTTCTCCATAATTATTAGTGATTGTGCTTTGTTACTTTATAGGTTCAATCATTCTAGTGCAGACATTCCCATCTAGTAAACTCTTTGGAATAGCTTCTTCATGTCAGTGGAAATTTGCCTTATAGTGACAGCCCAATAAATGGCTATATAAAATAGTATTTCATCCAACTCCAAGGGGCTGCCTCCCAAAACAGTCACTTAGGAACAAGAGCCACTGGAAAATGATTAATGTCCTCCCTTCTCCACCCATAGCAGGAATTGGCTTGTGTAGTACCATTGGTGTCTACTGAGAACCAGGGGCCAGACAAGTCCTTCGCCAGGGCATTCCCAGTGGAGTTCTTGCAGATAATTCTACAGCATGCTGTGGCTCAAATTCAATTCTAAGCACTAGTTATGTGACTAAAAGCCTAAAGAAGCAAAAACACAGCCTTAAAGTCCTGCCTGGTTTAAAAATCTTCTAGCAACAAGAAACTTATGAAGCCATACCTCCAGGAGGGCCAAAGGGGCCAAGAGAGGCATTTCCACTTCATAGCCTCTTGCTAACCAAAAACCCAGGAGAGGTTTTCAAATAAATTCACATTCATGAGGAATAAACAACTCATAGCAGAAAGAAAACAAAAGAGAAGCGCAAGGTTGGCCAACTCTAATCAGCAGCACACGTTTAGATGTCTTGTTAGAATTGGTATGCGCTCATAGGATCCATCTGCTTTTAAGCTGTATCTTTACATCATCAGCTTATTCTGGAAACAATACATTTCTAAGATATCACACTGCCCAGAGTACCTGGATGAGCTCCAGTGCTCAGGGTCTTGGATCCTTAAATGATCAGGCCCCACCCAAAGGACTGGTGCACAAAATAGATAATTTAGAGGTCCAGAGCCTGACTTTGAGCCAGACTGGCCAGGCTGACCATTAGAATTTTGGCCTTGCTCATTATTAGCTTATGACCTTAACAAATCACTTCACCCTCTAGCCCTCGGTTTATTCTTTTATAAACTATGGATAAAAAGATACCTACTTCAGAGGATTGCTATTAGGATCAAATAAAAATGCCTATGAAACAATCAGCGTAGCGCCTACCACATGGCAAAATTTTAATAAATGTTTCTTCTTTTCCCACACAAGACTGGTAAAAATGTGTCTAAGGGGTTCCCTGAGACTGTCCTTCTGGAAAATTGCCAAATAATAGTGATCTATCTAATGCCAACAATTTATGCACCTGGAGCAAGACTGCAGCAGAACCACTTCCCTGGCTCCACACAAGTCCTGAGGAAGGAAAACGTCTGTGGCTAAAGAAGCACAGCCTGTTCCAGTGGGGAGGGCCCTGGGAGACCATTGAGTCCTAACTTCTGTTTTCCAAATAAAGACATGAAGCTCTGAGAGGTAAAGTAACTTGTCCTATGTCAAGAGCTAGTCAGAGGCAGGGCTGGGGTTCAAATTCACATTTCTTGACTCTTAACTCTATGGTCTGATTTTGTGATAAAACAACTCCTGAAATAGCAGAATGGGAATCAGGGGGAAATCTCCTGTATTCCTAGTTTATCCCATTGACCTCTCATTTGAGATTTCATCATTGTATCACAATATACTCTCTCAACAGCAAACAGAGAGCAAATGATTACAAGATGACTCTGAGAAGGAAGTTTCTGTGCTATGGGCCCTGCCAGCCATCACCGTCATGGCATTTTTGCCTAAACTTATTTGAGAAAAAAGCATAATGCGGGAAATACTTCATCAAATGCCTGTGACTATTTATGCCAAAGAACTGGAGGAAATCATAGAAATCTATACTACGACCTAAACCCAAGAGGCATTTATGGAAGAAGGTTGTGCTAGACAGCCTCTCTAAGTTGGTACCCAATAATCCCCACTACCTGGAATTCACACCCTGGGTAATCAGTGTGGATTGGATTTATTGACTTGCTCCTAACAAACAGAATATGGCAGAAGTGATAGGATGGCAATCCTAATATTAGGTTATAAAAAGGCTGTGGCTTCCATCTTGGGTACTCTCTTTTGCTTTTCCTTGAATTGTTCATCCTGGAGGGAGCCGACTGCCATGTTGTAAGGCAGTCTCATGAAGAGGGCCACACAAGCAAGCTTGGAAGCAGATCACCCAAGGCCTGCCAATAACCATGCGAGTGAGTTTGGAAGTAGATTCTTCAGCCTCAGGCAAGTCTTGAGATGACTGCAGCCCTGGTGGGTAGCTTGACTGTGAACTCATAAGAGACCTTGGGCCAAAGGCACCCAGCTAAGCTGCTCTCAAATTCCAGACCCAAAGAAATTGTGAAGTAATAAATGTTTGCTGTTTCAACCTGCTAAATTTTGGAGTAATTTGGTACATAACTCTAAATAACAACTACAAAATGCAGACAGGGTTGGGCTATAGGACCCCTGAACAGAGGACTTGAAGCAGTGATCCCTCAAAAAGCAAATATCTTTATTTTAATCCCAGTCAGTCAGAAAACCACCTACTCATTTTCTATGAGACTTCTCTAAGGCTCTGTGAAAATCAGACAATAATTACTTATGGATGATCTCAGAGCTATTATCTGGGTTATGAAAAGTGGGAAAGTTCAGTTTATTACTCTCCGCAATGCCTGGCCCATGTTGGCGCTCTATAAATATTCATGAATAAATGAACGAATGACTCATCCTAAAGGCATAACTGTGGATCTTCGCTAGTGTCATGGGGATAATATTTTTTTAGTAGCTTTCATTATTTCCTCAGTAATTTCTATGTAACCTAGGTGTTACTTTCTTTTCTTTCCCACACCTTCTATTTGCCTTACAGATAAGCCAAGGGCAGTACTGCCCTGGGGGAGTAGGGGATTGGTACCACCTCAAACAAATGTCTTTTTTGTCTTAATTCCATAGCAAGACATATTTGAAAGCCAGACATTTTGGAGAGAAAGAAAGAATTATAAATTCTAAAACCTCCTTTTTTACTCATAAGAAACAATGCTTATAGCTTTCTTCTAAGAAAAGACATAGTTTTCCTCTAAGCCATGTGTAGAGTGGACTCAGAGGTGACCCCAATAACATTCCTGTCAAGACAGGAATAGGAAGTGAAAAGTCTTTCACGAAAAGCAGAGTAGCCAGATGTGGCCATCCTGCTTCTCCTTTCCACCTTTGCTTCTGGGGGGCTGTGCAAAAGAAAACGCCAGCAAGTCTGGGGAGAGGAACGCTAGGGCATTTGTGTCCCAGGCCCAGTTCGGGATTTGGAAGGAGATTGCCTCACAGACCACAGGGGATACCACAGCAGCATTAGGAAGACAAAGGAGAAGTTATATAAAATAAAGAAGCTGTACTAGTTGCACTGCTTAGTCTTTACTTTGTTCAGTTTACCCCCAGTTCACAAGCAGGTTTGCCCAGGTTTCCCTGGCTGTGGGAGAGCCCCGGAGGCTCTGATTTAGTCTTTGTACAGCCTGTCGCAAGAAAGACAGGAAGGATTGCTGTGGCGGTGACCAGTTCCCACTTTTTTCTGTCTCTGAGTGACAACATAAAAATAATAATAATAAAGCGAGGTACCTGTGCAGTCGCCTGCAATGCGGGAACCAGAAGAGAGGAAGGAACTGAGTCAATGTACGTGCAGGTGAGGCGCGTTTTCCATGCTGCACTGGGCTAGCAAGCGGGGCTGATTGCACCTGCACACGACCCACCTGACTGACTTCTCACCTGATTCAGAGCCTGTGGGGACAACAGGAGGGGTTAAATAAAAGAAAGGGAGGCATGTAAAACAATAATAATAAAATTAATTAAAGTAAAATAAAATTTAAAAGATTTTTCTCAAAATCAACTGTTCCGCAGCAGCACTGGCTGGCAAGCTCTGCCTCTGCTGTTGCCGCTCCCGGAGTAAACATTCAGGTCCCTGTGCGGCAGCATGGCATTGTGGGAGCACAGGCGGGCAGCCTGGGCCTTCGTTCACTTTGGCCCTGCCAGCTGTTGGTTGCCTGAACTTGAGCAACTTCCTCTGAGCCCCAATTATTATTATTAATTAACGATAACAAAAATCTTAATAAACAAGTATAATACTTCAGGGCTTACTAAGTGAAAAGCAATTTACGAAGCATGGAACATGCACTATCTCATTTAATTCTCACAATCATCATATATGAGATAGGTGCTCTTTTTATCCTCATTTTCCAGAGGAGAAAAACTGCCCAAAGCCACACAGCTTCTAAGCAGCAGCAGGAGGAATTGAATCCGGGGCTGGCTGATTGCAAAGCCCACAGAGCTTGATGGCTATACAGGAGGACCCCATGACGGGGCTGATGTGCTGAGCACCTTGAAGCATAGGGATGCCTGATGTGTAATTTCCCTGCTAGTCTGTGTTAATAGTGGGTTCTGAATACCTGCACTGATCCCTGTGAAGTCCAGGTAACTCTTCTCTGTGCATGTGCACAACTTTTGAACAAAGTCCTGCATTTATTCTGACAAAAACGTTGGATATATAACTATGCCTTATCACTTTCCATTTGGCCCACTGGGGCTGGGAGTCATGTCACTGCAAGCTGCCCCTAGATCTGGAGACGGATGCCTGCTGGTGACCGCCTGCGGCAGCGTACCTTAAAGCCAGTGACAGCCCGGGCAGGTTCCCAGCTGGTGAAATTAGCCTGCAGGATCCTTGTAGGCAAAGGCATATTTTAGGACAGCAGTACCGATCAACATCACAGAGCAGACCTGATCAGAACACAGCCCCTTCCAGGTCTCTTCTAATGTCCTAATCGCTCCTACTCGTATTTGACCCTATTGCATAGATTGCCTGTATGGATGCCAGAATCCATGCATTGGTGAAATCAACAAATATTCATGCACGTACAACTCAGGAACTGATTAATAATGACTTCTAAAATAAATATTAGTTATAAAAAAACAAATTCTCTTCTTCCTGGTGTTACAGAATCTACCAGGCCCAGATACTGTTACTGAAACAAGCCCCCCTCTCCCAGGGTCTTTCTGTACTAGGTTCGCCTTGCCCACTGCCAGCTAGGAACTGTGGCTCTCAAAGCCAGAGTTTGGTAAAAAGGAAAGGAACTATTTATTCACAAGTTATACAGGTTTAGAATAATGGTGGAATGTCACCGTTAAATCTGAAAGTCCCTTTAAAACACCCACAAACATACACAGTCCTGCCCCCCTTGCTAAACCAGGCCAGTCAGGGGTGCCGTATCTCAGGAAAAGAAGTAGAAGTCCATAGCTCAGCTAGACTCCCAGTTCCTCCCAGTAATCTGTGCTCAGCTGGACAGGTCTTCCGCAGTCCCCAGCACCATCAGCTGTGTTGCCGCCTTGATCTCCAGTTCTTAATCCAAAACCACACGGCACCTTCTCATGGCCCACCAGCGAGAGTCCTTTTGCCCGTCTTCTTCCTGTATGCTCTCACACTGTCTGCCATATAGGCTCTGTCCCACAAGGCAGCCGGACTTTAGTTTAAACCCCAGCCTGGAACCTCCTCCTATTAACCCCATTTCCGACTCCTCCCACAGTCAGCTACACCTGCTAGCATTCCCCTATTTTCCAGCCTTTCTGGGCTACCATAATTAGTTTAGCCAGACATGGTCCCATGGCATCCATGCCAAGCTCTCATGCAGGCTCTGTAACCAGGGGAAGCTGCATCCCAGTTACATCATGGGTCAAACGTACGCATACCTTCTTGCTGGTAAGGCTGGAAGACTAGTCTACTGTTACTGATATGCAAAATAATCATTTTTGCATAACAGATATAAAGTTATCTTGCTGTTATTAATATGCATAACTCTCTAGGGCCCTGCTCCATGTCTCCCATCTCCCAGCCAGGCTTATGGGGGGATATCTTATATTCCCAGACACCCCAAGTTCTGGACCCCATTACAAATCCCCGCTTCGGGGGGCCCTGGGGCCTCCCAGCCTACACCCTGTTACACTAGGACAGCACCACATTTTAGTTAGCAAATTCATTTATCGTGAGTGATTTCATTAGCTGTTAAATTCTTCCATGAAAATCATCTGGAGTTACTGGAAATAATAATAATGGCTAATAATGCTTCCTAATGAATTACTATGAGCAAAAGTATAATTCAATAACCCAGTAGGGAAAGAATTTTCTGGCCTAGATGGAGTATATTCAAACAGAAAAAACTTAAAATGCGTTTATTTCATACTGCGATCCACACCGAGACCATAATTTACAAATCAGGAAGCAGGCTCACAGAGCCAATATTATTTTCAAGGTCACTCAGTGGGTGACAGGTGCAGCCAGGGGTCTTGACTTCCAGAGCAACGAAGTCATGTTGAGACAGGATAGTAAAAAGTTAGGAAAATTCCTGGGCAAGTAGAATAGGAAAACTGAGACAAGAAAATTAAACAAAGGCCAAACGGTTTTAGCAGCTTATAGCCAGCTGGTGAATCACATGACCTCTCCCCTAACCACGGACACTTGAGAGCAAATGGTTTATAACTCTCCGCCCTAACCAAAGAATACAAAACCTCCTAGGCCATAAACCACAAGTGTCTGGGGAAGAGAGGAATGCCAATGTAAGTATGCAAACGGGCAGATAACAGAGATAACACCAGAACAAAGGAGCCAGCTAGGGAAGAAGTTGCTTGACTCACCTTTCAGCTCCCCCTCCCAAGAGAAACAGCAGGTCTTGGCTCCCCTAGGAATTTCCTCTCCCAAATCCCCCTGTTTTCCCCTATACAAATTTGACACCAAAAGCTCAGGGTAAGGCGGGTGTTAGAGTTTTTACTTGCCACCTTCTCCAACTACTGGCCTCTGATGATCAGAGTAAAAGTGCAATTATAATCCAATCCCTCTCTTGCTTTTTGATTGAGTGGTGAAGAGAGCATGAGCCCCAGGCATGGTTGCCCTCTGGTTTCAAGGTCACTTCCCCATTTCTGTTCCGCCATACAACTACGGCAGTAACTGTGAACAGGTAACTCATTACTTCCCATTTTGGGGATAGAACTTAGAAGTTATTACACAGGTTATATTCACAGAAGAATACAAAATACGTTGAATAGAAAGTAGAGATGTTCTAGGAATCTAAATTCAGGAGGAATTTATTGGACCTTCAGCATGCCAGACCCTAGCATCTCATCTCACCTGCACAACAGACTATGAGATTGATGTACCCTAATAGTCCCATTTCACAGCCAAGGAAATGGGGCTCAGTGAGGGCACGAAGTGACACAGCTCTCACAGTTTGTAATGGAGCTAGGACTGATATTGAACTTGTGACTCCAGTCCAGACCCTTTCTATTTCCTCATGGTAACACTTTACTAAAGTTTCCATAAACACCCCCCCAGGGGAGAACTAAGGATCCCCTTGGCTCCGTAAATATTCAGATACTGCATCATGTGATATTTTCAAAGCCGATTTACAGTGAACGCACTGCATTAGGTGTATGACCCTTACCCTTGAGAAGTTATTCTTCCTTCCGGCTGATGAACTAAAATTATTCAGAAAGACCTGGATAAAGTGTGACTGTGGGCACGGTGTACAATGTTAAGTGGAATAATAATAAATCACATACTCAAGCATCTTCCCTACTGTTTCAGCCCGAAGAGCTTATTACCACATAGATAAATCCTCCAACTAGCTTAGGAAAAATATAAACACCAGCTCCTGCATTTTACCCATATTGATGGTTGGTCATTTGCTGAATGGATTTGCAATTTAGTATGTGATAGTAGAACCCCTAAATCCACCATCTTTGGCTTGTGTTTGATTCTTCCCAAGTGCTCAAAAGTTCCACCATGCATCTCGGAGCAGCTGGGAATTTGTACCTCTTCATTAATTTCTCCTGCCTCTTACAGGTCAGCTGCTGCTGCTGCTGCTGCTTCTTCTTCTTCTTCTTCTTCTTCTTCTTCTTCTTCTTCTTGCATTTATTGCATCAGCTTGTTAAGTATGCTGAAAACTTTTAAATATTTAAAGCTGTAATTTAGCCAACTACAGAGAAGCCAGAAATAGAAGTATGGATTTTTAAATTTTCTTCTTATAAGAAAAGATTAGAAATGCATTAATCCAAAGAGGGAAGACTGAATCTCCTGCACGGGTGTGGAGAGTTGCTGAGTGTACTGTATTTTTAAGGTGGCACCCCATCACCCATTGCATGGAGAAGCAGAGTGCATATAGTAGATACTGTCTCATTATCTCCCCTCCACAGTTTCCCCTGAGAAAGCCAATGCCCTCTTTCTGCTTTTCCTCTCCAGCTTCCTACTTCCTCTGCACCTCCCTGCAGTGCAGCTACAGCGTCCCCCCATCCACTGACACAGCTCTTACTGTGACCTCCAGTGGTTAGATCTATTGAGTATCTTCTATGTCATACTGTTTATTGTTCTCTCCTTCTCAAAACTGTCCTTTTTAGGTCAATAATAATAATAATAGTTGCTATTATTATTATAAGTTTGCATTCATAGACTGCTTACTATATATAATGTGGTATGTTAAATAATTTACATGCATTTTGCCCTCAAATACTCATAACCCCACGGGGCAGATATTATTATTATTATTCCTATGTTACAGATGAAGAAATTGAAGCACAACAGGTTAACTACTTGTCCAAGGTGACACAGCTAGAGAAGGACAGAGCTAGGTTTTGAACCCGTGTTTGTAAACATTATGTTACATTGCCTCATAAAGTTTTCAAGAGAGTGATTATGGAGACATGAGAGTCATCCAAGCTGGATGTACACTGCAATTAGTTTTTCCATTTTAGCTGGAGCACTGTCTGAAAAAGAAAATCATTTTTTATGGAAAGAAAACAGAATAATGCTGTATCAAAAATGATAATAGGTGAGAGTGAAAATATACCATAAAAGTACCATCAAATAGATTCTACTCTTTTAGAAGCTAATTAAAATAAAATGGAACTTATAGTTTGATCATCTACAAGTTCTCCCCCCACCCACCCATCCCCGGCATCTTGTTTAACATAGTTTTGATCTGTGGCCTGCAGCTGACAGACTCTGGAGGCCCTGTCAGGATCTCTAACCCTGGTGTTCACGCCCTTGGACAATCCTCTCCCACTGAGTGTGGGTGGGGCCTATCACCTGCTTCTAACCAATAGAATGTGGCAAAGGTAATGGAATGTCACTTTCGTGACTAGGTTACCTTTTATAAGGCTCCTTCCTAGCACACTCACTCTAAAGACTCTGCCTACTGACTTGGTGAAGTCAGTGACCATGTTGTAGAGGCCGCAGTGAAAAGAAATTGAGGGTGGCAGTTAGAACCTGTGCACACCTTCCAGGCAAAAGCCAATGAGAAGCTGGAGCCCTCAGTCCTACAACCACAAGGAAATGAATTCTGCCAAATATCTGCATAAACTTGGAAACAGAGATTCTTCCCCCAGTGGGGCTCCAGATGAGGATGCAGCCTAGAGGACCCCTTGACTGCAGCCTGGGGGGACCCTGAACCCAGGACTCAGGTAATTGTCAAGCTCAACCCTCAGAAGCTGCGGGGTAATACACGTGGAGTAATTTGATGTGCAGCATTAGCTAACTGCTATACAGCCTTGATCATGGCCTTTCACAAATTTCAACAAAAATTCTTATAAAATCACAAAAAAAAAAAAAAACTGGGAGAAATTCATAGCAAAATTAACTACGGTGAGACTGGGAGTCAATCTGTCCTCCAAATCTGGAAGGAAGGCACTGTCTAACCACAAAGCCAACAAAACTGAGTTGAAAAGAACCTGTGCTATGCCAACTGTTCTAGGCTCTAAAAGAACGGTAATTGCTATGTATTCCTGTATACTACATCCCCCCAAGACATTAGTAATTTAAAACATCAAAGAACACGTATTATCAGAAAGTTAAAGATATAGTTACCATATGACCTAGTAATTCTACTCCTAGGTATGTACGCAAGAGAACTAAAAGCATGCATTCACACAAAAACTTGCACTTCAGTGCTTGTAGCAGCCAAATTCTTCATTGCCGAAAGGTGGAAACAGCTCAAATGACTGACTAGATCGTCCGATGATGAAGAGATAAACCAAATGTGGAACATCCACACAATGGAGTGTTAGTCAGCCATAAAAGGAGTAAAGTGCTGAGTCACGCCACACCATGACAGAGCTTGAAAATGTTACGTTAAATGAAAGAAGCCAACTTCCGGCCAAGATGGAGGCGTAGGCGGACACACCGTGCCTCCTCTCACAACCAAAATTAAGGACAACAAATATTTAGAAACAAGAAAACAACCAGAACTTATAGAAAACAGAACTGTACGGAAGTCCAACAACCATTCATCCAGACCGGTAAGAGAGGCGGAGTCGCGGCAGGAGAAAGTGGAGGTGCGGACCCAGGAACGCAAGCAGCAGTGGCTTGCAGTTCCCAGGTGCACAGGCGGCGGCGGGCGGTCCCCGGGCCTACAGGCAGCAGCAGGCGGACCCCGGGCACAGGGGGGCAACTGTGCAGACCCAGTGAGGCCGCACAAGGCGGCTGGCTGACTGACCAGGTGGTCTCACATTCAAGCGCGCAGACTGTCTAGGCGGAGGGGAAGTGGCGGAGGGGACTGAATCCAGGAGAGAGCGGAGCAGGCGCCATTGCTCCCTCTCAGGCCCCACCCCCACATACAGCATCACAACCCAGCGACTGGGCTGCCCTGCACTGGGGAGCGCCAGAGGCTCCACTCTTCACTACGTAACAGCACGCACGCGTGCGCAGATAATCCAGGTGAAGGGGAAGCGGCGAAAAGGGCCGGAGTCCAGGAGAGAGCGGAGCAGGCACCATTGTTCCCTCTCAGACCCCGCCCCCACCTATAGCGTCACAACCCAGCGACTGGGCTGCCCCGCCCTGAGGAACATCTAAGGCTCCACCCCCTCACTACGTAATAGCCACGACCAGACTAAAACCAAAACAACAACAACAACAAAAAAACACCAAAAATGGCTCAAACCGGAAAACAAATAAAAGCCCCAGAGCCAATTCCTCTAAGCAGTGAAGAGATAGCCAACCTGTCAGATGCACAGTTCAAAGCACTGGTCATCAAAAAGCTCACAGAATTGGTTGATTTTGCTCACAAACTAGATGAAAAAATGCAGGCTACAATCCGTGAAATGAAGGAAGATGCATGGGGAACTGATAGAGATGGAAGGAAAACTGGGACTCAAATCAATGGAGTGGACCAGAAGGAAGAAACTAACAACCAAACAGAAGACGAGGAAGAAACAAGAATTCAAAAAAATGAGGAGAGGCTTAGGAACCTCCAGGACATCTTTAAACGTCCCAACATCCGAATTATAGGGGTCCCATAAGGGGAAGAAGAACAGCAACGAGTGGAAAACTTATTTGAACAAATAATAAAGGAGAACTTCCCCAATCTGGCAAAGGAAATAGACTTCCGAGATGTCCAGGAAGCTCAGAGAGTCCCAAAGAAGTTGGACCCAAGGAGGAACACACCAAGGCACATTGTAATTACATTAGCCAAGATTAAAATGAAGCGGAGAATTCTAGAAGCAGCAAGGGATAAGGGGACAGTCACCTACAAAGGAGTTCCCATCAGACTGTCAGCTGATTTCTCAAAAGAGACTTTCCAGGCAAGAAGGGGCTGGAAAGAAGTATTCCAAGACATGAAAGTCAAGGACCTACATCCAAGATTGCTCTATCCAGTGAAGCTTTCATTTAGAATAGAAGAGAAGATAAAGTGCTTCTCAGATAAGGTCAAGTTCAAGGAGTTCATCATCACCAAGCCCTTATTATATGAAATGTTAAAGGGACTTATCTAAGAAAAAGAAGATAAAATATGACAGTGAAAAGACAGCAAACTCACAGCTATTAACAACCACACCTAAAACAAAAGCAAACTAAGCAAACAGCTAGAACAGGAACAGAACCACAGAAATGGAGATCATATGGAGGGTTAGCAACAGGGGCGTGGGAGGAGAAGAGAGGGGGAAAAGGTACAGAGAATGAGTAGCATAGATAATGGGAAAAAAATAGACAGGGGGAGGGCAAGAATAGTATGGGAAATGTAGAAGCTAGAAAACTTATGACCCATGGACATGAACTAAAGGGGGGAATGTGGGTGGGAGAGGGTGGGTAGGGTGGAGGGGAATGATGGGGGAGAAATGGGACAACTGTAATAGCATAATCAATAAAATATATTTAAAAAAAAAAAAGAAAGAAAGAAGCCAGACACAAAATACCACGTACTGTATTATTCTATTTATTTGAAATATCCAGAATAGAAAAATTCATAAAGACAGAAAGTAGGTTAGCAATTGTCAGGAGATGTCAGGGGAGTAGAATTAGGAGGTACAGGATTTAACTTCAGGGTGATGGAAGTGTTCTGGAATTGGGTAGTGATGATAATTGTGCAACATCATGAGTATACTAAAAAAAACCCACTGAATTGTTGAAATGGTAAATCGTATGTTCTGTAAATTTTATCTCAATAAAACATTTTAAATAAAATAAGCATTTATTCGTTTCCACATTTCCTGTGGGTCAAGAATTTGGAAATGAATTGCTTGGGAGATTCTGACTTGGGATCTCTCCTAAGCAATCAAGATGTCAGCTGGAGCAGAAGTCATCTGGAGAAGTGGAGGCTAAACTGCCCGAGAACAAAGAATGTGCTTCAGTAGTAGTTCCCTCAGGTGGCTAGCAAATGGAGGCCTTTGCTCCAGCTAGTAGGCTGTCCTGTGCCTATTGCCTTGGGGACAGGCGTGGCACATCTGAAAGCCTAAAAAAAGGTGGTTCTCTGCTTCGGTTCCCTTAAGCCTGACTGAACCTTTCGGACAGAGGCTGCAACACAATGGCCCCTGGGGCAAAGCTGGACCATAGATTTTTTTTGGAACTACAGTGATTTTTTCCCCCAAATGAATACGTTTCCAGAATTTAAACTCACAAAGATTTGCATAAGGTAAAAACTTCCAGTTTCTTCTTGAAAAACAAATTAGAAGAGTTGGCAAATTTGGACATCAAAGAGAGGTCCAAAGCACTCTCTTTGCTGGAAGGAAGCAAGACCACAGAGCATTAGCTCAGGCAGACAGAGCCACACCCAGCCCAAGGCTTCACTGTGAAGACAGCAGGGAGGTCTGCCAGGGCCGGGGCCAGCAGGCAGACACAGTGGTGACAGGTGCAGTCCTATGGCCTAGGACTCCATGGGATGAAGGATGGAGCTCAGCAGATGACTTTGTGGCCAAATCACCTAGAGGACAGATGCCTCCTCTACACCCATCTCCTTGGTCCTGGGTAGGTGGGTACCCCCAGTCCTAGGTAAGCGCCCCACAGTTGAGACACAAACCCCTGGGCCAGAAAGGGAAATAGAAAATCCCAAACAGAGAGATTAAGTCTCTGCCACATGAAAGAATGGGGGTGCCAAACAGAAATTCATTTGAATTTTAGAAAAGTAAAAGAAATGTCTATTTTCTGCAGGCCTCAGTTTGGGACTTAGGTATATACCCATTATAAAAGTAGATTTTCCTTATGTACTTGTTTTCTATATGCACATGCCCTTTTAAAAGTCACATCTGGCAAGGATGAAAAGGGTGATGAGGGAAAACCACAATTGTGGCTGAATCTTCTTTTCCAGAATGAGATGAAAAACCAGTTCATTCTGAAATTTGGAAATGGAATGATTATTATACCAGGGTTTCTTGACATGTTTGGGTCATGGGCTTCTTTGAGGAGCTGATAAAAAAAAAAAAAAAGCAGAGACATTTTGTTCCAAAAAACACACAGAGACACAGAATTTGTATGTATAATTCCAGGGACTTCAGCCCTCATCCCCCTTTGGAAGTCCACCCATGGATTCCAGGTTACAAAAGCTTCCCCCGCACCGATTGTCTCTGCCTGCCACTCTTCCTGTCCGCATTTTCTTCCAGGAGATTTCAATGAAAAAAAGAAAATCCTCAGCCTATTTGGAATACAAATTAAACTGCAAACCACAGTCTGTCACCCTGGCACCCTCACCATCTGCAGCCTTTCAAAACCCTAGCCCATCCCCCAGAATGAGCTACGCAGGCTTCTTCCTGTAGGTCTGGTGAGCTGAGAGCTCCCAGCACCCTCTTCGGGACTGCCTGTCACTGATGCACGTTATAAATAGAAGGGGACGAGACCTGGAGTGTTCACAGTGTCTTCTGCTAGGAGACACTTAGATTTGCCATGTGTCAGGAAGTGCACTCTGGGCACAAAGGTATCCTGGGCAAGAGATGCTCAACCACAAAGGGTGAGGAAGTGTGTGGCTGACGGTGAGGCAGAAAGCAAGCCCCAAAGGTATCACTGGGCACTACTGTGTGCTGGGCTCTAGACCAGGCACTGTGGAGCCCCAGGTGCTCCCAACACCTCCGGTCCTTCTGCAAGGGGGTGGGGCCAGCAATGCCCAGCTGGTACTCAGCATGGTGAAGAGCATTTCTGCCTCCATGACTTACTTTGAGGCTTTCAGCAAGTCGTTTTCCCCAGCTGGAGCTGCATTTTAAGCATGAGAGTGTGGGACGTGAAGATCCAGGAGTTTCTCTTCCAGGTTGTGAACAGTCTCTGATCCCTTTGGCCTACATACAAAGCTCTTTTTTTTTTTTTTTTTTTTTTTTATTTATTTTTTTAAATATATTTTATTGATTATGCTATTACAGTTGTCCCATTTCTCCCCCATCATTCCCCCCACCCTGCACACCCTCTCCCACCCACATTCACCCCTTTAGTTCATGTCCTTGTGTCATAAGTTCTTTAGCTTCTACATTTCCCATACTATTCTTGCCCTCCCCCTGTCTATTTTCTACCCACTATCTATGCTACTCCTTCTCTGTACCTTCCCTCCCCTCCTCCTCCCACGCCCCTGTTGCTAACCCTCCATATGATCTCCATTTCTGTGGTTCTGTTCCTGTTCTAGCTGTTTGCTTAGTTTGCTTTTGTTTTAGGTGTGGTTCTTAATAGCTGTGAGTTTGCTGTCTTTTCACTGTCCTATTTTTGATCTTCTTTTTCTTAGATAAGTCCCTTTAACATTTCATATAATAAGAGCTTGGTGATGATGAACTCCTTGAACTTGACCTTATCTGAGAAGCGCTTTATCTGTCCTTCCATTCTAAATGACAGCTTTGCTGGAAAGAGCAATTTTGGATGTAGGTCCCTGCTTTTCAAGATTTCAAATATTTCTTTCCAGCCCCTTCTTGCCTGGAAGGTCTCTTTTGAGAAATCAGCTGACAGTCTGATGGGAACTCCTTTGTAGGTGACTGTCCCCTTATCCCTTGCTGCTTCTAGAATTCTCTGCTTCATTTTAATCTTGGCTAATGGAATTACGATGTGCCTTGGGGTGTTCCTCCTTGGGTCCAACTTCTTTGGGACTCTCTGAGCTTCCTGGACGTCCTGGTAGTCTATTTCCTTTGCCAGATTGGGGAAGTTCTCCTTGATTATTTGTTCAAATACGTTTTCCACTTGTTGCTCTTCTTCTTCCCCTTCTGGGACCCCTATAATTCGGATGTTGGGACGTTTAACGATGTCCTGGAGGTTCCTAAGCCTCTCCTCATTTTTTTGAATTCTTGTTTCTTCCTCGTTTTCTGTTTGGTTGTTAATTTCTTCCTTCTGGTCCACTCCATTGATTTGAGTCCCAGTTTTCCTTCCATCTCTATCGGTTCCCCATGCGTCTTCCTTCATTTCACGTATTGTAGCCTGCATTTTTTCATCTAGTTTGTGAGCAAAATCAACCAATTCTGTGAGCATTTTGATGACCAGTGCTTTGAACTGTGCATCTGATAGGTTGGCTATCTCTTCACTGCTTAGAGGAATTGACTCCGGCGTTTTCATTTTTTCTCTGGTTTGAGCCATTTTTGGTGGGGTTTTTTGTTTTGTTTTGTTTTGGTTTTAGTCTGGTCGCAGCTATTACGTATGAGGGGTGGAGCCTTAGCAGCCCAGTCGCTGGGTTGTGACGCTATAGGTGGGGGCGGGGTCCGAGAGGGAAGAATGGCGCCTGTTCCGCTCTCTTCTGGACTCCGGTCACTTCCGCCTTCCGCCGCTTCCCCTTCACCTGGATTATCTGCGCATGCGCGCGTGCTGTTACGTAGTGAGGGGTGGAGCCTCAGGCGCTCCCCAGTGTGGGGCAGCCCAGTCGCTGGGTTGTGACGCTGTATGTGGGGGCGGGGTCTGAGAGGGAACAATGGCGCCTGCTCCGATCTCTCCTGGATTCAGTCCCTTCCGCCACTTCCCCTCTGCCTGGACCGTCTGCGTGCGCGAATGTGGGACCCCCTGGTCAGCCAGCTGCCTTGTGCGTCCTCACTGGATCTGCACAGTTGCCCCCCTGTGCCCGGGGTCCGCCAGCTGCCGCCTGTGTGCCCCAGGACCGCCAGCCACCGCCCGTGCACCTGGGAACTGCGAGCCGCTGCTACCTGCGTTCCCGGGTCCGCACTTCCACTTTTTCCTACTGCGACTCCACCCCTCTTACCGGTCTGGATGAATGGTTGTTGGACTTCCGTACAGTTCAATTTTCTATAAGTTCTGGTTGTTTTCTTGTTTCTAAATATTTGTTGTCCTTAATTTTGGTTGTGAGAGGAGGCACAGTGTGTCCGCCTACGCCTCCATCTTGGCCGGAAGTCCCTACATACAAAGCTCTTGCAGGGAATTTTATTTCTATCTTTCAGCCACTAGATGGTGATTGTACTTAGTTTAGGAAGAATGCTGACTTAGAAGGATTGCTGGCAAAAAAAAAAAAAAAATTGGTTGCTTAAGACAGTGAGGAATTTTGTGGAGTTAAATGGACAAAATTGAAATGCAAAGCAGCTAACAGCGTCTGCTACCTGTGTGATAAAACACGCTCGAACAGCACATCTAGCTCATCAGTGCTGATTCAGCAGGCACTTGTCTCCGGTCGGTCGGGACTTGGGAACAAGCAGCAGGTTGCTCCGCAGCGATGTCAGACTTACTGCTAGTCCGAGCTCCTCCTCCAAGAGGCTGCTAAACTTCAGCGAATCACGCGTCTTCCCCCTGCCTCCGTTTCTGCATCTTTAAAATGAGGAGGGGCTCTACCATAATCTGTGAATTCGCCCTAACTCTAGCATTTTATGGTTCTCCGGAAAAGATTGCCAACTACCAGTTAACAAAAATTTCCAGCACTAAATGTGGATGAGAAATTCCAATACTGTTGGCTTCTAGAACAAGAGAAAGAAGCCCTGTTGCCGCATACACATTTACGACATATCACGCTGCTGCCATTAGTTGAGGTAGCTTGAGAGAGTCTCCGCCCTTTGCCGAATAGAAGTCAACAAACATCCTTTTAAACCTGAAATCTACTTCTGCACAAGGGAATGAGGCAACAGGTCTGATCTGTCAGGCAGTCCCCATTGCCTCACCCACAGGCAGGACCGGTCCCTCCGGCGGACAGCTTGAGTTCCTGCAGAAAGTCTCCAGGTCCCTTTCAGGGCCACCCACCAGTTCTTTCTGCCCTTTGTTACTCCACTCTGGCTTCATTGCCCTCACTTCCCTTCCTCTGGGCGCATCAAACTTCACTCCGGGGGAGGGAGGAACCCATGGCTCTCAAAATCAGAAAAGGTCCCTTGCTAGAGCCCATTGCCACCCAGGAGCTTGCACCCCAGCCCACAGCCGTTTTTCAAAGCGTGGTCTGTTGACTACGTGTATTGGAATCAATTCTGGTAAGAATGCAGGTTCTGAGTCCCACCTGGATCTACTGAAGCAGGATCTCTATGGCAAAGCCCGGATTGTGCATTTTCACAAGCACTCCAGGTGAGACTGAAGTTTGAGCTCTGCTGCCTCACAATGAGGGCCCCTCATCAAGGTCAAAGTTACTTGAGTTAGAGACAATTTAGTGGAATTCCAGGCAGTGACACCGGAACAAGGGGTAACTTTGACTGGAGAAGGCCCACACAGCACTTGTTAAAGCAGAAAAAATGTCAAAGAGAGATGTGTACAGTAGCTCACCTGGGGCTTCTCTGAGTGATAGTCCAGAATTTTCTGGCTTCTTTGTAGAATCCAGGCCTGCTCATTTCCTGAGCAGGTGGAGAAATTTACGTTTTTCTTCCCAAATTCACCAGGAACAGCAACTCACCCTAATCAGCCATCTCATAAGAGACTGGTGAATAAATGAGAATGTTATTTTATTAATCACAGGGAAAGACAACACTGCTAAGCAAACTGGAGTACCCACGTCAGCATGACCAGAAGGCAAATTGCCCTTAGTAGGTGGTTTGATGAACGTGGACTAAGAATGTGGGAAATAGATTATGTAAACGTCATGAGATGTGACAACTAGTGACACAATCTCCACCAAGGGGCGGGAGATGAGAATAGACTTGCCATTTAACTAAGCACCTACTATGGACCAGACACAGTCCCTATTTTTAATCCTATAGAAATGTATTTAGCAAGGGACAAGCAACTTCTTGCTAGCTGGTCTGAGCACCCTGTGGGGTGTGTTTGGGGACCCAGAGGCAAATCTATGCCCTTTTTTTCTTTTGCTGTTTTTTTCATAGACTCTGGCGGCCATTACACACGGTCAACTCTATCTTTATTTTATCCAGCTGTAAGACAATTGAGTACAATTATGGAAAAGCGCCTTAGTCCTATTGACTAATAAAATCTCTTAGGGTTTTTTCCTCTGCAAATGAGATTCCAATCCATTACCCATAAGTCTGTTTGCATTTTCACCTAATCTGCATATTTGCTAAACACATATCTTAGCAAAACGAGGCATGCCAAAATGAAATAACTGTGCTCCTACAGAACTATTTTCAAACTATACACAACATTTAACTCTTACCTCTCTTCCAAAAGCACAGCTGAAGCAGCCTGAGAGGGAATGGGGGCGCCAGGACCTTCTTCACATGCAGCGTGCACCTCTCCCGCGCGCACCTCGCCGGCTTCAGGCCCAGCTTCTAATGTAGGTCACAGTGGTGTGCACAGCCTTCCCGACAGTCCCCAGCATCCCACGGGTCCACTTCGTTACCATTAGTCACTTGTCATGTGGGCTGTACTGATGCGAGCTGCCCTCTTGAGATTTACAGGTTACATTTTTTCTATAATCAACTTAAATTTAGGGAAAAGGACAAAGTCAGACAAAACAGATGTATTGAAGACTGGTTAAGCTTCTAAAGCTGCTGAAACTGTTAAAATAGAAAACACTGGCTTCTTTCTTTATACTCAAGAGTATATACTCTTAAGTATAAGAGTATATACTTAAACATATAATAATAATATCATTATACATATAAAATGGTCAAAGCATTAGAGAAATAATACTCTTAAGATGCATTTTCCTATTTCAATGAAAATAGAATGGGATTATCATATGGAAGAGAGACAAAGGCATAGGCAATACAAAATAACAAATAATTTACCATTTATATTTCCATCTGTAATGCATTTTTAGACTCTACAGTACAAGGTGGAAATAGGGGTAAAGTGTATTGGGAAACACATTTTGTACACGCATTCTCTGGCCACACTGCCCTGTCTTTCCAAACCTTCCCAGGCCTCCTCTGAACCTGCCTGCTCTTTGATCTTCACAAAATCTTTAGCCACTTCAGTATTCCATCTTATCTCAGCCTTTCACTTTGCATCAGTCCTTTCCTGCTCCTTTTTCTTCTTTTCCTGCCCAGATCCCATGGTCAATAACATCAACCACACTACCTAGAAAGCCCAGCTTCTGCCCTGGCTGGTTTGGCTCAGTGCACTGAGCTCTGGTCTGCAAACCGAAGGGTTGCAGGTTTGATTCCCAATCAGGGCACTTGCCTGGGTTGCCAGCCAGGTCAGGTTCCCCTGTAGGGGACATGCAAGTGGCAACCACACATTGATGTTTCTTTCCCTCTCCCTCTCCCTTCCCCTCTGTCTAAAATAAATAAATAAAATTTTTTTTAAAAAAGAAAAGAAACCCAGCTTCCTCATCCCTTAGTTCTGCTACTACTCCTGTCTTATAAATCTCCATCCCTGAATTAACCCAAACAGATCTATCTTCTCCAGCTCTACACACTGGTAGCCAAGTGTTAGAGAAATACACGCAGCTGGGTGCCTTTGTGCTACTACACATTTAGGATTTCCAGTCTTCTCTGGGCCCTTAGTGTTTCTTAGCCAACCTTGTCTGTTTCCTGTCAGTTTCTTTCTTTCTTTCTTTCTTTCTTTCTTTCTTTCTTTCTTTCTTTCTTTCTTTCTTTCTTTCTTTCTTTCTTCCTTCCTTCCTTCCTTCCTTCCTTCCTTCCTTCCTTCCTTTCTTTCTTTTTTCCCTCTTCTCCAGGGAAAGGTCCAAAGGACCTCCTCCAGGGGAAGTCCAAACTTGACACATTTCTCATGCTATCTAGCCCACATCAAGTATCCCTGCTTTCTTTAACTGATAAAATCGAGACGACCAGGTATGAACTCCCTCAGTTCCCCACCCCTCATTCACAAATATACTTGCACCCCTATCCTTCCTTCCTCCATGTCTTGAAACAGGCTGCAAGGCCAGTCTCACCATAGTGCTCCTGAATTTACTCCTCCTCATTTCCATCCAGAAATTTGCTCTATCAATGATTCATTTGTTCTCTTTTTTTCAATTCTCCCTCCTTCTGTTTTCTTCTCATCATCACTGAATCATGTTCAAGTCACTTGGAACCTAAAAAAAAAAAATGAACAACATTCCCACCATACACATGCCTCTCCAGCCATCCCTCTCTCTATTATTCTCTTTTCATCCAGGCTTCTGGAACCATCCTCATTCAGCTTTGCCACTTCTTTGCTGTTCATTCAATCCTCCATCAAATAGGGTTTGGCTCATGGCCCTAGGAATCCACAGAAACTGCTTATCTTCAAGTCATCTATGACTTCCTTAATGCTAGAGCCAGAGGACTGTTGGTTCTTTCTTACTTGACTTCTCTGAGATACTGTCTGCTCTCCTTTTTGAAATCCTCTTCTTTAACTTTCTGCAGGTAAGTAGGCCTTAGAGAGTCTGGTGACTCTCAGATCATATCTCTCGCCCCGCCCTCTGCTTGGAGCTTCAGACCGTCGTATCACACCGCACACCAGATTCTCCACCTGGGTCCCAATGCAACATGTCCAAAACGGGTCTCATTTATTTATCCCTGAAGCTTTTCTTTATGTCTGTTCCAACCACCAGGTAAGAAGCCTGGGAGTCATCCTGAACACTCCTGACCCCTCCCTTACAGCTAATGCTGGCCAAGTTCTTTCTACTCTACTTAAAAAGCCTCATTTCTAATCTACCCGTGAAAAGAATCAACTCACTATTCTCCTGCTTTCTACCTCACTCCCGAGAAATCGTAGGTGGAAATTAGAGCTCTGTGTTTTCTCACCCTGCTCCCCACATATGATTTCCATTCACTGACTGGAAACAGTGAACTTGGGAAGAGTGAACCCAGCTGCCATGAAAGTGCTGAATGTCAAGCTGATTTTTTTTCAATATTTGTGTTGAACAAGTGAGATTTAAAAAAAAAACTATAACCATCTTGAATTATGTATCTTTGGACTGCTTTAAACAGAAAAGTAAGAGAAAGAAATGTGAAATGTTCAGAGGAGGACTGGACCATGAAAATCACCACAGTGAAGTCATTTGGTGGGACTATGCCAGGTCCTTCCAACAAGGTTGAAGCTCATCAGTTCCCTCTGAAATGGAGGGACCCAAGAGGACAGAAGTGTGCCTGCCACCCCCTCAGCTTCTGACACGGATGGGAGGACAATCATCCGACCACTCCAGCCCTACTCTGGCCATCACGATGCACTGGCCAAGGGCCATCTGGAAGATGTTTGGGAAGAGCAAGGTCCAGAGGACTTTATTGTTTATAAAACATTCCCAGGTAATCAGACTCAAGAGTTTATATCAGAAGAATTAAAATTCCTTTTAGCTTAAAATTCTAATACTTCTTTAAGTCACTGTTTTTTAACTTTAGTGACAGTGTGAGTGGGAAGAGGTGTTGCAGACTCTTTGAGGATCCAGTGGAAAAGATAGATTCTCTTTTCAGGAAAACACACACACACAGAGTTTTATGTACAATTTCAGAGGTGTCATGCATCCCAGCATAAGACTTCCAGTCTATATCTGGGCAGTGATTAAGCATGAGTTTGAATATGACTGAAAAAATATTTTGTGTAATCAGAGAAATATAAGGTTCCCATCCAGAACCCACCGATATCACCCAGCCTCTCAAACCTGTTCCTCTTCATTTACTGAGGACTCTAGCCATGCACTTCTGTGGGGTGCCCAGCTCTCAGCCCAGCAGCAGAGAACACTGTTCCTTGGCTAAGCCCAAGTGTCTTGGACAGAGAAGCCTTTGGACTTGATCCTTATCTCATCCCCATTCCCATAGCTGTGGGACCGGCTGAACGAAGGAAGGCCAGACCAGATTCCAGCTCTATCTGTGGGTGTTCCTCTCCAGATGGACCTGAGAGTATTTTAAAGTGACCCCAGATTTATAAGCTAGTTCAGAGGTGGGATAGAGATGGGTAGGATGATTCAAGCTGCTGCTTTCCTAGAGAGACAAGAAAAAAATCGGTCTGGCTTAGCCAGAGGTTTGAGTAAAGGATGGTTGCCAGAGAAGGGGAGAACTGGTGCCATTAAGACAACGTGGCATTTAAAGGGCTTTGGGGGTGCTAGTAGCTGGGCTGAGCAGGACGTACAGAACTGGAGCTTATGTTAGGAAGAGGTCAACGCTGCGTTACCTGCTTTTCACACTCCAACGTTCTCGGTGCGCAGATCACTCCATACCCCTGTGGGAGAGTGTGTGGGGACGCATTATTCTCTTCTTTATCACCACCATGGCCGTGCGGGCTCCAGTCTCTCTGTTGCTAACAACCACTCCAGTTCCCTCACTTCCTTCACTTCCTGGGAACTCCCCTCTACATGATTTTCTAACGGCTGATCATTTACCATGTGCATTTCCCTACAACCCAAGGGCTTTTTCAAGAATTCCAACAAATAGTCAAAATTTCTCCTGACTCCTTTATAATTCCAGGCTGTGAGAAAATATTTTGCAGGTCAAAACAACTAGATAAACAAAAGATGCAATTTCTCCAACTGATGAGAAAGTGCAATTTTGTTTCATGTTATTTCTGCAGAATTGTAGAAAAAACAGTTGGCATATTTTCATGGGGAAAACAAGAATTTCAGCAATTTCACCTAATTCCATTATTACCATCATTTCTAAGACTCACCAGTTGTCATACCATATTGTAAAATGTCACCAGCAATTTCCCTCTTTTATATATTATGAGAGAATAGAATTTTGTCAGATGCCAGGAGAGAAAGCAGAAGAGGAACTTATACAAGAGAAGTGTCACATATAGTCTTCTGTGCTTTTGCCTCCTACAGATTCTAACAGGTGCAGAGAAAAGATTTTGACAGTGTTTCCGTTCATAATGTTTATTTTTTTAAAGAATAAAACTGCCAACTTTAGTTTGCTTCACGGAGGTGTCACAATGTGTCCAGGGCATTTCGTAGAATACAATACGTACAATGAAACAGGCACCTCCTATGTGCTTGCCTCTCCCCTGCCCCGCCTCCAACACACACACACACACACACACATACACACACACACCGGCTTTTACCAGGGGTGTTCTTCATTTTTACCAAATTGGACAAGTTATCGTAAGTCCCGTGTGGGTGGAGAGAGACTCCATAACCGAGATGTGGTGCCAACCTGCTTGTGAAGAAAGGAGAAAAGGTGGGGAATTAGCAAGCATAAGTTTTCAGTGGACACTTGCATTCTCTTCCAGCCCCAACCCCCAGGAAGACTAAACCACTGTTTACGTATTTAAGTAGTGAAGCCATACAGCGGGTAAGAGCACAGAATGCCCGGATTTTACTCCTTCTCCAATGGTTACTGTTTGATGTCACAGACTTCAGTTAAGTTGTTTAATCAATTTTTGCCTCACTTTCCTCATTGGTAGAGGGAGATGAATAATAATGATAATATCCAAGGAACAAATAGGATGCATAAGAAATAAATGTGTTGTTATACGAGCAGCAGCTTGTTCTTATGACATAGAATGCACTATAAAAGTACTTGCCATTATTGCTCCATATGTCTAAACTATTTTAGTAGCACAGGATAATTTTTAAATTACAATCACTGTCTTTCGGCAACCCTACAACTACATTTCCTTCTAATCTTTGACCCCTTCCCCTTTCACTCACTGGGCAACCATTGTTACACTGGGCAGGATCCTTTGGGAAAAACACTTGCAGAACCACTTTTCTCCCCCTGATGCCTGAGAAAAGATTAAAAAGTTCCTGAGACCTGAGCTTGGAGGGAAGAGTTAGAAGGGAAGCAAAGAGAAGGAGCTGGTGGTGATGGTATCTCAGGAGGATCCTTGGGCTCTGACATGACGCTACCACCCAAGATTGGTACATATGAAGAAACAGTGGGACCTCCAAACGAAAGAGGGGACCTGAGAGAAGAGACCTCCGCCCGGCGTCCCAGCCAGACTTGGGACTTGCACAGTGTCAGCCTCACAGGACATCCGGCCCCAGCACAGCATGGAAGTAGTTGGGCTGATGGTGTTAAAGCAGAGAAGACCTAAAAAACCCACACTGAGTTTGCCACTGACTCAAAAGGTGAGAGAGCAATAAAGCTTCCCTGTTCCCCAGAGGAGTATGGGAAAATTTCACAGGAAAAGGGAAAGCCAACCCACTGCAAAAGTGGAGAAGATTGCACTGCTAGAGGCCAGTTAGAAACCTGGCATTTCACTACATGTCAGTGCGGCAGGACAGCAGGGCCTGAGCACACAGAGTTTCATGCATGTCAGAGGTGCCAGCACAGAAAGGGGCCCATGACCAGGTGCCTGACCCCCTTGCCCTTGATGCTCTGATGCTACATTCAGCCCCTGAATCTTAGATGCCAGCTCTGGGTTTGTAGGTATAAAAGCAGGGATCAGGGAGGACAAACTCCTGGATTTACTCGAGTATATAAAGCCTGAAATGAATACCTTTACCAGAAAGTAACCAAAATTAAGTTTTCTGCCAGGAAGCAACATGGGGTTTGAAGTGGAGAATGACTTGAGTCGCAGGAAAACAGAGCGTAAGGACCAAAAGCGCATACTTGCTAACTGGAAAGTGGGAATGGCTAGGGCTCGTGACCAAGAGTACCCTGTAAACTGACACACCACTGTCTGCTGTCCTAGGTGACGTGGGGAATTCTGCTCAGGCAGTTTTGGGTATTGCCACTGTCTTTCTGAAGGAAGAAGTCCCCTGTGATGACAGCCTGCTAGAAATGGCAGAAAAATAACAAAGAGTAGGACATGATACAGTAACGAAGGAAGTATATGCTATTTATGTGAAATTAAGGAGGAACAATGTGGAACCCACTGCAACTGAAGGAAAAGGCACACAGCCTGGTAGAAAGAGCCCTGAATTTGGGTCCGAGGTCCTAGCTTTCATATCCCAACTCCACCTCTTACTTAGCTGTGTAAACTTGGGCAAGCAATCAGCCCCTCAGAACCTTCGCTGCCTCATCTGAAAATGGCCTCTCCAGATCAGTATTAAAGAGAGCGGACTTCATACCACTAGAGCCGTGGTAGATGCCTAGTGAGTACCTGCTGACGAAAAAAGCCCTTCCTCTATCTCCATTACTTCCAAACCTGAACAGGCCTCTTTCCCTAAGTTGCCATCTGCTTACCACGCATACTTCCTTCTCTTGCTGGGGTCTTGCACTTGAATGGGCAGATGACCCAGAACCATGATGCCACTCCACTCTTTTAAAAAAAAAAAAAATTTTTTTTTTTAGATTTTATTTATTTATTTTTAGAAAGAGGGGAAGGGAGTGAGAGAGAGGGAAAGAAACATTGATGTGCAAACAATACATCAATTGGTTGCCTCTTGCGCACTCACCAACTGGGGACCTGGCCTGCAACCCAGGCATGTGCCCTGACTGCGTATTGAACCAGTGACCTTTCGGTTGCAGGCCAGCACTCAATCCACTGAGCCGCACCAGCCAGGGCCCACCCTACTCTTAATTCAAGTGTTATTTGCTCTTCGGATTCCGGTAGCCCTGCTGGCTGGCTGCCCTGACTCCTAACTCCCCATCCCCAATACCACCAACACCTCCCCACACACATACCCCTCCCTTACCAGCCTGTACCAGGTACACAGGGGACAGAAACCTTTTCTACGTGGCTGGAGTGGGTACAGATGTCTCATCCCAGAGATGTCTAAAAAACAGTGCATTAAAATTAACACATGTGTCTGGCTTTATAATTAAACCAGAACAAAATTGTGAAGCGATCACCCGCTGTCCGATTTAAGTGGTGTTCAGGCATGGTGCTATAGGGGGCTCTTTGTAGATGAAGCAGAGAAGATGACCTCTACCTTCCGTAGTAAAAGGAGCAGAATCTTAAAAAGGGGTGCACTTAAAGGAGCACTTTAAAAAGGGCAACTCTTTAAAACCTCCCTGGGGTTGGGGAAAACGGCGAAAGAGATGGCAAGGGTCCATCGGGGCTTTAGCAGCTGGAAATCCGTGTGCCTCCCTGACAGGTGGATGTATTTCAGTGACTGAAACTGCTGACCACACCCTTTCTGTTGAAGCTGGCACATTTTGTCAGCATCCTTGTTATAGGCATTGAGTTTTCTTTCCTTGCTCTCTGCCTGTATTCACATTTTTCCTCTCAACACACTTATGTCTGGGCCCGCATTCTTAATAGTGAAGTCAAAATGTCCTGTTGTCAAGGCTTTCAGAAAAACAAAAACAAAAACAAAAACAAAAACAAAGCCAACCAATGGACTAGAAAGAAGCAGTAAAGGCAGCTGGACTTGCACCCAAAGGGAGGGATAAATAAATGCAAGCTGCACTCTATGAAACCTGGAAAACTCCATCAGCTTTTCCAGAGTCTCTCCAGCCTCCATGTCCCCAAGGACCTCATTGTCCCTAAAGAAAGCTGCCAGTGTGCACAGGCTAACGAGACCCTCCAGTCACCGGAACTGGAGAGACTCAACGGGGCGCCCGTTTCTGCACACGTGGCAGTAGCTGCTGGAAACACCTGGTCCCCTGATCTGCCGCCGGAGCTCCAGTCAAGGTAGCGCTGGCTCCTTCAGCCTTGGCGGCCAGAGGACTTCTGCTTGAAGAGACGGCCCTGAGGAGTCGGAAGACTTCTTTGGTGGGTCCTAGCCACCAGCTGGGACTCCTGCTCTCACCCAGGGGACGCCGTGTCACAACTTCACCCTGGACAACAGCTGTTAGGGAAGTCTTGGGAGTGAACGCCAAAATAAAGACACTAATAGAGATCCACTGTTTATTTCAGAAATAAGGAATTATTCCCAGAATATAGTGGGGAGGGGCACATGACTGGCACAGTACCCCCCCCATTTAAACATGGACTCACCTTCGTAGACTAAACTCATTCAGTTGCTACCCACATTTCCTCCAATGGAAACCACAGGGTGCCTGGGACAGCCGGATCCTCAGCATCAAGAAGCTGTGTGACAGCGCCTCGTCTCCCTGTGCACCTCATTCCCCAGAGAGCACCACACGGCCCAGCCATAGCAGCCTCCTCTCGTGATGGCACCAGGCCATCTCCACCTCCACCGAACTTGCACACGAGTTCCAGTCAATGCTTCATATGTCTCAGCACTCAACACATCCACCAGTGACGCTGTGATTCCCAAGTGAACCCTGGGCAGGGTGGGGGGACTTACGATAAGAACACAACTTTAATTTCTACGGGAAGCATCTTTCTCTATTACAGTTTTTACTATGAATTAAGCAGTGGGGGTGTTCCAGGCTCCTGGAGAGCTTCTGTGAGCTGGAAGCAGGAGTCTCTCCCTGGGAAGGCATCCATCCTCAGCTGAAGATCAGCCCCTGGACTGGGCTGGGTCCTCATACTTCTCTGTGGGCATGTGTGGGGCGACCGGCCAGCCTTCTGCAGTGAGGCCCCGCTCCTCTGCTCTCCTCTAGTCCCCAGGCTAAAGCATTGGCTTAAAAATGACTGCAAAAAGAAATTCAGACCACGTAGTACACATGGACGTGCACATGCTGTAGATGGCATATAGAAACCAAGGTGCTGCTGGGCTGCGTCAGCCACACTCACAGTCCCCAAGGAGGGAGAGCATCTTAGGGACTTGGGCACCTAGCTCTCCAGCCAGGAGAGCCACCAACTGCTCCAGCGTGGGCCTTTTTCAAGAACAATGCTTGTCGCCTCCTCCTCCGGGTTGCTTTGTCCACTTGTTTCCCTGAGGTCAGCTGGCATAGAGCTCACCCTCCATCTCGCAGGAGGCAAACCTGCTAAGTGTGCCCCCTAGAATGCCCTGTGCCTCTCCTCTCCACCCACACAGCACCTTTCCTCTGGGGCCAAGGACAAAGGCTGCCTCTGCTGTTGCCTGCTGTCAACACTGGCTTCCCACATCCACTTCTTCCATCGGGGAAGGGATTAGTGCTTTCCCTGGCACAGACGCAGGGGTCTGAGTGTAGCCACTCAGGGCTGTGTGACACTTCATTCGTTCCTGCATTCATTCCTGCATTCATTCATTCATCAAATGTTATGGGGGTTCCTATACTTAGAAGCAGAGCAGTCTTGGTAGAATAAGACCACAGATTCAGAATTTTTTGAAACTTGGCCTTTTCACTTGAATTGCATGCTAGAAGAAATGAAAGAAGCATGTATTGACCTGAAGCTGGGTGACCGCTTCACCTCAGTTCAGTTCTGTACACACCAGTTTTCTGGGTCATCTTCTTACATTGAGCACCACCCCAAACCTACCTCCCTTCTCCTTTCCAGAAAAGGCTTGTAGATCCACAAGGAAGAAAGGCCCTGGTGTTCACAAGTAAACAAACCTACATGCTGCATTTGAGAAGTGAATGAAGGTTACATTTTGAAAACCAGGGAAATAACAGGAAAACAAGGTAAAATGCACAAATGAAAAGAGATTCAGATGTACATTTGGGAAGAAAAGGAATCACAGCATTCCTTCAGAAGAAGGAAGCAGGTATGGCATTGAGGCAGGAAAACAATACAGATCTTTGAGTTTTCAACTCTGAGAGCATGTGACATGGAGTTCTGAATTCTGGAGGGTTAGGTTCCCCTCATCACAGTGTGGGAGACACAGCTCTGGACCTGGGGTCAGGGTCCCCATGGCTGCAGCATGATGCTGAGCAGAGACAGAGGGAGCGGGAGAGAGAGAGAGAGAGAGAGAGAGAGAGAGAGAGAGACACCCCACCATTAAGGGGCTCACATCCCAGAAGGGGAGATGCGCAGTCTGGGCTGTGCATCAGAATCTCTGCAGACATTGTAAAAAGCCAGTGATGCCTGAGTCCCACCCAGCCTTCTGAATCTGTATCTCAACCTCAGATATCATCTCTAGCATCAAGCTTTCCCGAAGCCTCAAGAAAACCTGACTCCCTCACCTGGGTACCTGTACAGACTTCCATGCTGTGTTTTTATCCCACCCCCTCCTTCCTTATGTGTCCACCGCCCCGCTGGCCACTGGACTCGAGCCTGGCGAGTCAGAGACATACCCAGCCTACAGCTAGAAGGCTTTTCCCCGCCCCAGAAAATGGCTGGATTTTCTAAATTCAAATTCATAGTTCAGTTTTTACATGAATGATTGAAATCGTATGTGAAATTTCCTCTTTAATTGGCATCCGGAATCCCATATAGCATCCTAGAACTTAGAAGCAAACTTCTTAAGACGGCTGTTATATACCCTGAGGCACACTCATTAGTCTAGGCTGTGAGCATGGCCTAAATCATTTTCAGCAGCAGAACTGCAAGGTGAGCCTGGGGAAGGGGACAGCTGCCAGGCTCCGACTTCCTCTCTGTGCCAGTGACTCACCTGCCGCTGCCGTGTGACAGGAGGGCCCAGGCGGTGGATGGGACACCATGTCACCCAACTGCCAAATTTCACATTTTGGAAAGACCTAGAAATGAGAAAACAGATTATGATAAGCCCTAAGGCCCTATCACATCTCTCTTCTCCTCATACAGTTTATTTTCCATTGCTAATGTCATCGGCTGTGCCAACTGGCAGTGACATGTACTGTTTCTCCTCAAAACCCCTCTAGTAGCACATGTCCCCTGAGGTCACCTTCTCCACCAGCTGAGTCAGAATCACAGAATTCTGGAACTGTAAAGCTGCCAGAGAAATGTTAACATTTCTTGAGTGCCTACTATGGTCCAAGCACTTCCTATATCTTATTTTGTTTAATCCGTACCCTAACCCTGCCATATACCTCTCATGGTTCTCATATTTTAGATGAAAAAATGAAGGCTTGGGAAGGTGAAGCGACCTGCCCAATTGTACACATCTAGTAACTCAGATCCATATCACGTAAAAGCCTCTGCTTCGCAAAGTGAGACTCGTGTACAAGGCAGCGTGCCCAGAGTCACAAGAAGCCACACAGTTAAACACAGCACATCCTCTAAGTGCCAACTTTTTTCAGTGGTAAATCATCTAAAATACTGTCTTTATTAAAGCAAACTTGCATTTATTGTGGATGGGAATCCAAATTTGTACAAAATTTAAAGATAAAACCTAGATATAAGGAATTTGTACTTGTGACAAGTTACTTCTGGCTTTGCCTCTCAGACCTCCAGGGCTCTGAACACATTCCCCTGCCTTGAGCATTCTGGGCCATAAATTAGGGCCATAAATCCAACAAAACTCAGGAATAGCACCCCCAAGTGGGAGAGGGTTGACTTGTCATCAAAGATCAAAAACTAGTGTTTGCATTGTGCTCCCAGGCTCCATTAGAATACCCACCCCTGGAGGAATACACATTGTGTAAGCCCATGGGTAGCCAAGACCCTTCCCACCTGATTGATACTCTCAGGAGGTCTCCTGAGAGCTGTTCAGTGTGGAGGTAGGAATGTATCACTGAATGAATGAGCTGGTGGCAATCCCATCCTCCCCCCAACCCCACAGCGTGAGCGCGCGTGCACACACACACACACACATACACACCCTTCTCGTCTCTACCCCTCCCACACCCCCAGACTTAACTTCCATTGAGGTCTAGGTATCTTTTTCTTAAGATCACCCAGAATCATCTTTCAGGAGGTTGCAATCATCAGGGACCTGATTCTAAGCTAGGTAAGCCAGCCTATACTCTACTGACCCTTCATCCAGGGAAATTAATCAATGGGTTTTGAAAGGGATGAAAGGAAAGACTCCCGCCAGGCCCTTGGCCCACCTGAGTCAGGCACAATGTCAGTGATGTCTTGACATCACTTGAAGTTCATAGGTATAGCCAAGAACACTGAATACAGCAGAGCAGGGCTTGGCCTAGTTGGGTTGTGGAAAGGACACCCTGACCCAGAGGAAGCAGAAGCGGCACCACATCTACGAGTGCGCTGCAGCCAGCCTCTGCCATGCCCACCCCCCCAACGCTCCCGCTCCCCCGCCCCACCGCCCCACTGCCATTCCCCTTTGATCTTTAACTTTCTAAATTTTTAAAATAAAACTTTATTTATTTTTCAGAGAGAGGGGAAGGGAGGGAGAAAGGGAGAGAAACATCTGTCAGTTGCCACTTGAATGTGCCCAGACTGGGGATCAAACCCTCAACCTAGGCTTGTGCCCTGACCGGGAATGAAACAGGTGACCTTTTGCTTTGTGCGACAACACCCAACCAACTGAGCCACACCAGCCAGAGCTAAATTCATTTCTTAATTTAAAAACTATTTTCAGCCCTGGCTGGTGTAGCTCAGTGGATTGAATGCAGGCCTGTGAACCAAAGGGTCACAGGTTCAATTCCCAGTCAGGGCACATGTCTGGGTTGCAGGCCAGGTTCCCAGTAGGGGGGTGTGAGAGGCAACCACACATTGAGGTTTCAATCCCTCTCTTTCTCCTTCCCTTCTCCTCCCTCTAAAAATAAATAAATAAAATCTTTTAAAAATATTTTCAATTATAGTTTATATTTTATATTATTTTGTATTCATTTCAGATGTACAGCATAGTGATTAGACAATCATATAGTTTACAAATTGTTCTCCCTGATACTTCCAGTCCCCAACTGTTATCATGCATAGTTTCTACAATATTATTGACTATATTCCTTATGCTATACTTTACATCCCCATGACTGTTCTGTAACTACCAAGCTGTGCTTCTCATCCCTTCACCTTTTTCACCCTCTCCACCAAATCCCCTCCCCTCTGGCAGCCATCAGTCTCTTCTCTGCATCTGTGAGTCTGTTTCTGTTGTTGTTCGTTTATTTTGTTCTTTAGATTCTACATGTAAGTGAAATCACATGGTGTTCCTCTTTCTCTGACTGACTTATTTCACTTAGCATAATACCCTTGGGGTCCATCCATGTGGCCACAAATTATAAGATTTCATTCTTTTTATGGCCAAGTAACATTCCATTGTGTAAATGTACCACAGCTTTTTTAATCCACTTATCTATTGATGGGTACTTGTGCTGCTTCAAAGAGAGCCTCCCTGTCAAAAGGCATGTCAATTGTTCATTGCAGCACTATTTACAACTCCCATTCCCTTGACAAGGAGTCTCTCTCTTCCTTGCTTGTTGCCAGACTAATTTACCCTTTAGACCTTAGCTTTGATGACACTTCTTCCCAGGAGATTTCCCTGATTCAGCCTAGCAACTTCCTGTTTATTCCCATAACACCCCACATTTACCTCATTCTAGCATTTACAAGACTGCATTACGATGGCCTATGTCCTTGTCTGTGAGTGCCACAACAGCATAAATACCCAGAGACAATACCCAGCACATAGTTGGTGCTCTGCGAGTGTCTTCTGAATGAAAAAAAAAATTAAAGACACACTACAAGTCCCCGGGGATGTGCTCTGGGCCACAGGGATGCACTCTTGGAGCAGCTTGACCATCTCAAAGCCCACAGAAGTTAAAGGGCTGTTTTTGAGAGAGCTGAGAAGGAAAAGGAGCTCATCCAAACAACTGAGCATCTCCCACATGCACTGGGGATACAAAGATGAAGTAGAAAAGGTCTTTGCTCTGGAGACACTCAGTCTAATGAGGGAGCCTATTAGGGATGCAACAGCAAGGACAGATTGCTTTGGTGCAAAGCTGCAATGGAGATAAATGTGACAAACAAACTGGGTGAACAAGCAATTCCATTGTTTCTCTGCTAATCTTATTGCTCAAGAAATTCTCAGCAAAGGTTTGAAGAAGAAATATTCACAAGAACTTTGATATATTCTGTTTATTTGTGAGATGATTAAGAGTCAACAAAACTCTTTTATAGGTGCCATTTTATTTCATTTTACTCATGCATCAGATATTTTGGGGGTGCTTCTTTCTACACTAACATCTGGTACTAGGCTAGTGGGGAGGGTTTGAAGATGACTGCCTTCAAGGAGCTTGGAGTCAAGCAGAGGAGATCCTAGTAACAATAATTAAAGGCAGATGGATATAAGTGCTGGGTGAGTCAGGATTGTTTCTGCAGTAAGTGACCCAAGCTGCCTTAACTAACAAAGGAAATGCATCTCTCACGTGCATAAAATACCCAGGGGTATTGTTAAAACCTGGGTTTAGCTCTATCCAGGGGCTTGATCAATGCACACCAGTCGCTTCTTTCACTCTCTTGGCTTTGCCTTATGTTCCGCTGGCATCACTCTCAGGTTCCTTCACGGTAGCCACACACTGTGTCAGGTTTATATCTTCCAAGGCCTGATTTGAACTGGGAGCAGAGCTTTCTCTTCTCCCACAAGTTTTAATGAAAATCAGAGCTTGGTTATGCCTGTTCTGAGTGATGATCATGTACCCACCCATGACCCAATCACTGAGCCACGAAAACAGAATGAGCTGATGGGTAACCCTAGACCATATACCCCGCCTCCAGTGGGTGTGGGCTCAGGCCCGCCCAAACTACTTGGGTGAAAGAAGAATGAATTTTGTGTAGTCAAGTGCCAGAAAAAGCAATCTGATTAAATGCTTGAGGCTTAGGCCTCACAACAGCTTCATGTTTTCACCCATTCTACAAATAAGAAAAATGAGGCTAGTAAGGGCAAGAACAGAACTGGAATTTGGTCTTCTGATTTAGTCTTGTGCTCCCTCCCTTTGTGTTTGTCAGGGGCAGTGCTGGAATTTTGGACAAGGCAATTCTTCATCTGAGACTGTCCCAAGCATTAAAACACATGTCAAATCCACAGCTCTAATACCAGTGACACCTGCCTCCCATCATGGTGACAAAATGCTCGCTCATATTTTCAAAGGCCCATTTGGGGGGACAGCACCTACTTCATTTAAGGAAAATTGAATGTCATTCAGATGAACCTTATTATAAGGAGTTTCATTCTTCTCAGAGTTCCTAAATGTAAGCTCTACTATTTGGCTTTCGAGATAGACTGAATTTTTGACTGGGCATACCTTAGCGGTCATCCAGTCCAAACTATTGGCCTGGAGGAGAAAATATAGGTGAAGGTGGAAGGGAAAAGATGGGTGGGAATGTTGTGGAAGATGAGTGTGAAGGGTGGAAAGTGGGAGGTCTTGGGTTCCCATTAACCTCTTCTTCAGATAGTGAAACCACAGAATTAACACATCTTTATAGTCATGATTTAAGCCGTTTCTTAGGGAAGGCAGTACTATCCTCTCTTACATAAGTAAGATAAGAAATTATGGGTTTGTGAGAGAGTGTTGAATTCTGGACACCACCCGCTAAGAGAGATTTTGCCAAACCAGTCTGCACACTAATGGAACAAACACGATAGGTGGGAATTTGAAAGCAGCTCATCACAGGAAGAACATCTAAAGAAACAGGCAGACTTCCAGCCAAGATGGAGGCATAGGTAGACACACTGTGCCTCCTTGCACAACCAAAATAAGGACAACAAAAATTTAGAAGCAAAAAAACAACCAGTACTGATGAAAAATTGAACTGTATGGAAGTCCGACAACCAATGAATTAAAGTAAACACATTCATCCAGACCAGTAGGTGGGGCAGAATCAGGCAGCGGGGCAGAATCAGGCGGCAGCACAGAGAGGGGTCACGGCAAAAAAAGAAAAAAGCGGTGGCTGGTGGACCCTGGGCACGCAAGTTGGCAGTGGGCGGGCCCAGCCAGACGAGGACCCGCCAGTGGAGGGGTGCTGGCGTGCAAGGGGGCTAGTGGACCTAGCAGTCCCACATTCACATGCAGATAAACCAGGCAAAACTGGGGAGTGAGACAGACTGCACAACCCTGGGCCCCAGTGCAAGGAAATAAAACCTCAAAACACTGATTAAAAACACCTGTGGGGGTTGAGGCACCGGGAGAAACTCCCAGCCTCACAGGAGACTTCGTTGCAGAGACCCATAGGGTCCTAGAATGTAAACAAACCCACCCACATGGGAATCAGCACCAGAAGGGCCCAGTTTGCTTGGGGCAAGTGGCAGAAGTGACTGAAATTGGCAGAGAGCCAAGCAAGTGCCATTGTTCCCTCTCAGACCCCTGCCCCACATACAGCATCACAATACAGAGACGTGGGCTGCCCCGCCTCATGAAAACCTGAGGCTCTGCCTCTCACTACGTAACAGGCACACCAAGATAAAACAAATTGCCCAAATGAAAGAACAGATCAAAGCTCCAGAAAAAATACAATTAAGCAACGGAGAGATAGCCAACCTATCAGATGCACAGTTCAAAGCACTGGTGATCAGGACGTTCATGGAATTGTTTGAATTTGGTCACAAATTAGATGAAAAAATGAAGGCTATGCTAAGTAAAATAAAGGAAAATGTATAGGGAACCGAAAGTGATGGGAAGGAAACTGGGACTCAAATCAATGGAATGGACCAGAAGGAAGAAAGGGACAACCAAGCAGAAAAGAAGGAAGAAACAAGAATTTAAAAAAATGAGGAGAGGTTTATGAACCTCTGGGACATCTTTAAATGTTCCAACATCCGAATTACAGGGGTACCAGAAGCAGAAGAGGAAGAGCAACAAGTGGAAAACTTATTTGAACAAATAATAAAGGAGAACTTCCCCAATCTGGCAAAGTAAATAGACTTCCAGGAAATCCAGGAAGCTCAGAGAGTCCCAAAGAAGATGGACCCAAGAAGGAACACACCAAGGCACATCGTAATTACATTAGCCAAGATTCAAATGAAGCAGAGAATTCTAGAAGCAGCAAGGGATAAGGGGACAGTCACCTACAAAGGAGTTCCCATCAGACTGTCAGCTGATTTCTCAAAAGAGACCTTACAGGCAAGAAGGGGCTGGAAAGAGGTATTCCAAGTCATGTAAATCAAGGACCTACATCCAAGATTGCCATATCCAGCAAAGCTGTCATTTAGAATGGAAGGGAAGATAAAGTGCTTCTCAGATAAGGTCAAATTCAAGGAGTTCATCATCACCAAGCCCTTATATATGAAATGTTAAAGGGACTTATCTAAGAAAAAGAAGATAAAAAATGTGTATAGTAAAATGACAGCAAACTCACAGCTATTAACAACCACACCTAAAACAAAAGCAAAAGCAAACTAAGCAAACAACTAGAACAAGAACAAAACCACAGAAATGGAGATCATAGGGAGGGTTAGCAACAGGGGAGTGGGAGGAGGAGAGAGGGGGAAAAGGTACAGAGAATAAGTAGCATAGATGGTGAGTAGAAAATAGACAGGGGGAGGTAAGAATAGCATGGGAAATGTAGAAGCTAGAGAACTTATAAGTATGACCCATGGACGTGAACTAAAGGGGGTAATGTAGGTGGGAGAGGGTATGCAAGGTAGAAGGGAGTGAAGCAGGGGAAATGGGACAACTGTAATAGCATAATCAATAAAATATATTTAACAAATAAAAAATAAACAACATAAAAATAAATAAAGTCCATAAATAAACATTTTTTAAAAATAAAAAAAAAATAAAGAAACAGGCAAAGTTACACCTGGGAAAATACTCAAAATGAGACAGGAAATTGACCTCCTAAGATACTAAAGACAGTCATCCAGGAGTAGACTTGGAATTATTCTGTACAGCCTGAATGGGCAGAACCGGGTCTGAGAGAGGGCCAGAAAACACTTGAACATTGAGAGATGCCTAATAACAGAATGAGGCATCTGGTAAGATAGTAAGTTCCCCACTGCAGGAGGTGTCCAAGCACACCCTGAGATGTTCAAGTGGGTCTGAAGCTCAGTCTCTCAAACACGCTGAAGCAACCCAAAACGAATGAAATTTTAGTGCCCCCCACAATGCTCACAGAGACTACACGGACAGAGTGAGTTGTGAGTCATGTTTCATTTCTATTAGAATAACTGTAGGGCAAGACCCACTTCCTCCTCCACCCCACAAAAGCTGATCAGAGCATGAGAAACGTTAATGTTGGATAAATTTGAATTAGTTATTTACAAAGAAAAAAAGGAAATGTAACCAACTTCCATACTTTATTGATAGTGCAATACTTTTGTCAAAACAAGGAATCTCTTGGTGAAGAACTGCTGCATTAAGGAGTTACACTAGTTGATCACTAAAGTTTGTGCAACCAAGAGTTGAGTTTCAATGTAAACTCCATGGGCTAGAGAATGCCTAGAGGGTGTTCAGTAACCTACTCAAGGGAATTCTGGCAAGGACAGCATGCACTGTGGTGCATCTGAATATCTCATGGCCCGCACACAGAGGCCCTTGAAGTCCCGATGATTAAAATGAAATAATGGACTTCACATGTGTCACTAAACTGCCCAAGGAAGTAGTGGCAAGTTTTACAAAGCCATGGTGACCTTGCTGTGTCTCTCCCTTTCCTGAAAAAGGGTCAAGGCAGCTCTCTTTGTAAAGGGTCATCTGTGCCTGTTAGCAGAGCTCTGAGCTAAGAGCGCTGAGCGAGAAAAGGTATTTGGCATTACCAGCCTCTAGCAGTGAAGGCCCTTTCAATCAGAAGTGCTGTGAGATTGTGGCATGCCAGAGATCAGGTACTGCAGAGGCTGGAAAACTCCCATCTGGCCTGGAAATGCCATTGGAAGGACATCTCCAATCTTTGGTCTCCATAGCCACTGGTGCTGAGCCAGAGGGCCATTGCGTATTTTCATGACATCAAGTTCTTGTGAGTAGAAATTTGTTCTATTTAGGGTTTGCCAGGAATTCTAAGACACTGATTTGGTCAAATTACAAAAATGGATTTCTGGGGGGACACCAGGGGCATTAAAGATTATTGGGATTCGTGTACAGAAGTGTGGAAAAGTGGGACTTGGTCTTTGTCAAGAGGCCCAGAGACTAGCTGTACCTCATTCTTTTTCTCACCAAAAAACAAACACATACCTTATCGCCAGCACTACCCCTTCCTTCATATCATCAAGGTCGTTTTTCTCACTCTTCAAAATGGAGTAGTGTCCTTGCTGCTTGGTTGCAAGGGCTCATGGGAGCAAACATTCTTGCTTAGAGATTTATAACCATCTGGATAGCGCCATCCCCGGCCTCGTTGCTATGGATAGAGTATGCGCTGCTCTTCTCTCTCCAGCCTCTCCCGCAGAACCACAATCACCAACGCCTATTTGTGCTATTCACCCTCATGCAAATGAAAGCAGAGGCATTGTCCTCCTCTCGCAGTGCTTATTGTAAGCCAGTAAAATAAATATTCACCCTCATGCATTCAAAAAATATTTATTGAGCACTAATATGTGCTTGCTTGGGATCTCCGGCAATTACTGTTTCTTATATTACCTACCAAATATTCCAAATAAATGTAGAGGCAGAGACTCCATAAATATCATAAAAAGGGAGGTGATATAGCCCAGAATTCTACAATCAACCTTTTTTTGCCTTTCTCTTCTCATTCTACACTTCCCCATTGAGTATGACTTGTCATGATTCCAGATATCACCTAAATCCTACCTCATCCGTTCACACGTCACAGCTGAATTTCAGATCTGAACGCCCAGCTACTAACCAGCCATCCTCAGAAGCCTGGCAAGAAACAGATTCATGAGGTTCCCAGACCTGAACTCATCATTTGACAACCCTGACCCCTCCTCACCTCTCCTCAACCCCTTCCCAAACCAACAAACCAGTTTTCCTCCATGTACTCCCAGAGTTAGCTGGTGGTACCACCATCTGCCCATCAGAAACCCTGCTGTCCCACTGGACTCCTTCTTCACCCTCCACATTAATTCATGCAACAAATCCTACTGATTGAAGCTCCCACACAGTCCTCCTTTTCCCGTTCATTCCCACAGCCGCCGCAGGTCTCAGCCTCTCTCACCTGGACTGTTTCTCTGATTGGTACCTTGACTTCTAGCTAAAATCCTCTGTGTGATCTTTCTAAAAAAAAAAAAAAAAAAAATCCACCCCTGCCACCACCTCCCACTACTCCACCACCCCCAGCTGCTTCAAGCTTTCCTCACCACCAATGGAATAAAATCCAGGAGGGATTTTACCCTTGGACTTTCTCCCACTCCCCTTGCTTTTAATCTGTGCTTTAAATTTACCCATCTTTAATAATCCCCACATGGTATACTTATTCTTGTCACCATGTCTTTGCCCTTGTGTCCTCTGCTTGAAATCTTTTCCCACTTCATCCATCTGGTAAATTCTTATTTATGCTTCAAAACCCTGATGTGCAGCCTCTTCCTGGAAGCCTTTCCTGACTCTTCTGCTCCTTTCTGTCCCTGCAGCTCTCCGCCCCCTCAGTTCTGGGTGCTGTGCCTGCAACACAGTAGGAGCAGATGACTTGCAAAGTGTAGAGAGGATGCTCTCAACTAGGCAGACTCTGAAGGGGAGGAAAGGAAAGAAGCAACACAGATTTTTTTTCTTAACCATCAACAATGTCTCTAGTCCTTTAAAGATGGAAGCTTGATTCCCCTCTGAGGACACACTTTGTTCCATTGTTCCTGAAACACTTTAGTGATGCTTTATGCAAAGGTGAGGCTATGATCCTCAATTGCAATGGAGGGCTTCTAGAGACAGCAAGGAGTCCAACTGTTTGGTGCAAAAATATAAAACATAGTCTTTACTGATGGAAAGCCATATCCAGGATTATTACACTATTGAGAGACTAGTTGTAGACTGACAGTGAGGAGGAAATGGGGTGTTTCCCTGGGTACTGCTGGGGCAGGGATCTGCATCAGACAGACAGGCACTTGGCAAGAGCACTCATTCCGGAAGGATGTAAACTGGCCCAGGCTGGTGGTAAGGGGAGGGGCAGCCAGCAGGGCATCCCTGTGGAAGAGCATGGCTAAAAGACATGGAAAAGACACATTTGCTGTCCAGTGTTAAGGCACCCCCAGGTCCCTATGTCATTCCCTCTATTGCTCTACTCTTCAGTAAACTTTATGAAACATCACAGCCCCGTCTCAGTTGAACTTTGGGGGATTAATACAGCAGCCTGTGTTCACTGTCACAGAATCAACACAAAGACCACCAAAAAATCGCAGTTTGCTGTGTATAAGGCATACTTTTCTGCCCCAATTTTTGAGGGAAAAATAAAGATGTGCATAATACATGGGTATAATGATTACTACCATGAGTGTAATAAGGGGCATAATAATCCTGGGTATAATGCACACAGAAATGTGGGTGCACATTATACACAAAAGCACATTATACATGGCAAAATATGGTAGTCTAAAACAGAGGCAGAGTTTCTTCGCCCCCAGGCAAAAGAGAGCCCATGATCCTTAAGAAAAGCCAGTTTTCCCTAGGCTGAAAGTATTGTAAAAGTGGCAGATATAATGGAGAAGGGGAGGTTTTTCCACACTTCTCGTTGGTTCAGAAGTGGGTTGTAAAGTCTGTCTTGAGATGGATCACTTTGACGGTTTAGAATCACTGAGGCACGGATGCAGTTCTCACCCGGGAATGGAATGGGCAGGCATCAGGCTTGAGAGGTCTCTGGGTCAGTGGGCGAATGGGAATGGGCATGCTCAAGACTTGGTGAAATTTTCCTTTAACATTTCCATTGGACTAAAGCAGTACAGAAGTAGCTTGCCATAGTCTGCATGTTGATACAGATGGAAAGCAGTCACAGTTCAAGGCCAAGATGACAAATACCAACCAGGGTGCACTTTGAAGTGTGTCTGTGTCCCTGAGAGATTCTTGGGGCACCTGGAAAGGTTTGCCTGGTAGACTTTTAGGGCTCAGATGATGGGTATTTGGCTACTAAAGGAGAAGGACTCCTGAACCTGGAACAACTAGAGCCGTCAGGGTTATATGAGTGTCAGCACCACCCCCAAAATAAAACTACCTTCACACCCAGTCTCCCTACAATTAGCAGCATTCACTTTTACCCTCACATTAATTGAACTCGGGGAAAGCATCACATCAGAGTCAGAGGTGGGACACTGGGTCTACTCTGCATAAAGACGATCACTCTCTCAGTTATACACCCAAAGCCACACATGCTGGTTTTGTCTAGTTAAGTAATGCGAGGCTTCCAGGCCTTTTTTTAGAAATCATTATCATTTCCTTTCTATGAAAAATTACCACCAGAAGTATTGTTCATTTTTGTTTCAGTGCAACTGAAGTTGTACATGGTAGGGAAGTTTTTAATTAGTTCATTCTGAGTAGGAACTGTGTGTGCTCACTGTAGTAGGAGCCTAATAAATTACTTCATCATCTCAATTGGAGGCTTTGTATCAGGAAACACGCATTAGTTTGCACCAGCAGCTAGCGGCTTCCCATGAACAGTCTCAGAAGCGAGCTGCAGTAGGTGTAGATCAAGTTGCTTGAAGCAGAATTTCTGGGGCAGCGGAGACAAACAGGCCTGGGTGGTGAGGGAAGAAGCCACGTGGATCTGAGCGTCGGTGTCTGGGGCGAAAGAACTCTTGGAAACTCCATGCCAATCCCTTCTGTCCAGTCTACTTTCCTGACCGTAAAGCCCTCTCTCACCCCCCACCACCCCAAAAGGCTTTTTGCTCCCCTTTAAATCATCCCAATGTCATTTTGTAATTGTGGATAAATCAAATGCTTGGAAATGCCTGTTCCAGACTAGTAAAAAAATACTTATGCTGTTCTATGTAGATTGATAGATACATATATGCACACACACAAACATACAGGTAGATATGTAAAATGAGTGGACAAAATGTTATTAGCTCGCTGGTAAGCTAGTTCTTCTCAGAGAAGGCATAGGATTTGGTATGTAGGTAAGTCACTTGGAGTAAAGGGTGAGAACCATACTTTTATTATAAAAGATGTGCCTTCCATTGCTTTTCAGGGAGACAGTTTTGCTGATTTGGGCTTCTAATGTTGTTGCACACTGATGGTTTGGCATATAGGTTTGAGTGATTGTTTAAGTAGAACTGGTCTGCAAAGTTAGAATTGAGAATTTGAAATAGGAGATGGAAAATCCAGGAAGAGAGGTATGAACCGATAAAGCCAGGCTTTGTATGCAAGAAAGGAAAGAAGGAAAACTACTTCTTAACAGAACAGGAGGGTGGGGACGTCCACGGGGGATGCTGAAGTCATTTGCTGTAGGATGTATGTGGTAAACTCCTCCCTCCATCTGCCCTAGAAAATGGTTTCTCAGAAGCAGGCCTGAGGCCAGGGTTCCTGTACAAGGGACTTATTAAGGAGGTGCTCTCATGCGAGACCACTAAGGGAGTAGGGGAAATGAGCCCAGAATGAGGGAAAGTTTAGCAAAAGTGCTATTCAGGCAAAGTGCTTCAGTCTGACACCACAGGGGAACTCTGGCGTATACGTAAGTACAGCTCAGAGTTGTTCCCCACAGAGGCAAGGGAGCTGGGTCTCCACACTCTGCACCTGTCAGTCATTGCTCACAGGCAGGGTGGAGGAAGGGGCTAAATTCCCAAGCATTTCCTGCTCTGTTATGCAGGTAAAGTGGTCCAGTAGCCTGAGGGCAGTCTGTTAGGGAAACTACAGTGTTCTGGAAGAGAAGCTTTGAGTGTTAGAACACAAGCGGGTGGAGGCGGGGGCTGAGCACAACATGGTAAAGGGGATCTGAGATCTGATAGTGCATTGATATTGTCCACTACAAAAATCTTCACTGAAGTCTACCTCTGCTCACTGGTGCTTGCAATGAGTCCATTCTTCGTGGTAATAAAAGGAAAACTGACATATGCATCCCAGTCAGATCCACAGGGAGTAAAGCAGAGACTGTGCTTGTGGGTGCAGAGAACAGGGACCACCTGACACCTGGGTCCACAGGCTTTTGCAATCAGTCTCACAATGACATGAAGCTATACTGCTGATGACGCATTAAGGTGAAATTCCTGTTATCAAAATACAATTTAACTATGGGAGATACGTGTATTCACATCTGTGATCATTTCTGCTAGCAAAACGGCCACAACTCCTCCTTGCCCACCGAACACAGTCAGGCATCCAGGCTCACCACGGCCCAGCTCCAGCCTCATGTTCCAGCTTCTCTCAGCCAGACTCCTGCCATAGGCTGCTCCCCATCCACACTCCGCGCAGGCCTCACCCAGTAGCCACAGCTAAGTCTTCACATGCACCAGACCCCAGCCTCATCTAGGATATGGGTGTCACTTGATTTAACGCTAACTCCATGCCTTAGGTGCTATTTGTCTTTATTTGGGTGAGGGAAGTCCACTTAACGAGGCAAAGCCCAAATTCTCTAAATGAGTAAGGGAGGAGGTGCTCGTGGTCCCAGGACTGGGTGACTAAAGAGTGCTTTCAGCAGCCCTGCTCCTCTCCTCCGAGGACATTTCTTCCAGAGCCCTCTTTGCATTTCTGAACGTCAGCACCCTGCCATCTTTCTCCATGAAGTCTTTTATTTATTTTTTTTCCATTTTTTATTTTATTTTTTTAAATCAGTATTTTTTAATTGTTGATATTGTACAGTTTTCTGTCTTTTACCCCGCCCCAGCCCACCACCCCAGCCCTCCCCACTTCCCTCCCATTTCCTCCCCCCATAGTTTTTGTCCATGAGTCCTTTATACTTGTTGAACGGTTTAGTCCATGAAGTCTTTTAAATGAGGCAGTGCCCTTGGAGGGAAGGAGTGGAAATTCAGTATACGAGAAAGGAGAGTCATTGGTTTGAGTGGTCGGGAAGAGTACTGGAGTGGCTACACATTCAAATGGGTTGCCGCAGGAACTGTGGCTGTGAAAGAGACTACCTTTCATCTTACATTCCTTCCCAGTCCAGTAACCTCAGCAATGTGAGATATCTCTCCCTCTCTCTCACTGTTTATCAACCCAGGGAAGGTCCTGATTGGTCCTATTTGGGTCACGTGCTTACCCCTGCTTTAATCTCAGAATGCAAGGGGATGGAGTAGTTATCAACCAGAGCCTGGATTGGTGCACGAGGAAGGAAGGGCATGGGAGAAAAGCACTCTGGGCCGTTCACGGCAACAGAGCCTACAGTTCATTAACCATCATGTTAACACCCAGACAGAATTACTCTGTTCCAGTTTCTCTGGCATGAAACAACCTTTTATCAGACTCACAGATTCTGTGGGTCAGGACTCTGGATGGGCCACAGCGGGGATGGCGCATCTCTGCTCCACGGTGTCAGGGGTTGAGATGAAAGGCTCTAAGCCAGGGGCTGGATTCATCTGAAGGCACTCGCATGTCTGGCAGTTGACATAGGCGATCAGGGTTAGGGCTCAGTTCCTTTCCACAGGGCCTCTCCGTGGGGTCTCTCTGTGTGAAGTGGTTCAGGCTTTCTCAGAGCCAGATGGCTGGATTCCAAAGCCGAACATCCTGGGAGGGAGAGACAGATGCCTTTTCCAACCTGCCTTCAAAAGTTCTGCTGCATTTAATTTGTTGGAGCGTCACGCGCCTGCCCCGGTTCAGGGAGATGGGAAGTGGATGCCACCTTTTGATGATGAGTGGCAAAATTCTGGAAGATGATGTGGGACCAGAAACATTGCTGTTAGGAAATACAGACTGCCTCACATTCTTTCCTATGAATGTTCTTCACGTGTGTTTGTTCCCTATTTTATTCCCTAAGTTTTTGTGGGTTCTCTGAGATCATTTATGTTCGTGTTTCTATGCGGTGCCTTGCACAAAATCTTATACCTAGGAGGTCTTCAGACATGCCGATCGGTTAAATGTCGCTAACAACGCCACCACCACTTTTCTACCAACTAACTGTGTGACTGTGAGAAAAATTACGTGATATTCCTGAGACTCGGTTTACAAACTAAGGGAATTTAACTACAGTTGTGGTTTCTAAACAGTCTAGTTTAGCAACAAATTACAAAACATTTTCTTCAAATTGTATCTGAAAGAGAATCCCAGTATGTAAAAGAGATTTAAAAAAAAAAAAAAACAGATGTGGAGAAAAAGGAACCTTTGGGCACTGCTGGTGGGAATATTTTCTATTATAGAAAACAGTATGGAGGTTCCTCAAAAAATTAAAAATATCCCTGGCTGGTGTAGCTCAGTGGATTGAACGCGGGCCTGTGAACCAAAGGATCACGGTTCGATTCCCAGTCAGGGCACATGCCTGGGTTGCAGGCCAGTTCCTAGCAGGGGACACACGAGAGGCAACCATACATTGATATTTCTCTCCCTCTCCCTCTCTCCTACCCTTCCCCTCTAAAAATAAATAAATAAAAATCTTTAAAAAAATTAAAAATAGAATTTCTATATGATCCAGCAATTCCACTTCCAGGCATACATCCAAAGGAAATGAAAATAGGATCTCAAAAAGATATTTGCACCCCCAAGTTCACTGCAGCATTAATTACAATAGCCAAGGTATGAAAACAACCTATATCTCCATCAGCAGATGAATGGATAGATAATAATATTCTATATACAATAGAATATTACTCAGCCATGAGAAAAAAGGAAATCCTGCCATTGGCAATAACATGGATGAATCTTGAAGGCAGTATGCTAAATAAAATAAGCCAGAGAAAGATAAACACTGCATATCATTTATACATGGAATCTAAAAAAGCTGAACTCATAGAAGCAGAGACTAAAATGATAGTTACCAGGGATTGGGGGTTGGGGATATTGGGGAGATATTAGTCAAAGAGTACAAACTTCCAGTTATAAGGTAAATAAGTTCTGGGGAATTTAAATTACAGTGTGGTAATTATAGTTAACAATACTGCATTATATACTTGAAGTTGCCAAGAGAATAGATCTTAAATGTTCTTACTACAAAAAAGAAATGGTAATTATGTAAGAAATAGTAAGACATGATGGAGGTGTTAGCTAACATTATAGTGGTAATCACATAGCAAAATGTATAAATGTGTATCAAATAACCTTAACTTACACAATGTTATGTGACAATTATATCTCAACCAAGCCTGGCATGAGGGGAAAGAAATGAAGTAGGTATAAGAGCTACCAACTTGTCTCCCCACTCCCTTGCTGTCAATGGGGGTCTCTCTCTCTCTCTCTCCCTCTCCCTCCACCCCTTTCTCCCAGTCCTTTTGGTTCATACATGACATACCCCAGCTCCCAAACCCCCAGCTCTAGAGATGGCAATTCGACCCAGACTTGGCCAAGCAGAGTCACCATCACTTGCTTGGAAATGAGCATATGGCCCATTCAGGGTCAATGTGACTCAATTCTAAAACTTTTAACTGAAAACATCAGGAAGGAGGATACTTTTCTGTTCTGGGCTTGCTCAGCTGGTAGAATGAAAGCCTGGAGCTGCTTTTGGTCATCTTTGCTGCTTTATAAAAGACAGTCCATGGACAATTAAGCTCTAAACAGAGGGAAGATGAGCCAAGAGACAAAGGTGAGGGGAGCAGGGAGAGGGTGACTTGGTAACATTATCTGAGCATCTGGATCAAGGCATGCCTGATACAAATACTAACTCTGAAATTTTCCAGACAGTTCGAATCGTGTTTATGCTAGTATCAAATAAAATAATTACAGCAAATGCTCAGAACTGCAAGGTTGTAGGGGACAGTTTGAAAACAATTGCCATAGATGAAGCTGTAGATATTCAGCTTCTCATCTTTTGTTGTTATGGCACCGAATTACAGAACATCTGGTGGCCAAGAGGACGCTAGGAAAATAAATGCCTATGGATGCATGTAAGGCTCACTTATAATCCCACCTGACATTTGCTCTAAGGCAACCTGGACTCTCTGTTTCTGGGATGGATCTTAGTCAATATGCAACTTTTCATCATACCTAAATTCTGTATCAAAAAGCCACATCAATGGACCTACAAAATTTTGTTAATTGTGAAGTGTGGCAACCAGGCATGGAGTTAAAAGTTGAATGCCCGTTCAGGGGGTGAAAAGGATGAGACTGAGCAACCAAATCTGGAGAGGTATGCTGGCTTCTGCGTGCTCTTAGCAAAGCCTGGGTCACTCGTCCATGAAGGGTGGTCTCTCCCACGCACTCCTAGCTGTGCTTTTGAGAGCAAACTCTGAGGCTTTTTAACATTTATGTTAAGACTCCTTGAATGTATCTTTAAAATTGTTGTACCCTTCAGGGGGCCATTCGATCTGGAACATGGAACTACATCAAAACCAGGGATGAATCTTGACCCCAGTCAGTGCTGACCACTGTAGGATCTGATATCTTTGACAAAAGATACTCTTCCAGCATCTCAGGGCCTGGGGGAGTCTTGGAGCTGAGTTACCCAGCTAGTTAAGTTGGATCTTTGCCTCTGCATGATGCCACCTCTACTCCTTTTCCTGTATTTATTTCCAAGAGATTTCATAATAGAGGAAGATTACCACCAAAGATGATTTTTTAAAATGGTGTTTAAATAGCAACCCCTGCTCTTTCCCCATGCTTTTCCTAAGTTACCTTTGTGCCTTTTCTTTTTGCAAGTGATATCACTGGAACGTCTGTGTTTTACACTGAGTTCCTACCACTCACAGGAATCCCTCGGTCCTTTCTCCCTGCTGCCTCATCCTGCCCGGAGTCAGACTCTATTATGTCACAGCCATTTTCAGGAACACAGGCACCACTGCTAGAGGCCCAGGATTATGACCGCCCTGCACAGAACAAGATCATTTGCAGGGAAATTGTTCATAGAAATATATACCCCAAAGTGAACATGAGGAGGTGATGATGAGTCAAGAGAGGGGTCCAGAGGCTCAGCTTCAAGGGCCTGGTGTGACGGCCTCTCTCACTCATGGAAGGGGACTAGGCAGGGCCCAGCACATAGTAGGTACTTAATAAGTGCCAAACGTACGAATGAATGACCCAAAGGGTGGCATGTAACATGCAATTTCATTGCATTTCAGTGAGTTCCCATAAGAGTTCAACAGTAGAGGGAGAAACAATATTTGATCATCTGTTGTCATTGTGGGAATACACTTGAGGATTCAAAAATAATTTACTAAAAATTATTTTCCCAGATCCTTCCTTAACTGATGTATGGGATCAAGGCATTGGAAAGAAACTCACGTGCAGGCATTTTCTTCTAAATATCTACAATTGGCCCTGAAAGTCTCTAACCTGAGTTTTTCTGTGTGTAATTGTGGAATATAAAGAGGCATTATTTGGAGAAAGAATTCCGTGTTGAAACAAGTTTGGGAAGGAACATGGTAGGAGGCAGTAAACAGGCACCTTCGCTGCAGGACTTCTCACAGCCTTTATTGGCTGCTGTTCATGGTAAACCTCCACGGAGCAATATAGTGGACAATGTGTTTAATGCACAATCCCCTCACCTTTTTTTTTAGTTTCCCCTATTACTGTTCCAAGGATCTTTTATACACATTTTTAGAAAGGCTGTCCCTGAACAAATTCCTGATGGTATTTATTTTTATATCTCCTGTGGATATATTTAGCACAAAGGAGAATCTACTCTCTTTCCCTATTTTATCAAGCTCTTTCCTTATTAATAGCATAGTCCTAAGACTTTATTGAAATATGTTGGTTCTAAGCAATACCAACAAACTCATAGACCCAGACAACGATATGGGGGCTACCAGAGTGGAAAGGGTTGGGGGGAGAATGAACAAGGTGAAGGGGGCCAAACATATGGCAACGGAGGAGACTTTAGGTGGTGAGCACACAATGCAATATACATAAGATGTACTACAGAACTGGACAATTAAAACACATTTAATTATTAAACAATGTCACCCCAGCAAATTTAAGTTAAAAAACGTTGGTTCTTCCTAACTTATTCAATGAAATATGAATAAAAGTACCTATAGGTTTTTAACTAGTCAATATGATTTTACTGTTTAGACAGGAGAGCAAACAAAAATAATGATGAGATAAAGTAGGGATGGGAGTTGTCACCATTAGAGATGTCAAAACATATTATAAAAATATAGCAGTTAAAAATGCATAATACTGGCACTTGACCACATCAACAGATCAATGAAACAGAACGGAAAGTTCCAAAATGGACTCAACACATAATACAGATACCTGAAATCAGCGGGAGGAAAGGTGAGTCATGCAATATATAGAGTTGGTACACTAACTGGCCATTGAGACAAAAATAAAACTGGATCAATACTTAACATCTTATGCCAGAATAAAGTCCAAATGTTCTTAATGGACAAAAGATTTAACTGTAACAACAGAAACCGTAAAGGCACTGCAAGAAATTATGAAGGAATTGTTTCTTAATCTTAGAGTGGGAAAGGCCTATAATTTTTTAAAAAACAAAAGAGAATGAGAAAAAAAGAATGATAAATTTGACTACAAAAAACCATTAAGGATTCTACATAGCAAAGCCCAATATGAACAAAGCCAACAAACTGGGGGGAAATGCTTGCAATTCATACCACAAAGGAAGGGGCAATTCCGTAGTATGAAAGAACTCTTACTGCTTAATGAAAAAGACTAAAAATGCAATGGAAAAAATGAACAAAGGATATGATCATTTCAGAGAAAAGAAAATATGCATCTCTTAAAACATCAGAAAACATAATCAACCTCATTCATAATAAGAGAGCTACAAACACAACTATACTGCGATATCAGTTACCATAGTATATATATAGTAAACTACTCTGTGTAGAGGGAAAACACAGTAACTGCTGATATATGCACAAAATACACCTGCAGGTTCGACAAGAGAAGTCTAACACTGTAGTGTGTGGGGAAGCAGGGTGGTTGAGAGAGGAAAAGGAAGGGGGACTTCACTGTCTTTTCTTTTGTATCTTCAGAATTTTGAATCATGTCAAAAAGATAAAGGAAGAAAATTGGGCATTTATTCTCCAATTTTATTTCCTACTCCTAAATGTACTCCTAAAAAGTACATCTTTATTCTCTTTTCACTACTCCACTCGGCTCCGCGATGGCTGGCCTCTGCCCCCGCCCTCCCTCCGGCTCCCCCGGCCCCTTCAGGAACTGCAGGGGCTTCTCTAAGGCTTCACGGTGCCCAGGGCTCGTTTTGTCGCTCGTGAAATGAAAGCTGTCCTCAGAACATGGCCAAATGGTTTCCGAACACATTTTAATGTGATGTTTCTGACAGAGCAGCTGGGGCTTCATTTAGCAGATTATTTGAGCATTTTAGACTAAATACAGCAGTTGGGTTCCTAGAACAAAAGAGGGTGAAGGGATGAAAGTGTGAAAAATGTGGAAAAAGACTTCTTTTCTTGTGTGGCACATGTTAAAGATTTTACATTGTCGTATTTATAGTTAATCCCAACTCTAACCATATAAATGAATGTTTTGTTTTTTTGTCTCTTAACTTTTATCTGCTAAAATCTAATTACTCTCCTCACAGCACTAGGTAAAGTGTTATAGGACGCCAGAGCCAGAAGGAGCCAGAATGAGCACTCGGTGGTGTCGGTTGGCATAGAAAACGTCTGTTTGCTGGGTATCAAGGGAACACCAGTTGACCTCTTCCTTTCCCTCCGAATCTGAACCTGTTGCCCATCTCTGGTAGGATTCAGTACAGCAGTGCATTTCAGACTCTGAAGAGACAGGTGAGGTCATGATGGTTTCTATTAACATATGTTAAGCTCTGGGAGGATGGCAAGAAGAACTAAGGGGAGACTCAGAATTTCAAAGACCAGACTGGCTTTCAGAATCTTAGGAAGCAAACCAACCTGAGAGCCTGCCAGCATCGTGGGAACAACTATTGGGCTGGCCAAAAAGTTTGGATTTTTTTTCCCATAAGATGGCTCTGGTAGTGCTTAGTCATCTTTAACTTCATTCAAAGTAATTCTATTAGATGGTATTGTGATGGCTGTCATATCAGCGTGCATTAAAAAACAAAAACCATCAAGGGCTAGGGTGCTTCTTCCTTGAGGAGGCCTAGATGATCATGCTGCAGCTGTCCGTATTTCCCAACAGATGTAGAAAAGATCCAAAGATCCAGATTTGGAAAGAACAGCAAATCTCTTACACTTAGTAAAGAAACAGCGAAGAAAATTATTGCCCTTCTAGCTCAAAGAATGCATTAATTAAAGGTTCTGGTTGAATTCTTGGATTATTTCTGAAACCGAGGAAACAGGAAGAATGAATTCTGCTGATCATTGTAGAGAGAAGGAGCTTTGGCCAGAAAATTCTTGTTCTTGTTCTTGTTCTGGTTCTGGTTCTGATTCTCCTCCTCCTCCTCCCCCTCCCCCTTCTCCTTCTAGTTACTAAAGCTCTGTAAATAAATAGCACTATTTACATTTAAAAAATAAAAATTAAAAAACATCAAAATTGGTGAATTTTTGTGTAGCCATTTTAACACTGAAGGTGGAAGAAATGCAACATTTTCAGCATATTATGCTTTGTTATTTCAAGAAAGGTAAAAATGCAACTTTTTGTGTGTGTGAAACACACACAAAAAATTGTGCAATATATGGAGAAGGTACTGTGACTGATCGAATGTGTCAAAAGTGGTTTTCGAAGTTTCATGCTGGAGATCTCTCACTGGATGATGCTCCATGGTTGGGTAGACCACTTGAAGTTGATAGCAATCAAATCAACACATTAATTGAGAACAATCAACATTCTACCACATGGGAAATAGCCGACATACTCAAAATATCCAATCAATAAAACTATTGGTGAAAATGAAAAATGTGTCTTTTATTTTATGGAAAAAGCTAAAGGGACTTTTTGGCCAACCCAATAATTCAAACTCAGTTCAAAGAAACAAAAAAATTGCAAACATTTATACCTGTTAAGCCTCCTTCCACATTATACAATCACATTATAGTTCAATCTTCTCTATTTTCAAAAACAAAACACATCCCTTAATGACCATTTTCACCTCCCACTCCAACCCTCTTGCATTATCACAATAATCCTCAACCTAGTATATGTAGCAAGAAACCAGAAGAGAAAGGAGAATTAAAGATGCAAGTATAAGCTTTGTTTCTAAAGTGAAAGACATCCCTACATTCTTCTCGTGAACATCTTGCTTCCTGTAACATTCAATACCTGCTTTTGACATTGGAAGTGTCCTCATGTGGATCCAGACTTCCTGACCTTTCAACATATATCAAATGTGTCCGTATCAACTATGGACGTTCTTCCTTTATCCAATGTTCATGCCCTGTTTCTATGTCATAATTGTTTGAAAACATAATCTGTGTATAAAACCACTTTGGAATCTACTGATCCAGACTGTACAAGCACTATAATGGGGAGGCAGATTATGACAGGATGGCCCCACCCACAGGGAGGGGCATGTGGGACTTTAGAGAACTCCATGTCTACGGATTAAGGAAAACAGCCTGCTAAGGGTCTGAGATAGCCATTGATTTTCGATCTCCTAATCTTAAACCAGGTGCTTACCCCTTTGAACTCTCACCTTTACCCCCTTTGACGTATTCCCAACAGGATGAACCATGCTTACTACTGATGGGAATTCTGTTCCCTTGTTCCCATGTAAAGATTGTCCCAAGAGGAACAAGGATTTGAGCTTCATTTGGGCACTAGAAACACAGCAATTCTATTTTAAATACCTACACACATACTCATAAATACTGTCTTTCCACTAAATGAGGCACATAAAGTTCTGGCATCATAGACTACCTGGATAACTGACTGCTATCTTGTGTATGAAAACGTCTGGATGTCAAATAATGGGGCTAAGTCTTCCCAGGGCCAGGCGCTCCCCCAGTGGGAAGCCATTAGGTTAGGTGGTTTTCCTCTTGCGTTTAAGGGCTGCAAAAGCAATGCCATTTTATAGACATTTCCTCTGAGTTCCAAGAGTGTCAGCATTTGGGTGGAAACTTCATCATCTGGGCCCCCTGCCAACTGCAGTGGAATAGCCCAAACCTCCAGGCTATGAGGGCACTTTGTCAGGAACCTGTGGACACTGTTTTGCTGAGGGGAATGCCATTTTCAAGTCAGCAAAAGAAAGGTTTCCCTATTTCTCAAGCATCTTAGTAAAAATAAATTCTTTGTGAAGAAGAGCTGAGCCACCCACTTGGCTTTCTTACAGAGAATCAACATGTATAATCTACGTACCCCTAACCAAGTTATCCTAAAGTAACCTGTGTATTTGAAAAGAAAAAGAAAGAAGAAAGAAAGAAAGAAAGAAAGAAAGAAAGAAAGAAAGAAAGAAAGAAAGAAAGAAAGAACAAAAAGCAGTGCTGGATACCATGGTTCTAGGGTCCAGGGAAAAGAGTTTAGGACCAGGATGTCCACAGTTTTTGAGCACTCACCCCATAATCTGAAAACACAGTAATGCTGAGTTGAGAGGATATAAGCTGGAAGGGCAGCAGGTACTGGATATGATTCAAGCATGTGTTAAAGACCACGGAGGCTTGTGTCAAACCTATTTTCCTTTCATCAGGAAGTCTTCACAATGCCCTAGTTGCATTAGGTCATTTTAGTGGGATTAAATTTCAAACAGTTCAGAATGATAGGGTTGGTGACAAGGGGACAACAGATCCAAGTTCTGGCCAGATGCCATTGGTCAGGTCACTTCTCTTGAGATTCAGGGACCCAATATTTGTACTTCACGGGACACAGATTTGATCACACAGATTAGCATATACACTTGAGACGTGATATGGCATGCACATATAAGATAACTTTCTATAAAATTACCCGTGGTCTCTTCTAGAGCTTTTCAGGCTATGTCGTTCACCTCACACCCAAGAGCTCCCTCAGTTTCTAGGCCCCACACCTGTCTATGTTGCCAATGGCTGAGAGCTCTTTGGTCCTTGGGATTGGGGGTACATGACCACTCTTGCCCTTAATCTGAAGTGAGCTAGCCCTAGTCCTGCTCACCGTTCCCATGGTGCAGGACTTGGCCCTTCACTGGCAGCAGACATCCTGCCATCCCAGGACTTGCTGCCTTAGAATGAGCAGGGAGCGGGAGGGCAAGAGAAAGGAAATGTTTACCATCTGTTCAATCTGGAGGACACTGGGAGATCAAGTTTTTGGCACGAAATATTACCATGGGAAGATGGCAATTTTAAAAGTTTTAGTAGTAGAAAAAGCTGTTGACTAGGAGAAAAGGGAGCCAAACTTCACTGTTGGCTACCAACTAGCTATGTGACCCTTGAGACAGTAATTTCACCTCCTTTCCCTCATCTGTAAAATACAATGATTAGATTCAGTAAATTGTATGTTCTCCTTCCAGCTCTAACATGTGATGATTTGGATACCTGTGCACAGGAAGAAGTGGCGAAGAGAAGAGGAGGGATATGGAGACTCTTCCTAGATCTGTGGCTTCTGAGCTTGGCCATGGACTCCCAGGAAAGAAGGCAAAGATTTCTTTCAAGGTGTTCTCAAATCCACACATGAGCCAAGCATCATCTGCAGAATAAATGACAATATTTCACACCTATATGTACTATTTTTACATTTACATAGGTGCTGCTGAGATAAGTTAAATTCTAATTCATTTTAAAGGCAAGTGTTCCTCATTATAAATTTTTTTCAGTCAATACCAAAAAAAAAAAAAAAACAGCTACCATTGTTCTTGAGAATCCTGTTTGTTTGCTTACTTACAAGAGTACTTCTTCTTTTTTTTTCATTTTTTTAAAATATATTTTATTGATTATGCTATTACAGTTGTCCCATTTCTCCCCCATCATTCCCCTCCACCCTGCACACCCTCTCCCACCCACATTCCCCCCTTTAGTTCATGTCCATGGGTCATAAGTTTTCTAGCTTCTACATTTCCCATACTATTCTTGCCCTCCCCGTCTATTTTTTCCCCATTATCTATGCTACTCATTCTCTGTACCTTTTCCCCCTCTCTCCTCCTCCCACGCCCCTGTTGCTAACCCTCCATACGATCTCCATTTCTGTGGTTCTATTCCTGTTCTAGATGTTTGCTTAGTTTGCTTTTGTTTTAGGTGTGGTTCTTATAAAACGGAGAACCATTGATGATGAAGAAAACTTACAGCGTGGAGAGCTTGTGCCTGGGGATGTATCGGCTTAACTATAGCCTTTAGATTGTAAGAAGTTAAGGCTAACTTAATGCTAGACAAAATTCTATTTAGCTTTTAAACCCTAACCTCAATGTCATCTTCTTCGCAAAGCCTCCCTACTGAATCACTAAAATCCCCCCACCCCCAACAGGATCACATATAAGCTGGGGACCAAGCAGGAAAAATTGAGATGACACACTCTAATAAGAGTAATTTGACAAAGACTTAATAAAGGACTACTGACTGAAGAATGAGCAGCTTATAGGAAGAATACAAGGACTAGCACAGCAATATCCAGGTGCTAAGGGCTGTCACCACCAGAGGCCTGGCAGGTGAAGGGATGAGAAGTTGATGGAACTGGCAGGAAAGTAGTGAGGAGAGGGCCACCTCAAGGGGAACTGCGACTGTTGGAGGGATGCAGCCAGCCCAAGAGCCACACTGCAAGGAAGAAGCCAAGGGAATAGATACCCCAATCACTCTCCTTCCCCCACACCCATCACCTACTGCTGTCACCCATGGACCAATGCAACCAGAGGCCAGAAGGCAAGGAGTCTATTGATGTAGTTCATGCAGGTCAAACTCCCACTGCAGAGAGTGGGGCAGGGAAGGTTAAGAGTGGACCTGGAGGGGCATGCAGAAGAGATTCCCCCACAGTCACTCTCTTTTTTCAGCTTGCACAGCACTCTATACTTAACCTCTTTCTAACACTTTGCATATCCAGAGGTAATTATCTGTTGACATTTTATCTCCTGCTACACTGTGGGTTCCCTAAGGGCAGGCACCATGTCCTATTTACTTCTGCAGTCACAAAACCAAGCATAATGTAGATCCCTAAGAAATATTTGTTCAGTTTCCATTTGAGGCAATGGTTTTGAAAAACAAGTGCCATATGGCCGGCATAGGTGGCATCTGCTGATGCTGCTGGGTGTTCCTAGGACCCATGGGTCCTGTAATACATCTCCTTTCCAAGAGCACCACATGAGATGAATGGAGAAAATCACACCATTCATGTGTTTGCAAAGATGAGGCCAATGAAGGAATATGTCAAACAAACCTCTTAACTGAAGTTTAGGATTGTAACACATGGGATTAAATCCCTAAACTCATGGAATGGATCTTAATCTTCTCAACGTTTCTGAAGGGCAACTTTCTTTTTCTTACTTCAGAGTGTCTCCTATTGAGTTCCCCTCTCTCATTCCCAGAGTCACAGAACATTGAAGGGATTAGGGACAGTGTGTGTGAGAAAGCCTTTGTGCACAGGTCTCTTATCCCGGAACAAGGAGGTCCTACTCTGAGAACTACAACCACAAGACTGAATGCCCCAGAAGAACCTCTGAGAGGGCACAAGATGACAGGGTTCTCTGGACAGCACTCTGCCCACTGCAGGTCTGTTCACGCTGACTCGGGGCCTTCTTCTCCTGAACCCCTTTCCTCAGAATCAGGTTGAGAGGGAAAGGGGTGTAGATTTCCAGTACAACGACCTTTCCTTGGTTTCTGGCTGGCATTTAAGCTGAGAGAAATGTGGCAGTGCCATCAGGTAACCCAGGCCCCAGCCATAAGCTGCAGCACTACCCCGCTCCCCCTGTCACATTCCCAAGAGCGATATTACAAAACGCTCTAAGTCCCCAAGACTAATTTTTGGCCAAATGGAAGGAAGTGTGGTATGATGATGAAAAGGTCTCCATAATCATTCTGTGGTTCTTTGTGAATGTGGAGAAAAAGTGTTTGGTGTGGGTGGATCACATGATCCTTATAAAGGATTGCTGCCCTGAAATGAAGCCCCAGAGTTGGACTAAGTCTTGTGATGGTGTGCGGGGTAGGGCACAGAGCTGCTCAACCTTTCCTTTTGTAGGTCACACCTAATATATCCACCCAAGGCCTTCTTCTCTAGTCTACTGGGCAATGGAGTAATTGTTGCAGTGATCAAATTAGCAATATTTAGACTAAAGTACACTCTGATCAATTGCTGCAATGCGAAGGAGAAACTGAACACAAGAGAGTTGTACATATATAAGACACAGAGATAGAAGGAGACTCCAGATGCAAATGCTTTTTCCAACTAAGCACAAGAGACACAAGCCCTATGTTCTTCTAAACAAAAGAGAATCCAGCCCAAACCTGAAGAAGAATTTGAGGAGAAAGCCCACAGTGCTTTCCTCAAGGCACTATAGAACCAACAAGTTAAACCCAAAAGTCCATCTAAATTATTCTTAGAAGATAGAAGAGAAAAGGAAAACAGAAAGGTAACAGTAAAAATTAATGAGACAGGAGAACTTCTGGCCAAGACGCAGGCATAGGTAGATATACTTTGCCTCCTCACACAAGCAAAAGACGGACAATGACAAATTTAAAAACAAAAAATAACTAGAACTTCGAGAAAAATCAAACTGTATGAAAGTCTGACAACCAAGAAGTTAAAGAAGAAACATTCATCCAGACTGATGGAAGGGGTAGAGACAGGCAGCTGGGGTGGAGAGGACTTGTGGCAAGGCAGTAGCTGGCACAGTGGGAGGTCCTATATTTGCACGTGGATAAACTAGAAAGAACACCTGGGGAGCGAGACAGATTGGGTTGGTGGGAGAAACTCCCAGCCTCGCAGGAGAGTTCCTTGGAGAGGCCTTCAGGGTCCTAGAATGTACACATAACCACCCACCTGGGAATCAGCACCAGAAGGGCCCAATTTGCTTACATGTAGCCAGAGAAGAGACTGAAGCGGGCAGAGAGCTGAGCAAGCAGTTCCCTCTCGACCTCTCCCCCACATACAGCACCACAATGCAGAGAAGTGGGTTGCCCCACCCTGGCAAATACCTAAGGCTTTGCCCCTTGCAGTGTAGCAGGCATGGAGACAAAAATTACATTAGCCAAGATTAAAATGAAGCAGAGAATTCTAGAAGCAGCAAGGGATAAGGGGACAGTCACCTACAAGGGAGTTCCCATCAGACTGTCAGCTGATTTCTCAAAAGAGACCTTACAGGCAAGAAGGGGCTGGAAAGAAATATTTGAAATCTTGAAAAGCAGGGACCTACATCCAAAATTGCTCTATCCAGCAAAGCTGTCATTTAGAATGGAAGGGAAGATGAAGTGCTTCTCAGATAAGGTCAAGTTGAAGGAGTTCATCATCACCAAGCCCTTATTATATGAAATGTTAAAGGGACTTATCTAAGAAAAAGAAGATAAAACTATGACAGTGAAAAGACAACGAACTCATAGCTATCAAGAACCACACCTAAAACAAAAGCAAACTAAGCAAACAGCTAGAACAGGAACAGAACCACAGAAATGGAGATCATATGGAGGGTTAGCAACAGGGGCGTGGGAGGAGGAGAGAGAGGGAAAAGGTACAGAGAATGAGTAGCATAGATAATGGGAAAAAATAGACAGGGGGAGAGCAAGAATAGTATGGGAAATGTAGAAGCTAGAAAACTTATGACCCATGGACATGAACTAAAGGGGGGAATGTGGGTGGGAGAGGGTGGGTAGGGTGGAGGGGAATGATGGGGGAGAAATGGGACAACTGTAATAGCATAATCAATAAAATATATTAAAAAAAACAACATCAACTTTGGGTAGAGAGCACACATGTAATATACAGGTCATGCATCATAGAAATGTCAAAACATGTATGACCCTATTAACCAATGTCACCCCAACAAATTTAATTAAAAAACAAATGCATAAATACTAAAAAAAAAAAAAAAAAAAAAAAAAAATGGTCCAAATGAAAGAACAGATCAAAGCTCCAAAAATAAAACTAAGTGACAAAGAGATAGCCAACCTATCCAAAGCAGAATTCAAAACACTGGTAATCAGGATGCTCACAGAAATGGTTGAATGTGGTAGCAAAATAGAAGAAAAATGAAGGTTATACAAAATGAAGTGAAGAGAAATGTACAGGGAACCAACAGTGAAGGGAAGGAAACTAGGACTCAAATCAATGGCTTGGAGCAGAAGGAAGAAATGAACATTCAACTAGAACAGAATGAAGAAAGAAGAATTTAAAAAAATGAGGAGAGGCTTAAGAACCTCCAGGACAACTTTAAATGTTCCAACATCTGAATCATAAGGGTGCCAGAAGGAGAAGAGAAAGAGCAAGAAATTGAAAACATATTTGAAAAAAAAATGAAGGAGAACTTCTCTAATCTGGCAAAGGAAATAGACTTCCAGGAAGTCCAGGAAGCTCAGAGAGTCCCAAACAAGTTGGATCCAAGGAAGTATACACCAAGGCACATCATAGTTACATTACCTAAGATTAAAGATAAGGAGAGAAACTTAATAGCAGCAAGAGAAAAGGAGACAGTTACCTACAAGGGAGTGCCCATAAGACTGTCAGACGATTTCTCAAAAGAAACCTTGCAGGGAAGAAGGGGCTAGAAAGAAGTATTCCAAGTCATAAAAGGCAAGGACCTACATCCAAGATTGCTCTCTCCAGCAAAGCTTTCATTTAAAATGGAAGGGTAGATAAAGTGCTTCCCAGATAAGGTCAAGTGAAAGGATTTCATCATCACCAAACCCTTATTATATGAAATGTTAAAGGGACTTATCTAAGAAAAAGAAGGTGATCAAAAATATGAACAGCAAAATGACAACAAACTCACAACTATCAACAACTGAAGCTAAAACAAAAACAAATCAAATCAAACTGAGCAAACAACTAGAACAGGAACAGAATCACAGAAATGGAGATCATATGGAGGGTTATCAGCAGGGAGGGGGAGTTGGGAGCATGAGGGGAAAGGTACAGGGAATAAGAAGCATAGATGGTAGGTAGAAAATAGACAAGGGGAGGTTAAGAATAGTATAGGAAATGCAGAAGCTAAAGAACTTATATGTATGATCCATGGACGTGAACTGGCAGGGGTTGGAGGGGTGGGAAGCAGGTGGGAAGGGTGGTGCAGGGCAGGGGGAAATAAAGGGGGGGAATGGGACAACAGTAATAGCATAATCAATAAAATATATTTTTTAAAAAGAAATTAATAAGATAAGAAAAATGCACTGGAGAAGGTCAGCCAAGTGAAACATTGGTTCTTTAAAAAGATTAGTAAGTTGATCAGCCTTTGATAAGATGATTCAGATGCAAAAAGAGAGGGCACAAACAAGGAACAACAGTAGTGAAAGGGGGGATATAATTACAATGTTGTGGACCTTGAAAAGATAATGAGTATATTTTTAACCATATCATGCTAATAAATTTGAAACTTTGTATGAAAATAGACAACTCTTTGAATAATATAACTCACCAAACTAACTCAAGGAGATGTAGAATATGTCCTATATCCTTTAAGAAATTAAATTAGAAGTCAAAAATCTGTCAGTCTCAAATCCTGGAACTATTAGTTTCACTGGCAAATTCTGCTGATCTTTCAGTACAGCCAGGAGGAACATCATCACACCCAAGGTTTTTCAGGATATACAAGGCTTGTCTAACCAAGTTCTGAAACCTGAGAACAATGTAAAAAAAAGTTTCTAATATCACTCGTGAACATATAAGCAAACTATTTAAATACAATATTAGCCAATAGAATCCAGCAGGATAGATTTGATTCAGCAGTAAGAACTGATTTGTCATTAGAAAATTATTTAAAATAACACACTACAGTAATAAATTGGAAAACATTATGTGATCATCTCAATAGACAAACTAAAAAAAGCACTTGACAAAATTCAACATCATTTTATGATAAGAATATTCTTTGTAAAATAGGAATCGATTGATCTGAAAAAGTTACCTGCAAAAAAACCCCTATAGCAATATTATTCTATATGTAAACTATTGAATGACTTCCTTTTAAGATGGGAATGAACAAGAAGATAAGAATAACTGGAATTACAATGTCTATTCGACGTTGTACTGAAGGTCCTAGCCACTGCAGAAAAGCAAGGAAATCAGAATTACAAGTATTGAGCAGAGAGAAAAAAATTGTCATTTTTCACAGATCATATAATTGTGTCATAGAAACTCAAACAATTCTACAGAAAATTATATTAACTAATAAAGGTGTCGGCAAACTTTGGATACAAAATCAATTTATAAAAATCAATTTTGCCTTGATATACTTAAAGAAACAGAAAAAACTAAATATCATTTACAATAGGATTTTTTAATTGCCTAAAAAGATGTGCGAGGCTTTAATAGCAAAAACTATAAAAACTTTAAATATATTAAGAATATCTGAATAAATGGAGGTACATATAATGGGCATAGATTTAAAGGTTGAATACATAAATATGTAAATTCTTCAAACTGATCTATAGAATCATGCAATTCTGATTAAAAACCCTACATGTATTTTGTCAGACTTGATAAGCTGATGCTCAGATTAATATAGAAATGCAAAGAATAGCCAAGATACTCTTAAAGAAAATTAAATTGAGAGAATTTGCCTGCCAGTTATCATGATATCAAGCAAGAACAAAGTCACCACTGGAGTTAACAGAGAGCCCAGAAGCAGACCCACTGATGACGGACATGTGATTCATGATGAAAGCAGCATTGTGGTGGGGAAAGCATGCGCTGACCACGAATGGTGCTGGGATAATCTGGTATCCATGGGGGAAACAATGCAAAATTGAATTTCTACCTCTTACCATACATAAGAAATAAACTTCTGATGTATTAAGACTCTAAATGTCAAGTCATTTAAGAGTCATTTAAAAGAAAATGTAAGCCCTGGCCAGCATGGCTGAATGGGTTGAGCATCATCCCTCAAAGCAAAAGGTCTCTGGTTCAATTCCCAGTTAGGGCACATGCCTGGGTCATGGCCTGGCCCTCTCTTCCTCTCTCCCTCCCTTTCTCTTTCCTTTCCCCTCTCTCTAAAAATAAATAAATAAAATCCTTTTAAAAAAGGTGGGGAAAAAAAGAAAATGTAAGACACTATCTCATGAGCTTGGGGTAGGAAATAATTTCTTAAACAAGGCATAAAAAGCTAACCATAGAATAAAATAATGATAAGTTGCTGACATTAAAATAAGATTCCAAAAAGATATTTTGAAAGGCAGTGAAAAGAGCAAAAGATATTTGTAACACATATAACCAACAAATGACAACTAATAAAAAATTATTGAATTAAAAAATGAGCAAAATACTTGAGCTGGTACTTTAGAAAAGACCAATAAATGACCAATAAATATAAAAATAGGTTTATTAGTCATTACAGAAACTCACTAAAACCACAATGAGTTACCATTATACACCTATGAGATGGACAAATGTTTATGGAGCTGATAATACTAAGTATTGTCAAGGATGAGGAAGAGTGGGAATCACACACAGCATGCTGGTGGGGCACGTGACAGGAGAGCATTTTGGGAAACAGTTCAACGTGCCTGACACAGCTGCCTACGCACATATAATTCAACCCCCAAGAATACACCCTAGAGAAACACTTGCGTATGGACCCTGGGAACTGTGTACAGCAACGTCCACAGTAACTCTGTTTCTAATAGCCCCAAACTCCAAACAGACTGATATCTGTGAGCAATAGAAAGAATAAGGAACTGTGGAATGCTGCCCATTCAAAGAAAATGAATGAACCTCAATCACAGAGAACAACCTGAAGGTATGTCTCAAATAGGATGTTTGCCAAAGGAACAAATCACCAAAAAAAAAAAAAAATATATATATATATGCCCAGCACGTTTCATTTTATAGATAGAACTAAGCAATATATTGTTTAGGGACAGATACTTAGACTGTGTTTCTGTTATTTAGTGCTGCCATGACAAGCCATCCAAAAACTTAGTGATTTAAAATGTCAACGATTTTATTTGCTCACAGTTCTGTGGATTAGGGGTTTGTGCAGAGCACACCAGGAATGGCTCATGTCTGTTCTACATGGTCTGGGGCCTTGGCTGGGGTGGCTCCAATATCTGATGGCTAACTGGGACAGCTTGATGGCAGGGGATGCATAAGTGTGGGGCTTGGCTAGCCTGGGCTTCCTCTCAGCATTGTGGTCTCAGTTCCAAGTACTCTTCCAAAAGAATCTATCCCAATGTGCTAGCACTTATCAGATCTCTGTTTGTATCATGCTTGTTAATGTCCCACTGTTCAAAGCAGGTCTGATGTTGCTTTGGGAGAGCGCAGAGTAGAAGGAGTCATGTTTATTGAGGGGAGGGGGCCCGCCAATGTAATGGTCCACCACAGCTGGTGGTTACCTTTCAGGAAGAAAGGGAGATGCAGCGAGGGATGAGCACAAAGAGAAGTCTAAAGTATTGGCAATGTTCTAATTCTAAACTGACTGATAGTTAACATAGATTTTACTTTTTCTTTAAAATGCCAATTCCACATGAGACCGTTATACTCCCAGACATTAAAATTAACATTTCCGTACTTGAAAATAATTCACAATGTAATATCTACAATATACTATTAAATGAAAAACAGGGAAATATATACGTATATTTGAAAGATTCCAACTCTGTATCAGAATTATTGGACAGATCTGGAGTTGAATAAGCCTCCATGCCACAGTGGTTTCTCAGCATAACAGTGGATGTATGATTGATGTAAATTTTCTTATTATACTTTTCTATGCTTTCAAATTTTCTCTATTAAACACATTGCTTTTAGAGTCATTAAAACCTTATGAAGGTAAAAATAAGAATGACACCGCTCACAAAATGTGGGATTTCAGACCGCACTTCCCTCGATTAGCTTCACTTTGTCATTACAGTTTTTTTCACCATGGCGACCAGAAGTTAATTTCTGGAACACAAGGTATCCCAGGCTTTTCAGAAGAGACCCTGATAAAAATTAAATCAGAACCACTCGACTTAGTTCCCAGACATGAATAGTATTGCCAAGCCCTTGATGCTGGTGCTCAATGAGAACTGTCAGTCAGAGAAGGAAAGGGACAGAGAGTGATGAATTGAGGTGTCTTGCAGCCTCTCTAGTTCGAATCACAAGATACCAAGAATTTGGCAGTGTAGATTTCTTCTGCGGGTTCTCTACAGATGCTCCTTCTCCTCTGATTTAAAGTTATAATTGGAGGAAGTTAACTCTAAGACCTATGGGAAGTTATAGAGGAGGAGGGGAAGGCAAACTATAACCTAATAAATTAAGAGTTTAGACTCTAACACCAACTTATTCACTGTATGACCTTGTACAAGCCACCGAACCTCTCCACAACTCAGTTTCCTTGTTTCTAAAATAGGGACATAATGGTGCTACTTCACAGGGTTATTATGCAGATTAAATGAGATAATATATGTAAAGTGCTTAGCACAGAGCCCAGCTCACCAAAAGCACTCAGTAAACAACAACCATTACCATTGCCATTCTGCAAAAGGCACCCAAAAGTGTCAAGGCAGATGATTACATAGGGTGTCTACCAGTGAGCATCGAGCACTCTCCAAAGACCTTCATGTATATTGATGATTTATGCAACCCTCATGATACCTGGGAATTAAATATTATTATCCCCATTTTACAGACTGAAAAAAAAGGAAGATCTGAGGTCTGTAACTTGCCCACGGCTGTAGAGCTCCTGAATAGCAGAGCAGATCCTCCCAAATCTGTCTGTGACTTGAAGCTCACACATGCACTTCTTGGTGGTTGTGCTCCTGGGATGGCTCGAGCCAGCAATGGTTAAACTGCCTCACCCTACGGGGCCTGACTGACCTCTCTCAACATCTGCCCTCAGTTGCCCTCTGGGAAGGGAAATTGGAGAGGGGCATTTACCCCAAGGCTCACAGAACCTCTGACCTCCTCCCAGAAACCCCCCAACCAGAGAACGAATCCTCTAAAAATACTTCATTTTACACCAGTAAGAGATGTCATTTCCCCCAATTTCTCATTCAGCCTCAAGCACTTCCTCAAATCCCTGGAGTATTTATGCAAAGGACTCAGGGAATTTAGGTGGCTTCTCTTGGGCCACTTTTTCCTCCAAGAGGCAGATGTTGTCCATGAGAACTAATAGGCTTCAAGTTACACAAGCAGCAAGACTAATGTCTGCTAATAATGATGTGAGCGATTTCAGTTCCCACTGGCTATTTTTCATAGCAGGACAGCAACTTTACTCTTAGACTCTTAAAAGTACTTGACTGATCTGAATTAATTTAGACACATAAACCACCTGAGAGATAGAGAGAAGACCTAGGAAGAAAAAGAGGAGGGAGAAGGATGGGATTGTGTTGTCTGATACTGAGGTGAACCTCCTCAGTGATCTGATGATATTATAACAAATGAACCTCACTATCACAACCAATGAAACCCCAGGGAAATTTACAGGTCATTCATGACAACAGAAATGGCACTGACAGTGATTAAAACGTTAGAATCATAAAATACTTAGAACTCAAATGGTCCTCAGAGATCATCTGGCGCAACTCCTCATTTTAAGACACAGAAATCTGGCCTCTTGGGTGATTGAGAGGGGAAGGCAGACCGGCTGATCCTGGGAACTCTTTCTGGCTGCTGGCAATGAGCTTAAGTGATCTCTAACTGATATTCCCTGCAGCAGGAGGGGCTGTGCCCAAACCAACTTTCCTCTGGACCAGGGGGCCCAAAGAAGACTCTAGGTGCTTCACAGAACTCCCTCCAGAGGTGCACCTAAGCACAGACTACTTAGCGCCTGACTTGCATACTGTCACCCAGTGACAAGGGTGTTCCCTTTGGTCCATTAGAAAGGAAAGCAACAGGGTGAGGTCCCTCTGCGAGAGCACAGCCACAGGTGCACCTACATGCACTTGCCCAAGCACGCTTCTCCATAGGATGCCAGGAGATTCGGGGACCTCTGAGTCTTCTGACCCTTCTCCATGAGGGCCCTGGCCGTTCCCAGCAGTGCTTGCTGGAGGTCACCTACGCCCTTTGCATGATACTGATTAACCCATTAGTCCTTCCAGACATTTCTGTGGTTATTTTTCACTGAATATGTCATTAATATCTTTCCACAAAAATATACAGAGATAAACATTGTCTTTTTCTTACGACTGCATGGCGTTTTACTGCACAGATACACCAGAGTGTAATGGGCCAGTCTCCCTGCATTGTTTCCAATTTAGGTCCTTCCAATTTTTCTCTAAAAACAGCACAGCAGTGACCAACTGTACAAATACTTCTCTTTGCACACCTGTTTGATTCTTTGTGATAAATTCTTAGAAGTGGAATTGCCAAGTCAAGTATGGGCTATTAAAAGGCTTTTGATATAATCTAACAAACTTCTTCCTAGAAAAGTGGTGTCAGAGTAGACTCCCACAAGATTTCCGAGGTGCCACACACTCTAATATACAGAGGGTGTGTTATAGAATCGTATACCTGAAACCTATAACCAATGCCACCCCAATAAATCCAACCAGAAAAGATTTCTGAAGTGGATCATTAATGACTTCAAATAGTTTCCTTGTGTTTCATTCAGCTTCATTCCAAGAAGCTAATAGCCTAGTCAAATGTCACAGGAACATTTTCCAGAAGTCTGAAGGGATTGAACAACTTTCTGTAAAATGTGATATTTTTGAAGAAATGAAGACAGGTCACCACTGGAAGCAGTGAGATAAAGGGATGTTTTCTTTTTTATGCATTTTAATTTTGATGAAGATGTCATTTTCTTTTTGTAAATTTCTAATTTTGAATAGTGATTATTTCTGCATGGTGAAATTATGAGACATTATTATTCTTATTTTGCTTATCTGTATTTTCTAATGTTTTTATAATAATGTCCTTGTAATACAGATGCAGGGTTTCTCAACTTTGACACTATTGACATTTAGGTCCAGATAATTCTTTGCTGTGGGGGGCTGTCTTACATGGAATAGGACATTCAGCAGCATCCCTGCCCTCTAACCACCAGATGCCAGTAGCATCCCCAGTTGTGACAAACAAAAATGTCTTTAGATCTTTCCAAATATCTCCTGGGGGTCAAAACTGCCGCTAGCTGAGAATCACTATGCCAGTACAATAGATGATACTAAAAATAATAATAATAAACACAGTAGTCTGTGCCAGGCATTCCCACTGCTTCAGGAGTATCATCTTGTTGATTCTTTTCAACAATACTTTGAGGTGGGTACTCTTGTAATATCCATTTTACCTATAAGGAAGTGAGAACAAAGAGAGTGGGTAACATGCCCAAGGTCATGAAGAATGTACAGGAGCCCAGATTGCAACTCAGGCAACTCGAGAGCCTGGGCTCATAATACTTTTTCTGTAGCTGCCTCCCACTGAAAGTATTTAGCCGTTTAAATTTATTTCCAGAAAATCTTATAAAATATTTTCAAACACATAACAATACAATAAACATCCATATACTCATCACCTAAATTAATAATTATCAAGATTTTGCCATACTTAGTTCATCTCTCTCTCCTTCCTTCTTCCCTCCTTTCCTTCTTTCTTCTTCTCTATTATATTATTTCATCCCCTATTTCATCTAAAAAATATGGATATAACGCCTATCGCACCTAACAAAGTTAACAATTCTTTGGCATCAATACATATTCAAATTTCTCTGATTATTTCAAAAACATCATTTTGAGTCTTCAAACTGTCCAGCTTTGGACACTGAAGAAGAAGGATGAAGTAGTGCTTCCCTGCAGACTGTGAGTCCTAGAGGGGAGAAGGGGAAGTCATAAAAGCACATTTCATGGGAATGCTCTACCTGGTTTGAGCTGAAAGAGCTTATCAGGGATATGAGTCCTGATGTGAAAGAGAACATGGTTGATGGTTAAAGGTAATTTTAGTAACAGCGGGGAACTGGGGCTAGCCTTCGGAGTTCCTCTACTCAGCTTTCTCAAGGCATAGTTATGATTTCATTTTACTGCTTGTTGAATGACTTTCATTAGCCCATAAAAAACCCTGACTCTTTCTTTCTGTTGTCTTTAAAACACAGTGGAAATTCCTCCTGAGCCCATGGTTAAGAACTGGCCTCCAAGGGGGTGAAGACAGCACAAATTGGTCTTACTTTATTTGAGGGCAGGAGGTTGAAATATGAGCAGGATCCCTTGGAGGCCAGTGGGAATTACTGCTACTCCTTCTCCCCACACTGGTACCTACTGGGCTGGGTTAAGGGTGATAAGCAAGACTCTCCTTGTGTTAGTTTCCAATGGCTGCCGTGACCAATTACCATACAACGTGGTGGCTTAAAACAGCACACATTTATTCTCTTACAGTTATAGAGATCAAAAGTCCAAAATCAATTTCACTGGGCCAAGGTGTTCGCAGGTAAGTAATTTCAGAGGAGAATCCATTCTCTTGCCTTTCTAACTTCTAAAGCTGCCTTTCTCCCACTCCTTGGCTCTGTCTTCAAAGCCAACAGTGTAGAGTTTTGCTTCAGCGGTCACACTGCCTTCTTATTCTGTGTCACATCCCCCTCTGCCTCCTTCTTATAATGACTTGTGATTACATTCAGAGCCTACCAGGACAATCCAAGATAAACTTCCCATCTCATGATCCTTAACTTAACCACATCTGCCAAAGTCCCCTTTGTCATATAAGGGAACATTCACAGGTTTGGGGATTAGGACCTGGATTATCTTCAGGGGCCATTATTCAACCTACCACATTTCTCTTGAGAACAATTCATTCCAAGAGTAACACCAGTTATATTTTATATTTTGAGACTTCAAAGTCTTTTACATGTGTTTTTCATTTGATTATCACAACAGTCCTTCAAGGTAGGCAAGGTTTGGGTTCCCCTAGAAGCAAACCCAGAGTCAGGGAGTTAAATGCATGTAGTTTGTTTGGGAGGTGATCTTAGAAAGCACAGAAAGAGAGTGTTTCATTTCCCCACTCTCTTTCAATAGAGCATGTGGAATCAAGCTGGTTATCACTATCCACCAGGAAACTCAAAGAGATAGTACAGAGACCTCAGTTATTCCAACCAGAGGTTGAAGAAATGAATTTATCCACCAACTCCCCACACATCCTTCATCATAGGCTGCTTTGGGGGCATTAACTCTCTGGCACTTCCAGCCTTCCTTGCTCTTGAAGCCAGTGTTCTCCCAAGGCCCGAAGACCTCAGAATCACAAGTGTCTTCCGCAAGCAGCCTCAGTGGGCAGGTAAATAAATACTCAGGGGTTTGGTCGGGGAACTAGCACTGTGCGAGGATCCCCATTTACACATGAGGCTCATTTAATTCTTTCACCAAACATGTACTGAGTGCTCGCTCACTCTGGGTAAGACAGTGCGCCAGGTGCTGGAGCTCACGCACGAATGAAGCCTCCTTGCACTTGAGAAACTCACAGTGTGTACAGATATGTAAAGAGACAAATGATCACACACTATGGTAAATGCTGTGCCAGAATTATAAGCGCTTGTGTCTGGCACATAGAGTTTGCAATAAAAATCCATTTTTAAAAGAAAAGTATCATAAAGTACAGAAGATCTCTGTCTGGAGGACAAATGTCCCCCTCCATCATTAGAGCCAGATGCCCAAAAAGGGCACTAAGATAAAACAGGGTAAAATACCAAGTGACTGGGCCAAGGTCACGTAGCCTATGAAGAGCAGAGCAAGGTGTTGAAGAGCAGGACAAGAATCCACATTTTCTAAAACCCAGAAAATAACTAGCTTTGGCCAGATGTGAAGAAACTGAACGCTTGTGCATTGCTGGTGGGAATGTAAAATGGTGCAGTCACTGTGAACATCCTTGTGGAAAACGGTATGGAGGTTCCTCGGACTATCAAACCTGGAATTATTCTATGATCCAGCACCTCCACTTTTGGGTATATACCCAATAGAATTGAAAGCAGAGACTGAAAGAGATATTTGTACACTCATGTTCATAGCACTATTATCCCTGATAGTCAAAAGGTAGAAGCAATCCAAGTGTCCATCAACAGAGAAATTAATAAACAAATAGTGGTGTATACATATACACATACATACACACACATGGAATATCATTCGGCCTTAAAAAGCGATGAAATTCTGGTATTTGTGTGAAGATATCACACTAAGTGAAATGAATCTAATGCAAAAGAACAAATGTTCTACAATTCCACTTATATGAGGGACCTCAAATAGTCAAATTCATCAAGACAGCAAGTAGAATAGTGGCTGCCAGGGCGGAGGAAGTAGGGAATGGAGAGCTGTTGTTTAATTGGTACGGAATCTCAGTTTGGGAAGATGAAAAAGATCTAGAGCGGATGGTGGTGATGACTGCACGGCAATGTGAATGTAATTAGTGCCAGCAAACTGTACACTTAAAAGTGATTAAAATGCTAAATTTTATGTTATATGTATTTTACCACAAAAAAAAAAAACTCTTAAAAAAAAAGAATCCACCTTTTCTGACTCCTACACCAGGATGTCTCTCACCCCCACAGTCTCTAGGAGATAAAACCTAGCACCTATTGCAATGTCCAGTAGATAATAGGTCCCCAATGTCCTCATGTAATGACAACTAATCATGTGGTTGCCCATGAGAAAGTAAAGTATAACCCATTTCAGGAATGATAAGGTCTTTTTCTTAAGGGGAAAAAGTCTACAATTTTGGTGAAATTCTTGCTGCTAGAAAATCAAATGGTCTGAATTTACTTGTGTTTTCTCAGGTCCTGCCAGTTTCTTCTCCAGTGCTTGGAGTGTCCTTCAAGGAAAGAACAGTGGAAGAGGCTGTCTGACCTTGTACTGTGTGTGGGTCAGCGGTCTCCAGTTGGATTCACACATTCCAGGGCTTACTCCAGCTAATAGCTGGTGTGCAAGAAGAAAAGACTAGGAATGGGTTTACATTTATCTTTCAAAATTAGGGCTCAAGCTTTACTACTGGTAAAAAATGGATTGACACCAGGGTTTCCTCAGAGTCATGTGTTGGGTACAAGTGTGAGCTACCCAGAAAGGGAGAATGGAAAGTTCCACTCCTTTTTTTCACTTTTTCTTTATTGTAAGACATTGTAGTTAATGCATGCCCAGTTAAAGGGATATATGTGTTGTATTATACAATTTTTTTCAAACTAACCTCACAAAACGGACAAGAGGCTAAAAAGCATTCCTACAAAAAAACAAACCCCTAATATTGATGATAATAGCAAGGATGCGAGCCTAAGTGAATAAGATAATGACGGAGCTGATGCTTCTACTCCCAGTACAGCGCTTTGTCAGCCACACTAGGAGGTAAAAACAACGATGTGCTAATCAGCTCTGTTGAGAGGACAGCGTCATTCTGAAATGATTGACCTTCTCTGAAATGATCAACACTCTCTGAAATGTGGATGTACGGCCACCACCATAAACACTGAAATATGGATTGTGCCTTTGCGTTGTGACAGAACGAAGTCATCACAGTTAGCAAGACATTTTAAAACATTGTCTATTTTATCTTCATTGTATCTTTTTATTTTCTATTTCATGTATTTTTAATGCATAATATATTAGTATGAAGAAGGCGATGAAAAAATTTGGAAATCACTTGTCTTGATTACCATGTTGCTACATACAATTTATTAGCCCAGCGCTTTGTTTCTGATAGTGGCACCATGGGGCATAGTGGGAAGTTAATAAATAAGCACTAAATTAATGAGAACCATAATATAGTAGGACAAGTTTAGGAACATAGAAATCAAACAAATGAGTTAGAGGAATGAGGTTAATGAGAACAAGAGGCTCAGCTGCAATCAGGCTCAGCAGGTGCCTGCACAGGAGAGAACAACTGACATGTGAGTATTTGAATAATATCAAGGATCCCAACCAGGTTTCCTCTGTAGTTTACACAAAAATCAACTGGTAACCTACATGGATAAAACTTAAAAGACTGATAATACCAAGTGCTGACAACGATGTGGAATAGCTGAAATGCCCATACCCTACAGGTGAGAATATAAATTGGATAACTGCTTTGGGAAAGTGATGATATCTACTAAAGCCAAAGAGACGCATAACTAGGACCAGGGAATTCCTCTCCTAGACACATACACAACAGAAATGTAAAAAACAATACTATGTACAATAGTCCAAAATTGGAAACAACCCATAAAAGCATCAACAGTAGAATGAATAAGTACATTGTTATAATTAATACAATGAGAATGAAGAAACTACTTGTATATGCCACAACCTATATGAATATCAGAAGCACAACACTGAGCCAAAAATGCCCGACCAAAGAGTACTGATGGTAAGCAAGGCTGCGCCAAGCCACGTAGATTCGTAAGACAAAAGGAAACACCAGTAAAACTGGTTGTCATTATTAATTTCACATGTCGACTTGACTAGGCCACGATATCCAAACAGTTGATCAAACATTATTCTAGGTGTTTCTGTGAAGGTATTTTTTATGATGAGATTATTATTTAAATCAGCAGACTTTCGGTAAAGACATCAGCATATAGGAATGATTCCATAAATGACAGCCATCGTAAAAATTGAATAGACCATGTCTAAAAATGATTCTTGAATGAAATACATTCTGTAGCTAGGAAAATACGTATACCGATGAGATGTTTCCCCTTCCCCTGAAATTTCGCAAACCTAGCAACTGTCAATCACGCAGTTAGAGGATCTTAGCCTCCCCTGTTCTATCTTGTGCTGAGGAAGACAGGCCATTCTTTGTGCAATGTTCAAGGCAAAGGAAAACCTGAGGTGCACAAAAGGACTTTGAGCTGAGAGCAGGATTCGGATCCCTAATGTTCTCAAAAAGTCCACACTCTAGTCAATGTCAGAACAAAAGCGACTTTGTGCAATGCAAACAAAGTGCCCCACATGTCTTTTAAAGAGGAATTTACATGGCGTAAATGGTTGGCTTCTCAATGGTGCATCAAAACAGGTGTAGACAGAGAAAAGAAAGAAAAGGAAAATGAGGAGATTGAGAAAAAGAAAGAGAAAGAAAAGGAGGAAGAAAAGGGAATATAGTATCAGACATGTATTTTAGGGAAAATCCTTAAGGAATCCAGCTTCCTTAAGGTGTTATTGGGCTTCAGCTCATCTGCTTCCCAAACCTGAAAGTGTTTCTGTAATGGCTAATTTTATGTGTCAATTTGACTAGGCTACAGGACCCATATATTTTATCAAACATGTATAAATATTGCTGTGAAGGTATTTTTGGATTAGATCAACATTTAACTCTGTAAATGTTGAGTAAAGCAGACTGTTGTCCATGGTGTGGGTGGGCCTTGACAAATCAGTTGAAAGCCTTAATGGGAAAAGAGCGACCTCCCCAGAAGAAGAGGACTCTGCCAGCACACCACCTCTAGTCTCCAGCCTGTCAGACTATCATGCAGATCTCGGACTTGCCACATCTTCACAACCACATGAGCCAGTGCACACACGTGCACACACACACACACTCTCTCAATTGGTTCTGATTCCCTGGAAAATCTAACACACTGATCCTGTCTTTATTTAAATTTTATTTTATTCATCATGAATTTTTTAATTAATTTTGAGTTTTAAAGATATTATTTTTTTAAATTATTGAGGAGCTTTTTTTTTTTTGGCACCACCTTGAATTTTACACCTGAGGCTAGTGCCTCACTTGCCTTAGGCTGGTTCCTAGTCTGATAACTTGCCATTGGTTCCAGCTCTTCATAAAGTCAAATAGCAGGCAGGAGCAATCCATGCTGCTGGAAGTCAAGATCATGGTTCCTTGGAGTGGGTGGGGGAGGAGTGACATAAGGGGCTCAAGGGAGTCACTGAAATGTTCTCCTTCCTGATGTGGGTGCTGGTTAAATGGGCATGTTCTCTGTGAAAATTCACTCAAATGTACACTTATGATTTGTGCTCATTTTTCTGTTTATATGATACTTCAGTAAAAAGTTAATGTAAAAATTAGTGTCCCCTCTGCCCATTCCATTATCTCTTCTAAATTGGCAATAAAAATGTACAGCCTAATTTGGAGGCATCACTTTCAGAGAAATGCCTGTTTTGCCCAAGATTCTTTGTGTTTCGAAGAGGAAAAAACCATTCACACTAACTACATGGAAAGGGGCATTATTGAAAGGATACTGGGAAATAACTGTCATCGATCTGAAGGGCAGGAAGGACTCCTGTCCTTCATGTGAATCTGGACATTGGCAAGATTTATGATTGGCTTGTGCCTCACACTGATTATGACATATTATGCAAATATCTATTTCAATCATTTTATGAAAAGGACCATATAACAAGCATTGTGCTAGGAACTTCACAGTTATTTAGTCCTCATGCTGTTCCCTCACATACTGGGTAGTAATATTCTTATTTTACAGATGAGTCAGCTGATTCTCAGAGAGATTAAGTCACTTTCCCAGGCATACACAGCTAATTTAAGTGGGAAAGGCCTCAATGTCAAAGTTCTTTCCACCAAGGCAGTGTTTTGAAAGAATATACCCCATACCCTATTCTCTTCCTCACTATTCCCTGCACCCCCTCCCCCCGCATCTACCCTAAATGGGCAGCCTGTTGACGAAGTCCAGCCAAAGTCAGTCTTGCCAGAGAATCAGTCACCTGCTGCCGTGGGAAGAAGACTGGTTCTCTGCACCAGCTTCAGCAAGGAAGGAGAGAAGAGCCCAAAGCTGGGACTGCAAGGCGGGCTGGTCAGCCTGACCTACCCAGTCGAGGTTCCTCCTTCTCCTAGTGAGCTAGGTCTCGCGTGCAAAGTGTGTGGATGGGGACCCTAGGGCTGAGAGCCCTTCTCCCTTGACCCAGCAGGTCTGGCTGGCACCACGGCCGTGTTGGAGTGTGATCCGGGCTCCAAGAGCACCCCCGTCCCCCGAATCCGAAGCTGGAAGACCTGAGCGAATGGCTCTGATGACTCCACCCCAGGCTGAGCAAAACCTGGCGCCCACCCCTCCCCACTAATTCGGCCTGTGCGCTCAGGGAGTGCAGCCCGCTCCACTGCTAGAGAGCTTTTGAGCGCAGCTCGCTGCTGCCCTAGCCAGAACCGAGAGCCGTCCGTCCGCCAGCCGGGGAACCTGGGCGTGTGCAGCCCTCCCAGCCCCAGGAGCCTCGAGGTTGAGAGACCAGCAGTCGGAGAAACTCCTGGGAGCCGCTATCAGTCGGGTCGGATCACTTCGATTTGTAACTAAAGAGGGGTCCAGGTCCCCGACAGACATCTCCAGCTGTCACCTCTGGCCCTCTGACCCCCGACTCGGAGCCTGGGCTGCCCCACGGGCAAGTCCACCGGAGTTTCGGTCCCTGGCCAGCGACAGCCTTGCACCCCAGACACTCCCCAGGCACGGAAGCGGGCCCAGCCTCCCTGCTCAGCCCTTCTGGGCTGCTCTGAGCACCCGGACTGGACTCTGGGCAGCCCCTTCCGCGCCGTGGCCTCCCTCGGGGTCTGCTCGCCTCGCGCCCCCACGCGTCCTTCTTTGTTTCTGAGCCTGCTCTGAAAGTGATGTAACGAGGAGGACAGGCTCGCGCCGCTCTCCCTCTTTCCCAGACTGAGTCCTTTCTCCCTCCCGCACTCGGTGATCGCGCACAGAGCCGCGGCTGAGCTTCCAGACCGCGACGGGCACTGTTGGGAAAGACGGGCTCCCACGTCCCACCTCCTGGACGCAGAGCCAGTAGGAAAAGTCAGGCTTCCCTTCCAGAAACAAGGGAGAGAGTCGAGGGACAGCTGCTGTGGAGGTGTCTAAGGAGACTCAGACTGGCTTCTTTCCCTGCCCCCAGGAGACGGGAGGAAACCTCAGGTACTACTTGGACCCCCGCCGGTGGGCGTTTATATGAGAGACAGAGGTTAAAATAGTAAAGAGACAGACAGACAAAGAGCAACAGAAACAGGGGCGGGGGAGACAGAGAAAGAGGGGCAGAGACTAAGAACATCAGACAAGATTAAGAGACAAGAGTAAGAGAGTCAGAGTTGGTGGATGGGAAATTCACTTGGATTTTTTTTTTTTTTTTACACACTGCGGTTTCTCTGACGGAAGACAGTAAAGCTAAAGCTTGGCCAGCAAGAAGCTCCCAACCTGGATGGAATGAAAGATGCGGCCTGATGACATTAACCCGAGGACTGGGCTGGTGGTGGCCCTGGTCAGTGTCTTCCTGGTCTTTGGCTTCATGTTCACTGTCTCTGGGATGAAAGGAGAGACCCTGGGAAACATACCCCTCCTGGCCATCGGGCCAGCCATTTGCCTACCAGGTATTGCGGCCATTGCCCTGGCCAGGAAAACTGAGGGGTGCACCAAGTGGCCTGAAAATGAGCTACTGTGGGTCCGAAAGTTGCCCTGCTTCCGGAAACCCAAGGACAAGGAGGTGGTGGAACTGCTGAGGACCCCTTCGGACCTGGAGTCAGGCAAGGGAAGCTCAGATGAGCTGGCTAAGAAGGCGGGCTTCAGGGGGAGGCCTCCCCTCCAGCCACAGGCTGAGGTAAGCTCCATCACTACCCCCACCCCCACGGAAGAAGGAGAATGCCAGAGCCTGGTCCAGAGTGGGCATCACGAAGAGACGTCCAGACACCTGGATGGCTACTGTCCCTCAGGCAGTTCCCTCGCCTACAGTGCCTTGGATGCCAAGTGCTCAGCCTGGGATAGGTCCGAGTGCCCCGAGCCCGAGGACAGCATCTACTTTGTGCCCCAGGACAGTATCATCGTTTGCTCCTACAAACAGAACAGTCCCTTTGACAGATACTGTTGTTACATCAATCAGAGCCAAGGCAGGTGGGACCACGAAACCATAGTCTAAGCTTTGCACACAAGAGTTGCTGTGTTGATAGAAACATGACTACACTCAGCTCCCCGTGGAAGGAAACGGCCTTGCTCCAACAGCTTTCACACTGTTAGAAATCGACCTGGTATGTGATGGATGTGCAAACCTCCGGTGCCTGAGAGCCATGTAAATAGGCATGTTGGGGACACATTGTAGGGAAGGGTGAGGAGTGTTAAGGACACTGGAAGAGGCAGTGGGTAGGAGAGGAAGCAGTACTAATTGCTTTTTAACAATTTAAACTATGCTGGATGTTTTGTAAATAACCCAAAAAGTGCCACTCAGTACCTGCTGAAAGCAAGGTAAATCTTGAGTGGGCTGCAGAAACCAGGCATGAAATGATACTTGGGCTATCCACAGGGACACTGAGCTGCTTTAGGTCTGAAGAAATGGAAAGAAAAAAATGTAATGCTTTGTTATAAGAAAAGATTTTTATCTGTTGAAAGCTCTTCACACTTAGTATTTGCTGAAAGAAAACAAGTCAGGAGAGAATAGCTACATCTCTCCTTAGGATGGTTTCTGGAGGAAGGGAAGTTAAAGACAGTTGAATTATGTAATTGAGTTTGATATCATCCTCTGACGAGATCAGAAATTTAATAAAGTAAAATAAATGTGACCAGCTATGTGAAAAACTAATGTTTTTAGACAGCTAAGTTACTTATTAAACTCTTCACTTAAAGTGATTTACTGGGTCTTTATCTGAAGTGTTTTCTAACATGTACTATCATTCATGTATAATTTTTTCATCAGGTGCAAAATGACTTGATGTAATATTTTCATAGATTAGAACTTGTTTTCATCAAATCAAAATGATTTTACATATGTATGCAAGTGTCTTTAATATTTTGGGGAGACAGGTACTCGTAATTACTATTCCTATAAGCCTTTTAATATCTGAAGACTATGAAGTCAATACCTTAGTCTGGAACTTTATGCAGAATTTACATGGAATGCAATGATCAAACTTCTGGAAATGTCAGAAATGTCATTATTTGTACATTTGTTCAGCATTCCCAAAGACTGTAAATGCCAATGAAATGAGAGTTAATCTGCCAGATTTAACTAAAGCCCAGTTTTTATTGAGTTCATCTGATCGGTGAACTTTACATGGCAAAGGCCTGCTCTATTTCATGTTTAATTTTTTGCTGTTGAGGAAAAAAATTACAATGGGACTCTAAAATGTGTTTCTTCTTTCACTTATTCAACTGTAATAGACAAGAGGTCAATCAGCCAGAATACTACTGGATTCCTGTTGAAGAGAAATATTGAATTATGCATAGAAATGGTATATATTTCATCCTGAAGATCAGAATAATTTTGCATCCTTCAAAGAATAATGACTTATTTTTAATTATCAGGTAGTCTCAGCCACCTTCCCAAAAGTAGAATTGAGGACAAAAATTTGGGGTATACCTCTCTTGTGTATTTCAAGTTCAACTCTGTAATTCTCTAAGTACAGCAATTATTGTTATTTTAAGAATTATGCCCTTAAAAATTACAATTTTCTACTCAAATACAATGTCAAAAGCATGTAATTGTTTTTCAGTAGGGCTTAAATATCGTAAAATATCATAAAAATGGGCAAATTTTATCTTCTCACATCTCAGTTCCCTGAAAAGGGAGGAGTGGAACTGATTTATAGTAGATTATCTCTTCATTCATTCCCAGTCTGAATATTCCATGGCATTTTGTCAAAGGCATTTTATATATTGCCAGGAAATAAGTTACAGCAAAATGCAGGCCAAAGTTATGCAATTCATGGTAACAATTATGTGACATGGATTGAATTCTTGCTACTACTAAAAAGAATTTTGTAGATGTGTGAAAGCAGATGTGTTTTATTACCAAATATTTTTTTATTCAGCTAAATACGTTTCTGGGAATAAAATGAAGATATGCAGATGCAGAGTAAAATATTTTTGAGGAGAATTTTTTAGATATTGGAGCCCCAAATAATCTAATGCATACCCTTACACTGTATGTAATTTACTCTGGACTTGGCATGAAGGGAAAATAATTCCTAGAATCACAATACCTCTTGATCATTCTCATGCATTTTGAAAGAGGGAGATCATATTTTTATGAAGGTGAAAATTATTAGATAACTCTTAGGAATAAGAATTTCCCCTAATTCGTTCGCCACTGTGGACAGCTTCAGAGGTGGGCAGATAAGCAAGGCTTCAGAAAGAAATGTTCAGAGGCTCAGCAAATCTTATACAGGACTTGAAAAGAGATGCTTCTATTGTCAGCTGTAGTCTGGGGTTTGGAAAACTTACTTTCTGATTTCTTGAAACCATCTCAAACTCCTTCATATCACACACACACACACACACACACACACACACACACACACACACTGTCTCTCTCCAATTTCCAAATCCAAGTCATCTACTAGTTTAAAGATGTCAGGTATTTTATCACATCTTCAAGTTCTATTTCAGAAGAAACTTACTTCAAGTTTCTTCTTCTCTTCACCTATTTAAGATACTTAAAGGCACCTAAATGTGTGTTTGAAGGAATTTTCTACAGTGCTAAAGTAATGGTTTGTAAATGCTGTGCTGGGAGGCTTCACTTTGACCAGGAAGAATAAAATGTGTGATTGTGAGTGTGACTTTTTCTTAACGTCTTATGTTAAACAACCCTCTCCTAACATGGCACAAGCGAGCCTCATGCCCCAAATCACCGCCATTCTTTTGAACAGAGGTGGAAGAGAAGGAAAACCAGGAGGGAAAGTGCCTGAGCCAGCTAGAGAACAGAGGAGCTCACTCACAGTTCCAGCAAATTGTTAATATTAACGTAACAGACATGAGAATTGCTTCTGATTTAAGAGCTTTCAGACAGACATAAATTTGTGTCAGCATTAGTTATTTTTTTATTTGCTGTTAATTCAAATAGTCATTTCAACTTAATATTAAATAGGTATTTTATTTTTAAAATTTTCTCTGTTGGATTTCTCCTGCTCAATATTGCCATTTATCATGCATATGTTTGTTTGTTTGTTTCCTAAACTGTTTCTTGATGCTGAAGTGTGAATTCAGCCAGGATACCCAAGCTGGAGCATATTTAGACAACTGTTTCAAGACTTAGTTTCTATTGCAGTTATCATATTCAACAAAATCCAGATATAGTCAAGTTCTGGCCTTCTTCCAAATCCTACTAACCAGGTCCTTCAAAAATGCTTTCAATACTATGGATCTTAATATCCATTGAGTGAACAATTGTGGGAAGAAAGATTTATTCTTTTAAATGCTTTTCCCTTTTGTAATATCCAATGTTTATTTTTTTTATTGGATGACTTCACTGTCACTATTCTTTTATAACATTAAAAAATATTTTTGAAAACCCAAAGTTCTGCTACCCTAACAGAACTATCGAATTTCCATTTTAGCATATTATCTCCCAGGCCTCTTCCATGTGCTTACGTACTTTATGTACTATGATCATGAGTTTTTCTTTAATTATTAATTATACCCTACTATATTTTCACATTTCTATTCAGTGTTCCTAATTATCATGTAACAATTGTGCAATGTGCTGTTTTGCAATGCACCATAATTTGCTATGCCATACATTATTACTAGCCAGACACCATGCTTTATGGGTGATTTTATTATTACTATTTTCTGTTGTTGGTAACACAGCTACATTATTTGCTGTTTGCCCAGAGCGGTGCAGATTTACAATTGAAAACCTGTATTGTGATAGATGAGATTGAGGTGACAGAAATGTGTAAATGGATAAAACATGCAATATTGTTGGTTTTCTCTTCACTCATGTAGATGCAAGACGTAGGGTAAGAAACAAAATAATGCTTCTTCAAAGAAGTCCCCCACTGGGACCAGAGACAATATTTTTAAGAGTAAGATGAGACATTTTCCCAGTTAAGATACCATGAGTTTGTGTCTCAAAATCAGATTACATTGGTGTCAACCTTCAAGAGCGTAATGCTGAACAAGCAAATGAAAAACAGAAGTAAATGATAATAATTACTTTGTAATATTTTGAAAGCAATTTCTTAAAGTATCTCACTATAGATTTTCTAATATATATGTATGTATATTATTATCTATTAGAAACTTACAAATGAACTACAATTTCAGGAATTCAATAGCCTCTACCCATGGGTTTTCTATGTTTCAGCTCCTCACTGGAAAAATTAAACTGAAGATGGAGATGTGGACCAATGCTTGGTTCAACCAAATGTCTCAGTAAAGGAATGGATTCTACTCAGGCTCTTGTCCAGATAACACACAATCCTGCAAACACAGTTAAGTCAGAGATCACGTCCTTGACTCATCACTGCCTGTTGCAGGGTCCTCACTCTGTGGACACCCAAAAGAAAGAAGTTTATACGTGATTCTGTCCAGATACACAAAGAGGTGGGCAGTGCAGTTAATCTCCACAACCTTTCCAAGATATTCCTGGACCAGACCCTTGTTAGAGATTCTTTATTTTTTCCCACACTCCTCCTCCTGACCTTATGTTAGAGCCAGTGAACTTTGTATCCTCAGTGACAGCACAAGGCTTCGCATGCTTTATAAAAACATGGAGTTACAAAACAGACTAGTAACGAAATAGGATGTAAAGCTACTAAATATCTTTTACGCTATTCTTTAACAAGTCCATCCCTAGAAAATTAAATATAACAAAATTTTTGCAATTACTTTCTTATTTTTCAGAGTAATGAACCCTTCTCTATGAGACAGATAGCTGTTCAGTCTGAGGCAAGACCACTTTTGTTTAGAAGAATTAGGCTTTTGAAAATCATCTGCCTGTAATTCAACAGGAAACTATGAACAATTACCTTCTGTGCACGTGATGAGACCATCGCGCCTGCTCAAAAGAGCCCACCGGCCCCTACACGCTTCCTTCCCACCGCCCGTCCTCCACGGGAGCGTCTTGCCTGTTCAGGATTGTGCGCTGCAGCCGATCACCCTGCACCTCGCCCAACCATTTTCTCTTCCTCGCATGCGTACTGTCTTCACCCCTCTACTGTTTAATACCCTAGCATTCTTCAAGGGGCAGCTGCCACATCTTCCACAATCTTAGATTTTCCTACTCAGAACTAATGCTTCTGTTGCTCAGGGATTGGACATCTTCACCACCACCACTGCACATATTAGCTGAGTATGTGTCTGTCTTTCCAACTACCGCATGAGGTCTCTGAGGGCAGGGGCCACATTTTATTCATCATCCCACTCCACCCTCCTTTCCCCACCTGAAACCCCCCCAACACACACACACATGCATACACACTCTCACACTCTTCCATGCTCGGTGAAAACACTAAATTGGACCATTTGGGTCATCCTCAAAGCCTACTCACTTCCCCCTTCTAACAGGAAAAGAAAACTCTGCCTTGTTGATGTGAATTAAATGAAATTGAATATAGCCAACAATGATGTGGTTTAAAGGAGGCTTCTGTGGTTTGGGACCCTAACTGTTATTTAGCATATTGTTTCTCTGAGGAAAGCACATCTTATATAACAAGGAGAAGAAAGAGATGATCCTTTTCGGGACATTTCCTCTCCCCTCCAAGACTGACCTAACTCCAACTCCCTGCTTCCCTCTGTGAGTCAGTGGCCGTAATGCACATGCGACAAGAACTGGTGGTTCTCAGAGCAAGGAGCACTCGACAACTAAGCTTTTGAATTCCTGACTAAGGAAAATGTGAATCCATATATTTAGGTTAACCCTGTAAGTAGGTCAACAAAATATAATCCCCCAGCTTTGACTATCGTCCCTCTATTGCACTTCCACCCAGTAGTTCTTAACAGGACTCTCAAGGCCACCTGGGTATTCTCTGGGGTTAGTTTTCAGGCACCAAGTGGCTGACTCTCACCCTCCCAACCCCCACGGAACTCTCCTTCTCTTTAAAGGCTGTGGGATGCTCAGAGGCTATGGTTTGTGGTTCAGAGAAGCCCTGGCTTGTCCTGGAACAAGATGATGGCATTGTTCAGCAAGTCCCTTGAGCAGAACTTGAGGCTAGTCTTAATAACTTCCAACCCATATAATTTGTCCTGTGAACTTCCCAAACTATCTGCCTGGGCAAAGGTGGAATTTAATCTGAGACACTTTTTTTTCTTGACCATGGCAAATATCAGGTTCTCCTTTAACAGCAGCAAGAAGGACCTCCTTGGAGTGTAAGTGGGAAAGCAGGTAGCAAAGGCAGAGAATGTATGGCACAAGGAAAAGGGCAAGCACAAGGAAAAGGGCCACCAATTCCTCATTAAGCCAGTCACTGTTGTGGTATCATTCCCCCACCTCCGATCCCCCGATATCGCTACTTACTTCTCAACTCCACCTTAGCAGCAAATGCTAGAAAATGGACTAAGAGGTTAAACCCAAGAAAAAATGTTTTTAAAATGTAAAGAGTAAAAACAAGAATGCTAGAGAATTTAGATAAAATTTTTAAGGGCTAAGAAATAAATGCTCTTAATTTAAGAGTGTTTCCAATAAGGGCAAAATTTAACTAAAAATATCCTGCTGGATAGAGTTAAAAGGAATATAAGATAGTATCCAGTAAATAAGATTGAATACATTAGAAAATTATTCAATAATAGACTAAAAAGTACAATAAAAGCTAGGAAGTTAAAGGAGGATAAAGTGAATAATATTAAAGTATTCAAAATGTAAAGATAGTAAAATGAAATAAATTTAAATGTATAAATTCAACCCAAAATTCCCATCGAAAGAAGAATGGAGTGTCAGACATGAGCAGAGATACCAAGTTCAGTACCAAGGCCCCAACAACATGTGCTCAGCTGAGGCCAGGGCAGACAAGGACCAGGGCTGGGCTCAGGTCCCATCCCAGGCAGGATTTTTCCAAAGCAAGTCCTCACCCTTCAAGTCACAAAAATACAGACCCCTGAACTGCTACTCGCCCACAAGCCCGAGCTCCCTCCGAAGTTCACATCTCACTCTCCCAGCATTAGAGTAGAAGCAGCACATCTGGGGGCAATGAGCAGTCACGGCCTTGGACATGCCTTGCCAGGTCTCTGTCCTCCTCAATTCCCTTTCCACAAGCCAGCCCGGCATCCATTCCTTCACTCGGCAAGTCCTGGTTAAGGAGTAGGGATGAGTCAGGTGCTATGCTGGGCCCAGGACATCATGGTGAACAGACAGACCATGCTGCTCTTGTTTTCACGAAGCTCACAGCCTAGCAGGAGAGGCTGATGCGTAAACAAGGGTGTCAAAGGTTGAGATAAGGATCTTACAGCAGCATCTAACCCTCACCTTGTTGGGGGAGGGTGGTGAGCAGGAAAGGTGTCTAAAAGGGTTCTTAGATTTCAGTGTGGGAGGGGAGTCCCATACATCTAAGCAATTCTCTAACACCAGTTAAGTGCTCTATAATTCAACTCAATTCTGACACGATGTACTCGAAGGTAGTGTCCGATCCCACCAGGCAAGTGCTCAGTCTTGAAAAACTGTCCCCCTCACTTCAGATGCCAGTTGCAAACTTACGTTATCACCTGTGCTTCTGACAGACCAGCTATAGATTGGATGTTCTAGTGATCCCCTCTCCTTCTTGGATTCAATTAATTTGCTAGATTGTCTCACAGAGCTCAGAAAAACATTTTACTTACTAGATCACTGGTTTATTATAAAAAGATACAACTCAGGAACAGCCACGCGGAAAAGATGCACAGGGCAAGGTGTGGGAAAGGGGTGCGGAGCCTCCATGCCCTCTCAAGAGCGTGCTACTCTGCCAGAACCTCCACGTGCTCACCAACCTGGAAGCTGTCCGAACCACGTCCTTTTGGGTTTCTAGGGAGGCTTCATTACATAAAAACGACTGATTAAATCATTAGCCATTGGTGACTGAACTCAATCTCCAGCCCGCTCTCCCCTCCCCTGGGGTAAGGGAGGTGAGACTGGACATTCTAACCCTCTAATCACAAGGTTGGTTTCCCAGGAAACTACATCCCATTCCTAGGTGACCTAGGGGCTTTCTAGAAATCACCTCATTAACATAAAAATGATACTCATCATTTAGGAAATTTCAAGGGTTTTAGGAGCACTATGTCAGAAACAAGATAAGGAACAAATATATATTTCTTATTATAAATCACAATATCACTGCCATAGAGGAAAAGGTCTGATATAAGACTAAAGAATGTATAGGAGATAGCTGGCTAAATAAAAGAGAGTTTTCTGAGCCAAGAAAACAATATATAGGAAAACCATGAGTGGGGAGAGAGAGAGAACAATAACATGTTTTTCTGAAGAAATGCGAAGATTCGCCAGATGCTGGAGAGGAGGCTGCATAGGGAAAGCTCAGGTCACGGGCTTGGGCCTCTCCTCCCTGATGTGTAAGCTTTGCTGGTCCAAGAGACTCTGTACCGGACCATCAGAAATAGAAGTTTATAGATAATTCCATTGGACTCTTACTCCACAGAGAAAGAAGCCCTCACCAGCCTGCATATCTCAAGCACAACATAAGAAATGAAGATTAGACTCACCTTAACCAGGGCTTTAGGTTCAACTGAATTCTATTGTAAGAATAATTCATTCGACAAGCAACTGTTTGGTTTGGTTTGGTTTGGTTTGGTTTGGTTACAAGAGTGAATTCCTTTCCACCTGGGGACGAATGACTAATCAGACTAAGCAGTCCCCTTTCCAAAGAGTTGTTTTGCTGTTGCATGTACTGAAATAACTCGGAGAGCTTAAATGAAAATATCTGATATAAAACCAGCTTCTGGAAATCACCGTCTCTCTGATACTTGTAATTATTCAGGTTGATACATGACATACAAGAAGGGGACTGAGTGTGCAGCATTCCTACAGGGCTTCCCTTAGGACAAGCATTCAATGAAATATATTTTGTGAAAACTTATCCCTAAATCCCTAAATCTACAAGCACCAATCATGACTAAGAAGCCAAATCTCCAGAAATCAGAAAGAATGAAGAGTCATAGGAAAGAGTGCAAAGTTACATAATCCCCAGAATTGCCCTCACGTGCTTGGCCCTTGCTGTTTACACAAGAGGAGCCTCCCAACAAACCGCTCTTCCCCAACAGCAGGGAAAATGTGGGTGATTGGGGCAAAGGTGTATCTGCCAGATACATATTTTGCCTCTAGATGTTAACTTCTCAGTTTTCTGGCTTGACCCAAAAAGTTGTCAGGTCCTGCCTTCAACTCAGGAATTGAATTGGTCACCGGATACCAAGAAATTGGTGAGGAGACTTTACAGAATTCGAAGAAGCCTTATATGCAGCAGTAGTGTGTTATGGACCCAGAAACCCAATGGATATTATAATCTCTGCCTTCCTTAGTCTCACTCCATAAAACCTTGAACCAGCATTCTCAGCCTCACCCAAGACCTGAGCAAGTATCATCAAAGTAGGCCAGTGGTTCTCAAACTCTAGCATACATCATGTTAAAACACAGATTGCTGGGACCCACCACCAGAGTTTCTGATTCAGTGGAATTTACATTTCTGAGAAATTCTTAGGTGATGCCAAAGATGCTGATCCTGATTCCTTCCTCACTATTACCTGGGCTTTCAGTTGGGTTTTTTTTTTTAATATATTTTATTGATTATGCTATTACAGTTATCCCATTTCTCCCCCATCATTCCCCTCCCCCCTGCACACCCCTTCCCACCCACATTCCCCCCTTTAGTTCATGTCCATGTGTCATAAGTTCTTTAGTTTCTACTTTTCCCACACTATTCTTGCCCTCCCCCTGTCTATTTTCTACCCACTGTCTATGCTACTTATTCTCTGTACCTTTTCCCCCTCTCTCCTCCTCCCACTCCCCTGTTGCTAACCCTCCATGAGATCTCCATTTCTGTGTTTCTGCTCCTGTTCTAGTTGCTTGCTTGGTTTGCTTTTGTTTTAGGTGTGGGGGTTAATATCTGTGAGTTTGCTGTCTTTTTACTGTCATATTTTCATCTTCTTTTTCTTAGATAAGTTCCTTTAACATTTCATATAATAAGGGCTTGGTGATGAGGAACTCCTTGAATTTGACCTTATCTGAGAAACACTTTATCTTCCCTTCCATTCTAAATGAAAGCTTTGCTGGATATGGCAATCTTGGATGTAGGTCCTTGATTTACATGACTTGAAATACCTCTTTCCAGCCCCTTCTTGCCTGTAAGGTCTCTTTTGAGAAATCAGCTGACAGTCTGATGGGAACTCCTTTGTAGGTGACTGCCCCCTTCTCTCTTGCTGCTTCTAGAATTCTGTCCTTCATTTGAATCTTGGCTAATGTAATTCTGATGTGCCATGCTGTGTTCCTTCTTGGGTCCAACTTCTTTGGGACTCTCTGAGCTTCCTGGACTTCCTGGAAGTCTATTCCCTTTGTCAGATTGGGGGAGTTCTCCTTTATTATTTGTTCAGATAAGTTTTCCACTTGTTGCTCTTCCTCTTCCCCTTCTGGTACCCCTATAATTCAGATGTTGGGATGTTTAAAGATGTCCCAGAGGTTCCTAAGCCTCTCCTCATTTTTTTTGAATTCTTGTTTCTTCATTCTTTTCTCTTTGTTTGTTTCTTTCTTCCTTCTGGTCCACTCCATTGATCTGAGTTCCAGTTTTCCTCCCATCACTATTGGTTCCCTGTGCATTTTCCTTCATTTCACTTATTGTAGCCTTTATTTGTTCATCTAATTTGCCACCAAAATCAACCAATTCCATGAGCATCCTGATCACCAGTGCTTTGAACTGTGCATCTGATAGGTTGGCTATCTCTTGGTCGCTTAGATGAACTGGCTCTGGGGCATTGATCTGTTCCCCTGTTTGAGCCATTTTTGGTTGTTTTGTTTTTTGTTTTTTGTTTTTTGTTTTTGGTCTGGTCACGCCTGTTACGTATAAGGGGCAGAGCCTTAGGTGTTCCCCAGGGCGGGACAGCCCAGTCGCTGGGTTGTGATGCTATATGTGGGGGTGGGGTCAGAGAGGGAACAATGGTGCTTGCTCCACTCTCTCTCAAATTCCAGTCCCTTCTGCCACTCTCCCCAAGCAAATAGACCCTTCTGGTGCTGATTTGTATTTGGGTGGGCTTGTGTACATTCTAGGACCCTGTGGATCTCTCCAACAAACTCTCATGTGAGGCTCGGAGTCTCTCCCAGCACTTCCACCCCCACAAGTGTTTTCAATCGGTGCTTTTAGGCTTTATTTCTCAGTGCTGGGGCCCTGGGTTGCACAGTCTGTCTCGCTGTTTTTGACTGGTTTATCTGCGTGCAAAAGTGTGATTATGGTCAGCTGCCTTATGTGCCTCGCTTGGTCTGCTCGTTGCTTCCCCACGCCTGGTAACCACCACCTGTGTACCTGGGGTGTGCCAACCATCTCCCAGGCGTCTGGGTCCACCAGCCACTGCTTTTTCCTGTGGAGATCCCTCTCCACCAGCCGCCGACTCTGCCCCTCTTACCAGTCTGGGTGAATTGTCAGACTTCCGTACAGTTCAATTTTCTATCTGTTCCAGTTGTTCTTTTGGTTCTAAATTTTTGTTGACCTTAATTTTGGTTGTGAGAGGAGGCACAGTGTGTCCACCTATGCCTCCATCTTGGCCGGAAGTCTCCTCAGTTGGTTTTATAGCCACAAGTCTGGTGTAGACCATGGGCCCAGCTATGCCCATGCAGCAGCATTTGGATCTAATGCTTGGTACATAATAGGCACTCAGTAAATAATTTGATTGAATTAACTAGTAATTATTTATCTAATCCTTAAGACTGGAATTGTACTTAGGGAAGTATGCTGCACCATCCCTGATGGAACTGGAGCCCAGTCCTTTACCCCAACTTGCTCAACTGGGCTCATGAACCCCTCTCTGTCTACAGACATTGTCATATGCTCAAAAGCTAGACCTTTTGAGTAACAATGGAAAATATGAAGGAGCCCAAGTGGAGCTCCTGACCTACCTGGTAAAAGTCAACTCCATCGTGGTCTGGTTTGTCCCAGCTAATCCTGGTTACTTCCTCCCCCTGCCAGGCCACTCCTGAGCTCCCTGTAGGACCCTGGCTGAAGCTTCCCATCCACACTCAGCTCGTGTGTCAGGTAACTGAACCAGGTTCCAATGACAACTTTGAAACAGGAACTTGGACTAGAGACCTTGAAAGCTTTCTCAATCAGCCAGAATAAAGAATGGTTTGCTTTATTATTTTCTTTTGAACTGTTTTAATCATGCTCTGAGTACACAGACCGAAACAGCTAATTTCATTCTTCCCTCCCTGTGACTCATATCTGTGACCTGTGTGCAAGAGAAAATTACACTATGGCCCTGGGAGAGCAATGTATTCATGCTTCTCTGGATAACAGGGGGAGTAAATTCCAAGTATTAAGGGATTTTTCTAAGAAATTCAGAAAGAAAATTAAAATCTATTGTTTGTCAGTATCCCAACACTTTAATATTCTTCACAATCCCACATCATTGAGAAAGTCAAGGTAACCACCTGTATATAGATACCTGATAGAAGAATGACCCATCTGCCACAGCCTTCCCACTCCTTTTCTGTTGCAGCTCCTACCACTGTTTCCCTTGGAAACCAAAGGAGCAGCTGCCTGCAAACACATCTCTCCCTCCTCACTCATCAATCCCAGGCCAGCAGCCTGTTTCCTGCCTCACTGAAAACACGTGATGTTGGGGGATGGTGTGCATGTGAGGGAAATGTAAAAACATTACCACACTGGGTCAGACACATCGAGCATGACGTCTAGTATTCTTCCTTGCGTAGTTTCATTTTTCCTCTTCATTTTATATGACACACCATGAATTTCTTCCCTGTGTTGTGATGATTTGTGTACACAAATCTTCTCTACTGGATTTCAGGCTATTTGAAGTCTAAGAAAGACATAGACTTATGTTTGGCATCCCCTGAAGAGTTCTAGCAAAGCCCTTTTCCTGATAAAAGTGAGCTCAATTATGTAATTATTGGTCAAAATGATTTCAACCCATTGATAGAAATTTCTGCATGCATTAATGATTTTTTCCTGAATTGATTATTATAATAATGGTTGCTAAATATTTACTTTTTTAACTCATTCTACTTTTATCAGTTGGCATTCTACTCAAAGAAAGAACTTCTCCTTCTACTCCTTTTATGTGTTCACTTATTCATTTATAAATGAGTATGGACTCACGGATTATTATTTTATGCAGTGGGTTAAAACCTATTACTTTCATTTTTTCACAATCATATTGTCCCAGGTTTGGTCCAGGGAAGCCCCTCAAGCTTGCTCCTGGGACGCTTTAACATGTCTCCATCTTGCTTTGTGTAGTACTTTTTGTCATACGATGTTTCCATAATATTAATTACAAATAGAGAAGTACCAGCTTTACAGTGGATAAACCTAGTAGAAGACAACAGCTTAGCCATGTGATCAAATTTAATATCACCAGTAATAGTGTCTTCTGTTACGTAGTGAGAAGGACACATCACTTGGATGGTATCTCTGCCAAAAAGTGAGTAACTTTGATGTTATCATGAGGAGACATTAGAAAAATTTAATTAGGAGACATTCTACAAAATAAGTGGCCTGTACTCTTCAAAAAAGTTGAAGCCATAAAAGACTAGAAAACAGTCTTGATCAAAGGAAACTAAAGACATGATACTCAATGCAATACATGATCCTGGAAAGAATCCTGGACCAGAGAAGAAAAAATTGCTATTAAACATTATTGGGATAATTAGCAAATTTTAGTAAAGTTTGGAGATGAGATCATAGTATGATATTAATGTTAATTTTCTGATTTTGATAATTTTACTATGACTATATAAAAGAATGCCTTCATTCTTAGGCACATACACACTGAAGTATATAGGGAGAAAGGAGCATCATGTCTGCACCTGACTCTCAAATGGTTCAGAAGAATGATGATGTGAAGGTGGCCATTGGGTCAAAGGGCACATAGGAAACTGGGTGAAAAATACATGGGGTTTTGGTGCTGCTCTTTGAAAATTTTTTTGGTTACAAACTGAGTTGAATGAAAGTCAATACTATCATTTGTTTATTTTTATTCTTTTATACTCCACTACATTCTAAAAAATGGATTAAAGGCAATTTATAAGGCTATCTACTCAACAGCATTTTTCCCCCAATTAACTGTCTTGAGCTGAATTCTTCTAGAAGCAGACACTGAGCCAAGGATTTGAGTACACGTGTTTTGTTTGGGACATGATCCTAACAAGCATCTTGCCTTGTGCGAAATGTTAAAAGAAGTTCTTCAGAGAAAAGAAAAATGATCAGGACCTTGGTCAGGAACTTGGATCTACATAAAGAAAGGAAGAGCCTGACAAAATAAATAAATGAAGATAACATTAAAACTTTTATTTTTCTTGCTCAGTTGATCTAACAATAACAGTTTGCTCAAAATAATAATAACAATAATGTATGTGATGGTCACAGCTTATAAGTAAGTGAAATGAATGACAGTAATGATACAAAGGATGGGAGGGAGGGTTTTTATAAGGCACTTGCACGAGTGGTGAAGTGGTCTAGTGTTATTTGAAAGTAGACTTGAATTAGTTGTAAATGAATATTGCAAATTCTAGGGCAACTACTAAAAAAGCTTTTTAAAAATATAACTGATATGCTAAGGAGAGAAAAGAGAAAAAAGTAGAATAATATAAAATGCTCAATTAAACCACAACTGGCAGAAAAAGAGTAGAAAACAAAATTAGAAACAAAGAACAAGAAGAACAAATAGAAAACAGTAATAAATATAATAGATATTAATGCAACTATATCAATAACCACTTTAAACAATGATCTAAATACACCAATTAAAAGACAGAGATAGTCAAAGTAGATCAAAAAACAATACCTAAGTATACGCTGTCTATAAGAAATCCACTTTAAATATAAAGTAGATTTAAAGTAAAGGGATGGAGAAAACTATATCATGCTCACACTAATCAAAAACAAACAGCCAGGGTGGCTATATTAATTTCAGACAGAGCAGACTTCAAGCAAAAAATTATTATCAGAGACAAAAAAGGATACTGAATTGTGTCCCTTACCCCAAATTCATATGTTAAAGTCTTAACTGTCAATATGACCATGTTTGGAGATATGGCCTGTAAGGAGCTAACTGAAGTTACATGAGGTCATAAGGGCAAGGCCTGAAATGGTAGGACCAGTGTCCTTCTAAGCAGAGACACCAGAAAGCTTGTTTTCTATCTTTCTCCAAGTGTGCTCAAAGAAGAGGGCATGTGAGCACACAGCAAAATGGCAGCCAGCTACAAGCCAGGAAGAGGCCTCACCAGAAACCAACCATATGAGCACTCTGATCTCAGACTCCCAGCCTTCAGAACTGTGAGAAAACAAATGTCTTTGTTTAAGCCACCTGGTCTGTGATATTTTGTTGTGGCAGCCCATCCTAACTAAGATGAAGGGACACTACAGAATGATAAGGGGGTCGGTTCTTCAAAGACGTCATCCTTAATATACATCACCTAACAACATAGTGCCAGAATACACTAATCAAAAACTAATAGAACTACAAGGAGAAATGGTAAATCCACTACTATAGTTGGAGACTTCAACAGTCCTCTGTCTGGATCCAGCAGGCAGGAGGTCAGTAAGGATACAGCCAAACTCAACATCATTATTCAATTGGATTAACTGACATCTATAGACTATTTCACCCAACAATACCAGATTATATATTCATCTCAAGATAACATGGAAATTATACCAAGGTAGACCACATTCTGGACCATAAAACACACCTTAACAAATTTAAAAAATTAGAAATCATAAAACGTTTGCTTTCAAACCACAATGGAATTAAACTAGAAATCAGAAAGATAGCTGAAAAATCCCAAAATACGTAGAGATTTAAATGTTTCTAATGCCCTGGCTGGCGTGGCTCAGTGCACTGAGCACTGGCCTGCTAACCAAAGGGTCACCACTTCTGTTCCCAGTCAGGGCACATGCCTGGGTTGTGGGCCAGATCCCTGGTGGGGGGCACATGAGACACAACCACACATTGATGTTTCTCTCCCTCTCTTTCTCCTTCCCTTCCCTTCTGTCTAAAAATAAATAAAGTCTTTAAAAATACATACATACATACGTACATACATAAATAACACATAGGCCAAAGAGGAAATCTCAAGTGAAATTGTAAAATATTTGAAACTAAGTGAAAATAAAAATACAACTTGTCAAAATTTGTGGAGTCCCAGCAAAGCAGTATTTTGAGGGAAATGCACAGTATTGAATGCATATATTTAAAAAGAATAAATATCTAAAAGCAATAATCTAAGCTTATACCCTAGAAAACTAGAACTGGAGCAGCAATTAAATCCAAAATAAGCAGAAGAAAAGAAATACTAAAAGCTAGAACAGAAATCAATAGAGAAAATCAATGAAACAAAAAAATTTAAAAAATAAAAAGAGAAAATCAAAGAAACCAAAAGTTGGTTCTTAGAAAAGGTCAATAAAATAAATAAGCCTCTAGCCAGGTTAACTAATAAGAAAGAGAGAGAACACAAATTACTATAAGAAATGAAAAAGGACCCCTGGCTGGCATGGCTCAGTGGACTGAGTGCAGGTTGCTGTTTCGATTCCCAGTCAGGGCACCTGCCTGGGTTGCAGGCCAGGTCCCCAGTGGGGGCGTGTGCCAGAGGCAACCACATGTTGATGTTTCTCTCCCTCTCTCCCTCCCTTCCTCTCTCTCTAGAAATAAATAAATAAAATCTTAAAAGAAAAAGAAATGAAAAAGGAGATATCATTACAGATTTCATAGACATTGAAATAACAATAAAGGAGGCCTGGGGGCAGGTCGCAGCAGCTCAGGTGGTGGGAGAAGCAGCGGTGGCCAAGCAGCTCAGCTTAGGGAGGGCTCTCGGTGCCACAGCCAGCAGGCACCCAGCACATGCCTGTCCTGCTGCCAGGATGCCCAAGAGGAAGGTCAGCTCCACCAAGGAGGCAGCAGAGGAGGAGCCCAAAGAGAAGATCAGAGAGGTTGTCAACTAAACCTGCTGCTGCAAAAGTGGAAACTAGGCCAAAAAAAAAAAAGATGGCAGGAAAGAATAAATCTGCAGACAAAACAACAACAACAACAACAACAACAAAACCCCACAAATGAGAGAGGAAAGAAGAACAAAGGGAAAACAGTCCAAAGTGGCTAACCAGGAAACTAAAGAAGATCTACCTGCAGAAAATGAAGACTCTGAAAACAAGGAGAGTCCGGCATCTGATGAAGCAGGAGAGAAAGAAGCCAAGTGTGATTAATATCGTGTATCATATGTTATCAGTGGTCATTGCCTCCCTTCCTGTACAATCCAGAGGAATATTTTTATGAACTATTTTATAAATGCAAGTTTTTTAGCAGCTCTGGAAACAATTTTTAAAAGGATGAGATTCCATTTTATCCCATTTTTAAATGTAAATGTCTTTTTTTAAGAGGTGAAATTGTTTGCTGTTTTTGTTGTTGTTAATTTTTGTAGAGCAAGAAAATAGTGGGATATGGAATACGGGAGTGTTTGTCGTGGGTGTCAGCTTAACACTCCAGAGGCGAGGTTGGTTTTTGTATCCTGCAATACAAAGCATACTAAATGGCAATTTGGAAGCAATCATGCATTTAATATGTATTAAATATTTTAGATTACTTCTATTCACGTGTTTTAAGTAGAATTATTTCCTAAAGAAAACCACTCCTTGATCTTGGCTCTCCCTATCAGAATTCTGTGCACTCTGTAACATCTTTGATGTGTAGTCCAGTTTTCTTAACATTTAATATGCTGTGAAAGATTGAAAATTTGATTATGTAGGGTATGATATTAAATTGTGAATTAGTTGGACAACATAACAACATTTGAAGATGTTGGTATTTGATGCACCATTAAGGAAAATTAGCCTCCAGATTTTAAGTTAGAAAGTTACTGGAATAACTGTTTAGAAAAGAATCACAACTGCATGACTTCTTAGGTTTTTGGTATGTAAGAATTGCATACACATAGATATGTCTGTGTACTTATCCTCAAAACAACCTTTGAAATCTCAACTGTAAAAGATAGAATAATAGAGGAATACTATAAACAATTCATATCCACAAATTTGATAACCTAAATGAAATGGACCAATTTCTTGAAAGACCCCATTTGCCAAAACTCACACAAGAAGAAACAGACGATCTGAATAGGTCTGTATCTTTTAAAAATTAAATCAGTAATTAGTAACCCTCCAACACTGAAAGTACCAGGCTTACGTGGGTTCACTGATTCTTCCAAATATTTTTTTGAAGATTTTTATTTATTTCTTTTTAGAGAGAAGGGAAGGGAGGGAGAAAGAGAGGGAGAGAAACATCAATGTGCAGTTGCCCCTCATGCGCCCCCTACTGGGGGCCTGGCCCACAACCCAACTGGGAATTATCGACTCCACCTCCCCAGGTTCACAGGCCAGCACTCAATCCACTGAGCCACATCAGCGAGGGCTGATTCTGCCAAATATTTAAGAAAGGGATATTACCAATTTTCTACAATCTCTTTTAGAATATAGAAGAAGAGGAAATACAATACTTCCTAAATTATTCTACGATGCATTATTACCCTAATATCAAAAACAGGAAAAGAACCAGTACCTCCCATGAGCATAGATGCACAAATCCTCAACAAAATATTAGCAAATCTAATTCAACAATGTGTTAAAAGAATTACACATCACAAACAAGTGGGATTTATCCTAGGTACACATACCTTGCTCAACATTTTTAAAAATGAGCCCATATCGACAGGTTAATGAAGAAAAATCACATGATAAATCAATAAATGTAGAAAAGGCATTTGACAAAATCCAGCACCTATGCATAATAAACACTCTAAACAAACAGGAATAGGAGGAAACTTCCAATTTCCAGTCAAGAGGGCAGCATTGGTAAACACGGCTCACCTCCTTGCACAACAAACACATCAAAATTACAACTAAATTATACAATAATCATCACTCAGAACCAACAGAAACTTAGTTGAATGGGAGTCTGACAACTATGGAATTAAAGAAACCACATCCACCCAGACTGGTAGGAAGGGTGGAGACATGGAACAGGCTGGTCCCACATCCATGTGTGGCAGATAAAAAAATTGGGAGGGATATCTCCAGAACTAAGAGTCCCTGCCCCAAACCAGGTCCCTCAGCCCAGAGTTCCAGTGCCAGGAACATAAGCCCCAACACCTTCTAGCTAAAAAAAAAAAAAAAAAAAAGAAAGAAAGAAAACAGTAAGGATTGAGTAGGTGGAGGAAACTTCTGCAAAGTCCCAAGCAATTCCCCTTTAAAAACCCACACATGAACTTACTCAGACTCACTCCCTTTGAGCTCCAGAACAGAGGACCAGCTTCAAAGGCATCAGTAGCATACAGGGAGGAACTGAAGCGTCTGGCACCAAGGTAAGAGCAGGGGGACAGCTTTCTCCCAGACAGAAAGAGGTCCATAGCAACAGAGTAAGCAGGCAGGTGCTGTATCTGAGACTTCATCAACCTGGCTAACACTGTTTGCCCTGCCCTGGAGATGACCTGAAGCTCTGTCCCACCCATTTACAGTTGTTAACAGTAGCTTTTCCATATGAATAGCTAGTCTTGGCTCATGCTTCACAGCTTTCTAAATCCTTTCAAACAAGCAACAGTTGGCCTCAGTGAGCCCCCAGCCCCCAACACTAGAAGCTGCCAGCTTAGATTCACAGCTTGGCTTCATCTGGGAATCTCCAAGTCCAATACTAGTAGCAGCCATCTCAGATTGCTTTATAGCTCAGGCAGGGTGGCCAGGGGAAACACAGGGGAAGCTGACCTTGGGCAGCACCACCCAGGAAACCCCAGGGCCAGTGCACCCAGCAGCCAGCAACAGACCACATCAGAGCACCACCAGCCTGCACCTGCACACCTGATACTACCCTCGGAGGGTAGAGGTTGGTGGTAAGTGGTCACAGCCAATCCTTGCAGCTGACTGGCCTGGGTAAATCCCTCCCATTGACCTGCCAACAGCAACCAAGGCTCAACTACAAGAGGAAGGCATACTCAGACCACACAAAGGGCATACCTCAAGTGCCCAGCTTGAGTGATAGGGAAGGCTGTGCCACTGGACCCTACAGGACACCTACTACATTAGGCCACACTACCAAAATAGGAAATCATGGCAGCTCTACCTATACATAGAAACAAATACAGGGAGGCTGCCAAAATGAAGAGACAAAGAAACCTGGCCCAGATGAAAGAACAGATCAACGCTCCAGAAAAAGAACTAAACAAAATGGAGATAAGCAATCTATCAGAAGCAGAGTTCAAAACACTGGTTATAAGGATGCTCAAGGAACTTAGTGAGGACCTCAGCAACATAAAAAAGATTTAGTCAGAAATGAAGGATACAGTAATAGACATAAATAACAGTTTACAGGGAAACAACAATAGACTGGATGAAGCTGAGAATCAAATCAATGATATGGAACATAAGGAAGCAAAAAAAAAAAAAAGCAATCGAAACAACAAGAAAAATAAGAGAATAAAAAAAAAAATGAGGATAGTATAAGCAGCCTGTGGGACAACTTCAAGAGGTCCAACATTTGCATCATAGGGGTGCCAGAAGGAGAAGAGAATGAGCAAGGAATTGGAAATCTATTTGAAAAATAATGAAAGAAAACTTCCTGAATTTGGTGAAGGAAATAGACATACAAGTCCAGGAAGCACACAGAGTCTTAAATAGAATGGATGCAAAGAGGTCCACTCCAAGACACATTATAATTAAAGTGCCAAAGATTAAATATAAAGGGAGAATCTTAAAAGCAGCAAGAAATAAGCAGTTACTTACCTACAGGGGACTTTCGATAAGATTGTCAGCTGATTTCTGAAAAGAAACTTTGCAGGCTAGAAGGGACTGGCATGAAACATTCAAAGTCATGAAAAGCAGGGTCCTACAGCCAAGGTTGCTCTACTCGGCAAAGATATCAGTTAGAATGGAAGGACAAATAAAGAGCTTCCCAGACAAGAAAAAACTAAAGGAGTTCATCATCACCAAACCATTATTATATGGAACATTAAAAGGACTTATTTAAGAAAAAGAAGATAAAAACTATGAACAAAAAATTGCAATAAATACGTACCCATCAACAACTGAATCTAAAAAACAAACTAAGCAAACAAGAAGAACAGAGACAGAATCATGGATACAGAGAGTGTTTTGATGGCTGCCAGATGTGAGCAGTGTATAGTGGAATGGGTGAAGAGGTGAGAGGATTAAGAAGTATAAATGGGTGATTAGAGAATAGCCATGGGGATATAAAGTAAAGAGTAGGAAATAGAGTAGGCAAAGAACTTATAGGCATGATCCATGGACACGAACAAGGTGTAGGTATTGTTTGAGAGAGCGGGAGGTGCTGGATGGAGGTGGGCAATATGGGAAAAATAGAGACAACTGTAATAGCATAATCAATAAAATGTAATTTAAAAAAAGAAGGAAACTTCCTTGACTTGATAAAGACATTTACAAAAAACCTACAGCTAACATATAACCATTAATGGTGAGAAACTAGAAAGTTTCCCTTTAAGATCAGGAACACCCCTTTCCACATTGTACTGGAAGTCCTATCTAATGCAATAAGACAAGAGAAGACAAGAGAGGGAGAGGAGAGGAGAAGAGAGGAGAGGAGGGGAGGGGAGGGGAGGGGAGAGGAAAAAAGGGGGGAAGGGGATGAGAGGGGAGGGGAGCAGAGGAGAAGGAAGGAGAGGAGGGGAGGGGAGGGGAGAGGAGAGGAAAAGAAAAGAGGGGAAAAGGGGATGAGAGGGGAAAAGGGGATGAAAGGGGAGGGGAGGAGAGGAGAGGAGAGGAGGGGAGGAGCGGGGAGGAGCGGGGAGGAGGGGAGAGGAGAGGAGTGGAGAGGAAAGGAGAGGAGAGGAGGAAAGAAAAGACATACTGATTGGGAAAGAAATAAAACTTTGTCACAGATTACATGATTGTCTATGCAGAAAATCCAAAAGAATCAACAAATAAAACTTCCTGAAAAATTTAAGTGATTATAGCAATATTGTAGGATACAAAGTTAATCTATAAAAGTCAATCACTTTCCTATATACCATCAATAAACAAGTGAAATTTGAAATTAAAGTCAACACCATTTGCACTAGTACCCCCTAAAGTGAAATATTGAGGTATAAATACAACAAAACATGTACAAGATCTATGTGACGAAAACTATAAAACTGATGAAAGAAGTCAAAGAATTAAATAAATGGAGAAATATTTCATGTTCATAGATAAGAGGTCTCAATAATGTTAAGACGTTGGTTCTTCCCAACTTGGTCTATAGAGGTGATGCAATCCAAATCAAAATACCAGCACAGTACTTTATATTGATAAACTGACTCTAAAGCTTACATGGAGAGGCAAAAGACCCAGAACAGCCAACAACATTGAAGAAGAATAAAGTCAGAGAATCAACACTGCCTGATTTGAAGACTTACTATAATGCCACAGTAATCAAGGCAGTGTAATATATCACTGCACCATACAGTGAGCAAACAGTCAGAAAGGAAGCTGGAGGGGAAGGCGGGCCCACTGTAGAGAAGCAGGAGCTGTGGTATCAAAGGGCATGCACTCCCAGGGCCACACTTCATGGGTCCAAGTCCCCACTCTGCCTCTTGCCAGCTCTGTGATCTTAAGTATAACTTCTCAGTTTCTTCAGCTATAAAATGGGAACAAAAATGGTGCCTGCCTCACAAGAATGTGACAATAAAATGAATTAACATGTGTAAAGTGCTTAGAACAATGTGTGGTACATCGCAAATGCAGCACACGTGGTCATTGTCAACATTATTACCATGGGGGTTCTGAGAGGCCAAAGTATCTGCATGCCACTTGGAGAGAGAGCCAGGGATGTTTTTCTGAGCTGGGGAGTGGAAAGACTAGAAGCAGATGTTGAGATGATGAGTCTGGAAAGGTAGAAGGGATGAGCAGGAGGGGGGATTCGGGGAGAAGGGGAGAGCGCACAGCACCAGTGATGAGCTCCAGGCTGCAGAAGAGGAACCTCTCTCTCCCTGAAGATCATGTTGTGGTTCTGAGGGCTCTTCGCCTGCGGATGGCTGTGTACCTTCAGACTCCTCCTCCTCATTGAACCACCTGATTAAAATGTAAAGGAAAGTGAAAAATATTTAATACCTGAGGACAGAAGCTTCTATCAGCCTGAACCAAAGGATGGAAAGCAACTCTTGATATATCAAAAGGAAAACCAACTTCTAAAAGCTTCCACTTTTCCTTCTGTAGCCTGAACTAAGACTGACAGGAAACCAACGGTCTTGTTTAAAAGGACACACAGTTCTTTACAAGAACCGACACTCTCCTCTTTGGAACGTGTTGGGGATTGCTAAAACTTCCCTTCTTTGGGCTTGCCCCCAAACCTGGGTTCTTACTGTGTGTCCCTTCCATGAGGTAAAACAGTTAGTGATCCCTATTACAATGCAAAAAAATCACCTTTCCCACCCATATCTAATATCTCAACAAGAGTAATTTATTCAATGAACAATAAACCAGTCACTAACAAGGCCCCACAGGATGTGTGGGTTTGACTGGGAGCCTGGAGGAGGACATGAGAGAGTGGCCATGAGTGGGGGGTGAGGGAAAGCACGGGGCAGAGAGAGGTGGGGTGCAGGCCACATTGAGGAAGAAAGCAGACATGGAAAGGGAAGTGAAGGGGCTTAGGGAATACGTTTGCTGATCTCAAAATCTTGTTGGAAACCAGCTCTGCCATGGTTAATGAAACTTACATCTACCACCCAAACTGGAAAACCCCAGTCTTCACCGCCGCTCAACTTAGCACTCTCTCCTTTCGGCTCATGAACACTCCTGCTGGCAACACCCACTCACTCATTTTCCCTAGGAAAAAAGGAAAAAGCAAGACCCACCAACCCGTGTCAACCTCTGGTTTCAGGTGGTCTGAAGGAGTAGATGTCTCCCTTCCCACTGGTCCAAGATGTCACTAAAATTTCAAAACTCCAGGCATCCTGTATTTCACGAGAAGACTGTGACAGGCCACACGGCTGGAGAGACAGAAACCAGGTGTAGAGCAAAGAAATTCCTTGAAGCTGAGTTCAGAGAGGTTTGTTGTTAACAATTCTAGGAATTAATTAAAAGAGTTTCTCTCTCTTTTTTTTAAACTTTTTTAAATTTTAATTGTTGATCTTGTACAGTTTTCTGTCTTTTACTCCTACCCCAGCCCACCACCCCAGCCCTCCACCCCAGCCCTCCCCACCTCCCTCCCATTTCCACCCCCCATAGTTTTTGTCCATGTGTCCTTTGTACTTGTTCCTGTAAACCCTTCCCCTTTTCCCCTCTCTTAAAAAAAAAAAAAAGAGTTCCTCTCTGCTCCTGCAGTAGAGACAGCAGTGTCACAGACCTCTTTGGGAACTGTAACAAACTTCTTTCCTTCCAGCCCACAGGTAACCATTCCTCCTTTCCCCAGAGAGGAAAACCAGTGTTTAATTAGGGAAGAACTAGCCAATTCAGCCAGAAAGGGAGCCATCCAGGAATAGACTGACCAACTAACACATGGGACATGACAGAGCACATCCTCAGCCCTCTTGGGGAGCCCTGGGGTCCCCAGGGACGGCATCCCTGAGAGACTGCTCTTTAATTGGCTCCCCAAATTGCTGCCCAGAGCTCACCCTGCATTCAGGGCAGAGACAGCTACTTCACGGACACTGACACACTGGCTGACTAATGAGTCACAGTCACCGCACACGATGCTGCCCTGGCTAAGGAATCCCAGGTGTGCAGCTAACCCAGGAAGGGGGAGACAGACCTGGGCTCTGCAGCTACTTGGCCCTTCCGGCAGAGCTAAAAGAGGATGATGACCCAGGGACTCTGAGGACTGACATCTTCTTTTTAGGACGTTATTAAACAAGCAGTATCCCCGTGTGAAACATTCGTGCCCTCCCCTCAATTGTAGATCAATAACACTCTCCCAGCCCAGGGGTCAGAGCCTCAGCCTCTCATTTAGGTGGCAACTAATCTTTGGAAGCTTTCACCCCGAAATTCACTTTGATACATTTTGCAAAAGAAACATTATTGCCTACATTTGATCAAATCTAACTGAATTAATCACGATTCATTTCAATAGAGAAACACGTGGGCAGCAAAATAAATTTCAGAGTTAAGCCACAGGAATGAATTGCCTTTTCTTGGGTTTTCTATGTGGGTTGCCAATGCATTCCCTCTCAACATATTTCATATTTTAAGTACATAAAAACACCACAGGAACTATTTGAACAACATCTGGAGGGAACCTCCCACAAATAATGCACATGCATCTCATTATTTTATAACTTGTTATTAAATTGGCTTCAAGCAGAACTTGTTTATTTAGTGCTTTGCTAAGTCACATAATCATCGTCCCTGTGACTTGCCAGCTAGGGGAGCAGAAGTGTGGTCGGGCATCTCAGGTCACACCAGAGCCAGTGTGAGGAGAGAAAGAACAAGGTTCTGGTGGAAGTAGAGACGGTAGTGCCCTGTCCCAGGCTCATCTCCCTCGTGGATGGAGTCAAGGATTTGGGGACAAAAGTCTCTCTCACCTTAAGTTACCCCTGTCCTTCTGTCCCAGATGTAACCATGTCTAAATTAATTTCAATTACTTTAATACAGTTAATTTCATTGCCCTTTCTAGGAATTGATCTTCTTTCAAAATAAAATACTCCTTAGAAGGGGAGTATCCTGGGATTACCTCTGTGGGAATGAGTTCGTGAATGGATTTCGGTTATGGAAGGAGAGAATTCTAGAAGCAGCAAGGGATAAGGGGACAGTCACCTACAAAGGAGTACCCATCAGACTGTCAGCTGATTTCTCAAGAGACCTTCCAGGCAAGAAGGAGCTGGAAAGAGGTATTCCAAGTCATGAAAGTCAAGGACCTACATCCAAGATTGCCATATCCAGCAAAGCTTTCATTTAGAATGGAAGGGCAGATAAAGCGCTTCTCAGATAAGGTCAAGTTCAAGGAGTTCATCATCACCAAGCCCTTATTATATGAAATGTTAAAGGGACTTATCTAAGAAAAAGAAGATGAAAATATGAACAGTAAAAAGACAGCAAACTCACAGATATTAACAACCACACCTAAAACAAAAGCAAACTAAGCAAACAAGTAGAACAGGAGCAAAAACACAGAAATGGAGATCATATGGAGGATTAGCAACAGGGAAGTGGGAGGGGGAGGGAAGGGGAAAAGGTACAGAGAATAAGTAGCATAGACAGTGGGTAGAAAATAGACAGGGGGAGGGCAAGAATAGTGTGGGAAATGTAGAAGCTAAAGAACTTATGACACATGGACATGAACTAAAGGGGAGAATGTGGGTGGGAAGGGGTGTGCAGGGTGGAGGGGAATGATGGGGGAGCAGTGGGACAACTCTAATAGCATAATCAATAAAATATAATAAAATAAAAAAAAAGACATGCTTGGTCTGCCAAGCCTGTTTTTTTTTTTTTTTTTTTTTTGGTTTTTGGGGTTTTTTTTGTTTGTTTGTTTGTTTGTTTTTTGCCAAGGATGGCTGGCCTGCCTCAACATAGCCCCAAAGCAGGAGGTTCCCAAGAAAGGTCTGATCTGCTCGTAATGGGTCAGGAAGGAGAAAACCTCTACTGTAGGAGCCAAACGAACCATGTAAGTTCTTAAACTGATACATAATCCAAAAACCTACATAGGCTAATACCTTGAGCAACAGTCAAAGGATTTCCAAGTTTGTTTGGGATGTTTCCCCCTGGGGCAGGGACAGCATATGCAATGCTGCAAATTCTACCAGTGAGTTTCCAGAGAGCAGTGACCCTCAGGACTTCAGTGGCCAGCTTCCTCATACCGCTTCTTGAACACGCATGTCCCCCCATACACAGGTAGTCAACAGCTACCTTGACTTATAAATTCACACAGCACGCCAGTACGTAGTCTCCAATTTGCTCCAATAGCTGGTCCATATCTGAACTACACTGGATTCTCAGAACTGAAGGACAGAAGAGGAAGGAACCCAGTTACGTAAACCCAGCCCACATCCCTTGCTTTTGCCTTGTCTGTAAAATCAGGCAACTCTAAAGCATGACCAAAAAAATTCAACTCCAAAAATCTCACCCAGGAAGAGGTACCTCAGGGCACATCCCGGCAAACGTCCTGAATTGCCTCACGTAAATAATATCCTACACCTGAGTAGCTTTTCCCACAGCAATTTTGTGGTGGGGGCCGTGACCTGGGAAAACTTTGCATATGCTACAGAAAAGTTGAAGTCTACTCTTTTTGGACTGTTCTCCAGGAATATCTGTCCTTCTCTTATCAAATAGCTCCCTCCAGCAGCCAGCTTTTGGCTACCTGAGATAAGGGTGATCAGGGCAAGAATAAAGATATAACCCCCCCTGGAAACCCTGCACTCTCACCTAATCAATTCCTTACATCCAAAATGGCGAGAATCTACCTCGTCAGGTGCATCCCACGCCATGACTTTTGTCGTAACCTCTACTATTGTTGAGCTTACATTTTTCTTTAAATGGACACATGTTTTTAATGAGGAGTATCAAGCTCATATTAAAAGCATTCTAGGACCAAAACGAGTCCCCTTTATTCTTGACCTAATCAGAAGGGCTGCAAGAGAACTGAAAAGTAAATAGCTTTTTCATGATGTGATTTAACAATATTTAAGTCCTTGCTCCTTGACCACTTAAAATCACCTACTAGTCTGATCCCACACTTGGAGGTAGAGGATCTAGGGAAAGCCCAAACATCCTCCCCCACACCTCTATACACACACACACACACACACACACACACACACACACGTATCCCACCTTCGATACACATATCGCCAAAGAGGAGCTCTGAACCATCCCCAGGTGCACAAAACTGGGCCACCACAGTTAAGTCCAGATGTGAAGTTGCCATTTTCTAGATCACTTCTGCTCCCTCCTTTGTCTCCCACTCCACTGGGCGGTCACATAGGCCAAAGGCTGCCTCCCGCCTACCAGGGCCTCTCACCCCCACTCTCATCCTCAGCCCTTATAAGTAAACAAAACCAGAGAAAACCTAGAAGAGGCCTGGAGAGGCCAGCCGAGGTTGGCCAGCTCTAGGCCTTACAAAAAATAATTCTGTTCTCCTTGGGAGCCTTCTTAGATCTTGTCTTACCCAGAGCTCTAAGACACTGGACTGGGAGAAAGGGGCCAAGGAGGCCCCACCATGCCTTTACCTCACCGAAGCCTTGAGCTGTGGGGCGAAGGGGTCCCTCTGGCTCAGAAATGGTTCCGCTCAGTCAGAGGATCCGATGTCATTGTTTTCCTCTGGCAGAGTCAACCCTGAGCAAGTCAACCTTGGTAACAAGTGGCGATAATTAATGGCCCTAACTCACGTCTTTACCGCCCTACCCACCTGGTTAAGTTTCATTAAGCTGGAAGAAAAGCAAAATTTGGATAATGCCAACCAGAATAATTGGTCCCTGAATAATTTGTTAATTGTATAATCCAATAATGAATAAATAAAAATAATTAAAAGTGTATCATTTTCCATAAAACAGATAATAAACTTAAAATAGCACTTATATTTTTTATTTTTATTTTAAAATTCTCTTTTAAAGTCCCATAATGACTTTGTATTATATTAATAATTTTACCATTTGTTGGCACTTACTATGTGCTAAGATTTTAATAGAATCCCTAAGAGGTAAATAGACTCACCCCCATTTTATAGATTCAGTTACAGGCCATGGAGGTTAAATGTGTGCCCAAGAGAATCCAACTTACAGACTGCAAAGCCAGGATCTTTAAGCCAATACTTTAAACACTTCAATAATATCAGCATAAGTCCTAAGAGTTTTAAGTCACACAGCTAGTTAAGGTTACAGCTAAGATTCAAACTATTATCTGTTTAATTCCAAAGCCTGCTCCTCTCTTTCCACTGTACAAGCTACAATCTAATCAGCCCTTCACTGGTCTCTTTGTTCCTGAAAGGAATGCAACCATTTGTTTCACGTTTGGAGGAATCACTCTGTACTTCAGATAGCAAGCACCTCACAAGAGTTAGGTAATTAATTGACATATAAACTGGAAGAGATTTTGCTGAGAAATTATCATGCCTGGTTTAGACATGTGGAATCACATGTCCATGCAGGACACCCAAACAGAGGTGTCTCAGGGATACCTGTGAACATGGGTCTGTAGCTCCAGACAGAAGTCTGGGGTCAGTATAATGATTTGAGAGTTTCCATCAGCAAAAAGTTGCTTGTAAACCATGGTAGTGGATGAAACTGCCCAGGGACAATGGAGAGAATGAGGAGACAAGAGTGCTAAGAACAAAGCTCTGGAGCCAAGAGATGAGAAGGAACCAGTGAGGGAGACCTGGGAAGGGGCATCCAGAAAGGTAGGTGGAGGGAAAAGAGAGTGGTGAAGGGGGTGGGGCAGATAGAGGAGATGGTCGACAAAGTCCTGTGCCTCAGCCAGATCAAGCGAAGCGAGAATTAGACAATGCTGCAGGGCAGATGATAATTTACAATGGGCTGAGGGGTTCTGAGAGCTGGAAATGGTGGGGACAATCCGTGGCGATGACTAAGAAATCCAGTGTTGAATTAATAATGGCTAATATTCACAGAGTGCTTACTAGAACCCAGGAACCATTTCCTCACAGCAGCTGCTTGGGGAAAGTGTTGTCATGATTTCCATTTGATGGATGAGGAATATGAGGCACAAGGAGGTGAAGGAACTTACCCGGGGTCTCAAATCTAGCGGGGAGCCACATCAGGATTTGAACCAAGGCCACCGGGTTTCACACCCTAACTTTCTAATCCTCAGGCTAAATTGCCTCTTTGTAAAAGAAGGAAGACAGAACTAAAATAAAGAGGGGTGCCAAGAGAAGTTTTTCTATACATGTTTGATTTTTGATTGCAAAGTTTTCAGTATGTTGTTAGACTGAGAATGGGATCAGTTGGATAAAATATAAAAATCTTAGAAAAGAAAAATCAGTGGAACCAGTTCTCATAGAAAGAAGGCAGGATCAGAAGCAATTTCTTATCTATTATTATAATTCCTCAAATCCTCAGTGAATGCCTGTATGCGAGACGCTGCTTAGAAACAGAGAGGGGGCCCTGACGCCAGGAGGCTTGCAGCCCGGCAGTGGAGAAACAGGGGAAAAACAGAAAGCAAACAACTATGTTATGTGTGATAAAGGAAACAAATGGGGTGCTGGAATAGAAGACAGCCTCCCACAGATGGTGACCGTTGAGCTGAGACCTGAGGTCTGAGGAAGGCATAATTGTGGAGACTGGAGGGAAGGGGTCACAGGGAGAGCGAGCGGGGCGGAGCGGGGCGGGGGCGGGGAGCAAGGCGGCGAATGGAATGCGGTGCCTCAGAGAGGTAAGAAATCACTTGGGTGGCTTTTTAAAACTGCCGTTGACCAGGGAATCAGAACATCTAGTGCAGGTGACTGGACATGACTATTTTTTAAGTTCTGCGATGCAGCCTGGGGTGAGAAATACCATTTTAGTACAGGCATTTCTTGAAGACCACAATAGTTTGCTTTTTAATCAGGGTGCAATTGGGAGGGATGCCATCTGCAGAGATTCGAGCAGAAAAACGACATCATCACACTTATGTTTTTAAACAATCAGGAAAACTAAATAGTGGGGGAAGACTCAGCTTTGTGGTGGGGAAAGGCTGCTTGTTTTTAAAAGAGGAAGGAAGGAGAAATACTTTACAGACAGGTTTAAAGACGAAAGGGAGAGTTCACATCTAAGGACCTCTATTGCCTGTAAAAAAGAAAAGAGGGCATGGAGCTAGAGGACACAAAGGAGAGAGAGATGGGAGGTCGGAAAAAGCTGAAAAAGGGGGAATAGAAAAGGAAGACACCTGGGAAAATAAAAGACCTAGAGGGTAGCACTGGGAGTTTCAGAAGATGCCAGAAATTAGCTTTCAGTGGAGCATCATCACTGGGTAAAGTTATGTAAGTGTCTCCACTCTACAGAAGAGAGTGGAGATTGTCAGACCAACTGAGAGGGGTGACCGTAGAGCAAGTACAGAGGAAAATCTGAGAAGTTGAGAGTTCTGGGTAAGAAACCATTATAGAGCCCTGACTGGTATGGCTCAGTGGATTAAGTGCCGGCCTGCAAACCAAAGGGTCGCTGGTTCTATTCCCAGTCAGGGCACATGCCTGGGTTGCAGGGCCAGGTCTCCAGTTTGGGGTGCGTGAGAGGCAACCACACATTGATGTTCTCTCCCTCTCTTTCTCCCTCCCTTCCTCTTTCTCTAAAAATAAATAAATAAAATCTTAATACAGAGATTGACTGTGGATTCCAGAAAGCAAGCCAGCAATTAAGACCCTGGAGCCCTGAAGCAACTGAAGAACAAGTAGATTTAGTAAGAAGGAAAGAGGAAGGATGCAAACATATGGATGTCAGATGGAATTTCTTAGAACTGTTTCAAGCAATGATATGGTCTGGGCTGTGATCACAGGAGCAGCATTCCAGTTACCCATTGCCCTCTTCATCCTCAGGGAGCCTTGCAAATAAACAAGCTTTTGTTTATGGCCATTATTTAGATTCCAAATTTAAAGTGCTCTACAACCACCAAGTGTTACAGTACTATTGTGAAGGGATGCTGGGTGGTGGTTTCAGTCAGACTCGTATGCCTGATGGTCACCTAGCACCATCCCTAAAGCCCTTAAACCCTGAATACAAACGATTACTGACCTATATCAGCCCAGGGGGTGAGAAAGTTCTATTTAAGAACAACTTCCATCATCGTGTCATCAAGAAACTAAAATCACTGTCTCAGTCCAAAATGTCACTCTGTTGCTGACACGCGGTCTTTACAACCCCTAATTATTTCTCAGTCTTGGATGGAATGCCTGTCAAGATCTCAGCTGGCCTTTTGCAACATAATTGCCCATGGATTGTTGGTTTGTTTGGGGTGGGTTTTTGTTTTGTTTTGTTTTGTTTTGTTTTGTTTTAGTTAACAGAAGGTTGGGTATGAGATTCAGCTGAAATCCCAGGGACTGCTTTGGAGAAGTGCAGGTGAGAAGCAGAAACAAGGCCCCAGGCAGAGAGAAGAGGTAAGACCACTGGCCCGGTACTCAGATCAGGCATTACACTCCATCTGCACTAGCCACCTGATTGGATGAGTCCTGTTGTCAGTATCCTCTTCTGTACTGAGAACTGGTAACATCTACTTTGCCTGCTTTGTTACAAAGATTAAACAAGAGCAATTATGTATGTAAAGCACTAAACAAAGAGTTTGGCACATAGTACCATACAGTTCATTTAACTGATTATTATTATTATTATTATTATTATTATTACTCTCAAATTGCTTACCGAGGACAATGAACCACTTCCAAGCCACTCTAGAAAGTTCTTCAAAGCAAAGTATGCAGTGAACTGATGGGGAAAGTACAAGTGGGAGAGGAAATCCCTGATTTGTAGTGTTCACCAATTTCCATGGTGTAAATATCTCCATCATGACTGTCTTCAAGCTACTAACATGACTCACTAAAAGTACATTTGGCTCTCAGCAGTCAACATGCTCTGGTTCCTATACACCACTGAATGTTTATTTGTGAATTTCTCCCCAAGAGTCCTTGGGAATTTATTTATTCTCATGCACACAAACACACCAAATATTCTATTCCATTCCATTCCATTCCATTCCATTCCATTCCATTCTATTCTATTCTATTCTATTCTATTCTATTTTAAGCCATGCATCTACTGTGCAAGAGGGAATAAAAAATTGAATGGGGTGGGAGGTTGGGCACTGGGTGAAAAGGGAGATTCAGAAGTACAAATTGGCAGTTTCAGAATAGTCATGGGGATGTAAATTATAGCATAGGGAATACAGTCAATAATACTGTGACAGCTATGTATGGCACCAAATGGGGACTGGAAATATCAGGGGACCACTTTGTAAACTATATGATTGTCTAACCACTATGCTGTATACCTGAAACTAATGCAAAATAACATAGACTGAAACAATAAAATTAAATTAAAATTTAAAAAAATGGACAAAGAACAGGTGGCCCTTCCTTCCTAGGAGCTTATCGTTAGGGCAAGGATGGCCGAAGAAACAGCCATTACAACTCCATGAGGTAGGAGCCATGGGGAGAGAACACGTGACAAGGAAGGTCAACGAGGGGCACCTTTTATAAAGATTGTTCTGATACAAAAATTGTGTAATTAAAATATATAAGCAAAGAAAATAGAGGCCAGCCTAGCAACAGTGTGAATAACCAAGCGGTGGAGAGAAACAGACAAGACCAGTAGCAGGGAACCCCACTTGGAGGCTGTTACTATAATCTGGGGGAGAAATGATGATGACCTGCTCCAGGGACTTGTCAGAATGAAGAAATGTGAACAGATCTGAAAGGTGTTTAGGAGACAGAACTGCAGGACATGGTGACTGACAGGAGTCAGGTATGAGTGAGAAGGAGGAGCCAAGAATAATTTTCAGGCATCTGACTTGGCCACCAGGTAGAGAGGGGTGCCATTCTCTGCAATATTGAAAACCAGAGGAAGAAGAGCAATGCTGAAAAAAGAGGAGTGTAGGGTTCAGTATTGGACCTGTTGAGGGGGAGGTGCCTGAGAGAGTGCGATAATCCTCCTGGAGTTCAGGAGAGAAATCTGAGCTGGTCTAGAAGACAGGAGTGTCCAACCTGCAGCCCACAGTCCACATGCGGCCAAACACAAAATCATAAACTTACTTAAAACACTGAGATTCTTTTGTGATTACATGTTGCAACGTAGGTATTTAATGTGTGGCCCAAGACAACTCTTTTTTCAGTGCAGCCCAGAGAGACCAAAAGATTGGACATCCCTGCTAGCATAGAGGTCATACACTATGGGAGTATTTGAGATCATCCATGGAGGGGTGTACATTTAGAAGAGAAGGGAGTTTAAGGTACAATTCTGAGGGTCATCAACATTAAGCCCCTGGAAGAAGAATACCTGTAGGAGTCTGAGGAGGAGCAATCAGAGAAGACAAAGGAAAATCAGAAAAACAAGGAATCATGAAACTTAAGAGAAAGCTCTTTCAAGAACAAAGAATCAGTCAGCAAAGCCAAATGCTGCTGAAAGATTAAGACAAGGAGGATTGAGAAATATCACTGGAGGTCCCTGCTAAGTTTGGCAAAATGCATTTCAGAGGTGTGATGGGGACGGAGGCCAAATTTGCAGGGGCCAGTGGAGGAAGCACACACAGACAAATCTTCAAGAAGACTGAGGGTGCAAAGAGCCGAGAGACTGGACAGGAGCTGGGTAGGAATGTGGGAATGATGAAGCGTTGCTCTACTTTGTTTTAGTTTAGAGAGACATGAGAGAGGGGGTGCCGACGGAGCAAAAAAAGAGGTAATGGGGGCCAGGCTCTCCCTAAAATGGACCTCTAGTCTGGGACTAGAGGTCCCAGGCTTCTAGTCACCTCTCCAGGCAGAAACTAAACCCTAGGGGTTTCAGAACCTCAGAGTTCACTGCCCAGTTGGGAGGAGAATGGAGAGAAGCGGGGATGCCTAAGGGGAAACATGTCAGATGACTGGGACCATGCCAGTTTGGGAGTTACTAGTACCAAGCCCCTATGTTAGTCAAAGCAAATTTTAGGGAATTGTGGTTAAAACTTATTTTTAAAGTTATTCTATGAAAGAAAGCTTTCGATTTTTTTTTTTTTTTTACCAAAAAAAATCTTCAGGTCCTTTAAATACTTAGAAAAGTGGTCCAAACTGGCAGCCTATCAGTGCAGTCTGACCGGCAGACACTCATTTTGCCTAAAGAGAGCTATAACTCAGGAAATTTCACATGAAAGTCTAAGCTTAGGATTCTCTCGAAGACTTGAACTCTGGTGTGCTGGGACCTCCTGGCCTCCATCGGAGGAGCTGAACGGTTGCTGCCTCATTGAAAAGGGGCAAACACTCTCCAGCTCGTCCTAGCCCCTGCCAGCCTTTCTTTTTCTGCCCTGCCTCTTGGAGGGGACTCTTCCACTCTAGCACAAAGTTGGGTTAGATGCCACTGTCATCTGTTCCAGCCCTGCTCTATTACTGGGCACCTTCTATGTGTGGGACAGAGAGCAGAGGTGCTGGGGACATGGCAGCGACCACTCGCAGACTGTGAAAGTTGCAGAGACTGGTGGAGCCTTCATCTCAACAGTACGGGGTTGCTGGCACCCTTTGACAGTACAGATTTAACTTTGCATTTGAAAAATATTCCAGCTGCCTGCTCATCCCACATACCCACTGATGAAAAAAAAAAAAGTGCACTCAGAATGGATGCTCAGCTAGCTACAGAAATTCTGATGCAAATTTCCTGGAGTTTGACTCTACATTATAGCCCATTGCTTTAGGAGTCAGGCCAGATCGCCGCCTGAAGAGGGCAGGGGGGAGGATCATTGAGCACAATACAAGGAATTTAAAAAGAGCACTTGAATGTTTTTGCCAATAGCAATCTCACTGCATTGCTTCCTTTGTCTGTACAAGCTGCATGCACTTCTAATATTGCACCGATATTTGACCTTGTCTTTCTTTGCCAGACTCAACTAAAGGCAGAGTAAAATGATAGAGCAGATATGACCTATAGGCTCAGAAGATTTATTTGTTTTGCTAAAACTTTCAGCTGATCATTCGGCCAGTGTAAGCACATCTGCCTGCCTGTGTCCCCTGGGAGTACTATTTTAAGGAGAAGATGCTCTGAGGAACAGAAAGGCTTTTTCACTATGAGCCTCCCCCTGTTCCTGCAGCGGACAGAATGGGGAAAATAAACTTGACAGTTTCAATGTGGACTGAAAAAGGCATTTCCCACATAAGGTAAAACTATTTTTTGCAGTAGAATTACTTTGCTTTGAATAAGAAACAAAGATGAAAACCGCTGAGGCCCCAACCTACAATATTCCCGTTTTGAGAACTAGCACTAATCGAAGACTCTGAAGGGGTGTGCAATCAGGGCAGAGGCAGTGGGTCGCTCTAAGGTTGGGGCTGAGACAGTTACAAGATTAGAGGTGCAATCCCACGGGTAGCTCTGTGGACCTAGTGGTCCCCCTGCCTCCTGTCTGAGTCAAGACTGCACTTTGCTCAGTGCATCATGACCGCTGACTTTGCGTTTGCCTAGGACAGACACGAATTTGAACCCCAGCTCTGCCTCTTACTAGGTGAGTAACCTTGTAACCTAAAGTCTCTGAGCTTTAACCTCCACGTTTATCAAACAAAACTATTAAGACACAGTTCAGAGGGCTGTAGTGAGAAGCCTTTCCAAAGTAGCTGGTCCGTAGCAAGCATTCAGTAAGTGACAACCAAGGAACAGATTGATTCCTTCCGAGCATATGGTCAAAAAATATTGGGGACATCTTTATGACTTCAGTTATCAAAATTCGACATCTGAATTCTAGCATCCTTAGGCTAATTTTCAAACTATTCCAGGGCCCATTGTGTAAATATGAAGAACCACTCCAAAAAAGCAAATGAAGGGGGCATAGACGGGATGGCCAAGAAGCTACAGAACAGATGTGGGAAGGAGCACTACTTTCCACTGTTCAAGGGCTTTTTTTTCACCTGGAATGTTTTTCAGCTTTATTGAGGTATAATTACAGACAGTAAAATTCTCCCATTTTTAAGCGCATGGTTTAATGAATTGGGGTAACGTACATAATAATGCAATTACATAGCTACTCGATCAAGACATACAACAGCTGTAGCCCCTACACTTTCCGTTGTGCTCCTTCACAGCCAAACCCCTCTTCCACCTGGGCCCCAGGCAACCACCCATCTGCTCCCTGTCATGGTCATTTTGTCTTTGTTAGAATTTCACACAAATTGAATCTTACAATACGTAGCATTGGACCTTTATGCTTAGTATGTTTTTAAAATTCATTCATGTTATTGCATGTATTAATATTTCATCTCTTTTTATTGCTGAGTAATAATCCATAATATGGATATATTACAATTCATTTATCCATTTACCAACTTGATAGACGTTTGGGTTGTTTCCAGTTTGGGAACTATCATGAATAATGCTATTGTTAACATTTGCATACAAGCTTTTGTCTTCTATCCTTTAAATTTTGTTCCGGCCCTGGCTGGTATGGCTCAGTTGGTTGGAGCATCGTCCCACGGACCGAAAGGTTGCTGGCCCGATCCCTGGCTGGGGCACGTACAAGAAGACAGCCCACTGACTTTTCTCTCTCTCACCGATGTCTCCCACTGATATTTCTCCTCCCTCTCTCTCTCCCTCCCTTCTTCTCTCTCTAGAAACAATGAAGAAAATGTCCTTGGGTGAGGATAAATAAATTAAAAAATAAACTTTTTTCCAAATGCAAGTACTGTATTTCTATTTCAAAAAATTAGGGCATGGTGAGAATCACCTCTCTGAATAACTAGAACATGGAATAAATGACTATAATTAATTTGGCTTACCGAGATTTATATAACTTCTCTCCACGTGCAATAATTGGTGTCCTTTTATGTATGTACTACACATATAATGCACAAGAACTATGTGGCTTCCTCTAAGCAATATATCTGATTTGCCCAGCAGACAATATCAATCAAATCACTGTGATGATATAAATAGCTTCCCCGTGGCCTTAAGGGTGTTTGATTTTCTTTAAAAAGTAAACTTTAACAACTACATGTGACAACATGTAGGAGATGGAACAAAAGAATACATAAATTCAAACACAGGCAAAACTCATCTCTGGAGATAACAGTCAGATGAGTGGTTACCTCAGGCAGGGGTCAGTGATACCCTCAGGAATGGGGAGGGCTGCTGGGGGAGGTGTGTTATCAAGTCTTAGGGTGCTGGAACTGTCCTCCATCTTCTTCTGGGTGCAGCTTCCACAAGAATTTTCATCTTTGTAATCACAAATATAATGCATAATGCAATCTTTGTGATTACAAAGATGAAAATTCATGAAGCTGCGCTATTAAGATCAGTACCCTTTATTGTACGTGTGTTACCTCAATAAAAAAGTAAAAAGCTACAATCATCATCATCATCATCATCATCTTTAAATCTTGGGTCAAATAAGATCATAGGTATGTCTGCCTGGCATACTTGGCCACATAGTAAATGGTGCTTAATAAATGCTCATTTCTTTCCCTTCCCAAGGGGTTTGGCAAATTGTTAACATTACAATCATGGAGTTTAAATATCCAATCATGGAGTTCAATATTTTCTTACCTGCATAAATGGGATCATGTTGCCCTTCTTAAACACTGAAGCATCGTGGGGTATGAGCAAAAGTACAGAGGGCTCCACACACATCCTATTCTGCCTCACCGGAATGGATCCCAGCACAGATTTTCAGCTGGATGTTGGGTGTGCCTGGAACCTCAGAGGTCTTGTACATAGCCACCAGGTCCAGAGCCATGTTTGCTACTTTCCCACTGTGGAGGATCCCACTGGCCTTGGAGACCCTGGATACCACCATGTCTGAGAACATATGAAACAATGGCAAACCTGGGTAAACTAACACAGATATTTTAAGGCTGCTGGCAGGGGCCTGCCATTCCAAACCTTTAACTGGACCTACCTTTGCGGCTTGGAAAGTTAATGTAACACTCCAGGACTGGACCTTTGAAAGCAAAAGGCACTGCCCTTGGGTGATCTGGACCTGAAATGATCCAATAACCCTTTTTTGTCCATAATGCAAACAGACTGATTGTCCCTTAGCAGCTGTTGGTCAATGCTTATGTTCAAGTAGCACTGTGTCCTTTGTCCTCCTGAGAGAGCTTTGTCCTCTCACGCTCATTTCAAGACAAAGTAGGGGAAAAGTTTGGGGCAACCAGCTATGTTTGAGTTAATCTCTTATACACCTTTCACACTGAGGGTAAGGACTCTGGGCCAAATCTACTGTGGGTCACAAGAAATAATGAAATGATGCACTGAGAGTTAGTTTTTCAACTTCCACAAGAGCCCATTTATTATGGGCTAATAAATTAGCTGTGTTTATTATTCAGCCCAGTAACTTGGAAGTCAGTGAGGATTTCAAAGATATGGAAAACTCAGAAAGATAACTGGGCTTGATGTGCCAAAATGAACAAAACGGAGTTCCTAACTCAAAGATGAATAATGTGTCTTGAAAAAGCTGACTTTCTTTAGAGAAACCTGACAAAATCTCAGAAGCTCAAAACAGTGTAATCTGTGATTCCCCAGAGTGGGGGTCCAGAGCGCTAGAGGTTCCCACAGGACACAAGGCTGGAGAAGCTGTAGGGGAGGAGGCTGACACAGTAGAGTCGGCAGGATCAGAACATGGTCAAATCATAACGACACAATACAGAATGAGAACTCAGACACCAAGGCACTGACCTTGGATGTGTGACTGTTCTGCTCTGCTGGAAAGAATAACTAATTATTTGGGATTTTATTGAAAGAGTGATGTTGCATGATGTTTCCAACCTTTTCTGACATGTTGTTTAAATGGGTAAGGAGACATGCTACTCAACACGCCCACTCTGTTTCTGTCTGGATGTGCTGAAGGTGCTTCCAGACACAATTTAGCGCATGCACACACACACACACACACACACACACACACACACCAGTTGTCATGACAACTGAAGCATGGTATAAATAAAATACACATTGAGGCCACATCTGAATAAAACCAGTAATTCAGACATTTTGGGAAAGATATTTTGTTTTGGAGGAGGTGAGGGAACATGTTTGTCTAATCAACAGCAACAAAACCCATCCAACCACACGGCAAGCAGTGATTCTGCCTAACCAAATGCTGGATCCTGGGATCTTGGAATACTAAAATTAAAGCATTGGCATTTACAGCATTGAATATTTTTCAAAAGAGCTCTCTGGATGGGGTTTGCCTATCTATCCTAGGTTCAAACCCACCAGGGGTCATAGGCACTAGACTGCAGTAAAAATAACTACCAAACCAGTGCAGCACAAAACTCTGGTTTCTGGGAAACATTTCTGATCATTTCATTTTGTGGAAAACATTAAGATCCACGAATGTCAATTCACCACTTGTTTTTTTCACTTGCAAACATTCTGAAGTTCAATTTGAATTTGATTGTCTTAGGGTCTAATGACTCACTCAGGGAGCAACTTAGAGCCCACATAATCAGAAAGAATGAGATACAACTAACAAAGGTGCCTAATTTACAATCAAAGGGAAACTTAGTTCAGTTCATTTCTATGGAGATTTATTGAATGCCTTAGATACTAGGAAAGTTATCATCATTATTAATAAGCATTTTCTGAGCAATTACTTTGTGGTGGACACTTAGGCTTAGACGCTAAAGGTCAGCCATGTGAACAGTAGGTGATTGAGCCCCAATGAAATATCTGGACAACAAAGGTTTGAGTGAGCTTCCTTTGTTGGCAATACTTTGTCTGTATTGTCATACATGGTGACCAAGAGCAGGCGATGCTGTAGAAGACTCCATGGGGAGACCATGCTAGAAGCTCCATGTTTGAGCCCCTAATTGACTCTGCTCTATTGCCTCTGACCTTGGCTGATTTTAAATTGTATCCAACTCTTTTTTTAAATCTATTTTATTGATTATGCTATTACAGTGGTCCCATTTTTTTCTCCCATTTTGCCCCTCTGCCTTACATGCCCCCTCCCACCAGCATTCTCTCACCTTAGTTCATGTCCATTGGTCATACGAATAAGCTCTTTGGCTTCTCCATTTCCTATACTATTCTTAACCTCCCTCTGTCTATTTTGTACCTACCATTTATGCTTCTTATTCCCTGTGCCTTTTCCCCCAGTCTCCCTCTCCCCCTTCTCGCTGAAAACCCTTCATGTATCTCCATTTCTGTGATTCTGTTCCTATTCTAGTTGTTGGCTTAGCTTGTTTTTTTGTTGTTGTTGTTTTTGTTTTAGGTTCAGTTGTTGATAGTGGTGAGTTTGTTGTCATTTTACTGTTATATTTTTGATCATCTTCTTTTTCTTAGATAAGTCCCTTTAACATTTCATATAATAAGGGCTTGGTGATGATGAAATCCTTTCACTTGACCTTATCTGGGAAGTGCTTTATCTTCCCTTCCATTCTAAATGATAGCTTTGCTGGATAGAATCATCTTGGATGTAGGTCCTTGCTTTTCACAACTTTGAGTACTTCTTTCCAGCCCCTTCTTGCCTGTAAGGTCTCTTTTGAGAAATCAGCTGACAGTCTTATGGGCACTCCTTTGTAGGTAACTGTCTCCTTTTCTTTTGCTGCTTCTAGGATTCTCTCCTTCATTTTCATCTTGGCTAATGTAATTATGATGCACCTTGGTGTGTGCCTCCTGGGGTTCAACTTCTTTGGGACTCTCTGAGCTTCCTGGACTTCCTGGAAGTCTATTTCCTTTGCCAGATTCATGGCGTTCTCCTTCATTGTTTTTTCAAATAAGTTTTCCATGTCTTGTTCTTCCTCTTGTCCTTCTGGCACCCCTATGATTTAGATGTTGGAACATTTAAAGTTGCCCCGGAGGTTCCTAAGCCTCTCCTCTATTTTTTGAATTCTTGTTTCTTCATTCTGATCTGGTTGAATGTTTATTTCTTCCTTCTGCTCTAAATCATTGAGTCCTGGTTTCCCTTCCTTCACTGTTGGTTCCCTGTACATTTTCCTTTATTTCACTTTGCATCGCCTTCATTTTTTCCTCTATTTTGTGGCCATACTAAACCATTTTTGTGAGCATCCTGATTACCAGTGTTTTGAACTGTGCATCTGACATGTTGGCTATCTCTTCATCATTTAGTTTTATTTTTGGAGCTTTGATCTGTTCTCTCATTTGGGCCGTATTTCTTTTTTTCAGCACAGCTCTTACATTGTAAGGGGTGGAGCCTTAGGTATTTGCCAGGGAGGAGCAACCCACATCCCTGCATTGTGGCGCTGTACGTAGGGGCTCTCAATCTTCTTTCAGTCACTTCCCCTGCTACCTAGAAGCAAATTGGACCCTTCTGGTGCTGATTCCCAGGTGGGTGGGTTTGTGTACATTCTAGGACCCTGTGGATCTCTCCAACGAACTCTCCTGTGAGGCTGGGAGTTTCTCCTGTCACGATAACCCCCCACAGGTTTATACCACCAGAGGCTTTGAGGCTTTATTTCCCTGCACTGGAGCCCTGAGTTGTGCAGTTTGTCTTGCTCCCCTGTTGTTCCTCCCGTTTGACCCACATGCAAACATGGGACCACCCAGTCTGCCAGCCACCACCTTGCCACATGTCCTTTCTGCCTTGGCTGCCCATCTCCACCCCACCTGCCAGTCTGAATGAATGTTTCTTCTTTAATTCCTTGGTTGTTGGACTTCCATACAGTTTAGTTTTTCTGGAAGTTCTAGTTATTTTTTGTTTTTAAATTTGTTATTGTCCTTCTTTTGGTTGTGGGAGGAGACAAAGTGCATCTACCTATGCCTCCATCTTGGCCAGAAGTTGTCTATCAATTTGTATCCGGTCTTGAGTTCTGTGAGTAATTCTAGCAAATTATCAAGCCTGAAGGTGGTTATGGGTACCCCCAAACTGCAGCCAGCTGGTCTGAAGTAAGGATGGTCCTGGGACCAACAAACCTGTGGCTGATTTCTTAAGTGAAGGCAGTCTTGTGGGGACTGTTCTCTCAAACCATACAGTTGGCAAAATTCATGACAGAGGCTGAAGAAGTCAGTTATGTAGGGCATTGCTTACAAGCCTAGGGAATTTGGGTATGATGCTATAGACAATTAAGTTCCTGAACAAGAAAATATGATAATCAAAACAGAGTTTCATCTCATAATAGTGCAAAAGACAGAAGCAAGGAGACTAGTTAGGGAACTGTTTTTATCCAGTGGTAGGAAATGTAGGTTTCGAGCAGGGCTGAGGCTACATAAAAGAAAGGTTGTATAAATACTAATATTTATTGAGAGCATATGGTGCACCAGGCATCTTAAGAATTCCATACGCTTTTTTAATTTTGCCTCCTTTAAAAAAGTTCAAGGTTCCTACTCTATTTTCATTTACACACACACTTTAAAACACATTCACAAAATATCCAAATATTAGAAATTAAAAAGTCATAAAATAAGGACTTACAGGCTGAAAGAATATCTTAGGCTTCAAAACAAAACAATACTAAATCACCTATTGAAAGTTTCTTTGATCACAGCACAAAGGTGTTTTGTTTTTAATGGGAAGGATTTAGCACAAGAGCTAAGCTTCCTGTGTTGCCTGAGGCAGGGCCTGGCTTCTTTCCATGTGCTTTTAATCCTCAAAACAATCTTGTAAATTGGGCGACATTATTATCTCCATTTTACAGATGAAAAAAACTGAAGCACAGAGAGATGAATTAATTTGCTCAAAATCACCCAGCAGGCAAATAGCAGAGCTGAGATTTGAACCCAGCTGGAATCTGGCTGCAGAGCTTGACATAACCATTCTACTGAATAAGCTCTAGCTCATATAAGATGCTGGGTAAAACAGTATTTAATACTGTGGCTAACAGTGTTTTATGGCCGACCAGTATGAAAAGAGAAAGTCAGGAAGGAGAAAGGACAACTCCATGGTTAGCACACCGGTAAAGGGAAGATGTGGATGCCTCTTCAGCCCAATTCTTCTGTTTCAACATAAGCAACAAGGACATGGGCCCAGGAGACCTGAGTCATGGGCCAAATCTGCCACTAACCAGAGCACCTACCCTAAATCAGTTAACTTTCATGGGCCTCAGGACTTTCAGTTGGAGTAAACCCCTAAATTCTCTGCAGGCCATGAGAAACAGCATGGTGAGCAGCCAGCAGCATGAGCTCTTGAATCAGATAGGTTTGAGTGCTGGCTCTGAATGACTAGCTATGTGACCTTGGGCAAGTAACTGAGCCTCAGTGTTCTCATCTGGGAAATGGGGATCATAATATCTAGGTCATAAAGGTGTTGTGAAGATACTTACTGTAATGAAATAATCTATGTGAATCCCTTACAGGGGTGTCACACTCATTTTCACCGAGGGCCACATTGGCTTCACGGTTGCCTTCAAAGGGCCGAATGTAATTTTAGGATTGTATAAATGTAACTACTCTTTAACTAGGGGCAAGGAGCTTGGCACTGCCACTGGGTAGAAACAAGGTACTGGGCTTGATAAAACAAGATGCGGGGGGCCGGATTCAGCCCACAGGCCTTGTGTTTGCCACCTGTGCCTTAGTACAATATAATGCCTGGCACATAGCTAAGCATTTGCTACATGGTGGTGTTATTATTAGTACCCTACTTCTAACATGCCATGAGATAATGCAAAACTTATTGGCCCTGAAACAACCAATCCAAACAATTCCATTGGCCAAACTCAAAGGTGAATAATTAATTTATCAATATTTATTAATAAATATATAAGAGAAGCTAACACTTTTTTAGCTACTCTTACACAGATATACACTCTGTATTCTGTGTGATATTCGTTGTTGTCCTGTGCTATAGTAATATATATGATAAACACACAATTTCATACTGACAAATAACCAAATTATGCAATGACGATGTAACAGATAGTCTTACAGGATGAAGATTCAGCATCACATGAGACCTTGACCAAAACACAAGTGAATCAGCATATCCCCAAAACATAACAAAGCAGAACCCACATTCCTAGTACTTTTAATCCAATTTTTATCAACTCCAAAATTTACTTCATATTTAGCCAAAAGGTTAATTTAATTTTCTTTTTTTCTTCAGTAGTGATCATCAAAAATTGTATTATAACCTAACCCACATTTCTGTATGATGAGCTTACCTCTTGGTAAGCAAAGAAAAATCCTATAAATCTAGGGATTAGTGAAAATCACCATCCCTGCTTACTAAGTACCTAGAGCCTTATATTTCTCCATTAACAGATCTGTTAAAAATCCTCATCTTTTACTGAGAGCATGTTTGGATCTACCAATTCTGAATTAGAGGTACAGAAAAGAAAAGCCCAACCAGAGATAAAATGAAATGCAAAGCAAATGTGATTTAATCACATGGTCATGTGTGATAGACACTTGAACTTCATAATGCAGTGTTTTCCAGTCATGAAAGGAAACACAAGGAATTGTATGAACACAACAGTTTCATCAACATTAACTTCACACCACAGTAATGAACGGAAAGGAAAGGACTTGTGTGAGTTGCAGCAAAGCATGAGGTAACCTGCATGAGCAGCAGGTCGAGTAATGAAGGTGAAATGATCATTCCTCTTCAACCTGGTGACTGGTCCCAGGCCTTCCTTCTATGGACATGTGCTGTTAACGATGAGGATGTATTCTGAGAAATGTGCGGTAAGGTGATTTTGTCATGTGTGGACATCATGGAGTGCACTTGCACAAACGTAGATGGTATGGTCTACTACACCCCTAGACTAAATGGTATAGTCCATTGCTCCTAGGCTACAAACCTGTACAGCATGTTAAGGTGCTGAATACTGTAGGCAACTGTAACACAATGGTATTTGTGTATACAACATATTGAAACATAGATAAAGTACTATAAAAATATTGTATCAAAGATGAAAAATGACACACCTGTATAGAGCACTTACCATGAAAGGAGCCTGTAGGACTGGAAGTTGCTCTGGGTCCGTCAGTGAGTCAGTGATGAGTGACTGTGAAGGCCCAGGATGTTACTACACACTATGGGAGACTTTATAAACACTGTATCATTAATTTATAAACACTGGTCACTGGGTTTATAAAAATATCTTTCCTTTCTTCAGGACTAAATTAAACTTAACTTACTTTAACTTCATAAACATTGTTTTTAAAAACTTTTCATACTCTGGTTTCTCTTTAGATTGTATAAATCTTTTGCCTTTTTAAAAAACTTTTCAACTGTTTTCTAATAGCACAGCTTAAAACACATATTGTATAGCTGTGCAAAGGTTTTCTTTCTTTATATACTTATGCTATAGGCTTTTTTCTATATAAAAAATTTATTTTTTAAATTTCTTTGTTATACACTAAGACACAAATGCACACAACTGCCTAGGCCTACACGGGGTCATCAGGAGCATCAACATCACTGTCTTCCACCTCCACAGCCTGTCCCACTGGAAGGTCCTCAGGGGCAATGACACCGTGGAGCGGTCATCTCCTGTGGTAACAATGCCAACTTCTGGAACACCTCCTGAAGGCCCTCCCTCGGACTCTTCCTGAGGAGCTGTCACTCTTTTCAGAAATTTCATGTCCATGAAATAAAAAGAGATATGTCCATGGTGGTTTGCTTGGTTGGTTTCTGTTTTTCATCCTAGATTTGCTCGTAACAGATAACGCACCATGGACATTCCTCTCTATTATTGAAAACCTCTAGGTGTTAGGGTTCATGTCTTTGAACATTTTAAGGAGCTTATTGAAAGGTCTGCAAAATCTTCTGCTAAACTTTTCACTGAATTTTCTTGGGAGCTCTTCTTTTTCTGCTGCAGTTTCCTTTTCTCTTACCTCTTCTTCAGCTATGCATTGCTGTTCCAGTTCCAACAACTCAGTCAGTTCCTCAGGAACCACCTCAAGGAGCTCCTCAATGTCACTCATCCACACCCAGGTTAACGTTGTTTGCCATCTCAACCATAGCCTGTTGATTTTTACAGCCTCCTCATCCTTGGCAAATCCTTTGAAGGCATGGGCTACAACAATCACTACTAGGCAAGAGGACTTTTCAGTTCCACTAAAGTCTTATAGGACAACTGTCACATAAGCAGTCTGTGACTATGCAGCAAAATCTCATTATGTAGCACAGGACTGTATTTATCATTGGACTGTAAATTCCCTAAGGATAGAGACCCTGTCTCTCACAAGCAGCCTGATAACCTCAAGTGCCAGTGCTAACACAGTACCTGGCATCTACCGGATTCTCAATAAATCTATTAAGGAGATCAATTGCAAATATTTTCTAAATCTGTTTTGCAGATTTTGAAATGAAACATTTAATTGTTCCCTTCTCAATTTATAAAATTAAATTTAGAATTGAAATGATTATTGATATCATTTTATCTCATTATTGTGCCATGTTTGCTACCTCATCTTTCAAGACTTACCTCCTTCCCTGACTGGCCACAGGGAAAGGGAAAATTACAATGCGAACTAATGTGAGGGCCATAAGTCATTGAGGTAAGTGCCTGAGAGTTTGGCCATAAAAATAAAAGTATAAAACCAGATTTTCCCCCCTTTTATTGAATAAAGATGGCTCTCAAATCAAATCAATAGACATTTTCTGGGTGCCCACTGTAAGAAAAGCCATAAGCACAGTGGAGACTACTGAGATTTGTTTATGACTTAGGAAAATTAGAAAATTTATATAATTATTTGTTTCCATTAATTCCTAGTTTTTCAATATTACTCCATGCTTAAGGGACCACCCATTGTATCATTAACCTCTCACACAAATCTCCAATCATCTCCACACTATGGACATTATAATGATCTATAATTTCATCAAAGGTGGTGTGCAAGTGGTCTATGGAGTCCAATACTTAACACAGTGTGCTCGTGCTGAAAAGCTGCGTGAAGCCCACGATGTCTCTAGAAAGGGGCAGCGAAGTAGAAGAAAGTTAAATCAGGCAAAGTAATTGGCAAGACCTGGCTAAGCAGTAGCACCTCCTTATTCAGCACAATTCAGAAGCGCTCACGATTCTGAGCCAGGGAGACCTAAAAGCGATGGGCCCGTTAATTGCTTTAGAAAGTATATTTAGTTGTTTGATATGTTTGGTTGGATTTTTTTGTTTGGTTTTGGGTTTGAGATTTTGAGGTTCCGTTTTGTTTTTTGCTGAGCTTTGTTTTAGACTGTGTTGGTATGCTCAAAGCCAGGGCAGCTTGTTTGATGAGAACTCCATCCCCTAACATCTGGACTCGCCCTGTTTCTGTCCGTCAAGTTAGTGGGTTTATGTAACAAGAGACTTACATAGATTGAAATGGCTGTGCGAAGCTCATTTAGAGAAGTTCTATGTCAAGGTTAATTTGTTTCTAGTTATTCTCATTCTTACCTACATTTTAGATCTTTTATTTCTTAGACTTTTAACTGGAAAAAGGCTTTCTGCCTTCCCATCTCCCCCACCCCACCCTGGGAGAGTCATCATCTGTGACAAGGCAGGACACTAAGCTTCTGCGAACTCTGTCCTCACTTTCCCCCTCCCAAAAACAGGGAGGGTCCCTTGACCCTGGGCTAGGATGGGCTGCAGCAAATTGCTCATGTGCAAACCATTTACAATGTTTCAGCCTCACCATTTACAACTCCAATTTATGGGTTTTACTCTGAGCTTTTAAAACTGCCCTAAGGCAAGACGACCTCAGTTCTGCCTCATCCGTTGATGTGGCCATTGTATCCTTTGTCATTAAAGGGGAGAACTATTATATGACCTATTTATTTCAGGTTTTGAGAGACATTCCCTAAGATGAAGAAGTATACCTTCCTGAAGCAATTTCCTGTGTCTTTGCTAAACTCAATACCTTTTAGCTCTTAAGAAACTGATTTAAGTTAAAAGCAAAAAACAAATAAGAAAGTAGGGGGTGGAGAAATTTAACAAAATCACACCAACGTATCTTGCTAACAACATGCCTAAGTTGTGCGGTTGCTGCCACTTTACTCAAAGGCCTGCCTGTTCTTCTCTTACAGGTGTAATTTCCTCTCCAACTACTAGCAGTCCTGCACAAATGTATAGTACTATAGGTTGCTTCATTTCTCTGTCTTTGGAGTTGAAATCATAACTACAGTTATGTTAATTTACTTGAAAATAGTGGATGCACTCAGGTAACTCTCAGGTTGGCAAAATCGTCTTTGTCTTAAGGTCACTAACAACCTGCTTGGGTCACATGCCTGTTTTCAGGTGTGAATTAAAACTGTTAATTATCCTTAAGGGAAAGGACACATAGGGCCTAATCATGCTGTATCAGCATTTGTCACCATTGGCACTTTCGACTGTTCTGTCCTCCATACACAGTTATTTGCCTGGCCACAGTGAACTTGCACCAAGCCAAGTACATTCCCAACCCTGGCTCCCCCAGGGACCAGTGTTGTGATGGGTCATGAGTGCTGTCCGAGCGGAGAGTTAACTGGAGGAATGGAAGCTCTACCTGTAGTTGCGTTCTCAGGGAACTTTACCCACTGAGCACTTTGGTCACTGAAATTGATGCCTCCCCTAACTCGAGACATTATTATAGGAACCAGCACCTCTCAGGGTGAGTTAAGCAGGCCCAGCTACCACCTTACAGGGATTTGCAATTTAGCTGCTGTGAGCAACCAGCATTGTTAGTTCAGAGAGCTCTGTGGCTTTGAACTTCAGGGGCGTTTTATGGGCCCTTTGTTCCCAAGAGCAGGTTATTACCTTCTTCATGGGGTCTTTTTTCTAAACTCAGATTGGTGCATGAGCAATTTTACCCTGCCTTCTATAGTCTTAGAGAGTAAAAATCGAATGTTATTTGAGTCTTTAGATTGTTGGAAGAAACTAACTAAGGTCTCCATTCTGGCTACAGGGTAAGAACAATCAGAGTGATTTACTGGCATATTTAGCACACATTTCACTTGCAGGAAGCCTGGGACCCCCCTGGAGGAATAAAGGATGAATATTTATTGCAGTCTAATAATAGTGGAAAATTGAATTTTGTATTTTTTTCAGTGAAAGAAATAGGGTGATATTTTTGTATTTCCCTCAGGAATTTCTGTCTCAGTAGACCATTTGTGATATACATATTCATAACCTATCCTGGTAATATGCTAAATACTTATAAATGCAGCATGATCTGGCTATGTTGTTATTTCTTGTATTTTTGTTAATGGAAGAATACGAAATGTATTCAGGCTTCCCATCAATGTTTACAGAGCACCTACCATGCCCCAGGCACTGAGTTAGGCACTGGAATCACAAAAATGAACAAAATTCAGTCCACTCACACAAATAACATATAATCCTGCTAGGCAAATAGAAATGTATATAATTAATCTCACATGTGTGCTAATTGGATATAAAACCCTGGTCTCCTATGGCCAGGAAAGGGTTTAAAGGAAGTATTGACATGTTCTTCCCCAAAGGGGATCTTTTCAGATAGATTTGGAAAGTTACTCATCCCACCAAAGGAAGAAGATAACTCCTTATGTTTATCAAGCAAGACAGGCAAGGACTCCAAGGCTGATAAAAATAAACCACTCATGTTACCAAGATTCTTCATACTTGAGCCCCCTTTGCAAATATGGATGAAAACACCCGCACAACCTTGCATACAGCTTTAGGGATTCATAACCTAACTAAAGCTCATACCTAGACTGCCCGGGGCACCAAATTTAGCCAAAGGTAACATTCTAGTAAACGTCAACATTTAGGGACAAACAAGCACTTAAGGGAAGTTAACCAGAGAAGAGACACTGAAGGAAACTGGCATCATCAGAACTGAGTTGGATCGTGGGGGCTGGTCGTCCAAGGCAGCTCTCTGAGTCATCAGTCACCACTGGCTGATAAAATATCAGTGCAAATGCAGCAAAATGGAGAAAACTGTATTCACCAAAACTCCCCTAGAGGGGCTTAACAAATATGATTAAAATGGAATACTTAAATAACCCAACTGAAAAGGAGAATGATAGCTCTAAAGGATATGCTCTAAAATAAAAGATTCTTTTAATAAAGGTCTTAATTGACTTCTAAGGCAGGCAGGTCAAATTGACTATAGGGGTTTTGTTTTTGCTGAGTAGAGTTTGTAAGTTTGGGGCCACAGCTGATCTGTTTGGGGTGGGAGTGGGGGTGGAACCTAGAACGCTTGTCTGCCTTCAAACATACATAGTAAGTACTCAGCCCTTTCTCTCCATCATCACCCACCACCACCATCATCATCATCACCATCAACATCCTCAGTAACACTTATTTTGTTCCTGGCATGGATCTAAACACTTTACATGGACTAACTCATTGAATCCTCACAAGCATCCTATGATGTAGATACTATGATCCCCATTTTACAGGTGAGAAAGAGGAGAAGAGCCAAGATTTAAACACAGCGAGTCTAAATCTAGAACCCTCTTTCTTAGCTACAATGTGATACTGACAACATTAAGGTAAGAGTTGAAAAAACAGAAAAATTTTGATCTGTCCAGGATCCCCATATTCCTTGTTTGAACCCATGTCTTAGATCTTCCTTGAGTCAGAAAAGATAGAAAAACAAAAGAGCATAGTGTCCTAGACGCCAAGGGACAAAAAAGGAAAGAGTAATCACTTCTCAAATTCTTTAGAGACATCAACTAGGGAGAGGACTGAAAAGTAACCTTGGTGAGGGCAATTCTTATAGAATGATGAGAGTGGAAGCTATACTGCAATGGGTTGAAAAGTGAATGAGAGGTAGAAAGAAATCATTGAATATATACTACTTTTTCAATAAGGTCTTAAACTAAGGGGACAGAAAATAAATTTACTTCAGGATAAGGAAGTTCAAATTAAACCCTACTCCCAATCCCTGATCTCTACCCTCCACTCCAACCCTGCCCTTCCCACCCCACCTCATTCTTTCATAGGAGAAGGAACATTTGTTGCACCCCTATTAAGAAGCAACCACTAAGTTCCTCATATTCGTTATCTCACTTCATTTTCATACTAGCCTTGTTAGGATTATTTGACAGAAGAAAGTGCAGAAGCTCAAAGAGATTGAGTCACATAGCCAAGAAATCAAATCTGAACTGAGGATGGTTTCATTCCAAAGCTCTTGAGGTTTAACTCATATTAAAGGAAAGAAGACTGGGTGTATTAGTAACCCGAGGTGAAGGAGCTAGAGCCAAAGCGAGACTGGAGGTACAGAGTACAGAGAAGAGAGATCATTGATGCAGCAAGGTCCATCAGATATTTTTGTTTTCTACTAGATTTTTCCTTTAACTACTACATTTCCTAAATTTAATTTTTAAGAACTCATTCACTCCTCCAGCTACAGTCTCATTTCTGTACTCCCTTTCAGAGCAAAACTTCTTGAAGCAGCTGCCCATATTTGCTGTCTCTACTTTTTCGTATTCCTATTGGAAGTGTGTGTAGGGCACACACACATACTTCTTCTCCATACTTCACCAAAACCACTCTTACTCAGGCCAGCAGGAACCTTCACATTGCCACATACAGGGGTTGATTTAAGGATCATCCTCAGCTTACTTGACCAGCAGCAGCATTTAACGTAGTTGATCACTGCCTCCTGCAGGAGACACCCTCCTTACTTGGCTTCTGGGACACCAGCTGATATTGATTCCAGCTACTCCTTCTCTGCCCCCTTTGCTGGCTTGTCCTTTCCCTCCACAAGACCACGGAGCTCAAGTACAAGCTTGCCCCTGCTGTCTCGTCTACTTTATCTTCTACTTCTCTGTCCCACTGCCCCACTCCACTGATCTCCTAGCTGTCCCTCCAACTCAGAAAGAATGCTCCTACCTATGCACCTCCTGTCTCCTCCGCCCCCAGATGTCCCTCACTTCATCCAGGGCTCTGCCACACAAGCCCCAGTCACTCTCTCACCCCTTACAGGCTTCACTTTTCCTCTAGCGCTTATCGCCACCTGAGACATAACTATTTACTAGTTTGTTCATTTTCTGTCTTCCTCTACTAGACTGGGAGCTCCACAGGAGCAGAGACTCAGTATGTCTTGTGGACTGCTGTACTCCCTGCCCAGAACAATGCCTAGCACGTAGTAAGTAGTTAATAAGTATTGGTTCAATGTCTAAATGAAAGGAGGCAGCAAGTTGGGATCCAGAACTTAAGTGGAAAGGTTGGCCTTGGGAAGCAGAAGATGCAGCCCTTCCTCTCAGAAAAGAAGCGGCATGTTAAGATGGGTCTTTACTGATAAGTTTAGTGATAGTTGGAAGTAGAGGACTTCGGTCAATTTTATACTTTAGAGCCTACATTTGGGAAGGTAGAATGATGGATCAAAGCAATCCATTGACAGTGAGGACAGAGGAGATTAAGGAGGAATATAAAGAAAACAGTAAAGTTAGGAATTGCCATCGCAGCACTTAGGGATAAGTAAAAAGATTGCCACACAGCTGTAGTCTAGGTGCCCAGAACATTCAGATCATTGGCTGGAACTCTTACACATCTGGATCTCAAGACAGAAAAAGGGTTAAAACTGTAGGTTTGGAGATCAGTGGCATATTGGTAGTGGTGGAAGCAGGGGTTGGGAGCTAAATCTGAAAGAGTTTAGAACAAGTAAGCAGCAGGAAGCTGTCAACATCCAAGGTGTGTGTGAAGGATGCGGAGCTGCTGCAAAGACAGAGGGAGTCTGCTGGGCAGCAGGAGGTGAAGAGGTGAGAGGAAGTAGGGAAATCCAGGAAAGAGAAAACTTTAAAAAGAAGGGAGGCGTCAGTGGTGTCAAGTGTTGAAAAGAGGTCAAACAGAAGAAGAGCCAATTATTCCAACTGATTATTAAAGAATGACAGGCTTGGCAATTACGTTGTTACTAGATGTTTATTGATTCTGTTGCATTAAAACAATGCTTAGTTTACTCGTTAAACTGCTAGTCATTAGTTTTCCAAGCCGGGCTGGATTAGAATCCACCAGTGAACTTTTCAAATATTAATGCCTGAATTTTCCCCTTGAATAATTACATCAGGATGTCAGAGAGGTGGGGCTCAAGCATTAGTTTATTATGAAGGCCCCAGGGGATTGTAATGAGTAGGCAGAATTGAAAAGTACTATGTAAAAGGAAACTGGGCTCTCTACAATAAGGAACCTCCATGCCTGGCACATACAGGGCAACCCCAGAGGACAGAAAACTTTGGTCCTTGGGATAATGGAACCAGTCTGTTGCGATACTGGTGGATCTTGCCTCAGCACCTAAGCCTGGAGATAAGATGGTCACCCTCTCTGCCAGGTGCCTGCTTCCTATTTGCTTCCTTGGTTTGGCAGATCCCTCAAAGATCCCGGTCTGGCATCACCACCACAACCATCATCAACATCATCATCTTCCTCTTCATCATCATCATATATTGAGCTCTTCACTGTACTAGGCACTTGCTAAGAGCATTACATCTGAATTAACTCAATTAACTCACTTAATATGGCATTCCTATGAAGTAGGTTCAGTTTTTAATTCCTATTTCATGGGATAAAGAAACTAAGCCTCACCAAATGACATGCTCAAAAATCATGGAACTAGAAAAAGGCAGAGCTGGGACACTAATCCAGCTCTGGCTCACTCCATAGCCCAAATTCTGAACCATGTCTACATCACACTGCTCCAGTCCATTGCTGGGGTTGAAATCCTCTATCTGCCTGAGCACCTCCCCCTTCAGTTTCCCAGCAGAATTGCTCTCCCAGCTCTACCTCCCCCTAGGCTGAGCTCTTCCTTGCAATGTACAGCTGCCCAAGATGCTGACATTAAATCCTTTCCTTAGTATTACAGGTGAAGTTCTGTCTTTTACCTTCGGCCTTTTATACACAGTGACTTATGTTAAAAAAACTCACAGTTACCAAAGTCTAGTGCAAATGAGAAATGACCCTTAAAAATCCATGCAAGCAGAACACAGGATTTTAAAACAAAGATATAAAATTGTTGTTTCCATGGCTTCAGCAATTAGTTCTCAGAAAAAAAGCATTCCAGAGAAACAAAGTAAGTAGAAATTCACGAACTAACTAAATCAGGCTTCATTATTGACATTGTAGTTCAATAAGCATTACTTACTGTGGAGCAAGCAACCGGTTTTTTGTTTTTCATAATACAAGTACTTGGGTCCTTTCTGCCACAAGTACTTCCAGGTGTTTGCTGTACTTCTGCATTTAAGCATCCACTACAAAGAGAAATTATTTCATGGGAACAATTTGCTCCCTGTTTATTAATCTCTGACTCTGTGAAAGCTCCTAGAAAGCAAGGGAATTTCTGTAGGGGGCCCTTGGCTTATAATTATCATCCCCTTGTGATCAGTAACCCAGCCAGCTATGAGGGGGTGCACCACTGAGACTTTCCCTGAATGCTCTGGTAAATCCACACCTACATGGATGCATCCCCCCATAGAGCCACAGAGCTGGCAGGTGGACCCATATCCACAACTCCATCAACCTGGCTCACTATTTGCCCCATCCTGGTGATTCTCTGAGGCCCTACCCCACCCAACATTTGGGCCCACCCAAGCTATTTCCAGTGACTTTTCCATATGAATGGCTTGTCTTGGCCCATGATTCAGATTTCCCTATATTCTCTCAAACAAGCAGCATCAGGCTTCAGTGAGCCTCATACCTCTCACCAAGATGCCCCAGGCTTGGCACAAGCAGCAGCCAACCTTGGTTCACAGCTTAGCCTTGCGTGGGCACTTCCAAGCCCAGCACAAGTAGCAGCCACCTGCAGATTGCTTTTTGCCTATGCTATATGACCCTGGACAGAACACACTCGGTGGCTGACCTTGGACATGTCAACAGCAATCAAGGTTCAACTAGAACAGGAGGGTCTACACAGCCCACATGGTGGGCACACCTTGAGTACCCAGTTTAGGTAGGGAAGGCTGTGCCACTGGACCCTAGAGGACATGTACTGAAGCTGGAAAAGTCAAAGTTTGTGCTGCCTGTCACTACCAATAAATAGAGACAAGGATTGAATCTTTATGGGCACTTTATTCAGATGGTCAGCAATCTAAGAAGAGGGTGGGTTATGTACCCTCAAAAACCATCTTAACATCTCCCTTCAAGCTGACCTTTTTATAAGTAGAAGAAAGGGTGGGTAAAGGGTTTTGAAAAGGTTAATTGTATAGAAACATAGGTATGGGGTTTTAAAAGAAGGTTAATTAGGTAAGAGTTGCAGTCCAGCAACACTTTTCCTAGCACTTCCGTTGATCAACAATTCTTAATCCGTAGTACTGGCATTCCCTCCCTGGAACACAATGGTTCAGATGCCATGTCCATGGCTTGCAGGACTCCTGAAGTACAAAGGTTGAACTGCTTGTTCACCTCCTGGAGTGATGTGGTCATGCATTCCAGTTCCTAGAGTAACAGCTTTCCACAAGCATTAATCACTTAAGCCTATCAACTAAGGCTAAAATCTTCGACTCTTGAGCTCCCCTATCACTACTACATTAGGCCACTCTACCAATCATGGGAGACACAGCAGCTCTACCTAATACATAGAGACAAACACAGGGAGGCTGCCAAAATGAGGAGATGAAGAAATAAGGTCCCAATGAAAGAACAGAACAAAACTCCAGAAAAAGAACTAAACAAACAGAGACAAGCAATCTACTAGATGCAAAGTCCAAGACACTGGTTATAAGGATGCTCAATGAACTTAGTGAGGACCTCAATCGAATAAAAAGCATCCAGTCAGAAATGAAGAATACACTGATTGAAAAAAGAACAATTTACAGGTAATCAACAATAGAATGGATGAAGCTGAGAATCAAATCAACAATTTGTAATATAAGGAAGCAAAAAACAACCAATCAGAATAGCAAGAAGAGACTTCCCGCCAAGATGGAGGCATAAGTGGACACACTGTGCCTCCTCGCACAACCAAGATTATGAATGACAAGGATTTAGAAACAAAAAAAAAACACAATCAGATCTGACAGAAAATTGAACTGTAAGGAAATTCAACAACCATTCATCCAGACCGGTAGGAGGGGCGGAGTTGGTGGCCCAAGGAGAGGGATCGTGGCAGAAGAAAGCAGTGGTTGGTGGTCTGAGTCGCACACAGATAAACCAGGCAAAAACGGGGAGACAGACCGTGTAACCCAGGGCCTCAGCGCTGGGAAATAAAGCCTAAAAGCACTGATTGAAAACACTTGTGGGGATTGAGGTGGTGGGAGAGACTCCCAGCATCACAGGAGAGTCTGCTGGAGAGGCCCACAGGATCCTAGAGCATACACAGGGCCACCCACCCGGGAGGCAGCACCAGAAGGGCCCCATTTGCTTGTGGGAAACGGCCAAAGGGACTGAAATACGAGAGAGAGCAGAGCAAGTGCCATTGTTCCCTCTCTGACCCTGCCCCCACATACAGCATCACAACCCAGCCACTGGGTTGCCCCGCCTTGGTGAACACCTAAGGCTCTGCCCCTCGTACGTAACAGGCATGACCAGACCAATATATATATATATGGCTCAAATGGAAGAACAGATCAAATCCCCAGAGCCAATACATCTAAGCAACCAAGAGATAGCCAACCTATCAAATGCACAGTTCAAAGCCCTGGTGATCAGGATGCTCACAGAATTGGTTGATTTTGCTCACAAATTAGATGAAAAAATGAAGGCTACAATAAGTGAAATGAAGGAAAGCACACCAGGAACCAATAGAGAAGGGAGGAAAACTGGGACTCAAATCAATGGAGTGGACCAGAAGGAAGAAACAAACAACCAAACAGAAAACGAGGAAGAAACAAGAATTCAAAAAAATGAGGAGAGGCTTAGGAACCTCTGAGACATCTTTAAACATCCCAACATCCAAATTACAGGGGTACCAGAAGGGGAAGAGGAAGAGCAACAAGTGGAAAACTTATTTGAACAAATAATAAAGGAGAACTTCCCCAATCTGGCAAAGGAAATAGACTACCAGGAAGTCCAGGAAGCTCAGAGAGTCCCAAAGAAGTTGGACCCAAGGAGGAACATGCCAAGGCACATCAGAATTCCATTAGCCAAGATTAAAATGAAGGAGAGAATTCTAGAAGCAGCAAGGGATAAGGGGACAGTCACCTACAGAGGACTTCCCATCAGACTGTCAGCTGATTTTTCAAAAGAGACCTTCCATGCAAGAAGGGGCTAGAAAGAAGTATTCTAAGTCATGAAAGTCAAGGACCTACATCCAACATTGCTCTATCCAGTAAAGCTGTCATTTAGAATAGAAGGGCAGATAAAGCGCTTCTCAGATAAGGTCAAGTTCAAGGAGTTCATCATCACCAAGCCCTTATTATATGAAATGTTAAAGGGACTTATCTAAGAAAAAGAAGATAAAAAAATATGAACAGTAAAAAGACAGCAAACTCACAGTTATTAGCAACCACACCTAAAACAAAAGCAAACTAAGCAAACAGCTAGAACAGGAACAAAACCACAGAAATGGAGATCATATGGAGGGTTAGCAACAGGGGAGTGGGAGGAGGAGAGAGGGGGAAAAGGTACAGAGAACAAGTAGCATAGATGGTAGGTAGAAAATGGACAGGGGGAGGGCAAGAATAGTGTGGGAAATGTAGAAGCTAAAGAACTTATGACACACGGACATGAACTAAATGGGGGGAATGTGGGTGGGAGGGGTGATGCAGGGTGGAGGGGAATGAAGGGGGGAAATGGGACAGCTGTAATAGCATAATCAATAAAATTAAATTAAATTAAAAAATAAAAATAAAAATATTTTTTAAAAGAATAGCAAGAAGAAAAAAGAATCCAAAAAAATAAAGCTAGTGTAAGAAACCTCTGGTAAACTTCAAGTGCACCCAACATTCACATCACAGGGGTACCAGAAGGAGAAGAGACAGAGCAAGAAACTGAAGACCTATTTGAAAAAATAATGACAGAAAACTTCCCTAAACTGGTGAAGGAAACAGACACACTAGTCCAGGAAGTGCAGAAAGTCCCAAACAAGATGAACCCAAAGAGACCCACATTAAGACACATCATAATTAAAATGCCAAAGGTTAAAAACAAAGATCAAAACTTAAAAGCAGCAAGAGAAAAGCAATTACTTACCTACAAGGGAACTCCTATAAGACTGTCAGCTGATTTCTCACATGCAACTTTTTAGGCTAGAAGGAATTGCCATGAAATATTCAAAGTAATGAACAGCAAGAACCTACAATCAAGATCACTCTACCCAGCAAAGTTATCATTTAGAATTGAAGGACAAATAAAGAGCTTCCCAGGCAAGAAAAGGCTAACAGAGTTCATCACCACCAAACCAGTATTACATTAATGTTAAAACGTCTTCTTTAGGAAGAAGAAAAAGAAGATAAAAAAATATGAACAATAAAATGGTAATAAATACATATCTATCAACAATCAAATCTAAAAAATAAGATAAACAAACAAGCAGAACAAAAATAGAATCATACATACAGAGAAGATTTTGATGGTTGCCAGATGAGAGAGGCATGGGGGGAGGATGGGCAAAAAAGGTGAAAGGATTAAGAAATACAAATTGGCAGTTAAAGAATAGTCATGGGGATGTAAAGTACAGCATAAGGAATAGAATAGACAAAGAACATATAAGCATGACCCACAGACATAGGCAATAGTGTGGGGATTGCCTGAGGGAGTAGGGTAGGTTGGGTGGAGGGAGGTAAAAGGGGGAAAATTGGGACAACTACAATAAAATAAACAACAAAAAGGTAAAATAAAAGAGAAATCATCAAAACAGAAGCATGTGCCCAAAATCCCCAGAGCAAAATATAGTTTTAGCACCTCTGAAAGCTATCCTTGCTTTCACTGGCTTATTTATTTATTCATTCATTTAATTAATATTTGCTGAGCACCTATCATGTCTCAACTATGATCTAGGTACTTGGGATACAGCAGAAGCAAAGCAAAGGCCCTGTCCTCAAGAAGTTTATGGTCCAGCGGTAGAACACAGCAATCCACCAAACATATAATTTGTCACTTTGTGATAAGACAACAGAAGAGAGTTTAGGAAAATAAATCTATATCAATGACAGACCATGTAATCTAAGCCAGGTGAAGAGGAAAAGAGGGTATGAGAGGGAGTGAGGTGCAGTCAGGTCAATGGTTTCGATCTCCCCACCTGATACATTGGTGGAGTTGGGAGACTAAAGGGAATTCAATAGAATTCAGAAGAATAGAAGGTGAAGGTCAAAGAGTGAAATATTGACACAGAGAACCTGGAGGGGATCCAATTATGGGCAATGATGCTATATCAGTTTGAGATGTAGAAATGGGTAGCTGAGGCAGGTGAAGCATGAGATCATGGGAGAAGATGGGGGTCAAAGGATTGACAGGAGAGGCATTGAACACACTGTCCTCGTGGATTGAGGTTGCCCGTAATTATAATGGATGTGGGGCTGGAGAGAGAGAAAAGGGATCCTGGGACTGAATCTGTGTCCTTCCACCAGAGAACTTAATAGGTGTAAGGGAGAGAGCTGGAGTCTTAAACAGGTCTCTCAGTCTCCTGGGTCACAGCTGCCTCATCTGAAAATGAAATAGCACAAATAAATAATCTATACAATAATTTACAGTTAATAACTCTAGTTCTGGATGGCCCCAAAGGGACACGTTGAGATGGTTGATTCAACCTGCTGGCTGTTCTCTGACAGGTAAAAAGGGCAAATTAGCAAGTGTATGAACTTACCTGTCAAAAAAGCATTTAGAATTACACTGTGAATTAGGTATTCCCTTATGAAATCCACTGTGGAACCATTGCTAAGTGCCTTCATTAACGACAAAAGAAAGAAAATTCTATTCTGCCACCAATACCCATCTCTCTCTTCCTTCTCGTCTTTCTGCTACTTCGTCATTCCCACCACTGAAGAGCTGACATTGCTCCTTCCTGATCACATGTGATTTTCTCAACCTGGCATTTAAGAACGTCCACCAAAGGGCCCCTTCTAAACATTCAGTCATGGCCGGTGCTCCCCAACATGGGCTAGTCAACTTAAGCAATGCTGCTCAGGCCCCTTAACTCCCCACTATCGCCCACAGCCCACACCCGCTCCCCACCACACACTCACTCCTATAGAGGACAGAGCAATGTCAGCCTAGCACCTGCCACAGACAAGTTCCATATATGGTTACTGCTAAGTGTGGAAACAACCTTGCTCATCTGCATTGTCTTTAAGAACATACTTCCAGATATTGATGAGAAATGGTGACTAGTATGAACCAATCCCCATGAGGAATGGTTGTTTGTTAGGGTTTCTTTTTTTGTTTCATTCTGTTTTGTTTTATTTTTCAGGCTCTGTGGAATTACACTTAAATTGCATGGTTATTGAAAATTTATTTAAATATATATTAAAGCTGAACAGTAATCAGATAATTGAGAGAAATGAGACAGATTTTCTCATTATATACTATCATCTTTCTGTTTCTCTTTGCATGTATTTAAAAGTACCAAGATCAGTCAATAATGTTTGATCTTTCTGGCTGAAATCCCCACATCCCTTGATTTATCTGTTAAATGGCATTCAGAAGTACATAAAACTATTGGTGAACACAGTTGCCAAGGGTTTTACATTTAAAGTAATAAAATGAAAAACAATTTCAAGGAACCATGTCCCACCGTCATTCACCTCCATTTCTCTTATAGACAAATGTCCTTACGACAGTTTTGGTCTCTGTTGAAAATATGTGTAATTTTTGTGATCTGTTGGAATTTTTAAACCTGGAGAGAAATTTCTTAAGATAAATCAACAAAATGTAAGGGTGAGAGGAATTTATTTAAGGACTCACATCCTGAGGAACAAAATCCACACTCAACATCATTATGATTGGGATGTGGTCGAATGAAACAAATCCCAAAGGGTCCCTGTGTTCCAGGTGCAGCCAGAGTATTTTTAGTGCTGCTGCCCTTCAACTCTATAGGCCTGGATTTGGATGGAGGAACTCATCCTAATAGCTAGAAGACTTTAGAGTATGGGGTTTTTGTTCAATGGTTTTCAAACCAAAAGCATATGCTATTCAAATATAAATGAGGAGGAGGAAGTGGAGGATGATGATGGTAATACATATATTTTAGTCTCTCTTAAACATATACGAACAAATCAGACACAACATTGTTCTCTATCAGGACAGGGTGCACTGTTCACTGCTGAGCAATGGAGAAGCAGACTCCCTGATGGTTCACTTGAAAATATGTTCAATAGGCTCTTACCAAGATTGCGTCACTTCATGTGACAGTCTCCAACAAAATGATGGCATAGCTACAAAAAGACACTCAGATCATTTTGATGAGAAATCCCTCATCCAGAAAAAATTAAAAATACACACAGATTTCTCTTTATCTGAAATGCGGAACCACTGTTTGCAGAGACAGTGGGGACTTTGCTTCAGGTAAGCTCAGCCATACTCAAATTGGTAAATTCTATGAGGTCATAATCATCTGGAAAAAAACCCTGAATATCTCTTCCAAATAAATCTGATTCATTGGTACATTATGTCACATTAAAAAACAAATTTAGATGTTCAGAGATTTATTTGTCTATAATTATAGAGGCTATTTGTTATACTTTTTACATTGCTAATACCCACTAGTCTATGGACATCAACCTGAACTCTTTTTAGTTATACTTCATAAGAAATCATGTTAGAAATGTTTTTTCTGATTACTTAATTGCCTATTAGTTTTCATTGTGGTGTTACATATTCATATATGAGTGTTTCTTTTTAGTACTTCTAAAGTTTCACTTTTCATATTGAAAATTTGAAACAATCCCAAATTAATTTTGGTTAAAGATGTACACTAGGGAATTAATGTTATTTTTGCCAAATGGTCAGATAGTCATCCTGAATCTTTTATTCAAACAATCTCTCCTCTCCTCACTGAGTTAAAATTCCATTTTTATCAAACACTAAGTCATCATATCTACTTTCGCCCTTTTCAGGACTATCTCCTCATCTTCTTAGTCTCATTTCTCACCACTCCTACCTTCCACATCTACCTTAGTCTCTAAACTTTGGTCACACTAATCTACCTACAACCTCAGATTGGACCATCCTCTCTTACACATGTCCCCCTCTCTTTAGAGTGACCTGTCTTCTCTCATTCTCTGGCAAACATCTATCCTTCCTTAGCCCACCTCCACCATTGAGAAACCTTGCTTGGCCCGTTCCCCATGCCCAGTCCACACTAGATGCTACTCCCTTGGCCCTGACACTTTATCAACTGTTCTATAATGCTACTTATTTTTTTTCCCATCAGACCAACATGTTCTGGAAGGCAAGGAACATTTCTTGTTTATTTTTGTAACCTTCAGTGTCTAGCCTAGTGTTCTTTAGATAAATTAATTAGACCTGGCCAGTGCCTACTACTTCACAAGAACTACTTGCTATTGCCTGTAGCTTGTACTGTCTAAATGCTAAAGGACTTTCTGCCAGCATCTTCAGCCAGGTCTCCCCTGGGCACTATTGGGTGGCCTGATTCAAAATTCCATTCTCTCTAGACTTCCCTGTCTAGGTATAGACTCACCCATTCCCATCCATGCCCCAAGATACAACATATATTCTCTTCCAAAGTAATGCAATGCACTCAGATGGCAATAGATCCTTTAGCACGTTGATAGAAAGAGGGCTTGGTTATGTCTCCTGCCACTCAAATGCCTGGTTCTTAATAAAAACCCTAGTTGAGAGGAATGTCATCACTGAGCAGAGCATCCTTCAGACTTCCCTTTTGGCAGTATTCTGTCACAATAACCAGATCCGGCACTTTAATGCAGACTCCAATGAATCTGCAAATGGTTGGATGACCTAATTCTCTGGAAAATTCAATAACACAGACTAGAAAGGATTTATCTGGATCATGATCTCCTAATTCCCACTTTAAAATTTGGCCTAGTTTTTCTGACCACATAAAGAAACAAATATTCTCCTGGACTTAGTGTGGTGCACAAATAAAACTTGCAAACTCACTCACTGTGATGCAGAATAAAATATTTAGGAAAAAACATACCATCATCATCACCATTCATTCTGGACCAAGCACTTTACAGCCAGTATCTCTAATCTGTACAACAACCCTGCTGGTAGCTATGATTATCTCCATTCTAAATGAGAAAACTGAGACTCAGAAAGGTAACTTGGCCAAGGTTCCCTGTAAAGGTTAAGACAGCCAAATTCTAAGCCTAAATTTGCCTAATTCCACAATTCATTCATTTCTTTTTTAACATTGCCATAGTACATTCATCTCAATATAAAATACAAATACAAACAGAAAGTTCTTACATTGAGAAAAGTCTCATTTTTCTTAAAAATGTTGCTCTGGAAAGAAAAGCCACTTTTCACAAGCCAAGAAGCGACAAACTTTTCAGTCTTTCTACACCTGCCCCTCATGTTTGTTTCTCTTTAAATCGAGTGCCCCACCCCCACTTCTGGAGAAGGAGAAGGCTCTCCCAAATCCCAGTCCTGAGACTTGCATTTCCGTGTCGTTAATTACTACATCTGCACCTTCAGCACCCAGGCACAGGTGCTGCTTTGCATAAACCAAGGATTGACTTGCAGTTTATGCATGGGGAATTTTCCAGTCATAACATTTCTTTCCAATCAAAATTCCACCACCTTTTCAGTTTAAAGCTTGTTTCCAATCATCAGCCCTTGGATTAGACCACAAATGAGATGACCTACAAGGGACAGCATAGAGCACTGCTTTCAAGACTGCTAGTGAGGGGAGGAATAGTTATGCTTGTACAATCCCGATGGGTAGATGAAGGGCTTTCTGTTCCCTCTCCCCTCTCTTAGGAGGACTGGGTAGAATGCTCTGGTCTCTCCTATCCCAGACTCCACTATTCCGCTGAGAGAGTAAGCCATCTGATGTGTGAGAGTTCACACTCAGTGCACTGAGATTAATGGTGTGCAACAACACTGTATTAAATTCTACCTCTTGCATTTCTGCTCCACATGGTAAGCACCCCTGGGCAGTCCCTCCTAGGTGGGGCAGGGCTGCCATTCTTTTTGTTTAACCTGTGACTGGGTGAGTGTAGCAGGCTTATAGTCCTGGCATGTGGATGATTGGATAAGTGACTGTATATATGCTCTGCAGGTCCAGTTTCTCCCTTGCTTGCTCCACCACGTGGCTGAGCACATGAATCTAATAACTTAGGTTTTGGCTGGGTGGTGGAAGCATGCACTTCAACTCCACACCAAATACGGTTTTCTTCCAATCCAACTTCTACCAAAGTTTACTTTGGGGATCAGGAGGTTCTCTATCTATGAAAGGAGTGACACCTTTCTCTCTATTATCCCCTATATATGTTCCCCATTGGTCAGAATCAGAAAGAGCAAGAGAGCTGAATAGCAACCCGAACGTTGAACAACTGAGAGTTCCTAGAAACCGGATTCTGAAAATATTCTCTATTAACATAAGAATGACACCAAGTCAAGGGCACATAAAGAAACCCATCTTGACTGCAAGATGAGAACTGAGGGATGGCATTTTAAAAGAATGATCGTTTGTGCCCTGCTTTATCACCCCCAACATGCTTTTTATATACATATCAAGTCAATGATGCTTTGGTTTGCTGAACCTGGCAAGCAAAGGTCAAGAATTATGAGTTAAACAGTATGTGGCTGCCAAATACTGCAAGCTACTTTGTACCTAAAAGACTAGTTTCAGTATCAGGACTATTTTGCAAAACTATAAACTTCTACCCAATCCATCCTCTCCTGACCAATGTAAACAGCAACCACCCTAGTTCCTCCCCATTTTTCCCTACCTTTTTTTTTTTTGTTTGAAGAAGGAGTTGAAGACTGACATTTTGCCCCATTAGTCTTGGGAGTAAGAAAAAAGTGGGGGAAACAATGTATGAGCAAGGTCCATGGCATGGACATTGCACATATTTTTCTTCCTTGGTAGAAATAGAGTCTTGTTGTTGAGTCCAAAAGGCCAATTCACAAGGACATAGGTCAGAGGTCTAGTGTCACAATAATATCTATAAAGAAGACCTGCAGTTTGCAATGACTTAAGCCCAATACGAGCCAGCGACATGAAAGCACCAACAGGGAGGCAGCTGCTAATGAGGGTGCCAGGGTGAAGGTGTGCTGTCCAGCGTTAAGGAGGTACATTATTCCCTGTTCTAACAGTGCTGGGCTCCATCCCAGATGCCACATTTGGGAAGAAATGTTGATCAACAGGCTGAAGAACCATGCACTCAAGAAAGGGCTTTAGAACCTGTGTTTTATGAGAAAAAACAAGGATGTTCAGCCCGGTGAAAAGAAAACTTAAAGGAATCCTGATATCCATCCCTCCCAGAAATCCAGCATGCTGCTGCCCCCAAAGTGGACCACATGAGGTCTTGGGCAGCACTCATTTATCTAACTGGGCATCCCACATGAGCGCTCTGGTGCATTTACCTGCCTGCCACTACCATGATGTACCTGCTGCACCCAGGTGTCAAGCGAGTAGTCTGGGATCAATTAGCAATTGTAATTAAAGTTGAATATAATTAACAACATAACAGTGAGATACTCTTGTTTAATTTCCTGAACTTGGGAGACTATGACATTCTTGACAGAAGATAATAAATATAAATGAAGCTCCCAGATTCCAAGGAGCATTTGAGTCACATCCAAATGACTGTTCACCAAGCCATTGTTACCAAGTAGAAATTCCCTAACACAGACACATAAAGTAATTACATTAATTAATGATCTTTTGGCTCACTACCAATTGACTTGGATAGCCCCTGCTGTCTTTAAATGCTTTAAAAAATAGCCAATGACTGCACAACAGTTTCAATGTACTTAATGCCACTGAACTGTACACTTAAAAATGGTTAAGATGGTAAATATCATGTGTATTTTACCAAAATAAAAAAAAGTTTAAGAAATACCATGGAGTAATGGTAAAAATATAGACTTTTGAGTCAGTCAGAAAGGAGCATCACTTCTGGCTGGGCTACCTGCTGGCTCTGTAGCCTCAACCAAATTGATAAACCTTTCTGAATCCCAGTTTGCTCCTCTATAAAATGGAGTAATGATGCCTACCTATCAAATGAGATAAATAGTTGGAGGCAAGGAGCAGAAATGACATATGGAAAGCACCCAGTGCATGACATAGCAGCTGAGGATGTATTAGATTCATCATAAGGACCAATGGGTGGAATTTACAGAAAGACCCACTGGCATTCAGGATAAGATTTGCGAACGTAATATCATCAAACAGTAGAAGAGAAACATCCACAGAAAGACTGTTGCTCTATAAAACCACAGCTCTGGAGAAACAATAACCCAAGAACCAGAGGCTCAAAGGGGTTCTCTCTGCAAGACTAGGGCTCCTAATCCATCCCATAGGGTGAAGAGGCCACTGTTAACAGAAGACAACCACTGTGCAGTCTCAGGCTTCTCAACAAGGCTCATTGCTTGAGGCCACCAGCCCCATGTTTCTGATCACATTACTTGCTTCAGTTCCCTACGAATCACCTTGGAGAGAGGATACGTCCTCTTCCTGATCCTCCTTATGGCCACAGTCCCATCATCACTGTAATGAGAAAAGCCACTTGGACTCCTATTTGTGTGAAATCAGAACTGTGTTCCCACCTCACCCACGGATAAAGCTGAAGCGGTGTCACCCCCTCCCTCCAGGACAGCTGGTTTGATGAGCACAGCAATTTTCTCAAGGATGTGGAAAACACTCAGTTGTGGGGAGGCTTGGGAAGTTGGGGCAGCTACCTGGTATGTATGCCCTTCTTGCTGAAACCCTTACCTGGGGGTCCTAGTTGTCAGCTTTACGCCTCTGAGAGGGGTAAGAAATGAATAAGCAGAGGTAAAGATTACTACTTCAGTGCACAGCTTTAATAACATTTCTTACATTGTTTTCCCAGCTTCTCTGGGTAACACCTTCTCAGAGCTCCCGCAGAATTGTATAAACCTCTCTTAATGCCTTATTATGGACTATTTGCTTAAGTATCCAGATCTCTAGACACTGTGAGAAACCTGAGGATAGCGACTATGTCTTTTTCTGTTTGTATTCCCTGCACCTTCCAGAAGCAAGTACAAAGTAAGCTTTCAATGTAAGTTTGTGGAATGAATGAATAGAGAGCTGGGGCAAAATGGGCTGGAGCAGAACAAGGAGAAGAGGGTAAAGAAGAAGAAAAAACTAGCACAGGGCACTGACTCCTTGCTTTACACACTTTCTTTCAGGTGATGGTTTAATCCTAGTAAGAGTCCAACCAGGGTAGACACTGTTATTATCTTCTTCAAACAGAACAAAGAAGTAAAGTAACTTACCCAGAAATGTCTATTAGTGAGTGATGAATCAAGATTCAACCCGTATCTGCTAAGCCCGGGCTGTTTTCTCTGACATACAACTCAGCCCCATCTCTTCCCCTGGTCCTGTGTGTCTGCCCTATCTCTATTCTGCATGCCTCTCTGCCTATCCTTTAAGCTTCCCCAACGACCCAGAGAGCTGTTAGTTTTATGACAATTCCAAGTCCTAAGGACCTATGCCAAAGCATTTCTGTGTTCTTCAGGTAGAAACTATTTAAAAGAATAGATTAATTATACATTAGTGAGGTGCTACTTTCATTCTCACAAAAGTAATAAAATACCTTTGCTGTGAAAATATGGTAGGAAATAAATTACCCATTGTGCTTTGTTAAAACAAAACAAAACAAAACAAAACAATTCTAATGAACATAAACCCAGCACGCTAAGAGAAAATTGGGATATAGAATTTGAATTGGGATCAGCAAATGAATAGATTATATTCTCTTGTCAATGACTAAAAAGCTTTAAATAGTGTACAAATCATGTTAATGTATTCATCTAATTGTATCTTCCCAGAAGGATCAAATGAGTTAGCTATTTCCATCTTTTTTTTCCTAAAAAACAGAGAGAGGCAGGGAGGGAGAAAAACATTGATCAGCTGCCTCTGGTACACACCGCAACAGACCAGGGCCAAAATCCACAACCCAGGTGTACACCCTGACTGGGAACCGAACCAGCGACCTTTCGTTTTGTAAAACAATGCCCAACCAACTGAGCCACACTGGTCAGAGCAGATATTTTCATCTTTTAATGCAGACAAATCTATCAATATTTTCCTTTCAAGTTTATCTAATGCTTTTTAATTTTATCCAAAGCTTATAAACTACTTTTCAGAAATTTATTTTGCTTTCATTTTTCACAATGGATTATTTAAATCATCTAGAATTAACAGGCAATAGAGTGAGATGAGGCTATAATTTGATTTTCCCATACAATTAATCTCTTATTCCAACACAATTTATTGAATAAGTCTTCCCTTCTTCACTAATACTTGAGTTTTGCCATGCATTTATTTCATGTGTTATTCTTTTATCCATTTCAAACAGCCATTCCACCTAACTCTATTTGCCAAGACTTTTTTCAGCAACACACCCTTATAATTACTTTAATTTTCTATTATTTTTTATATCAAAAACTGAAAAATACACATTGTTGTACTATTTTTTAATGTCCCTGGATATTCTCATCTGTTGACTTTTCCAAATGAAACTTGGAATCATTTTGTTAGCATGATTCTGAAGCATCTGAGGCAGTAAGCAGGCAATGGGGGAACATCAAGTACTGCCTCCCCCTCTCTCAGGCAAACAGCACTGCCTTTTTATGCGAGATGAAGCAAAGTAAGTCCATGAATGGCTTTTCTCACCCTACTTTAATTTCCTATAATTTTTGGACATTTGTATTTAGAAGCTTCTTTCCTGTCAAGTAGAATTGTAGCAAAACTGGTTCTAGTGAAATCTACACTAGACCTGTTAGAATGGATTGGATGGGTATGATAAGTGCTAGGCTTTCTGAGAGACAGAACCACTTGATCACAATGTCTGTGATGCGTGTAGCAGACAATCTCAAAATTACTTAGAAATCTAAAGGGAAAAATATTGTCAGAGAGGTGGATTTTAGGTGAATGATTTCACTATCAAAACTGGACTCTGTTGCAATGGAATTCTATGCAGCAGAAAGAAAGAAGGAGCTCCTACCCTTTGCAACAGCATGGATGGAACTGGAGAACATTATGCTAAGTGAAATAAGCCAGGCAATGAAAGACAAATACCATATGATCTCACCTTTAACAGGAACCTAATCAACAAAACAAACAAACAAGCAAAATATAACCAAAGACATTGAAATTGAGAACAGGCTGACAGTGACCAGAGGGGAGAGGGGAGGGAATTTCAAGGGGAAAGGGGAAGGGTTTGGAGCAACAAGTATAAAAGACACATGGACAAAAACTAGGGGGAGTGGAAATGGGAAGGAGGTGGGGAGGGTTGGGGCAGTGGGCTAGGATGGGAGTAAAAGACAGAAAAACTGTACAAGAACAACAATTAAATAAATTTTTTTAAAAAAAGAAGATTATAGATGATTCTCTCAGTGCACAGAGTTTCTGTCTAGGAAACCAAGTCCTTGCCCCTGGCTTGAATGGTGTTCAAGGAAGCCCCACTGACTGCGGCTCAAGCTTAGCACAATGATGGGAGCATGTCCCAGCCCCACACTGAACACACATTCAGGAGACAGACCACTAGATCTGAGTCTGGGTAAAGTACTGCTTCCTGCAGAATCATGGGCAGCTGAGCAAATACTGTCCCAGTGCCCCAAGTGGCTGTGACTCCTTAGCCATTTAACTGAATTAGCCAAACTGCAAAATCCAGGCTTTTAACCACTATTCTATGCTTGGCAATTTATCTCCCTTCACCGAGAGATGTAGAGATGCAAATGTCCCTGCATCTTCAAGAGCTGATGGAGCATCTAGCTGTGATCACTCAATTTCCTCCTAGCGCCGCTCACTCTTGATGACAGCAATTTCTTCTTTCCACTCCTAACACAGAATAAAAACCTAAATATCACTCCATCTACTAACATTTCTTTAATCAAGTCCCCAAACCAAAAAGGTGAAAAATAGTTTTTACATTGTATCTTTTACATTGTATCATTTGCCTCCCAAGCTATCCAGGAATCTTCAAGAGGACGGAAGCCCCTTTTGTAGCCCATCACAATGACCCTGGGTCCTGGGTGATTCACAGGAAAAACAGAGGAGGACTGTTCAGCAATTAGGAAGGAATAAGATCACAGTTGTAACAACTACAAATAGCTTTCATAAGTCTCCTGTAAATAGGGCTGAAAAATGAGAATACACCAATATGCTATTTACTGGTTATCAAAAAGTACAAAGTTGCACTTCAAAAAATATCAATAAGCCTCTATTACCTCCTGACAGGTGGAGACCAATTAGGACCTCCCAAGGAGCCAGGGTTGGAGTTCAGCCACTCCCTGGTCTGGGAGTCCTGCTGATCACAGCTCAGCAGCAGCTGGTTAATCACAGAAGGAGCCTGATGACTCCCGTGCCAGGGATGCTGCGGGGCCATGGTGGGAGTAGCAGCAGCGTGTCGTCTCCTAATGACTTAATCTGGACGACCAGCAGCTCTCACTGGGCTCGCTGCCCTTGTTTGTAGGAAGCACGCTCAGTAGGATTCATCTTCATTCAAGTCCAGAACAGAGGTTAAGGCAGGCGGCCTGAGAGCATGGAAGAAGCCTTGCTAGTGTCCCAGGGTTGCACCTTACCTACAAATCCAGCAACATGAGAACAAGTCATGGGCTTCTTCGTGCGTCTTGAGCGTTGGTGGTCAGTTCCCTAAAGCCCATGAAAGTTGTGCTGCTTTCATTCAGCCATTTATGGAGCACTAACCAGGTGCCAGGCACTGACAGGATTGCTTCATTCAAGTCAACAAACATCTGCTGAGCACCTTTGATGTGCAAGTGTCTAACTGCAGAGGAAGGACTTATGCCTAAAGGAGGTGGCCTTCCAGACTCAACGTGTGTGAATTCTGCTCAGCTCAGTGACCACAGCAAGAGCAGTCTGGTTTGCTAGGAAGAACCCAAGACCAGGAGCCAGAAGGGTTAAGTCTGCATTCTGCCATTCACCCCCTGTACAACTTAGGCAAGTCACTTAACCACCCACCTTAGTTTTCTCATGTGCTAAAAGGAATCTGACAGGTTAAGACCCAATGAAATGAATCCAGGATGATTATTGTTAAAAGTTAAGGGGAGTCCCAGCTGGTGTGGCTCAGTGGATTGAGTGCTGGCCTTCGAACGGAAGGGTCATTTTTTTAATTCTCAGTCAGGGCACATGACTGGGTTGCAGGCCAGGTCCTCAGTTGGTGGTAAGCAGGGGGCAACCAATCAATGATTATCTCATGCATCAATGTTTGTCTCCCTCCCTTTCTCTTTCCCTCCCCATCTCTCTAAAAATAAATAAATAAAATCTCTTTTAAAAAGTAAAATTTAGGGAAAGAATAGAAAAAAATGTGTTTTAGTCCTATTTAATGTAACCATTATAGCAAGACTAATGAAATTACCTGATTAAGTAACACATGGGGAAATTGAAACATAAAATCAGCCCCAGGAAAATAGGTTTATTTTCATAGTTTGGTTTATTCTAAAAGCTGCTGCCCCTTATTTTTTGGTGTCCACTTCACTCAGTGCCCAGTGCCAACACGGAGAATAGCCCCCACCTCCACCCCTTCCAGAATTACTGGACCTTATCAGTGGAGGGGCCCTCAGCCTACCACATCCAGCGCTCAGCTTCCACAGGATTCCAGACAGCAACATCCTGCTCGAGGCCTCCCAGTCTTTGCTTGAATACATACAAGGGTAAGGCATCACTGTTTGTCAATGTGCCACTCTCTTCCTACTTAGCTCTGATGAGTAAAAACCACAAATTCCAAAACCTCTACCAATATCCACCTCTAACTGATCCCACCTTGCCCCCCTGAAGCTGCCTGAATTCACCTAACCCCTCTTCCCCGGGGCAGTCTTGGACACACTGCCTCATCCCCATCTCCTATTAAGAACTCCTATAAGCTGCTTAGGGGTTCACAAAGCACTTTCCTTGCAGGTTATTGGGAAAATGGCATTCTGGAGGAGGGAGGGGACCCACACTCTGACATTGCTTGAGTGCTATTAACAGAAATGAGTTTATTCAGAAGTTGACATTGGGCATAAAAAATAGGCATGACCTTTTTAGCCAGACCCTAGGGAAAAGATACTAAAAATATATCTATGTCCTCAGGCACTATGGTCAGAGCCGACACTATGAATAACCCTCCACACTCCCAGAGATTCAAAAAGGCAACAAGACAGGGCTTGCAGGGGGTGCAAGGGGAGTCATCAGCCAGGGCTAGCCTTTGTCCTTTAAGAGATGAAGTGTGACCCAGAACAATGGACCCTCATCCATTCCCTAGCAGTGAGATGGGCCAGAGGAGGAGAATGCACAGACTATGCATAGAGGGGTTCAAAGGGCTGACCATATTATAATCATGATAATTTCCCTCAATATTTCATTTATGAGCAAAGACTTGGACTCAAATTAACTTACAATGAAACTCTAATAGTGTTATGGTACTGCTGATTAAAATGAAATATCTGGACTTCCGGCCAAGATGGAGGCGTAGGCGGACACACTGTGCCTCCTCTCACAACCAAAATTAAGCACAAAAAATATTTAGAAACAAGAAAACAACCAGAACTTATAGAAAATTGAACTGTACGAAGTCCAACAACCATTCAACCAGACCGGTAAGAGGGGTGGAGTTGCGGTACGAAAAAGTGGAGGTGCGGACCCAGGAACGCAAGCAGCAGTGGCTGGCAGTTCCCAGGTGCACAGGTGGCGGCTGGCGGTCCTCGGGCCCACAGGCAGAAGCTGGCAGACCCTGGGCACAAGGGGGCAACTGTGCAGACCCAGTGAGGCCGCACAAGGCGGCTGGCTGACCAGGTGGTCCCACATTCACGCACACAGACGGTCCAGGCAGAGGGGAAGTGGCGGAAGGGACTGAATCCAGGAGAGAGCGGAGCAGGCGCCATTGTTCCCTCTCAGACCCCGCCCCCACCTATAGTGTCACAACCCAGCAACTGGGCTGCCCCGCCCTGAGGAACACCTAAGGCTCCACCCCTCTTTACGTAATAGCTGCGACCAGACTAAAACCAAAACAAAACAAAACAAACCCCACCAAAGATGGCTCAAACCGGAAAACAAATAAAAGACCCAGAGCCAATTCCTCTAAGCAGTGAAGAGATAGCCAACCTATCAGATGCACAGTTCAAAGCACTGGTCATCAAAATGCTCACAGAATTGGTTGATTTTGCTCACAAATTAGATGAAAAAATGCAGGCTACAATACGTGAAATGAAGGAAGATGCATGGGGAACTGATAGACATGGAAGAAAAACTGGGACTCGAATCAATGGAGTGGACCAGAAGGAAGAAACTAACAACCAAACAGAAAACGAGGAAGAAACAAGAATTCAAAAAAATGAGGAGAGGCTTAGGAACCTCTGGGGCATCGTTAAACGTCCCAACATCCGAATTATAGGGGTCCCAGAAGGGGAAGAAGAAGAGCAACAAGTGGAAAACTTATTCGAACAAATAATAAAGGAGAACTTCCCCAATCTGGCAAAGGAAATAGACTTCCAGGAAGTCCAGGAAGCTCAGAGAGTTCCAAAGAAGTTGGACCCAAGGAGGAACACACCAAGGCACATCGTAATTACATTAGCCAAGATTCAAATCAAGCAGAGAATTCTAGAAGCAGCAAGGGATAAGGGGACAGTCACCTACAAAGGAGTTCCCATCAGACTGTCAGCTGATTTCTCCAAAGAGACCTTACAGGCAAGAAGGGGCTGGAAAGAAATATTTGAAATCTTGAAAAGCAGGGACCTACATCCAAAATTGCTCTATCCAGCAAAGCTGTCATTTAGAATGGATGGACAGATAAAGTGCTTCTCAGATAAGGTCAAGTTCAAGGAGTTCATCATCACCAAGCCCTTATGATATGAAATGTTAAAGGGACTTATCTAAGAAAAAGAAGATAAAAATATGACAGTGAAAAGACAGCAAACTCAGAGCTATTAACCACCACACCTAAAACAAAAGCAAACTAAGCAAACAGCTAGAACAGGAACAGAACCACAGAAATGGAGATCATATGGAGGGTTAGCAACAGGGGAGTGGGAGGAGGAGAGAGGGGGAAAAGGTACAGAGAATGAGTAGCATAGACGGTGGGTAGAAAATAGACAGGGGGAGGGCAAGAATAGTATGGGAAATGTAGAAGCTGAAGAACTTATGATACATGGACATGAACTAAAGGGGGGAATGTGGGTGGGAGAGGGTGTGTAGGGTGGAGGGGAATGATGGGGGAGAAATGGGACAACTGTAATAGCATAATCAATAAAATATATTTTAAAAAAAAGAAAGTGAAAAAATAAAAAATAAATAAATAAATAAATAAAATAAATAAAATGAAATATCTGACTATACTAAGTCCAGGTCACTGGGTAGTGGAAGGACTTAATCCCACATAAGTATTATCACTATTAATAACAATAATATTAAAATTTATTGAGACAGCCACTATGCTTTGCATATATTATTTCATTTAATCCTCACAACAACCCTATAAGAAGATACTATTATTATCCTCATTTTACAGTTGAGGAAACAGAACTGAAAGCAAGTTAACTACCTTGCCAAATCACACAATTAATAAATAATTTACTCTGGACCCATGTAACTCAGACTCTGAGCTCTTAACCAAGAGACAAAAACATAGAAAGAATGAGGCCACCTTCCACAGCCAACCAGTTATAGAGCCCTTCAGACCACATCAGAGTCTCTATTTACATACCATTCACTCCTACATGCAGACTTCCGAGAAGAAAGCAGGAGAGGCCTCTGACTGATGTGGAGACGCTGGGGGCCTCCAGACCCAGGACTCTGCCCACCGCCATCTAGGCTTTACCTCAGCTGCCTATCACCTCATACCTGGACCCCAGGCTCCCTGCCCCTGCTGCCACCTGTGCCAGCTTGACCTTGATAGAGCAGAGGCACTCGTTCCCCCAAGCCTATTCTGAGTTCCTGGCCCCTTAAACCCAGCAGGTCTACCCAAAAAAGCCACAGACCATCTGTTCTTTCCTGTCAGTCATCCCCTTCCACAGGTGCCAAGCTCAGCCTGTTTGGGGGTCCGCCACAGCTGGCTGCTTCTCCTCACCTGCATTAAACTTACAGGACTATGAACATGGCTTTACACGTTGCCCTCTCATGTCTATTTAAAACCTGAAGAGGCAATAAAACAAAGTGGCTACAGCCCACCAGACCTGAATTCACTCTTAGCTATGCCATTTGGGAAATGGGTAGTCTTGGGCAAGTTTCCTAAACTTATCCTCAATGTCCTTTTTTTCTGAGGTATAATTGACGTGACATTATATAAGTTTCAAATGTACAATGTAATGATTTGATATATGTATTAGCCTCAATTTTCTTATCTATAAACTTGGATTTTGAAGATTCAGTGAGGTAGGATACAAAGGGCCTTCCTTACGTGCATTTGTATTCAGTAAATGTAAGTTCCTGCCTCCAAATTCATTTTAACTTTACTGCTTAACCCACTCCTAACTCGAGTATTCCCTGGGTGCCTCCTACCGGGACACTACCCAAGACCTAGCTCTGAGTTCCTGATTTGTTTTTAACTACCCTTCCTAATGTAGGGCTACTCTGAACTGATAGCCCATAATATCAAACCACATTGGAGCTATGATGCTCACCTACGGCTTGGGCTTTACAGAGAGCTGGAGAGGGAAAGCACCTGAGAGAACAAGCCCCCCCCAGGTCACACACCTGAGAAAGTGGGTATAAGAACCTGAGTTCAAGTAATTTGCCTACTTGCTGCAACTGTTTTAAATTGATTTAAAAAGTAAACAGAAGTAAAGTTTCTTGGCAAAGAGATTCCATTTATAGGGTTATTCATAATAACTGTGATCCTCAGAATCGCGTAAATTGAGTCACCTAAAAATCCTTTTTTATGAACTCATTTCATCCTCACAATTAACTAGGATGTGATAAAAGCTATGGCTGACACCTTAATCTGAACATAATCAATTGGAGGGACTGTAGAAGGAGCTCTTACACCCCATGTCCTGGAAAAGCCCTGCAGGAAGAACTCCATTTATAACAGAACCCTATAGTTGTAGCAGCCCTTCCCCTTAACCTCCTCTTCCCATCTGTGAAGCACTTGCTCCATCTTCACTGTGCATGAAGCTCCATGCGGGTCACCACAACCGCAGGTTCCGGATTGCAATCTGTTCCAGTCCCTGAATAAATTCTTTTTGGTGATACAAATATAATAAATAAATATTATTTTCTTTTGCTTTTATTGCATTCCATTTCTCTGCATAATTAGATTTGTGGATAGGCTGAAGCTCAAATTAATTTCAGTTCCCTAATTTCAAGTGAGATGCCAGTTGAATTTGGTGCTGCAAGAATGGGCTGAGTGGCAGGCAGAGCTAGTTTGGAATTCTGTTTTGTTGAATGTAATTTCTGGGTAATTGAGAAGTGACCATAGGCTACTTAGACTCACTGTCTCTCGGAGCTGGGCGGGACATTAACATTCGTACATTTCTAATCATGATGATTCCCAAACACCAGCAGTCACACACCACCTTCACAATTTTTGGAATATCTAATGGACCACTATTATCTACTTCATGTGATTCTGTATAATAGCTTATTTATTTTATTTAGTGTCTAAACAGTAATATCTGAAATCATAAGCTAATATTCTGATAATTTTTTTCTAATAAGCATTAAAAGAATTACACAACTGTTGAAGTTTTTAAATTTCCCTTCAATAATAGGCTACCAAGGTAGTACTGGGGATATTCTGCAATTTTGCATTTTTTCAGAAAGAATTTCATGAGAGAGTAAGACTTTAAGGTCAGACAGGTTGTTAGAATTTCAACTCTACCAGTTGTACATTCCTGAGCAACTGACTTCTCTAGGCCTCAGTTTCTTCTCCCTACAAGGGGACAATGATACCCATCTGACAGGGTGGTGCTATGGGTTAAAATGTATCCATCAGCATTTGGCACAGCACCTGGCACCAAGTAATCACCTAACATTATGAGTTCTCTTCCTTTTCCACAAGATCAGTGAATAACCTGGAAACACTTGACTAACGGCATCCCTTTGGTAAGAATTTGCCTGACTTTTCCCCTGGAGGCACTCCAGTCACTCCCTGTTTCACATATGAAATTGGGGAAGCATTTTTCTTCAAACCTGACTCCGAGCCTGATTATCTTTCCAAACCGTAACTAGGAGACATGGTCACTCTGAACATCAAGGCAGAATTTCTAACTGAAAGGGCAGAGCCCCCACTGTTGGCTTTCTAAGGGCAACAGGTTTCCATGATCCCAAGGGAAAATCTGGTCTGCCTGGGGAGGGGGCCTCTTGGGAGCAGGGTGGGCTCTAATCTGGAAGGCACGATCCCTCAACCTGCCTAGATGCTTAAGCCAACAGAATTTTGGCAGAAAAGCATCAACCGTCACTGTCTAAAGTGCTGGGTCCTTTGAACTGAGGCTACACAGCTCACAGGAAAAGTTTAAAAAGTAAAGCTGGAGTACAGACAGTCCCAACGAGGTGGGCTAGTGGTCAAAGCCTTATCTGCATTCATTTCACTCATTATTAAGTGGCATTAAGGAAATTTTCTGCTGAGCAGAGTGACCTTGACATGTGATTCCTTGTGCTCTCTGGGTAAAGACAGAACATTATAAGAAGTAATGATTTCCAAAGAGTCCATCTAACCTGACAGTTTTCATCAGCCTTCAAAGGGAGATTTTATCTTTTGTCTATTTCTCCCACTTTTTTACTGTGTTACTATAAAAAGAGATAGAGAACAAGATCTATGACCTTCAACAACGTTCTTGCAAAATTAGGAGTGTGACATAAATGCTATCTCTCACTCATCTTTGCAACCAGTCAGCATTTCTCAGCAGGTGAATTAAACACATGCACACACGCACACACTGGCCTGACTCTCATCTTTGTCTAAATCTTGGTGGCACTCTCTAGGCACTGCATGTGAGTTTCACCTAAGAGCCACAGGCACTAGACTATCAGGACCAAGCACAAATCTAGGCTGTCGGATCCGGTCTACACAATCAATTTTAAGTCCAAATTGGTAATGTGCACAGTTAGGGAGTTGGAAATAAAATTCTGATTCTGCTCACTTACAAACATTGTCTGATATGAATGAAATCTACTATCCAACTTTCATCCCCAAACATCGTTTGTTTCTGATACTGGAGCCACTTTTTTTAAAAAAAAGGAAAAGAAAGAAAAAGAAAGATTAAAATATGATTTAAATGTTTTACAGTAAAAACTAACCAAAGCAATAGCATTCAGTACAAATTAATTGCAACAGATTGAATAGGGATTTCAATTTAAAAGTCATATAAATGAGAAGCCAAAGATTTGAGAATTTAACACAATTCTTAAATGCCATATGACTTTATTTCAGACTTATCAAAACCCTTTACTTTGATACATTGCACATTTTAGCCTCAAGGAAAGAAAAATATTATTTTCTAGCTCTTCAAAAGCTATTGCTATTCTTCCTCACACCCTGCTCCTACTTCTCTAGAATCATTCTTTAGCAATCTTGTGGATTATTTTCTATTCTTTTAAAGGCTCAAAGGAAATACTTCTCTCTCCAACACCCTCCACACACACTTTGCCCTCACAGTCAACAAGCTCTATTATCTATCCCAGGGAGGAAAACATTAGCATCAACAATCCAAAACAACAGAAAATGCCAAAACATGGGCTTTTCATTTCAGAATATACTATGTAGATTTGGGAGGTGACTGTGACTTTCTAATAATGCATAGTTTCTAGAATAATGCTTAGATGCACTTTGTCAATTTTCTAGATACACACCAGGTGTATCTAGAGGAGCAGGAGCCCACACCTCAAAGGATGGCCTAGTAAGAATTTTTTAAATTTGCTACAATAGATGCACTTAAAGTTGGTTTGACAAGGAACCGAAAAAAAAATGCATAAGTAGCCCTCTTGTCTCCCCCAAAGAACTTTCCCAACCCCATTTAAGGAGGAAGTTATCCTAACTTCTGGATCAGTTTCTAGACCCTTCTTTATTGCACAGAACCAGGATAATTGAAGGAAAGTTTAAGTTGCCAAAAAGGCTATGTTGACATACATAATGAAGAGCAGAGCAAAGAAGAAAGAGGGAAGAGAGAAGCAACTTTATGTGGGTTCAGTTGGATAAACATTTGGAAAGTAGCTTACATTGGTGGAGAAGAAGGATTTTGAAGGAGCTACAGTGGTGGAGAGATCATGTAAAATGAGAAAAATGGGATTTTTAAGAACTTCTACCCTAGCTGCTTGGGTGCAGTGGATTGAGTGCTGGCCTGCAAATCAAAGGGTCTCTAGTTTGATTCCCAGTCAGGGTACATGCCTGGGTTGTGGGCCAGATTCCCAGTTGGGGGTGTGTGACAGGCAACCACACATTGATGTTTCTCTCCATCTCTTCCTCCCTCCCTTCCCTTCTCTTTAAAAATAAATAAATAAAATCTTTTTTTTTTTAATGAAATTCTGTTACAACATTCTCAGGAGAAACAACAAGAATCCTTTAATTTGTTTACTTATAACATGTAAAATATAATAAAGTTAATTATTTGCTGGTCTGTTGTTTACTGAATGGGACTCCATGCTAGACTAGACCACAAGGCGATTATCTCCATCTGCATATCAAGTGACAACAAAGATTCAAGTGTCCAGATTAGTTGGCAATCATTGATACAGTTGTATGTGTGTGTACACGCATGTTATTCTTTTAACATGGTTCGCTCTCCTCTTCCCTATTAGACTTTACACAATTTGACATCACATACTCTGCCTTTTGTAAAACAAGAATTAAAAAGTACTACACACAGTGTGGTGGGATGTGCTGATTAAAGTTTACTGCTTGATGCGGAGATAGGATTGAGGCCATTTAGCTACAATAGCCTCAATGCAGAATGTTCTACATGCCCTGTTCCTTTCACGGAGGCTCTGGGAGAGGTAAAGAAGTCCCAGCTGCCAACTCTGAAGTCTTCAGGTGCACCAGTTCCAGATTACTTTATCTATTATTAACTACTGACATGTCACAATTCATTGCTCCACACCAATGCATCTTAATAGCATGGATAAGAACAGTGGAGATAAACCATTTGCTTTAAGTAACAAAAGACTCCATTTGAAAACCAGCAATGTCTATAGTGACTGACTCCATTGGCTAGGAAAACAATCCCCAAAAAGCAGGGCCAGATAGCGATGGTCAAGTTCAGTGCAGACCTTGTCAAACTTGGGGACTAGTCTTGCACACCTCTCCAGCTCAAGGCAGTTAGGGCTCAAGACTGTTTTCTCTAAAACATGATGGGAAGAGCATTAGACTCAGAGAACTAGATTCAATCCAAGCTTTGTCACCATCTTAAGTGGCAACACTGGGCAAGAGGGTGTGCAAAGAAATGGACTTTGGAACTAGACAGATGGGGTTTAAATTCCAGCTTCTACACTTACTCTTTTGACCTTGGGCAAAGCACTTCACCTTTTTATGCTTCATTTTCCTCATCTGTAAAAAAGGATAGTAATAGTTACTTATCAGGGTTTGTTGTAAGAATTAAATAAGATATGTGAGATGCTCCAGAAAGGTTAGTTGCTGCTGTGTGGCCATGGGCAAGTCACTTAACATCTCTGGATACCTCAGTTTCCTCATTTGTAAGTAACGGAGATGGATTATATAATTTCAAAGACTCTTGATCACCGCGAACTCTAAGAAGACATCAGATCCTGACAGAGAATAATAAACACAAGGAACATAGCTAAGAAAAACTGAGCATGAGATGTTGGTGAAATCTTACCAGAATGGGCGAGGCAGAGGTGGTGGGAACCAAGCGGACTGGAAAGGCAGTCATTGCCCAGGCATCTGCAGGAAGTGGGCAGTCCCCACAGTCAGCGGGGCACCTGGGCAGCTCCCACTGTCCTCTCAAAGGCCATCCCCACAGGCTGAGTCAATGGAGAAAAGGAAGAATGCTAAACAAAAAACATTTTGAGACCAACAGGAGTTAATTCAATAAAAAATGATTTTTAAATAGAGCCAAAAGCAGACTGGTCTAAGATTGGGTTCTGATGCTGGTTCTATCACTCGCTTGGTTTCCAGTTTTGCTCTAGCTAACCCTGAAGCTCATAGTCAAATTTATTGTTCATTTTTAATAACTCTACAGAAGCTACATATTGTTTGTTAGTTCACTCCCCCAATTCACTTAGCCATTATAGTTTAATTTATTTTCCATGATCACAGCTTTGTTTTTATTTTAGATTTTCTTATTTTGTTGTACCTATGCTTATAACCCCCCTGAAATCCTTTATGAGACAAGGCAGGGTATAAATTAATAAAAATAATTCACAAGTCACTCAATTACTTTACACATCATTTCTCTATGGGACTCAATGTCCAACATCCCCTTTAACGCTAATCTTATTAATTCTTATCTTGTATTTCTAAAACTCAAAGTCTGTATTAGGTTGCTTTTATGGAACCCTGACTTGCTAAATGTAAATAGTACTGGGTTCTCCAACGTGTTTTAAGTTTTCCTTATACTTTTATCAGGAGCCGTTTATGCTAAAACTATTGTCAGTAGCACTAATGAATTTTTTTTTTCCTTTTAGATTTTATTTATTTATCTTTAGAGGGGAAGGGAAGGAGAGAGGGAGAGAAACATCAATGTGCGGTTGCCTCTTGTATGTCCCCTGCCGGGAACTGGCCTGGCAACCCAGGCATGTGCCCTGACTGGGAATCGAACCTCGATCCTTCGGTTCGCAGGCCCGCACTCAATCCACTGAGCTACACCAGCCAGGGCAGTAGCACTAATGAATTTTAAAGGACTCATTTTATGGATCCCCTCCCCTCATATTAGGCATTCCATTAATATCCTAGAATTAGATTTGTAAACTTTAATATCTGAATGGGGCTTGTTATTTGCAGACAACTTATCACCTTGATTAAGAATTTGAAATGATCTCACTTTGATCTTCAGGAGCCCTGCATGATAAGTGAAGCAGGGATGCCTCCACTTCACAGATGAGGAAAGAGAGACACAGAGTAAGTGATTTGCTCAAAGTCATGCAGGTAATGATGGGCACAGGCACTTGAACTCTGATCTTCTGATTCTAAACCTTCAGCCCTTTTCAACCTCTCAGCCCCTTCAAAAGACCCCTCCAGCTCCTGCTGAACACTTCCAGGTCGCACGACTCCTGGTACAGCCTCTTTGACGCATTGTTCTAGAGAGTTACCTGCTCCTGTCCTGTGGAGTACCGCAGGATTGGTCTTACTCCTCTTTGACATGGCAGACCTTCTAATGTTGGAAATAGTAATCCTGTAACCTTTAAACCTTTATTCCTGAGCCAAACATCAGCATTAAATTCCCTCAGGGCTGTTTTATCTGATAAGCTCAAAAAGCCCAGTGCCTGGGACACAAAGCTTTCCATGGGCCTATGGAGAAAAAGTGAATTGGTTCCAAGCTACAGAAAAGCAAAGTGAAATTAATAAGCATTTAATTAAATGACTGAAAAATGTAGCATTGTGTCAATGGCATTAACTGCTAAATTTGTTATTCATAAAAAATGTCATTACATGTGAGAATAATTTGTAGATTCAATTCTCCTGTTTTGTAACAATTTCTAAGTAGGCACAATGATTGATTAGAAGACATAGTAAGCTATAAATGTAATAAGTCATTCATAAGCAAATAATTTCAAAAGCAAAATTATAAAAATCCTTACAAAATATTTTCAATTTTTTTAATCAGTATTTTTTTTAATTGTTGATATTGTACAGTTTTCTTTTACCCCACCCCCAGCCCTCCCCACCTTCCTCCCATTTCCACCCCCCATAGTTTTTGTCCATGTGTCCTTTATACTTGTTGCTCTAAACCGTTCCCCTTTTCCCCTGAAATTCCCTCCCCTCCCGCTCTGATCACTGTCAGACCGTTCTCAAATTCAGTGTCTTTGTTTATATTATGCTTGTTTGTTTGTTTTGTTGATTAGGTTCCTGTTAAAGGTGAGATCATACGGTATTTGTCTTTCACTGCCTGGCTTATTTCACTTAGCATGATGCTCTCCAATTCCATCCATGCTGTCACAAAGAGTAGGAGCTCCTTCTTTCTTTCTGCTGCATAGAATTCCATTGTGTAAATATTTTCAATTTTTTTATTAAATTATTGGGGTGACTGGTGGATAGGATCATATAGGCTTAAAGTGTACATTTCTATGGTAAAATATCTGTATATTGTACTGTGTGTCCACCACCCAACCTTTCAAAATTTTTATGAAAAATTTTACACTTAATTAAGATGTGTGTGCATTTTAATGTCTGGTATAAGTGATAAAACCTCCAGAAGGGTCTACAAAAAGCTTAGAATGGGATTTCCGAACAAGATGGAGGCGTAGGCAGACACACTGTGCCTCCTCTAACAACCAAAATTAAGGACAAAAAATATTTAGAAATAAGAAAACCACCAGAACTTATAGAAAATTGAACTGTACGGAAGTCCAACAACCATTTATCCAGACTGGTAAGGGGGCGGAGTCACGGCAGGAGAAAGTGGAGGTGCGGACCCGGGAACACAAGCAGCAGTGGCTTGCAGTTCCCAGGTGCACAGGTGGCACCTGGCAGTCCCCGGGCCCACAGGCAGCAGCTGGCGGAGCCCGGGCACAGGGGGGCAACTGTGCAGACCCAGTGAGGCCGCACAAGGCGGCTGGCTGACCAGGTGGTCTCACATTCGTGCACACAGACAGTCCAGAAAAAGGGGAAGTGGCGGAAGGGACTGAATCCAGGAGAGAGTGGAGCAGGCGCCATTGCTCCCCCTCAGGCCCCGCCCCGACATAAGCGTCACAACCCAGCGACTGGGCTGCCCCGCACTAGGGAGCTCCAGAGGCTCCACTCTTCACTATGTAATAGCACGGGCGCGTGCGCAGATAATCCAGGTGAAGGGGAAGTGGCGGAAAGGGCCGGAGTCCAGGAGAGAGGGAACAGGCACCATTGTTCCCTCTCAGACCCCGCCCCCACCTATAGCGTCACAACCCAGCGACTGGGCTGCCCCGCCCTGAGGAACACTTAAGGCTCCACCTCTCACTACGTAATAGCCACGACCAGACTAAAACCAAAACAACAACAACAAAAAAACCACCAAAAATGACTCAGACCGGAAAACAAATAAAAGCCCCAGAGCCAATTCCTCTAAGCAGTGAAGAGATAGTCAACCTATCAGATGCACAGTTCAAAGCACTGGTCATCAGAATGCTCACAGAATTGGTTGATTTTGCTCACAGAATTGGTTGATTTTGCTCACAAACTAGATGAAAAAATGCAGGCTACAATACGTGAAATGAAGGAAGATGCATGGGGAACTGATAGACATGGAAGGAAAACTGGGACTCAAATCAATGGAGTGGACCAGAAGGAAGAAAATAACAACCAAACAGAAAATGAGGAAGAAACAAGAATTCAAAAAAATGAGGAGAGGCTTAGGAACCTCTGGGACATTGTTAAACGTCCCAACATCCGAATTATAGGGGTCCCAGAAGGGGAAGAAGAAGAGCAACAAGTGGAAAAATTATTTGAACAAACAATAAAGGAGAACTTCCCCAATCTGGCAAAGGAAATAGACCTCCCGGAAGTCCAGGAAGCTCAGAGAGTCCCAAACAAGTTGGACCCAAGAAGGAACACACCAAGGCACATCATAACTACATTAGCCAAGATGAAAATGAAGCAGAGAATTCTAGAAGCAGCAAGGGATAAGGGGACAGTCACCTACAAAGGAGTTCCCATCAGACTGTCAGCTGATTTCTCGAAAGAGACCTTACAGGCAAGAAAGGGCTGGAAAGAAGTATTTGAAGTCTTGAAAGGCAAGGACCTACATCCAAAATTGCTCTATCTAGCAAAGCTGTCATTTAGAATGGAAGGGAAGATAAAGTGCTTCTCAGATAAGGTCAAGTTCAAGGAGTTCATCATCATCAAGCCCTTATTATATGAAATGTTAAAGGGACTTATCTAAGAAAAAGAACATCAAAAATATGACAACCACACCTAAAACAAAAGCAAACAACTAGAACAGGAACAGAACCACAGCAATGGAGATCATATGGAGGGTTAGCAACGGGGGAGTGGGAGGAGGAGAGAGGGGGGAAAAGGTACAGAGAATGAGTAGCATAGACGGTGGGTAGAAAATAGACAGGGGGAGGGCAAGAATAGTGTGGGAAATGTAGAAGCTAAAAAACTTATGACACATGGACATGAACTAAAGGGGGAAATGTGGGTGGGAGAGGGTGTGTAGGGTGGAGGGGAATGATGGGGGAGAAATGGGACAACTGTAATAGCATAATCAATAAAATACATTTTTAAAAAAGCTTAGAATGGTCTGGAGTCTCCCATTGCCTATGCAGACCAAAAAGATAACTTTTAGTAAAGATCGTTCCCTGTGGCTTAACAGTTTGTACAGTGTTTGCTGGTTGCTGGATTTTCCCAGTAAATTGTGCCTCATTGGTTTGGAATAAAATAAAGTTTCCAGGGAGCACTTGGAACCTTGCTATGATATCACCAACATGGCCTATTATGTGTCAGAGACAGTAGATAACTAAGAATTCGAAAGGACCCCCATAGGAAGCTTCCTTTCCCCACACCAGTCAAACCCAATCTCTTCCAGATGTGATGAGAAATGCTCTAAGAAACTTAAATTCTGGCAAAAAGGGCAGCTGCAGTCTGCATTTTGCCAAAGGCATAGCTTTAATTGCCTCAAGGAGACTTGAGGTGCATTGGAGGGATCCTAAAACTATTGTAGGTTAAAAATCATCTTAAATCATATCCGAAGAAACCTGAAACATGAATTCAAAAGCATATAGGCACACTTATGTTCATTCATCATTATTTACAATAGGAAAGATTTGGAAGCAGTCCAAGTGCCCATCAGTAGATGAGTGGATAAAAATCTGTGTTAGATTTACACATTGGAATACTACTCAGTCATAAAAAAAGAAGAAAATCTTAGCTTTTGCAACAGCATGGATGGACCTGGAGAGTATTATGCTAAGTGAAATAAGCCAGAGAAAGACAAATACAATATGATTTCACTTATATGTGGGGTCTGATGAACAAAATAAACTAACAGACATCATGGAAATAGACTAATAGACTAATACAGAAAACAGACTGATAGCTGTCAGAGAGGAAAGGGTTAGGGGACTGGATGAAAAATGTGAAGGAATTTAGAGAAAAAAACCCTCATAGGCAGACAACAGTATGGTGATTAGCAGAGGGAAAAGTGGATGGTGGTGGTAGGAGCCATAAAAGGAGGGATAAATGGTGATGGAAGGAGACTTGACTTGGGGTGGTAAATGTTCAATATAATGTACAGATGATGTATTGTAGAACTGTACCCCTGAACCTATATAATTTTATTAACCAATGTCACCTCAATAAATTGAATTTTAAAAAACCATCTTACATCTAAATAAAGAAACTGCTGTTAATTCACTTGATCTTAGCCAAAAGGCTGAGAAGCGATGAGACTGCTGTTAATTCTGTTAAACTTCTTACTTCAAGTGATATGCTTGGCATCAAAAATGGGCAATTCTTTAAAGGCTCAAAGGCTCTGTGAGTGCTGCCTTCAAGGACTCTACAGTGAGACCATCTGGCATGAATTCTTTACCCTCAGTGCCCTCAGAAGCCACCATGGCGAAAAGCTGTGGGGATCGGTTGTGAATCCTGAGGCCTGGTAATGATGATAAACCTGCTTCCTGGGGGGCTGAGCCTGGAACAGTTGGCTTTAATCCCATGCCTTCTGGGAGTCCTAGGGAGCTGCATTACTGAGGCAACATTTAATGGTACCTCCAATGCTAGAACTTGCTCGGGAAAGGAAAGCCTGAACCTTATTTGGGTTCCAGGAGGACTTTCTGGATCTTTATGCCTGAGGCAGGAAATGGAGCAAGTTCCTGAGAGGGGTGAGGTAGGGGATATGGGGTCCTGCATCAAGAGGACGTGTGCAGAAAGAGCTTTTCTACTCAAAGGCACTCTATATCCTCCAAGCTCAGTGTCCCAGGTAAGGATGAATTTGCCTGATAAAAGCTCCCTGTCTCCATCTAGCACTTCAAGAGTCTGTCTAGGGCTGCCTCCTAATCAATCTTCCAAGTCTGCTTCTTCCATCTCTGTGCCTCAAACCTGAGTTTGCCTCTCCACCCAGGCCCTCCAGATTGATATTGAAATCAGCATGGTTCTTGACCCTGAATCCCCAAATGCTGACTGCAGATGTCTGTCTGTATTCCCAAAGCCAGACCAGGCCCCAGAACCCAGAGAGGGCTGCAGAGCCACACCTCTGTTGTTCAGGCAAAGGCTCTGGATGCTCTAATGCAGAGATCTCTAAAGCTTCTATGTAGAGATCCAGCCAGGACCCTTGAGGAAGGGGGCAAGTTGGCCACTGAGTAATAAACCCCTGTTAGCAATTCAATAGTATTTACTGAGTACCTATGCTATGCAGGAACAATGCTAGGTACTTGCAGTACAGCAAGGAACAAGGCCTACCTGGGTCATGTCCTCACAGAGCTTAGAGTCACCTTCTGACCTACTGAATAGATATTCTGCTTCCTTACCCACTCTTGGTAGCATAGTGGTTCTGGCTGCTAGAGAGGCTTGCATCTTTCCAATTCTGATATGGGCAATAAGAGAGGGTATACCTCATGGATGACCACCAGCTGGAATAGCAATAAAGCAAAGAATCCCTAAAGCCAAGGTTCATCCCATCCCTCCTACCTGCTTCCCATTCTAGTTCATACACTGTTGCCCTAGGATATTCATGATCTACAGGTACCTCCGGGATATGTCCATCAGTTGCTTCAAATTGTAGGTTTAGTGCAAAGAAAGAAAATATGAAAGACAACAAATACCTGATTGCCATTGAGTGTAATGCATGCAAAACCTATCTTCCCGCTGGAATAAGTATTTAGTTCATTGGAGCAAAAATGACAGCAAATATATATATATATTTATCTCCACACATACTTTGTGCCTATACCTACCTATAGATAGATACAGATATATAGATATGGATACAGATCATGAAACCACACTTATTTTCTATTACTTTTATAATAACACCCTTCATCCAGATTAAAATAGTAAAATATGACAGTGAAAAGACAGCAAACTCACAGTTATTAAGAACCACACCTAAAACAAAAGCAAACTAAGCAAACATCTAGAACAGGAACAGAACCACAGAAATGGAGATCATATGGAGGGTTAGCAACAGGGGAGTGGGAGGAGGAGAGAGGGGGAAAAGGTACAGAGAATGAGTAGCATAGACGGTGGGTAGAAAATAGACAGGGGGAGGGCAAGAATAGTGTGGGAAATGTAGAAGCTAAAGAATTTATGACACATGGACATGAACTAAAGGGGGGAATGTGGGTGGGAGAGGGTGTGTAGGGTGGAGGGGAATGATGGGGGAGAAATGGGACAACTGTAATAGCATAATCAATAAAATATATTAATAAAAAATTTAAAAAAATAGTACTCAAAACCAAGATCATACCACCTGCAGTGTTTATGACCGATTAGAAAGAAGCATTCCTGAATCATGACACTAATTCCTTGAAGGAGTCATACAAGGAGCCAGACTGCCTGCTCTCTTATACATCTCAAGATAAGGTTCTCTCATCTGTGACCATATGGATACTGGTTTCTCTGAATTTTGCAAACCCTCCAAAATACCACCTAATCCTTACTGTCTTATGCTATCCTCAGTGATATTCAATTTTGAAGATCAAACACACATTGTTTAGGTAATACCCTTTAGTAACCAAGAGTTTGATTTAGCATTTTTTAATTCTAGGATTATTTTTAAGTTGGCTATTTCATGGTCTTCTCTATATTCACTACAGTCAGGCGTATCTCACTTTGTGGAATAAATGCATCCCAGAAGGTGTTTTTTTTTTTTTTTCCAGAAGGTTTATTTTTAAAGTGAATCTTCTCCCTCTGACATTCACATCAAACCAACCCAAGACAAAATAAAATCACTTTTAATAATGTGGAAATCTTTTTAAAATCACACATATAAAAGAGAATTTTTGTAAAATAATAATAATACACATATGAAGACTAAAGTTTCTTTTGTTTGGCAGAATCACTTCTGGAGTTAAGTGAAAACAGCAATTACAGCTTAAGAACAGAACATCCTAGACTAAAAATTTATTCTGCTTTTATCACATCTCCTTGCCATCATTTTACAAGAGAATAACAGGAAACTCTCCTTGGGTGCTCAGACCTTGTTTCCTAGCAATTGATGGAGACTGCAGGCTGTTAGGAATAAGCAATTGAGCTAAGGCTGAGGAGAGTGAAGATTGAGGTTCCATATCCCATAGGAAGGGGATTAATAGGCAATTATTTAAAAAGTGGGCCTCCTTCCTATGTGTTCCTAATGTTACCTGTTCCCATTTAAAGTTAGGCTTTAGACATTATAGAATGATTCCTTTAATGAACCAGAATCCATACTATATGCCTGTCCATAGTGGTTGAGAAAGGGGAACAAAGCATGTAAGGAAAAAATAACAGTCTGGTACAAGGAGGCCCAAATGAAGATGCTGTGAATCAGGTTGCGGAGTGGCCAGGAGTTCAGCAACTGCCCGAAGACACCAGTCACCGTTGTGCGAGTGTGTCTGTGTATGTGCACACATGCACATGCACACACAAATAATAGTGTAATAACAGCATCATGTCTTTCCTAGGGGTTAGTCCAGACTAAATCAGAAGAAAAGATAGGGAGAAAAAACAAAATACAGATCTGAATACGTAGTAGCTTTGCAATTATGCAAAAGCAAAGGAAATTCACCAGACTTTAACTATGGTTTTTACTGGGCTTGTGGATGATGGTAGATGGTTTTTGTCTTTGCAATTTTTTGTATTTTCCTACTGTCTACAGTGAGCATGCATCTTTGACTTCCACATATAATGAGAAAATGTTTTGTTTAGAAAAAGAAAGAAAAGGTTTGACATCAAGAAACAACAAGCAAAGAGAAATTCCCCTGAGAAGAAAACACCAAGAGAAGGAAGACTCGATCAAAAAGCCGAGGATAGAGGTTGTGGAGAAGACTTTAAAATCCTCCTGAGAGGTTACACCTAAGCAAAGTAGTGGTTAGGGTTAAAGTCAGCTCTGGTGGTGACAAAGCAGGGGCTGTAAAAGTGATGGACTAGTTAGTAAGACTCTACAGTGGTAATTTACCCTCCTATGTGTTCTGGTACCCCCCCAAATTGCCTCACACTATAATAAAATAGACTTTAGACCTAAGTTACCAACTGAATATGCAAACTCAAGACCCACTCCAAAAGAGGGCACAAGAGGAGAGGAAGAAAAAGATAGCCATCCCAAAAGGTGGCATCTAAAGGGGACATCCCCTGACACCAGTGGCAAGGAGGCTATGACAAACACATCTCAAGAGAAGACTGGCAGTCACCAGAGCCAATTACTGAAACACATGGCACGGAGCAACAGCTCTCAACCCCCAGAGACACAGCAGGAGCAGTGGCACCCCCAAGGCAGACCCAGAAGAGGATGGCGGAGACTCTGCAGAAGGCCCATTGTGAAAGCTGCCCTTCAATCCTTCTTTCCTCAGTGACCTCAGCATAACCTAGGACTTGACAACCTGAGAGTGCATTTCTAAGGGATGTACATGAAGTGCATGATAAGAGGGAAACAATTCATGCATGCTGGTTCCCAGTTTTTCTCTTCCTCCCATGCTTAAGAGAATTCTGTCTTGACCCTCCTTGTCCCACCTCCAAGCCAGGGATGGTCCTGCTTTGCTAAGTAAGCTCTCTTAGACCTTGTAATACAGAGGAAAGGAGCTGCGGTAGATGACAATGGGCATAGGGGCAAGAGCTATTGTGGAATTGGGCGGGGTTGTTGGAGGAAAGCTAGGGTGAGGAAGATGGGGGAGCTACTTCAATATAAGGAAAATAGAAGAGAAAAGGAAAGGTTAAAGATTTAGTACTGTGGTATACTTATCTTCCCTTGCAGAGTTTATGAAAGGCAAGTAAAGGGCTGAGACCTTCTGACTGTGTTATTTTAACCTCAGCAGTGTTCTGAGGCTGTCCCATGAGAGCATGGGCTTTTAAAAGACTGCACGTTGGTGAGGCACACCTCGTTCCTATGGGGCCTTGGGGCTCAGGGCTGAGCTAACTAGAGTCCAACAAAACCGCAGCAAACATTTACTTCCAATGTTCTTTTGTGCATTGGCTAAAATAAGGGTCTTTTCGCCCTTACTGGTTTCCTTGGGGTTTTTTGTAACAGAATTGTCCCTGAAGCTCCTGACTGTGAAAGTTGCTCAAATTTCTCTGACAATACAGAAGATATTAAAGCATACTATGTTGGAAGTGACAGGGGAAAAATGATATAATATCTTCCCTAAGCTTGAGCTGTACAGAAATGTCTGTTCCGGGTATGTTTTAAAGGATGAATGGCCAAATCTGAAATATTCTTTGTATCTGGAGCACAATGCTTGGCAATTTCATAACTTGGTGCTCTGTAATGAGAACCAGGTTTCTATAATGAAATCAATTGTATTTACCACAATATGCAGGAATAATGAGCCATTCTGGGTACACCGAGATAGTGCTACTACTCTTACATGCAGAGTCATGGGCAGATACATAAGGTACACACCAGGACCTGCTGGGAGTCATGAGAACTCAATAGTAAACCCTGAAGCTTGGTTAGCAGTTAGGAGCTAAATGGTGACAAATGACTCACTCCCATGTTGTGGTGCAGGAATATTCACTGCCATGGCACAGTCCAGGACAAAGGTAGCACAAATGTAGCATCAATGCTACCACCTGATCTCAGATATCTACTAACACCATAGCAGACATCTTTAATTAACTGATAAATCTTTTCTGCTGAACCAGGTGTGGTCTCAGAAACTTTCTCATTGTAGTTCTCCAGGCAGTCTCTCCAAATGGATCATGGCATATGAGATGAAACCTACTTGCCGTTCCTAGCCTATGGACCAGTTAGGGCTAAAACGTCAATATGGAGATGAGTGTGCAGAGATCCCACTCCAAAGACACACAGAGATTACTGGAGATGATCAGAGACATCACCAGAGACAAACGGACTGCAGGGCTGGCCTTCTGCAAAGGGAGGGCACTTAGAGTAGCAAGGGCCAGAAAAGGCCCCTCTTACCTCTAATTTCTCTCAAAATCCCCAAACCTCTCCTATTTTTACCTCTTGACTTTAGGCACCGAGAGCTGCTGTTCAAATGAAGGTACCTTCAGGAAAGAGTAACTTTTTGAGCTATTATCTTTTATAAACACTTTGGCTCAAATTAATTTTTCACATCAACAAATCAGACAACCCAAAAGAGCCTGAAGGATTAGGGTTCAAGCTGGATCAGGTTTGAAGAGACCAATGATCAGGGATTAATCAAAGAAGGTACAAAGGACTGGTTACACCCGCAGCTTTCAGGAGGTAACCAGTAAACTGAGCATCAGGTCCTCAGATAGGGAACAAAAGCCCATAGTAAATAGTGGAAGGAACCATTTACTTAAGGCTTTATCTTCAATAAATTAAATTAAAATTTAGGAAAGTAAGTTTGCTTTATCTTACTTTTAATTAGGTTTTAATTGGCACAATTATGTACAAAGTCTTTAAACAAGTCAAACACTTATATTAGAAAACAAAAAAGTATATAAAAGCATTATATAATATCTTCCACTTCATGGTCAATTTTTGTAGTAAGATATTGAAGAGGGTCACTTCAGCAAAAACATTCAAGGACATGTTAATTTACCAGTATCGATATCCTTTGATATTCAAATCATTTGCTTTGAAGACCTAACAAGTCATAACCACTACTGCTTTTCTCTTTGATTATTAACTTACCTGACTTCCCCAAACCTCATTTTTGTGTGATTTGAGCAATATTCCAAGATCATTTTCTTCAACTTCATGAAATTCTGAAATGTTTACAAGAGTTTAATTTCACTTCGCAACCTGTTTACACTGAGTCTGCATTTATACTGTCAAAGATTACAATATCCATCAGCAAAACTGACTGGAAAAATATGTTGACAGATGAAGAGAAGCAGATACTGCCATAAAGCAGGACAGATGCTTGAGAGAAGACGAAGTTTACAGGTTGAAGAGTATGTTCATGTGATGATAAATGTTGCTCCCCTAAGAAATCACGTAATTGCGGCTGTGATCATGAACACTCAGATAGTTAGGAGGCCTGTATTGTGCCACCCTCCTCCCTGGGCCACAGCCGATTGGATCAGAGACAGATATCTGACCCAACTAAACCAATCGTTTTCTCCTTCCTGGGATTCTAGGATTGAGACAGTTGCATGTATAGAAAAGTGATCTCTGAACTTCTTTGGCTATACATCCGTATCAGTAAAGAGATTTAACTACACTTTCAACAGATATATTTTTACTTATAAATAATATTCATAAGTATACTTTTTGTAAATTACATGAATATAATTTTTATTCTTTCAAACATTTTATTCTTTCAATCATTTTAAGTGAGCTAAGTATTTTTAATATTTTGATTTTTTAAATATTTTATTTATTTATTTTTAGAAAGAGTAGAAGGGAGGAAGAAAGAGAGGAAGAGAAACACTGATGTGTGAGAGAAACATCAAGCAGTTGCCTCCTGCATGTGCCCTGACCAGGAATATGCAACCCACGTAAGTGCCCTGACAGGGAATCACACAACCTTTCATTTTGCAGGATGATGCCCAACCAACTGAGCCACACCAGCCAGGACTAATATTTTCATTTTATGACTAATACAAAAACCTTTTTATTCTTTATTTAAAATTATTAATAAAATATTTAATTTTAAGTATTCATTTATTAGTTATTATTATAAGAGGCTTCATTCAAGTCTATGACACAAAAATTCACATTTCTTTTAATGGCTGCATGGCTGAAAATTTAACCCATAATGATAATAGGTCCAAAAGGAAAAAAAAAGATGCATCATTGGCAGGGTTTTCAACATTATGATTTTTTAATTCCAACCAATAATTCTGCAAAGGCTATTGCTGAAATGAGGCTCAGATTCCTACCTTCTGATTTCCGGCCAAGATGGAGGTGTAGGTGGACACACTGTGCCTCCTCTCACAACCAAAATTAAGGACAACAAATATTTAGAAACAAGAAAACAACCAGAACTGATAGAAAATTGAACTGTACAGAAGTCCAACAACCATTCACCCAGACCAGTAAGAGAGGCAGAGTCACAGCAGGAAAAAGTGGAGGTGCGGACCCAGGAACACAGGCAGCAGCGGCTGGCAGTTCCCAGGTGCACAGGCGGGAGCTGGCAGACCCTGGGCACAGGGTGGCAACTATGCAGACCCAATGAGGCCGCACAAGGCAGCTGGCTGACCAAGTGGTCCCACATTCCCCCACGCAGGTAATCCAGGCAAAGGGGAAACTGCGGAAGGGACTGGAATCCAGAAGAGAGCGGAGCAGGTGCTATTGTTCCCTCTCAGACCCCACCCCCACATACAGCGTCACAACTCAGCGACTGGGCTGCCCCGCACAGGGGAACACCTAAGGCTCCACCCCTCATTACGTAACAGCTGCAACCAGACCAAAACAAAAACAAATAAACAAAAAACACCAAAAATGGCTCAAACCGGAGAACAAATCAGAGCCCCAGAGCCAATTCCTCTAAGCAACGAAGAGATAGCCAACCTATCACATGCACAGTTCAAAGCACTGGTGATCAGGATGCTCACAAAATTGGTTGATTTTGGTCTCAAATTAGATGAAAAAATGCAGGCTACAATACGTGACATGAAGGAAGATGCATGGGGAACCAATAGAGATGGGAGGAAAACTGGGACTCAAATCCATGGAGTGGACCAGAAGGAAGAAACAAACAACCAAACAGAAAACAAGGAAGAAACAAGAATTCAAAAAAATGAGGAGAGGCTTAGGAACCTCCAGGACATCTTTAAACATCCCAACATCTGAATTATAGGGATCCCAGAAGGGGAAGCAGAAAAGCAACAAGTGGAAAACTTATTTGAACAAATAATAAAGGAGAACTTCCCCAATCTGGCAAAGGAAATAGACTACCAGGAAGTCCAGGAAGCTCAGAGAGTCCCAAAGTTGGACACAAGGAGGAACATGCCAAGGCACATCAGAATTACATTAGCCAAGATTCAAATGAAGGAGAGAATTCCAGAAGCAGCAAGGGATAAGGGGACAGTTACCTACAAAGGACTTCCTATCAGACTGTCAGCTGATTTCTCCAAAGAGACCTTACAGGCAAGAAGGGGCTGGAAAGAAATATTTGAAGTCTTGAAAAGCAGGGACCTACATCCAAAATTGCTTTATACAGCGAAACTGTCATTTAGAATGGAAGGGAAGATAAAGTGCTTCTCAGATAAGGTCAAGTTCAAGGAGTTCGTCATCACCAAGCCCTTATTAGATGAAATGTTAAAAGGACTTCCGGCCAAGATGGAGGCGTAGGCGGACACACTGTGCCTCCTCTAACAACCAAAATTAAGGACAACAAATATTTAGAAACAAGAAAACAACCAGAACTGATAGAAAATTGAACTGTATGGAAGTCCAACAACCATTCATCCAGTCCGGTAAGAGGGGCAGAGTTGCCGGAGGAGAAAGTGGAGGTGCAGACCCAGGAACGCAAGCAGCAGCAGCTTGCAGTTCCCAGGTGCACAGGCGGCAGCTGGCAGACCCTGGGCACAGGGGGGCAACTGTGCAGACCCAGTGAGGCCACACAAGGCAGCTGGCTGACCAGGTGGTCCCACATTCGCACACGCAGACGGTCCAGGCAGAGGAGAAGTGGCGGAAGGGACTGAATCCAGGAGAGAACAGAGCAGGCGCCATTGTGCCCTCTCAAACCCCACCCCCACATACAGCATCACAACCCAGTGACTGGGCTGCCCCACACTGGGGAGCGCCTGAGGCTCCACTCCACACTACGTAACAGCACACGTGCGTGCCCAGATAATCCAGGCGAAGGGGAAGCGGCGGAAGGGACCGAAGTCCAGGAGAGAGCGGAACGGGCGCCATTGTTCCCTCTCAGACCCCGCCCCCACCTATAGCGTCACAACTCAGCGACTGGGCTGCCCCGCCCTGAGGAACACCTAGGGCTCCACCCCTCACTACGTAATAGCCGTGACCAGACTAAAACCAAACCAAACCAAAACAAAAAAAAAAAAAAAAAAAACCACCAAAAATGGCTCAAACCGGAGAATAAATAAAAGCCCCAGAGCCAATTCCTCTAAGCAGTGAAGAGATAGTCAACCTATCAGATGCACAGTTCAAAGCACTGGACATCAAAATGCTCACAGAATTGGTTGATTTTGCTCACAAACTAGATGAAAAAATGCAGGCTACAATACGTGAAATGAAGGAAGATGCATGGGGAACCGATAGAGATGGAAGGAAAACTGGGACTCAAATCAATGGAGTGGACCAGAAGGAAGAAACTAACAACCAAACAGAAAACGAGGAAGAAACAAGAATTCAAAAAAATGAGGAGAGGCTTAGGAACCTCCGGGACATCGTTAAACGTCCCAACATCCGAATTATAGGGGTCCCAGAAGAGGAAGAAGAAAAGCAACAAGTGGAAAACTTATTTGAACAAACAATAAAGGAGAACTTCCCCAATCTGGCAAAGGAAATAGACTACCAGGAAGTCCAGGAAGCTCAGAGAGTCTCAAAGAAGTTGGACCCAAGGAGGAACACACCAAGGCACATTGTAATTACATTAGCCAAGATTCAAATCAAGCAGAGAATTCTAGAAACAGCAAGGGATAAGGGGACAGTCACCTACAAGGGAGTTCCCATCAGACTGTCAGCTGATTTCTCCAAAGAGACCTTACAGGCAAGAAGGGGATGGAAAGAAATATTTGAAATCCTGAAAAGCAGGGACCTACATCCAAAATTGCTCTATCCAGCAAAGCTGTCATTTAGAATGGAAGGGAAGATAAAGTGCTTCTCAGATAAGGTCAAGTTCAAGGAGTTCATCATCACCAAGCCCTTATTATATGAAATGTTAAAGGGACTTATCTAAGAAAAAGAAGATAAAAATATGACAGTGAAAAGACAGCAAACTCACAGATATTAACAACCACACCTATAACAAAAGCAAACTAAGCAAACAGCTAGAACAGGAACAGAACCACAGAAATGGAGATCACATGGAGGGTTAGCAACAGGGGTGTGGGAGGAGGAGAGAGGGGAAAAAGGTACAGAGAATGAGTAGCATAGATAGTGGGTAGAAAATAGACGGGGGAGGGCAAGAATAGTATGGGAAATGTAGAAGCTAAAGAACTTATGACACATGGACATGAACTAAAGGGGGGAATGTGGGTGGGAGAGGGTGTGTAGGGTGGAGGGGAATGATGGGGGAAAATGGGACAACTGTAATAGCATAATCAATAAAATATATTAAAAAATAAAAAAAGAAAAGAAAAAGAAGATAAAAAATATGACAGTAAAAAGACAGCAAACTCCTTAACATGATGCTCTCATGTTCCATCCATGCAGTTGCAAAGGGTATGAGCTCCTTCTTTTTTTCTGCTGCATAGAATTTCATTGTGTAAATGTACCACAGTTTTTTGATCCATTCATTTACTGATGGGCATCTAGGTTGCTTCCAACACTTGGCTATTGTAAATTGTGCTGCTATAAACATAGGGGTGCATAGGTTCTTTTGGATTGGTGTTTCAGGGTTCTTAGGATATAGTCCTAGCAGTGGAATTGCTGGGTCAAAAGGTATATTCATTTTTAGTTTTTTTAGAAAATTCCATACTGTTTTCCATAGTGGTTGTACCAGCCTGCACTCCCACCAGCAGTGCACTTGAGAGCATCATGTTAAGCGAAGTAAGCCAGGCAGTGAAAGACAAATACCATATGATCTCACCTTTAACAGGAAGCTAATCAACAAAACTAACAAACAAGCATAATATAACCAAAGACACAGAAATTGAGAACAGGCTGAAAGTCACCAGAGGGGAGAGGGGAGAGAATTTCAGGGGAAAAGGGGAAGGAATTACAGGAACAAGTATAAAGGACACATGGACATAAACTATGGGGGGGTGGAAATGGGAGGGAGGAGGGGAGGGCTGGGGTGGTGGGTTCGGGTGAGAATAAAAGACAGAAAACTGTACAAGATCAACAATTAAAATAAAAAAAATTTTAAAAAAGACAGCAAACTCACAGCTATTAAGAACCACACCTAAAACAAAAGCAAACTAAGCAAACATCTAGAACAGGAACAGAACCACAGAAATGGAGATCACGTGGAGGGTTAGCAACAGGGGAGGGGGGGAGGTACAGAGAATAAGTAGCATAGACAGTGAGTAGAAAATAGGGGGAGGGCAAGAATAGTGTGGGAAATGTAGAAACTAAAGAACTTATGACATATGGACATGAACTAAAGGGGGGGAATGTGGGTGGGAGAGGGTGTGCAGAGTGGAGGGGAATGATGGGGGAGAACTGGACAACTGTAATAGCATAATCAATAAAATACATTTAAAAAAAAAGAAATTCCTACCTTCTCTGATGTCAATTGGTTCTTACAAACTAATCAAACCCACTTTCTCTTCTGGAAACTTTTATGCCAGTTAGAAAATTCTAGTTTTTAAAGTGCAGAACTATCAAGGTTTTTGTGGTTGAGATGCATCATTTTCAACCACAAAATCATATAATGATAGAAACATTTCTTTTTTAAGTATATTTTATTGATTATGCTATTACAGCTCTCCCAATTTTTTAAATGTATTTTGATTATGCTATTACAGTTGTCCCATTTTCTCCCCTTCACTCCCCTCCACCCTGCACATCCCCTCCCGCCCATATTCCTCCCCTTTAGTTCATCTCCATGGGTCATACTTATAAGTTCTTTGGCTTCTACATTTCCTATACTATTCTTACCCTCCCCCTTTCTATTTTCTACCTACCATCTATGCTACTTATTCTCTGTACCTTTTCCCCCTCTCTCCCCCTCACACTCCCCTAATTTCCCACTCCATGTGATCTCCATTTCTGTGTTTCTGTTCCTGTTCTAGTTGTTTGCTTAGTTTGCTTTTATTTTTGTTTTAGATATGGTTGTTAATTATTGTGAGTTTGCTGTCATTTTACTGTTCATATTTTTTATCTTCTCTTTCTTAGACAAGTCCTTTTAACATTTCATCTAATAAGGCCTTGGTGATGATGAACTTAAACTTGACCTTATCTGAGAAGCGCTTTATCTGCCCTTCCATTTTAAATGACAGCTTTGCTGGATAGAGTAATCTTGGATGTAGGTTCTTGCCTTTCATGACTTGGAATATGGCTTTCCAGCCCCTTCTTGCCTGGAAGGTCTCTTTTGAGAAATCAGCTGACAGTCTGATGGGAACTCCTTTGTAGGTAACTGTCTCCTTTTCTCTTGTTGCTTCTAGGATTCTCTCCTTCATTTGAATCTTGACTAATGTAATTATGATGTGCCTTGGTATGCTCCTCCTTGGGTCCAACTTCTTTGGGTCTCTCTGAGCTTCCAGACTTCCTAGAAGTCTATTTCCTTTGCCAGGATGGGAAAGTTCTCCTTTAATATTTGTTCAAATAAGTTTTCCACTTATTGCTCTTCCACTCCTCCTTCTGGCAGCCCTATAATTTGGATGTAGGAATGTTTAAAGATGTCCTGGAGGTTCCTAAGCCTCTCCTCATTTTTTGAATTCTTGTTTCTTCATTCTGTTCTGGTTGGATATTTATTTCTTCCTCTGGTCCACACTGTTGATTTGAGTCCCAGTTTCCTTCTCTTCACTGTTGGTTCCCTATATATTTTGCATTATTTCACATTGTGTAGCCTTCATTTCTTCCTTCATTTTGTGACCAAACTCAATCAATTCTGTGAGCATCCTGATTATCAGTGTTTTGAACCCTACCTCTGTCAGGCTGGCTATCACCTCGTTGCTTAGCTCTTTTTCTGTAGTTTTGATCTGTTGTTTCGTTTGAGCCATATTTCTTTGTCTCAGTGCACCTGTTAAGTTGCAAGGGGCAGAGCCTTAGGTATTCGCCAGGGTGGGGCAACCCTCTTGGCTGCGTTGTGGCACTGTCTGTGGGAGAGGGGTCAGAGAGGGAACAATGCGGCTTGCTCACTCAGCTCTGGTCCTACTTTCCAATAAACTCTCCTGTGAGGCTAGGAGTTTCTCCCACCTTTGCAACCCCCACAGTATTTTACCACTAGAGGTTTTGAGTCTTTAGTTGATAGAAACATTTCCAAACATCAATTTTCAAGATGTCCTCTCCATAGCAAGAGTTCCTTTGTAAAGCAGGTATTTTCTCTCTCTCATTGAAAAAAAAAGTCATCTTTGCCTTGAAAAAGCAGAATAAACTTTTAAAAAATTACAGCTAGTGTTACAAAAAAATGGTCCATGAACTTGGAATATTTGTTGAAAAAGAAAATTGTATGACTCATCTTTAAGAAGAACCACTCTTTTGCCACAAGGTGAACAAAAAGTTTCTGTGATGCAAAAGATTTTCATGGTTGCTCCCTTTCTCTTTACAAAGTTTGGGATGATTCTACTATTAATCCTTGTTTTTATCAAATTAACCACATTAATGATCTCTGCCGGCACTCTGTACTCTTCTGACTTCGACTTCAACTCTTTTCTACATTACATTGAATATTAATAACAGGAAATGAATTTCACATGTGGATCTAATGTCATAGTCTCACCCCAGAATTATTTTTTATTAACTGCTCCATTAGTAATTACACACAGGCATAAGACATCGCTTTATTAAAGAATTTATCTCCATCCTGACTGGTGTGACTAAGTTTGTTGGGCATCATCCTGAAAAGCAAAAGGATGTTAGTTTGATTCCTGGTCAGGGCGCATGCCTGGGTTGTGGGCCAAGTCCCTGGTCTGGGTACATTCAAGAGGTGACCAATTGATGTTTCTCTCTCTCTATTTTTCCCTCCCTTCCTCTCTTTTGAAAATATCAATTAAAAAAAGAACTTATTTCCTACATGACTATGGCTGACATTTGTGCAACCTATGCAGTGTATTCAAACACCTATGCCTCATACCTTAAATGTCCAGTTTCATAGGGTCCTTTGCCAGCAGTGGACAGAGTATTATAGAATATTTGTCCATTATCAGGAATCCAGGGGCACATATCTCACATTTCCCCTTTGCCAGAAAAGAAGAAGCTGTTTTATTAACAATAGATACAGATGAGAAAGCATCAGTTATAATGACAAGAAAGTGTGAGGCAAAAAGCTAGAAAGAAAAAAAAGGTTCTGGTGGTACTATTTAAAACCTTTCTTCTGATTAGGGCTACTCTGCAGCAAATGCAGCGTGTAATCACTCTGAAGAGCTCTGAAATGTGTTAAATTAGCTCCCTAGTCAGGATCTAATGCAACTAAATGGAATTCACCTTTGCACCAAAAAAGAGAAAAGAAAAATCCTTTTCTGTGCCTTTTATTCTCCAGGAATACCACAGTAATGAGCTGGATACTCAAAGTATAGTTATTATTTTTAAATGCTCAGATGATTCAGCCTATGTATGCTCTCAAAATATTTGAGTCACTAGAGGAAATTAAGAAAATGTACTGAAGGGTTAGAAGGAATTTCCAAAAGAATTATATTTTCACCTCAAATCAGAGACTCTTGGCCTGCCATAACTATAAGCTTTGGCTCCTATTCTCACTGTATGTGAAATATTTTGGATGTTTCTCACTATTATAAAAATTTTAAGTTTAATGCTAAACAATCTAATGGAAATGACATTTACCAAATTAAAAGTAATCACAATCTTCATGGCATTCTTCATACAAATATGTTTCAATCTTAAAATTATCAAAGCTCCTCCGATTGCAAATAGATTTTAAACCTGAATCTACTGTGACACCTCTGGTGGGTGGGTCTTTCCTCACTATCACTGACTGAATGGAGTCTTTGGTAAGGGTTAGCAAGCTTACTTGTGTTTACTAGCAGGATTGCTTTCTGTTTCTTTTTTTAAGATTTTATTTATTTTTAGAGAGGGGAAGGAAGGGAGAGAGGAAAGGAAACATCAATGTACAAGAGAAACATCAACAGGCTCCCTCTTGCATGCCCCAAACCAGGGACCTGGCCCACAATGTGCCCACAATGTACCCAGGCATGTGCCCTGACTGGGAATTGAAACTGTGACCTTTCAGTTTGTGGGACAATGTCCAACCAATGCCACACCAGTCACAGCTATTTTCTGTTTCTTAGGATGACGTGCCTGGACATACTTATTTTTCAAGCTTGTTTGGAAGTGAGAATGTGCAGTTCAACAGATGTGTTGAGCGCCTGCTTTGTGCAGACTTGGTTTCAGTTTTGTGAGGGCTTCAAAAATGAAGCGGTCCCGGCCTTCCAGAGCTTCCTCGGAAAAGAGGTAAGTTCACTTAAAAGAAATCCTGAGAAACTCAAAAATATAACACCTCTTTTCTGTTCCAAAACTCCTAAGTTATTAAATTGTAACATTTACATAAGCAGAATAATCTAGGCTAAAAGCTAAATCCACTTTATTCCTTTGATCAAAGCTAAAGTTCCTATAGATTGAAAGTACAGAAATAAAAGGTATAAGGAGGCAGAAAAGACAAATGGGATAAGTATACTTAACTTCTAACTGGGCTTTTAACCCATGAATACACATGCTCTAACTCTGTGCTTGTCATTTTGAAAAGGCACAAAGTGGAGGAGGGGGTGTGTAGGAGGGGCTGAATTTTTAATGATAGGACCTCAAGGACAGTGCTGAAGTTGAATCATCAGGATCCATTGTCTTGTCATGGATCAGTCAGATCCAGATACTGAGCCCAAGATGAGCAACTTCTCAGTGACAAGCTCATAGCAAATGGACCAGACCAATTCCTAAACCTAGAAAGCCAATTTTCATTTTTCGTTCATATCATGACTTACTCTAGCCTAAAATAAATTGAAAGATACTTAGAAATGTGCAAACATGTTACAGGATAAAATAAATTCAAAATAGAAAGATGAGGCAAAAAGCAAATAAAATTAAGAAAACAAGGTACCATTGAGAGTGAAGTCAGCCCATGAAGTATAGCAGGAGATCCTATGTTCTTTCTTGAGTGCCCTCTTCATAGCTGGAATAAGAGGCAAACACAGTGAGTTAAATGCTGTGCTGCCACCGTCCTGGTATCAAGATACCAAACAAGCCAAAGGACAATCAAATGATTATTCAGAACAAAGGAAATATAGTTGATTGGAGAGAGACATACCCTCCACCTCTAGTAAAACTTGATATCTTGTTCCCAAGCAAGACCCATAGTCCAGTGACACCATGGTTACTGAGTCTGCCACACCCAGGGTCTCCTCCCTGGTCAGTATGATAGAGTTGCTTTCCTGTGCTCACATACTTCTTCACTAACATGTGAAATGTCACTGAGAATATGAAGTATCTTCAGACACTTCAACCAATTCCTCATGTGAATCTTAGACACACTCTGTCTGGTCCTTTCTTTATCCTTGTATTTCATCAAACCAGTCCTGCAAACATCTTAGGCAGAATGCACTAGCTATAAACTAGATAGATGATTCCCCAAAGGGCAGCAGCAGTGCTTCCAAACCACTGGGGGTCTTAGCATAGGATAAACTCAGAAGAGTAGCCCCAGACACAAACTCTTTATAAGAGACCCTACCTCCAATGGAATATACATACTCTAAGCTTCACAAAAATGAGTATGCCCCTTCACAAGGCAATTCAGCCAAAGGAAATTTGTGCTAAGGAGGAAATGAAAAATGGGGAGCAGGGGGAGCATGTTCAAAGATATCTATTGTCACCCTGGCTGGGTAGCTCAGTTGGTTAGAGCATCACCCCAATTTGCCAAGGTTGTAGGTTTGATCCCCATTCAGGGAGCATAAAAGAATCAACCAATGAATGCATAAATAAGTGAAACAATCTCTCTTCAGAAAATTTTTTTAATAAAAAAAACTATACTTTCAGAGATCATTTCTATAGTTGGTTAAATTTTTTTTTAAGTACAACTCCATGATATGGTGCCATGAGCTCTCATATTCTTCTTGTTAGGCCCTGAACTGATCTTGCAACTGACCTCTTATTCTCCCAGAGTGGATCTGACAAACTGTTAAAGAAAGCATGATTCAGTCACTCCATAAACACCTCTAGACACTCACTGTGAGCATAGACCCCTTCTCAGGTGGGGACTACAGAAAACAAAGACAAGGTTCCAGTGGATTTGCCCTACTTTCAAATACCTCTTAGGCTGGCTCAGAAAGAGTAGCAGAAGGGAGGAAGCTATCCTCACTACAGATGCACTTAGGTGTCAACCGAATTCATAGTTATCACAGGTAAGACAAAATAAAAAGGGAAATATCCTCCAACTCAAACTTCCGATGAGTTGGAGGACTTGACAGCCTGGCCTTGAACTTGTCTCCAGAAGAAATTCCCATTAAGTTTCATGCTTTTTCCCTCCGGAGAACAAGTTGCAATGCCTTTTCCTAAATGTCATGGCCTTATCTTTTTAAATACTAACCCTTTGTTTTAACTGCAAAAGTTTTCCATTAATAAACAACTATCATATTTAAAGCATATGCTTGAAATACACATTTATACAAAAGATAGTTTTGCCTTCAAACTACTCATTTGCGAAAATATCACCAAAAATAAAAGGTCTGAATTTGTCGCTGTTAATGAGGATACACTTTAGGGATTTTCTCAGAGCAAGTTTCCTTCCCCTCTAGCCAATTCAGGATCATGTCTCCCTCCTATCCTCAAAAGAAGTCAATTTTCAGACATAAATTTATGTGTAAGTTAAAGTATGCCTGTAGCTTGTCATTTATATCAATAAAGTGACATGCATTTGTTAAATGCTAGCTACCTACGTGCCTAGCCATGTTCTAGGTGCTTGAAAGCACAAAGGAACAAGGAATCTCTCTGGATCTATTTAAAACCTATTTTGTCACACTGAAAATGCTTCAAAGATTCCAAAGATAAAAGAGCAAACTTTTTTCCACTGTGAGCCTTTGAAGCCCATGTTAAATACTACAAAAGAGTTTTTGAAACTTAGATTCTTAAAGGGGAGGGAAAAAAACAGGTTGGCCTGAAGTTTGAAAGAGGTTGTGGCAGCCACTATGAGGCATTCTTCAGGGAAAATAGTGCTTTTAGTGTTTATGAGTTCTTCATTATAAAGGCAGAGTCTAGCTGTCTGCGCTGTGGGTATTAAGGCAAAATTTTCACCCTGGCTGGAAGGTAAGAGCTATAAAGCCAGGTAAGAGCTGCCACGTGTTTCTAGAGGGCAATTCTAAATCATAAGAGCATAGAGAAACAGAGAGAGGACAGGAGACATCAGAGATAGAAAAGGCTTTGCTGTTTTGCCCACAGAAGGAAAGACATATGTGAGAGGCAGAGCTGCCGAAGCTCATTAGTGGAGGTAAAAGGCAAAGAGGAGACCTCATTTTGAGAAGACAATCACAGGGATCTGAGCAGCTACCATAATTTTTAAATTCAAAGGTTAGAGTGGTACAGGACTCTTACTCAAATAAAATATTTACAGATGGTTTGAGACCCAAGATTATTATTAAGTAGATGAGGTTTAAAGATAAGTGATTCATTGAAATAGATTACAGGTATCCCTGGTTTTACATGGTTCCAAGATGTAGAAATTTCAGTTACCATGAGTTAGTTAAATAACACCATTCAACAAAACAATTCAAATTTCACCTACCATTATATATTAATTGAGAGGAAACAATTAACCACTGAACATTCATTATTCAGTTCTTGCACAGACATTAAAGAGTATAGTTGTGTTTCATCCTTGTCTCCCAATGATAAACTTATGAAACATGTTACAACAAAGATGAAAGTGCAGCAAAGAAACAAAAAGTGATTGTGCTGAAAGTAAAATAGGATGTAATTAGAAGACTTGAAAGATGGCAACAGAAAAGCAAAGATAAGATGAGATCTAAGCTTTCATGAAGCTATAGTATAGACTCTATTGACAAAATTCAATGACTATGAAAACAAGGTAAAGTTACTTCATTTTATTTTATAGTTTAAATTGTAGTAGGAACAGAAAGCCTATTATGGTAGAAATGCAGCACTTCTTTGGATTGAAGGCTGAAAGAAAAAAAAAATCCTGATCACTTTGACTAGCATTCAGGCCAAAGTGTTAGAATTAGCTGCGATATTGAAAGAAAATAGTAATTGTAAGGAGAACCAAAAAGAACATTTTACTGCCATTTTCACCATTTCAGATGTCAGCATGAACTGATTAGTGTTAAACTATCTGATGAAATGACTAGCACAAATAAGGGTACTGCTGTGAAATTTGAACCCAGATTCCTAGGATTAGGTAAAACAGGTAGTTATGATGCTCTCAAATATGAAAATAGCTATGACAAAAACATAAAGATGTCCCGAGGGAAAAACATTGGCCAAAAAAAAAAAAAAAAAAACACCCTCAGGTTAAGGGAACTCTCAGAGGTAGTTCAGATGTTGAAAATGCAAAGAATGAGGACTTCCGGCCAAGATGGAGGCGTAGGCGGACACACTGTGCCTCCTCTCACAACCAAAATTAAGGACAACAAATATTTAGAAACAAGAAAACAACCAGAACTTATAGAAAACTGAACTGTACGGAAGTCCAACAACCATTCATCCAGACCGGTAAGAGGGGCGGAGTCGCGGCAGGAGAAAGTGGGGGTGCAGACCCAGGAACGCAAGCAGCAGCGGCTTACAGTTCCCAGGTGCACAGGCGGCGGCTGGCAGTCCCTGGGCCCACAGGCAGCAGCTGGCGGACCCCGGGCAGAGGGGAGCAACTGTGCAGACCCAGTGAGGCCACACAGGGCGGCTGGCTGACCAGGTGGTCCCACATTCGCGCGCACAGACGGTCCAGGCGGAGGGGAAGTGCCGGAAGGAACTGAATCCAGGAGAGAGCGGAGCAGGCGCCATTGTTCCCTCTCAGACCCCGCCCCCACATACAGCGTCACAACCCAGCGACTGAGCTGCCCCACACTGGGGAGTGCCAGAGGCTCCACTCCTCACTACATAACAGCACGCGCGCCTGCGCAGATAATCCAGGTGAAGGGGAAGCGGCGGAAAGGGCCGGAGTCCAGGAGAGAGCTGAGCAGGCGCCATTGTTCCCTCTCAGACCCCGCCCCCGCATACAGCGTCACAACCAGGCGACTGGGCTGCCCTGCCCTGAGGAACACCTAAGGCTCCACCCCTCTTTACGTAATAACTGCGACCAGACTAAAACCAAAACAAAACAAAACAAAAGAACCCCACCAAAAATGGCTCAATCTGGAAAACAAATAAAAGCCCCAGAGCCAATTCCTCTAAGCAGTGAAGAGATAGCCAACCTGTCAGATGCACAGTTCAAAGCACTGGTCATCAGAATGCTCACAGAATTGGTTGATTTTGCTCACAAACTAGATGAAAAAATGCAGGCTACAATACGTGAAATGAAGGAAGATGCATGGGGAACCGATAGAGATGGAAGGAAAACTGGGACTCAAATCAATGGAGTGGACCAGAAGGAAGAAAATAACAACCAAACAGAAAACGAGGAAGAAACAAGAATTCAAAAAAATGAGGAGAGGCTTAGGAACCTCCGGGACATCATTAAACGTCCCAACATCCGAATTATAGGGGTCCCAGAAGGGGAAGAAAAAAAGCAACAAGTGGAAAACTTATTTGAACAAATAATAAAGGAGAACTTCCCCAATCTGGCAAAGGAAATAGACTACCAGGATGTCCAGGAAGCTCAGAGAGTCCCAAAGAAGTTGGACCCAAGGAGGAACACATCAAAGCACATCGTAATTACATTAGCCAAGATTCAAATGAAGCAGAGAATTCTAGAAACAGCAAGGGATAAGAGCACAGTCACCTACAAAGGAGTTCCCATCAGACTGTCAGCTGATTTCTCAAAAGAGACCTTACAGGCAAGAAGGGGCTGGAAAGAAATATTTGAAATCTTGAAAAGCAGGGACCTACATCCAAAATTGCTCTTTCCAGCAAAGCTGTCATTTAGAATGGAAGGGCAGATAAAGTGCTTCTCAGATAAGGTCAAGTTCAAGGAGTTCATCATCACCAAGCTCTTATTATATGAAATGTTAAAGGGACTTATCTAAGAAAAAGATCAAAAATATGGCAGTGAAAAGACAGCAAACTCACAGCTATTAAGAACCACACCTAAAACAAAAGCAAACTAAGCAAACAGCTAGAACAGGAACAGAACCACAGAAATGGAGATCATATGGAGGGTTAGTAACAGGGGAGTGGGAGGAGGACAGAGGGGGGAAAAGGTACAGAGAATAAGTAGCATAGACGGTGGGTAGAAAATGGGGAGGGCAAGAATAGTGTGGGAAATGTAGAAGCTAAAGAACTTGTGACACAAGGACATGAACTAAAGGGGGGAATGTGGGTGGGAGAGGGTGTGTAGGGTGGAGGGAAATGATGGGGGAGAAATGGGACAACTGTAAGAGCATAATCAATAAAATATATTAAAAAAAAAAGAAAATGCAAAGAATGAAATGGTGAAAGCTGATGCAAAATTAGAAAGCTTTATGGCGATTTACCAAGGCTAAAGTACTAATACATGCTACAACATGGATGAACTTTGAAACATTGTGCTAAGTGAAAGAAGCCAATCACAGAATACTATATATTATATGACTCTATTATGTCCAGAGTAGACAAAATTATAGATACACAAAGTAGGCTAATGGTTGCCTGGGAGTCATGGTAAGGTGCGGGGGGGGGGGGGGACTGGAAGGTGATAACAATGGGGTACAGTATAAGAGATCTGTTTAAAGATAGCAGAGAGCTGTCAAAATAACCAGGATTTGGAGAGCCAAGATTCCAAAGAAAAAGGAAGCTCACTAAAATGAGTCCGTTATTTTGTTTACCTCTTTACCCCTCAAGGCAATGCTGAGTCTTACTGTGGTAGGGACTGTTGGGGGTGAAGGGACGGGGCTGCTGAGGAGCCAGGCAGAGAGTGAATGCTAAGAGGCAGAGAAACCAGGACTCTCATGGACTTGGCGGGGGAGCAGGGAGAGGAGTTGGGGCCTGCCAAGGCAGCCAGGACTTAAATAGCCAAGACTCCCAAAGAGGGGAGGCCTAAGAAAGAGAGGGTGACATTCAGTGATTTCCCTCCAAGACTAATAAAATTGGCAATCCTTTATATAGTAAGACTAATCAAGAAAAAAGAGAAATGGCACGGATTACCAATAACAAAAATAAAAATAGAGACCTCACTATAGAGCCTACAAGTTTTAAAGAGAGTCTGATAGGCTATTAGACTAATTTTATGCCAATACATTTTAAAGTTTGGATGAAATGAACAAGCTCCTAGAAAAATAACTTAGCAAAACAGATATAGGAGGCAACATAAAATCTGAATAAAGCTTTAGCTATTAATGACACTGAATCTACCATTTTAAAATCTTTCCACAGGCTTCCAGTCCAGATGGCAGCACTCACATCCTCCCACAACCACATCAAAACTATAACTAAGCTACGGAACAACCATCATTCAGAACCACCTGTAGTCTAGCTGAATGGAAGTCCCACAACTCAGGATATAAAGAAGAAGCCACATCGAGACTGGTTAGGAAGAATAGAAACCTGGAAAGGAATGGTCCCACACCCACATATGGCGGACAAAAATTAGCAGGGATACCCTGGCTGGTGTGGCCCAGTGGACTGAGTACTGGCCTGCAAACCAAAAGGTTGCCAATTAGATTCCCAGTCAGGGCACATACCTGGGTTGCAGGCCAGGTCCCCAATTGTAGGTGTACAAAAGGCAACCAATCAATATTTCTCTCCCTCTCTTTCTCCCTCCTTTCCCCTCTCTATGAAAATAAGTAAAGAAAATCCTTTTTCAAAAACATTTTTAAAAAGTGGGAGGGATATTTTGGCTGCAGAGCCCCCCACTAAGGAGCGAGGGGTCCCAACCCCACATGAGGCCCTATCAGCCCAGGAAGAGAAGTCCCCATAACTTTTGGCTGTAAAAACAAGCAGGAAATGAAGCTGAATGAGACAGAGGGCTTCTGGAGTCCCAGGATTTCCTCTTAAAGGGCCCATGCATGGACTTACTTGGACTTACTCCATTACTTCCGGCACTGGGGCAGCAGCAGCTTGAAAAGCATCGGAGATATACAGGGAGGAACTAAAGTGTCTAGCATCAGAGCAAGAGCTGGGAGTAGCTTTCCCTCAGACAGAAGTGCTGACAGAGGCCATTGTTCCTTTCTGAACCCTCCCTGCACAGAGCCAGCAGGCAGGTACCATATTGGAATCTCCATCAACCTGGCTAACGCTATTCCCCTTGGCCCTGGTGATTCCCTGAAACCTTGCCCTACCCAACTTACAAGCTCACCCAAGCTGTTTCCAGTAGCTTTCCCATACAAATATCCTCCCTTGGCTCATTCTTGAAACTTCCCTAAAATCTGTCAAACAAGCAGCACCTGGTCTCAGCATGTCCCATATCTCTCACTAAGGGACCTCAGGCCCAGCACCAGCAGCAGCCAGCCTTGGCTCACAGGTTTGCCTCTCCTGGGCACATCCAAGCCCAGCACAAGTAGCAACCATCCTTATATCACTTTGTAGCCCATGCTGGGTGGCCCCATGCTGAGCATAGGTGGTGGCTGACCTTGGCCTGCACTTCCTGGGAGGCCCTAGAGCCAGCACAACTAGTAGACAGCTTCAAATCACATGAAAACATCAATTAAACACCTTAACAAGAAACCCACTCAAGGGGTGAACTCAGTGGGTACCAGAGCCCCACTGAAGTAAGTCCTGTTCTGTGGGGTAGACCCCTGAACAGCTGATTCTCCATGGTGGTCACAGCCAATCCCGTAGCCTACTGGCTTGGAGGTAAATCCCTCCCATTTATGTGCCAACAGTAATCAAGGCTCAACTACAAGAGGAGGGTATACACAGCCCACACAGGGAGTAGAGGGCACATCTGTGGTACCCAGCTTGGATGATCAGGGAGGCTGTACCACTGGACCCTACAGGATACCTGCTATGTAAGGCCACTTTACCAACTCTGGGAGGCACAGAAGCTCTACCTAATACATAGAAACACAGGGAGACTGCCAAAATGAGGAGGAAAAGAAATATGTCCCAAAGGAAAGAACGGAACAAAACTCCAGGAAAAGAATTAAACATAATGGAGACAAACAATTACTAGGTGCAGAATTCAAAACACTAGTTATAAAAATGCTCAATTAGCTTAGGGGAAGAGTAAATGAACTTAGTGAAAACTTCAACAAATAGATAGGAAACATAATAATGGAACTAGCAAACATAAAAGAACCAGTCAGAAATGAAGGACACATTAAGTGAAATTAAGAATATGTCACAGAGAATTAACAGTGGAGTAGATGAAGAAGAGATTCAAACCAGCAATTTAGGAGATAAGGAAGCAGAAAACATCCAATCAACAAAAAGAAAAAGAATCCAAAAAAATGAGAATAGTATAAGGAACCTCTGAGACAACTTCAAACATACCAACACTTGCATCATGGAGGAGTCAGAAGGTGAAGAGAGAGAGCAAGGAATTGAAAACCTACATGAAAAAATAATGAAAGAAAACTTCCCTTACCTGGGGAAGGAAATAGACATATAAGTCCAGGAAACACAAACAGTCCCAAACAAGATGAACCCAAAGAAGCCCACGCCAAGAAACATCATAACGAAAATGCCAAAAGTTAAGGACAAAGAGAGAAACTTAAAAGCATCAAACGATGCTTTTAAGCATCTGTAAGAACAGTTACCTATAAGGGAGCTCCCATAAGACTAACAGTCAATTTCTCAACAGAAACTTTGCAGGCCAGAAGGGATTGGCAAGAAATATTCAAAGTGCTAAAAAGCAAAGACATGCAACCAGGAGTACTCTACCCAGCAAAGCTATCATTTAGAATCAAAGAGCTTCTCAGACAAGGAAAAGCTAAAGGAATTCATCACCACCAAACCAGTATTGTATGAAATGTGAAAAGGTCTTCTTTGAGAAGGAAAAAAAGGTCAGAATTATGAACAATAAAAGGGCAGTAAATACATATCTACCAACAAGTGAATCCAAAAATAAAATAAATAAAACAAACAAACAAACAGAAGAGAAACAGACTCAAAGATACAGAGAACATTTTGACAGTTGCCTGATGGGAGGGATTTGGGGGCATGGTGAAAAAGGTGAAAGGATTTAGAAGTAGAAATTGGTAGTTACAGAAGAGTCACAGGGATGTAAAGTACAACATAGGGAAAATAGTCATTAGTAATATCGTAATAACTATGTATGGTGTCAGATAGGTACCTGACTTATTGGGATGATCACTTAGTAAGTTATATAATGTCTAATCACTGGTATGTACATCTTAAACTAATATAATATTGCTTGTCAATTGTAATTAAAAGTAAAAAATTATTTAAAGTAAAAAAAAAAAATCTTTCCACAAAGGAACTCCAGATGCAGTTTCATTCCACTGATGAATTCTCCCATTAACAAAGAAGAAATACTAATACTAAAAAAACTTCTCTCGGAGAAGACAATCTATTTAAAAGAAAAAGAAAAAAAGTAAATTTAGCTCTAGCTGGTGTGGCTCACTGGATTGAGCGCCAGCCTGCAAACCGAAGGGTCACCGGTTCCATTCCCAGTCAGGACACATGCCTGGGTTGCAGGCCAGGTCCACAGTGGGGGTGCGTGAGAGGCAACCACTCATTGATGTTTCTCTTTCTCCCTCCCTTCCTCTCTCTCTAAAAAATCAATAAGTAAAATCTGTTTTTAAAAAGGTAAATTAATCATGTTTACCAGAAAACAAGGTCAATATACAACAAAAATAAAATACCAAAAATAAACTATTAGAAAATGAGATTTGAAAAATTGTACAATAGTAGCTCTCACCTTCCCCCTCCCAATGGATCTCAGATTTCAGTTTTTAAAAAATAATCATCCAACATTGAATTTAACACTTTGGAGGAAGTCTTCATAAGAGATGGTCTATACGTATATAGTTGGACAATAGGACTCAATTTTCCCCAACAAACATGAATATACACATGTCTTCCTTTTAGACAGGCCATCAGAACAATTTTTCTGGTGCTCAGCTGCAAGGAAAGTCAATATCCCAGGAGCCACAATAGTTACAGGTATGTCTGCCTAAGTTCTGTGGAAGAAGAAAGGGAGCTAAGTCACACAGCTGATATAATTCACCAGCTCATCCTCAGTTTACTTTCAGGTGCCTACTGTTTTAAAGGGGCACTGACCCTATAAGGGGACCTACCTTGGACCTGGCTGGAGAATCTCCCAGAAATGTAAGCAAAAAGGTAAGGGCCAGAGGCCAAGAAGCCTAACTGGTGATCCTTGGAGTTTGATGTTGAGCCTAAAGATTGTTAACACTTCCCTTCCACTACTGCACTGATGATCGTTTGGAAAAATGATTATGACAAATGTTGCGATGGGTTGTTAATGCCCTTAATATATAAGGAACATACAAATATCAATCCAAAAGACTGCTAAGGCCCAAAATGCAAATGGGCAACAATCCTGAACAGAATTTACAGGAAAAAAAATATCAATACTAATGTCCAATAACCATCTGAAAAGTGCTTGCCTAGGGTAGAAATCAAAACAAGGCTAACGAGGCTAATTCTAAACTAACTGCTATAAAAATACAAATGCTATGAGGATGGGGGTTAATATGTCCTAGCCCACCTCATGTATAAATAAGTCAAAACACCTTTTACTTGAAATAAGTACAGGCTCCAGCTACAGCAAAAAGGAAGATTACTATCTTCCTTGATGCTGTTGACCTGGCTCTCCTATCATGATTCAGGAATGACCTTAAGAGAGATGTAAATCTACTGGCAAACTGTATTAGAAAAAAGAGTTTCGGTAGAATATATTTCAGCATTCAGATCGACAACATACCCCTTCAATACACACACACAATCACTCTCACACACATGCACACATACTTCCTGAAACTCATTTATCTTCAAAACTTTTCAAAGCATACCACCTCTTAATCCTCTAACTTCTTTTTGACCACTTTCCACTTGCCAGCTAGTTTTCTTGTTTGCCCTATAAACACCCTGAAAGGTTTGCATCCTTAGCTTTCTTCTCTTTAGGTTATACACCTTTTTGCTTAGTGGTCTCGGATTCTACCATTGCTTCAAGAACTATCTCCATACTAACAACTTCCAAATCCGCATCTCCAAACCTGTATGAACTTTCCTCACAAATTCTAGATCAATAGTTCTTATATTGACTTCAAATGTACACAACTAAAGCGGAATTTTCCTTTCTTACTCACCTACTTTTTGTCCTATGTTTATTCATTCATTCATTCATTCATTCACTCATTCAACAAAGTTTCCAAGTGCCAGCCATTATTGACCCTTCATTCTTCCAAGCTAGAGAGAATCAACCTTCATTCTTCTCAGCCCTTCTCCTGCTCAGGTCAACTTTGTATTCTAACTCTGATCTCTTGGAGTCAGCTCTTTTCTTCATCCCTACTAACTCTTTAGCCTCAGTTCCCATCATCTCTCATCAGGATGCTTGCAGCAACCTCCTATATGTTTTCCCTGCCGGTGAAGTCAGTCTGTTTACCACAGTGTTGGCAGAATTAGCTTCCTAAAAAATAAATCATGTCATGTCACCTCATGTTCTTAAAAGCCTCATAGCCCATAGCAATGATGGGGTGTGTGGACCAAATGCACTGGAATCAGCTGGGGAGCTCATTAAGCTGTCACTTCCTAAGCCCTAGACCTATTGCATCCATCTCCTTGGAAAAGAAGCCTAGGAATACCTATTTTTAGTGAGCTCTCCAGGTGATTTTTGTGCCCACTAAAGGTGAAGACCCGCTGGCCTACACAAGAGAATCTAAGATCCTTAGACAGAAATACAAGGTTCTTCACAGACTGGGCCCAACTGGTATGGTATCAGTTTCCTCCACTTCTACTGTGCACCCCCCATACAACTCCCGCTGAATCTCTCACTCTTGTCTAGACACTTCAGGACCTCCCATACCTTCATGTCCTTCTCTACACACAACTCCTCTGCCTCCTTCCCCTAGCAAAAAACTAGTCTATCTTCTTTTGAGAATCCTCCCCTGACCACCACCCTGTCCTTCATTGGAATTGTCTCTCCCTCATTTGTTCATAGCCCTTTCCTCACACCTACATCATGGCCAGGCACTAGTCCCATTGAATTAGCCTTCATAACCATGTGACCCAAATCTTTATAATAAGTCTTATTTATTAGTTTGCTTTTTTGTTTGGTTATATACACATCATATGGGTTCTCTGGAGAACCCTGACTAAAACAGTCACCAATTGGCCATTTAAAAAATGTTTCTATCTTAGCCCCCATTGAAAACTTTGTCCAAAATAAAGACAACCCACAGAATAGGAGAACATATTTGCTGATGCATTTGATAAGGGGTTAATATCCAAAATTTATAAAGTACTTACAAAACTCAACCTCCCAAAATCAAACAATCCAATCAAAAAATAGGCAAAGGACCCAAACAGACACTTTCCAAAGAGGACACACAGTTGGCAAATAGACATATGAAAAGATGCTCAACCTCACTAATCATCAGAGAAAGCAAATAAAAACCACAATGAGATACCATCTCACATCTATCAGAATGGCTATCATCAATAATCAACAAACAAATGTTGGTGAGGGTGTAGAGAAAGGGGAACACTTTTGCACTGTTGGTGGGAATGCAGACTGGTGCAGCCACTGTGGAAAGCAGTATGGAGATACCTCAAAAAGTTAAAAATGGATCTGCCTTTTGCCCCAGCAATCCCACTTCTGGGAATATATCCGAAGGAACCCAAAACACTAATTCAGAAGAACATAAGCACCCGTATGTTCATTGCAGCATTACTTACAATCACCAAGATATGGAAGAAGCCCAAGTGTCCATCAATAAATGAGTGGATAAAACAACTATGGGACATTTACACAATGAAATTTTACTCAGCTGTAAAAAAGAAAATTTTACCCTTTGCAACAGTATGGATGGACCTGGAGAACATTATGCTAAGTGAAATAAGTCAATCAGAGAAAGACAAATACCATATGATTTCACTCACGTGTGGAATCTAATGAACAAACTGAATTAACAAGTACAACAGAGACAGACTCATAGATGGAGAACAGACGACAGCTAGTGGGGGTGGGGGGACATTAGGGAGTGGAGGGATTGAGCAAAAAGAAAAAAGGACTCATGGACATGGACAACAGAGTGGTGACTGCTGGGGGGAGTGGGGAATAAAGGGACTAAATGGTAATGGAAAAATATAATAAAGGTTAAAAAAAATTTTAAGCCTTGTCCGTTATGTTAAATGCTCCTGTGAAACCGTGATAGACACAACTTGAGTGTGTTGCTGATGTCCAAATGTGCATCACTTTCCTGTGTTCCAAACTCACAGATCCAACTGTCCACTTCAATTCTCAACTGAATTATCTCATAAGTACCTCACATTGAGCATGTCCGAAATGGAACTCCTGGTTTTACTCTCCAAATCAGCTTATGCCCAGTCTTCACTATCTCAAAAGATGGACCGCCATTCACCCATTTGCTCGAGACAAAAACCTACAGCAATCTCAATTCCTCTCCCTCATTTTCCTTAGTCAGCTAATCAGCAAGTCTTGTTGATTCTGCTTCAGTCTGAACACTTAACACCACCTCCACCAGCATCTTCCTGGACCAGCCACCATCATCTGCCACCCAGACCTTTGCAATAGCCTCCCCCCAGTCTCCCTGCTTTCACTCTTGCCTCCTGCTTTTCTCTATATGGTAGCAGGGAGTATTATAATCAGACATTTTTTTTTAAGATTTTATTTTTTTATTTTTAGAGAGAGGGGAATGGAGGGAGAAAGACAGGGAGAGAAACATCAATGTGCAATAGATACATCAATCAGTTGCCTCTCACGCACCCCCCAACCAGGGACCTGGCCTGCAACTCAGGCATGTTACTTGACTGGAAATCAAACTGGCAACCTTTTGGTTGACAGGTCAGTACTCAATTCGCTGAGCCACACCAGCCAGGGCTATAATTAGACATTTTAAAAGTTGACAAAACTGCCTGCTCAAAATTTCCAACAGCTCCCCAATCACGCTTGGGGAAAAATTCCAGATCTCTACAAAGCCGTACAAGGCTACCTTCTCTCCATGCTTCTCCTACCAGTCCTTTGTCACTCAACCCCACCACTGTTGTATCCTCCCAACTATATACAAGCCTTCTCCAGCATTACTGGATGTTTCTCAAATATATCATGTTTTCTCCTACCTCCGGGGCTTGGAGCTTGCTGTTCCCTCTCCTGAAATGCTCTTTGCATGGCTCCCTCCCTCTTATCATTCAGGTTGCCAGAATGATAAGAGGGCTCCCTCCCTCTTATCACTCAGATGTCGCCTCCTCAGAGAGACCTTTCATCTGCCTCCCCAGCATTCTCTATCCCATCAATGCACTTTATTTGCCTTCAGACCACTCATTACCAAATGATGTTACTCTATTTACTAACTTATTTGGCTTTCTCTCTCTCTCCACTAAACTATAAGCCTCATAAGGGCAGAGAATTTTTCTTGCAAACCTTCAGATACATGAAATATACATAGTATGTGTGCAATAACTAAATGAACCAATGGGTTCTTCCTAGTAAGTAGTGCCAAAAATTCAGTGTTTACACACTGATATGTATCCTCTTATAAGACATGGAAATTATCTAATTCATCATGTTTCCCCTTTTCCTAAACTCCCAGGAAGCCCAATTCTAAATTTTGTATTCAAGGAGATAGGGGAGGTAGAGGAGAGGGGGCTAAATGGTGATAGAAGAAGACTTGACTTGGGGTGATGAACACACAATACAATACACAGATGATGTACAATAGAATTATACAATTGAAACCTATATAATTTTATTAACTAATGTCACCCCAACAAATTCAACTTAAAAAAATGAATAAAATAAATGTTGTACTCAAGCCCAACAACCTACCTTAAATTGGGTTTTCTTTATAATTATCTCTCTATTACATGACTCTTGGTCTTTTATTGTTATTATAACATTGTATAGAGCAATCTTTTATTGTGAACCACCTCAATTCCTTAATCTAGGTGGACTATAAAAATTAATACATATTTATTTTTGTTCTGTTATTAATTCATGGATGTTAACACTGTCTCTCTAATGTGACTAAGCTTCTTGAAAGTAGGCCTTCATACAGGGTGGGGCAAAAGGTAAGTTTACAACTGTAAGTACGTGAAGCATAGTTTATTCTTGTATTATTATTTATTAATTATTGTATTATTTTCCATATGAATAACTGAAGACCTACTTTTGCCCCACCCTGTATAATAGCCCTTCATATATTTCCTCAAGCATATTTCAAGGGGCAGAACTTAATATATTTGCTCAATAACATTCTTAAAATATTCATTTCATTGGTGGTTAATTGATCAAAGGCATAACCACATTTGGTTACAAGCGAATAAGCAGGGTCTGGAGAAAGTTGTCATCTCCCTTTCAAAAAGTGGACACAGAGTTGTTAGAAGTGAGAGAGCAGGAGTTACCTGCATAGAAAAGTGAGCTTGACTTGGTGAGGAAAACAGGGAGAATATCACAGGCACAGCTAAAACTACTGCAAAGCTTAGTGGCAGAAAACTTAAAAGGGCCCAAAGGTTCTCCAAGAAAATGCTCCTGGAAAAACTGATAGACAGAAAGTAAAATAAGGGGAGAAAACAGTTTGAGGCTACCTGGAGGAGAGTCTTGAAGAAGGGTGAAGCTATTGAGCCAAATCTTGCCAGAGAGATACAAACAACCTTTGGAAGAGTGATTGGGCTTTGTCATGAACACTGAGGATTGCCGGAAAGTGAGGACGCTAAAGGTGGGGCCTAAACTAAGTTTAGAAAGACAAGATAGGAGAAAAAGAGAGGGAGAGAGGTAAGTTCTGGTAGAAACCTGGCAGGATGACCCTTTCACCATTAGTTCTTGACATTCGGCAAAAAGTCCCGCAGCGATCTTTTTTTTTAAAGGATTGTATTTTTTTTAAGCTTTTATTTATTTATTTTTAGACAGAGGGGAAGGGAGGGAGAAAGATAGGGAGAGAAACATCAATGTGTGGTTTCCTCTTGTACACTCCCTACTGGGGACCTGGCCTGCAACCCAGGCATGTGCCCTGACTGGGTATAGAACCAGCAACCCTTTGGTTTGCAGGCCTACGCTCAGTCCACTGAGCCACACCAGCCAGGGTGCCCAGCAGCAATCTTAAAGGCCAGCAGTAACCATGAAGGCCAGCAGGCAGGAGAGGATGTCAACATGGTGGGGGCAGCAGTTGTCCCCACTGGCATCTTTCCAGCTGGCTGAGTGCTCCACAGTTTCACAAAACTCTTTGGCAGAGCTGCAGTGCTAGACAAGCACGAGGTTTTGAGTTAGTTTCTGTAGGTGTTTCCCCACCCCTACATGCCCTGTGAATCCACAAGTGGCATACCTCACACCAGGAGAAGGAAACAGGATGGACAAGCAAAAGCAAGTGAATACAGCAGACATCCCTTGTCCACAGTCACTCTTTCAGCATCCAGAGCCTCCTACTGGACACTTCGCTCAGACATTAATGTCTAATAGAGGCCCAGAAATAGCAGGGACAAAATGTGACATTTCACCTGAAAACTGTGCCAAATAACTGCATGTTAGTGATATAATGTGCCAGGGTTTTTGTGAAGGGTTTTAGTGCACTCAGAGTACAGCTCTCCATTACTGAGACACTTAGCTATTCCAGAGCAGGAAACAGATGGTAGGGTGAGTTTTAACACGTGAGGGAGAGCACTTTTGCTCAGAGGACTTTTGCCTAACTTTGGACCTAGAACCACTGACATCTTCAAAACCCTTAGTGAGCATTAATTAAGTGATGCTCATTAACCCCACCAAGAGATCAGGCTACCCTGATGCACAAGCTGAGAGGTCACTCATAAATCTAGTTGGTACAAGCAGGACAAATGGAATAAATTCACAATAAATCTTGAAAAATTTGCATCAAGTGCAGCTGTGACTGTCATGTCCTTCCCATCTAGCTCACCAAGTCAGGTCCTCTTTACCCACTAACACCTTCCACTCCCTTCTTCTCTATAGTTGTAGAGGCACAGCCACGTCCATGCAAGACCCCTCTATCATCAAAGCGCATGTTCATTGAATGTTCCTGTGTTCTGAGCACTATGTTTACATTTCCATCCCATGTAAGCATCCCAACAACCCTGCAAGTTAAGTACCACTATTACCCCATTTCACAGATGAGCAAATTCATCAAGGTTAAGCCCTTACCCAGTTGGTGGAGCCAGCCTTGGACCTAAAGTATTCTGACTCAAGAGCTCCCATTCTTAGCCTTTAAGCTACACTGTCTCCCACAGGATGGCACAGGGTTGGTGGGATAGATGCCAAAATGAGGCACATCATCCCACACAACCATTTTCCTGGAAGAGAAAGAGGTGGTGGCAACTGACCAGGGGAAATAGATTTACAAGTCAGAGACAGAGAAGATGGGTAAGAAGACAGAGAGAAGAAGAGCAAAAGGTCACCTATTCGATTCCCAGTCAGGACACACGCCTAGGTTGCAGGATCGGTCCCCATCCAGGTCACATACAAGAGGCAACCGACCGATGCTTCTCTCCCTCTCTTTCACCCTGCCTTCCCCTCTCTCTAAAAATAAATAAAATCTTTTTCTAAAAAACCATGAAGCTCAAGAGAACATCTTTCAAATGATTCTGGGGAGATGAAACATTGGAAAAATCTTTATCAATTGATCTCAATGCAGATACTTTTAAAACTAAAACTCTAAGCTCTGGGTTTCACTTCCTACAGAATACCACACACACACACACACACACACACACACACACACCCCAAACACACCACATATTCATTACATACACTCCAAGAGCACACACATACTAAACAAAAAACATACAACACACACAATACACAGCACAAACCACACACATGCCACACACTACACACACATATCAGAGCACACACATATTCATCATCAAAAAATATACCATAAATACACACACATACACCACACTCCTACCACATACACACATATATGCCACCAAACACCCATGCCACATGAACTGCCCAGATAGCACACACACACTAACAACAACTCACGCTGCCTTTGCTTTTAATCCCTTCTCTGCATCCATTTATGGTGTAATTGCACCTTTTATTTTCAATGCGAAGAGTACAGCTCTCTAGGGGCAATTGTTTTAAACTTGAGAATGCCTGAATTATATGACAATTTAAGTTAATTTTTTACAATCAAAAATGCAGTTTACATTAACAAAAAAAAGTATGGGGCTTCAAAAATCATACTCTTAAGTTCACTAAATCACTGCAATTTTAAAATCTTGAATCTGCCATTAGGTGAAGAAAGGAAATCTATTTTGCAATCTGGCACATTCTCGTGTTGACTTTCTTACTGTGACTCATGCCATAGATGCCTTGTGCAAATGTAAAAGAAAATAACTGGACTGCTGTGTGAAAAGAGTTTCAGTGATGGGGGAGAAGCTGTTCAGGAAGGTGAATTAAGCACTTCCCAGCCTTCATGAACTTGGGGCTCCTGGGACCCCCCAGATCAGGTTTGAAATAAATATATATATATTTATATATATTTATATATATTTATATATGTAATTATATATTATAATTATATATTATATTTATAATATTATATTTATATATTATAAATATATAAATTCTCATAGTTGGGAAGAGCTTCATAGGACACTAGTGGAGAATAAGAAACAATTTTTAAACCTGTCCTGACCAACACTTCCTGTGTGCACTGTAAAACGATCTCAGCCTAACAGCCTATCTTCTAGTTCTTTATTTTCAAGATTTTATTTATTTACTTTTAGAGAGAGAGAAGGGAGGGAGAAAGAGAGGGAGAGAAATATCAATAATGTGTGGTGGTTGCCTCTCACACACCCCCCACTGGAGACCTGGCCCACAACCCAGGTATGTACCCGGACTGGGAATCAAATAAGCAACCCTTTGGTTTGCAGGCCAGCACTTAATCCACTGAGCTACTCTGGCCAGGGCTAGCTACTAGTTCTTTCATTCTCCCAATTTAAAACCTTATGACTAGCCCTGGCTGGTGTAGCTCAGTGGATTGAGCGCGGGCCTGTGAACCAAAGGATCGCGGTTCGATTCCCAGTCAGGGCACATGCCTGGGTTGCAGGCCAGTTCCCAGCATGGGACACATAAGAGGCAACCATACATTGATATTTCTCTCCTTCTCCCTCTCTCCTACCCTTCCCTTCTAAAGATAAATAAATAAATAAAATATAAATAATAAAACCTTATGACTAAATGTGACTGTCCATAACTGCTTTCAAGCCTACAGCTGGGGAGGGTGAATGAAAGAGAAGAAACAGAAGAAACTCAAAGAATTTAACGGGAGATTAGGCTGAGTGGGTTTCTCCAGGACTGGATTTTTCAAAGGGGGAGGGGCGGTAGAGAAGAGGGCAGGCAGAGCACAGGGTTGCCAATTCTCAATATAATGTGTGCCAAATAAGCTCATTAAATCTGTTTTGTACAATGCCTTAGTGAGCTCAGTTTACACTACAATTTGGGATTATCTGTGACCACAAAATTACCTCACCCTGTTACTGATTGCATTGTGTTTATGTTCCAGGGGACAAAACTGTCAAGACTTATTTTCTTCTTAATCTACGAACATAGAAGAAATCAGGTGTGCGTTTTAATATTAATGTTGATTACAACTCACCTTTAAGAAAGGTCTTAGAAGTTTACTGTGAATCATTTACAACACTGAACAATATTAGAGCCACTCACTATGCTCCTTCATAAAAACCACTATTAAAATAATATAAATATTTTTAATTTTAAATGAATAAAAATATTATAATTAATCTAAACAACATTTCATAATAAGCATTAGAGGCAGCAATTTTTAAAAAAGAGTTTACTGTGTGCACAGAAAAGGAACTAACAGAATATTTTTAATACAAGAAAAATCCTTATCTTCTCCCTGGGTGTCAAAAGCTGGAGAACAGATAGTTCAATCAAAGAAAATGCATTTGTCTTTGAAACTTTTCTTGAACCTCAAAATCTAGCTAGCAAGCACTTTACTGATAAGTTGACTTCTGTCATTAAAGGCAGGAATTGCACTTCCGTTCTTATAATTATCTTTCTAAAAATGGAATTTTTAAAAGATTTTATTTCTTTATTTTTAGAGAGATAGGAAGGGAAAGAGAAAGGCAGAGAGAGAAACATTATTGTGCAAGAGAGAAGCAGTTGTTTCTCACAAGCCCTCAACCAAGGACCTGGCCCACAACCCAGGCATGTCCCTTGACTGGGAATTGAACCAGCAACTTTTTGGTTCACAGGCCAGAGCCCAATCCACTGAGCCACACCAGCCAGGGCTAAAAAAGGATTTGTATAATTTTTCTTTACTCAAGTTGACATAATTTGAAAATAACACATTTTGAAAGTACAGATAATTTCCACAATCTGTCATCTATTACAGAGCATTGAACTTTGGGAACAATTTCCTTCATTTAACAAAATTTACACACCCCTGAACAGAAAAACAGAAAATGAAAGATCAAGCCCCTCATAAGTTTTAGATTCAAGACAGGGATATCCAATATTACAGCTATTATTTAACGCTGCCTTTTGAGGATTTTGGCAAATGGAGGTGAGGAGAAGGCAATAAAAGGAAACAATATAACAATCAGAAAGGAGAAAGAATTATCACTTGATGTCTATCTGAAAACTTCAGGATATCAATTGCCAAACTATCAGAACATTCACTAAGGGGTAGTTACAAAATAACTAATTTTGGTTGTTTCTGTTTTCCTATATATTACTAATTACTGCTTTTCTATATATGAGCAATAAGCCAAAATTATGATAATAAAAAAAAATCCCACTCTAATAGCAACAGGATCTCTTTACATATAATGAGTAACCTCTAAGATAAACAAGAGATGTGGAGGATATAGATTGAGAGAAAATTATAAAACTGCTGTAAGACATAAAGGAAGATTTGAATCAAATGGTTTTAATCAAAAACCATTTCAAGTCAAAAGTTGTACAGCTGAAGTCCACCCAGGCCCAAGGATACTGCATTTAAGGCCAAGGCCAAAACCAAACGTAGCGAAATGGACTTCTTGCAGGATTCTAGTCATCAGTCATTGGATGATAGGAAGATACTATTCCAAAAGACATCACCAAATCCATTTGTCACCATGTTTTAACAGTAAAGAGACTTCATACAAAAACATACGAACACCCTGGTCACGTGGTTCAGTTGTTTGGAGTGTCATCCAGTACACCAAGAGGTTGTGGGTTCAGTTCCCAGTAGGAGTATGTCCAGGAGGCAACTAATCATTTTATCTCTCATACAATGATGTTTCTCTTCCTTTCTCTCCCCCTGCTTCCTTCCTTTCTCTACAAAATCATTAAATATGTCCCTGCATGAGGATTAAATACATGTATACATGTATCTCAAAAGAAACCTTGCAGACAAGAAGGGGCTGGAAAGAAGTATTCAAAGTTATGAAAAGCAAGGATTTTTCATAAAGATTACTCTATGATTACTCTATTCAGAAAAGCTCTCATTTAGAATGAAGGGCAGATAAAATTCTTCCCAGATAAGGTCAAGTTAAAGGAATTCATCATCACCAAACCCTTATTATATGAAATGTTAAAGGGACTTATCTAAAAGAAGATCATCAAAAATATAAAGCAAAATGACAACAAACTCACAACTATCAACAACTGAACCTAAAAACAAAACAAAAACAAAATAAACTAGAACAGGAACAGAATCACAGAAATGGAGATCACGTGGACAGTTATCAGGGAGGGGGAGGGGTGAATGAGGAGGAGGAGGGGGTGAATGAGGGGAAAAGGTACAGGGAATAAGAAGCATAAATGGCAGGTACAAAATAGACGGGGGAGCGGGGTTAAGAATAGTACAGGAAATGGAGAAGCCAAAGAACTTACATGTATGACCCATGGACATGAACTAAGGAAGAAGATGCTGGTGGGAGTGGGGTGCAGGGCAGAGGGGAATAAAGGGGAGAAAAAAAATGGGACAACCACCATAGCATAATCAATAAAGTACATTTTTTAAAAAAAAGAAAGCATGGACAACTGGGTTTACTTAAAAGGCAAAGAAGGAGCTACCCAATTAACTTCTTCATCTAACTGGAGCTTGCCTTTTAAATATTTAATTTCTAGATTTTACACACTTTGATGAACTTTTCCTGAACTACATAACAATTTTGCTGTTTTAAAAGAGTGGGCAATAATGAGATTCTTCCTGTGGCTCAGGACCTTCATTATGAAGATCGGCTGTGTTCCAGGAACTGCTTGCAGGAACTCTTGAGGAACTGCTGATCCTTTCCCTCCAAAAGACTCTGGATCACTCTTTTTTTTTTTTAACCATGGGGTATTTTGACATTTTTTTCTCTGAATCCTTCCTCAGCGTAGAGTGGCACCTGTCACTTCCTGCTGCTGTCGTTACCCAGGCTTCTAGCAGGCTTCCCCATGAACACCTTGCTTCTACTAAGGGTTTATATTAAGGTATAAGAATTTTGTGTAAAGGAGAAGCAAAAACTGGCCCACTTCTCAGTAAAGAGTGTAAATTTCTATTTCTATCACCTGGGCCTATTAGCATTAACTTCGATTATCCAAAATCCTTCTTAAATGTTTTCCTCCCAAGTTTTTACTGCTTTTAGAAGTTGCAACTAACCATTTATGTTGTTGTAGGCTATGACCTTAGGAAAGAGAAGAAAATTCTGCCTCAAAGAGAATGACTTTACAAAGAATTCTAAAATACAACTAGAATAACAACTAATAAGAAAAGAGGTCTGCAACATATTGTGAGGTCGAAAAAAGCAAACTAGAAAATGGCACTTACAGTGTAATCCCATTTTTGTAAAAAAGAGGAAGAAGAAGTATATATTTGTATGCATAGAAAAAATCCGAAGGAAGCAGGAGTAGTTATCTCTAGGTATAGGATTACTGAAAATTTTTACTTACAATGTCATTTATTTGAGTGTTTGACTATTTTATAAAAGTATGGGTTTTTCTAAGCATAAAAACCAATAAAGACTTAAGAATATAATTCACGCTGTCTTCTCAGAGCATAAGCTCCTTAAAGACATGGATGATGGATGAGCATTCTTCTACATACTGCCTACTGCCACAAATAAGGGGATTCTTGATAAACACTGATTTTTATAGAGGAAAAAAAGAAAGAACTCAGAGTCAATCTCATAGACAGGGTAAGTTCCAGGAAAGTATTGATGACTTACCCTTTGGAAGACTTCTGCCCGGAAATCTGTGGGAGACCATGTTAAGCAGAGTTTCAAGAGCCCATGAAAGCCCTGGCAAGCTTATAATAACCAGAGCTTATAGCACTAAATACAGGACTTCCAGCCAAGATGGAGGTGTACATGGACACACTGTGCCTCCTTGCACAACCAAAATTAAGGACAATAAGGATTTAGAAATAAGAAAACAACAAGAACTAACAGAAAATTGAACCATATGGAAGTCCAACAACCATTCATCCAGACCAGTAAGAGGGGTGGAGTGGTGGCAGGAGAAAGTGGAGGTTGGCAGACCCAAGTGCACAGGAAGCAGCTGGAGGACCCAGGCCTGCAGGTCGTGGCTAGCAGGCCCCAGGCACATGGGCAGTGGCTAGTGGACCCCAGACGCAAGGTGGCTGGCTGACCAGGTGGTCCCATATTCACGTGCAGATAATCCAGGCAAAAACGGGGAACAAGACAGAACTCCCAACCCAAGGCCTCAGCGTTGGGAAATAAAACCTAAAAACGCTGAGACCCCGCCCCCACATACAGCATCACAACCCAGCCACTGGGCTGCCCTGCCCTGGGGAACACCTAAGGCTCCGCCCCTCATACCTAACAGCCTCAACCAGACCCCCCCCCCCAAAAAATGGCTCAAACAGGAGAACAGATCAACTCCCCAGAGCCAATTCATCTAAGCGACCCAGAGATAGCCAACCTATCAGATGCACAGTTCAAAGCCCTGGTGATCAGGATGCTCACGGAATTGGTTGATTTTGCTCACAAATTAGATGAACAAATGAAGGCTACAATAAGTGAAATGAAGGAAAGTGCACAAGGAACCAATAGTGGTGGGAGGAAAACTGGGACTCAGATCAGTGGAGTGGACCAGAAGGAAGAAACAAACATCCAATCAGAAAACAATGAAGAAACAAGAATTCAAAAAAATGAGGAGAGGCTTAGGAACCTCCAGGACATCTTTAAATGTCCCAACATCTGAATTATAGGGGTACCAGAAGAAGAGGAAGAGCAACAAGTGGAAAACTTATTTGAATGAATAATAAAGGAGAACTTCCCCAATCTGGCAAAGGAAATAGACTTCCAGGAAGTCCAGGAAGCTCAGAGAGTCCCAAAGAAGTTGGACCCAAGGAGGAACACACCAAGACACAGCATAATTACACTAGCCAAGATAAAAATGAAGGAGAGAATTCTAGAAGCAGCAAGGGATAAGGGGACAGTCACCTACAAAGGAGTTCCCATCAGATTGTCAGCTGATTGCTCAAAAGAGACCTTCCATGCAAGAAGGGGCTGGAAAGAAGTATTCCAAGTCATGAAAATCAAGGACCTACATCTAAGATTGCTCTGTCCAGCGAAGCTTTCATTTAGAATGGAAGGGAAGATAAAGCACTTCTCAGATAAGGTCAATTTAAAGGAGTTCATCATCATCAAGCTCTTATTATATGAAATGTTAAAGGGACTTATCTAAGAAAAAGAAGATAAAAAATATGACAGTGAAAAGACAGCAAACTCACAGCTATTAACAACCACACCTAAAACAAAAGCAAACTAGGCAAACAAGTAGAACAAGAACAGAACCACAGAAATGGAGATCATATGGGGGGTTAGCAACAGGGGAGTGGGAGGAGGAGGGGGGGAAATGTACAAAGAATAAGTAGCATAGACAGTGGGTAGGAAACAGACAGGGGGAGGGCAAGAATAGTGTGGGAAATGTAGAAGCTAAAGAACTTATGACACATGGACATGAACTAAAGGGGGGAATGTGGGTGGGAGGGGGTGTGCAGGGTGGAGGGGAATGATGGGGGAGAAATGGGACAACTGTAATAGCATAATCAATAAAATATAATAAAAATAAATAAATAACCAGAGTTACACTCTAACCTATACTAGAATTATGATGAAAATGTACTTAACGAGGGTAATTCAGTATAACTATACTGTCGTAAAAGGCTTTTCAGAATCTACTTCACTTTTCTGACAAATACGTGGACACTTTAGTGTGGGAAACCAATGTACGCAGAGCAGGTTTTCGTCTCCTGGTGTGCACTGAGGGGATCCTATGAGACGCCATCTGCCCAGCGTTTTCTCTCTACTCTGCATTAAAATATACGAAATATGAACAAGGATTAGGACATGGCCTCCAGAATACACCAATTTAAATAAAAATACATTTATTGGAAAAGTAATGTATCAGTTAACTATACATTAAGCCACAAAAGTGCTTTACAGATGAATACCCTCAAACTATGGGGCATGCAGAGGAAGCATTTTTTCTCACATACGTAAGTCTGCAGGAGGTGGTTGGGGTAGCTCTGCTGCACATGTCATCATCCTTCCGGGAATAGTGGAGAACCCAGGATGAGTTCCCGGCAGTGTAGAAGTACAAGAGGGCAAGCCAAAACACATGGGTATATCTGAAGCCTTTGCTGTTATCATGTCCACTAACATCCCATTGACCAAAGAAAATCATATGGCCTATCCCAACAGCAGCAGGACTGAAAATATTACTCCATATCTAGTGAGAGGAACCACAAAGTCATGTGGCAAAGGGCTGGAACACAGGGGCAGGTTGAAGAATTGGGAACAATAATGCAATCTTCCAAAACTAACACGTACTCATTGTTAACCAATAATGCAGTAATATATCTGTTTTCAGACTTAGTTGGTTTTGAAAGGAGGACACTAGGGAAACAGAACAGAAGGAAAGGGGAGAAGTGGGAACTAGAAAAGCGTAGCATTTTAGACATTTCCTAGAACAGAAGAAGGGCTAGAGGAGTTGCCGCAACAGAGGTCCCTGGAAGATGACATAAGAAAGCAGAACACCCTCATGAATGACATTCACTAATGAAAATTCAGGAATATCGAAAAACAATATAAGGCAGCAGGAAGAGATAGATATAAGAAAGGTAAAAGAAAATCCCAGGGAATAACAATTTTTAAGAAAACTTCACAGAGGAAATGAACTGTTCAAGCATAACATGTTTCTGCATTTGAAATTGGCATTTCTTGCATCCCTGATCTATTACCTATGGTTTACGGTTTACAATCTGAAAGAGGTTGCAAACCGCTATGAGAATTTCTCTATTTAAAAAAGTGTGTGTGTATGTGCAGAATTTTTTTTCAAACCGGGCAGATCAGAAACTTCCTAGAATTTTATCACAAAACTGAAAATGGTAGGCGCTGCATTCATCCTTCTGGTTGCCCTGAAGAGGCTGTCTCATGGTTACTGCTTCCAGGTTCTGAGAGCGGCTCCATATTCCTGAACACTCTGAAGCCACCCTCTTCCGATTTCCTGTGAACCCTGTGAACTACCCTTTGATCCTACCAATATATGTATTTTTGCCTAAATGAGTCAAAATTGGTTTCTGTTGCTCTCAATCAAAGAATTGTGTCAGATGTATAAGTCCCTTTCTTTTTTTATACTCCAAGGAGATGAGAGAGAGAGAGAGAGAGAGAGAGAGAGAGAGAGATCTTAAAGCAAATAACAAAGCATGCCATCACTCAAGAATCTAGTACCTAAAATTACTTCATGAAAATTACTGTTACTATGGCAACCTTTCAGTGTGTATTCAGCGAGTTTATAATACATTAACACTTGAATGTAACCAAACTATATTGGTTTATTCAGCCTTGATTCCTTTTTAAACATTTTTGTCTCATAAAAGTTATCAGAGCTTCTAGTTCAAGATGGATGACTAAATGAGTAAATCTACTTTTCCCTCTAAAATTCCTATTGAAATAATAGCATAAAGAAAGTCTCCACCATTCTACTACACACACACACACACACACTCATATAATCATTTAAAGTCCCAGCTCCTGGCCCTGGCTGGTGTGACTCAGTGGACTGAGCGCCAGCCTGTGAACCAAACTGTCACTGGTTCAATTCTCAGTCAGGGCACATGCTTGGGTTGCAGGCCAGGTCCCCATTAGGGGGTGATTGAGAGGCAAACACACATTGATGTTTCTCTCCCTCTCTTTCTCCCTCCCATCCCCTCTCTAAAAATAAATAAATAAAAAATAAAGTCCCAGCTCCTGTTATTAGAATCTGTTCTGATAATCCAACATGTTTAATATCCCTCTCATTAACTGATACATTAAAAGCAATCAAGGTCAAAATCCTAATGAGATTTTTTTTTAATTTGACAAGTTGAATAAGAAGTTCATATCGTATTTCTTGAAAAGTGACTATATTGAAGAGTGACTATAGAAAAGCCAATAAAATATGGAGAAGAACACTGATCAGACAGGCCATGACTGCAGAGAAAGTGAATATGTGTGGCAGCAAAGTTGCCCCAAGAGCCCAGGGTGTGTCTATTTCTCCTCCTGCTGAGCCCTACACAAGCATACACTAGCACTTCCTAATTATCTGCACCCAGGACAAGTTCGGCCAGAAATCTGGGCAGCAAATTGTCTCCAAGAATGCCATACAATTCATTCACATGCTACACGATTCTGAGATTCAGTGGCTCACTAATCCAGAGAAGAGCTTCATCGTGCCTGAAGAAACCAGTCAGGCAGTCAAGGAAGATAAATAAAAGAATAAATACAGAGGTGAATCCACACATACTGAAGACAATGATGTTTTTACAACTACAGAGACCTTTAAAAAATTTTAAATGCAGCAATAAAGAGAAATTGATTGCACACACACAAACTCCAAGTGATCAAAAAGATGAAGTGCAAAGAAAAGGGCTTAAATATCAAGAGCAACCCTTGCAATCCCAGCATCCCACGCTATGCAAGGCCTGGAAGGAGTGACACTGGGCAGCAAAGAAATGGAATAGTGATGAGGAGGAAAGAGACAAAGACCCTGTGGCTAAGGAAATAGAGACGGAAGCCCACGCTGGTTTGCCTCTTCTTCACAGGAGCATATGAGGTTGGCTGGGTGAATAAAATGGAAGCAGGGCAGAGAAAGGAGGAAGAGTGGGAAGGAAAAGAAAAAGAAAGAGTAATGAAAACTGCAGTATGAACTGAGTAATAAACAGCTGAATAGAACTGAAATAAGAGTCCATGATGGACTAGTGTATTAAAATTCAGTTCACCATAAATGGACATTTCAAGTGAAGGAGAATGATAGCTATTTTAAATGAGTTGTAGTAATTACCTAAAAATTGAAAAAATTAAGATGGATCCCTACCTCATAATATACCAAAAATTAAATGTCAAGTATAATAAAGACCTGAGGTCAAAAAACAAAAGTATAAAAGTAGCAAAGAAAATATAAGAATATATGGATAAGGAAGGCCTACTAAAGAAAAATATAAAATCCAGAAACAACAAATTAAAAAATTAATGCCTGTTTCAGCTAGATAATAATTTTAAACCTCTGTATGATGAGAGACACCATAAACAAAAACAAAAGATTAAAAGGTCAAAATTTATTAAGTATTTGTAATATAATTTACAAATAAGTCAAGGAAAAAAAGAGGCAACCTATTTTTTTCCAAGTGCAAGGGAACATTGCCAGAGACTGTTCAATATCTCCAATTTTTATTCTGTGATGCTTTTATAATAATAAAAATTTTAATTCATGTAGTTACCCAAAATAAAGATATTTCACAGCCTCCCTTAAAGCTTAGTCACCTGTAACACATGACTGAATTCTGGCTGCGGCAATATGTAAAGAGGGGTCATGAAGGAATATCCAAGAACCTTCCTAAGAGATAGTATGCATGAGTCCTTGACTCACTTTTTCATCTTTTCCTCCATCCTGCTGCCCAGTGATGCAGACTCCAGCCAGCAGTGTCTGCAGTGTTGTGGATGTGATGAACAAATTCACATGGACTGCAGAAGTCCTGTGGAGAAAAGGTACAGCACGGCCACTCTCTGAGTGAGAGAGCACCCCGGCTCTTGCCTGGACAGGCTTTTATTGCTTTCTGGAAGCATTACATCAAGCAAGGTCATTATTCATTATGCTCAGGTTTACTTTAAGTGATTACTTCTTACAGATAACAAAGAAAAAATGTTGCTACTGCAAAGGAACAATAACAGTAATTGATCTGGTTACACTCCATCCTTGGGACAGCTTAGCACAGACTTTAGGGAGTTACTTCAAAGATATACATTAAACATCTGCTGTCTTAACTCAGGGTGAGGGAGTCTTAGCAAAAGCAAGCTTCAAATCAGCCTAGATATAATGCAGGCCTGGTCCCCCATGGGAAAGCCAATCTGTGGGCCTGGCTCCTGTGTGCCGCCTCATGCCTGTCAGTTTTCTGAACCAGGACGAAGCTACATTTGCCATTGCCATGCAGACCAGTTCCCTATAGCCCAGAATGCTGATGTTTCCATCTCTGGACTTGAGCTCAAGATAAGAAATTGTATCTTAACAGGAAGAAGGATCCCTTATCCTGTGGAAGAAAGTTAGGAATAGTATACATGTAGATGAGTGGCAGTGAGGGGGATGGAAAGTTGAGCAAGACAATGCTTAATGGCTCCTTTTTGATGAAGCAAGAGAAAACATAACTAAGAGTAAGAAAAGTGAGAACTTAAAGACAATGGCATTGACGTGCTACGATTGTTGAAAACAGACAAGTCACAGAATGAAATGATAGTAAGGGTTTAAGGCCATGAAGGTATAGTGGTACCAATCCTCAAGGTTTATTGCAAGCTCGACTGATTTTTTTTTCCTAACATTGATTAACTTACCTGGTGATAGGAGCAAAGGAAGCCAACTGTGGCAATGATCCAAGGTTGGGATAGAGTGGAGTGGGTTTAGCAGGAGAAGTAAAATGGATATTTGTGGGAGAATATTTTAGATGATCAAATGTGATGAAGAAGAAAAAAAGCCCAACATGGAGTTACTAAACCAGGAGAAAGTGGAAGCACCAAAGGATTGAAAATCTGACAACATTAAAAAACAGATATAGGGGAAATGAAGCTATGAAAAAGCTGAAGGCTAAGTCAATAATTCAGATTCTTGAGTTTTACTTGAGTCTTCCAAGATGAAGGTGTTCTAGAAGAAGGCAGGTTCCAAAATATGCCATGCAATAAACAGAAGTGTATCTCATAGTTAAGAGCATGTACTATGAGCCAGAGAAAATTCCTCTCACCAGTTTTATTGTTTATCTTCACTTAACCTTGCTTTGTTATCATACCTAATCCATATGAATGTGGTGCAAATTAAAATAACTTATTTAAAGAGCTTCGTTCAATTTCCAGCACATACTATGCTCTCAATAATTGCAAAGAAATAGAAAAAATACACAGGTACCCTATTATTCTTCCTACTATTAATTAAGATGCATAACACATTATCGGGTAGAAAATGTACTACCTTAACATTGATGCTAATTATAAGCAAATGCCTAATAAAAAACAAGTGAAAATCCTAATCCAATTATGAGCTCTTATTTTCTTTGATTAAAAATTGCTTAGAATATGAATGCACATTATGGCGAGTAGTACTTCATGAGGATGTGCCTGTTACAATTATAATTAAGTCGACAATTACAGCACAAACTCGACCTCTTCATCTAAGCCAGCATTTTGAAAAGAGGGAACAAATACTTATAAATGAAAAAAAGAGCCTTATTCCAGACAACAAGTAAAAAACAATCATAAGTAAACACAACAAAGCCAGTATTCTTGGAGATGGACAAATTATTCTCTGTAAAGTTGGAAAGGACATCAAAGTTACCTAGGCAGTCAGCATGTTTGGTGTCAGAAAGCTTTTCCTACTCCATGTGCCCTTATCACACCTCTCTCCCTCTGTAAATTATTGTCTGAAGTGTGAGAACTAGGTATGAATACCAAAGGTACAAAATAAATCACTTCAGAGACTCAAGATGGAGATGTAGATAAATACATCTTGCCTCCTCACACAACCACAGCAAAAATTACAACTAGACTACAAAGCAGATATCACGCAGAACTGTCAGAAAATTGATCTGTATGGAAGTCCAACAGCCAAGGAATTAAAGAAGTCACACTCATCCAGATGGGTGGGAAGGGTGGAGATGCGTAGAGAGGCACAGAGACCCGGAGATGTAGAAGGGGCAGTCCCACACCCACATGTGGTGGATAAAAATCAGGAGGGATACCTTGAGAACCAGGGATACCTCGAAAGCCAAGGATCCCAGCTCCACACCAGACCACCCAGTTAAGGCTTCCTGTGCCAGGAATATAAGTCCCCAAAACTTCTGGCTGTAAAAAAACAAACAGGGTTGGGCTGCAGAACTCAGTGAGTACTTAAACAGCATAAAAAAGACCAAGGCAAAAATGAAGGTTATGTTAAGTGAAATAAAGACTGTCAGCTGATTTCTGAAAAGAAACTTTGCAGGCTAGAAGGGACTGGCAAGAAGTATTCCAAGTGGCAAAAAGAAAGGACCTAAAACCTAGATTACTCTATCTAGCAGAGCTATCATTTAGAATGGGAGGGCAGATAAAGTGTTTCCCTGAAAAGGTAAAGGTGAGGGAGTTCATCATGACCAAGCCCTTATTATATGAAATGTTAAAGGGGCTTATTTAAGAAAAAGAAGATCAAAACTATGAACATTAAAATGGCAATAAATTCACAACTATCAACAATTGAATCCAAAAAACTAAGCAAAAAGGCAGAACAGAAACAGAATCAGACTTTCAGCCAAGATGGAGGTGTAGATGGACACACTGTGCCTCCTCTCACAACCATAATTAAGGACAATAAAGATTTAGAAACAAGAAAACAACCAGAACTGATAGAAAGTTGAACTCTACGGAAGTCTAACAACCGTTCATCCAGACCAGTAAGAGGGGCGGAGTTCCGGCAGGAAAAAGTGGAGGTTGGCGACCTGGGCATGCAGGCAGCAGTGGCTTACAGATCCCAGGCACACAGGCGGTGGCTAATGGACCCCAGGCATGGGGTGGCAACAGTGCAGACCCAGTGAGGTTCTGCAAGGCGGCTGGCTGACCAGGTGGTCCCACATTCACGGGCAGATAATCCAGGTGAAGGGGAAGTGGCGAAAGGGACTGGAATCCGAGAGAGAGCGGAGCAAGTGCCATTATTCCCTCTTGGACCCTGCCCCCATATACAGCATCACTACCCAGCAACTGGACTGCCCCACACTAGGGAACACCTAAGGCTCCACCCCTCACTATGTAACAGCCGGGACCTGACCCCCCCCAAAAAAAAAAATGGCTCAAATGGAAGAACAAATCAAAGTCTCAGAGACAATTCATCTAAGCGACTGAGAGATAGCCAACCTATCAGATGCACAGTTCAAAGCCCTGGTGATCAGGATGCTCACGGAATTGGTTGATTTTGCTCACAAATTAGATGAACAAATGAAGGCTACAATAAGTGAAATGAAGGAAAACTGGGACTCAGATCAATAGAGTGGACCAGAAGGAAGAAACCAAACAGAAAATAAGGAAGAAACAGGAATTCAAAAAAATGAGGAGAGGCTTAGGAACCTCCAGGACATCTTTAAATGTCCCAACATCTGAATTATAGGGGTACCAGAAGGGGAAGAAGAAGAGCAACAAGTGGAAAACTTATTTGAACGAATAATAAAGGAGAACTTCCCCAATCTGGCAAAGGACATAGACTTCCAGGAAGTCCAGGAAGCTCAGAGAGTCCCAAAGAAGTTGGACCCAAGGAGGAACACACCAAGACACAGCATAATTACACTAGCCAAGATAAAAATGAAGGAGAGAATTCTAGAAGCAGCAAGAGATAAGGGGACAGTCACCTACAAAGAAGTTCCCATAAGACTATTAGCTGATTTCTCAAAAGAGACCTTCCAGGCAAGAAGGGGCTGGAAAGAAGTATTTGAAGTCTTGAAAGGCAAGGACCTACATCCAAAATTGCTCTATCCAGTGAACCTGTCATTTAGAATGGAAGGGCAAATAAAGCACTTCTCAGATAAGGTCAAGTTCAAGGAGTTCATCATCACCAAGCCCTTATTATATGAAATGTTAAAGGGACTTACCTAAAAAAAAGAAGAAGATAAAAAATATGACAGTAAAAGGACAGCAAACTCACAGATATTAACAACCACACCTAAAACAAAAGCAAACTAGGCAAACAAGTAGAACAGGAACAGAATCACAGAAATGGAGATCACATGGAGGCTTAGCAACAGGGGAGTGGGAGGAGGAGAGAGGGGGAAAAGGTACAGAGAATAAGTAGCATAGACGGTGGGTAGAAAATAGACAGGGGGAGGGCAAGAATAGTGTCGGAAATGTAGAAGCTAAAGAACTTATGACACATGGACATGAACTAAAGGGGGAAATGTGGGTGGGAGGGGGTGGGCAATGTGGAGGGGAATGATGGGGGAGAAATGGGACAACTGTAATGGCATAATCAATAAAATATATTTTTAAAAAAGAAACAGAATCATAGATGTGAAGATCATTGGAGGGTTATCGGTTGGGAGAGGAAGAGGGACAATGAGGGAAAAAGTGCAGGGATGAAGAAGTATGAACTGGTAGGTACAGAATAGTCAGGGCGATGTTAAGAACAGTACAGGAAATGGAGAAGCCAAAGAACATATATGCATGACCATGGACATGAACTAAGGGGGAAAGATTGCTGGAGGGAGAGGGGGGATACCTGGTGGATGGGGTCAAAGAGGGAAATACTGGGACAACTGTAGTAGCATAATCAATAAAATGTTTTTTTTTAAGATTAAACCCGTCATTTTTCCAAGTGCAGGATAATGTTCCAACTCATCTGTTGTGCCTGTGTTGAAAGTAAACATTGTGTACGATTACAAATGCCAGTCAAAATAGTTTTCATACTCAAGGTCTTGTCCTGTTTTCCATGTGTTATGTCTTCACAAAGCCCACGAGGTTTTACACCAATGTGACTAAGAGCAAAGATGGTCAACAGAGCATTCTCTCTACTTCTGCGGCCCATTTCTTTCTGGATGGGGCTACTCTGTACATATAACATAATTGTGTTGTGCCAATTATCTACTCCTTTATATAAAACTCAAAGGGGATTTATCAAAAAGAAAAGCAAACAATCTGTAAAGATGAACAATACAGGCAAGTTCATTGCTTACAATCACATTTGTAGACTAGCCTAATAGGACTTTGTATTATAATTAAAAATGTTTCTGAATTGCTTTTTAGTTTCTCATCATGTTATCCATATGGCTTCTGTTTCTTGAGAGAAAAACATAATTTTTCTCTTTTTAACAGAATTTCCTAGTTGCACAGTTATTTTCAACCATACAAAAGCCAACATTAAAAACCAGCCAGGGGAAATAATTACAACTTTCAGACAGGGAAGGGGTAAATAATCTGATATGTATTCAGTAGTTCTTGTGCTTAAAGAATTTAATTTGACATCAACAGAAAAAGGATTTCTCTGAAGGGAAAAAAATGCAATTTAATCCACAGTGTATTTAGCTATAGATAATTCTATTGACAGACTTTGTTTTTCTGATTCATTTGGTGCTTAACGAAGGTATTACTTTAGCTCTTGTATCTCAGTTCATTGTTGAATGATTCTTTCATCTTAATTTTTTTGGCTGTGAGATAAGTAAAATAATTATAGTGAGAGATTTGTAGTGCATATCAAAATTGGACACCTCCAGGAGGCAAAACCACCTAAGGACATATAGGAATTGAACAATACAATAAATAAACTCATGTCCATGGAACAGTTTAAATAATTGATTCCACATTTGGCCATAAAGAAAATTTAATACATGTTTGTATTGTTTCACTTTTTGCAACAATCCTGTGTTGCTTTTATAGTGCAAAAAAACCCAAAAATAAAATAAATAAAAAAATTTTAAATGTGCTGTTTCTATTCCTAATGTCTAGGACAATGTTTGATGCATATTAGTCACTCAGTAAATGTTGGCTGAATAAACAAACTAATGAATCTTAACATCCATTGAGTACCTGATATGTGTTAAGCACTAAACAGCAGGTATTGCCTCATAGCTGTGTGGTCTAAAGCCATTTGGGATAAATGGATTTAGTTATATCACAGAGCAAACTGTGTGTTCTCACACATAAGTAGCAGATAACAAGTCTGTAGTCACTTCTTTAGTGAATGACAAGGGCTATACCTGTTACACAACTGCCTTGTAAGTTATTCTGCTCAGTGGTTTATTTATTTTTTTTTTGGTTTCTTTTTGTTGTTTTTTCTTTTTTTCTTTATTTGTATTGTTGACACTAATGTAGATGTTCCCATATACCATTATTGTTTTTAAAAATATATTTTGTTGCTTATACTACTACAGTTGTCTCAATATTTCCCTTTTTGACTCCCTCCACCAGGTGCTGCCCACCCCCCATCCTTCCACCAATCTTCCCCCCTTAGTTCATGTCCATGGGTCGTGCACATATGTTCTTTGGCTTCTCCATTTCCTGTACTGTTCTTAACATCGCCCTGACTATTCTGTATCTACCCGTTCGTACTTCTTCATCCCTGCACTTTTCCCTCATTCTCCCTTTTCCCCCTTGCAACCAATAACCCTCCAATGATCTCCACATCTATGATTCTGTTTCTGTTCTGCCTTTTTGCTTAGTTTTTTTGGATTCAATTGTTGATGGTTGTGAATTTATTGCCATTTTAATGTTCATAGTTTTGATCTTCTTTTTCTTAAATAAGCCCCTTTAACATTTCATATAATAAGGGCTTGGTCATGATGAACTCCCTCACCTTTACCTTTTCAGGGAAACACTTTATCTGCCCTCCCATTCTAAATGATAGCTCTGCTAGATAGAGTAATCTAGGTTTTAGGTCCTTTCTTTTTGCCACTTGGAATACTTCTTGCCAGTCCCTTCTAGCCTGCAAAGTTTCTTTTCAGAAATCAGCTGACAGTTTTATGGGAACTCCTTCATAAGTAACTCACTGCTTTTCTCTTGCTGCCTTTAAGATTCTCTCTTTAAGACCTTACAGGCAAGAAGGGGCTGGAAAGAAATATTTGAAATCTTGAAAAGCAGGAACCTACATCCAAAATTGCTCTTTCCAGCAAAGCTGTCATTTAGAATGGAAGGACAGATAAAGCGCTTCTCTGATAAGGTCAAGTTCAAGGAGTTCATCATCACCAAGCTCTTATTATATGAAACGTTAAAGGGACTTATCTAAGAAAAAGAAGATCAAAAATATGACAATGAAAAGACAGCAAACTCACAGCTATTAAGAACCACACCTAAAACAAAAGCAAACTAAGCAAACAGCTAGAATAGGAACAGAACCACAAAAATGGAGATCATACGGAGGGTTAGCAACAGGGGCATGGGGGGGGGGAGGTACAGAGAATGAGTAGCATAGATAGTGGGTAGAAAATAGACAGGGGGAGGGCAAGAATAGTATGGGAAATGTAGAAGCTAAAGAACTTATGACACATGGACATGAACTAAAGGGAAGAATGTGGGTGGGAGAGGGTGTGCAGGGTGGGGGGATTGATGGGGGAGAAATGGGACAACTGTAATAGCATAATCAATAAAATATATTTAAAAAAAAGATTCTCTCTTTATCTTCAACCTTGGACATTTTAATTATGATGTGTCTTGGTGTGGTCTTCTTTGTGTCCATCTTGTTTGATACTGTCTGCACTTCCTCTATTTGTATGTCTATTTCCTTCACTAAATTAGTAAAGTTTTCTTTCATTATTTTTTTTTCCTTTTAGATTTTATTTATTTATCTTTAGAGGGGAAGGGAAGGAGAGAGGGAGAGAAACATCATTGTGCGGTTGCCTCTTGTATGTCCCCTGACGGGAACTGGCCTGGCAACCCAGGCATGTGCCCTGACTCTTTCATTATTTTTTCAAATGTTTTCAATTTCTTGCTCTTCCTCTTCTCCTTCCAGCACCCTTATGATTCAGATGTTGTTATGTTTGAAGATATCCCAGAGGCTCCTTAGCTTATCCTCATTTTTCTGAATTCTTTTTTCTTTTTGCTGTTCTGATTGAATGCTTTTTCTTCCTTATGTTCCAAATCATTGCTTTGATTCATGGCTTCATCCCCTCCACTATTGGTTCCCTGTATATTTGTCTTTATTTCACTTAGTGTAACCTTAATTTCTGCCTGGGTCTTTTTTACACTGATGAAGTATCCTGTGAGTTCCTTGAGTATCCTGATCACCAGTATTCTGAACTCTGCATCTGATAGGTTGGTTATCTCTGTTTTGTTTAGTTGGTTTTGTTTCCCCTGGGGCTTTGTTCTGTTCCTTCATTTGGGCCATATTTCTTCATCTCCTTATTTTGGAAGCCTCTCTGTATTTGTTTCTGTGTATTAGGTAGAGCTGCTTTGACTCCCTGTCTTAGTAGCATAGCCTATTGTAGAAAAGTGCACCTGTAAGTTGGAAGGCACAGAGCCTTAGGTAATCACCAAGGCAGGGCAACCTGTGTCACCACTCTGTGGCTCTGTGTAGGGTAGGGCTCAGAGAGGCAATAATCTGCTGCCTAGCCTCTGGAATTTTTTCTGGAAGGAAGCTGTCTCCTGGAACTCGCCCTATTACCAGACACTTCAATTTCTCCTCTTATCCCATTTGTGCCCTTCCAGCTGTTGCCCTGGTGCTGAATCCCAGAGGTGGTGAGTCTGCATAAGTCCTAAATCCATTGCAGGCCCTTTAAGAGGAGTCTCCTGAGAATCACGCAGTTTCTCCCGCCACTGAAACCCCCCACTGATTATTACAGCCAGAAGTTATGGGGACTTACATCCCTGTGCTGGAACCCTGGGCTATGTGGTCTGGTCTGGGGCTGGGATCCTTCACTTCTGAGGTATCCCTCCCAAATTTTATCCACCTACATGGATGTGAGACTGTCCCTCCCACCTGGGTGGATGAATGTGGATTCTTTAAAGCCTTGGTTATCAGGCTTCCATACAGTTTGATTTTCTAACAATTCTGGGTGATATTTGTTTTGTAGTCTAGTTGTAATTTTTGCTGTAGCTGTGTGAGGAGGCAAACCATGTTTACTTATGCCTCCATATTGACCAGAAGTCCAATCTGGGAGTTTAAACTTGAAGTTGGCTATTGTTCCATATGTTTAGGAAGTTAAATTCACCTTAAATCTTCACCTGCCATTTTATTTTCCACTTCAGAAACATAATAGTTTATTAATTAATATAGAAACTACCATTACAAGCTCTTATCTTTGGAGGAGAGGTTAAATTATTTCCTTTCTGAAAATTCTTTTGAATTAAAAGTGACGTTTTTTAGTATTGGCTGAGTATGTTGGTTAGAGCATCATCCTGATACACCAAGGCTGCAGGTTCAATCTCTGGTCACGGCACATGCAAGAAGCAACCAGTGAATGCATTTAAAAAAATGGAATAACAAATTGATGTTTCTCTCTCTCTCTCAAATCAATAACTAAAATTTTAAATTTTAAAAAAACATGACTTTTTGTCAAGAATGTCTTACTTGCTCCTAAGACATATTTGGTATCTACCAAAATGATTCTTTTCTAAAGCCCATTCATTGCTGTATAGGTCCTTATCAGAAGAGAAACCAAGAAGTCCAATGAATAAACAGAGTAAACCAATTCCAGAAAGTTTCCTTTGAAAACAGCTATTTGCCATAATCACCACTGTTAGTGACCATTGACCAAGTGCTTTACCCTCATTATTTCATTTAATGATCACAATAATTTTACAAGGTAACATATTACAGCATCCCTGTTTCACTGGTGAGAAGTCCTAAGATCAGAAAAGTTAAACAGCTTGCCAAGTGTTGCACCATTTCTAAGTGGTAAATCTGGGATTGGATCCAGTGACTTCAAAGCTTCTAGTGTGACTGTCGTTTAGGGTTGGTTAACATGAGAGACTAAGAAGAATCAGTATTGGTCACTGGGGAGAGAACAGGCGCAGGTATTTCACCAGGAGGTCACTGAAAAAAACACTTTCAGACCAAGGGCCCTGGGGCCCTGAGGAAATATGAGTTCCCTTGCTCACAGCCCAGTCTCTGGGTGTTCAAGCACAGCCCCAGCAAGTCGCCAGGATAACTGCATTCACCTCGCTGTCCAGCACAGTGCCCTTGCCCGGGCAAAGCAGTAGCCTGCTGCTGTGATCTCTTTTGTCCAGATCGTGCCAGGCCTGGTCCTGTGATGAGCAGCACCTACAGGGGCCTGAGCCTCCCTGAGTCTCCCATGACTCCAAACCCCAGGGAAGTCCCCACACCAGGACCCCTAGCTCCAGCTTGGGTTCCCCTGCTCCCTGCACACAGCCCCAGCGAGGTTCTCAAGAGCCTGCTACCATTGAGGGTAACTCTTGTGGGCACTGGGGGAGGGGCACTGAGGGAGGGGGACTGGGGGAGGGGCACATAGGACCAGGGGCTTACCCTCCTCTAGCCCCAGGCTCATGGGACCCAGGTCTCCTTCCGAGTCACCATCTCCCCCATTCCCCACTTCTTCCAGCTTGAGCCCAGAATGGCAGGCTGCAGAGCCACCAACAAGCCAAGGAACCCTCCGAGCCCCCAGGCACTCTCATAGTGGGTTCCAGTGGTGGCTTCCGCAGCTCCCTCACCAACAACTCAACACGGTGATCCTGCTTGGCCTTCAGACCGTCTCCCCTAGGAGGAGAGGGGAGGAAGGAGACAGGTGAGAGCTTCACAGCTGGCTGGAACTGCAGCCCCTTGCCCCCCTCTCTGGTCTACCAACCTCCTCCCCTTCCTGAGGGTTGTGGGCCACACCTGCCTAGTACCTTCTTCCAGGCAGGTCTCCCATCCCACCTCCACGAGAATTAAAATCCACTGGGTCAGGTGCTGTGCTGGGCACTTTAGATACTTTATCTTCTTTTCTTCTTATGTTTTAAACCCCTGACTTAACAGCAAAGAGAGCTGAGACTCAGAAAAGCTGCTGGAGCAGGGAGGACCCAAACCTCAGTCTGCTCAGTCAAACCTCAGTCTGCTCTCCTGCCCTTTCCACCTCACCTCTCCCGGTGGCAGCGGAAGTTTTACTGGAGTAAGTCATTTGTTAGCTATAACTTCCCAGTTCTCACGGTTAAAAGAAAATCATTTGGGAAGAATAGGTGCTTTTCTGAAAGGGACTGAGGGTAGAAGTAGGGTGGTCCAAATAACACGCCCCAGCCTTCAGAGTTAATCCCTTCAGCTCAGCCACACCTGATCATTCTCAGGTTGCCTTCTAACATCCTTGACCCAAATTCAAGGCTCAGTAACCAGTTTACGGGACATAAATCATGCATGGATACAGAGGGAGACACCTGGGGTGAGGGAGCTCTACCTCCTGAGTGCCCTATCTTCCACCACTAGCCCCTCACCTTGGTCTGTGACATAGCCACTCTGAGCTGTAAGTTCCTCAAGCCAAGTGAAACTAAAGCCACCTGTCTCAGGGCATGGCTGCCAGGGCTGATGCCTGCCACAAAGGGAACCTTGGAACCGTTGACTTGGTGCCTCTATATCCAGCAGACCATGTTTCTCAGGCCTCAGCCAGAGGAAAACATCTTATCCTGAAGAGAACAGTGTCCATTTCTCACGGCAAACCTAGCTTGGGAATTACTTGTGCCTCCAAACAACCCCCTGCCCTCACTGCTCACACAAGCGGGCAGCCTAATGCTCTCTGTGCCCATCTGCCTCTCACGAATTGGTTCCCGACTCTCTCTCAAAGAGTAGACACCACTCTGGTGTTCTTCCCACCACCAGTGACTGAAAAACAAACTGTGCCTTCACAGAACACTGTGCTCAGCAGGTCAGCCTGGCTCCTGGAAGTGCACGCTGGAGTTTTAAGAAGACGAAAAGATTCCTGGAGGATTTGGCGGTGTTTTGGAGAGTGCCTCTGGGCAGATCACACGCTGTGACAAGTTCTTTCCAAACTGTGATATTTCAATCATGCCTTCTACAAATAACTGACTTTTCGCATCTAACACTGATGGTGGCTGCCCGTGCTCATTTTCCCCCAAACCTTAAAGTGAGTTTGGGACTTGACACGGAAGCAAATGCAGGGTTTTCTGAACGCTGCCTGCATTCCACGGTGCCTGTGAACTGGCAGACAGGCACAGGTTGGGGGTGAGCAGCCTCAGCTGATGGGCGCACCCATCAGAAATAGTTAGAAATAGTTAGAAATAGGTAGCACATCCAGCTCAGGGAGGGCAACAGCTCCCGTGACCCCCTCCCCTCCACTCCAGCCGTCAGAGGAAAAGGAAAGGGCTGGAGAAGGAGTGAAGGTCTCACATCCCTAACGTACATAGCTTTCCGCTAGCAATTGTGTTATCTTCCTTTGAAATTTTTCTCTTTAATCATGGATTCTTATTGTCATGGAAGTGAGGGAAGTGAGACATTGGAGGCAGAGGAAAGACAGGCTTACTTCGTATTTTAAAATGTCCCCATTGGGTAATGCTTTAAAATCCTTTAACTAAACATTCCCATGCAAAAGAAAAATGAATCTAAACACAGACCTTACATCTTTCACAAAAATTAAATCAAAATGGATCATAGACCTAAGTGTAAAATACAAAATAATAAAACTTCTAGAAGATAAAAGAGGAGAAAAATCTAGGTAAACTTGGGTTTGATGATGACTTTAAAACATTAAAAGCATGACCTATGGGGGAAGGGAGTAATAAGTAGTACTTCATTAAATGAAAAATCCTTTCACTGGGGGCAAAATTTCTTGTTGTACAAATAGAATTGACATACAAATATCTGGAAGAAATAATATTAAGGTTTAAAATCATACTAAAATATAAAAGACTAATAGCAGATCTTTGCCTAGGTCATATTGCTTTATTGCTGAAGTGTAGGTAAGAAGAAAGATGAGAGCATTCTAACACAACTATTCTTTTTTTTTTTAAGTATTCATTTATTTTTTAGACAGGGAAGAGAAAGCACTCATGAAATGTGTAAGGAACAAAGCCTTAACCTAGGGATAAGCACACCACTTCCATGTTAGCATCCTGAACATACACCTTCTCTGTGGACACAAGGAAACCTGATGGTCCTGGTAGAAATCAGAGTGAGCGTTTCCTTGTTATCAACAGCCAAGGCAGTCTCCCTAAGTCTCAGGTCTAACCCAGCAGTTCAAGTCCCAGTCTTACATATTTGCATTATTTTAAAATTTTAATTGTTAACAAAAAGAAAAGATATTTTAACAGAAAACTATATTAACTCAGTATTTGACTCAAAAAATTAGAAAAATAATAAAGCCAAAGAAGTAAAGGCAAAATCAAAACAATTATAAAGCATTTACAAAGGTAACTGAAATCTAAAAATCTGCTTTTCTGAAAAATGTCACTTAATGATATAAGCAAACAGTTAGCAAATGTAACCAAGAAAGAGGGAGAACACAAAATGCAATATATGAGAAATGGGATAAGAACAACAGAAATCAAAATGTCAAAAACAAGAAGAAGGAGAAGTGCATAATCTTTGCCTGCACCTCTCGGAAACCACTGAAGCTCAGATCCAGGTCCCCTCTAAGGAGAGCAGCCCTTCTCCAAGTGCCTCTCCTCCCTTCCCCAGTTCTGAGCACTCGAAAGCTCCCACCTCCTAAATATCTCTAAGTCTTCCCCAGATGTTCACTTCATGTATCTTCTTCATTTCTCTCCTCCCTCCCTCTTCGTTATATAGACTGGTTTAGCTTCGCTGACTTCTTTTTGTTGCCTTCCCACCTCTCGCATTACTTGAATTCTCTACCACAAGGAATAAATACCCTGAAAGCTGACCTAGCAAGGCAAGAATCGTACCCATTCTCCAGATTTCAGGTCCATTTGCTCCCCCTGCTGTCTTGATATTTTATGTCAGAAATCTGGGTTCCAGTCCACAAAGCACTCACATGGGAACTAATCTATAAACTTCATCCCCCCATCCCATCAAAAATGTTTCTGGAGTTCAACTTGGCATTGAAAGAGCAGCCCTCAAGAACCCAGAAAGTTCATTCCCAGAACTCAAGGATGGCTCAATATTAAAACTTATAACATGCCACAGCAACATAACACAAGAGAAATCATGGGACCTTGGGGGCTGCTGAAAGACATTTGCAAATACAAATAAGAAGTTGCTATGAACAACAATGTTGAAGAAAACGTAGTTGATGTCTCTATGAAAGAGACAGAGATTGAGGTTGGGGGCAAACAGAGAAAATCTACTTTTCTCAATCTAGTGATAGGGAAATCAATCTGCAACATGAGTTACTGTCACTGGTGTTATCCTCAGGACCAATTGAACCTGTAAACACTTGGAATGTGGCTCTGCAGGATGTAGTTCTGTCTTTAGAGGCCTGGAGAACTGATATGACTTGTTGAAATTATTGGCCATTTTTGGTTTTAGTTTTCTTCACAGTCCCAAATACATATTCACCGTAACTAATTAGGTATCCTCACAAGACTATAAAAAAATTTAAATTACCCACATTCCCACAATCCAGAGAAGACTACCCATAAATATTTTAGTGTATTTTCTCCCAGCATGAATCTGGGAACACAAGCACTCCTGGTGTTTACTAAGGACATATCTGTCACTGGTGTTGGAACAACCATTTCTGTCTCCCAAACCACTCAATGGGACCGCAGAGGCTGCTAGATTAAAGAGCTTTCACAGATTCTCGAGGCAAGAGATTGAACATTCATCTGCCTGCAAAGCACCAGGGGCATTAGGTGCCCTTCCATTGGTAGTAGAGTGCCTTCCAGGTGTGGTTTGGAAAAAAGCCTTACCACGTGGTTCAAAATAATTGAAGCCTGAAGAATATACACACATATATACATACCCACTCCAGTTGGGCACCTCAGCCTCAGGAAATCCATGAACAATTGATTTTTATGAAAATGTATGGAGAGAGGGTCGATAGCTTTCACCAAATTCTCAGAAGCTTGGTTTGAAAAGTTCTTTCCAGCTCTAATATTCTGGTACTATTTGCGTTTGGAGCATTTATTCTGTCTGCTTAGAAGACACAGGTCTTAGAAGAGCTGGAAACAGAAGCGAGGCTAGGTTCTTACATCAGAGGGGGAAGTGTCTGCTCCCAGTGCGGCTCCTAAGTAAGCTTGCGATGTGACTAAGGGTTACTAATCTTGGGGTCAAATTAAGAAACAGAAGGAAATGAGCTATTTTCAATACCCACCATGCACGTGACACACCTCAGGACCCTCATCTGATAAATGCTAGTGCCAGGCCTCAACCCTGGCTCTCCTGAAATTTAGAGTCTATTTAATCTCCAAGCCAAACAACCTCCCCTAATCAATTGTATTCTTACCTACACCCTAGTTTTCTCTCAAACTTCTATCTTAATTAGGAGGTCAGTTAAACACACATCAGACTTACTTTTAAAAGCTTATATATTTTATTTTGAAACCCCGATTCTGAAACATAAAAGAGTCATACAAAACTTCTTTCCAAAAAAGCTTTGGACTATTAAAAAAAAGAAAAAACAGATTAAGAATTTATTATTCAAAGGCTGCCATCTGGTGGCCAAAGATAGTAAACCAGAAAAATAGATCATGGAAAAGTTATGAAAAAAACCCATATCCCTAATCACCTGGTTTGTTAGCAAGGATTGATAATCTGGAACGTTATGTGGAAAAATATTATCTTCAGAATTATGTGCAAAAAATATTAGCATGTTTATGTCCCACTAATTCTCATCTGTAAGAGATACTATGCCTGTAAACAATGGTAGCAGGATGTTTATCAAAATGTTTCCAAAAGCCAGATGCAGCCTCACCAGACAACACACTTGACGGTTAAATCCACCTGCACCAGAGTTATGTTTTCTTTATGCTTTTATTTTTTTTTAAGATTGATTTATTGATTGATTTTGAGAGAGAGGGAAAGGGAGGGAGAAAGAGAGGGAGAGAAACATCTATGTGCAAAAGATACATCGACCAGTTGGTTGCCTCTCTCACACCCCCAACCAGGGACCTGGCCTGCAACCCAGGCATGTGCTCTGACCAGGAATCAAACCCCATGACCTTTCGGTTCACAGGCCATGGTCAATCCACTGAGCCACACCAGCCAGGACTCTTTATGCTTTTAAAGTATTACACAAGGTTTCGTTCACTCAACAAAATTTTATTGGGATCCTATTATATTCCAGGTACACTGAATTTCACTGGGTGCATGAAAGAAAACAAAATAAACAGCATCTGTTCTAGAGAACGTCATGGTCTGGTGAGAAACACTCCCAACCTGTAAAGTTGTGTATCTGTGCCCTATGTGGGCCTCAGCCTGGGTGTGTGAGAGGGAGGTGACAGTAGCCTAAAAGCTTCCGCCTGCAGGGGACACTCTTTTCTCATTCTCCTTAAGGGGACAGGGGCCATCAGCTTCTCAGGTAAGGAATTCAGGTACCTTCCGTCTCTTCCCTAATGTATGGCCAGCTGAAGGGATCACATTTTAGTATGTGACCTATCTCCTCCCCTTGCTCTGTCATGAATGTTTCCCCCTTTACAGGTTCCTGAAAACAAAAGAAACTAAGTTTCCATTCCCTAGTCACTGGGCAATTCTCTAAGAATACTGATGGTGGAAATGCTATCAGTAGCACATAAGAATCCAACCTCAGCTGCCTTTTCAGGCATCCCTCAAAGCCCCTTCCCCTGCCCTGGTCCTGGCCCTGGCCTCCTATCTCCAGAATGCAGCCGAAGAAAGAATATCAAAGGCTGGTGGCTGACTGGTGAGCCAGGACATGGAGAGGCCCCGGACCCTGACAACTCTAACCAGAGTTGTAAAGGTACATCATATAGTTTCTCTAGAAGTTTCTGCAAAAAGTCCTTGGCCAGTAACCAATTATTCAGTTTGAATATATCATATCAGTAGTTTTTCCTCCAATTAAGGCAAACAGTACAGGTTGGGGGTGGAGGCAGTGGGTTATGTCAACTTTTCAACTCGTAGCTACCAGAAGTCAAGGACTGTTTTTAATTTTTAGTCTTAGATCCCATGAAAACAGCATGGGCCAAGGGAGCTACCAGCATGCTGGAATGATGTATGCAATCCACATGAGTGATAACCATCAATTGTTTTTGCAAACTACCACTCTCTGCTCCAAGTAATTCCAGAGAGGTCATCGGTCCCAAGGCACTCCATCTCAAGATGGTCCTGATACGCATGACAGCCAGAGTATGCCACCCCATTCAGAGACACAGTGATTAGTCCAGAGATGGGTATGTGACCTAAGCAGAGAAGTCAGTATCCTTTCTGTGCCTTGGTAAGAATGGCAGCAGGGGGTGGGGCAGGGTGCAGGAAGTGTTGCGCACATGCTCTCTCTCTCTCTCTCTCTCTCTCTCTCTCTCTCTCTGTCTCTGTCTCTCTCTCTCTCTCTCTCTGTCTCTCTCTCTCTCTCTCTCAGGCCCACGGCTATTTTTACTGCCCTCTCAAGAGATCAACACAGGAAGCAGAACTAAGAGATAGAAATCACACTTAAACCCCTAGATCTGACTATGCTGTGGGTTCAGAATCAGCATAAAGTGGTGCAGATGAAGAATTCTTTCAAAACTTACTTTGTTTTCCATGCTGATAGCGCTCTCACAAGCATGGTGAACATTCCCCAAACCTGCCAAACTTCCTGTAAGAAGTGGGGCACAAAGTAACTCAATACAAGAAAGGCCTCTCTTTGCGTAGGGAAAGCAGAGTTATGAAAGGAAGCAGAGTAGCTATGGTGGGCAGGCTAAGCCAATTTTCCACAAAAAGGCTAAACTACAAAGGAGATTGTGCTGATGCTTGAATGTGTTAAGTACAACTGCAGATCTAAGAGAATGCTGGTTATTAAGAGATACGAACATTGCATCTTATCTGGGAGGAGATAAGAAGGGAAAGAACCTAGTGATCCGGTTCCACGCTTTATAGTTTGTTTTATTGTGTGACAATAAAATCTTGAGGATATGTTTACTTCAAAAGAAAAAAACTTACTTTAGGGGCTGGAGTTGTGTCTGCACAGCAGTTTCCAGGGGGCACTCACAGAGCTGCCTCTGGTATCTCTCAGTAGATTCCAGAATCTTCAGCTCTTCAGCCTGTACAGGGAGACCATGCTGAGACCCAGAAAGAGGCTGGCTGGGGCTGCTGGGCCAGACAAGAACGGACCAGCAGGAAAGCGTACCAAGACTGAGAACCCAGGCGAGGTATTAGCGAAAGTGGAGAACTCCAGCACTCAGAAGACTTCAGCCCCTAAAAATGTGGGAAGATTCTAAGCAACTACTGGCTGATGAAGTCAGAGCCAGAAAACCAACTAGAGAATGGAACAGATGTGAAGTTCAGCACTGAGCATCTCAAAGCACAGCCCAAGCAGACACCATTCTGGGATGGTGTTCACAACTAGGAGGCCCAGAACTTCCTTAGAGCCATGAGGCTGGAGAAGGGAGCCTTCTACCATAGCAACTGCAAAGAGGCAGGCATTGCAGGACTTATGAAGATTATGAAGGAGGTTTACCCAAACCACACACAGTTTGAGAAAAACTATCCCTATTCTGATCCATCCAGCAAAACAGACAACCCCAAATGGTCCATGGTGGATGTACGGTTTGCTCAGATGATGAAGTGTTTCATCATCCCCCAGCTGAATTCAAAACCCATCACCAAGCTCACAAAGCCACTGGCATCCCTTTAGAAAATATGGTGCTCTTCACTCTCCAGAGACTCTTAGACCCTGGCCCAAGAGGAGTTTGATTTTATTTTGAGCCTGGAGGAAAAGAACTAAGTTAACTGAGATACTCATTGGAATGGACAAGACATTACTCCAAAGAAATGAAGCTTTTATAATGTAACGGGAGGTATGAGGATGCTTGCTTGTTATGTTCATCTGAGGGTATATACACAGGTGGTTTTGTGTACTTTTCTCAAGAGAACGCTATATAAAAAAAACTTACTTCGTGGATTAAGGCATGGATGCAAAGAATCTCCTGTGCTTTAGAAAACACATCTGTCAATTTTGGTCTTAGGAAAAAAAAAAAAGGAGACCTTGAGGACAGAGCAATAGGAGCCAACCAGCTGAAACTTGAAGCTTCAAATCTTACAGGGAGAGGCTTTAAGGATAATCTAGCACAAGGCCCTAATTTTAAATGTGAGAAACCAAGGCTGGGAGGAAAAAGAGGCTTGCTTGAGAGAATTCTTGCTAGGGTTAAGGTCTGGCAGAAGAAACTAGGATCAATGAGTGCTGGGCCACACATGTACCCAGCCCTATTGAGTTCATGCTTGTTTAATCCGCAGTCTAGTAGGTAAATATTTTAGGTCCATTTGACAGATGATAGAATTGAGACCAGAGAGGTTAAATGTCCCCAGTGTCATATAGCTTACATGGAACAGAGCTGAGCCTCAAATATAAGCCTAAGTCCTTTTTCTTTTTTTCCTACTCTACCTTCAGATGATATATATGAAGGTAGAGGCAGGACATGGAAGCGAGTGGGACTTAGCAGTGATGCTAATCCTTCTTAAATAAGATGTTGTTGCCTCAGAGCATCTAAGAAGAGTCAAGGAGAGGATTGCAATAAAGGGCAAAACCTAGTTTAAATTGCTAAGTGAGCCCCTTAAATTTCCACGTCCCAGCTGCCTTCTAGAAATTGAGGAAGTTGAAATAGCCTCAAAATAAATTTGCAAAATAGAACTGACAAAAAAGTTGAATAGGGAGTGGCTCAGAATCCTGGACTTCTAAACTCCTTTCCCACTTCCCTCCCTTGGCCATCCCCTTCACTGAGGTTTCAGTAGACAGCAGCTGTGACAGGGGAACTCTCAGGCATTTGAGTATGTCACTGATTTTATGAGTCTTTTGACAATTGTCTCTATAATGTTCACCTATTGATGCCTTCTTGAGTCAGAAGCATGAGAACCCTAATCATTAGGAGACTCCAAAACCCAAAGCCATCCTGGCTGGTGTGGCTCAGTGGATTGAACACCAGCCTGTGAACCAAAGGGTTACTGATTCAATTCCTAGTCAGGGCACATGCCTGGGTTGCAGGCTGGGTCCCTGGTAGAAGGCGCACAAGAGGCAACCACACATTGATGTTTCCCTCCCTCTCTTTCCCTTCCCTTCCACTGTGAAAATAAATAAATAAAATCTTTTTAAAATAATAATAAATAAATAAAATAAAACCCAAAGCCCATTCCCTGGTAGCAGAGTTTATTTGTTTGCTCTAAAAAAAAAAAAAAAAAAAAAAAGAATTAACAGATTAACTACAAATATAGATTACTCCAATTCAGAGAGTCCAATGGACTTTGAACCCTTTTCTCCAGCTCTGACTTAAGATCTGTTATTAACTGTTCAAGGTCTATTCCCCATGCTCTCACAGAAAGCATTCACTTGCTCAATTTCAGTTTCCAGTTCAGCTCTGTTACATGATATCTACCTTCTTTTACAGCAACAGAACTCGATAAATTTGTCCTCTTAGCTGGAGTTGAAGTAACCATCCATATTCAACGGCATTATTTTAATAAAATTGCTGCCTTGTCAGGCTATGATGGAGCCAAGATAAAAGAGGATAATCCCCAATAGAGGAAATACTACAACCTGGCTTCACAAATATGACTTACATGGTTCTGGTCTATTTTTTATGCCAGTGGGCCCTGTACCTCAAGAAGACTCCACCCAAGATCTGAATAAAATAAGCAAAGAAAGGTAATTTTTTCTAGTAACAATGTCAATAGCCCACCTGGGAGAGGGGGTGGCATGAGGCCTATATACTTCAGTATCTCACATACATTTTTGGCCCCTCCAAGTCATTATGTACATTTGTTCTTCTACAAGAGCTATTATTCAAGGTCAAGGAGTAGCCTGGCTGGACAAAGAACATAGGGGTGGTCACCTCACTCTTCAAAATTTTCCTTCATTACATCATACATATTCTTATACTTTCTGTGGTACAGTCTCTCCTTGGTTGGAGTTTCTTATCAAATATTTTCATTTTTATTTTTTTATATTATTTTATTGCCTATGCTATTAAAGTTATCCCAATTTTTCCCACTCCCCCCCCCAACCTGATACCCCCATTCCCTCCAGCAATCCCCCTCTTAGTTCATGTCCATGGGTCATACATATAAGTTCTTTGGCTACTCCATTTCCTATACTGTTCTTAAAATCACCCTATTCTGAACCTACCAATTTGTATTTCTTAATCCCTGCACCTTTTCTCCTATTCTTCCTCTTCCTCTTCCCAACTGGTTACCCTCCAAATGATCTCCATATCTATGATTCTGTTTCTGTTATGCTTGTTTGTTTAGTTTGTTAGATTCACCTGTTGATAGTTGTGAATTTATTGCCATTTTAATGTTCATAGTTTTGATCTTTTTCTTAAATAAGTCCCTTTAACATTCATATAATAGGGGCATGGTCCTCCCTCACTTTTACCTTATCTGTCCTTCCATTCTAAGTGCTACCTTTGCTGGATACAGTAATCTAGGTGGTAGGTCCTTGCCTTTCACCACTTGTAATACTTCTTGCCAGACCCTTCTAGCCTTCAAAGTTTCTTTTCAGAAAGCAGCTGACAGTCTTATGGGAACTCCTTTGTAGATAACTCTCTGCTTTTCTCTTGCTGCTTTTAAGATTCTCTTTTTCTTCAACCTTTGGCATTTTAATTATGATGTGTCTTGATGTGGTCCTCTTTGGGTCCATCTTGTTTGGGACTCTCTCTGCTTTCTGGACTTGTATGTCTATTTCTTTCACTAAATTAGGGAAGTTTTCTTTCATTATTTATTCAAATATGTTTTCAATTTCTTGCTTTTTCTTCTCCTTCCAGCACTCCTATGATTCAAATGTTGGTATGTTTGAAATTGTCCCAGAGGCTCCTTAACCTATCCTCATTGTTTTTTTTTTTTTATTCTTTTTTCTTCTTGCTGTTCTGATTGAATGTTTTTTTTCCTTCCTTATGTTCCAAATCATTGATTTGATTCTCCACTTCATCTACTCCACTATCAGTTCCCTGTAAATTTTTACTTAGTGTAACCTTCATTTATGCATGGGTCTTTTTTATGCTGTTGAAGTATCCTGAGTTCTTTGAACATCCTTAATAACCTGTGTTTTGAACTCTGCACCTGCCAGATTACTTACCTCCATTTTGTTTAGTTATTTTCCTGGAGTTTTGTTCTGTTCTTTCATTTGGGCCCTATTTCTTTGTCTCTTCACTTTGGCAGCGTCCCTGTGTTTGTTTCTATGTGTTATGTAGAGCTGCTTTGACTCCGTCTTAGTAGTGTGGTCTATTGTAGAAAAGCACACCTGTAAGTTGGATGTGGCAGAGCCTTAGGTAATCACCTGGGCAGGGCAACCTGTGAGAACCATGTTGATGGTGTGTCCCATATTGTGTTGCTACTCTGTGGCTCTGTGTGAGGGATGGCTCAGAAAAGGGACTATGGGCACTGCCTGGCCTTTGGAGTTTTGTCCAGAAGGAAGCTGTCTCCTTGCACTCACCCTAATGCTAGACACTTCAATTTCTCTCCATGTGCCACTGGTGCCCCTCCAGCTGTTGCCCTGGTGCGTGGGAGCCTAGAGGGAGCAAGTCTGCCTATCCTAAATCCATTTCAGGCTCTTTAAGAGGGAACTCCCTAGAATCCTGCAGTTTCTTCTGCCACCCCAACCACCACTGGTTTTCACAGCCAGAAGTTATGGGGACTTCCTGGCACTGGAAGCCTAGGTTGGATGGTCTGGTGTAGGACTGGGATCCCTCACTCACAAAGTAACCCTCCCAATTTTTATCCACATGTAGATGTGGGACTGTCCATTATGTGTCTCCATGTCTCCGCATTTCCGCCCCTCCTAACCATCTGGATGAATGTGACTTCTTTAATTCCTTGGTTGTCAAACTTCCATACAGTTTTCTGATGATTCTAAGTGGTAGTTTTCTATTTTAGTTGTCATTTTTGCTATGGCTGTGTGAGCAGGCAAGTTCTGTTTACCTATGCCTCCGTTCATTTTTATTTTAATATTGATATGCTAAATGAGATAGCATTGTTTATTGGTGGAAAACAAAATTGAATGCTTTTGCAATACCTATTGTGAAGACATTCACTGGGCATTTTAATCTGAAGTTAAATGTTCTGTAAATGTTCTGGTGCCTCGGTATCTCTGCCTTAGCTAATAGTACAAGCTGCTAAAAGCTATACAGGGTCTTCAGTGCAGTTTTTAGTGTTAATATACTGTACCCAAGAAATATTGCCACTCCCACAATCCTGGGATAGTCATGATGCAGCTCATCTATTTATGCAGATGATTGGTATTGTTTTTCCCAAGGCATTTGTTTTAGTAATATAGATTCAAGGCCTTTTAGATAGCTATGAGGATTCTGTTAGCCAGGGTTCCCAAACCCCTCAGACCTGTGACATTTCCCTATCTCCCTGAGTGTGGTGGCTGAACTGGAGTCAACAGCTCCTGGGCCTGAATTCTATCTCTTGCCAGAGGCCCCTAAGATGCACACATACTGAAAGGCTGAGGTAGGAGCACTGAGATCTAAGGACAGCATCACAGAAACATCCTGAAGACGAAGTCCATCCCCTAGTCCTCCATAGTAACCCAAACACCTCCTGAAATCCTAAACTCATGGTGATAACCCTTTTCTCCAGAGCAGAGGTTCTTAAGTAAAGGTCCAGACACCTAGGGAGTCTGTGGAAGCACTCCAGGGACTTCATAAACTCCCTATTAAAGTATATAAAATTTGTACATGTATACCTTACTCTGGGGAGCAGACTTCAAAGCGTTCATCATATTTTTAAAAATCTAGTCTATGGAAGAATCTTAAGAGTTCTGTGGAAGTCTCCAAGTTGGGATTAAAGGGACAGAGAGAGGTAGTGAGGCCAATTCTGACACAGGTCAGTCCTGAATCCCTGATACTCAGCCATATCCACTGTCTGCGAGATTGCCAGATGCCAGGTTCCAGGACATGCCCCTGAACCTGCAGAAACTCTTAATGGCCATCCCAAGTATGGTCTGGTCTGTGAAAGACTATTTGTACCTGGATATCTCAGAGACAGACCCAGAAGAGGGAAAATACATATGCTCTGACCCCAGGCCAAATCTCTGGGACTGGCCTCTGGGAAGCAAGAGGGGATAGGAACCATTGAGAAGAGGCAGCTCAACTGCAGACCTGACCCCTAAGAGCCTAGGCCAGAGGGCGACCCCAGACTTTGCAGAAAGGGCAAGCTGGTCCCTGCTGCCACTCACTCTCCCTCATCTAACGCCCAAGGCCTCCCTGGATCCTGAAATAACATTGACCCTGCAGAAAACAGGCCCACAACTGACCCAGAAAGCCAACCAGAAAATGGTGTATATATATTGGCAGGGCACAGCCTAATCTGGAAGCTTCAGAAATATAAGGTGCTTTGAAGCTGAGGGTTCATTTACATTGTGGATCTCAAACTTTAGTATGAATAAAAACCAACCAGAATGTGCTTTATACTACAGATGCCTAGACCCAGGGATTGTAATTCAGTAGTCCTGCAGTAGAGCCCAGATGTTAACACTTTTTAAAAGGTAACTAGTAATTCTGATCTCAGCAGTCCATGAAGTATACCTTTAGAAACAGTTTCTACAGGCACTAAGGCATCAGATGTGGACAGGGGACTAAACCAATCCCTCCTTCCCAATCCCCAGTGAAATAAAAGCAGAGGTTTCTAGTCACCATTTATTTACTCTTCTGTGCCAGATACTATGATAAGCTTTTACATAAACGATTTTATTTAACCCCTTACAACCATGAGGTTCAAAGAAAATAAGTAACTTGCACAAGATCCCTCAGCTGAGTACCAGAGCCAGGATTGGGACCCAGATCTGAATCCAGGGTCTGTTCTTAATCAATAAGCCCACAATTTTTAAAAGGCTTCCAGTGCCTAGTGCCTGATGACAGCAAAGAAGAAACTATGAAGCCACCTCCCCCCTGCAGCTGGGCTGCGGGGGGAACTCCAAAGGCCACAGGGTAAGTAGGCAACCACTGCAGGAGAAGACGCAGATGATCGGGCAGGGCAGAGCCAGAATGGAAGAACTATGGTAGCTGGGCTAATGAGGTAAGGACTACATTGCTGGACTACATCCTACTGCAGAAGGGACAGAGGACAGAGATGAAAATGTTGGGTAGTGACAGGTGGACAAAAGGGACAGACTGTTCTCAGAGAAATCAACAAAATACCATGGAAAGTTTTTGGTCAGTACAGGCCCAAGTCCCCTGCAGGTGTATGGCCCTTGCTTTGTACTGCATTTACATTCTCCAACTAATAGGGAAATGAATTAGATGCACCAGAATCAAGACCAACTTTGAAACCCAAGATCCTTTATGGATTATTAAATTCTCATTCTCTAAAGGGGCATAACAATAGTACCTACACCACAGAGTTACATACGGTGAAAAATGAGATCATCTGAATAAAGTGCTTAGTACACTGTTAGACACACAGGATTGAATATGTGTTAGCTGCTATAATCATTAATTACTACTAATTATGACTATACCCACACTTACCAACAAACCACTGTAGCATCTTATTTACTTGTGAAAGACAGTGAGGTCAAATGTGGTCTCTATGGATTGAGATTTTTCTCCAGAGAGGTTATTTTTAGGGTGTTTTTTTAAAAACATACCATATTTTGCCATGTATAATACACACCCACATTTTTGGCCCAAACTTTCAGGGAAAAAAATCTTTCGTTTTAATTCTTTAATTCAATATTTTATTTATTTATATTTAGTTGTTTCTTCGTATTATAAAGGAATTTTAGCATTTATTTTTAAATATATTAGTACAAGAAATTTATGTAACAAATAACTACAAAGCACAAGAACAGATACAAGGTTCAAGAAATTTTATGTACCAGTAGAAAATTTACGATATTTACACATCAAAGAAAGCCAAGAACTCTTCATCACTGTCAATATCAGAAATATGATCTTCAATTTCTACATTACCAGTGTCTTCCAAAGAGTCACTTTCCTCATCCCGGTAAATTTCACTGTCCTCAGTTCCATCCATAACATTGCTGATATCACATTTTTTAAACAATTTCACAACCACTTCCTTCTTGACACCATTCTACGATCTTAGGATCCAATCACGAACCTGGGCAATGGATGCTTTCTTGATCCTTCCTATAGGTGTTAAATCATTACCAGCTGACTGCATCCATGATGTCCACTCTTTCTTCACTAGGGCCTTCAAGGGCTTGTTTATTGACATATCAAGAGGTTGCCGTTGACTGGCTAGCCCACTATCACAGCAAGTTGAGTTTTCAAGTCTGCTGCGATTGCTTTTGCACTTTGTGTAACATAGACTTTGAAGTGATCAAAAACAAGCAAAGCTCATTTTCCAAGTAATCCTCCAGGCCTTCATGACCAGACTTCGTTAAACCAGATTTTCATTACTTCTTTATTCATCCATCCTTTTTCATGCACATAGACAATAACTCCGCTTAGAATCTTTTCTTTCAGAAACATTTTTCTTTTAAAGATGACCACAGGTGGTAGCTTTGTCCTGTCTATACAACAGGCTAGAAGAGTAAAATGTGTTTTCTCATGACCACTGGTTTTAAGAGCCACTGTCTTTGCTCCTTTGACATCCACAGTTCTGTTGGGTGGCACATCAAAGGTGAGTGGAACCTCAATCATACTAGCAATTTGAGACAGCTCAAAGTTCTAAGTCTTTCAGAGATTGATAACATAAGAATGAAACTCCACAACTTGATTCTCATAGGCTGCTGGAAGTTTGGGGGCAAGTTTCATTCATGTCCTCATACTCAAACCTTCTCTCTTCATAAAGTTAAAGCACCATTCAGGTGTCCCTGAGAAATGATCAATGTTTTTTTCTAGTGCAATCCTTTTACCTTCTTTGTATCATCTTGGAGGAAACAGATCCCAGTTTGGCACTGCTCCAGAATACAGGTATTCACCTCCTGCTGCACCTCCGGCCACTCTGGATTTCCCTTGCACTGCCTTCTTTGTCTTGGCATCTGATGAAGTGTTTCTTTCTGTTGCCCCCACAACCTGCTGACACTGTCTGTGGAAGGAGGTCCAGAATGTCTCTCGGTAGCTCTGTTGCCATGCTTTTTAGTGTATTTAATACCTTTTAGCTTAAAGATTGCAGTGTACAAAAACCATTTTGACATTTTCCAAGGGATTTTCCAATAATTTGTCCCAACTGAAGTGTGCAAAGAGAAATGTCACACTGTTCACCCTACAGTAATAAAGTTGGCATCACTTGTCTTATCAAGTGGATAACAATCGGCATCATCTATTTTACTCTGTGGATAACAGCACTCACTCTTCATTTCATTTTGTTGAAGCACTGGCTGAAACTGCTTTCATTGCAAGTTCAGGTAAATTCAACAAAACCGATTATTGTATTCCAGGGTATTACTGTGCATATGGATATCATTATTGCTTTCTAGAGTTACACTTTTAACACATAAGCATAAATAAAAGAATTAAAAACAGCCCTGATTGGTGTAGCTCAGTGGATTGAGTGCGCGCTATGAACCAAAGGGTCGCCAGTTCAATTCCCAGTCAGGGCAATGCCTGGGTTGTGGGCCAGGTCCCCAGTACAGGGTGCTTGAGAGACAACCACACAATGATACTTCTCTCCCTCTCTTTCTCTTTCTCATCCCCTCTGTCTAAAAAATGAATAAATAAAATCTAAGAAGAAATAAAAATAAAAGTTAAAAACATTTATATAAATATAGAATTAATACTACCCATGTATAATGCGCATTCTTATTTTTCCTGCAAAAATCTGGGGAAAAAAGTGTTCATTATACATGGCAAAATACAGTAAATTCAAGAACAAAAAGAGTCACATCCCCAGTTTAATCAAAATTTAATCAAACAATTTAATCAAAAACACTTCAGACTTCCACTTACCTTTAGTTCCAAAAACTGATTTGAACCAATTGTTCTGTCTAAATTCGTTCTGAGGGGAAAATGAAGCTTTGTGATTCTCTGCAACTTTTCCATTCAACAACTACCTTTACGTGTATCAGAAATGACCTGTGACTGTTAGCTAAACTCCCAACAGTTTTCCACTACATGAGAGAGATGCCCCAAACAAATCAACTTTATTTTCAGACAACAGATCCAAGCAGGCCAGCAAGGAGACTTGAGAGCTTAACTGTGATGAACATAAGGCTGCATATTTCCTCACTATCCAGCAACCCCTGATAGTAGAAGGAAGCCCCATCCCTCCACCCTCTCACCGAGCCTGTTTGCTCAGGGTGAAAGAGAGCTTATGAGACAAACTTTCTGAGAAGGGAGTATTTGGGTGGTTTTGGATAGAAAACATGAAAGGAAGAAACTAAATCTTCCCATGACAGAGGAAAAGAGAAAGTATATTACAGAATTGAATAAGATCGGAGAACAAGTATAGCATAGAAAATACAATCAGCCCTGGCTGCTGTGGCTCAGTGGATTGAGCGCCAGCCTGAGAACAAAAGGGTCACAGGTTGGATTCCCAACCTCTGGCACCTGCCTGAGTTGCGGGCCAGGTCCCCAGTAGGGGACACGTGAAAGGCAACCACGCTTTGATGTTTCCCTCTGTCTCTCCCTCCCTTCTCCTCTCTCTAAAAATAAATAAATAAAATCTTTGAAAAAAATATAATCAATAATATTATAATAACTATGTATGGTGCCAACTGGGTACTGAAAATACCAGGGGGAACACTTTGTAAAGTATATGGTTGTCTAAACATTATACTATATACCTGAAACTAATATAAGGTGATACTGAATGTAAACTGTAGTTGAAAAAATTTTTTTAAATTAAACAAGATCGGAGAACAGAACCAAACGGAGCCTTTCAGGATAAACAAGGGACCCCTCTGGCTACTCTGAGGAAAGGTTACTGAATGTCTCCAGGGAGGAGGGATAACTGTAAGGAGAAGAAATACATAGTCCGCCCTCTGCTTCCATTCCTGCATTAGGTCAATTTGAACATAGTTTTACTCATATTAGTCAGAGCTGACATGGGTCCTAGAGATGATCAGGCCTATCCCAGCCACCCTCACCAACCAGAGAACACATTCATGACAAACCCAAATTCCTAACTCCCGAACCATTTCAAGTCACCCCACATTGTAGCCACTCAGGAATAGTACAAGCTTTGTTTAAAAAAAAAAAAAAAAAAAAAAAACTGTATTTTTTAATTCAAGAAATAAGTAAAAGTTCACAAGCAGTCCAGAACAAGTGCCAGGAGTTTGCTCTAAACATTCAGTCATACTTGCTGCAGAAGCTCAGGCTCCAAAGAATCACTCTGGCCAGTGCTTCCTGAGATGCTCTTTCAGCTGAGGAATGGAAGGCAGCAGCTGCTGGCACTCATGACAACGCAGGGGCAGCTTCAAGAGCTCAGGCATCCCATCTCGGACAGTCACTCTGCCAGCCTCTTGTACCATCATGATCACAGCTGCAAGCAAGGAACAAAGTTCAGAGCCCAGCTACTCCGTAAAGCCAATACAAAATAAAATAAATTTGACTCCAAGTAAAAATATGACAGGCACCCTAAAGTTAGTAAATTTGAGGTTAGACTCATTGCTGGGAAAATGGGCTTGATCAGATTCTAAATCTGGGCAACCTACTTTAGAGATGATTACTTTCCTTTGAGATACACTCTAAACAATCTGTGTTACTATGTCAAAGGCTTATCACAGTGCTTTACTCATGGTTGGCCCTTTGTCAATGGCCCCAGTCATTGTTAACTTGCCAGCATACTGAAGTTCCACAGAATACACACTGGGAAATGCTTCGTTCTGCATACATAGCTTTCTCCTGTTTATTAACCACTCCTGGCATGAGGCAGCCCCAAGCTCCTGCCCAGTGGGTGGCAGAGGAAACACAGAACTATTTAGAGCTTTCACATCTATGAAGGCCAATAACTCTCAGAACAATTTTTAAGTCCCCTGGTGTTATAATAAAACACCTTTTTGAACCTAACATAACAGCTTTCTAGGTCCCCCAAGAAGGCTGCTCACAGCAAAGTGACAACCCTATTATATATAATCCAAATAATCCAGTTTCCCTTAATGAGGCTCTCTTTATAGGGAACACAAAGTTATACATGAGTTTTGAGACCTGGTAATTATTTAGGGAAACAGCTGAATCGAGTATAAGAACATGAGAAAATGAAATAAAGGTAAAAACCAAAGAATACTGTGTACCTTGTGATTCTAGGAAGTAGTCTGTATTAAAAGAATTCCAATGTTTTTTGTTTTTAAGGCAAGGAGAATCAAAATCCTGGCTGATGACATGAAGGTGGACATGGCTAGTTGAGAGGAAAAAAAATTGACGATTAAATCCATTAAAGACTACGGTTAAATTAAACAGACAAACAGTACAAGTATGGGTATGTAAACTATTGACAGTGTTTCCATTTAATTCAATTCATTCATTTGCTTAAGACTATTTCATGCTTGCAGGGGTGGGACTGGGATGGGACTGGGATGGGAGTAAAAGGCAGAAAACTGTACTTGAACAACAATTAAATTTTTTTTTAAAAAAGACTATTTAATGCCCATTAAGTACCTAGAAGGGCCAAGCTCTGTTCTAGCACTGGGAATTTAATAGTGAACAAAATAAAAAAGGCCTCTGTCTTTCCAGAAATTATATTCTCATGGGGGGAAACAAATAAAATATAAGTAAACCAATAAACAAGGCACATTCAAATCATTAACATTGCTAAGAAACTAAGAACACAAGCAAATGTGATAGAGAGTATCCAGGGGGTAGAGGCTGCCTCTTTAACTAGCTTAGGGTATTCAGGGAAGGCCTCTCCCAGGCAATGATTTGAGCTGAGAAAGCAGTCAAGCAAGCAAAGATCTGGAGAAAGAGAGTTTCAGGGAGCAGGGGGTGCCGAGCACAAAGGCCCTGAGATGAGAAAGGGCTTAGTGTAGCCAAGGAACAAAGAGGTAATATGGCCAGAATGACTGTAGCCATGGAGCAGAGATTAAGTAGGAGACAAATCATAAAGGTCTTGTAGGTCGGCAAGGGGATTGTACTATATTCTGCATACACTGGGGAGCCATTGAAGGATTTTAGGCAGGGCAGTGCTACTATCTGAGCCACACTTTTAAAAGTTGACTCTGGCTGCTGGGTGAAAAAAAGACTATAAGAGTGAGTAAGGATAGATACAGAGATACCCAGCAGTTCAAGCCAGAAATAATGATGTCTTGGACTAGAGCCATAGTAGGTGAGGTGACAAGGAGCAATCCAATTTTTAATACATTTTGGAACAGAACCAACAATTACTAATGAATCCAACACTTACTAATGAATTGGATATGGGTTTGAGGAGGTACCACCTACAAAAATGGAGAAGCTTACAGGAAAAGTAGGTATATGGAAGAAACTCAAGAATTCTCTTTTCAACTTGTTAAACAAAGTAGTATGCCTTTTTGTATAGCTTTGACTCCTAGAATCAACAATACTTTAATAATCTAGGTGCAAGGACACCCTACAATCAACATTACAGAAACCTAGTGCCCAAGTCTTGGTTTATAAATATCAGTCTCCAACACAAGGAACTAGGGATCTTGACAGATGTGGTTGATTCCAGGGCTAGATCAGGAAAAATATAATATGATCCTGGAATATCTTATCCCAGAAAATAAAGAAGTGCTCAAAAAATGTTGGGGGCATGTCAAAGTACTACAGGAGGCAACCTAAAGGAACTTCCAATGACCATAGCTGGAACCATTTGAGCAACAAAATAAATAATAGGTCAAATTAAAACCTATAGAATAAAATAAATATCCCTGAGTCCTTACTGATAAATCATTGAATAAATACAAAATCGGGCCCTGGATGATGTGTCTAAGTGGATTAAGCACCGGCCTGCAAACCAAAGGGTTGCTGGTTTGATTCCAGTCAGGGCACATGCCTGGGTGGCAGGCCAGGTCCCCAGTGGGGGGCGCGTGAGAGGCAACCACGCATCGATGTTTCTCTCCCTCTCTTTCTCCCTCCCTTCCCCCCCATCTAAAAATAAAATTTTATAAATTGCAAAATCAGGGTCAGGGGCGGTGGGGGGTGGAGAGATAGCTCTTCCACATAGAAGAATTTCAATTAATAAATTAGAAGGAATAAAAAAAAAAACATAACATCACCACTAGGTAAAGTCCATAGTAATAACTATTACAAGCAAGATCCACCAATAGAGATGCTAAAATTACTGGGCAAAAGTTTGAGGAGGAACAAGATAGTAGCACAGTCTCAAAATATTCATGATATTCATCAATTATAAAGGAAAAAATAGTAACTTTGAGTAGAGAAACCTGGCAGACATCACTTAACAAAGTGACAAGGTTAGTTAACAACATGAATTATAAACCATATCGACATCATTCACTCCTTGATACAATGCACTGAGAAGGACATATCACTTCTGTGGCATTTCAACAAAAAAAAAAGGAAAAAGTATAACCTCAATCTAAGATGAAAAAGACATCAGACAAACCCAAACTGAGAGACAGCCTGTAAGATAACTAGCCAGTGTTCATCAAAAGTATCGAGGTCATAAAAACCAGGAAAGGAAGAACTGTCGCAGAATAAGGGAGACTAAGGACAGATAATAAATAACTGCAACGCAGGATCCTGGATAGGATCCTGGAGTAGAAAAAGATTATAAGAAAAATGGGTGAAAATCAAATAAGGTCTAGTCTAGAGTTTAACTGTGGTGATGTTATAGAAGATTTTTGTTTTGCTTTATACTTTTCTGTTTTAGATTTTCTACATTGAAAATATATTATTTTATAATAAAAAAGTTACTTGTTACCTTTTTCTTCCTATAACATTTACTCAAAATTATATCATAAAGAGTGATCATAAAAGGATATTAAGTGGCAACTTTACTTACTGCTCATTTTGTTTCCCACCCACACCTGCCACAGCTGTTGCTTTTAGCATTTCCCTTAGCACAACAGCATTCATTATATGAAGAAGGCATGGACACCACGGTTACTGCGGGAAAAGGGCTGTGCAGTCAAGGGCTCTGTTAGTCACAAGCTCTGCAGCATTAGGGAAATAGCATTATGGATGACTTTTGCCCTAAATTTTTAAAGAAGGTTTTAACAATAAAAAGTATTTTTCTAATAAAGTATAACATACATTCACCCTGTGACCTAGCAATTCCACTCCTAGGTACTTATCCACAACAAAAAAATGAAGTATGTCCATGATACACACAATAATATGCATGAATCTCAAAATTATTATGCTGACCAAAGAAAGCCAGAATGAAAAATAGTATATATTATATTATTCCATTTATAAGTTCTAGAACAGACAAAACTCTTCTATGCTGACCAAAATCATAACAATGCTTGGGGGAAGATTAACCAGAAAGAACACAAAGGAGCTTTCTGGGACAAGATGACAGAAATGTTCTGTATCTTGATCACAGTGATAGTTACATGGTATGTACATTTGTCAAATTTGACCATTTGTACATGTGACCAAACTATAATCTTATTATGCATTTTATTCTATGTACGTTATGGCTTAATCTAAAAAAAAAGTATTGATAGGAGAAAAATATGTGGCACAAAAATTTCATTAGGTTAAAGTAGCTTAATTACCCACCTAAATAAAATGTGAAGAATGTTGGATGCTTAAAAAAAAATAACCAAAAGGTATTATGATACATGGTACAACATGGATGAACCTTGAAGAATTATATTAAGTAAAATAAGCCAGTCACAAAAAGACAGATTTTATATAATTCCACTTATACGCAATACCTAGAGTAGCCAAATTCTAGAAATAGATAGTGGTGATGGTTGCACAACGTAAATGTACTTAATGCCATTAAACTGTACACTTGAAAATGGTTAAAATGGTCAATTTTGTTATGTTTATTTTACCACAAAAAAAAAAAAAAAAAACCCCACCCAAGATAAAAACTAGGAAACCAATTAGTCTGCTTATCTTGTTGTTTAGCTGTGAACAACTGTGGAGATCTGCCTTGCTTGCATTCTTTGAAAACAATCAATCATTCGTTTCTGAATCCTTCTCGCTGTAAGCCAAAAGAAAACACACTCTCCATTTCTCTCTCATTTCGTTTTAAATCTTAGATCTACTAAGCTGTCATGACAGAAGCCAGTGACATTTGTCTCCTTCAGAGCAATGGTCCTTAATCACTCAGGGGTTATAGAGGCTTCTGAAAAGTCACTGACCACAATTCTTCATCAGAGAGTAATCAAGCTGCTTCATCTAGTTCATAGTTTAGGGACTCAGAGGTTTACACTTTGAGAGGTACAAAAAGAAGTATGATTGAATTACAAGCAGAAGTAGGAACTCAAGGCTTACGGGCAAATCAGACAGAAGGGTGGAAGTTTCAACCTTGGAAACATCCCACCCTACCCCTCCAGGCCTCATGGCTATCGGCACACTCAGCAGACTCAGGCTGAATCCATTTGCCCACCGAGACAAAATCAGGACGAACCAGCACTCCCCACAGGCTTACCTCATGCTGGGAATGGCATGGTAGCCCAATCGAAAGCGGAGTTTGCTGGACTCAGCAACATCTGCAATCACCTTTTCCCCCACAGCATGCATGTGTTTGAGGAGCTCAAGGTGTTCCCTGGTCACAGCCTTCAGACTGGAAATGGAGGCCCATGGTAAGACCAGCCAGTGGTGACGAGCCTTGGGGTATTTATCCTTGATCACCACCACCTGCTCATCTTTGTAAACCTAGCAGAGGGGCACAGGAAAAGGGAACAGATACCTTCCATGCATCTTCTGTGTGCCAAATGATGTCATATTGTTAACTGACTTAATCCCCACCACAATCATCTACAAAAGACTTTAGTATCCCAATTTTGACTAATGAAAGCACAGAGACTCAGATAAGTTGAGTGTTTTGTGCAAAGTCACAGTCACACTTAAGTAGGAAAGCTAGGATTGCAACCCAGATCCAGTGGACTCTAATCTGTGTTTTAATCACTACACTACACAGAATACTCAGAAGAGGCACAGTACAAAGTAGTTCCTAAGGATCTGATGTGAAATCCCTGCAGGCATCAATTCGAATGCTCCCTTCTCCACTCTACCACAGCAGACCACATGACACCTGCACATGCGTTCCAAGAAGCCCTATTAGATCTGGCCCCTTGCCACCCCAGAATGTAATTTAAGAATTCAAGGACCCCTCCCAGGGTGATGCCGAAGTATTAATCCCAGAGCAGCCTGTAAGTACAGTCACAATACATTATCTAATGCTCTCTTGAAAGAAACCACAGTAAGGTTAACTCATCTCCTGTTAACAGTATCCAGAAGTTTAGGAGGAACAAGGCAGAGGGGATATTCATTTGAAGAATGGACCTTCTCTCCAAAGAAATCCAGGTGCTCACTTAACTGACAATGGGAAAAGCTACCTATCCTCACAAAAGAGCCCAATGAAACAAATCTCATTCAGCCCTGGCTGGTGCTGCTCTGCAGACTGAGCACCACCCTGAGAATCAAAGAGTCACCAGTTCAATTCCCAGTCAGAGCACATGCCTAGGTTGTCAGCCAGGTTCCCAGTAGGGGGCATGCAAGAGGCAACCAACTGATGTTACATCTTCCATATCAATGTTTCTCTATCTTTCTCCCTCCCTTCCCCTCTAAAAATAAATAAAATCTTTTTAAAAAATCTCATACAGAATGACTGATCTCCTTTGATTTTATTTGTAGTTATGACCTCTGCAGAATGGTCATTTTTTTAAAAAAAGATGTATTTATTTATCATTATTTTTTTTTTGACAGAGGGGAAGGGAGAAAGAGAGGGAAAGAAACACCAATGTGTGGTTGCCTCTTGCATGCCCCCTACCGGGAGCCTGGCTGAAATCCAAGCATGTGCCCTGATTGGAAATCAAACCAGCGACCCTTTGGTTCACAGGCCAGTGCTCAATCGACTGAGCCACATCACCCAGGGTTCTGGTCATTTAAAACATGAAATGTATTTCAATGCCAAAATTTTTTTCTGACCTGCATTTTGGGGTCCTGCATAGAAATCTTCAAGCCTTGACTCCAGTGGCCCAATGACTCCTAAAACAAAAAAGGACAATGTAAATCTCAAATGTCAATAGTTAAATATGGCATTAATTAACACTGTATGTCAGCAAAGTCCAACCAAACTTGGAAATAAGGTGAAATTTTTAAGAATTTATTTTAGACCTAGCCGGTATGGCTCAGTGGATTAAGTGCCAGCCTATGAACCAAAGGGTCTCCAGTTCTAATCAACTGAGCTACCCAGCCAGGGCTTAAATAAGGTTAATTTTTAAGAGTTAAACTATATCCCCTTTATTTCTCAGTCTTTTGCCTTTTTAATCATAAGTCATCCCCATTTTCTTCCTGTGTTCAGAGCTGCATGTCCTCTCCCACTCCATCTAAGCTGGACTAGGTTTCCACTTTGACATCAGGATGTGAATCATGTGATCTATGAAAAGTGTTCCAATGCTAACCTTCCAGATTTACAAATTACTGACCCATTTTAGTAGCTCACTGTTAAGTACAATGCCATTATCACACTGCCTTCAAGTGGCTTACCTAAGGAATTCAAGAGAAAAAAAAGTACCAATTGACTAAATAACCCCTCACCTGTGCCTGGGCTTTGTAGTATACAAAACAATTAAGCAGTCATTATATCTCATTTAATCTCTTCATCTATCAGGCACACTATCCTCACCTTTTTGGTAGATGCATCTGTTCCCTTGTTTGGGGGCACGAAGCATTGGCTAGAGTCGCTCCCAGGCTGCAGTCCTGTACTGGGCTCAGCTTCCTGAGCAGCATCCCTTTCTACAGAATCACTGCTGCCTGACCTCTTTCTCTTCCTGTATGTCTCCAGGCCAGGGCTCTTTGCCTCCTCCTCAAACTCTACAATATATGGATAAAGTTCATTCACCATGTGGAGAACCTGGCCAGGCTGCAGCTTCACCTCTTGGTCCTTCCCAATTATGACTGAGTCAATGCTGGTGGGATTAACCCCTACCTAGGAAATAATAAGAAAATAATTATAATAATAACAATAACACCATTATGAATATAGCCGCTGCTATGTTCGGGCACTATGTGCCAGGCACTGTGCTTAATGATCACTTACACTGCTCCATCACTCCCACACATGGCAGAGAAGAATTATGGGCTGGCACAGACACTCTAAAGTCAACAGCATGAGAAAATCATCAAGTATAAAATGAAAATCCAAGTTATATAGAGACATACCTGCTTTACCCTGACGTATCCTTTGTTACACTCTGCTTTCAACTGTACTGAAAGAGATTGAAAAAAGTTAAACCCAAATGCTATGAAGAACCAGGCACACTCCCATTGTCTCGACAAGACAATGAAGCCTCACTCTAGGAGGCAACTTGACAGGGGATTCCTCAAAGGCCCATGAGCAAAACTACTTGTCATACAGGTGGCTGGGGCTCCAAATCCTCCCACAAAATGTCCAACAGTGTACACACTCCCTTACTTACTTACTACTAATATCCCTAATGAAGCAACTTCACTGAATCCCCACAAGTCTCCCTATTCCAAAGTCCTTGGCCCACCCGGGATCAAACACTCTGTAGTCACGGGAAGGGCCCCGTTTCTCTCACAAGCTCTTGGCTCAGGATTAAATCAGGCTTCCACTATCACATAAAACTATCAGATGCCTTTAACAGATAAAGGGGCAAATGATACATTCCCAGAAAACAGAAGTTCAGCTGGCCTTGGGTTGGAGGAATGGAGAGAATATTCTAGGAAGAGGAATAATCAAACAGAACAGTCTGAGCATGTGTGAGAAGGAACATTAAACACTCATGTTCAGAGAAGTGAACGAAGCTTCTAGAGTGAGACAGGGAGCAAAGAAGAGACGCCATAGCTGCTCTCCAGGAAGGACAGGCTGACATTGTGACGAGGGAGACAAACAGCAAGAAGCAGTATCTGCTTCTGTATCTTGGGCCTAGAAAGGTCAAGCGTGACTTTTTCTTCCCCCTGCTTAGACTAACTCATGTGGCAAAACCAATGGTCAGTGCTGCAGGCTCCAAGCCTTGGGAAACCCTGCTACGGGGAACACACCACAGGTGGGGAGGCCTGGGAACAATAAGCATGTCCAGAAGTTTACAGGCAAAAAAGGAGGTATATGGTAAAGCTTTTTCCTAAGGATTTTCATTGCATTAAATCCCAACGATGACATTTCAAGAGCTAAATGCCATAGTCTTAATAATAAGATGCCACCCCCTTTATGAGGCAATGTGTAAAGGATGGAACCATCCCATCGCTTCTCAGACATGGTTTCAGCCTGGAGATCCCAGAATTCAACAGTCTCACTGCCCAGCACGGACGCTCCCTGGGCAAAGCAGGGTGCAGGATCAGTCTGACCACCCATAGCAATGGGAAGGACCTGCCTGTTCTCAACACTGAATAGTAACTGCTTTCAGAGGGTGGAATCAGGAGTGAATGAGGCCCTGGTGTTGGCAAAAAGAGCTCAGTTCCTGAGTTCTGTTTATAGCAGACAAAAGGTTTTCTATCATGAGCATCCAAAAAATGTGCACTTTTGGTTATCACTACTCTAAAGAACCACACACAGTACTCTCCACATTCTTGAGACCAGTTACCTTGCTGTCGAGAACATTTCTTATCAGTGATCTTGGTCTCTGGGCTACGCCCAATGGTGACTGCTTCCAAATGTGGAAGTTTGATCCGCTGGTGCCGGTTGTCCTGTCTCACCAACCAGCACACCCGCATCGTTACTCTGAGAGACGAAATAGAAGAGAACTGCTGGAAACACTGGCACAAGTCCTCCAGAGCCACACCCCAGCATACCCCACATGCCATTTACAAGCATCTGGAGACAAGTAACTTCACCTCCCTAGCTTCAATTTCCCTACCTGTAAAATGTGATAATGATAGGACTCATAAGGACTCGTGAGGATTAAATAACATAATGTGAGTAAAGTATTCACCTCTGTGCCTGAATCATGCCAAGCAATCATATATGTGTTATGCTTACTGATATACTGTATGTGGATATACTTTATGTTACATGCTGAGGATCAAAGAATGATTAAACACTGTCCTTATCCTTGTGGGGCCTGGCATACAATGGGACAGATAGACTCATACACCAATTCTTAAAATATAATATGACAAGCATTATAAGAAGGAAGTAACCAAAAATGGCATTAGGCTGGCCAAAGGAATAACTGGCTCTTACAGAAAGCATAAAAAAAGGCTTAACTAATAAGATATATTTATGTTGGTGCTTTTTTTTTAAGGACAAAATGGAGTTTGCCTGGCAGAAAACTAAGATGTAAGAACAGAAAATGTTCTTCAGTCCACAGATATTTTGTGCATATTAGAAGATTTCCCTTCCTTAGCTGTCATCACATACTGATGTTAAAACAAAACATTTTGTTGCCACCTGCCAGATGACTGTCATAAATACACAAATCTACAATATCTAAAGTATGAATGCAGCACCTATGTGCAATACACAACCTGCACAATACTGGAGTTGTGGTGCTCTTTTGAAAAACCACTGTTAAGGCCATGTAGAGAATCAGCAGAAGAGAGACAAGAAATTCTGCCTGAACAAAGGCAGAACAGAGGAGATGGAGGAAGAACTAGAAGAAATCATGAAGGTAGACTTAATTACTGACTGCATTTGGGGAATGACAAAGGAGTAATTTGGAAATACTTATTAACCAAAAGGAACAATAAACAAAGAGACATAATTTGGGGATAAATAGTAAGTGAAGAAGGGGTGATTTCAGATTAAAACACAATTAGTTTAAGTTGCCTATGAAAGATCCAAGGGTCAAGCTGCATATATGGGTATGAAGCTCAGGGAGAGGAATAGACCAAATACATAAGAGGGAGGCAAAGAGAGATGATGAGATTACCCAGGGAGGTAGAGCAGGGAATTACATGCAGGAACAGGACTAGATCTTGGGATGCCTCTCTAGACTCCCTAAATTTACCAATGCTCAAACCTCTAACACCCTCTCTTTAAGAAATGTCCCCTGTAAGCAAGGCAACATCTATCAGGCCCTCTGTACAAGCTCTGTGTCCAAAGGAGAGGGAGAAGAAACCATATTTTAAAAATCAGAGTTTCACTCCCACCTGCAAAGACAAGATAATGCAAGGCAGAGTGAACATATGAGTGCTCAGGGGGGCCAAATCATAGAAAATGGATCAGTCAGGAAAGGTTTCTGAAACCTCCCAGTTGAAAATGCCAGGAGCCGATGGAAGAAAAGGAGTGGGCAGGGACATCCCATTTTTAAAAATACAAGTGACAGCACAGATTTCAGCAATGACAAGCCATTGGTGAGGGGTAGAAAGCAGACCTTAGCTGGCTGAGCCAGAGGGTGCCCCAAAGAGTAACAAAAAAAAGGCAGAGGGGTTGAAAGAACACTAAGCCGAAAAGTTGAGATCTGACAATCAATAAGAGACCACTGACAGGTTCTGAGCTACACACTAAGGTGAAACAACACCTGTGCATAGGCAGGCTGGAGTGGAGAAACCTAAGGTCAAAAATTAGGCCCTGGCTTATGTAGCTCAATGGATTGAGTGCCGGCCTGTGAACCAACAGGTTACTGGTTCAATGCCCAGTCAGGACACATTCCAGGGTTGCAGGCCAGTTCCCCAGTTGTAGAAGTGCAAGAGGCAACCAATCAATGTATCTCTTGCACATCAGTGTTTCTCTCTCTTTTGTCCTTCCTTCCCTTCTCTCTACAATAAATAAATAAAATCTTTTTAGAAAATTGGTTAGGAGGCTGTTAATATGTGACCCAGAGTGAAGTCCAAAAGGCAGTTTAGCAGGTCTTTGTGAAGGAGCTGATGCCAAAGCATGAAGAGTCAGCTATAAATCCAAAATCTTAATCTGGAGCTTCAAATGATGATGGTGCTACAGGCAGGTCCCACTTTTAAATGCTATGTGTTCCCAAGGGCATCTATTTGTTCTTGCTGGAAACTGATGAATGAGCAGGTAATGCACTGAGAAGTATATTTTCATTAGGCAGGGAGAGAAGTCCTGTGATGATGACTGACTACTCACTGCAACAATAAAAGAATCCTGGAGAGAACAGTTTGACAGCAGGGACAGGAAAGAATCCAATGGACAGCTGAGAGCATGGCTGCTTGTTGCAGGATAACAGGAACTACCCCTCCTGCCCTACACAAACACATACTCACATGCTTCACTCCCCGCAAAGTTCTGAAGTTACAACGTTCCAACTCAGCACTCCCTGAGAAGCTGAAACAGTGACTACACAATACTTACGCAACTAACCTTAAATAATATCTTGGCCTGTTTCAGACTCTAGTTCTAACTTCTAGGAATGAAGCATTTTAGAATATGGGGAGCACTTAAGGATGGGTGTTCCTGAATCTTCAATATAGTCCATCCAATAAAACTCCATAAACTGCAAGCTCTACAACAGCAGAAGTCCATTTGTTTACTTACCAACATAGCTCCGCACTTAATACTGGCATACAGCAAGAATATAATAAATATTTGCAAGTGAATGACCAGATGACCTATCCAGGTTCTCTTCCCTTCTTTCTCTCTTCCCTTCTCTGGCACCCCCTCTTATGTGATGTGCTTTGCTCCTCTCTTTGGGCAATCTCATCCTCCCATCTATGTGGATAAGTCCTAATTCTGTTTTTCAGCTCCATACTTTCTATTCCAAAGTTGTGGGGACTTATCAGAAAGAAATTCTGATTATTTCTTAAGGAACCCAAGTGATCTGATAGGCCACACAAGGCCAGCAATCTGATAACCTGGAACAGTGCTGTCCAGTAGAATTTTCTGCAACAATGAAAGTGTTCTAAACCTGCTCCATCCAATAACATAGCCAACAGGTGACAGTCTGAAATGTAGCCAGCACAACAGAGGAACTGAGTATTTTAGATTCCTTTTAAACTTAAAGTGAAATAGCTAGTTAAATGTGATTGATGGCTACTATAGTGTCCAGCACAGCCCTGGAAACTTGCCCAGCCCTGATCAATCCCAAATCCCTCAGGCTTAAAGTTAATCCCTCATATTCTAACCCCACAGAGGTTATTTATTTCCCCTCCCACTTCTTTTGATTGGACTAGTCTCATTTACCCATCCTGTCTCTCCTCCCTACCCCCAGACTCACACATATATCCCTCAGGTACAACGTACAGAATCATGTCTCCCAAATAAAGAATTCTTAATATTCCCTGGTATTATTGGTTCATACGCTTTCCTCACTCCTATACACCTAAGTCCTTCACAACTTTCAAGTCCTACCTCCTCCCTGAGGCTTCTACTGAGCTGTCTTCTCTTCTCTACATCTTGTTATTGGGTGTGGTCCATCTACCTCCACAATTCTTTAAAAATTACATGTGGATGTAATTCTCCTTTCTGGGTGAGAATAAAATCTCCTTGAATACAGACTGCATCCATGCCCAGAAAACTCGGAGGAAGGCTCTCTGGAGATCACTGCCCTGAGTCAGGCCTGGCCTTATACTTCTGAATCCCCTGGTGTTCAGCATACCTTTATCAAGTGCATATTATGTGCTAGGCACTTGCTAACTGTCTTACTTATATTATCTCATTTAATCTTCACGACAATTCTCATTCTAAGAAAGAACAAATTTAAGGCTTAGAGAAGGTAAGTAATGTGTTCAAGTCACACAGCCAATGTGTGCGAGAGCTAGGGTTTGAAATAATGCCAAAGAACAGGTTCTTAATCACTGCACCATATACCGGTACCTTTTGTCTTCACCCATTTGATCATTCTGTCAAATTTACAGCATGCCCATGCCCTGGCCAGGTAGCTCAGTTCACTGAAGCATTGTCCCATAGGGGTTCAAACCCCAGTCAGGGAACATACCTAGGCTGTGGGTTCGATTCCCAGCCAGGGTGCATATGGGGGGCAACTCATCAATGTTTCTCCCTTCCTCTCTCTCTCTCTCTCAAATCAATAAATATCCTTAGGTAAGGATAAAAAAAAATTACTTCATGCCTAGTATGTTCCTTGTGCCATTCTAGTGCTAGGAATAAAGATACTACACATCTTATTTGCACTGTATGATACAAGTATAATAACTCATACTTGCCATCAAAAGGATTTTATGAGAGCACAAAGGTGGAGTACCCAACCCAGAGTTGGAGAAAGGAGGTGTCAAGAAAAATTTCCTATAGGAGGTGGGCCTAAAAATGAGTCCTATATATTGAATATAAACCAGGTTAATTAGGTAAGAGGGAGCAGCCTAATTAGGTAAAAAGCAGAAAGTGAAGAAGGAAATCAAGAAGATTCCAATAAAAGGGAACAGCAAAGGCAAATACACAAAGAAACAGCATTGTGCATATGAAGCAGTTCAATGTTGCTGCAATCTACAGTATGAGGCAGAAAAGAGGCTAGAGATGTAAAAAGGTCCAAGTGAAGCAGAGCCCTGGGTGAGTGGCTGAGTAGCTCAAATTTTAGAAGTTCCAATGGATTTTGCAATTCAGTAAACAATAAATTTTTGCTGAATGAATAAAAGATCAGATGAAAGAACAGAGAGCTCTTTAAAGATTATTAAGCAGGACTTTGACACGGATGTTTTCAAAGATCTTTTAGGGGAGGAGGTAGGTAGTCTGGAGAACAGATATGTAGGGAACAGAACTAGAGACAGGGAAACCGGTTACAAGCCCATGTTCCAGGTAAGAGATGATGAGCCTAAAGTAGGACAATAGTAGAGACAAAGTAGAGAGCACAGATTTGAGAAACATTTAGGGAGTGAAATAGCCAGGATTTAGTGATGAATGTGACACAATAAGTTCCGGGAGGATACCGAGTTCAGTTTTGGGCCTCTGAATTTGAACTGCCTGTGGGACTTGCATGCAGAGCCATCCAGCAGGGTAGTCAGAGGTGAGGGTGAAACTCAGAAAAGGGGTCTTAGATGACAATTCCTACTTGAGAGCATGTGGGGAGTTGAAAACAAGCCAGGTGATGTGCTCACTGAGCAGTGTGTACAGAATGAAATGAACAGTGGGCCAAAGACAAGCATTGGAAACACCCAACATTTTAGGAGAGGATAAAGACTAACCACAGGAGAAATGACTGGTATAAGAGGAACCTGGAGAAACAGCTAAAATATAAGCTCCTTAAGGAAAGGCACTTTGCCTTATTCATCTGTATTACAATAAATGTTCACTGAACAAATCAGCTGAGTGCATTATCCTGGAAAGCAAAGGAGAAGGAAGTGAGAGGCATCAAAGTTTCAAAAGCGGCAAAGGGATCCAGTAATGATTTTTAAATGTCTATCTGGTTTGAGAATTAATCACTGGTTACCTCAGAGTAAAATTTCAGGGGAATAACAGGTCTAAAAGCTAGATTGCAGAAGGGAATGGGAGGTAAATAAATGGAGACAGAATTTAGAATACACTTTAAAACAGTTTGGATAAGAAAAGGAAGAGTTGCTGGATGGCAGCTAATGGAAGATAATCACAAAGAACTTTCTCTTTTCTTTCTGGCTAACAGGTGGAAGTGGGGGTGAGGGATGGCCAGAAATCTAAGAAATCTGACCTTGTTTATACATGACTGGGACAGGGGCAGAAAAGACAAATGAAAACAAAGTCTCACAGGTGAGAGTATAAAACAAAGGTCAGAAACACAGATGGAGATTTGCTTTGATCAGAGGATACAGTTTATCTTAAGGTAAAGATAGTTTACCTTAGGGTTACCCTAGGTTTACCTTACCTTCTTAGGTAAGGTAAACCTAGACGGCTTTGTTAAAGGGAAGGAGGAGGCAGAATTTGAGGAAAAGCACATCTGATGCCTTCAATTTTCCCCATAAAGTAGTAGGTAACAACAAAGTGAAGTTTACGGAAGCTTAAGGAACAGCTGAATAAAATCAATATTGAATAGTGGATAATGTCCAGGGCTCTGAAATCCAAATGCTTGAGTTCAAACTGTGGCTCCACCATTTTACTCAGTGTGTGACCTGAGGCCAGTTATTTAACCTAAATCTTTACTTCTTCAGCTGGAAAACAGTATTAATAACTCTCTACACTACACGGGCTAAATGGGTAAGTATGAAAAGATCAGTGTCCGGGAAAATATAAGCATTCCAAACGCTTGCCACTCTCGTTAACAGTAACGGTAGGATGAGAGCACGAGCTAAAGACCATCCCATAGCAGACTGTGCAACTACAGTGAAAACGTACACACCCGTATCGTCTCCCCACATGCACAGTCCTGTCCCGAGTGTCCTAACGATCCCCAACAAGTCAAATTCGCAGAAGGCTGCAAACCTGGGCCACATTAATTCGAAGTGGAAATTATATCCCTGTTTTGTATCCCTGGTCTGCGGGAGATCAGGCTTGCTTCTTCGGGCCTTTCCGTAAGGCCCGTTGAGGACACTGTGAAGGGCTCTCAAGTTCTTTTCAGGGAGCGTTTCCCAAAGAAACAATGTCCTTCGTGGCAGGCTGAGCCGCCTCCATTGGTTGGACAGTGCCCACTTTCTAACCTTTCCTCTGCTTGTGTCGCGACCAAGCTAGGTACTCGTGTCGGGGTCACAGGTGAAGAACGCGAAGTGGGGCGGAGACCCACGTGAGCGCCGCCAAAACACGGCCCAAGGGAGAGGTAGGAAAGTGGGTAGCCGAGAGCCCTGCAGCCCGAGACCGGAGCAGCGCCTTCCGGGGAAGAAGCCGTGATGGCGTTATTCAAGGCACGTCGCTCACAAGCAGGAGCGAACCCGGCCTCAGGCCCACGACCACGACCTCCACACGGCCAGCACCGGAGATAGGCCCGAACTGCCTTACCTCAGAGAGTAGACAACTTCACGTTCCGGCTCCACGCCGCACCACTTCCGGCGCTGTGGAATGACGTCGCCAAAATGGCGAGAACCATCGCGTCTGTCATAAGATTGGCTGAGTGTCTTGCCCAATGCCCAGATCGTAAACGCCCACCCCAGTCGGTCCCTCAGAGGGACGTGCCCCAGTGTGGCTCCTGGGAGTTATCGCAGCATCTGTCTACCCGAGGGCTGCTCCCCTGTCTCTGCCTCTCACTCCTGAGCTGGGAGAGACCTGGGGCAGCTATCCCCTCTGCGGCCATTTCTAGGCAGCAGTGCAGCCTCTTGACACTCCCCTGGGAAGGAACTCACTACTTTTAGTAAGGCCCAGTTTTCCACTGTAGACAGTACCTGTTTGTAGCAAATTTTTTCCCGCCCCCTTTCAAAACCACAGTTTGCTTTCTCCTTTTTCAGGGGAGAAAGGACTGGTGAGGCTAGAGGTAAGGAAACCTGCTAGGACTTTTTTTAATGCTGTCCACTAAATGAACTGGCTGGGGGGCAATCAAGGAAGAGACAAGCTAGATGCTGGGATGAGCTGTTTCCAGATTTTTGTAGCAATCCCAGGATGTTCCCTCAGAGTCATGTATTGCAATCACTAGAAGGCATTTTGGCAGATGGAGAAATTCCTCTCATGGATAAAGGCACAGTTCATAATTTTTCTTAAACTCAATAGAAACTCATCTTTAAGGAGTCACATTTCTTTTTTTTTTTAATTAAAGATTTTTATTTATTTATCTTTAAAGGGGAAGGGTAGGAGAAAGGGAGAAGGAGAGAAATATCAATGTAGGGTTGTCTCTCGTGTGTCCCCTGCTGGGAACTGGCCTGCAACCCAGGCATGTGCCCTGACTGGGAATCGAACCGCGATCCTCTGGTTCGCAGGCCCGCACTCAATCCACTGAGCTACACCAGCCAGGGCACATTTCTTGATCAAAATGGAATATTGTTTCCTTCCATAGAAAAGCAGAAACTCTGTTATGAAGATACCAGAGCTATCAAAACAGAGGGTGGGAGGATCTTCCAGGAAAAACGGAAGAGAGACTTGTCTGTTAGCAGAGAAATGTAAGTTTACGTTAGGGTCACACCAGGAAGTGGGGAAGCACAGGAAGCACCTCAGCAGCCACATGGGCCTCACGGTGGTGCAATGTGGTGCTTCAGATAAAAAGAGGCAACTCTGGGGACTTAACTAGTTCCATTGTTCCATCAGAATTAAGCTTCTTTTAGCCTCTGCTTCTACCTGACCTGCCTTCCTGTGTCTTGCATTCAAAATTGGATGGAATTATTCTAATTGGATTATTCACCATATATTGTGCAAAACTGGGCAGAGTTTCCATGCCAAGACTATTAGGTCTAGGCCTTTGTGTACACACAGGGGTGTCCAACCCACAGCCCATGGGCCGAATGCCACCCAGGATGGCTATGAATGCAGCCCAACACAAAATCATAAATTTACTTAAAAAAAATTTTTTTTTGCTCATCAGTTTTCATTAGTGTTTGTATATTCAGTGTGTGGCCCAAGACAAATTTTCTTCTTCTAGCGTGGCCCAGACACACCAGAAGGTTGTACACCGCTGGTACAGCATACTATTGGCCAGAGAAGCAAGGGGACATGGCACAATGCATCACTAAGGGCATGGCAGACGCTAGACTTTCAGACTCCAAAACCAAAGATTTATCACAAACAGATAACAGAAATAAAGAGAGTAGTCTGCAGTATTATCTAATGGAGACCCATGTTGGATCTGTAGCAGTAGCCTCACACGTGGGAACTTGTTAGGAATGCAAATTCTTGGGCTTCACTCCCACCTTACTGATTCGGAAATCTGGGGGTGGATCCCAGCAACCTGTTTTAGGTTATCCTGATGAAGGCTCAAGTAAATTTGAGATTCTCTGATGGAAGACAAAGGCTTCAAACTGTATGCCATGATAAACTTACTGTGTTGGCAAACTCAGGCCTTTTAAGGGGTTCTCTTGGAATCCTTATTGAAAATCATCTGACTATACATAAGGGTTTATTTCTGGGTTCTTTGTTCTATTACATTGCTCATTGTGTGTCTTTATGCCAGAACCACCCTGATTTGATTACTGTAGCTCTGCAATAACTTTTGAAATCAGAAAGGATGAGACCTCCCACTTCTCCCTTTTTCAAAATAGTTTTGGCTGTTCTGCTGGGGGTGGGGGGGTAATTTTTTTTTTAATTCCAACAGTTAAAAATTAGAAGTTCTCTCATGAAAATTAGGATTCTTAGTCTCCAGGGGAAAAACAATCAATTCAGCAAATTCTGGTGACAAATAACTGGAATTGTGAGTGGTTGCTATGTGCTTTCTAGTTTGCTAGTGTCTCCACCCACTCATTTATACAACTTGCCTGGCTCCCTTAAGGCCCTGCTTTTCTTTGAACTTTGAGGCTTCTGGTCTAAAGGAAAGGCAGTTGGAGCCAGAGCACCAACCTGGGGAGGCTGCAATGGTCTGTTCCACAGATTTACTCTGAAGCAAAAGTATAGAGTTCTGGGAAAGAATATAGCTAGGAAATTTTGGTTTTGTTTGTTTGTGTGGGGGGGATAGCTTGGGAGGGAGTTGGGAGGGGTGTTGGCAAAGACCTATCTGAAGAAAGGAAAATAAACCGGAGTGCAGAAAGATGAAAAGGAAACAAAGTGAACACTTGGTGGAAGAATATCCCAGGTCTGATCTAGGGTGAGGAAAGGGCATGTACAAAAGCTCCACAGCAGCGCCTTTAACATATTCTTTCAGTTGGTCTGAAAAACTGGAGCTGAAGAGTACATAGTGAAAAGAAAATGGTGAGATCTGAGCAAGGCTCAGATAGTAAACCACTTTGACATTGTATGTGTGTTCATGCTACATTCAATGAAAAATCCCTGAAGAGTTAGCCAAGGAACACATTATTCAATTTTCATGTTATGAAGATAACTGTGGCTCTGTGAGAAAGAAGGGATTCGGGGGAGGGCAAAAACAGAAAGACTGTGAGCAGTTAAGAGTTTACTGATGTAGTACAAAGGAGGCTGGATAAGAGGTGGACTGATTCAGAAGATATTTTGGAGGCAGTTTCACAGAGGCAGTTTCAAAGAGTGCAAGACATATTCTTCTCTGTAGGCAGACTTAGGTCAGATGCCAAATAATAAAAGTCACTTAGTGGGGATAGGACCAAAACTTAATGAGCTATAAATTTAGTTACATGTTTCATGTATCTGAAAACTTCACTGCAAGCACCTGCAACTCTGCCTGTAACTTCTTCCTCTGGCCTCAAGAGCCTTCTGTGACTGCATACGAGCCAGAAGTGAGGGACTTTACATGCTGGGAGTAATGAAATGTTATGAACAAGTAGATGGGTAAGCTTGTTTCCTCATCCCTGGGGTGGAACAACTTTGAAGCATGTACTACACTGTCTCCCAGAGGGTCTCCAGCAAGAGCCTCAGTTGCCCAGAGTGGTCACCTGCACACTGGCTTCCTTCCCGTGCCTGGCTCACTTCTCCACACCCGACTAGTGCTTCTTGGGATCATCTCCTAAACAAATGACTCGCACTCAAATCTTTGCCTCAGTCTCTGCTTCTGGGAAAAATGACTGGTTCTATTAAGGTTTATAAATCAGTAAATGGGATATTTAATTCTGTACGTTTAAAAAGTGATGTGGACATTTTGCATATTGTTGGCCTTTTTTGAGCATGAGGTGGGAAAACATCAAAGGATTTTAATCAAAGGAGTGACCTTTTTTTTAAGCCCTGCCACCTCCAACCAAAGTAACATATTTTTCAAAAGTCATTCTATTTATTTATTTAAAGAGAGAGAACACTGCAATTTCTTTATATCTTAATGTTTGTATCCATTTAACAACCACTTAAGAGTGTCTCCTCTCTATTAGACAGTGAGTTAGGTGTTGAAGTCAACAAGCCAGACACAGCCCTTCCCTTTATGGAATTTTCAGTCTGGTGAGCACAGCTCCAGCATATATTTACCTTGCACAGAGTTCCCTTTGACCTATTCTACTCTCCTGAACCTGTCAGTATCCTTCCTGCCAATCTGTTCTGTCTCCCACTGTCTTTTTCATTATACTTCAGATTGGATGCCCCATGATTTGCCTCCTCTGGACAAAAAATGTGTATGTGTATGCTTTCACACTATTCAGATAATACTGGGACCCTCCTACCTTGTCACTCTTTCACTAGCAAAACTCCAGCTCTGTATGTCAAAATAACAGTTAATTACATTTATGCTTGCTTTCTTCACATACTTTTAGCCAGAGGAAAGTGTCTACTTACTTACATAGAATAGTAACAAATTAAATTATATGGCCTATAACAAAAGTTTTTAACCACTCTCCAAAGGGCTTTTGATACAGAAGAAACCTCACTTCCCATCTATGTAATTTCTCTTGACACCTTACAGATGCAGAATATGGCATGTGCAATTGAGGAGAAAAAAAGAAAAAATTAGAAAATATGGATTTAGAAAGTAAGGATCATTTATACTCCTAGAGACTCTGGCCATGCCATGGTGGATTTCAAGTGTTCCTCACCCCCGGCTGCTAGGCTGCCCACACCAGCTTCACATGCACCCTCAAGGGAATTCTGCTGTTTGCTGAGATAGCGTGCCTGTTGATTCTGCTCTATTTCATCGCCTCCACATCAGCATACTTCTGTCAGTGGTTGAGATGATCCTTGCTGCTGTCTTCTTGGTCATCTACATGTGTGACCTAAACACCAAGATAAAGACTATCAAGTGGGTCCTGACCAGTGTGGCTCAGTGGATTGAGTATCAACCTGCAGATTGAAAGGTTGCTAGTTCAAATCCCGGTCAGACACATGCCTGGGCTGTGGATTTGGTCCCTGGTTCAGGTGCATACAAGAAGGAACTGATCTATGTTTCTGTCCCACGTCAATGTTCCTCTCCCTCTCTTCCTCCCTTGCCCTTGCTATAAAAATAAAATCTTTTTTCAAAAAAATGAGATCATCAACTGGCCTTGGAGTGATTTCTTCCAAACCATCATAGCAGCCATCCTCTTCCTGATCATCTCCTTTGTTGTCCTCGTTGAGAGAGGAAACCATTCCAAAATCACCACAGGGGTGATGGGCCTAATCACTGCATACCTCTTCCTCTTTGATGCCTATGTCACCTTCCCCTTGAGGCAGCAAAGAGGTACAGCAGCTGCTACTGAACCTGCAGATGGCCCAGTGCAGGTGAACTCCCTTCATTTCTCTCTGCAACCTGCATATAACACTTCTATCAAATGGCTCCTCTCTACCCTTATAAACACTCCCAGCCAACTGCCAGCCCCCTATTGAGATCAAAGTGCCTTTATCCAGATAATTTGTCTTCCAGCCTGCCCTCCTAGGTGTGACCTCCTTTATGGGTGTGCCTAGGTCCCCCTGCTGAAGTATCCAAAAGCGCACACCAGCTCTGCCTGGACTATGCTCATACCTAAGCCACAAAATGAGAGAGAAGGGTGCCTCAGATTGCAGCCTCCAGGCCCCAGGTTGTGACTCACTCCAAATAACCTCAGCATGGGGGTGGTTCTGTGGAGGGAAAAATATAAATAAATAATAAACAGATTGTTAGAATATATAATAATAAACTAATCCTTTGATTAAAAAAGAGGAAATGTAGATTTAGCCTTTCTCTGTGTGGTACTCTATTACTTTACTAAAACCTATCAATTCTCACCTCAGAATTCCCACTCTTGTATAGTCCCCCTGCCACACTGACTCCGGACTTGGCCAAGAGACTGACTGGTTTTGGCTTAACAAGTACGATGTGAGCAGAGCTTTAATAGGTGCTTACACTTTGTGGCCTGTCCCCTTGGGGTGACCCTCTTCAGAACCCAGCTGTAATGTTGGTAGAAGCCCAACCCAGCCGTGTGAAGAGATCATGTGAAGGAGAACCGGGTCCTGGCTAACATCCCCAGCTGAGCTCTCAGCCAACAGACAGCATGTGAGTGATCCAGCTTGGAAAGATTCTCTGGTCCTAGTCAAGATATCCCAGCAATCACCACACAGAACAAAGATAAGCTGTTCCTGCTAAACCTTGTGCTAACTGCAGAATTTTGAGCAAATAAATGACTTGTTACTTTAAGCCACCAATTCTAGGGGCAGTTCGTCACAAAGCATTTGACCAGAATACTCTCTTTTCTACTTTTTTTTTAAAAGGCATTCTTAACAATGAAATGTCTGAACTTTGGGTCAAAGGTCAACTTCCCTAATAAGAAAGCTGACTTATATACTCATGTAATTAATTTATCAATTAATGAGAGGGATATTAACCATATTAACCACGTTGGATCATCAGAACAGATTCTAATGACAGGAGCTGGGATTTCATTTTTATTTATTTATTTTTAAATATTTTATTAATTAATTTTTAGAGAAGGGATAGGAGGAAGAAACAGAGGGAGAGAAACATCAATGTGGGTTTGCCTCTTACATGCCCCCTACTGGGGACCTAGCCTGCAACCCAGACATGTACCCTGACTGGGACTCAAACCAGCGACCCTTTGGTTTGCAGGTCAGCACTCAATCCACTGAGCCACACTAGCCAGGGCTATTATCCCTTTTTACAGATAAGAAAATTGAGGCACAGAAAGGATAAGTAACTTGCTTATTTAAGGGCCAGGACTTAATCCCAGGGAGTCAGTTTCCAGGATCCATATTCCTTTCTTTTAACTGTATTATTACTATTTTATTATTAAGGAATCCACTTCTACAACTGTCATGGAGCTCAGGCTGGATTAACAGTGACAAGTTCTACAGGTAACCCATACTGAATTTTCTGGTTATAACCACTGTCTTCTCCCTCTACATCAAATGAAAACCAAATTCATGAGGCCTCAATCCTCACCCTCCTATTCCTGAAGGATGCCAAAGCCAACTATGCAGGAGAGTTTTTCAGAGAAGATGATCCTGTCTTCCCAGAAGACAACCCCTCTGCTTTATGAGGCAGAGAGCAACCCAAGCCCTGGACAGGCTGGGACCTGTGCAGGCCTCCATCAAAACCTATATTCTTTTTTATATGTATAAAGATTTTATTTATTTATTTTTCAAGAGATGGGAAGAAAGAGAGAAAGAAGGAGAGAGAAACATCAATGTATGAGAGATACATCAACTGGTTGCCTCTCACACATCCTCCACAGGGGACCTGGACTATAACCTAGGCATGTGCCCTGACTGGAAACAGAACCGGCAACTCCCCGGTTTCCAGGCCAGCACCCAATCCACTGAGCCACACCAGCCAGGGCAAAAGCCCACATTATTAACCACTATACACTCTCTCCAAGTTTCCTGTCCTAGCTCTGGCAGAGCCATTGCTGTTGAAGTGTGAACAAGGTAAAGTTACACACCAGAAGATGAGCATCTTCATCATGATGCAGACATCATTGTGATTATGCAAATAGAAAGCTGCACATAGGGACCAAGTTCCTGCTCTGAAATACCTCTACAATATCAATAACAACAGGAAGATAACAGTCAGAACTGAGAGGTGATGACACCCACCAGGAAGAAAGACCCTTCTGCCAAGCCCTATCCCCAAGCCTCTAACTCTGCAGCTAAAATGACTAAACTCTAACCTGTGAGCTCAACTCACCCCAGTTCCCCTGCAGGTCTGTCGAGAGCCCTGAGTCAATAGCTGCTAGCTCAGCACTGAGTCTCTTTTAATGCTGGTGCTACTAAGCCTTGTGACTGGGTCCTCCCATTGCGCAGACTCATGGCAAAAGGCCCACTGTAGCACCATGACCAACCCTGCCTCTGCTGTGAAGGGCAGCCGGATGTGGGAGTTTGTATGTGAGCCAACACTACTCCCAGGTGACCTGCAAACTGGTGTCCCAATTTGATGAGTACATACTTTCCTGACCCAACACCTCCACCACCACCAAGTGTGAGTAAGCACATACAAATTCCCTAGTCTCGCTCCCATTATTTGGAGACAACATGAGAAATTTAATACTAAAATATTGAAATGGCAGTTTAACCCAATAGTAGAAGAACTGTTTTGTAACTGTATTGCTTGATAGCTACAAAAGGACTACAGAGATGGGGAGCAGGGTATTAGGTCTTGGTAATCAGGAGACCTCTCTACAGGGAGTCTTTGAACTGGTCTTCTCCATTTGACATTCACTCAAAAGATACATCTCGACACCTGCCATATGCCAGTAACTGTGGTAGGTGCAGGAGCTAAAATACTGTGGAGCCATGATCACTGAGACAGCGCTCCACCTCAAAAGTGCTGCTTCCACCCAAGGACTTGCTTTCTGGAGTGTTGCCGTCAGGCTATCAGAGGCAGCCTCGTGAAGTGGCCACCCTGTCAGGAATGCCGTCAAGGACACTGCTGCTCACATGATAACACACTGTTCTCTGTATGAGCATCCCTGGGAGACAGTCCAATCTGACCTCAGTTCTGGGAATAGTTTCACTTCTCCAGAGTAACGGCTTTGTTTTTTATCTATGGATATCATGAATTGTGGGACCAATGAGCTGTCAGATTAGGGACAAATTCATGTCCCAGCTGCAGCAGTTGTGAAGGCCATTCCTACACTTATACTCATTTTTATCTTTGTCTCTGGCTCCAGTTCTTCATTCTCTGCCTCTTCAACTTATGGCATCTTGCATTGTGTGTGTGTGTGTGTGTGTGTGTGTGTGTGTATGATTTTTGTTTTGGGGTTTTTTCTTATATCTTTGGAAATGACTATGAACCCTTTCTGGGAGAAGAGATCACTATCAATATTTATAATGTACATACAAACATATATTTACATAAATGCTATGACAGAGATGTGTCCACCGGGTGATGTGGGCACACTAGAGGATTTATAAATCAGTCAACTGCATTAGAGGACACCTTGCATAAGGGTCACTGCTTAAGTTGAGTTTTTCTTTTGTTCTTTGTTTATTGAGGATGTTTTAGAGTTTATTCACAATGTAGCAATTGTTAAACAAAATTAAGTTGTTAACAAGTACAAGAAGATGCTGGAAATAATCTTGCAGAGTACATTTTTATGTCACTGCATGGGTTTATGGGACACCATAGAAACTGTTTACAACAAATTGCAGCTATTGCCACGAGAATTTCCTTTATCAATTTTTTTTTCTGACAAAAAGATCATGGGGGAGAGCAATTCATATCTACACTAGCATTTGTGTTCAGAAAGGAAAATTCAGATGGAATATCAAATTTACGTTAGAAGATATTTGATAGCAAAGTAAGGTAAAAAAGAATTAAAATAATGATCTAGAAAATAATGATGTACGAGGTCTGTCCAGAAGGTATCCAGCCATGTTATATGAAAAATAAAACAGTTATTGAAGAAAATACAAGATACAAGAAACACTGTACATAGGACAACAACGCCTCAGTCCCCTTCAAAGTAGGCATCCTGGGACCTCACACAGTTCTCCCAGTTGTCATCAGCTGCCCTGTTGTATTTTCCTGAGTCTCATCAGTGGTGTGGAATCTCTTCCCTTTCGAAGGTGATTTTAATTTTGGGAAAAGCCAGAAGGCACAGGGTGCCAAATCTAGGCTGTAGGGGGGCTGAGTCATCTGGGTAATTTGATGGTTCACCAAAAAAACCTCTGCACGAGACGTGATATGTCTGGGTACACTGTCATGATGAAGCTGCCAATCACCAGTTGCCCATAGCTGTGATCTTATGAACCATCCAAATAGTTTCCATGGAGGAATGTTCAAGCTTAACAAAAAATCTGATGCAGATTCATTGCTCCACTCAGTCATCTCGAATGCAACGACCACACAGCACACATGCTCACACAATGGCATCTACCACTCCCACTGACTACTACAATGAAGTCATCATTGTTCATGCATGTGCATTCCAGTCCACTCTCCTTGGCTGCCAGGTTACATTAACATCATGCAAACCATTCTCATTATATTAACAATGGCTGGACTTTTTCCGAGCAGACCTCATAATATCATTATCAAAACATGATAGATAACAAAACATTATCAACTGGATTATTCAAATAAATGAAAACAAACATGACTTAGAAATTTAAATTATCTAGATCAAGGGTCTCAGATTTGGGAGGAATATTAAAAATCATTTAGTTCAGTTGCATACCTGTGCAGCAGTGTTCTTCCTTAATTCTTCATTCCATCTTGCAGGTGTACCCCAGCCTTGGAGTTTCCCTGGATTGTGCGGTTGCCTCTGTGAGAACAGGGTGAGAGAAAAAATAGTTGCTGACACACTGTGTTAAGTATGCTAGATCAGCTGATTATTTTTAAATACACTCAATTTAAGTTCCTTTTGTTTTCTCTTTCCTTAAGAAAGAATTCTAGCAATAAAAACTCTGATTAACAAACTGCATACAGAGGACCTCAAGAAATGGTCAGGATCTCATGGATGAAGCATTCCAAGATATCACAAAAAGACAAGGATAAACATGTTTACTGCACATCCTCTCATTCTTCAATAATATGAAAAATTACAACCATCTTCCTTCAAGTGAAAGAAAAAAGAGAGAGAGAGAGAACGAAGGAAGGAAGGAGGGAACGAAGGGAGGGAGGGAGGAAGGGAGGGGAGAAATAGAAAGAAAATAAACAAGATATACCCCCATGACCTCTTTCAACTATCTGCAAGGCCTGGCACTTTAAAAGGAATACTTGTCTTTGCAATAGGGAAAATTGTTGACTTTTAATGTAGAGTAACTAAACAGAATGCATTACTCTGCCCCTGCCCTTATATTAGAATTTTTTTAAACTTAAAAGCAAAACTACCTGAAAATTGCTCACTGCTAAGAGGAAGGGCTACTCAGAATTACCATTAGTCACTCAGACATTTCCCAGAGGAGGGCAGTTCAGGCAGGGAGAAAAACCACCAGACTATAATGCTAGGCTAGATGTTCCACGAGGGCAGAAGCCAGCTCCTCTTTTTCACATACCCAGAGCCTGGCTAAAAAGTCTGACACAATGAACATGCATTCATTTGTTCAATCAATACCTCCAATTCAGTACCTACTCTGTAATAGGCAGTGTTCTAGATGCCTAGGATACGCCATAAAACAAAGCAAAGATCCCTGCCCAAATGACATTTAAATTCTAGTCGGAAGGGGGTGTGGAGAGAAGAGATGACAGGTAAATACTGTGTTATGTCATAAGTGTAATGAAAATAAAATAGAGCAAGCTAAGGGGCATTAGGAATGCTGGGGAGCAGAAGATTGCGACTCGGAATAGGGTAGACACCGCAGACCTCACTGAGAAGATGACATTTAAACAAAGACTTGAGGGAGGTAAGGTGCTAATACTTGTTGATTAAATAAAGGAATCAGACCAATATTAAGGAGACAGAAAAATATATGGCATGTTCTGGGGATGGTGAGAAAAAGAGTTTGAGAAGGTAGGCTTTTGGAGATGAATCTGGGAAGGAGGTGGGAAGCTCTCTAAGAAAGACCCTCAGTGCAGAACTAAAAGGTATGAATTTATAAAATTTAGAGTTTACAAAGAACTTTCTCTTATAGTTCCATTTAATTTTCACATCCCTAATAAGGTTAATTTCATTTCCATTTTACCAATAAGGAAACCATACTCAGAGAAGCTGGGTAATTTTCCCAAGATCACACAGTCAACAAGAGACAGAGACAGAACTTATCTGACCTTCTGATTTCTACCTTCAGGCTTTCCCCATCACCTCCCTCAAGAAAAAATACACAGGTAATAGAAAGAAAGGAGCATTATAAAATATGCCACAAAAATATGGAAATCCTCACATGTTAATTGTCAGAAAACATAGAGATACAAAGTAAAACTAAAATTTAAGGTAAGTACTTAAAGTTATATACTCTGTAGCCCAAACTGGTGTGGCTCAGTACCTTGGGCATCCTCCTGCAAACTGAAAGGTCATCGGTTTGATTCCCAGTCAGGGCACATGTCTGGGTTGTACGCCAGGCCCCCCGTTGGGGGCTCTCTTGCAAGAGGATCAGCACACTGATGTTACTCTCCCTTTCTTTCTCCCTTCTTTCCCCTCTCTCTAAAGTAAATAAATGAATACATAAAATCTTTTTTTTAATTGTAAAAAGTTATGTACCCTGTAGAACAAACTATTGATTGTAGGTGCTCAAAAAAAATTAAAGAACAATAAACTAAGAGCCTATTTTGAAACACGTTAATGTGATACTGGCAACAGAAAATATGTGGTTGCAAATCTCTTTCTATCATAAACGCCTTTCTTTTTACTCTAAACTTCTGAAACTTTTATTTTCAGATTGACTCCCTTTCTCTTACAAATATAATAATACTTTGTGACTTGATTTTCATGAATAAAAATATTATTTCTCAATTATACAAGGAATACATGAATACTTTCTTTAAAAGGTTAAAGTCCCCAACTAATCACCCCCCCTTCATCCTCAGAATAAGTAAGCAGCACTATCGTTCTGGAGTGTGTACCCCAGCTCCTTTTCTATGGATACTTATATATCCAAGTGCTACCTGAATGTCTACATTTGGATGTTAATATGTTTAAAACTGAACTCATCATTTTCCCTTCAAGGACAATCTGGTGCTCTTGGGTTTCCCATGATCATGAATGGTAGGCATCACCCTATCAGGAAATGTACATTCCGTATTTTATCTGCTCACTCACCCATCACAGCTAATCAGTCAACACCTGTAGATTTACCTCTTTAACATATTGTATTACCATTCTCTATTCTCCATTCTCACTTCTACTGCTTTGATATTGGCCCTGTTTACCTACTACTTTTACTGCTGAAGGGCCAATTTCATGGACATCTTACCTGTACAGTCGCACTGGGTCTCATGCTTAGAAGGGCCCCATGTTTATTTAGTTCAGTGCTCTGCTGTTAGCGTCTTGGAATTCTTAATTTTTGAACAAGAGGTGCTATGTTTTCATTTTGCACTGTCTCACAAACTATATAGCCAGTCCTATACTACTGTGATAACACCCTAACTGGTACCCATTTTCCCAACAAGGCCCTGGTGTAACCCACCCTTCACAAGTCTACAGGGAATTAAAAGAAGATATTAAATTAAAATTGGATCAGGCAATACTGAGCACAGAGATCTGCCCAACTTGAGGCTGTGAGTTCTAAAGTATAACTTTAAATTGAAAAGAGGAATTAAATTTCCATTTAACAAAGGATCTAACCACATTATCTATAGATGCTTTTGCATTACCAGTACTTAGGGAAGATGGCCAAAGTAAATACAACCCTCTGTAAAGCTAGTTGGTATGGGCAAAGGCCACAGGCTTTGCATTCAGAGAGACTGGATTTAAATTCCAATTTGACCACTAAATGTTTTATTTTGAGCACGTTACTCAAATTCTCTAATTTTCATTTTCCTGTTGATAAAGTAAATAAAATTATCTGGCGGAACTTTTGTGAGACTCACAAAATAATAGGAACCCAGTTCGGTTCAGCTGATACCACTCTCTGCCAGACCATGCCTTCACACCAATGACATCAGGATGAATAAGACTTCCTCCTCAAGGGTACAGTATAGAAAAGGGGGAGAGGAGAGAAATAACTTCACAATGGAGAAAACTGAGAAACACTACTTTGGCCAGGTGATCAAGGTCCACATCAATAGTGATGTTATGTTCATAGCATATACCTGGAATACGATATGATCAAATTAGCACTTTATCTGTGTGGTCTTCCTCTCCAAAACCCATAAATCCACTCAAACCATGAGAGAAACTTTAAACAACCCAAATTGAAGGGTAGTCTACAAAGTAAGTTGCCAGTATTCCTTAAAACAGTCAAGGTCATAAAAAATAAGGCAAATCTGGTGGGCTGGGATGGGAGTAAAAGACAGAAAACTGTACAAGAACAACAATTAAAATAAAAATTAAAAAAAAAAATAAGGCAAATCTAGGCAACTGTCACAGTCAAGAGAAGCCTAAGGAGGCATGACAACTAAAAGTTAGGCAATACCCAGCACTGGCTGGTGTGGCTCAGTGGATTGAGTGCCAGCCTGCGAACCAAAGGGTCACCAGTTCCAGTTCCAGTCAGGGCACATGCCGGGGGTTGTGGGTCAGGTCCCCCGCTGGGGACATGTGAGAGGTAACTCATAGATGTTTCTCTTTCATGTCGATGTTTCTCTCCCTTTTTTTCTTACTCCTGTCCCTTCTCTCTACAAATAAATAAAGTCTAAAAAAACAATAATAATGTATCAAGATTGGTTCAATAGTTATGACAACTGCATCATTTTATTGCAAGATGTTGATAATAAGGAAAACTGGGTGCCAGATGTACAGGAATATCTGTACCCTCCTCGCAACATTTCTGTAAATCTAAAACTACTCTAAAATTAAAAGTTTATTTAAAAAAACAACAGTTGGAAGTTAGAAGGGAGAACAGCTCATAAAGAAGATTGAAACTGTGTGTAATCACAGTGGTAAGAGGAAAACCAGAAAAAATTGGTGATCTTAAAAAAAAAAAACAAGAAAAAGAAAAGATTTACAGCCCTACTAGGCCCCACAGTCAATTAAAATGTAAATACTACAAGAAATTTCAATTAATGTATTCAAGCATAAAAATAGCATTTTGGCTATGATTTACTTTCCATTTTGTGTTTTCCAACAAAATGTTTCTTTTCTTTTTAAATTAAAGAAAAAAGGATATATAAGGGGGCTAAATGGTAACGAAAAAAATACAATAAATTTTTTTAAAAAAGGATAGCAGTAATTCTACACATCCAACACTGGAATCATCTTGCTCCCTTCCCCACTTCTGCCCCCAACACAGCCTTCTCTTCCTCCTCTTTTTAGGCCTGTCAGCTCAGAAAGGGCATAGCAAACCATCCTACTGCTCACGCCAAAAAGCGGGATGTCAGCTACGACTCCTTCTCCCTCACCTCTGGATCCAGTCACCATGACCTGCAGATTTCACCTTTGTATTGATATTTGCCTCCTTCTCCACTTCTACTGTTTAGGGCTTGTCACTTATTAATCTCATCTCTCTTCATAAAAGATTTCAAAAAATTCATCCTTCACATTAGCACCCAAATGATTGTTCTAAAATGTAATATGATGCTGACCAGTGTGGCTCGGTTGGTTGGGCATCATCCGCAAAATGAAAGGTGACCAGTTCAAATGATTCCCATTCAGGGCACATGCTTGCGTTGTGGGTTCGGTCCCCAGTTGGGGAATATACAAGAGGCAACTGACCTATGTTTCTCTTTCACATGGATGTTTCTCTCCCCCTCTTTCTCCCTCTCTTCCCCTTTCTCTAAAAATAAATAAATAAATAAAATGTAAATGCAACCAAATCATCCATAAAATAAAGTTGCTATGAGGATTAAAATATGACATTTCTAAATAGTTTAGCACAGTATCTGACAGGTGTTAAAAAAAAAAAGTCAGCTGTTAGAGATTATATCACCCAATCCCTAAAACGTTCTTGTACCGCTTAAGAGCTTTCAAGATAAAATTCAAACTAATAATATAATGCTCAAGCCCTTACAACTTGGCTCCATTATAGCTCCAGCCATCTCCATCTACCTGCATGGACATCTGTGACCTGGTCACACGGTCACTGAGAGTTAACCAAGATACCACTGAAATAAAATACAATGGTAAGAAAAGAGGTCATTTACAAAGGCAACAAAAAGACAAAGTCTAGTACCATACTTAAGAAGAAATAATCAGGACCCAGTTTTAAAAAACAAACAAACAAACAAACAGGTAAGTATAAACAATAGAGAAAGTGAATATATGCATGGTATACCTTGTTCATGGGTAGGAAGATTCAACATCATAAATATTTTAATTGTCCCAAAACTGATATATAAGAGCACTGTAATCACAATCAAAATGCCAGTGAGATTGGAAGGAATCTGCCACAGATATTCTTACATTCATCTGGAAAAACAAACATACTAGAAAATGCCAGGAAAACTGTAAAAAGAAGAAGCAATGAGAGGAACTCCCAAACATTAAAATGTATTTTAATGGAAATTTAGTATACAATAAAAGTGGCATTTTGCATTTGTCAGAAAAAATAAAGTACTAAAATAATGTTAGACAAACTAGCTCGCCATTTGACAAAAATAAAACTCAGCGACTTAAAAATAATCCTCAACCCATCTCTGACTGCTGTGACTCAGTGGGTTGTGTGTCCTCCCCTAAATAGAAAGGTCCTCAGTTCAATTCCTGGTCAGGGCATATGCCTGGGTTTCAGGCCAGGTCCCCAGTTGGGGGCGTGCAAGACTGAACCATCAATGATGTATCTCTCCCTCTCTTTCTCCTTCCCTTGCCCTCTCTCTAAAAATAAATAAATAAAATCTTTTTAAAAAAATCCTTAGTCCTTACACCAAAATAAATTTCAGATGTATTAAAAATTTTAATGTAGAATTGGTGGGGACTTCAGGCCAAGATGGAGACATAGGTATATACACTTTGCCTCCTCTTACAACCAAAAGAAGGACAACAACAAATTTAAAGACAAAATCAATCAGAACTGACTGAAAATCAAGCTGTATGGAAGTCTGACAATCAAGGAGTTAAAGAAGAAACATTATTCCAGACTGGTAGGAGGGGCGGAGATGAGCAGCCAGGGTAGAGAGAACAAGGGGCAAGACTGGCTGGAGGACGAGACAGGCGAGGCAGTGCCTGGTGGAGCGGGCAGCCCCACATTTGCAGGCCAGTAAACTGGGAGAAACAACTGGGGAGCAAGACAGACCATGCAACCCAGGGTTCCAGCACAGGAAAACAAAGCCTCGTAACCTCTGCCAGTAAAAATCTGTGGAGGTTGCAGCACTGGGAGAAACTCCCAGCATCACTGGAGAAATCGTTGGAAAGACCCACAGGGTCCTAGAATGTACACAACCCTCCCCCCCTCCCCCTAGGAATCAGCACCAGAAGGGCCCAAGTTACTTGTGGGCAGCAGGGGAAGTGACTGAAAGCAGGGCAGGAGCTGTGTAAGCAGCATTCTTCCCTCTCTAACCCACCCCCTACATACAGCACCACAATGCAGGGACATGGGTTGTCTGGCCCTGGCAAATACCTAAGGCTCCACCCCTTACAACGTAACAGGTGCACCACGGCAAAGAAATATGGCCCAAATGAAAGAACAGATCAAAGCTCCAAAAATAGAACTAAGCAATGATAGGACAGACAACCTATCTGATGCAGAATTCAAAACACTGGTTATCAGGATGCTCATAGAAATGGTTGAGTATGGTCACAAAGTAGAAGAAAAAGTAAAGTCTATGCGAAGTGAAATAAAGCAAAATATACAGAGAGCCAACAATGAAGGGAAGGAAACCGGGACTCAAATCAATGATTTGGAGCAGAAGGAAGAAATAAACATTCAACCAGAACAGAATGAAAAAACAAGAATTCAAAAAAATGAGGAGAGACTGAGGAAACTCCAGGACAACTTCAAATGTTCCAACATCCAAATCACAGTGGTGCCAGAAGGAGAAGAGGAAGAGCAAGAAATGGAAAACTTATTTGAATAAATAATGAAGGAGAACTTCCCCTATCTGGCAAAGGATCTAGACTTCCAGGAAGTCCAGGAAGCCCAGAGAGTCCCAAACAAGTTGGACCCAAGGAGGAACACACCAAGGCACACCGTAATTACATTAGCCAAGATTAAAGAGGAGAGGGACTCCCGGCCAAGATGGAGGCATAGGTGGACACACTGTGCCTCCTCTCACAACCAAAATTAAGGACAACAAATATTTAGAAACAAGAAAACAATCAGAGCTAATAGAAAATTGAACTGTACGGAAGTCCAACAACCATTCAACCAGACCTGTAAGAGGAGCAGAGTCACGGCAGTAAAAAGTGGAGGTGCAGACCCAGGAATGCAGACAGCAGTGGCTGGCGGCTCCCAAGTGTGCAGGCAGCTGGCAGACCCCAGGCTCACAGGCGGCAGCTGGCGAACCCTGGGCACGGGGTGGCAACTGTGCAGACCCAGTGAGGCCACACAAGGCAGCTGGCTGACCAGGTGGTCCCACATTCGTGCGTGCAGATAATCCAGGCAAAGGGGAAGCAATGGAGGGGACTGGAATCCAGGAGAGAGCGGAGCAGGCGCCATTGTTCCCTCTCGGACCCCGCCCCCACATACAGCGTCACAACTCAGTGACTGGGCTGCCCCGCACTGGGGAACAACTAAGGCTCCACCCCTCACCACGTAACAGCCGCAACCAGACCAAAAACAAAACAAACCCCCCCCGCAAAAAGGCTCAAACCGGAGAACAAATCAAATCTCCAAAGCCAATTCCTCTAAGCAACGAAGAAATAGCCAACCTATCAGATGCACAGTTCGAAGCCCTGATTATTAGGATGCTCACATATTAGATGAAAAAATGCAGGCTACAATACGTGAAATGAAGGAAGATGCAGGGGGGACCAATAGAGATGGGAGGAAAACTGGGACTCAAATCAATGGAGTGGACCAGAAGGAAGAAAGAAACAACCAAAAAGAAAAGAAGGAAGAAACAAGAATTCAAAAAAATGAGGAGAGGCTTAGGAACCTCCAGGACATCTTTAAATGTCCCAACATCCAAATTATAGGGGTACCAGAAGGGGAAGAAGAAGAGCAACAAGTGGAAAACTTATTGGAACAAATAATAAAGGAGAACTTCCCCAATCTGGCAAAAGCAATAGACTACCAGGAAGTCCAGGAAGCTCAGAGAGTCCCAAAGAAGTTGGACCCAAGGAGGAACATGCCAAGGCACATCAGAATTACATTACCCAAGATTAAAATGAAGCAGAGAATTCTAGAAGCAGCAAGGGATAAGGGGACAGTCACCTACAAAGGAGTTCCATCAGACTGTCAGCTGATTTCTCGAAAGAGACCTTACAGGCAAGAAAGGGCTGGAAAGAAGTATATGAAGTCTTGAAAGGCAAGAACCTACATCCAAAATTGCTCTATCCAGCAAAGCTGTCATTTAGAATGGAAGGGAAGATAAAGTGCTTCTCAGATAAGGTCAAGTTCAAGGAGTTCATCATCACCAAGCCCTTATTATATGAAATGTTAAAGGGACTTATCTAAGAAAAAGAACATCAAAAATATGACAACCACACCTAAAACAAAAGCAAACAACTAGAACAGGAACAGAACCACAGAAATGGAGATTATATGGAGGGTTAGCGACAGGGGAGTGGGAGGAGGAGAGAGGGGGAAAAGGTACAGAGAATAAGTAGCATAGATGGTGGGTAGAAAATAGACAGAGAGGGCAAGAATAGTGTGGGAAATGTAGAAACTAAAGAACTTATGACACATGGACATGAACTAAAGGGGTGAATGTGGGTGGGAGGGGGTGTGCAGGGTGGAGGGGAATGATGGGGGAGAAATGGGACAATTGTAATAGCATAATCAATAAAGTATATTAAAAAATAAAGAGAAGGAGAGAATCTCAAAAGCAGCAAGAGAAAAGGAGACAGTTACCTACAAAGGAGTGCCCATAAGATTGTCAGCTGATTTCTCAAAACAAATCTTGCAGGCAAGAAGGGGCTGGAAAGAAGTATTCGAAGTCATCAAAGGCAAGGACCTACATCCAAGATTGCTCTATCCAGCAAAGCTTTCATTTAGAATGGAAGGGCAGATAAAGTGCTTCCCAGATAAGGTCAAGTTAAAGGAGTTCACCATCACCAAGCCCTTATTATACAAAATGTTAAAGGGACTTATCTAAGAAAAAGAAGATAATAAAAAATGTGAACAGTAAAATGACGACAAATTCACAACTATCAACCACTGAACCTAAAAAAGAAACAAACACAAAAACAAACTAAGCAAACGAGAACAGGAACAGAATCACAGAAATGGAGATCACATGGAGGGTTAGCAGCAGGGAGGGGGAGGGAAACCCGGGTGGGGGGAAGGTACAGAGAATAAGAAGCATAAATGGTAGATACAAAATAGACAGGGGAAGGTTAAGAATAGTATAAAAAATGAAGAAGCCAAAGAACCTACATGTATGACCCATGGACATGAACTAAGGTGGGGGAATGCCAGTGGGAGGGGGTTGCAGGGCACAGGGGAATAAAGGGGAGAAAAAAATGGGACAACTGTAATAGCATAATCAATAAAATATACTTAAAAATAATAATAATTTTAACGTAAAAATGGAATCATAAAAAGTACCAGAAAAAATTTGTTAGACTATATTTATAATGGATTGGTGAAGGCTTTCTAGTAAAACAAATAAAGGAGAAGGTGGAGGAGAAAAGAAATGCAAAAGCCAAAAAGAGACTCGGCCCGCACCCAGGTATGTGCCCTGACTGGGAATCAAACAAGCTACCCTTTGGTTTGCAGGCCGGCACTCAGTCCACTGAGCCACAACAGAGAAGGCTATCACAATTTTAAAACTGCATTCATGGAGCCCAGCAATTTTAATTCTAGATGTTCATTTACAGAAATATTTGCATGAGTGCCTGAACCTGTATTTGAGAATTTCTCAACAATAAACAATATTTATTATTTAACATTGTTTATAAAACATTGGCAATCACCAAAATGTTCAATAGGACAATGATTAAATTATACTGCCTGCATCCTACATAGCATGAAATCATTAAAAATATGGTAGGTTTATTATCTGAACATGATGAGAATAACTTAAGTAAAAAGGGTAAAGGACAAACAATATATTTAATATTATCCCATTTCCTTACCAAAAATCACATACTTATTGTTAACCTTGTTCTATTTTATGTAAATAAGAATGCTTCCTAAAAGTGTTAACGTCTTTTAGTGAAAAGCCAGAATACTCATCAGAACATATTTTCAGCATCGAGATAAATTTCCATGAAGGAAAACAATATCAAACAAAACATATGTAATGATGTTTTTAAATTTTTAAATAAGTACTATATTCAGATGGGTTAAATATTCCAAAGTTACAAAAGGGTACCTAGTGAAATGTCTCCCTCCATCTGCCTCTCCCCCACACCCAGCTCTCCCTATAGGTGACCATATTACAATTCGGGGAATCCTTCTGAAATATCCTATGCACATACAAATAAGTACTATATAGTTTTCCTTCTTTTTTACTCAACTTATATGCCTCCTATTTTTAATCTTAAAAAAAAAATTAGCCCTGGCTGGTGTAGCTCAGTGGATTGAGCAGGGGTCTGCGAACCAAAGGGTCGCAGGTTCAATTCCCAGTCAGGGCATATGCCAGAATTTCGGGCCAGGTCCCCATTGGGGGCCACGTGAGAGGTAACCACACATTAATGTTTCTCTCTCTTTCTCCCTCCCTTCCCCTCTAAAAATACACAAAATCTTTTTTAAAATAAATAAAAATAAGCAGCCCTTTAAAAGCTACTGAACCTTAAAATAAAAAAAAGAAATAAACTCAGTGAGCTTGCAAATTTTAAAAGTATTTTCAATATAATATTTCCTAGCCTTATGTCGGCAGTCTCTAGAAGGTATCTTCATGTTTGTTATCAATTGGTAATACATACTGTGGAAACTCTTGGTTGAATTGTTTTGCTGTATTGATGCTTATCTCATGTACTTAACCAGTGTTAGATTCCCAAATGCACAGTTTGTTACAGCAAAGTAGGAACTTTAGAACTACGATGCCTACGTAATCCACAAACAGTATTAATTTAGTTATTGTTTGTTTGCTCATCTCTTAATTGTTCATGTTTTCACAATTGCTGGTCTCTCAGCCTGGAATATTTACTTAAATGGTGCAAGGTTTCTGGTGCAAGGTTTCCCTATTAAGCACCCCAATACATTCTTTGTTTATTGACATTTATCACACAACTCCTCCTTTATGTGGCGAACTCCTTGAGGACAGGGACCATGACTTACATGACTTTTATATTATCAAGCGCTGGTACCCTTCCTGGCAGCATTAGAGTTTCAGTAACTGCTGATGGATAGAGAGAAAAAAAATTATAGCAGAGGTAGTGTTTGATAAGGTAACATCTAAGATTGGGAAAATTAGGTATTCATCAGCCAGAGCAAAAGCACAGAAAGGTGAAAAAGTGCATTTGGGAAACTGCAAAGTTCCACGTCATTGGCGTACACAATTTAAATGAAAGAGATAAGGTTGGAGAGATACACAGGGGGAAGCCTCCAGGGTAAAGTTCTGATTGATTAGTTTAGCAAGATACAAACAAGGGGTGTAACCCAACTAGCTCTGAAGTCTCAACTCCTGCCACTCCAGCTCCCTTAGGTCTGGCTATATCCAATTACTTGCAACTTTAAAGTCTAAGCGATGTGAACCGGATTTTTTCATCTTTCCAGTTCCACTTCTTTGGAGCAAGATGGTACCCCTAAGTTTGTTGTGTTAATGAATAAGGAAAACAGACCCCTTTTTCCAAAATGCCCCCCTCCCAGCATTTGAAATCCCAGAGACTCACTTTGCAGACAGTAGATCCAAGTTCGGACAGGTGGAACTTAGAAAATCAAATAAAACAATCAGTCACTCTTGGTGCTACTCCATGTCACCGACTAGCCAAGCCAAGTGAACGCCAGGCCAGTGAAGAGTTCACCGTCCTCGGTTTGCACAAAGGAATTGCAAACGTTTCCCTGTTTGGTGCTGCCCTGAGCCTAACGTGTAGGAGGCGGCAAGGGCCAAGGTAGCTAACTCGTGTACAGGGGTGTGGACTTGCAGAGCTCTTCCAACCTCGCAGTTTGAATTACGAGGTCAGGGACTGTGTGTGAAAAGGAGCAAGATCCAAGGCCTGCGAGATTGTTATGGGGCCCAGACCCATCTTGCTCAGCATTTCTTGCTCAGTGGGTTCCCAGAACCTCAGGACTAAAGAACTAAGCTGAAAGAGGAAAGAGAACTAAGCTGTAAGAGAAGCCGAAAGAGGCAAACGAAGAGCCAGCAGGGTGGAGGTGCCGCAGGGCTTTGTTCTGCGAGATACTCGTTCGGCACACAGCACCCGCCCGCAGCCCTGTTCCACCGCGTCCTTGCAGGCCGCGGCAGCCGCCCCACTGATTTCAAAATTCCGAGTTCGCTCGGAATTGCAACGGCCCTGCGCAATTCCGGCTCTCGCCTCACACTCTTGTACTCTCGGGCCGACCCGGTGGCAGAATGGGCTCCAGAAAGTTCCAGGAGCGCCAGAAACCCAAGCTTAGACCCACCCCCACTAGGCCTTTCGGCAAAGCCCAGTTGAGCTCGAGCACCCCCGCGATGTTGCCCGGGTAACCGCGGGCGGTGGCAGCGGCGGGAAGGGCGGGACTTCCTGCGGGTGACGCGTCTGGGCTCGGATACAAAAGACGACGGCTGCGGCGCGCCGGGCGGAACTTTCCAGAACACTCGGTGAGACGCGGAGGAGCGGCGGCTTTCGGAGCTGCGCGCCGTAACGCGCTCTTTTCCGCTCCTCCACACCAGCCTCGGCCCGCTCACCGGTGAGTTTCAGCCCTTGCGCTTCCTGTGGACCCAAGGCCGGCGCCTTTAACGGCGCCAAGAAGCTGGATGGAGCCGCGGTGGGAAGGCGGTTGGCTCCGCGTGGGCGGGAGAGCTATCGGTTCTGGGATCCACGATTTCCTTTTTGGAGGGCTGGTGTGGTACCCCGGCAAACCATCTCTGGCACGTAGTGAGTAGGCCCGAGACCTTTCATACATCTTCCCCTATACTCCATCCAGCCTGAGGTCTCCAAGGACTTGCTGCCTAAGGCTTTTCCTCCTTGCGCGCCCCCTCCCCTCGCGCTCCCTTGGGGGTGGGCGACCCTGCGCGCAGGCGCAAAAGAAGCCTAGGACTAGGGGCTGCGGGAGGAGCCTGGTGGAGGCTTTGGTTTCGCTTCTCGCGTCTCTGCTCTTTGTTGCTGACTGGGCTTCTCCTACCCCTTCGCTCCGTGGTGAGAGGGGGGAAAGGAAGAAATTTTTAATGATCAGGGCCTAGTGCAGGGGGAAACTTAGTGTCGTGTAGGCTACGCTGGCTCGTGGGGGTTCGGGGTTCAGCGGTGTTCGTGGAGGCGTTGTGAGTCCTGTGATTGAGAAACATACTTAGGATTGTCCATCAGTTTCATAAACCACTCCTTGCCTCCCCCCTTTGTACCCAGATGTATTTTTTCCTAGGGAGTGTGTGAGTTACGGAATTTACCAAAGACGATGGTAATGTAAGAAGCAGTGGACTGAACTTGTTTGTGCTCCTTTTGATTACTTCTGTCTCTGAGGGAGAAGGGAAACCCACAAGAATTAAGATAATAGTGGTGTTAGTGTGGAGGCTTTCGTGTACGAGACTGGGAACCAGCTGCTATAGAAGGAAGCTTTTGAATTGTCCCCTAATAATTATTAGCTTGCATTTAGTCGGTTAGAACTGACGGCTGAATTATCACAGAAATTGTTACCTATTCTGTGAAATTCAGGGAAGGTGGGGTTCTTATAATCAGATTTGGCAAAGAGATTTTTCTGTTTTAAACTCTGATTTAACTAAGCAACTATTAGTTAAAAGTTGGTTAAAATTGCATTTTTTTTTTTTTAAATTTCAGGCTGTCAAAAATGGTGAAAGAAACCACTTACTATGATGTTTTGGGGGTCAAACCCAATGCCACCCAGGAAGAATTGAAAAAGGCTTACAGGAAGCTGGCCTTGAAGTACCACCCTGATAAGAATCCAAATGAAGGAGAGAAGGCAAGTTGTATATTTATACTCATAAACATAGCTTGAATAGTTGTCTGCCAGGGGTATGGTAATTCCATTACAGTGTGAAATTTAGTATGCCAAATATAGTGACTATGCTTTGTAACACTTCTTTTCTCAAACAGTTTAAACAGATTTCTCAAGCTTACGAAGTGCTCTCTGATGCAAAGAAAAGGGAATTGTATGATAAAGGAGGAGAACAGGCAATTAAAGAAGGTGGAGCAGGTGGTGGTTTTGGCTCCCCCATGGACATCTTTGACATGTTTTTTGGAGGAGGAGGAAGGATGCAGAGGGAAAGGAGAGGTAAGAAAATAATCTACTTCACATGCAGTGATTCAAAGTAGCCTTTTGGTCAAAGCAAATTTTTGAGAATTCACCTATTTTAAATGTTGGTATAGTGTTGCAAACTGCCATTTTGATTTATGGTATAGTTTTTTTTTGTTGTTGTTTTTTTTGTTGGTTTTTTTTTTTTTTTAAGATTTTTAATTTATTTATCTTTAGAGGGGAAGGGTAGGAGAGAGGGAGAGAAATATCAATGTACAGTTGCCTCTCGTGTGTCCCCTGCTGGGAACTGGCCTGCAACCCAGGCATGTGACCTGACTGGGAATCGAACCGCGATCCTCTGGTTCACAGGCCCGCGCTCAGTCCACTGAGCCACACCAGCCAGGGCTATGGTATAGTTTTTTAAAATGAAATTTGATGTGACTAAAATTATCTAGGCCATTCAAGTGCTAACAAGTGACTTGGATTGTAGGACACAAACTTTTAATAAAGTTGTCAAGCATTAGTTAAAGGAATAAAGTATAGGAATGTAATTTTCAAAGCCCTTTTTACAGATCTTATTTGACAGCCCCAACCCTGGGTTGGGGGTACCCAGTTGAAAAAGAGTTAAAGTTTGAGTTCATGTAGCAAGGCATTAGTAGTCAGGATCGGAACATAGGTTCACTACTTCCAAATAGCCTGCCATCTGTTTATTGTTGCTTCATTTGTATTATATGAGGATATGTGCCCTTTGCATTTATCAGAAATGTCGTTTCCTGGCTGTAGAGATATTCATCATAAGAAAACAGTGTTAAGGTCAGAGTAAATCTCACTTTGTTCCCAGTACGGTTTACACAAATAAGGGCTAATGGTTAGAACCCATTTTAAAGGAATAGGGAAGCCATTAAATTTCACTTAGAGCTATTTAAAATTCGGAAAGACTGGAAATTGTTTACTCAGTTTTTGTTGAAAGGGGGTATGTTTTTATTGTCTTAAAACAATTTGCAATCACAGTCAGTCAGTTAGGGTGATTTGTCCCAGAGAAGAGTAGTAGTGTTTGTTTGTTTGTTTGTTTGTATTATCTTTTTAATAATGAATTGACTGGCAAACTCCTGTGTGACTTAGATCAACGAAGGGTTTGTCTGTGTGATACCAGAAAACACTTCCTTAATCAAACTTAAGCTTTTTTCTTTATACTCTCAAATTTATAACTTTAAAAAGGGCAGCTTACAGCATGCTGGAACCAACTGTGTGGGACTATATGATACAGAACCCAAAGATAGCGCTAGGAGCAGAAGAATACAGTTAATAGTACTTTACACTTCATTGGAAGTTAGAAATGTACACAATAGGCATGTTGTACAGATAAGAGTTGGAAAACATTTTTCACTTAGGCACAAGGCAATACTGTTTTGTGGTGGGTAAAGTCCTTGTGGAAGAACCACTGGCTAGGGACTTATTAACCATTGGCCGGTGTCCTTATATGATCTCTACCTTCCACTTCCCGTTCTGAAATGAGGTATGGCACTCCTCAGTAGCCACCGGCCACAACAAATTTAGATTGGTCAGACAAAAATTCAGTTTTTGGTCTGCGATAGCCACATGTGACTAATGGCTACTGTGTTGAATAACATGGATATAACTTTTTTAAATTTATTTATTATTATTATTTTTTTTTAAGATTTTGTTCTAGAGAAAGGGGAAAGGAAGGAGAAAGAGGGAGAGAAACATCAGTGTGTGGTTGCCTCTGCCATGCTCCCTATGGGGGACCTGGCCTGCAACCCAAGCCTGTGCCCTGACTGGGAATCGAACGAGCGACCCTTTGTTTCGCAGGCCGGCACTCAGTCCACTGAGCTACACCAGCCAGGGCAGAGATCCACTCTTTAAACTAGTGCTGACCAAGCAGTAAATTTGCTATTCCTACTTCTGGAAGAAGTAGTTAATTGGTACTTATGGAGACTGAATAAATGCATCAGCTTCCCTGGTCAGTTGTGACTGTTGTAGCATGAAACTTACTGTGCTAAAGGGGTTTTTGGATGAAGTAATGTGCCATGTTGCTCAATATCCTAGTAAGTGAAAGACTCAAAGAATATATTAGGACAGAAGTACAGTTTGGAGTAATTATTGTGAAATGTGCCTTCATTTAAATGACATTGGTTCTCTGAAGTGATTCTGCAGTTAATGTTTTTGATTGCCATAATCTGTAAGATGGCTACACTGCGTTCTCAGGCAAATTATTTAATCTCATCCAGTTTTCCTTATCTGAAGTTACATTACAGTTTGAGGATCATGTGTGGATAATGTGACCAGCATTCTATGCCCATGCATATAACAGTCAACAGGTATACCCTACAAGCCTCACCTTTCATTATTCTTTACCGTTTTTATGGTGCATTGAACACAAATAAGATGCAGCATCTTAGATTGTTAATGAGCAATATTTTGTTCTAGGTAAAAATGTTGTACATCAGCTCTCAGTGACCTTAGAAGATTTATATAATGGTGCAACGAGAAAACTAGCTCTTCAAAAGAATGTGATTTGTGACAAATGTGAAGGTATGGTCTTTTAACATCTTAAGTATAACTGAAGCCTTTCTGGAGGTGAAAACCTGACAAAAATATGCCACCTAAAGATTGGAGAGTGCAGATAAAAAGAAAACTACATAAACCTGCCATCTAGGGAAATATTAGCAAAATATTGGTACTTTTATATATATATATTTTTAAATGTAGTTGTGATCACTCTTTTTTTTAAAAACATTGTTTAAACAAGTACTTATTATTATCTCTAAAACGTAATCATTCCGGTGACTTCATAATCTGTAGTATGATTTAAACAGTGTCCTATTTTTTAGATTAAAACAGTGTCATCTCACAGATAAAGTACGTTCTATGAATTGTTATTTGGGAGCACATTTAAAATTCACAATTCTAAAATGGCTCCTTGGGAAAACAGCAGTCAGTGTTTATATGTTTATGGATAACTGAAGCTAACTGCAGCCTTGTGTTGTCAAATAGAAAGGCTGAGTTGTAAGTTCTTACTGCAGCATTCCATCACACCTTGCAAATGTTAAAAGTGAAGTGTTTAGGAACTTTCTTACTAAAACATTCATTACTGTGTCCAACACTGAGTTTAAACATAATTTAATTTCTTTTTAAACTATTTAGGCCGAGGTGGTAAGAAAGGAGCAGTAGAGTGCTGCCCCAATTGCCGAGGTACCGGGATGCAAATACGGATTCATCAGATAGGGCCTGGGATGGTTCAGCAAATTCAGTCCGTGTGCATGGAGTGCCAGGGCCACGGCGAGCGGATCAGTCCTAAAGACAGATGTAAAAGCTGCAATGGAAGGAAGATCGTTCGAGAGAAGAAGATTCTAGAAGTTCATATTGACAAAGGTGAGTTCTAGCCACTTCTTAATTCTTTAAAGCTATGGCAAGAGTATTTACATTTTACAGCTAAAAATGATTCTCAATGGGGTGTATGTGTGATCTTATCACCCAGAGATATCTTAGCTACACAGTAAAGAATGTTTTTCCATCCAGACATTTTTGCACATTTGTAGGGAAAACATTAAGAATCTCCTCAGTTAATATAACAGACGTCAGTAAATGATGGGATAGTGGGATAAACTAGTTTTGCCTCATTTTAAATTGTAATGAATTAGTTTTCGCACACAGTAAGTTCCTTAGGAACTGCTAGGTTAAGTGATACTACTTTCAAGGATTGGGAGGAGGGCCTCACTAAAACTAATATTTCCTTGAAAATTCCCCAAATTAATGAAAAGTTTTATTTTTTTAATTGATTTGTAAGAACTTAAAAATACTGCTTTTTAAAATGTTTTTTATAGATTATGTAAATCTATCTGTTGGTTTCTGACTCTTGGGCTTTAGGTTATAACATGTAACTAACTTTGTATTTTTTTTTTAGTTTGCCAATTCCTTAATTTCAGAATTTATAAAAATATTTTTAAATGTATTACAGCAATACACATTTGTTGTAGAAATCAGAAATGTGTATAACTCCAGAGTAAATTAAAATCTCTAATTTTACTATTCTGAAATAATAAATGTGGTAATCTTAAGACTTTGCAACTAGTATTATACTGTATATACTGATTTAGAATTATTAATTATCAAGAGCATCATCTCATTAATGTGTACATCTACATTACCTAAGCCCTGCAATAGTAGTTTCCCCTGTGAATCATGATACTACACTGCCTTGCATTCCCCCCCTTATTTGGCCCACATTTTATAGTTTGGATTTTTTTCCCTCCAGTACTAATCATGACACCCCTGCACCCCCTTACCACCAATACACGTACTTACAGGAAGGCATTAATTTTGCCTTCACCCATGCTCTTTACAGTAATGAAACAGCCAGCAAAACATAGCTGAGTTTGTTACACTGCTGTAACAAGACAGTCACATTACCTCACAATGATTAGAACCAAAGTATGTTTTATCAGTGTGTAATACTGATTATGTGGTTTAAATTTTTATTGGAAAATACTTGTACTTTTGACACTAACCTCATAGGCTGAAGGGAGTGTCACGTATCCTTTTTTAAGGGTGCTAAACTGAATCATTTCTTCAACAAAATGATACGGATGTTTCAGTTATTTAGATTTTAGGTATAGATTTCCTATATGTAAATATTGCTAATACAATAGAAGACAGTTTTGATTTGTGTTTCTGTTGGGGTTAATAGAAATAATTTGATATATGTTCCATGAAATTGAAATAGTTAACATTCATGGTTATAGTGTTTGCCAGTCACTGATTTGTTGCCAGTGTAGACCTTTTTTTTAATCCTCACAACAGCCCTAATGAGGTAGGTCTCTGTGGGACAGTTGATGGTTAAGAAAGTCATGCAACTTGCTTCCCTGGGATAATCCAGCTGGTAGTAAATAGCTCTGAGTCTTGAGGCCTGGGTCCTGATCTTTTGGCTCTCTAGAGTTTGTGTTCTCCACTGTGATAGCTTTCTTCAGTAAGAAATTTGACTGATCAAATGATATGGCAATTCTTAGTCATCTCTATAAACTTCATCGTCCACAGAAACTTGAACGAACTTTCTTTTTATGCGCACACAAACATTCACCTGGGTTTCTTAATAGATTGCGAATTTGACCTTAGTTGGATGTTAAGTAAGAGTATAAAATTAACCTTTTGTTTTTAGGCATGAAAGATGGCCAGAAGATAACATTCCATGGTGAAGGAGACCAAGAACCAGGACTAGAGCCAGGAGATATTATCATTGTTTTAGATCAGAAGGACCATACTGTTTTCACTCGGTAAAACTTTAACCATCTACTCAAACTGACATGTTTCATAGTTGGAATATTTTTTTAAAATTTAAGTGAGCTTTTCATTACTCTTAGAACATATTTCCTAGAAATACCCTGGAAAAATATATTGGGAGAGCAGAGCTCAGGGTAATGTCTTTTCTAAAGGGTGGTTAATCATTAGTGTTTCCATCTTTTAAAAGACGCTAAAAAAAAATCAGATTTTAGCTTTTTGTCTAAATTTATGTAAGTTGTTACCTAATCTGGAATTTGAAGGATATATACTTCAATTAGATGATGATTTATATGAATGTAATAAACAGGCAGATTAGGGGACACCTCCCTAGACAAAATTTTGCCCTGAAGTTTTCACCAGTTTCAATCCTTAGTTCATGATAGGTTGCTTTTAATTGTAAATAAGTAGAACCATCTCTATTAAAAACTAAATTTGGGTCTATTGCTCTGAAATTTATTTATTTATTTATTTTTAAGATTTTATTTTTAGAGAGAAGGGAAGAGAAGGAGATAAACATTAATGTGTGGTTGCCTCTCATGCATCCCCTACTGGAGACCTGGCCTGCAATCCAGGCATGTGCCCTGATTGGGAATTGAACCAGTGACCCTTTGGTTCACAGGCCCACACTCAATCACTGAGCTACACCAGCCAGGGTGCTGTGATATATTTGATAGTGTTTGCAGTGAAGCACAAGAAAACTTGATGGTAAACAGCAAATGGGTTAAATATATACCCATGGCTGACTTTAAAATTCTGGACTGAATTAGGATTCTAATCTTACTAGGAATGACATCTGAAGGAATTCTTCGGTTTTTTTAAGATTTTTATTTATTTATTTTTAGAGAGGGGGGAAGGGAGAGAAACATTGTTCCTTCTTGTATGCACTCCAACCGGGAGCCAACCCACAACCCAGGCATGTGTCCTGATCAGGAATTGAATCAGCAGCCTTGGCTTTGCGGGACAGTGTCCAACTAGCTGAGCCACACAGGGCAGGGCTGAAGGAACTGGTTTTAAATTAATTATAAAAGAACATTCCATGAGTGTCCCGACAATGGAAAACACTGTCAAGCTCAAGATTTTAATGCTATCATTTGAGATATATCCTCAGGTGTTTTCTAGAGGGTATTTTGCCTGATGTTTTTTTAATGTGGATTAGAAAAGGAAGAAAATCTGAGGAGGAGGAAATGGCCTGTTATTGAAGTATAAAAGATTGTGTTTATAATGTGCCAGGCACTGTATTACTTAATTTATGTGCATCAGTAGATTTCATAGGGCCCCATAATCCAGGACCCATCTGAGGTCTGTCCAACTTACACTATAATGTCTTTTTCCTAATATATGTTTGCTTTCTTTTAGCCTCACTCTTGTGAGACTTTTTCCTCCTTTGATTTCTCAGAGAGGAAAAACTTTAACTAGATTTAAAATTAGGTAATAAAACAAGTCAGAGATGGTAATACAGTGTGTGGAACGATTCTGAAGCCTTGTCCAGGAAATGGGGCTGGCAGATTCCATATATTTGCTGTTCCCAGTTCTCAGCTGTTTTTAGAATGGAGAAGAAAGGACATTTTTGTGGAAAATAACCTTGCTGCTTTTAAGATAATTGCCTACTGTGGTACTTAAAATCATTGGTGGTTTGAAAGATCTATGTGCTATATTTTTGTTAATGCAGGCGAGGAGAAGACCTTTTCATGTGTATGGACATACAGCTGGTTGAAGCATTGTGTGGCTTCCAAAAGCCAATAGCTACTCTTGACAACCGAACCATAGTCATCACCTCTCATCCAGGTATGGTAACAGTAGATTAGCTTCTCTTTCTGTTCTGGTAATTTCTTTTCATTCTCCACAGATAGGTAGTATAGACACTAAGGAAACATTTTATTTGCTCAGTTACATATCCTCATGAGCTGAGCTGAAATTGTATGGTCTTGGCTCTTTTTTGGAGGCCCCTAGAAAATCCATAAATGAAAAGTAAAGTATTGGTTTATAATTTACCTCCTGTCAATGAGCTAGGACATTCCTCTGTTCTTTATTTTCCCTATTCATTAAAATGTGGCTGTATTTAAGGAAGAACTTGGCTTCAATGTTTTTAGGTCAGATTGTCAAGCATGGAGATATCAAGTGTGTGCTAAATGAAGGCATGCCCATTTATCGTAGACCGTATGAAAAGGGTCGCCTAATCATCGAATTTAAGGTAAGCCATAATGTATTCTAGGAATATTTAAGTGATTACTTACTAAAATCTGGTAACATTCACATTTTCTCATTGGGAAGAAACTTTAAATTTATCTTCTCCTTTGTCCAGGAAGAAATAACATTGGTCTAATCCTACTACTGTTGTGTTGGTCATTGTTAACAAGTTGGGATTGGGTTTGGTTGGCTTCATCATTTGGCTATTTAAAGATTGGTTAGCAGGGGCACAGTGCGTGGCAGGTAGGTATTTTATTAATGATGGGCTGTAGCTGGGATCTTGTTTTTCTGGGGGTTTTTTTGTTGGTTTGTTTTTTTAAGATTTTGGGGGGTTTTGTTTTTGTTTTTTAGATTTTATTTGTTTATTTTTATACAGAGGAGAAGGGAGGGAGAAAGGGAAACATCGTTCAGTGTGTGATTGCCTCTCATGCACCTGCTACTAGAGACCTGGCCCAGAATCCAGGCATGTGCCCCGACTAGGAATTGAACCATCGACCCTTTGATTCATAGGCCAGTGCTCAGTCCACTGAGCTACACCAGCCAGGGCAAGATTTTGTTTTTATTTTTAGAAAAAGGGGAAGATAGGGAGAGAAACATCAATGTGTGGTTGCTTCTCACACACCCCTTACTGGGGACGTGGCCCACGACCTAGGCATGTGTCCTGACTGAGGATTGGACCAGCATAACCATTTGATTTGCAGACCAGCACTAAGTCCACTTGAGCCATACTGGCCAGAGCTGTAACTGGGATCTTAAAGTTTCAGTGAAAGGACTTGGGATAACTATGTGAATTTTTGGCAAAAATTACAGTGCTTGGTTTATTAGTAGGGTGGTTCATAAAAGGTATTTTAGGAAGGGTTCTTGTATAATATATTTACTGAATAGAACAATGACTATTACAGTACAGTTTTACTAGGATCATTATTTTTTAAAAAGGCCTTGTGCCATATGTCTTACACTGAAACTAGTTCAGAGCACTAGACACTGTGCCTTTTTTAGAACATACGTTCAATATATTTAAAAAAAGGAAGAAAAAAAAAAAGAACATACGTTCTAATCTGAGATTGGCAAAATCACTGAAAAGTTGTATGTTAACGTGTTTTTTCTAGGGGAAATGGGTAGACAGTAATTTAAGGAACTAATGATGAAGTAAATCAAACTGAACTTAAACTAGAAATTTCTTTTTATAGGTAAACTTTCCTGAGAATGGCTTTCTCTCTCCTGATAAACTCTCTTTGCTGGAAAAACTCCTACCTGAAAGGAAGGAAGTAGAAGAGACTGATGAAATGGACCAGGTAGAACTGGTGGACTTTGATCCAAATCAAGAAAGACGGCGCCATTACAATGGAGAAGCATATGAGGATGATGAACATCATCCTAGGGGTGGTGTTCAGTGTCAGACCTCTTAATGTGGCCAGTGAATGATACTCACTGCTGGCATTTTATATACAGTAGTGAATGAGTGAAGGACTGTAATCATAATATGCTCACTACTTGCTATTGTTTTGTTTTAATATTCAACTATAGTAGTGTTTTAAAAGTTAAATGAAGAATAAACTCAAAATATAAAAGCTCTGACTTTGCCCTGTATGTATGATGAGTTAAGTGTGCAAGATAAGTTCAATACCTGTAAAAACTATTTAAGAAAAAATTTCCCCCTAGCAATTTGTTAGGCCATACTTTGTAATTAAGTTCAGCTATGTACATGGAATAGCTTGGACTGAACTGCTAGGTTATATGTATTGACTTTGGTGTATGACCCTTAATTGTTAAGCTCTGAAGTTAAAATTCTGTATTTAACTGGCAGTCAGACAAAAAACTTAATTTATAGAGAAGTGTTAGTTTGTATAGTTGTATTAAGTGGGATTCATTGTAATGCCTCTGCATTTATTGCCTCAACTGTTACTTGAAGGTGGCATGCCATATAATTTAACCTGTGGTATCAGTGATAGAAACGATACCTTTCTGAAGAAGGGGTTTATCATAATAAGCTGCTTCTTGAGGGCTTGCACTTGTAGAATTGCATTCCCTTCTGCAGTGCCATCTTTTTAAAAATATATATATATAACTATATCAGTCCTTGGTTACATTTTTTTCCTTCTCTTTGGACCATAAGCCTTAGAGTAGTGACTTCTGGAGCAGGCTAATTTAGAAGTGGAGTGATGAGACCTGTACATGGAAAAGTAATTTGCATGTATGAGATAGGAAGGTGTTTTTTTGTTTTGTTTTGTTTTGTTTTTAGGTATGTTACAGGCTTACTTTAAACCATTTAACTTATGCTCCAAAGTAACTGTAATTTAATGTTGGTAGTATAGCAAATTATGAATAGCTTCAATTGTGTGTTTAAAAGTCATGTTCACAAGCTTAAGTCTGGATATCAGAATTTAAGCAATTCTTGAAATGTATGAATGTCTCCTTAATACACTGATTACAAAGCATTTCCAGTGTGTCACTACAGGCTTTTTTTTTTCCCCAGAAGAAAGCATTAGCTTTTCACTAATTAAGATAGGTAACTTTTCATTTAATGAGTTAAAATGAGTAATTCCATTACTCATAAAATACCATTAACTGTAGTCAAAATATTTTCAGTTAAATATGTGGAGAGTGAAAAGTATCAGTCATAAGGAAAATGCAAATCAAAACCACAGTGAGCTACTACTTCCCATTAAATCCAAAATCTAATTAAACCGAAAGCAAATGAGAATGAAGAAGTTGGAACCCTCTACATGGCTGGTGGGAATGTAAAATGGTACGTACACCTGCTGTGGGAAAAAATGTTGGGCAGCTCCTCAAAAGCTAGGCATGGAGTTGCCATATGACCCAGCCTGTATACTTAAAATTCAGATAACTTGGTATGCCAGTATTTATTGTAGCGTTGTTCACAGTAGCCAAAGGGAAACCAACTGTGTGTCTAAAAGATGGTAAACAAAACGTGACACATTATACAGGGATTGGCAAAACATAGGTTTACAATTGTGAGTACATGAAACAGTTCTCATATTAATTACTATATCATACAAAAACTATTAAAATAGAATCAGTAAAATAGTTACAGTCTGGAGAGGCAGAAACTTGAGTTTGTGGTCTTTAAAAAAAATGCCTCTTAGAACATTGACAAAGATTATCACAGAAATAACAAGTGCATTTTCTGACCTCAGCATTACTGCTTTCTCTGTGATGCTTACCCCCACCCATTCACACTTTCAGGGAGTGAGACTAGAGGCCAATTATGTCCCACAAGGGTGCTGTGTAACATGGTGGCCAACCTTCTTGTATGTAAAATTAGCATCAGATCTGCATACAGTGCTGGTTTTCAACCTTGGCTGCAAATTGAATTACCTGGGAAGTTTTAAAATCTGGGTGGTTGGGTACAGCTAAGTTTCAGGACTTATCAATGTGAGGATGTGATTGTATTACCCCATCTAGGACAGAAATGCCACATAGAATTAATGTGGAAGTTCAAATAATGGCAGCCCTTGCCCACTGCAAATGAGATACTGAGGCTGAGAACAAGGGGGCATCCCAGCTTAGACATCACAATTTTTCTTTTGAAATAACTGGGAAAATAAAGTATAGGTTCTAAAAGCAAAGGGAAAGGAAATGCTAGTAAGCTACAAATACACTCAAGGGTTTCTGAAATCTTGCACCTTTATCACTTCATAACTTCTTGAGACTGACAGAACAAGTATCAAAACATACAGTCAGCCCTGTGTATCTCAGGTTCTGTAACCACAGATACAACAAATTATGGATTGAAAAATATTCGGGGGAAAACATCCCAGAAAGTTCCAAAAAGCAAAACTTGAATTTGCCAAAAGAATGATATATAGGTATATCCTGCTATAACCTGTATGTAAATGTTATTTTTATCTAAAGATATTGAGCATCTTAGTTTTAGTATTTCCTGGGGGTCTGGGACCCAATCCACTGCAGATACCAAGGGATAGATGTACTTTATATGTGAGGATACTGCCCTCTAGTCTACTGGTTCTCAAAAAATTCATGTGTACTTGCTGAGTGCCACTGCCAGTTTCTGCTTCTGTAGGTCTAGAGTAGGGCCTGAGACTTTGCTTTTTCAGACAAGTTACCAGGTAACAGCCATTGTTAGGGCCCAACTATCTACTTTTAGAAGGGAAAGGCGGGAGAAAGGTAGAGAAACATCATCATGTGAAACACATCAATCAGTTGTCTCTCGCACGCCCCCAACTGGGGACCTGGCCTGCAACCCAGGAATGTGCCCCAACGGCATCAGACTGGCTACCCCTCAGCAGGCTGGCACTAGTTTTGGTCATCTTAAATAAGTTCCTTTAACATTTCATATGACAATGGTTTGGTGGTGATGAACTCCTTTAGGTGCTTTTTGTCTGGGAAGCTCTTTATCTGCCCTTTGATTCTAAATGATAGCTTTGCTGGGTACAGCAGTCTTGGCTATAGATCTCTACTTTTCATGACTTTAAAAATTTCTGCCAATCCCTTCTAGCCTGAAAAGTTGAATGTAAAAATTCAGCTGACAGTCTTATGGGAACTTCCCTGTAGGTAACTGCTTTTCTTCTGCTTTTAAGATTCTCTTTAACCTTTGGCATTTTAATTATGATGTGTCTTGGACTGGGCCTCTTTGCATCCAACATAATTGGGACTGTGCTTTCTGGACTGGCATGTCTATTTCTTTCACCAAATTAGGAAAGTTTTCTTTTTCAAATAGATTTCCAATTTCTCACTCTTCCTTTTCTTCTGGCACCACTATGATGCTAATGTTGGACCTCTTAAAGTTATCCCAGAGGCTGCTTATACTATCTTCATTTTTTTAAAATCTTTTTTCTTGTTTTGATTGTGTGCGTGGTTTTGTTGTTTTTTTGCTTGCTTCCTTATGTTCCAAATTGTAGATTTGGTTCTTGGCTCCATCTTCTTGTTTCCCTGTAAAGTGTACGTTATTTCAACTAGTGTACCCTTCAGTTTTGATTGTATCTTTTTTATGCTGCGGAGGTCCTCACTAAGTTCCTTGAGCATCCTTATAACCAGTGATTTGAACTCTGCATCTGATAGATTGCTTATCTCCATTTAATTTCGCTTTTTCTGGAGTTGTGATCTGTTCTTTCGTTTGGGCCATGTTTGTCTCATTTTGGCAGCCTCCCTGTGTTTGTTTCTATGTATCAGGTAGAGCTGCTTTGACTCCATGTCTTGGCAGTGTGGCCTAATGTAGTAGGTGTCCTGTAGGGTCAAGTGGCACAGCCTCCCCTATCACCTAATCTGGGTATTTGAGGTGTCCCCATCATGTGGTCTGAGTATACCCTCCTCTGGTAGTTGAGCCTCCATTGCTGTTGGAAGATTAATGGGAGGGATTTCCCCGGGCCAGTCAGCTGGAAGGATTGGCTGTGACCACTAAATGTCAACCTCCACCCTCCATGGAGGATCACCTGTGCAGGGGCAGGGTGCTGATGCTCCAACTTGGTCTGTAGCTGTCCACTGGGTGCAGTCCCTGGGATTCCTGGGTGGTGCAGGCCAAAGTCAACCCCCAGTTTTGCCTGGGGCCACCCTGGTAAAGCCAGCTGTGAATCTAGGCTGGCAGCTGCTAGTGCCTGGCCTGGGACTCACTGAGGCTGGCTGTTGCTTTTTTGAGAGGATTTAGGTAGCTGTGAAGCATGAGCCAAGACCAGCCATTCATATGGAAAGGCAGCTTGGGTGGGCTGGTAAGTTGGGTGGGGGTGTCTCTGGAATCTCCAAGGCAGGTCAAACAGTATTAGCCAGGTTGATGGAGTCTGATACGGCACCTGCTTGATGGTTCTGCAGGGGGAGGGTTCAGAAAAGAGACAATGGCCTCTGCTTGCCTTGATGCCAAGACACTTCAGTTTCTCCCTCTATGCCACTGGTGCCACTCTGCCTTTCAAGGTGCCACCTGGGTGCTGAAACTCAGAGGGAGTGAGTCTGATTGGTGAGTCACTGTGTAGGTTCAAGAGGAATTGTTTGGGGATCCCGCAGTTTCTTCCACCAACTCAATCTCTACTGGTTTTTGTAGCCAGAAGTTATGGGGGCATATCTTCCTGGCTCCTGCACTCAGAGCTAGGGTGTTGGTGTGGGGCTGTGACTCCTCACTCCTGAGATATCCCTCCCAAATTTTATCCAACACACATGGATGAGGGACCAGTCCATTCCACATCTGTGCTCCTCCTACCAGTCTGGATGAATGTGGTTTCTTTGATTCTGTAGTAGTCAGATTTTTATTCAGCTCAATTTCTGATGATTCTGAGTTACATATTTTAGTTGTATTTTTGATGTGGTTACATGAAGAGGTGAGCCATGTCTGCCTATGCTGCCATCTTGACCAGCAGTCCCAGGAAAAATTTGAGTTTGGGAAACATGGCTGCGAGAGAGGGATTTCTTAACACCATTAAGAATTTATTCAACCAATATGGAACATTACCATTTGCTAGCCACAGGATCAAGCTGTATTTAAAATTACAATCAAAGGTAAATTATAAGACTGGAAAGGTTTTTAAAAACTCTCCCTGACTTCCAGCGAAGATGGAGGCGTAGGTAGACACCCTGTGCCTCCTCGTACAACCAAAATAAGGACAACAACAATTTAAAAACAAAAACCACCAGCACTGACAGAAAATTGAACTGTATGGAAATCCGACAACCAAGGAGTTAAAGTAGACACATTCATCCAGGCCAGTATGAGGGGCGGAGTTGGGGAGCCTGGACAGAGAGGGCTCGTGGCAGGGTATTTGGCAGACCTGGGCACAAAGCAGCAGCTGGCAGACCTGGCAAGGTGGCGGACCGTAGAGGGGCACAGTGTGTCAGGTCCCACATTCACACGCAGATAAACCAGGTGAAACGGGGGAGCGAGACAGACTGCACAACCCAGGGTCCCAGTGTGAGGAAATAAAGCCTCAAAACACCGATTAAAACCACCTGTGGGGGTTGAGTGCCAGAAGAAACTCCCAGCATCACAGGAGAGTTTATTGGAGAGACCCACAGGGTTCTAGAATGTACACAAACCCACCCACCCAGGAATCAGCACCAGAAGGGCCCAATTTGCTGTGGGAAGCAGGGGAAGTGACTGAAATCTGGCAGAGATCGGAGCAAGCGCCATTTTTCCCTCTTGGACCCCTCCCCACATACAGCATCACTACTCAGCAAGTGACTTGCCCTGCCCTGGTGAACCCTCACTACCTAACGGATGCATCAAGAAAAAAAAATGGCCCAAATGAAAGAACAGATCAAGGCTCCAGAAAAACAACTAAGTGACAAAGAGGTAGCCAATCTATCAGATGCACAGTTCAAAGCACTGGTGGTCAGGATGCTCACAGAATTGGTTGAATTTGGTCACAAATTAGATGAAAAAAAGACTACACTGAGTAAAATAAAGGAAAATGTACAGGGAACCAGCAGTGACGGGAAGGAAACGGGGGCTCAAATCAATGGAGTGGACCAGAAGGAAGAAAGAAACATGCAATCAGAAAAGAATGAAGAAACAAGAATTCAAAAAAATGAGGAGAGGTTTAGGAACCTCCAGTACATCTTTAAACGTCGCAACATCCAAATTATAGGGGTACCAGAAGGGGAAGAAGAGCAACAAGTGGAAAACTTATTTGAACAAATAATAAAGGAGAACTTCCCCAATCTGGCAAAGGAAATAGACTACCAGGAAGTCCAGGTTGGACCCAAGGAGGAACACACCAAGGCACATCATAATTGCATTACCCAAGATTAAAGATAAGGAGAGAATCTTAAAAGCAGCAAGACAAAATTAGTGTTACCTACAAAGGAGTGCCCAAAAGACTGTCAGCTGATTTCTCAAGAGACCTTACAGGCAAGAAGGGGCTGGAAAGTATTCCAAGTCATGAAAGGCAAGGACCTACATCCAAGATTGCTTTATCCAGCAAAGCTGTCATTTAGAATGGAAGGGCAGATAAAGTGCTTCCCAGATAAGGTCAAATTAAAGGAGTTCATCATCACCAAGCCCTTATTATATGAAATGTTAAAGGGACTTATCTAAGAAAAAGAAGATAAAAAACATGTACAGTAAAATGACAGCAAACTCACAATAATTAACAACCACACCTAAAACAAAAGCAAACTAGGCAAACAAGTAGAACAGGAACAGAATCACAGAAATGGAGATCACATGGAGGGTTAGCAACAGGGGAGTGGGAGGAGGAGAGAGGGGGAAAAGGTACAGAGAATAAGTAGCATAAATGGTAGGTAGAAAATAGACAGGGGGAGGGCAAGAATAGTGTGGGAAATGTAGAAGCTAAAGAACTTATGACACATGGACATGAGCTAAACGGGGGAATGTGGGTGGGAGAGGGTGTGCAGGGTGGAGGGGAATGATGGGGGGGAATGGGACAACTGTAATAGCATAATCAATAAAATGTATTTAAAAAAATATCCCCAAATCTAATGAAATGGGAGCTTGATATTTCATAGGATATAGGCATAATGGTTAAGTTTTACCCATTTTTATCACTTTCTTCAATAAAGTCTATGGGAAAATTAAAAAAAAAAAAAACAACTCTCCTCACTAATTTGTACCTAAAATTACAGGGGGGCATAAACGAACTGCACGAACTAATAATGTCTCACTTTCTGGAAATGATACCTAGCACAACACAGATGCTCCATCTTGCAACACATTTGGTTGAAACAAAAGAGACACCCACATGCCAAATATTTTCAAGGGTTTGTTGGCTTTTAATTTTCTTTAGCTAACTGGTAATGACACACATGGCAAAAAAGACTCTTCTAAATCTCGGGGTCCTTCCTTCTTCAGAACAATAGCACATTTGTAATGCCGAACCCTCCTTCAATGAAGAGGTGCCAAAACTAAATTCTTATAATGGATACTGCAACTAGTTCCACCGGTAAGGTTGAGATGCTATTCCCTGGATTTGGCCAGAACATGGGAGAAGGCACAGCTAATAAAAATAAGTGGAAGGGTTAGGGCAGTGACGAGAGACCCTATGCAACATCAAACCTTTTCACGTACAATCTCCTCTTCTACCCAGGAGCTGACTCCCTGCTGTATTTAAGATTCACGCATAATAATGTCCATGTCCCACCCACCTCACTAGATTCTAAGTAAGTATGTTAACTAGATGAGCATTTATTTACATTTAAAAACAAAGCCCCCAGAAAGTTGTAAAGTTTATTACAATCTAAAAAAAAAAGATGGAACAGCTATTGAATATGGAATAGTTCCTTATTTACAAGTTTACTGCAAGGAGGCACATTTTAATCAGCATTTCAATAATCAAAGAATTACTTTTTTTCTAGAAATAGCAGTTATTCCGCTTTCCAGGTAAAAGATTATTGAAAACATTAAGTGACTACCTCAATCAGAAACAAACGAATACCTTAAAAATATATTAAAAAGGATAACTGCTACTTAAACATGAATTTTCACAAAATTATTCTTGTGCCTAATTCAATTTACTCAGAAAAGCCCCCCAAAAGCAACACATGAATATGTCTTCATTTAAGTACATGCTCTCAAGCTAACTTAAAGAAAAAAGTCAAATTAGGGTTTCCAGAGTTTGAGGAGTCCGTCTTCGCTGTAGGTCGCAATCAGGTTCTGATGAGGATGATGTGCAATACCAATCACATCCTTCTCGTGAACCTGGGAAAAGTAAAGCACAGGGTTAGGGTATACAGGTCTATAAAAAAAAAATCACTGAAGAGGCTTCCAGAGTTGAGTTGGAGAGAATAAGAGTGAACCTTCCACTTTTCAGCAAAGGAATCAAGCCTAAGCCAGCCTCAGATAGGGCTACATACACACACAAATCCAAAACTCAGTGTTTTTCATAATGTGTGAATAACACTTTGCCGCAAGACAGTGGCTGAGACCAAATGATTCCTTCTATTCAGTGAACTTGGACTGTCCAGAGCCCTCAGCTACAGGACACTCTCCACCTCACCTTGCTTTACTCGCGTCTTAAATCAGTACTGGAGAATTCCCAGGGCAGATGCAGCAAAAGTTCACTCAAGAATGATAACGAGACAAGAGGTTACTCTCTAACTTGGGTATGTACATAATTTTCTATATGTTCACCATAGCATTTCTTCCTGGACCACAGAGTTTACATTTTCCCTGTCCCCTTGCATCTGGGTGTGGCCATGTGACTGAACTTTAACCAAAAACAAATGAGGAACAAAGTAATAGAGGCCACTCCCACATGCGGGTCTTAAAAACATCCAATATAGCCCTCCAGTTATCTTTCTTTCTTTCTGAGATCTTAAAGGACACATATTTCAAATGGCACAGCTAAAAAGATGGAGAGGGCCTGGCTGGTGTAGCTCAGTAAATTGAGCGCTGGCTGCAAACCAAAGGGCCACCGGTTCGATTCCCAGTCAGGGCACATGCCTGGGTTGCGGGCCAGGTCCCCATTGGGGGCGAGTGAGAGGCAACGGCACACTGATGTTTCTCTCCCTCTCTTTCTCCCTCCCTACCCCTCTCTCTAAAAATAAAAAAATAAAATCTTAAAAAAAAAAAAAAGATGGAGAAGGGCTATTCAACTCATTCAGTTAAGCCACTGAAATTAGGGGACTGGTTATTACAACAGCTGGCATTAATTACTCCATGTACTGACTCTTACAAAATCAAGCTGCTTGAAAGCATCATAATCAAATCATTTGATAGGATAATGTAAAAGTAATGTGCTTCTGAAAGGGCATGCACAGAATTAGTTCTGTCACTCTCCAACCCCCTGAGGAAGATACAGATAATCTAGCTGGCTAGACAGGCATATTCCCTTTCTTCTTCTCTGCTTTATGTACACCCACCCTATCCATTTGAAGCTGAGGGCTCAATGAAGGGTGACTTTTCTTAACAGAGGAGGTAATTACATACAATTACTTATGGGTCCTTAATTTTATTCAGTGATAAAATTTTTTGTATTTTTTATACCAAGGTTCACACTGGTAGTAGTCAGGAAAAGGTTTATTTCAGAGTTCAGAAAAACACAAGCATTAATTTCTTTAAATGGCCTGAAGTCAGTAATACTCACCGTCAAAGTTCTCTCCAGTTTGCCAGTGACTGTGCTAAAACAGTAGAGCACGAAGTCCTCCCCCACACAGTAGATCCATTCACCACGGGGAGAGAGGGCGCAGCAAACAAAGTCACCACCTTCTCTCTTACCGGAGCTGAAGCTTCTGACAATCTACATCATATTGCAGACCAAAACAAAAAAACATCTGGATTAGCAGTTCTAATGCAGCAGTTTAAATGGCTATCTTTACATTGTTACTTTGTACTTTTGCTTACTGACATTTTTAATTAGATCGTCGATTCCATTCATCATATGCTAAATCCTGAGAAATATTCAATAGCCAGTGGCAGTAGTCAGTAGCTAAAGTCAGTGGCAGACAAAAACTTAAACTTCCTATGTCCCACATCACCAATCTCGCTCGTTAGTCCAACAAGTCCTTTTACCCGAAGGCAAATTCGTTACCACACATACAACAACTTCTAAGTCAGTATACCACTAGTTCTCAATGTTGCATGGACCATGCCCCCCAGTTCCCACTTTCCAACAGAACGAGATGCTCTCCCATGTAGGCTGGCACTGTCTCCAGGACCTTGCTTGCTCTATTTTACATACCATTTAAAATCATCACAAATCAAGGTGAGAGAAAACAAAGTGCAAAGGTTAGAAAAGGTTGCATACCACAGGATTCCATATAGTCTCAAAGTGACAAAATTATAATAATGGAAAACAGACCAGAGGTTAGGCTTGATAGGGAGGGCTTAAATATAAATACGTATTATGAGGGAGATTCTTTTGAGGATTAAACAGTTCTGTATCCTAATTATGGTGATATTTACATAAATCTACATGTGATAAAATTTCATAGAATTATTAACTTCCTGCCTCAAACTGAATGTAAAAACTGGTGAAATCCAAATAACACTGCATCTGAGTTAACAGAATTGTACTAATATGAACTTCCAGGTTTTGATCATTGTACTATGGTTATGTAAGATGTTATCATTGGGGAAAGGGTACACGAGAACACTCTACTGTTTTCTACATCTTTATGAATCTAAACACAATTTTTAAATAAAAATATCTTTAAAAAGTCAAACAGAAAGCTACGAAGTGGGCAGCTATGGCCATTGTGCAGGGGCCCAGCAGACGCTGCAGACCAGCCACGGGGGTTCTAAACTACTAATCTGTATCAGTTACAGGGACTAAAGGAATACACAGCTCCATACACCATCCCCAGGGGCTTCTCCATGCTCAGCAGAATCCCCACATGCCCAGGCCAACATTTCAATATCACACAACATATTCTCAGGGCTTGAGACCTCAACCTTGAAGTTTCTAATGTCCCTGATGCTACAGAAGTGAAGTTCCTTAGGAACCATACCAATGCGCTGACCACAAATACCCATCACGAAGACACTGCTGCCCTTCTCCTTTAAGAGTTCCTTAGGTCACGTCATAGCTATATGTCCCAAGTTGATGACTGACACTATCTCCCTCACTCAGATAGGAATTGTTATCTTCAAATTTTCCATGAAACTCAGCAAAGGCTTAAAGACAGATAAGAGCCTCATGTATCCAAAGGATACAAAAGAAAGAGCAAAATACACAAAAACCCTGGGGAAAAGAGATAACTTTTGAGAAGCCAAAGAGTATAGTTTAAATAAGCACTTGAATAACAAATACAGTGTACATGGTTTGGGGGTGGTGGCCGGGAGGGCCAGGACCACAGGCTCTAGGCGAAGGCGCTCCCCTGGGGCTCTCACCTGCCCCTGCATGTTCATGATGACCACCGTGTTTGACCTGTTGCACACCACGAAGTGCTCCGGGTTTTTGGGGAGCAGGATCACGCTGTTGACAGTGATGTCTGTCCCCGCAGTGCTGCCCAGAGATTTGAAGGTATTTGAACATTCTGTGGTCTTCATATTCCAGATCTGTGACACAAAAATTTAAAGCATAAACAAATTCAAAGCATAAGAATCTCTATAGTTTTGGGATTTAAAACAGTGAAAATTAGATTACTAAAAAAGAATAAAATTAACTCAGAAAAAAAGAACTTCTTGATTTTTCAGTCTAATCAAATACCTACACTGCCATATTTCTAGTAAGCACTCATCTATTTGCTAATTAGTATAAATAAAAGTCACAAAGCTAAGTAATAAAAACCTTTAAAAATCTATGATCTTTTCTCATAAAATTTTTCTAATGAGTTCCCCAGCTTTACAATTAGTGTGTCGATCCTCCCCCTCCCAGGAACACACCACGCCTTCTTTCCTCTTAGGTGTGCATGCAGCTCCTACACTCTAAGGGTCTCCTCCCCACAAGACTTGCAAACGGGAGAGATGGGCAGCAGCAGCTTGTCCCAGGCTAAGCCCCTGAACCTGTCTCCAAGGCCCCCTTTTTTCTGACTTTTCAGTAAGCCAGTAACAGCAGCCCTGCCTTGGCTCACTTCTGTCACTGTGACCCACTTCTCAGTGAGCCAAAGCAGCCCTGCCATGGCTCACTTCTTTCCTATAACACTTCCAGAGAGCCACAGCAGCTCCACCTAGGTGCTCTCCGGCTCCTTCTGTCCATTCTAAGCCCTTCCTTGTTTCACTGTTCCCAGCTTTAATAAATGTACTCTCAAAATAAATAAAATTAGCTGTAGATCAATACTGCCACTGTCATCAAAAACCACAAAACTACCCTCATCTGGACAACAAAATCAAATGGCAGCTTTTAGAACTGCATGCTTAGGACCCTATCCTGAGATTCTGATTTGATGGAGCACAGGCACGTGCTTTTTAAAAGCTCCACAAATGAGCCCTGGCTGGTGTAGCTCAGTGGATTGAGTGCGGGCCTGCGAACCAAATGATCCAGGTTCGATTCCCAGCCAGGGCACATGCCTGGGTTGCAGGCCAGTTCCCAGCAGGGGACACATGAGAGGCAACCATACATTGATATTTCTCTCCCTCTCTCTCTTTCCTACCCTTCTCCTCTAAAAATAAATAAATAAATAAAATATTTAAAAAAATAAAATAAAAAAATAAAAGCTCCACAAATGATTTAATGTTCAGCTTGAACCCCTGAGCAGAAGTCAAAATGCTGACACACACACGAGGATCCATGAAGTAGAAGCCACTCTTGGCCACCTGTATTACCTCTCCCTGTCCAACATCTCTTCTGGTAATAGCTCTCCACCCTAATGCTTTTCACCGTGTCCCCTGGACTGCTAGGAACTGAAGGGTTACATCGGACATCATAGTTATTAACATCTGAGATGTGCTAAGACGAGGGATGGACCAAATATTAACTGCATAGCCTTGTCTGAACACCACTCAATAAGGTGTAAATGCCTCAAAAGTATAGAATTTTTTGTGCCTTCAACAGAGTTTAGCACAAAACAGATATTGAATACCCATAAACAGGAGAAAAGTTGCCCACTAGTTGCCCCAGTGTTTATTTTCCTAATGAACACCATCATCATCTGTCCCAGTCTCCTCTCTAAAACCCCAGTTGCACCCTGGCTGGTATGGCTCAGTGGATTGAGCACCAGCCTATGAACCAAAAGGTCATTGGTTCGATTCCTGGACTGGACACATGCCTGGGTTGCAGGCCAGGTCCCCAGCAAGGGGTGCGCAAGAGGCAACCAGACATTGATGTTTCGCTCCCTCTCTCCCCTTCCTTCTCTCTAAAAATAGATAAAAACCACCTCTCAATGGCATTTTACTGGTGGTGGTACCCTACACATAGCACAAAGAGGGCAATCCCATGACTCGAGTACCAAGAGCTCTGTGTATTTCCCCATTCATCCCGAGGAAGTGTCTACCTTGTACCCTCAGGTTTCTGATTCAGTTCCCAAGCCGGAACAAACCTCAGGTCATGGTCTGACTTTCAGGTGTTTGTATTAAAATGTTGAGGTCTTTTGCTAGAAAGCACTCAATTAAGGCAATTTAATAGCAAGTCCAGAATGTATATGGAATGTCTCAAAGGTCTTCAGCAATTTACTATTTGGATTCCTCATCTTTTCAAGAAAATGAGGCCCTCTCTTAAAATAAATCTCTTAAGGTACTATAAAGATCCATTACTTTCAGTGGACAGCTGAGGGTGGTATCTGAGAAAGGGCCTGGCTCTATTCTGTGCATCATCTGTTTCTCTATAAATGCTATTAGGAAGGCCATAAACATGGGGGCCGGGGTGGAATGAGGCTATGAAAGAAAAAAAGATACATTTATTTGGTCACTGAGTCCTTTGTGAATTGGTTGCAAGTGGACCATACCTATGGCAAGATCAAATTTAACCCTGTAAGAGGGGTATGACTTAAATTTAGGACCCCACACCTTTCCCCTTTCCCTATACAGGCTAAAGTCTGTTTTGATTTTGTAGGTCTGAGATTTGAGGTTCCTAGGCCAATAGGAATTACCAATAGAATATTACTATTGTCTCAGACTTACCTCAATTATAGATAAAATAGACAGTAAAGAGCTTTGCTTCACTACAATTATCAGCATTACCACCACTGAAACCTCTTCAGAGACCAAAAATGTAATAGAAACCCCCAAATACTTAACCTTTACAGTGCCATCAGAGGATGCACTGATAATATAATGTCCATCCTGTGTAAATGTTGCTTCGTTAACAAAGGAAGAATGGCCACGAAACTCCTTCAGGGTTTTCCCAGATTTTAAACCATGAATTCTATCACACATAAAAGGAAATGAAAAGAACTGTTAATATTCGGTATGTTATGTTTGAGACCAAGTATTGAATGCATCTTAGACGAATTATAGAAGCTCTTGTTATAATAGGTCTATGTATTTATGTATGCAGTATAATTTTCATTGTGTCAAAAAATCAAACAAAACTAAGATAAAGGTTGGCACAGAGACTGGAAGAAAATATGCCAATAATAACACAGGCTTCTGTTCATGGACAGACTTCTAGGGCTTGGCTGGGTCCCAGGAATCTCTATTTGTCATATGTCCTCTACCATGATGCAGATGCAGGTGGGTAAAGACTCTAATGGACAAAATGACAGCACTGTGTCAGCTGTACCCTGACTGGGGAAATGAGATCTCACATACTCTCACTCTCCATGTAATACCATCCCAGTAAAAGCATAAGGAATCACAAGTACCTCTGAAGGGAGGTACTACATCATATCAAACCCAAGTGAGGGCCATTTAGGGATTCTTACTTACCTAATTGTCTGGTCAAAAGAGGCACTAAGGATCTGACTGCTATCCTTAGAAAAGCTCAGACAGGTGACACCTTTACTGTGTGCCCTTTCAAATCTCCTCAAACACTGTCCACTTTGAATTTTCCATACCTTTATTAAAAAAACATAGTAAAAACTTGTCAATAGTGTCCCACTCTAGCCCACAAAGCCAAGCCACATGCAGTACTCGCTACTGTATGAAAACAGCATTAAAAATGCATGCTAATAGCTGAATATGATGTGTCTGGTTCACATAGTACAATGATAACTGAATCCTTAAAAGCTAAACCCCTTTCCTTGTAAATTATTAAAACAAAAATTTAGACTTTAAGTTCACTTTGCAGAGACCATTTCTGTATTATATCTAGCTCAGGGCATTTTACCAGCAATTAAGCACAAGCCACAGCTAATGAGCTGCAGTCCATCTCACTCGCTACAAGATAAAGTGAAGTACAACATATATAAAGTGAGGCACAGTGGGGGCATCCAGCATAAGGGGCAACAGCAGATCTGGACTGAAGTCCCAGATCTATCACTTACTAACTGTGTGACCTTAAAGAAATTATTGGACCTCCCTCAGCAGAGTTATTATTTGGATTAAACAAAAAACAATAAAGCAATTAGCACAAAGCTGATGCTCAATAAACAGGAGCTGTTACTGAGCTGCATACCATACGTAGGACCCTAACTACCTCATTACAGAACTCTCAAAATGTCCACATACAAGAGTCCGTGCCATAATCCGTACCTTGATTTTTCCATCTTGGGCCCCAGTTGCTAACATTTCTGTATCTCTGCTGAAGCACATGCAGAGGACGGCATCATCCATCATCATAAAGTTATCCTGGGCCTGGTACTTAAGATCCTAAATGAAACAATGATAAGCAGTTATCAAAATAACACAAAACCCAGTTACCCCAGATCTCTACAAACTCACTGAAAGCAGGATAATGGCTTATACCTACGCTAAATCTCTGAAGCAAATAGTAGTGGCATGCACACATATTCCTAATAACAACTGACTGCTGGGAATAAATACTTTTACACAATTCAAACTAACACTGTGAAACATGCCAACATAAAAGCCTGTATCTTTTGCTGACTAATCTTTTCTAAGCAAAAATTCCATCAAGTTTCATATTGCACATCTTTAATAAATCTGAACTCATTTACCTTAGGGGTATGATGTGAGAACCTAATGTTTTCTTCCCCCAATTCTCAGGTACTTTTCCTTAAACCATGTTACTGACTAATCTGTTTATTTGTGACTCCTATTTTATCAACCAGTATTGTTCAAATAAAGTATCCCTATATTTTTCTAATTATAAACTGAGACTGCTTCATGGTTTTAAAAAAGACGAACTATATATATATATATATATATATATATATATATATATATATATATATAAAGAAGAAAGTAGAAATTACTCATAAATTCACTACTCAAGTACAATTTGGTACTCTGTGATGAAGATTACAATTTAAATTAGTGGATAGTCAATAAATAGCTACTTGGGAAAAAAGATTAAATTCAATCTACACTAACTTTATCTCCCTAAACAAATTCCAGATGGATCAAAATTTGAACATAGAATGAAACATAAAAAGACGAGAAGAAACTGTGGAAGAAAAGATGGATAAATATGATACAAAAAAAATTTAGGTATGTAAAGAAAAACCATAAGCAAAATCAAAAGACAAAAGTCAAAACTGAAAAGTATGACAAAGGTTGATTTCCTCAAACTTTAAAGAGCTCCAACAAATCAGTAAGACACAATCCAAAAGCAAAACGGGCAAATGATATGAACAGACTTCACAGAATAGGAAATATTGGTGGCTTATCACATATAAAAAGATATTCTCTCATTCGTAATAACAGAAACACAAATAGTACTACAATTAAGTTAGATTGGGAATAAAAATTGCTTAAATATACCTAGAAAATTCCAGAAAGGTTACACAAAAAAAACAGTAATTCTGGCTGGACCAAGGAAAGGAAATTACCAGCTGAGGGACAAGAGTGGGAGCAAGACCCTTTAGTGAACAATTTTTCTATTTTATAAAACATTGTATCAGATGTATGTTTCACCCATTCAAAAAAATTAATTTAAATTGTAAAAATAACAGATAATTTGCCCTGGCTGGTGTAGCTCAGTGGATTGAGAACCAAAGGATCACTAGTTTGACTCCCAGTCAGGGCACATGCCTGGGTTGCAGGCCAGGTCCCCAGTAGGGGGCGTGTGAGAGGCAACCACACACTGATGTTTCTCTCCCTCTCTTTCTCCCTCCCTTCCCTTCTCTCTGAAAATAAATAATTAAAAGATAAAAAATAAATAAAAAATAATAGATAATTTCAAAAGCATAGGTCATTGTTTCACTAGAAAAATTAATACATTTTAAATACTTTACCTTCCTGATTTTTCCAGTTGTAAAGTTCCATACTTCAATGAATCCATCAACAGAGCCAGTGACCAGATACTGACCATCTGGAGAAAATCGAGCACACTCCACATGTGATTTCTGACCAAACTGTTTCAAACGGAACAATGAAACAGACACATCTTTATCTAATGGCCTTATAACAGTTCTCGTTTTAACCTTTTGAGAAACCTTGCCCGAGCATAAAGTCATAGCTAGCTTATTATGAAAGTATTGGACATTTCTGTACCTAGACACAGAAAGATTGTGGATATATGTTCTCTGACCAGTATGATGTCTAGGCTCTTGGCTGAAACTATTTTTTTTAAATGTAAAGTTGACATTTCCAAAGAAAAGTGCCCCCCCAAAAAACTATTTTAGCATGGGACTTAGAAGAAACAATCCTATTAACCCAAACAAGAAACTTTTATCAGGATCAGCTACTAACATGATTTTCACATTCAATTTACTATGGCATTATATGTTCCTATGTTGCTTTAAGGGGAAAAGTCATTTTTCCAAAACAGACACCTGTTTTCACACACTATTTTGTAAACAAATGTTCTACCACTGTTTCTTTTCATGACCTTCTCTTAATTAAGTGATAATGTGTAGGTGACTAATTCCAGGGAAACTCATGAAAGTTGATGTGGACTCTTTACCTGGGAAATGCATCCTGGTCATTTACCAGCAATCATGCTCCCAGTAACGTGAAAACTACAGAACATCAGACAGATGAGTATACAGAAATGCTCCATTATGAGTTCCAATTTAGATGCCCAAAAAGCAAAGTGTAATAAAAATCTTAGCCCAGGGGAGGGCTGAGGGGGTGGGCTGGGATGGGGGCAAAAGGCAGAAAACTGTACTTGAACAACAATTACAAAAAATAAATCGCAGCCCAGCAGCCTAACTGCAGTGGACCTCTATCTGTCTCAAGGCTGCAGCCAGGGCAAAAGTACTGCTCAAAAATACCTTTGAATGCAAGTCAAAGCATACAACCCAGAAGAGACAAATTCAATGTGCTAAGCCAAAGTCAAATTTTAAGAATATGAATTATGTTAAAATCCATAAATTCAGTGAGAGCAGAAACCCAGAGAGAAACTATAATATAAACACATGCTGCCCCAACTGGTGTGGCTCAGTGGGTCGGGCGTCAACCTGCAAACCAAAAGGCCACAGGGCACATGCTTGGATTGCGGGCCAGGTCCCCAATTGGGGGCATGTGAGAGACAACTGATCAATGTTTCTCTCACATAATGATGTTTCTCTCCCTCTCTTTCTCCTTCCCTTCCCTCCTGCCTAAAAATAAATAAATAAAATCTTTAAAAAAAAAATGCTGAGCTAGCAAATATATTTTAATTCTGGAAACTGCAGCAATTACTTGATTGTGCTTTTTCCTAGAAAAGTCTCAGATTAAAAAAAAATATTAACAAAGAAAAAAACAAAAAACCAACACTGCCCTCCTGCCCCGCCAAAAAAAAACCCCAAGACCCAACCATAGGATGATAAATTATTTTCCTCAAATGAATGCAAGCCCACTTTATAGTCCCTTCCTGATAATTTGCCTGACATGCAGCAGGCAAAAACACAAATGCTGTATAAGACAAATATATTAACAGTTCACAGTCAGTCCCAGGCTTAACCAAACAGCTAACCATTCTTCCAAACGCAGGCTTCCTGGGAGGAAGTGCAGGGCAGATGATGGGCCCGATGTCAAATGTATGTCCACTAGGTTACACGGCTGAGGGGTGCTGCTGCCTGGCCACAGGACCCCAGTAGTGACCAACGGCAACACAATGTGGTCAGAGCTGAAGAATGAGTTCTGCTTCTTAACCCAAGCTCCTAGCACAGGGGCCTGACTGAGCAAGAACATGTTGAGTCCTCAACAAATGATTACCAGCTGGCTGAGCATCTAAGGATCCTACCTTAATATGCCTGCTCAGCTGTGTAGGAAACTTTTCTTCTTCCACATCTTTGACAGCTGCTTTGCCTCGGAACAAATCTATGGTCATGCCAGGAGGAAGCAAGCCCTGGTGCTGCTGCCACTTCAGTGCCTATGAGTAAACAAATGTACAATAATCCCTGTGGGTGCTTTTAAGATCTGATCTTGATTGCTCAAAACCAAGCCCAAAAGGATGAAGTTCAGAGGACAATGTGAGCTACTTAGACCCCACCATCTTTGGCTATCTACACACAATTTTTTTTTTTCAATTTATTGAGGTGACACTGGTTAACAAAATTATACAGGTTTCAGGTACACAATTCTACGATACATCATCTGTGCACTCTATTGTGTGTTCACCACCCCACTTCAAGTCTGTTCAACACCACTTATACCCCCATACCCTCCTCCATTTCCCCAAATCCTTCTCCCTCCAGTAATCACCACACTTGTCCATGTCCATGAGTTCTTTCTCTCTCTCTTTTTTTTTTGTTCAATCCCTCCACTGCCCCCTCAGCCCCACCCCGACAGCTGTCAGCCTGCTCTCTCTGAGCCTGTCTCTATTTTGTTTGTTAGTTCATTAGGTTCCACACAACACAATCTATGTTACTCTATGTGGAATCATTAGATTCCAAACAGATTTCGCACAACACAATTTATGCTCCTAGGAACATGGGCTAATCTCAGGGTGGGCTAAGGATTCTGAAAGCCATCAAGTCCATCTTTCCACACCTATTTTGTTTTATTATGAATAACATTTGGAAAACAAAAATCTCCCATAGTTCCAACATCAAAACACAGCCACTCTTAGCATTTTATGTATTACCTTCTAGTATTCTCCCCTTACACATGTGTTCAATTAATGTAGCTGTAATTATATGTGTGTAAACTTTTAAGTTTTTAAAAAAAATTTTTAATTGATTTTAGAAAGGGAGGGGGCAAGGGAGATAGAGAGAGATAGGGGAGAGATGGGGAGAGAGAGACAGACAGACATCAATTTGTTGTTCTACTTATTTATTCATTGGTTGATTCTTGTATGTGCCCTGATCAGGGATCAAACCTTCAACCTTGATGCATCTGGACAATGCTCTATCCAACTCAGCTACTGGGTCAGGGCTATATATAAAGTTATACATTCCCCTGTTTTCATCTCATATCAAATCATGCTGTGTTATAATTAACATTTCAATGGGTATAAAACATATTCTATCTAGTGGATATTTAACAATTTAATTAATACATTAATAGACATTTACACACTTCCAGTATTTTACACATCTAAATAATGCTGCAACGAACATCTTTGGACATAAGGCTTTTTCTATTTTGGGAAATATTCCCATCTTAGAATACATACCTAGAATAGGAATTACTAAATCCAAAAAAGAACAGGAATGGTTACAGCTCTTGATATATACTGACAAATTATTCTTCCCAAAAGTTGCCAACTTCAACAGTGCCCACAACTATACTATGAAGAGTTGAAAGAATCATGGACATTGGAGACAGATGGCCCTAGGCTACATCATTTGCCAAATGTTATTTTGACTCCCCATTTTATGAACTAAAAAAAAGCAAAAGCCTGATTCCTAGAGGTCCTGAAAGAATATAACGAAATAATATATGTCAAGTCTATATAACCAGTACATGGGTCAATGTTTATTCCTTCTTCCTTTTGTTATATCAAGAAAACTCAACAGTTTTGGATATCATTTTAAAATTCTAATTTACTCTGGCTGGTGTAGTTCAGTGGATTGAGCGCAGGCCTATGAACCAAAGGGTTGCCTGTTCGATTCCCAATCGGAGCACATGCCTGGGTTGCAGGCCAGGTCCCCAGTAGGGGGTGAGTAAAAGACAACCAACCCATGTATCTCTCGAACACTGATGTTTCTCTCCCCCGCTTTTCCCTCTCTCTAAAAGTAAATAAATAAAATCTTTTAAAAAATGATGTTAAAAAAACACAAGAGCTATTTTTTCACTGCATTATTTAACTGACTACTGGTGATACATAGGAATGCAATCAGCTTATATCTGGCAACATCACCAAACATTTAAATTCTATGATTATTATAGTTGAAATATGTAATGTTACTAAATATTATTAATTTTTTCTTTCCAAAATTCATGTTACTTATTTTTCACATTTTACTGCAATTATAAAAAAAACTTGTATCTCTTGCACAACCAAGATTACTTTACCAAGCAAAGCTATCATTTAGATTCAAAGGACTGATAAAGAGCTCCACAGACAAGAAAAAGCTAAACGGAGTTCATCACCACCAAGCCAGGACTATATGAAATGCTAAAGGGTCTTCTTTAAGAAGAAAAAAAGATAAAAAATATGAACAAAATGGCAATAAATACATACCTATCTATAACTGGATCAAAAAACAAAATGAAAAGCAGCAAAGAAGCAGACTTGCAGATATAAAGAACATTTTGACTATTGCCAGATGTGAGGGGGGTTAGGAGAATGGGTGAAAAAGGTGAAGGGATTAAGAAGTACAAATGGGTAGTTACAGAATAGACATGGGGATGTAAAGTACAGCACAGAGAATATAGCCAATGATACTCTAATAACTATGTATGGTGTCGGATGCAAAATTTATCAGGGTGATTACTTAGTAAGTTATGTAATGTCTAGTCACTGGGGTGTACACCTGAAACTAACAAAATAATGTATGTCAACTGAAATTGAAAAAGAAGATAAAAATAAACAAACATATCTCCTCAGGGCCTCTCTCCAACTGATGTGTATTCTATGATGGCTTTTACCATTAGTTTATAATAGTTTCAAATCACTCCCATCTTTAAACGAAAAAAGTCCCTCTTGCCCTGTGTTCTTTAGCCATTGCCCTCTCCACTCCTCCTCACCGTCACTGTCTCCCTGTAACAGCCAGGCTTCATGGGCCATCTACACTCATTATCTTCACTGTTCAGTTAATTCAATCCCAACTCACAGCAACATACCGTCTGTCTCCTTTTTCATTGGAAATGCATCTCAAATATCCTAACAGGAGAAACCAGACTCCTTTCTGACATTAAACTTCCTCATGCTCTCTGTTGCTGTCAACTTTGATGACCACTCATCTTGCAGAAACTCCTCTCTTGGCTTTTCTAACTCTATTCTCTCAGCTTCCCTTTTATCTCTCTGGCTGTTCTTTTCTATGCTCACTCCGTTGACTGTAAGTGTTCCCTACAGCTTTCTTCTCAAATTTTTACTTTTCTTATTTCTACATGCTTTCTGAGAGTAATCATATTTACATGTATGGCTTCAACCACTATTGCAACTTACAAATCTATAGATCTCACCAAAACCTCAAGGCTGAGGTCTAGATTCACAGTGGTCTATTTTCCAAGACCCTCATTGAATGCTTGAAACAAGACAGTACTGAATCCTACATATACTATTTCTTCCTGATACATATTTATGATAAAGTTTAACTTACAAATTAGGCACAGTAAGAGGTTAACAATAATAACTAATGATAACAGAATAACTATGACAATACTATAAAAAAGTTATGTGAATGTGGTCTTTCTTCAAATATCTTGTGCTGTACTCACTCTTCTTCTTGTGATGATGTGAGCTGATATAATTCCTATGTGATGAAATGAAGTGAGGTGAACGACAAAGGCATTAAGCTACTACAATGGTTACTTGAACATAAGCCCCCAGATACCTTAACAGTCAATGTGATAATCAAGCCATCAAGATGGCTACTTAGTGACTAGAGGGCAGATGGTGTCTACAGCATAGATATTCTGGACAAAAAGATGATCCAGCCCTGGCTGGTATAGCTCAGTGGATTGAGTGCTGGCCTGCAAACCAAAGGGTCGCTGTTCAATTCCCGGTCAGGGCATGTGCCTGAGTTGCACACCAGGTCCCCAGCAGGGGGTGCACAAGAGGCAACCAGACACTGATGTTTCTCTCCCCTTCTCCCTCCTTTCCCTTCTCTCTAAAAATAAATAAATGAACCTGGCTGGTGTAGCTCAGTGGATTGAGCGCGGGCCTGCGAACCAAACGATCCAGGTTCGATTCCCAGCCAGGGCACATGAGAGGCAACCATACATTGATATTTCTCTCCCTCTCTCTCTTTCCTACCCTTCTCCTCTAAAAATAAATAAATAAATAAATAAATAAAATAAAAATAGAAAAATGAAATCTTAAAAAAAAAAAAAGGATGGACGTAATAGCTGCGACCAGACTAAAACCAAAACAACAACAACAACAAAAAACCCACCAAAAATGGCTCAAACCGGAAAACAAATAAAATCCCCAGAGCCAATTCCTCTAAGCAGTGAAGAGATAGCTAACCTATCAGATGCACAGTTCAAAGCACTGGTCATCAAAATGCTCACAGAATTGGTTGATTTTGCTCACAAACTAGATGAAAAAATGCAGGCTACAATACGTGAGATGAAGGAAGATGCATGGGGCACTGATAGAGATGGAAGGAAAACTGGGACTCAAATCAATGGAGTGGACCAGAAAGAAGAAACTAACAACCAAACAGAAAACGAGGAAGAAACAAGAATTCAGGAAAATGAGGAGAAGCTTAGGAACCTCCGGGACATCGTTAAACATCCCAACATCCGAATTATAGGGGTACCACAAGGGGAAGAAGAAGAGCAACAAGTGGAAAACTTATTTGAACAAATAATAAAGGAGAACTTCCCCAATCTGGCAAAGGAAATAGACTTCCAGGAAGTCCAGGAAGCTCAGAGAGTCCCAAAGAAGTTGGACCCAAGGAGGAACACACCAAGGCACATCATAATTACATTACCCAAGATTAAAATGAAGGAGAAAATTCTAGAAACAGCAAGGAATAAGGGGACAGTCACCTACAAAGGAGTTCCCATCAGACTGTCAGCTGATTTCTCAAAAGAGACCTTCCAGGCAAGAAGGGGCTGGAAAGAAATATTTGAAATCTTGAAAAGCAGGGACCTACATCCAAAATTGCTCTATCCAGCAAAGCTGTCATTTAGAATGGATGGACAGATAAAGCGCTTCTCAGATAAGGTCAAGTTGAAGGAGTTCATCATCACCCAGCTTTTATTATATGAAATGTTAAAGGGACTTATCTAAGAAAAAGAAGATAAAAATATGACAGTGAAAAGACAGCAAACTCACAGCTATTAAGAACCACACCTAAAACAAAAGCAAACTAAGCCAACGGCTAGAACAGGAACAGAACCACAGAAATGGAGATCATATGGAGGGTTAGCAACAGGGGCGGGGGAGGAGGAGAGAGGGGGAAAGGTAAAGAGAATAAGTAGCATAGATGGTGGGTAGAAAATAGACAGGGGGAGGGCAAGAATAGTGTGGGAAATGTAGAAGCTAAAGAACTTACAACACATGGACATGAACTAAAGGGGGGAATGTGGGTGGGAGAGGGTGTGCAGGGTGGGGGGGGAATGATGGGGGAGAAATGGGACAACTGTAATAGCATAATCAATAAAATATATTAAAAAAAAAAAAAAAAGGATGATTCATATCCTGATGGGACAGAGTGGGATAAAATGAGACTTCATCATGCTACTCAGAACAGCATGCAATTTAAAACTTACAAACTGTTTGCTTCTAGAATTTTCTTTTGGCGGGGGTGGGGGGAGTTTTCCATTTAATATTTTCAGACCTTTTAAAAATGCAGGTAAGGGGGAGGGCACTATAGTTATACTGGAAGTCTCCACTTGTACATCCATAGCAACTTCAAAATTACTACATCCAAAAGTGAGCACCTCCCCACCCCTAGTTCTTGCCTCCACCCTAATGACCCTGTCCTTCTTGCATTCCTTACCAAGTTACTCAAGTCAGAAACCTGAAAGGGCAACCCAGAGTGAAAGCCTCGCTCACTCCTCACAACTAACCAATTAAATGTGGAGGAACACATGAATTTATTTCCACTCTCTAGAAACTCTACTACAATGACAACAAAAGAGAAATACAAAAGTATATACCAAAAAAGACAACAGGAATGGAAGAAGAAAAAACAGCACAAGATAAATGTTAGTAAATTTCAGACGCTAAAAAGTGAATGAACCAGTGGCAACCAAGAACAGAGAAATATGAAACCTAACTATATAAGGAAGCCACAAAAAGCAAGCCCCTACCCTGCAAATTCCAGAAAGGTTTAGGAATTGTAGTACCATATACCCCTCAAGGGTAGGCAGGACATGAAGCAATGATAAAATAAGTATTGAGAGCAGTTAGCTCCCGGGACGTCTCCTAACCCAGTGCATCAGGTGACTGACTGCCTTGCCCCAGCCTCAAGAGAAATCAGGTGGTTTATTTTCTGGAAAAGTTGAGATCCTGGGCGCTAGAAAACAAGATAGAACTGAGGTGTAGTGAGTAAGAAGCTACAATGAAAACAGGGATCCACTACCAACTGGTATGCTGGACAGTAAGATTTCTCTACCCTCCACGCCCACCAGTTTCCTCCCACCTACATGGGATAAACAGGACAGTTTATCCCATTTAGGAAACTAGAGGACAGTTTATCCCATTTAGAAACTAACCCCTGAAAAAGCTGATGAGTCCAAGAGAATATTTCTATAAATGCCGACATATGAGGATCCTCACCCCTTCATTCCAGGTTGAATCTTACCAGTTTCTACCCTCTTCCCACATGGAGTTTCCAAATAACTTTTTAGTGTTCTACTCTTAAATATGGACCAACAGCCAAGAAACCTGAAATATTTCATCAAAGTTTCTAAACATGGGCACCCAAACAAATGGGCAGGGAAAAAGGGGACTCGGAGAAAAAAAGGAAATGCAAGGAGAAAAATAACACTTTAAACACTTGAGTAAAGAGAGATAAAAAATATTCCATACACAAGTCTCAAAAATTTACCTCAATGTACCCTTTCTCAGGAAGTTACTAGAAGTACTCCATCACAACAAGGGTTAAACTATGAAAAAGAAAAAAAAAAAAACAATGCCCCTAAAAAAATATGCCCCAACGGAAGAGGGAAAGAATTCCCAGGAGGAAGATGAAAGAGTCCAAAGACCCTAACTGTGAAGCAAGCCAAGAGAACTAGTCCTGACGGAGACGGAAGAGAAGGGCCTCAGGGAGGGTGTCAGCAAGAGAGGAAGGGAAGCACTTTTCACAAGGTTGGAAAGACTCAGGCTAAGCTAGCGAGAGGTAATAGAAAACCAGGCAAAAGAAAAAATTAAGCAATGACTGCAAGGAATCATAGAAATTATGTAAGAAATTAAATGTACCTATTTTTTGTCCATGAGCAGTACTTACATAAAGATAATGGGACTTTGGGTCAAGGTGGCGGCACAGGCAGACAGGGCTGACCTCTTTGCACATCCACATCAAAATTACAGCTAAAATATAGAACAATTAACACTCAGAACCATCAGAAATAGAGGTGAATGGAAATCTGACAACTACGAAATCAAGTTGAATGGAAGTCTGAAAACTACAGAATTAAAGAAACCACATCCATCCAGACTGGTAGAAGGAGCACAGATGTGGAATGTGCTGGTCCCACACTCATGTGTGGTGAATAAAATTCAGGAGGGATATCCTGGAAACAGAGAGTCCCAGACCCACACCAGGTGCCCCCAGCCCAGGACACCAAGCCAGAAACATAAGTTCCCACAACTTCTGGCTGTAAATGAGCAGGGAATGAGTTGGTGGAAGAAACTGCGAGCACCCCAGAACTTCCTCTTAGAGAACCCACTCACAGACTCACCTACTCAGACTCACTCCTTCTGAGTACCAGCACCCAGGTAGTAGCAGCTTGAATGGCACAGCTTGAGTGGTATACAGGGAGAAACAGTTGTCTCCCATCGAGGTGAGCAAAGGCCATTGTCTCTTTTCAACCGCCCCCCGCCCTTACAAAGCTAGTAAGCTGGTGTCACATCTGAGACTCCATGAATCTGGCTAACACTGTTTGACCCGCCTTGGAGATCCACAGACGCTCTGCCCCACCCAACTCACTGGCTGCCCAAGCTGCTTTTCCATAAGAATGGCTGGTCTTGGCTCCCAAATCCTATCAAACAAGCAAGAGCTGGCTTCACTGAGCCCTAGTGGCAGCCAAATTAGAGTCACAGCTTGGCTTCACCTGGCAATCTCCAAGCCCAGCATAAGTAGCAGCCATCACACATTGCTTCAGAGCTCAGGCAGGGTGCCCCAGGAAAGACAAAGGTGGGGGCTGACCTTGGCCTGCACTACCCAGGAAACTCCAGGGCCAGTGTACCCAGTGGACAGCTACAGACTACATTGGAGCACCACCACCCTGCCCCTGCACAGCTGATCCTCCATGGAGGGTGGAAGTTGGTGCAAAGTGGTCACAGCCAATCTTTGCAGCTGACTGGCCTGAAGAAATCCCTCCCACTGATCTGCCAACAGCAACCAAGGCTCCACTACAAGAGGAGAGTGAGTTCAGCCCACACAAAAGGCACACCTCGAGTACCCAGCTTGGGTGCCATGGAACCCCACAGGACACCTACTACATTAGGCCACACTACCAAGACACAAAGTCAAAGCAGCTCTACCTAATACATACCAACAAACACAGGGAAGCTGCCAAAATGAAGAGACAAAGAAACACAGTCCAATGAAAGAACAGATCAAAACTCCAGAAAAAGAGCTAAATGAAATGAAGATAAGCAATCTATCAGATGTAGAGTTCAAAACAGTGGTTCTAAGGATGCTCAAAGAACTTAGTGAGGACCTCAGCAGCATAAAAAAGACACAGTCAGAAACGAAGGATACACTAACTGAAATAAAGAACAATTTACAGGGAATCAACCATAGAGTGAATGAAGGTGAGAATCAAATCAATGATATGGAAGATAAGAAAGTAAAAAACAACCAACCAAAACAAGAAAAGAATTCAAAAAAATGAAGATAGTATAAGCAGCCTCTGGGACAACTTTAAGAGGTCCCACATTCATATCATAGGGGTATCAGAAGGAGAAAAGAAAGAGCAAGAAATTAGAAATTATCTGAAAAAAGAATGAAAGAAAACTTCCCTAATTTGGTGAAGGAAATAGATGTGCAAATCAAGGAAACACAAAATAATCCCAAAGAAGATGGATACAAAGAGACCCACTCCAAGACACACCATAACTAAAAGGCCAAAGGTTAAAGATAAAGAGAATCTTAAACGCAGCAAAAGAAGTTAGTTCCAAATGGGAGTGGGGAGGGGGAGAATGGGTGAAGTAGTGAGAGGATTAAGAAGTACAAATAGGCCCTGGCTGGTGTAGCTCAGTGGATTGAGCGCGGGCCTGCGAACCGAAGGATCGCGGTTCGATTCCCAGTCAGGGCACATGCCTGGGTTGCCAGGCCAGTTCCCGGCAGGGGACATACAAGAGGCAACCGCACATTGATGTTTCTCTCCCTCTCTCCTTCCCTTCCCCTCAAAAAGATAAATAAATAAAATCTAAAAGGAAAAAAAAAAAAAAGTACTTAAAAAAAAAATCTTAAAAAAAAAAAAAAGAAGTACAAATAGGTGGTTACAGAATAACCGTGGGGATATAAAGTACAGTGTATGAAATGGGGCAGTCAAAGAACTTACACACATGACCCATGGACATGAACAATGTTGGGGGAATTGTCTGAGGGAGTGGAGGGTGCTGGGTGGAGAGGGAAAAGGGGGCAAAATCAGGACAACTGTAATAGCATAATCAATAAAACAGAGTAAAAGAAAGATAATAATGTAAACACTAAACTGATTTAATCAAAAGTTGTGATATAACTATATTAAGAATCTGAAGAAAAAAGAACATGAGTGCATTCTAGGGAGTGAATATGAGGTAAATCTTCTTCCAAAGTCAATAGCTAATGTCTTAAAAAAACTCAAGATATAATAGTATAAATGTAATACTTTATTTAGCTATGGAGATAAATGCCAGGAGAGTTAGAAGTGATTGCAGGAATTAAGACTCAGAAATGGAAAAAGGCAGATGGGACTATTTTTCACTAAAAGCCTTAAATTTTGTATATTGATTACTTTCATAAAATGTAATTTAGAAAAAAGCAGCTTAATTTTGTATCTGAGAAGCAGTACAGCTTTTTAGCCCTCTTCTAAGTGCAGAGTTAATGCAAAAAGGCTATTTACAGCTCTGTTAATCGCTTGTGCCCTGTGCTACTTATAAAAAATCTATTAGGCCCTAGCTAAGTAGCTCAGTTGGTTAGAGCATTGTCCCAATATGCCAAGGTTGAGGGTTCAATGCCCAGGCAGGGCAGATACAAGAATCAATCAATGAATGCATGAATAAGTGCAACAATAAACCAGTGTGTCTCTCTCTCAAATAAATTTTTAAAAAACTGATTGTATTACTCTAAGTAGCTCTATAATAATAATGACAACACTAGTAATACTACCACAAATTTCAAAAAAATCACCAGCAGCACCTACTGTTTACTATGTGTTTACAAGGTGTTAGGCAATATAGGAAATGCTCTAAGTGCATCGTATCATTTAATCCTTACTACAACACTATGATGAATAAATGGGGTTAGAAAAGGCAGGTAACATGCCCAAGACCACATAGCGAGGAAGCAAGAGAGCTTAGATTCTAACTAGGGTTAACATTTGTTCCAATTTGCCTGAGACGGTGTCCTGGCACAATGACCAACAGTGCCCTTAAGTTACACTGCATGGAATGATAAGTTCTATGGTCACTCTAAGTCTGACTCTAGAGTGTTTGCTCTTAATTCCTCATCTACACCGCCTCTCCCAGAAAAGATGAGGGTGGCATGGCACAGCTGTGAATACAAAAAGCTCTACCGGTAATCCTCGACACTTAGGATGTCTGACATCTTTAGCTCACCCGTATAGTTTACATACAGGGTAATTTCAGTTCCAGGGACTTTAATTACCTGTCCCAGTAATGCCATGAGACGAGATGGAGGCACCACGCTGACTTCCCCAGCTAAGGCCTGGGCAATCGCTGCTCTTCTCTTCTCTTTGCTACTTCCATCTGGGTATGCCTGAGAAAAGGAGAAGGATGAGCATCATTACCAAGAAATGGCTAGAAGATCTGAGTGTGCTTAATTAAAAAAAAAAACAAAAACCAACAATCATAAAGCAGAAACACTCAAAAAGGAAAACATGGAAAGAAGCTTTCCAACTAAACAGGGAACTAATTAAATTAGTTTTTTTGTAATGACTTTCCATTTCTTCCCAGTTGTATTTCAAAAGTATGAGCTGGGAGAAAACTGATGTCAGCTAATCCACACTGTTATTTCTGAAGAGTCCATGTAAACCACACCAAAGCCAGGGTTGTTTTTACAGTGTCTGAAAAATCTGCAGAGCCAAGGATTCTTTTATATTCTTCAGTAATTTCTTTCAGTCAAATGACCCCAGCCCAGAGGCTCTTCACTACCTGGAACTTAAATCTTCGTCTTAGTAATCCTGTATCCTCATGGTTTCTGTGCGCTTACCCTTTCTATTATACAATGTCTATTAAATTCTTCTTCCTCCCAATTAGACTAGTAAAAAGCTTAGTAAAAAAGAATAAAAATATACTCAAAAAATGGTTTTGAAAGAATAAAAGAGTATCAGTTACCTTGCTTTACCAGTAAGCATAATCAGCTGAGAAGTATAAGCATGAGCTTTGCCCTGGTGGTGTGGCTCAGTGGACTGAGCACTGGCCTGCAGACCAAAGGTTTCCTGGTTTGATTCTCACTCAGGGCACATAACTGAGTTATGGGCCAGGTCCCCAGCAGGGGGCATGTGAGAGTTTCCCTCTCTCTCTCCCTCCTTTCCTCTCCTTCTAAAAATAAGTAAATAAAATATTTAAAAATAAATTAAATTTTTTTTTTTTTTAAGATTTTATTTATTTATCTTTAGAGGGGAAGGGAAGGAGAGAGGGAGAGAAACATCAATGTGCGGTTGCCTCCTGTATGTCCCCTGACGGGAACTGGCCTGGCAACCCAGGCATGTGCCCTGACTGGGAATCGAACCGCGACCCTTCGGTTCGCAGGCCCGCGCTCAATCCACTGAGCTACACCAGCCAGGGCTAAAAAAATTTTTTTAAGCATTAGCTTCTAAGAACTGAAAGAAAGAGCTGGAAGGAAACTGCCATCGTCAGTGGCAAGGGACACAAATGCACAGTGAATATACTGGTAGTCAAGGTAGCACTTGCAGGCCAGGCACGTACTTGGAATAATGAAGAAATGGTATCAGAATAGACTTTCTGCTTCTTTACTCATTGACACACAAGCCTCTGCAAAACGGGCATATGAGGAAGGGAAGACCCTCCAACACTCAGAAAACTGAACAAGATTAATCTCTAACATATGCAAATTTCAAACAACATATATAAATAGAAGTCATCCTAAAAAACTAAAGTCACAAAAGTATCCAATTAAATAGTTTAAAAAGATTGCATTATTGTAAGTTTTTCAAAATTAACAAGTTTCTTTTTGTTACTATAGTCATACCTCACGAGGATCAAAATAAGACCTGGCCAAGAGGTTCTCCAGATGAATATACCGCTCTGGCTGTGTCTGCTTTAACATGATCATAGGGTCAGTCTGTCTCAGAAGTGATCTGGCCGCCCCCAATTCGCGGAGCTCTATCAATTCCAGAACCACCTGGAAAAGTGAAAGAAAATGGCTATTTTGATGCATTCTCTTTGTAAAACTTCTTTAGTATAATTTCTTGTGCAGAAATGGCTTGTCAAAGTAATTTCCTATATTGGGAAATGCCCCTTCTCATTTTCAGGTGGACAACTGAAGTAATTATAAATAGTAACTTCAATATTTCAACTTCCACCCTCCACTTTTATCTACCAAACTCCTCTCCTCTCAAGCTACTTTTTCAAAATATGGATGCTAACTAAAACTAAAGATGTTAATATTTCCATGGGCTCCAGACAAATCTTTCTCCAAGTATCAAAATTTTCTTTGGGGAATTACTGAACTCATGCGGATTGTAAAGAAACAAACCAACTACCCTATTTTTACAAACACCACTGCATTCTTATATAAAGAAACTCCACTCTATTCTTTTGTATGATGTTTGTCCTGGTTTCCTGGCAAAGTGCACTTAAACCCCTGAAATTTCACCAGTGATAGGAGTATCTTTGCTATTAATGAGCCCCCTGCAACACTCTTGAGTTTGTGCTAAAAAAGATAGCTCAGGATGGGGGCTGGTGACCAGAAAGACCAACCATGTGATTGTAGAGTTGAGGCTTTGAGCTAGCCCAACCTCCAGGGAGCTGAAGATTGAATGAAACCCCAATAACACCCCCAGTGGAGCTTCCTGGTTGGTGAACACATTGCTCTGACAGGTGAAGGAGACACTGAATCCATGGAGGGAGAGCATTGGAAGCTCTGTGTTCAGGATCCTCCTAAGACCTCACCCTATGTGTCTCTTCTTTTAGCTGGTTCTAGCCTGTATCCTTGATAATAAAACTGCAATCATAAATATAGTGCTTTCCTTGTTATGTGAGTCATTCTAGTAAATTATCAATTCCAAGGGGGTCATGGAGAGCCCCAAATTTGTAGCTACTTGGTCAGAACTGCAGGCAGCCCAAGACTCCAAAGTACAACTGGTGTCTGAAGTATGGGCAAGCTTATGGAGAACTGACCCCTAAACTTGTGGGGTCTGCACTAACTTTGGGTGGTTAATGCCAGAACTGAATTGCAGTACACTAGTTGCTGTCAGAATAGTTGGCGTCAGAACAGTTCACTGAATGATCAATTAAGAAATACTTTCAATTTGGGAAAGAAGAGAGGGGAAAAAAATACAAAGTAGCACTCAAGCCTTGACAGCATAAGTTTTAAGGGCTATTACAGCCCTATAGTGCTTGAAGGAATGCTCACTAATGCTTCCCAGCCAGGGGGCCCACAATAAACCAACCCATGGGAATCACCTCCACGCTTACCTGTTCATAGAGGTCAATGAGGGTTTTGTCAGGCAATTTCAGAGACTGTATAGCCTGTAAAACAGTGTCCCAGTGGCCACTATTAATGTCAGCCACAAAACTCTCAATGCTGTCCACAGTATTCAGAGACACAGTAGTCTCCTCCTGTAAGGTGGCTAACGCCCGGTGTAAACTGTTCTCCTTCAGGTACTGCATGATCAGACGAATCACACTGAAAAAAGAAAGCATGTCATCCAGTTCGGGGATCCTCACTCACCAGACAGACCACAAAATGAAGCTCATATCAGCTTATTTCTCCTCCTCAGCCATCTTCCTCTCGCTACCTACTTTCCATTTCTTTATCATATAAGAAAAACTTTTGAAAACCACAGAATCCAAATTACAGGAGACCTTGGGGATCATCTACTCCTACCTCCATCTCAGAAATAGGACTAGGGTTCAGAGAGGGGAAATAGCTTGCCCAATGTCTCACAGTCAGCTAAAGAGGGAGCTGGCACCAAAGTGACCCTCTCACTGCCAGGCCAGAGATTTTTTTGCTATGCTAAGTTTCTTACTAATTTGTATAATTATATTTTTGCACCCTTCAGTGAACTATTTAAACCTAGTGTAGTCATTGACTAGTGTTCAACAAACACTCGAAATGCTTGTAGGATAATTTGGTTCCTTTTTAAAATGACAAAAATGTGAATTGAGATTTTCTTAATAGGGATTTGTTGAATGCAAATAAGTAAAGCTATGCTGTATGTTAAAGTAAAGCAAAGCTATGTGTCCTCATTTGCAAAAAAAACACCGACCTACTCACTTCAGTTTCCCAAGGAAGAAAGGAACCAGATAACTGCCAAATATTGAGAGAATAAGCAATCACTTCAACATGTGACAGAAAACTTATATTTATACTTAAATATGTTTCTAGTTAAAACATCTTGACCTTGCACTTAATGAGTCTAGTGAAGAATCTATTCCTATATACTGTAAAAGTTCACTATATGTTTTCCTTCTTATATGTAGCTCACACTGTATTTCTACTAAACAGCGCTGGTACAGAGGGGTCAGATTGTCATAGGGAAGGCATTTCAGAATGGAATTTAGTCCGTTACCCTGGGGAGAAATAACCGTCATAAAATAATAACCAATATGTATTATGTATTTACAGTATACCAAGTAATCCTCAAAATAATCCTATAAGGTAGGTTATTACTATTATGTCCATTTTACAGATGAAGATCTTGCCAACAAATTGACCAGGAAAATGAAGATTCAAACTGGCAGTGTGGCTCTTGAGCATACATCGCTGATAGGAAAGGAAACACTCTCATCTGAAAAATCCCTGTAGAAGGAAACCGGTTACTGCTATTTACTGTAGTCTTTTTTCTCATGACTCCTTTAAGAGACACTCAGATTTAGATCTCTACTATCCCTTCTAGTACCTACTATCTTCCTTAACACACTTCCATTTGCACTCCCAAAATAAGACATTCTCCTTGAAAAGAACTCTTATTTAGCATAATCAAAATCAAATTTACTTCCTCCAAACACAGTGTAATACATAGAGTTTAAAACTCTGGAAATCAGCTAGGATTTGAATCAGAGTAGTCACTTACTAATTGTGAGCTTAGGCAAGTCAGTTATCTGTGTGCCTGTTTCCTCATCTGTAAAGGAAAATACCTACCCTGTAGGCTTGGTGAAAGGGTTGGCTATACTGCTTATAGCGTGACTAGCATTGAAAGTGCTTAATAAATAGTGGCTACTATTGATAATAAAAGCGCACAGCAGCCCAAGACTGGAAGAATGGTTGGTGTCCACTCTTATTCAAGTCCAAAAGCATGGAATCCTTTCCAACTCCTGCCCTAGACTTAATTGTCTTAACTCCAGCACTCTTTATCACTTTGCTTTATTTTTCTCCATAATACTTATCATCATCTATTAAGCCTCATATTTTACTTATTGTTTTTGTAGGCTGTTTGCCTTCACCAATCACTATGTACATCCTTAAGGACAAGGATTTTTGTCTGTTTTGTTCATTACTGAATTCCCCAGGGTCTAGAACTATACATAGTAGACTTCAGTATTCGTTGAATAAATAAACCTCCTTTCATACTATGGCAGGTTTTTAGGAGAAGCCCTCTCCCTTACTTACACTCGGGACACAAATGTTATATGTCCGATGACTTAATTATTAAGTGTTGGCAAGGTGGAAGATGATGTCCTGGAAAAGTTCACTAAAGACTTCCAGTAGTCATTAATCCCCGCCCCCCGCCCCAATCTATCATTCTTGTGGCCCGAACTCCGGACTGTTTCTCCTTTGTAGCTACACAGAACTCACAGACGAACCAAAATTCAGCGCCACACAGAGTCTGATAGAATAGTTAGTGTTCATTCATTACAAAGGCGTTGATTGAGCCCCTAACGGTGTGCTAGGCACTGGAACTATAAGAAAAAAGAGCTTCTAGGCGCCAACGCAGGCTCGTAGGGTGGACAGAAAAAAGTGACAGTACTGGGTTAAATGGTGTGCAGAGGAAAGCAAAGGGGCCACGTAAGCACGTAAGAAACGAATCACACTTATTTAACGGGGGCAGGAAGAGCAGGAAGGCTGAATCCAAACCCCCTTGCGCAGATAATCAGACTAGAGCCCAGAATGGAGGGGTAATCTGATCAGTCACAGAGAGCGCCACCAGGAGTCGGTGATGGCTACAACCAGGATCTTCAAGGAGTATCCTTCGCCCGGCCCCGCGCCGCCTACCACGGGGCTGTGGGCTTCTCGTCCGCTACTTCCTCATGGGCCCGCCTCCGAGGTAGCCAGACCCAAGAAACTTATTTGTGGGCAAGGAAGCGTTCCTCCATTTCTGAGCCTCTTGGACGCCTCCCGCTGAGCGCCTTCCACTCTGCACCCTTCAAGTCCCGGCCCCCACCACTTCCCAACCATCCATCACCGCAGGACTCACTCCGAGGATTCGATTTCGATGGACATTGCGTTATATTCCCAGGTGCAGGGCCCAGTTCACTCAGGTCTAGCCGCGCAACACACCAACGACACCTCCGGCGCCTAAACGTCACTTCCGCTCGACGTCCAATGCCCGCCCTGGGGCTGAAGTATACAGAAAAGGGGCGTGGAGTACGTGAGGGGCGGAGCCTCTAGGGGCTGTCAAAAGCAGGAGGTGTGCCTGCTCCAGAGAATTCTCCAGTGTCGTCCCTGGAGGAAATGTCAACTTAGAAGCCATGGATGGAAATTTTGCTTTCATTTGATGTAATTAGTTGATTAGTTTTAGAGATAGGATTGAATTTACAATACTGGCAGGTTAATACATTCGAAACCAATGAAACACTAGCAGGTAGAGTTAAGAATTAATGCCTGTGGCTGGTGTAGCTCACTTGAGAAGTCTGCGAACCAAAGGTTTGTTGGTTCGATTCTGGTCGGGGCACACGTCTGGGTTGCAGGAGGGGTTTCCAGATGGGGGGCGTGCAAGAGGCAACCACACATTGTTATTTCTTTCCCTCCGTTTCTCTAAAAGTAAAAAAAGCATTTTTAGAAAATCAATTAATGATTTTGAATCCAATACACAGTTTAATCAGTCTAATTAGGAAAAGTTTGGAACTCAGGATTTTCATGCCCACTTGTGGAAAGAGTAAATTACAACATTTTCAACTAAGTGTTTAGTTGAAAAGAGTTTCATTTTAGTGATTTATTTTAGAGATACCGGAAAAACAATGAAACCAAATGCAAAAGTGTATAGGGAGATTTGAGATTCCTCTTAATAGACTTTAAACCATGCATTATTAAATTAGTTGAGGCAAATGAAATGTAGAGGTATCAATTAATTTCATAAATAAAGGTATTTTAAAAATATTTTGTCATTTTATATAAATTTTTAAAATGTTACAGGGCAATGATGTGAAGTATGTGTTGTTAAAAAAAAAAAACCTTGAAATAATTTATTTGGAGATATTCTGTTGGCTTTAAGTTTTATCTGATACTGTCCCCAAAAGTCAGCCACAGAGCTTTCCTGTAGCTTCTTAAGTATTGCTTCTTTTTTCCTTTCAAATCTTTCTCTATTTCCCATCACTCTTGAAAGACAGGATCTCCAAGATCTCAAAGTTCTGGGAGTCTAAATGTTTGCTCCAACATGTGGTGAGATAACTAGATGAGCGTATGATGTCTGAGATATTCTCTCACAATCCCACTCCATCACACAACACAGAAAATTAACATCTTCCTTGAAAAGAGCCAGCTAATTTTCAACTACAGCATACAACTTCATTTTCTCTATTTAGTACTTTCCATGTTATTCTTAGTTTAATTAAGTTTACCTCCCTATTTTGTTTATGCAAATGTCTTCTCTATAGTTACTGAACACCAGGTTTTATTCTAGTGTCCACCATATCTCTGCTGTCATTTAAACAGAATGGCTTCACTTCTTATTGTAATGGGTGTGGAACGAGGTTCAGAACTTGGGGTGCCTGGGGATATAGGAATAAAACCCCACAGCCATCCTTTGAGGAACGGAGAAGCAGACAGACCACAGACCAGATTGAGAGATACTTTGCATATCAATAACAGCTGCCCAATGTTATAATCATTCTAAATAGCTGTAGCAGCCCACTATAGGCCGGGGAGATGGGCATGACTTTACCTGTGATGTAGCCTGGACCCAGTTGCTGCGCCTCCATGAGAGCAGGAAGGCACTTACTTTCTCCTAGTCAAGGGCCATACCTATTCGGACTAACAATGGCTGCCAGAGAGAGGCAGAAGATACCAGAGAATGGGCAGATGTAGTCAATGGTGGGAGTATAACCGGAAAAGACACCGGCGTTCGGGCTGCCTGTCACTACCAAATCTAATAAGCAATGACAGTGATTGAATCTTTTATGAGCGCTTTATTCAGATGGCCGGCGATCTGAGAAGATGGCGGGTTCATACCCTAACAAACTATCTTCCCTTCTCTTTCCTGGCCAGAATTTTTATAAGGGAGGTGGGGGAAGACAAACAAGGTGCGGTGAGGGCTTTGAAATTCAGGGAGGATTAGGTGAGTGAAGTCGCAGCTTTCCTGTTCTGGGCAATTAGCTGTTCCCAGGGGGAGGGGGAAGGTCTGTCTCCTCATTGACACAAAGGCCCGGATGCCTCCAACTGGTCCCCAGGTGGTAATCTCTAGCCAGCGCCCCAGGAGGCCGGCTGTTTCTCAGGAGCCAGAATGTGCCTTATCTGTAGTTTCTGAAACAAAAGCTTTAACATACACATTACTTGCTAGGCTTAATAAATTTTCCTTAAGCTAAAATTTTCCAGATCTTGAGTCCCCTATCAGGAGGAGTCAGAAACGTGGTTACAGAGGTGGCACTGGGAATTAAACTAGGCGCAGGAGCAATTTTCTCACTCTCTACCATATGGCTTAAAAAGAAGAAAAGAGGATGTAGCAGTCCTGTGGAGATCTTCTGACCATGCGGCTTGGCAAGGAGAAGGGCTCTTGGCCATGCAGGGAGTAGTAGAGAGGGAAGAGACGTGCTATCAGTAATGAGGGATTTTTGCCATGCAGTTTGAAAGAGAGCAGTGAGAAGGAAGAAGTAAATGTTCTGGCTGACTCTAGAGCTGCAAAGGACTTCCTTGATAAATCCAGACTGGCTGCACCTGGATTTTACCTGGACTTTTAAGACTTGTGCCTTTCCTGAGTTTCACCATGATCCAGGGGAACACAGGCCATGCTTTTTGGACTATTAAAATGGAGGCTGATGAACATGTATCACAGATACTGAAGGAGAGAGCTACTGTGCGAGGATGGTGACTTTAGTACCTTCCAGAGGGACTGGAGAACTGTATGTGCAGCTGGCTTAAGATAACATGAGAAAGTTTCAGGGATGTTTCTGGCTCATAGTCTGGTGGGGAATATGGGAAGTGCTGGGTCTCATGGGAAAACTGGGCTCAGGGCATGAGTGCTCCAGGCTCCCCTGGGGTTGGAATGTTGTAAATAAAGTTCTGCTCCTTCCAACATTAATTGTTGGGTCTTACACCAAGGTGACACTTGAACGAGCCCTGGTCTGCTCTGTAACATTATTACTCTTATCAAATTCAAACTAATTAGTTATACGTAGATACAAGCATCTCATTGCTTCATTATGTTTTTTTAAATATATTTTATTGATTACGCTATTATAGTTGTCCTGGTGTTTCTCCCTTTGCCCTCCTCCACCAAGCACCCCTCTCAAGCAATCCCCTCACCATCGTTCATGTCCATGGGTGGTGCCTATAAGTTCTTTAGCTACTCCATTTCCTTTACTCTACTTTACATCCCCATGGCTGTTCTGTAACTACCTATTTGTACTTCTTAATCCCATCACCTCTTCACCCATTCTCCCCAAACCCCCTCCCACCTGGCAACCATCCAGTAACTAACTTCTTTTCTCTTGTTGCTTTTAAGAGTCTCTCTTAATCTTTAACCTTTGGCCTTCCAATTATGATGTGTCTTGGAGTGGGTCTCCTTGCATCCATCATAATTGGGACTCTCTCTGCTTCCTACATTTCCATGTCTATTTCATTCACCAAATTAGGGAAGTTTTCTTTCACTCTTTTTTCAGATAATAATTTCCAATTTCTTGCTCTTTCTCTTCTCGTTCTGGTACCCGTATGATGTGAATGTTGGATCTCTTAAACTTGTCCTAGAGGCTGCTTATACTATCCTCATTATTTTTGGATTCTTTTTTCTTCTTGTTCTGGTTGATTGTTTTTTGCTTCCTTATGTTCCAAATCACTAATTTGATTCTCGGCTCTACTGTTTGATCCTTCACTCGACTGTTGTTTCACTGTAAATTGTTCTTTATTTGAATTAGTATATCCTTTGTTTCTGACTGGATCTTTATGCTGCTGTGATCCTCTCTAAGTTCCTTGAGCATCCTTATAAACCGTGATTTGAACTCTGCATCTGATAGATTGCTTATCTTCATTTCATTTAGCTCTTTTTCTGGAGTTTTGATCTGTTCTTTCATTGGACTGTGTTTCTTTGTCTCTTCATTTTGGCAGCTTCCCTGTGTTTGTTGGTATGTATTAGGTAGAGCTGCTTTGACTTTGTGTCTTGGTAGTGTGGCCTAATGTAGTAGGTGTCCTGTGGGGTTCCATGGCACCCAAGCTGGGTACTCGAGGTGTGCCTTTTGTGTGGGCTGAACTCACTCTCCTCTTGTAGTGGAGCCTTGGTTGCTGTTGGCAGATCAGTGGGAGGGATTTCCTCAGGCCAGTCAGCTGCAAAGATTGGCTGTGACCACTTTGCACCAACTTCCACCCTCCATGGAGGATCAGCTGTGCAGGGGCAGGGTGGTGGTGCTCCAATGTAGTCTGTAGCTGTCCACTGGGTACACTGGCCCTGGAGTTTCCTGGGTAGTGCAGGCCAAGGTCAGCCCCCACCTTTGTCTTTCCTGGGGCACCCTGCCTGAGCTCTGAAGCAATGTGTGATGGCTGCTACTTATGCTGGGCTTGGAGATTGCCAGGTGAAGCCAAGCTGTGACTCTAATTTGGCTGCCACTAGGGCTCAGTGAAGCCAGCTCTTGCTTGTTTGATAGGATTTGGGAGCCAAGACCAGCCATTCTTATGGAAAAGCAGCTTGGGCAGCCAGTGAGTTGGGTGGGGCAGAGCGTCTGTGGATCTCCAAGGCGGGTCAAACAGTGTTAGCCAGATTCATGGAGTCTCAGATGTGACACCAGCTTACTAGCTTTGTAAGGGCGGGGGGCGGTTGAAAAGAGACAATGGCCTTTGCTCACCTCGATGGGAGACAACTGTTTCTCCCTGTATACCACTCAAGCTGTGCCATTCAAGCTGCTACCTGGGTGCTGGAGCTCAGGAGTGAGTCTGAGTAGGTGAGTCTGTGTGTGGGTTCTTTAAGAGGAACTGCTTGGAGCTCAATAAGTTTCTTCCACAGACAATCCCTGATAGGTTTTGAAGCCAGAAGTTGTGAGAACTTATCTTCCTGGTACTGGAATCCTGGGCTGGAGGGCCTGGTATGGTCTGGGACTCTATGCTCCTGAGATATCCCTCCTGAATTTTTGTCCACATGGGTGTGGGACCAGCCTGTTCCATGTCTGTACCCCTCCTACCAGTCTGGGTGGATGTGGTTTCTTTCATTCTGTAGTTTTCAGACTTCCATTCAGCTTGATATCTGACATTCTTGAGTGACGGTTGTTCCATATTTTAGTTGTAATTTTGATGTGGTTGTGCAAAGAGGTGAGCCATGTCTGCCTATACCAACCATCTTGACCCGAAGTTGCTTCATTATGTTTTTAGTAGTAATGTAACTGAGTAAACCAGAGCTCACCCATGTGGCTCCTTGACACATGGCCCAACAATTAGTGTCGCAGGAAACACGTTTTTATTAACAGGGTTCCAAACTTGGGGGGCCTGAGAGCACTCCTGCTCAAAGCCCCCCTCTCCCACAAGACCTAACACTTCCCTTGCTCCCCAAAAGCCTATAAGCCAAAACTATACCCAGAACTTCCCCATATCCTTATCTGTTCTTAAGCCAGCTGCACAAACAGATCTCCATCCTCCCTGGAAGTGCACTTGTGGGTTTCAGCATCACCATCCTCTTGTAGCAGCTCTCTCCTTCAGACTCTGGAATATGCTGTTCTCAGCCTTCGTGTAATGGTTCAGGAAAACATGTGCTGTGTTATACAGGATCATGATGGAGTCCAGAGAGGCACACATCCCAAGAGAGTGACTTTTCCATACATCCTTCAGAGAAGCTGAAGTCTGCAGCTCAACATTCACAGTCATAGTTCAGCTCCAAGCATCTCCCACAAATCTGTTCCTGGTTAGGCAAGTCCCTGCACAGTTCCATCATCTCTGCTGCTGTCTTCTCCTTCTTACTCAAGACCTCATGGTGTGCTCTTACTCCATACCACATAGCTTCCCCCTTACACACCAGACCTAGTAGCCAACCCCTGTGTACTCCCTTTCAGAGGAGTCTACACTCTTTCAGTGTACATGGCTTCTCCTCATGGTGGGACTCCTCTCCTCTTTCAGCCTGCCCTCATTTTAAATGCTTGACCTGGACCTTACTATGTGATCTCATATCTGGCCCCTCCTTTATCTTTTGGTACAAAAATGATGTGCTATTTTTGCCAGTTCCCCTGTATCTTTTACCTTATTGTGGCTGCCATCTTTAGTCAGCACGTACAAGAGTTCCCAGTGACTTCTGGGGTGGGCATCTTCCCCCTTCCTCACCCAGCTATGTCAGGAGTCACTATGTGTTCTTAAAGTCATTACACCTTTCAACCAGGGTGGTAGACCTCTTCAATCAAGAAAGCCACAGCTATTAACTTTCCATTATTATGCAAAGTATCTTGAATGCAGTATCATCCACTTCCCCCTTCCTCCAACCCAGGATTATGGGGATTTTCTCCTATTTTCAGGGGACTCCTACTCTGCACCCCATTACAGTAATGCCCAAGAATTTGAATATTGAAATACATATTATTTATTTTTTATATATTAGGCTTTATATTGATTTTTCATATCTGTGTAAGTAGATTATGTATTATCCATGAATTTCAGGACATCAAATATTTGGAGAGCCTTGAACCAATTAGTACTTGAGAACATGTTGGGAAGATCTTCCTCAGAAATGATGCCCACATAATGATTCCAATCTCTTATTTCGTCTTCTCTTAAGAAAGATATTTTAGAAAATAATGTCTCTGCGATAAAGAAACATTTGTGTAAAGTAAGGCAATTGCTTTTGTTTCACCTTAGTTTCTTTTTATTCAGTCAATTATAGTTATAGTTAAAATAATTACTTTTTCTCTTAAAAATTGCACGTATTCATCCTAACAGGTGTGGCTCAGTTGTTGATTGGGTGTCATCCCACAAAGCAAAAGGTCACCAGTTCAATTCCTGGTCAGGGCACATCCTGGGTTGTGGGTTCTCAGGTCAGGGTGCCTTCCATAGGAACCTGGTGAGGTGGGGAGAATGCGTTCAGGAGGCAATGGGTTGATGTTTCTCACATCAGTGTTTCTCTTCCGCTCTCTCTAGAAATAAAATCTTTAAAAAATATAGCTTGTATTCTATGATCCTATTTCATTAAAGCACAGATCTACAGCACCTTACCAGCAATTCTGAAATCTAAAAAGCTGTTAAAATTAAAGGTATTTATTTTATAAATCATTTAGCATTAAAATATGTCCTAAATTTAACTGAGGCTATTTGCCATCTTTTAAATATCTCTCTGAATGTGAGTATTCACAGGTAGAAATGCTAATACACTTAATTATGTAGTACTGCCTAAATCCGGCTGGGAGATAGTAAAAGATGTACAGCATATGTGTGCATATCATGTTATCGTTTCAAAATATAAAACATTTTAAATCCCAGCCCTGACTGGTGTGGCTCAGTGGGTTAGGTGTTGTCCCACAAACTGAGAGGTCACCAATTTGATCCCTGGTTGGGACACATGCCTGGGTTGCAGGTTCCGTCCCCTGTCAGGGTGCATACGAGAAGCAACCAATTGATGTTTGTCTTTCGCATCAATGTTTCACTCCCTCTCTTTCTCTCTGCCTTCCCCTTTTTCTAAAAATAAATAAATAAAATCTTTTTTTCAAAATAAGGCAAGAAAAAATGGTGGTGGGTGGGTGGCAGGGTGTAAGCTGGGTTCTGTCTACTTCCCTTGCTGCTTGAGAAAATCCCTAGAGCTAAGTGGCCTGTTTCAAGTCAGATCTTGCTATTTGCAGCTGTGTCTGTAGTTTATGCATCCACAGCAGTCAGATCATCAGACACCATTTTTCAGAAGTGAAACTTTATAGTTAACAGCCACAGCTGTATTCTCATCCATCCTTTGCTTCTTAGATGTATTGGATTTTTAATCTCTGATTGACAGGCAAATGCCCTGGCATCACAACCTCTCTTCATCCCCATTTACTCCGTAATAACTAATTTGAATATGACATTTTTGCTACCATAGGTAATGAAACTACAATCTTTACCTCATTAGGGAGATTTCCTCCCCTAACCTGTGCTCTGTGTATCCCAACTACATAACCCATCAATTTCTGTATTCTTTCCATACACAAAACATAAGCTTTTGTCATCTTGCTGATTCCTTATTAGCAAGTTGATAATCTTTGGCAATTACTAAAGATCAATTTGTCTAGGAAATGTTTTTTTAAATGCTGGACAAATGAGGTCTCTCACATCTCTCCATTAAGTATGGATAAAGAAACTTGAACAGGCAGACAACTTTTTAACCTCTAAACCAGGCAGTTGTATTATTCAGGAAGTGTCTCACTTCCCATTTAAAGGTTGGGTCACAACCTCCTAGACCTTATTTCTGGCAAACAACTGGCGTAGAGTGACCCCAAAGGAAATCCGGCCTACTGAGCACAACCTCTTTCCAGAAAATTGGCCCTTCGCTGAAGTCCACATCTCCACAATCCAGCTCCCTAACCAGCAGAGGGCAGGCTGACCACAGAAAAGCTGCCACTGTGAACCTCAGGCTCCTGGAGCCCAGCTGGATAGTAAGGGACAAGTGTCGGGGAGAGAAATTAAGACTCTGACCAATACACAGCATGGGAGTGAGAGCAGCACTACTGAGTGCTTCAGAGCACAGATTTTCTGGGTTGGAATCCCAGCTCCACCACTTATTAGCTATGTTACTTTAGGCAAGTTGCTTGCACTCCCTGTACCTTGGTCTTCTCATCTGTAAAATAAAGATAATGATAGTCCCTACCTCAAACGTTATGAGGATTAAGTGAGTTAATACATATAAAGCATTTACAGCAGTGCCTGGCATACAGCAAGCTCTGAATTAAGAGTTTGTTGTTGTTATATATTAAGAAGTAAAAGTCCTTCTCTTATTTATGTTTCTTAACACAATAAGAATATTAATACTGAAGGTCAAAATGAAGTCTGTTTTGGAGGGAAGGACTCCTTTCTTCTTTGGTACAATGCGGCTCTCACAGGTAGGTTTGTACTCTGCTCATGTGCAACCGGGTGATAGATGGCTGGTCCCCTGCAATCTTTCACTTTGTCTTGACCCCTGGAATGCTTGCGGATCCAACTCGGCCTCCACGACGTAAAGCCACAATAGGGTATATTGTCAATACCTCCTTTACTTACACAGAAGGGTTCTTTCCACAAACTTGGGGCTCAGATGAGAGGCCAGGTGGGCGAGTCCAGTTCTCTACACCATGACTTATTAAGGATTGTGGTTTCCAGAAGTTTCCTTTAGCACATCTTTGATCTGGAATCTGAGCAAATAGAATCCACAGGGTAAGGCCAGGATGATGCACAGTTTCCTTCCTATGCTCACCCCAGAGGGACTTTCCACTGTTGTCCTTTTTCTGAAACAGCATCTCTGATCTCCTTTCCCAGGTGGCTTTCCTTCAACCACCAGGAACTCTAGGACATTTTTCTCTCCTACACCAAGGGGAAGTTCCAGCTTCATTACCTGTATCATATCTACTCATAGAGCAGACTGGAATTCCCTATACCCCAATTGCAATGGTTACCCTTTGGGCCTTCTGGCCAGTTCACAATTCTTTCTCCCCGTGGTGCTCCAACTACCTGCAGGGGTGGGCCTGCTATAGCCACATTTTACCACGTACTTCTCTTCCCACCACACCGAAATGGCTTAGTGATAGACACTGACCCAAACTAAGCCTGCAGGATTCTCTCTGCCAGCTATTAAGAATTGGGATCAAAATATTCTAGTTCTAACTGGCCTGACATACTGAGGAGCTGTGGGTGGTCACTTTCTCTTACACAACTAAGGAACAAAGAAAGTCAAGCTGCAGGATGAAACCAGCTGCATAGAGAAAAAGAGAGATGAGACTAACCAAGCATATTATTTGAACTTCTGATGGCTCTTCTTCCCCACAAAAACTCTATGTGGCAGGAACTATTAATATCCCATGGTACTGATGAGGAAACTGAGACACAAAATGACAACATTGTCCAGGAGGTATCATGAGCTCCTGGATCTTGCTGCTCCTGAAAAGAATATGACTTTGGCCACTCTAGTTGTGTGAGTAGGTAAAGGGTGACTTTTTGTCTCCTTAAGCTGGTTTGGGTTTGGATTCTATCAGTTTTGAGCACTGACAAAAGAGAACTGTGATCGATTCTTTCGGATGAATCCAGACTTGGATGTGAGGAAGGACCGAGATACAGGAAAAGGAGATGATAACAGGTGCAGCTGCAGACTAGATTGAAGTTGAGAAAGGGCAGGAAATGGAGGAAGGTCACACCCATTTATCTTGGGTTTTTGTTTTGTTTTGTTTTCTGTGAGGTGGTAGGAGGCAAGGTCTTTGTGTTGAGATCAAACAAAGCATTTGGGGTGGAGTAAATGGTGCAGCTGAAAAAAGAAGAGCTATAAATAGCTGGAAAAAGAATAGCTATAAATAGGGGAGGTAGGGCAGTTTGCATCAGGTAGAGGAATCCTCAGCTGTGGTTGCAGGTGATGAATGTTAGATAGACTTATCCACCCCACTGTATGTGACTTTGCTCCAGCAAAGCTCAGCTACATTGTTGGGCATTAGCTGGGTGGGGTGAAATATAAAACAAATCTGCTAGAAGATTAGGGCATGGAGGGTGCTGAGGAGAGACCTATAAGCTGATACGCGTGGAGGTCAAGGCTGAAGCGGGTGGGGAGATGTGACAGGCTGGAGGCCCCAAGGAGGGAGAAGACAAGTGTGGTGAGAGTTAGAATGTGATCAAACTAGAGAGAGAAGAGGGCATATCAGAGCCTGAAACACTGGATTTTGAGACTTCTCTCACAGATGACAAGGTTTAGGACATGACCACAAGAGGGTATAGCTGAAGTGTGTGAAGGAGAGATGTGTTCAGTAGAAGTCATGGAATTTGAGGACTAAATACCTGTAAACACATATGGGCTTAAGAGCAAATGCAAACATATATCAGATACACTCGGACACAGGATACAGACATACATGCAGATACACACAGGCACACAGCATAGATAGGCCTACAACTAACTCGTGGACATAGGACACAATACACCCTCTCTTGTATTCTCACTCCCAGCATACAACACAGGCAGGAACACACACAGGGACACCGTGACATGTACATACACACACATAAAATACATATACAGAGATACATATAATCATGTGACAGACATGGAAACTTAGACACATACATGTACCGCAATCTTGTGACTTAAGGAAGTAAGTTTTTCCCCTGGGTATTGTTTTTCTTTCTTTCTTTCTTTTTTAAAAATTTTATTTATTTATTTTTAGAGAGAAGAGAAGGGAGGGAGAAATAGAGGGAGAGAAACATCAATGTGTGGTTGCTTCTTATGCACCCTCTACTGGGGACCTGGCCTGCAACCCAGGCATGTGTCCTGACTGGGAATCAAACCATGACCCTTTGGTTCACAGGCCCGTGCTCAATCCACGGAGCCACACCAGCCAGAGCTCTTTTTTTTAAGATTTTATTTATTTATTTTTAGAGGGGGCTGGGTAGAAAGAGAGGAAGATGAAATGCCAATGTGTGAGAGAAACATTGATCAGTTGCTTCTTGCATGCTCCCACATGGGGACCTGGCCCATGACCCAGGCATGTGCCCTGACCAGGAATCAAACTGGTGACCTTTTGGTTCTAGGTTGGTGCTCAATCCACTGAGCCACACCAACCAGGGCTCCCCTGGGTATTGTTTTTCTTGTGGACTGGCCACTGTGGTACATATGTGGCACATACCCAGGTCTTAGAAAAAAGACAGAAACTTGAAACCTCTTCCAAGTTAGAAACAAAGGTCCTGGCACAGCCCAGCCCTGGCTCTCCAGTCCAAGATGTCTACCTTTGTCTTCCTGGAACTGGAGTTCTAGCTCAAACTCTGCCCCAGGGGCTCCCAGCCAAGGGAAACAGAGCTTCCCCAGGCACAGGGCAGCCCTGGGACAGCTGGCCCAAGCTGGACAGATAAGTTCTGACACCCAGAACCCCCACCTCCTGTAACTTAAGCATCTCTTTCCCAGACAGGCCAGTTATCCCACAAAATGGCCTGGTGGGGAAAGGCAACAAAGGTGAGAGGGGTGAGGCTGGAGAGACAAGTAGGAATGAAGGCTTCTGCCAGAGGAAAATTGGGAGCCAAGAGGTATTTCTCAGTGGGAGAGTGACATATTTAAATTTGTACTTTAGAGCTCCCAACACCTAGAATAGAGCCTGGCACATAACAAACATGAATGGCTCTGGTGGCTTCCCATAGAAGGGGCTGGAAACTAGTCACACTAATGGTAAGAACCCCAGTCAGGAGCATCATATCAGGTGAAAGTGGATGGGAGCGTAGTCTAGGGCCAAGGATGATGTAGGGGTGAGTAGAGGAAGAAATGAAGTGACTATGAGTGTGATAAGAAAGGCTGGCTAGGGCCTGGTCAGTGTTGCTCAGTTGGCTGGAGCATTGTCCCATAACAGAAAGGTCACCAGTTCCATTCCTGGTCAGGATATATGCCTCAGTTGCAGGTTCAATCCCTGGTCAGGCCCTGGCTGGTGTGGCTCAGTGGATTGAGTGCTGGCCTGTGAACCAAAGTGTCACTGGTTCAATTCCCAGTCAGGGCACATGCCTGGGTTGCGGGCCACATCTCCAGTAGGGGGCACACAAGAGGCAACCACACTTGATGTTTCTCTCCCTCTCTTTCTCCCTTCCTTCCCCTCTCTCTAAAAATAAGTAAATATATATACCCTTTAAAAAAAAAAATCCCTGGTTGGTCGGGGTCATGTGTGAGAGGCAACTGATCAATGTTTCCTTCTCTCTCCTTCTCTCTGTCTCTCCCTCTCTCTCCAATGAGAGTAAAATAAACCTTTAAAAAAAAAAGGCTGGCTAGAGCTGGACCTCATGAGTGGCAGGGCCCACAGGCTTTCACTCATGCTAATTAAAGCACCACTGTGAGGCAGATGTACAAATCCACCTTGTTAGTTTACCTGTCATATGTGTATGAAATATACCTATCATGAAGATGGCAAATACATACATCATCAAAAGCATTCCTACTAGCATAAACATGCTCTGATATCTCTCACCCTTAAAATTTTTCTTTGGCCCCTATCATCTCTCTTTATCTCTCACCTCATTTCTCTGCTTTCCTTCATCGCCAAATTTCTAGAAAGAGTTGCCTGTCAAATGCTATTTCTATCGCCTCACCCCATTCACTCCTAACCTATTCTAATCTGACTTTCGTCTCTACCATCACCACTACCTAATGCCTGGAGAAAGGTGACTTCTAGGCAAAACCTATAAACCCAGAGGATATAACAATTCTAAATTTGTAAGACCCTAATACTATAGCATCAAAACATAAAAGGTAAGAATCAATAGAACTGTAAAAATCAGAAAAACATACAATCATACTGAAAGGTTTTTTTAACAGATAAAGGGTATAAAAGATTCAATTTAAAAATTCATTAAGGTTATTAAAGATTTGAACAATACAATTAGCAACTTTGACCTATGGGCATACACAGAATGCTGCCCCCCCACCCCCTGCATCTTCTGACTACAGTGTCTTTTCCTGCATAGAACATTTGCAAAAGGTGACCATCTGCTGGGCCACAAAGTCTCAACACATTTCATCAACGCGTGGTGCCTCTTGAGCACCCCCTACTGGGGACCTGGTCCACAACCCAGGTATGTGCCCCAACTGGGAACTGAACCGGTGACCCTTTGGTTCACAGGCTGGCACTCAATCCACGGAGCCACACCTGCCTGGGCTGCAACACATTTTGAAGATTGATACCATAGTGAGGATGTTTTCTGCTTACAATGCAATTGAGCAAGAAAGCTAACAACAACAAAAACCCCAATAATTTGGAAATCCACATATGATAAGACATTTAAAAATAGATTTCTATTACCATTGGATGAAAGAAAAAAATCACAATTGGAATTAGAAAAATTCAAACTAGAAACTAGATAATAATAAAGATGACACATAAAATTGCAGGATGCTGTTAAATATGTGTTAGAGGGAAATTTATAGGTTTATTTATTTTTAAAATTTTTATTATTTTTAGAGAGTGGAAGGGAGAGAGAGAAGCACCAATTTGTTGTTCCACTCATTTATGCATTCATTGGTTGATTCTTGTTTGTGCTGTGACTGGGGATTAAACCCACAACCTGGATGTGTTAGGATGACATCTGACCACCTAAGCTACCTGGCCAGGGTGAAATTTACAACTTTAAATGAAAATATTGACATATGTATCAAGAGCTGAGCTTTAATCTCAAAACATTAGAAAAAAAGAACAAATTAAACCCAAATATAGTAGAAGGAAGAAAATCTTAAAAATTAGATCAGAAATTAATGAAGTGAAAATAAAATGTAATAGGATCAAAACCAAAAGTAAGTAGGGTGGCCTTGTCCCATAGCCCCAAAGCCGTAGTAAGTCCCTCTCTGCTCTTGTGAATTGCAGCTGACACCTGAGCACCAAGTCCCCTTGAAGAGGGTGCCTCTCTGGTTGGATGCTCGCAGGAGGACCGCCCTTTTGGTCAGGAGGCTGGCACGCCAGCACAGCCGCTCAGGGCCTGAGTGCTCCCAGGACCCAGTGAGAGGCCAGCACTCTGATGTGCCCTCAGGGTGGCTCTCCAGCAGTGTTTGGGAGAAAGCATGAGCTAGGCCACCAGAGACCCTGGGGACAAGTTTTACATTTCAGTTTGTGAGCTGCACTTTGTGTTTTTTGCAGCTTCTGCAAGGTGGTGAGACAGGCGGAAGAAGGAAAGCAGTAAGGCATTCCAGGAAGGCTTGCAGCAAACGCATGGCTCCCTTTGGACTCTGGATGCCCTGGGAAGTGCCTGAGGAATGCCTCGAGCTCTCTTTCCTTTACTCTTCCTTGCTTCCAGGATTGACAAAGAAGACCTTTGTTGCTGGCCTGAAGTCCTGTCTTAAGTGTCCCAGTGCAAACCTCACATAGGCAGAGGGGGCTGGAGTAATAAAACACCCCCAAAAGCTTTCCTGGAACCACACGTTGGCATCCCTGAGGGGTGCTCACAGCATCTCCATCCAGTTTCTGGCTGAGGACCAGAGATGCTCTGGCCTTGGTCACCCCAGGAGTCAACACCGGCCTCCCAGTTCAGGGCTTCCTCAGCTCCTCACACTGTCTGCATACCCCAGATCAGTGTGCTAGGATGTGTCCTTACCTCAGGATTGGTGGGGGCAAGAGAAAGACCTGACAGGCCTTGTTTCCCATGAGGAAAACCCTGGAACGGCTTTCTGGCAGATATGGGCAGTGAACCTGCAAGATAGGGCATGCCCAAAATGGAGAGGGTGCCCACAGGCCCTGGGGAGCCAGGAGGACTAAGCTCATCGGCTGAACACACCAGTCACCAAGCCAGGGCCTGTGGGAGGCAAAGTTAAGTCCCAGCACCTGAGTCAGAGGCAGAACATTCGGCGCAGCCTGGCAGGGCCCAGGCCAGCATCTGAGACGCACCGCCCGACAAGTTAGTCATGGTGGAGATTTCTTCTGTCCTCAGCAGCAGCTCTTCTCATTCCATGGTCCCAGTGTGGCTGGGTCAGCTTCTGTCCAGAGCAAACCTCATGCAGCGTAAGTCACTAAGGTTTGGAGTCTGACAAAGTTAAACCAAAAGACATGCTTTATAGAGCTTTTGGTTCAGCCTGTTTAGAATCATGAATCATCAGACCAAACCACAGTCCCTGGCTTCATTTAGGAAAATGCCATCGGCTAAGGAGGATTTGGAGTGGTATGGCAGCTTCCACACCCTCATTTGGGGAGAGGGTGTACAGTGGGAAAGAAGAGGTGCCAAGAAGGCAAAGTATTACAAGAAAGTATGTTCATGATATAGTCTTTCCTTAAGTCAGCCAGGCAACTGCTCCGCTAGCTGCCTGCTGAGCAGCCCGCATCAAGGAATAGATAAGAGACACAATGGAATTCTACGCAGCAGAAAGAGAGAAGGAGCTCCTACCCTTCACAACAGCAAATGGATGGAACTGGAGAGCATTATGCTAAGTGAAATAAAGCCAGGTAGTGAAAGACAAATACCATATGATCTCAACTTTAATAGGAACCAAAACAACAAAACAAACAAGCAAAATATAACAAAAGACACTGAAATTGAGAACAGGCTGACAGTCACCAGAGGGGAGAGGGGAGGGAATTTCAGGGGAAAAGGGGAAGGGTTTACAGGAACAAGTATAAAGGACACATGGACAAAAACTAGGGGTGGGTGGAAATGGGAGGGAGGTGGGGAGGGCTGGGGGGATGGGCTGGGATGAGAGTAAAAGGCAGAAAACTGTACTTGAACAACAATTTAAAAATTAAAAAAATAAAAACTAATAAAGAAAAAAGGAATAGACAAGAGTCACACACGGTAACTATGCTGTTCACCCTGGTTTTATTGAATGCAGGCTCACTCAGAGTGTAGAACATCAACATACATTAGTATTCTACTCACACTCTAACAATCTAAGAGGTATATAACACACACACAGCAATCAATGGGGGATAGTGAACCCGAGTCCCAGAGTCTCAGTCTGCAGGTCCAGGAGATAGCACCGTGGGCAAGGGAGTTGTCAGCATCTTTTAAGGAAGGATCTCCAGAGCCAGGTGGGCAACAGGGCAGACGAAGTCCTCAGTCCAGCTGGGCAGTCTCTGTCAGCTGATGCCGAGGGAGATCAGCGTGGCATGGAACAGCATACTGGTGCGTGGAGCTCAGCCGTCCCAGCAGTGGTCTGGAACCAGCCTCAGTTACACCTTGAAAGTGGTGCACTCCACCCCCCTGGGTCTTTTCAATAAATGTCTTGGCACCCCTGATGCCAAGGAGCCTATGGGTAGCATTTCCCTAGGAGCCTATGGGTGGTACACAGCTGTTCTGCTTGACACCCCTGCTGGCAAGGGTGGGATTTCCCCAGGAGACTATGGGAGTCCCACTCTGCAGAAACAGCTACTCTGACCACGTGAGCAGATATGTCTCCTTGCCAGATGTGTTTCCTGACTTAGATAATTTTCTTCTTGAACCAAAGTGTCATGGCTGATGGGCAGCCATTTTAGTTGTCATAAGTGACTCTGCTTTGTTTTATATACTCCATGCTCTCTTAATTGGACCAATGCCATTTTATTGGTCCTGCTCTCCACAAGAAGAGAGAGCTGAGGAGTTCAGGCCTCAGCAGAGCTGCCTGTCTTTCCACCCTCCCCTACAGGTTCCCCAGCCTTGGGACAAGACTATGATGATCTTTCCTGGACACCAGGTGTCAGCCCAGGGCAGGGACAAGGCTCGGCAACAGGACAGAGGAGCTGTAGCACGAACCAGGGACTGGTTGTTGTGGCCCAGAGCCATGCTCCTGGAGGCAGAAAGCAGTCCCACTTCTTCTGGTCCACATTTGTCCTCCGCACTCAGGGGTCTCCCTTCCTCCCTGTACTCCATGCCCTAGGCCACAGGTGGCAAACATCCGGCCCTCCACCTTGTTTTATCCGGCCCGGCACCTTGTTTCTACTCGACGGTAGCACCAAGCTTACTCTTGGTTAACTAACTGTTAAGGAGTAGTTACATTTATACAGTCCTAAAATTATATTCAGCCCTTTGAGGGCAACTGTGCAGCTCCTGGTGAAAATGAGTTTGACACGCCTGCCCTAAGCCTCCTGCAGCCTCAGGGATGAGTTCAGTGGTGATCACTCCTGTGTGTCTCCCAGATGGAGGGTGCACTGATGTCCCTGGTATAGGAACTACTACCATGAATTATACCAGGTTCCCAAGTCCCTTGAAACCAGAAAGGGAAAACAAAATGAAACAAAAAACACAAAAAACAAAAACCATGCTCTCAGGTCCAGCCCTTAGTCCACACTGCACTGCTCCTGGTGATTTTGCTGAGGCCAGGCTCAAAGTGAGGGCCATGTCTTCCTGGCTGGGGCAGGGCACCGCTCAGCTTCCAGCCTCTGGCTCCCATGCCATTTCATGCGGGCCTTGCTGCTGAAGCTGGGCGAGTGACTGGACCATGGTCCGGTGGCCAGAGCCCTGCACAAGGACTCAGGAGACTGGGTGAGGCACTAATTCTTTGTGACCTTGTGTGACCTCCCTAAGCCTACGTTTCCATGATGGGAATAATTGCAACGAGCAATGCAGAGCAGGTGGGGAAGTGCCGGTGTGCTCATCAGGAGAGAGCCCACGGGAGGGCAGCAGTTCACCCAGTCTGCCTGCACCCTCCCTCACCCCCTTTCTTACTTACACACTATGCCTTCGGCAAAGTTGGCAAATACAGAGCTGGGGCCTTGGAGCTGGCCTGTCTCCTGTGCTGCTCTCATCAGGGAAGACCTAAGTCACTGCAGCCACAGCAACAGGACACTTTCGCAGAAAGGGAGTACTCTGAAGTCTCCACCAATGGCCCAAGTTCCTGACTGGATAATCTCCAGAGGCTCACCACGTCCAAGGCTCTCAATGTAGGAAGCTGCAGCTGGCTAGGCCCCATCGAGCTGAGCAGGATGGGGCAGGGCCAGGCACAGGCCTCTTGGCACCCCACCAGACAGAGATTCAAGGATAGAGGTGTGCACTGTTGCTGCTCATGGCCTATACCCACCCTGCCCTGGCATATGCCTTCCAAGTAGGGACTGGATCCAGAAGCATTCACATCTGGCCTGGAAATGAATCTATGATACATTTCTTTGTACAGGGGTAATGTTTTTATTACCCATGTACAACAGGCATAAATGTTCAATTGCACTTAGGAAAGAGTGGCAAGAAATATCCTAGTTAGCCCTGGCTGGTGTGGCTCAGTGGACTGAGTGCCGGACTGTGAGGCAAAGGGTCGCCGGTTCAATTCCCAGTCAGGGCGCAAGCCTGGGTTGCAGGCCAGGTCCCCAGTAGGGGGCCCATGAGGGGCAACGACACACTGATGTTTCTCTCCCTCTCTTTCTCTCTCCCTCCCCTCTCTCTAAAAAAATAATTAATTAAATTAAAAAGAAAAGAACAGAAATACCCTAACTGGATTTTTCTAAACCTAGCCTGAACTTCTATCCAGCTTCCACGGACATCCTCATAGCGAGCATGCCACATCCTACCACATGTGAACAAGCCTCGGGCCTCCTGCATTTCCCCTGTGGGAGGAAACCCCATTTCCCTTCCTAGCCTGGGCACTTTCAGAGAATGCAGTACTTCTAGGGGACAATCCAGCTGTTCTCTCCATGGGCCTCAGCCCTCAGGGAGCCCCCAAGACACCAAACATTGTTACTTTGCCTGAGAGCATAGGAGCCTAGCTGCACAGTCTGCGCAGAGAAGGGAAATCATTGCTTCATGTTATTGCTGGGCACCTGCTCCCACAAACAATTACAGAGTAATTTCTGCACTAAATTATTCATATAGTTCCCCTGCCATATATGGAAATAACATTCTATAGTTTGCTTTTTCCCCTTAGACTTCTTTCCCATCAATAAATATAGATCCACTTCATCATCTTCAGTGGTCACAGAGTACTTGATTATTTGGATGCACCTCATTTTACTCAGCACAGTCCCAATGGATGGTGGCTTCTACATTTTCAGTGTTATGAGCAGTGATAGGGCAAACACTGTGACACATCTTGGTGCATGGGTGTGATTGTTTTTGGATAAATTACTAGAAGTGAAATTGTAAGGTCAAGGGATAGATCTATTTTTAAGATTTACTTATCTGCAGGCTACTCCCAGACAGACTGTACCATGTAGCAATGTGGGGGCAGAGGTTCCCCATTGTCACCACCACCCAGTCTAGGGCCATCTTCCCAAAGTGTCCCCTCTGCCCTCCAAGCCCAGAATGCAGGCTCTCTGTGGTGACACCTGGGGGCCTTCCTCCTCCCCTAGACAGAACTAACACCAAGTCATTATCAAGAATCTGGCCCAGCTTGTCATTGCTCCTTTAAAAGGACTCCAGTTCAACTCCTGGCTTCTGCCAATAGTAAACGCCCAAGTGGGCACTCTGGACTAATGACCTTCTCGGTCCTGGGACCCTGCCTGAGTTCAAGCCTCACTGGCTCCACCCAATCCCCTCACCTTCTGCTACGGGATAATTGTGCCTATGTCTAGCTTTGCCACATCATGCTTCCTTAGGGAAGAATGTTTATCTTGGGAAAAGAGAGCAACTAAAAAGCCAGTCATCTGGGGAAGAGTGCCAAGCTAGATTCAGCAGCCAAGCTATGTGCCCACAATTCGTGGGTCCTCAGGTAGCACGTCCCACATGGTCAGCCAATCTTATTCTCAAAATCCCTAGGTGGTGCTGGATTCACACCACCATATTCAGCCACCTCTATTGTAGGACGAGGTCAGGCGTGGCCACAGGGAGCCTCCTTTTTTAAAATTGTGATTAAATATACTACCTTAGTCCTTTCAGGATGCAGTAACAAAAGTACCATAGACAGCATGGCTTATAAACAACAGAAATTTATTTCTTACAGTTCTGGAGACCGGGAAGTCCAAGATCAAGGTAATGGCACATTTGATATCTGGTGAAGGGGTTCATAGATTGCGCCTTCTCTCTGTAATTTTACATGGCAGAAGGGATGAAGGGGTTACCTGGGGTCACTTGTTTTTTTGAGCATCACTCAAGGACATTGTTTTCATTGCTTTTTAGAGAGAGAAGGAAGGAGAGGGGAGACAGACAGAAACACTGATGTGAGAAACATTGATTGATTGTGCCCCGGCTGGGGATCAAACCTATAACCTATGCATGTCCCCTGACTGGGAATCGAACCCACAACCTTTTGGTTTATCGGACAACACTCCAACCAATGGAGCCATACCAGCCAGGGCTGGGGTCACTTTTCTAAGGGCACTAATCCCCTTCAAGAGGGCTCTGCCTCCAAGACCTAATCACTCCCAAAGGCCCCACCTCCAAATACCATCATCACATTGGGAATTAGGATCTGATATGTGCATTTTGGAGGATGCGTTTAGTCTGTAGTATACATGTAACATGAAACTTTAACCATTTTTGAAGCGTAGTTCTTTGATTCATTTTGTTGTACAACTGTCACCACCATCCACCTCCAGAACTTTTATCTTCTCCAGCTGAAACTGTGCTCGCCCAACACTGACTCTGCATCCTCCTCTACTCCACACGCCCCTCTACTTCCTGGCTCCATGAGTTTGACTACTTTAGTGACCTCATAATAAGTAGAATTACACAATATTTGTGCTTTTGTAACTGGCCTAATTCAAGTTTCATCCATGTTGCAGTAAGAGTCAGGACTTCCTTCCTTTTCAAGGCTGAGTGATATTCTATTGTAAGTATAGACCACATTTTGTTTATTCATTTCTTGTCAATAGATACTTGGGTCATTTCCACTTGTTGGCCATTGTAAAAATGAACACGCACATACAGATACCTGTTCAAGTCCCTGCTTTCTTTTCTTTGGCTGTATACCCCACGCATGGAATCGCTGGATCACAAGGTAGTTCCATGTTTAATTTGTTGAGGAATCACCATGCCATTTTCGGCAGGGGCTGCACCACTTTATATTCCCACCAGCAGTGCACAGGGGTTCCAGTTCTTCCACATCCTTAGCAACATTTGTTATTTTTTTTTTAAAGATTTTATATATTTATTTTTAGAGAGCGGGGGAGGGAGGGAGAAGGAGAAGGAGGGAAACATGGACACATGAGGGATAACATCAATCGGTTGCCTCTCACACTCCCCAACCCAGGGAACCTGGCCCACAACCCAGGCACGTGCCCTGACTAGCAATCGAACTGGAGACCTTTTAGTCCGTAGGCTGGCACTCAATCCACTGAGCCACTCCAGCCAGAGCTATTTATTTTAGTTAATAGACATCCTAATGGGTTTGAAGCGGTATCTCAGTGTGGTTTTGAATTGCAATACCACAGCATGCCTTCTTAAGGTCAGGATATTCCAAGTTTGTTTGTTTTTTTTACAGGGAAGATGGTCCACCTGAAAGAAGCCTGGGTATGAAGCTGGCTCCTATACACCTTTAATCCTATCTCCTTCTTTCAGGAGCTGAGCAGAGGCTCAGGCATCCCACCCAATTCCTGTGCTTCTCCATCAGATCCTGTGGGATAATCAGGAAGCCTGAGTCTTGAAAACCTAAGGGAGAGCAGGAGAGAGCAGTCTGCCCTGTGCCTGGAGGGGCCTCAGGCAAAAGAGGGAGATAGCATCAGAAATTATATCCTAGCCCTGGCCAGGCAGCTCAGTTGGTTACAGCGATGTCCAAATACACCAAGGTTGCTGGTTCAATCCCCGGTCAGGGCACATACAAGAACTCAACCAATTAATGTATAATAAGTGGAACAAAAAATTGATGTTCCTATTTTTCTCTCCCTCTTTCTAAAATCAATAAAATAAAAAACAGAAGAGCAAACTGAAGCTCAGATTGGGGAGTTGACTTGCCCAGACTCACGTAGTCAGACTCACATTGTCACGTAGTGTGTGGGAAGGCAGAGAAAGCCAGAATAATGATCACTGCATGACTTCTTCCTGGCTGTCTTCCCAGGCCCCCTGCCTGGTGACCTGGCACACATCTTGCTTCAGCACAGATGTTCTTGGAGTGCCACGTTCCTCTGGTTTCAGTTCGTTGACCCTGTCACTTCTCAGGACAACCATGCCCTGCAGGTGTCTCTGCCTCACAGCCTGGGTACAGGTCCCAGAGCCCAGACGAAAGCAGCAGCCACATTCCCGGTGTGCACACTCTGCCAGGAGGAAACGAGGCTTGTCTGGCATGACTGGCTCAGCCAGACAAACCTCATTTCCTTTCTGATGGGGTAAGATGTTCCAGTTCTAAGCAGAAATTGGCCCCAAGGAATGTCTGAACTCGCACCTCCTGGAAGAAACAAGAGAATGGGTGTCTGGGAGTGTGGTGGAAACTTGGCCATGTTCTCGTTTCCTTGACCTCTCCCCTACCCTCCCCAGCTTCCCGGTTGTACTCACCTATCTCACCTTCCAGGCTGCACCCACCTACGTGGGCACCTCCTCTGCCTCCAAAGGACATTTGTGGGTCACTTGCCATCCAGGTCACATTCTCACATGGAAAAGAGCTACTATATGGGGAAGAGGGTGATCTGGTGCCCACCAAATCCACACTCATGACTACTGGGCTCTGCTGGCTCATACTTGGGCCGGGTCCCATGTAAAGTGGGAGTCTTGAGACAGAGCACTTTCCAAGGAAATTGCCTACCCCAGGAACCTGTCCTTGACCCTCTGCCTCATACCTTCTTCCCTTCCTGGCCCCTCAGAGCCCATGGGGTGGGGGGTAGGGGTTCAAAACCCCTTCCTCCTCAAGGCAGTCATTCCAAACACTTTGGCTTAGGTGAGGTGGGGAAGGGGTGGGGAAACTCCACTGGTAAGGTCCTGGGTGTCTCCAGAAGAGGAATGATCATTTGCCCTGAGGTTAACCTGCCCAACTGCCACACAGTTACACCCCAGACATGTGCCCTAGAAGAGAAAAAATAAAGATCACCACTACATCCGGCGTGTGTGTTCGTAATGTGTGCAGAGCTGTCTATATGAGCATGTCAGCAGGTGTGTCCCCGTGCATTAAAAAAAAACTAACAAACATTTGTAACATATATAATGCTTATTATGAGCCAGACAAGGTCTAAGTGCTTTTGTAAGTATTAACTCACCTGTTCTTTGTAACAACACTACGAAATTGGCACTGCTACCCCTATTGCACAGATGAACAAACTGAGGAACAGAAAGGCTAAGTCATCTGCTCAATATCATAGAATTAGCAAGAAGCAGAAGCAAGATTTGAACCTCACATTCTGGCTCCCACAGGCACATGTCAGGTATATTATGCATGTTTGTGTATATGCATCTGTGTGAACATATACATCTGCGGGGATAAAGGGTGTGCCACTTAACCAGACCTTACAGCTTGCAAAGCCCTGTGAGACACCACTTTGTCCAGAGTACCAGAGTCTCCTGTTAGAAGGTCGGATCTGAGCCCCAGGCCACCTCTGTTCAGGACTGGGGACACAAGGGGTCCTTCTGGCAGTCACAGGGATGGCTGGAGGCAGCCAGATGGCCTGCGAAGGGGAGCTCCAAGGGGCTGCCCTTCCTGCTCCTGTTTCCCAACTGGTCCCATTCCTGCAGCTCCATCCTAGCAGGGCCTGTGGTTATCTCAGCTTCGACAGCACGGCTACCTCTCTGGCACACCGGTTTCCTCTGGCCCATTTCTTCCAGATGCTAATTCAACCCAAGCAGCACGTAAGAGGCTACTGCTGGGTAGTTAACTGTCTCACATCCTTGGGTCACAACTAGGACCTTCTAGTTAAATTTCCTGGGGTTGACAAGATACCTTATTTTGGGTAATAGTGACTGACACCATGAATATATTGTGTAAGTGGCTCTGACAACTATCTCAGAACTATTTTGGCATTTGCTGAAAATAGCAAAAATATGGCCAGAAAAATGCTGTGAAATTTTCTACTTTGAAGTGGCACTAGCTACTATGTAATGAGCACCTGTGAAGTGTCAGTCATTGTTTATTTTTTAAAAGATACTTATTTTCAAAGATTTTATTCATTTATTTCTAGAGAGAGGGGAAGGGAGGGAGAAAGGAAGGAAGAAAAACATTGATGTGTGAGAGAAACATTGATCAGTTGCCTCTTGCATGTCCTGGTCTGCAACCCAGGCATGTGCCCTGACTGGGAATCAAACTGGCAACCTTTTTAGTTCACAGGCCAGTGCTCAACCCACTGAGCCACATCAGCCAGGGCTAGTCATTGTTTGAGATATTTCACCTCTTGTAAGCCTCAAAAGTCTCTATGAAAATGAGGCTCAGATAGGGTAATGGTTGTGTTAAAAATCTTTAACTTCCATACCTGAAGTCTTTTTTAATTTTTTCTTTTTTGCTATTTATTTTTTACATTAGTTTTCATTATATTTTTTCCATTGCTATTTATCCCCTATACCCTCTTCCACCTCCACCCCCCCCCCTTGAAGACTTTTTAGGGGAAACGAGGGAGAAAGAAAGGGAGAGAAACATCAATGTGGGGTTGCCTCTCCAGAGCTCCCTACTGGAGATCTGGCCCACAACCCAGGCATGTGCCCTGACTGGGAGTCACTGTGAACCAGTGATCCTTTAGTTTGCAAGCTGGCACTCAATCCACTGAGACACACCAGCCAGGGCTAAATAAGGTTTTATTGAGCCAGAAATGCTAGCCAAAAGACCGGTCTTGGGGCATGGAGTCTAAACCACCAGCAGCATGGCCAAGTAGAAAAGACAGCATGTCCCTCATCTCAGACTTTTGCAAGCATTTTTAAGCATCAAACGGGGAGGAGGAAGAAGAAGGAGGTAGTCTGAAAGGGGTGGGAGACGGTGAAGCAGGGCAAGCTCTGGGATAGCAGAGTCCTCATAAAGAAACATCTGCTCCGAGGAATGGCTGTGGGCGGCAGTCCAGAAAGCCCACGTGCACACAAGTGGGGGCTCCTGTAGTTCGATGATGCCTGGATAAAGTAACCTGTGGACATCACCACCTGGAAATCAATCCAAAATTCCAACAGGCAAAACAGGAATGTGAGAAGTTCTTTGTTAGCTGGCCTGCAGCCATTAACGACTTTTCCTTTCAGGCTGCTGTTACTTCATTTAGAACATCTCAGAATTTTTTCTTATCAGCGATTCCAGGCAGGCGTGTGTACTCCAGCTGTGATTCCTGGGTGGTGTGTGTGGATACCAACACCTCCTGCTACTCAGTGCCCCAGCCATGATACCCTGAACCAGAAAGGCATAAAAGGCAGACCTCTGCTTCCATCAGATCCTCCAGCCGGCAGCCCCAATCACTGCCCACCAGCTCTGGAAGAGCCTAAACCCTTTAAATCAGAAGAGAAACCACCTGCAGTTACAAAGATAGGGACATTTATTCATGTTATATTACTGGATTTTAAAAGCAAAAATACAGTTCTGTTTTGAACACCAAATTCAGACACCCCCCCCCACCAACCTTACAATGGTAAATACATACATTTGCACACACAGGAAATCATAATACACAGCACAACAGGTCTCCAGGACAGGAGGAAAGCTGCTGTCCCAGCTGTGGGGTCGCCCCATGGCCAGCCCTGAGGTCAGCAGAGATCCTGCCCAGACTGAGAGCGGCACTGGCATTTTCTTTACCCTCCTGGGCCACCTCTGCCCTCTGATTTTTTTCCCCAAAAACCACTTTACAGGGTCACCAGCAACGAGAAGAACAGAAACAAAGGCACAGTGTGTGACAACTTTATGGTGACAACTTCCAGGTAAAGGAAATGATCCCTGAGCCCTCTGTCCTGAACTCCCCAGGGAAGAAACAAGACCTAGAGCATCTCATGAACCAGGCAAGCATCCAGGCCTAACCTGGGGCCCAGGTGGCCCCCATGAGAGCACCAGGTCAGTGAATGAGTAATAGATGACGTAGGATGTCCCTTGGTTCTGAGAATGAACCATGTACTTGAATATTCCAATGTAACATAAAGGAAAATGTAACAAAAAAAATTTTTTTAAGTCTGATTTTTTTTTAAAGAGTAAAGTAAGTAACACAGAAATTTCTTCCCAGGGTATTTGTCTCCTTTCTTATAAGGCACTTTGGAAGTCAGGATCTGGGGTCAGAAAGAAGCCTTCATTCCTTGCATTTCTCAAAACACCTCTCAGTGCAGTTATTCTGAGTTTTATTAACATCGCTATTAAGGAATGGGGAACTGACAGAAGGAATACTCTTTGCATAGCCCAAATGCTTTTGCAGTGGTAAATAAATTTTAATCAATACAAAGGCTTCTGGAAAAAACCAAGTCAGCATCTGAGATGCTCAAAGCAGTAAAGGCACAGATAAAACTGGGGCTGGACACCAACTCAGCCTCCACACTGAGCGCTGGTTCCAGGTCCGCGGTGGGGGTCCCAGCTGCCATCAGCTGAAAAGTCAACCCTGGGATTAAACAGCTGAGTCTCTGGTCCTTAGCCCAGACTGGACCCAGCAAGGGCACCCAGTGGTAGAAACTACCTCATGCATCTTGCCCCAGGCAGGCTAAGCCTCTCCCAGCAGAGGTGGATTTTGAGAAGATAGCTCCATGGGTCAGCCTCCTGGAGTGGGGGCACCCATTAAAAACCTGAGGGGGAAAGGGAGGCTTTAGGCACCAGAGTGGGAGAGTGTGGGTGGATTCAGCTGACTTTCTGTTTCTAATTAAAAGGCACGTTCATGCTCGAAAATGAATAGTCTGTTTGACCCTGAGTGCCACAGGCAAGTTTTAGGGAACAGGCAAGAAGCAGAGGAACAAAAAGGGGGAGGGTGGAAGGGGGAGAAACAAGGAAAACCAGTCCTGCGAGGTGGGACAGGCAGTGTGGGGCAGAACCTCCAAGGGGGGCAGCCCCTAGACTCCACGGGGGCCAGTACTGAGGTTCTCCCCACCTCCCCAGGCTGAGGGCCAGTAAACAGACCTGACTGCTGTCATTTACAACTCCACAGCCTAGGTATCGGCGGGTGCAGGAAGTGGTCAGTCCAAGGAGGTGGTGGAGGTTCCCTCCACCCTGCCCAGCTGGCGAGGGGAAGGAGGTGGGGAGCTCTGCCTGGCAGGCCAAGGCTGCTGCCTTCCTGCAGAGGTCCTGGGGTGCCTTGCCCTCTTCAAAGGGCTCAAAGGTGATTTTGATCTTCACAAAACCTGGCCTGCCAGCTAAATTGGAGACCGGCTTGTGGCCACTACAGCATACAGAATTTTTTTCCCCCTAAAAAGAATGCTCAGTCCCCTCCTCACTTTTAAAACATAATAAAAATATGTAGGTAATTCAAGTGTACATAGCATACTCAGAAAAATAAATTGCCATGACCCATGACTTATCACTAAACAGCTATGCGAATCTGGATCAACACAAAATCAAGCTAGATCATCAATCAGAATTGGATTTGGCCTTTAAAATACTACAAACTGCAAACTGCTATTTTAAAAAAAAAAAGTTTTACATTCAGAAATCAGGCAATCTGCAGAAAGGCCACTGAATGTGAGAGCGCCCAAGGCTTTTGCTCTGATGGCTACAGGTGCCTTGGAATTCACACGTTACCAGGGCAAAAGGTCTGAGGCTCAAGTTTTAAAACTCTTTTGCTAAGACACATACACAGTGATTGTAACAGTTGTATAGCAGTAAAAAAAGGTCAGGGGTGGAGGGTAAAATGAGAATGGTTGAAACTGTTTTTCTGTTAAACTATGACAATGAAAAAATATCACACCAACCCAATTTCAGCAGCACTGTCCAATTTTTCACCAAGTAATAATAACACAAGATCTGAAGCAAAATTCTTACCTACTTCACAACAAACGGGCAGTTTATCACTGGGAACGAGTCCCGCAGTCACCAGATTTGGGGCTGTATACAGCTCGGATTCTTTGGGGTGTGACACTGTGACCATGATGAGAAGTCCCAAAGGCTGATAGTTTCTACACTTACAAGCCCCTCGTAGAGTTAAGAAGTCACATGCTGAGCCCAGCTGGGGACAAAACATCCGGCTCCTTCCGGTCATCTAGAAAGGCATGCCCGGTCATCTGGAAAGGCATGTGAATGAGCGAAAGGGGCCTATCACTCTGATTGATACGAACGAAAGGGACCAGCCCGGCACATTGGCAGGGACACAGCAGACGTCCCTGGCCATTTTTAGGTCTCTTATCAGTGTAGCAAAATGCTAGCTCGGTGTCCCAACATCCACTGTGATTTTGGTATATAACGGGTATCTTTCTATGTCCAACACCTCGTAGGTCAGTGTGTTCAAACCATCAGAGAGCATCGTCTCCTTCGTGTGCGCAATTCGGTCAAACCTACAAGGAAAAAGGACAAGTGGTTGGTGCCAAAATAAAAATCTTAAAAAAAAGTATTGAGTGTTTGTACCTCGTTGCCTTCCCCACCTTGGATTGAACCCTCCCTTTCCCTCCAGGCATGGAGCCCTACTCAGTGCCTCATTTCTGCAGCCTGTCCCATCCTAAAGGCGGAAGAAGGAATATGAATGAACACAGAACACACCTCTGAGGATTGGGTTCATTTTTCTTGTCTCTTGAGTGGCGAATCATCCGACACTTCCCAACCACAGCATTTGGGCGAGATATAGACATACCTTTGTAAACTAACCTGCAAGGAGTAAAGGGGACAAAATCATTACAGAGCTGCCATAAGGCTTCGGTCTGGTAGCCCCAGCTGCAAGACTGTTGCCCCATCTCCCATCCTGCTTGCTATTCTCACTTGCGCACACTACAGCCCAGCGTGGAAGTGGTTAAACTCACACTCCTTCCCCATGTCTTTTTATTTTACCAGTGGCTCCCCAGTTTGTGTTGGTGACTGTTTGTGCCAGGCTCTGGGGGCATCTGCCCTCGTGGAACCGACAGTGTGGATGCCTAGAATGCAGGGCTGTTATCGGCAGGATGGAGGTGAAGAGGGGAGGTGCGGTTGTGGGGCACAGACAGAGAAGCAACTAACTACCTGAACAACACTAAGCACAGTCAAGTCGGGAAGGTGAATGGGCGTCTGCCAGAACATTTGGGGCAGCCAGGAAAGCACGGGCAGAGGCAGGGAAGGAGAGCCAGCGCGGTGTCCTTGGGGAGCAGCGCAAGCTTCCGGGGACTGGTGAGCAGGTCTGGGGTTGGAAGTGGCTGGAGATGAGGCTGGAAAGATGGGCAGAGGCTAAATCACGGAGGTCTTCTCCAAGCTTGGAGCACCCCAGCGAACAGTGCCAGTGTCAGAAAGTTGTGACTATTACCTGTTAAAAATGTCGTCATCTTCACCTCCCCAGCCCCAATAATTATTGGGAAATCCATTGATGGTGAGAAACTGTTGTTTACTTAGAGCAGACACACCTCCAAAAAACTGAACATAAGGTAAGCTGGGGAAGAAAACACACACACACACATACACACAGAGGACCAGTGGTTAGTAAGTTTTGACTTGCTCAACATAAAGCTTGCTTAAAACATGAATACTCTAAAGTTATTTTTATTCTCTGGAACATTTTAATTGGAGATTTATAAAGTTTTCTTTGTTTTGTTTTTAGAGCAGACTCAAATTATCTTAGAGAAGACACAGATATCAAAAAAATAGAATCTTCTTTGTAAGAATACTGTGTCGCTTCTTAGGTGATCTAGAAAATCAATTACAAGAGCATAAGCCCAGTTCTTCTGCACCAGTCAGGAATCTGCTTCCAATGTGTTCCGTCTGCTCCTGCACAGGAAACCCTTACCCGGGAGGTCCTGGAATCAGAGATTGTTTCCGAGTCTCCCTCTGCCCACTCGTCACGCGCCTGTTCCCGTCTACCGGTCTAGCTTTCGTTCTTCCAAAGCTCTACCAGCTTGAACACCGACGCGGACTCCAATAGTCAAGAAAGCATTTCTGAAAATTTTCTTGAAAAACATTTCTTGGAAATTTCTACCATATCCTGACTTAGCAAAATGTATAATGGTGAATCTATTTGGACACTTTTTCAAGAAGCAGGGCATCTGGGCTCTCAACCGCCCGTCTAAACTGTTTTGTATTTCAGTGTTTCGATGGTTATGAATCACGGCCTCCTGACAGCTACAGCGGAAGCACGGTTGAGAAGTGTTAAGAATCAGGACATGCCCAGTGGCCATGCAAAGGCCTTCTGTGGGTCCTCTAAGGGCTGTGGTTTTGTCCTGACCTGGTGTGCAGTTCCAAACCAGACTCAGGCTCCTACTGAAATCCGGAAAAACCAAAATCTATCACACAAATTAAGAAAAACTCTAACTCAGACTCCATGAAGGAACTTAGCCAAACCATATAGAACACATTTTAAAAAATGCAATTACCATTTTCAAATACATTCAGCAATTCTGACTGCAAATATCCACAAGCAAAGATGCCTGGGGGCTTGCTTTAATGAATCTAAGGTAATCTATTTATAATAAGGTATCATCACCGAGGTGCCAAGTCATCTACCTTTTGGCTTACCTCAGGGTGCAGTCTGCATTTCAATGTGAGGGTTTGAACCAGAGGTAGCCAGACCAATAAAGTATTTTGATAATAAGTGTTTTTACAGAAACAGGCTCTTAGTGACTTTTAGGGGAAGTACAAGCTAAGCTGACAAGATCTGGTTTTGTTGTCCCTGCTGTTTTCTCTTACCTCCGCCCCCCCCGCCCCCCCCCAAGCCTAAGTGGTTCTGGGGAAAACAAACATGGTGCTGGGCTAAAGAACTTGGCTATCACCACCATGCTTCAAGGGAGGGATTAGGAGGTGTCAGAGTATGAGCCTGTGCATCTAAAAAGAAAGGTGCACAAAGGGAGGGAGGGAGGGAAGGAGGGAGGGCGGGCAGGGAGTGACATTTACAGTTAAATCTCTCCTCTTTGAAGACAGAAAGATTAGGGCCAGAATACCTTTGATCTGGGGACTTCATAACAACCCTATATTTATACCGGGGAAAATGATTCTAATTTGTTTCCCAGACTGGATGGGGAAGGCGAGAGAAGAAAGCAAGAAAATACAGTGTCAGTCTGGAGCCATCCCAGACATTAAAAACTCTTCCTGTCTGGATGTGCAGAGGTTGTAGGCCTTTCTGGACTCTACTTTCCTCCCCAAATAATAATTCACTTTGGGTTTAAAAAGCATCCATTTCCGAAGAGAAGGCAATCTTTTCCAGAGCAAAAAGAAGCACTCCTGGGCTGGAGGAACATCTCCTGGTGGCCATATCAGAGAGGACCATGTTTTCTGTAGACTCTGGTGAACAGCTCTTACCTAAACCCAAACTTATCCATTGCCACAGAGATGTGCCGTGGCTGTGAGAAACACCTGTAGGTGTTACGGTCATCCATTGGAATGAGGTCCACATCACTGAACACGAAGCAGTTATAGTCATAGTCCTTCAAGGCCTCTCGAAAGCCAACGTTGAGAAGCTTAGCGCGATTGAACGTGGAATCTCCAGCCTAGTGTGGAAACAAAAGAAGTGATGGCAGAAACCATAAGGACTTTGAGCAGAACACAGGGCCTGGTGACTTGCCCATGACATGTGGTCATTAGTCCACTCATGGGCCTCATTTTTTCTGCCCTCATTTACAAACTGATACAAAGTGGTATGTCCTGAGTCAGTATTCCCACCACTTGGAATTAGCCTGCAAGATCTGCAAATGTGTGAATGACATATGAACATTATTCCCCACGGAGTGTTCATCTCTGCAAAAGACTGCAAGCGATGACATAAGCACACTAGAGAACTGGCTAAATAAGTCATGGTACATCCATAAAATGAAATAGAGCTATTTAAAAAAACATGGAAGCTCTAAAAGGAGATGATCTTCAAAATAGTATTGTTGGGTGAAAAGGCATTTAAACATATATCATTTATTTACGTACTGTATATAGACTAATTCCAGGAAAGATAAGCAGGAAACCGGTGCCTATGGGACGGACTTTCCTCTTCTACCTTCTTTACATGGTCGATAACCACACCGTGTGCCTACCAGGTGTCTGTTACTGAACGAGGCACCAGAGAACATGGCGCCCCCACTAGATCTCTGCCCTCACAGTGTTCACGGCGTGTGGTGGGAAGCGGTGTGGTGCACGCCACAACAGAAACAGGGAGCACGACAGAGAGGACAAGACCTGCTTCGGAAAGCCCACCACTGGGTCCCAAAGCACCAAGTCTGTTTGTGCCAAGGTACTCCATACTTTATTTACTTACCTTGTTTATTTTCATCACCCCACCCCCACTACCACTAGAACGTATGTTTAACGAAGGCTGGAATTTTTTTAGTGTTTATTCACCCAGTGCTTTGTATGCTGCTTGGCATATAATAAGAGCTCAATAAATAACTGCTGTTGGCTGGATGATAGATGGATGGGTGGATGAATGGATGGATGAGTGAGTAGACTGATGGATGGGTTTCAACACACAATGGCAGAGAGCAATCCGCTCTGGGAGGCTCCAATCAAAGGGCCCTTTGGAGTCACCAGCATGGGTCTCTTACCGACTGCCACGGCCCTAGGTCAGTGAGAACGGTAACAGCAACAACGCAGCCACCCTTACCCTTAGCACTTCACAAGCCCTTCCGCACACGAGCTCTCAACCTGACCGGAACCCTCCCGGCTACACCACGAAGAAACTAGGGCCACACAAGTGACACAACTGGGACTGGAGCCCAACACTCTGGGACCCTGACTCTGTGCTTCTTCCCCATATCTCCTGGGGTAAACGAAATCAGGGCTCTCTGCTTTGGGGAAAAATATGTCCCACAAGGGCCTACAGTGGCTACACGGTCTCAAAAGCGGGATGCCCAGACCCTTCTCCAGGCACCCGAGAGAGAACTTGGAAACTGTACTCCACAAGGCTGCCGTGTGAGAGCAGGGCAGGCAGACAGCACCTCGGCTGCTCAGCCGCAGGCAGGTGGCCTGGAAAACAAACCACCTGAGAAAAAGAAGTACCAGGAAGTCAGACAAAGCACCCAAGAGACTACTAATGAATTAAGGAAACGTCTTACTCAAGATAGCCTTTCCTCAGCCTGTGACAAAGCTTTCTAACCACACGTGGTGGAAAGAGAAAGCTGTGACCAACAAATGGCACACACGGTGTTCTCCGGCTGTCCCGCCACTTAAGTCATTTAGAATTCTGCCTCCAGTTAACTCTCTGTAAGTCATGAGGCAAAAAGAAGTTCAAAGTTTAGAAATTGTATATGAAAACTACAAAGTTGTTGTAATTATTATTACAACAATACATTGCTAATATTTATTGGTGGGAGGGGGGGGATATGATATACCAAGCAAAGGGTTAAGTGTTTATATGCATGCCATGCCATTTCATCATCTCAACAATCTGTAACCACCCAGATCCACTTCACTCCTCTCACACCTTCCACCTTCTGTGATGGGGAGAGAGGCCTGCACCTGGTACTTTCCACCTTGCTCTTCCAGCTCATGGAGACCCTAAAAGAGTTAGCTGAATGTTTTCAAACACAATTCAACCCCATCGAACAGATTTCCAACAATGAAAGAGCAGTGTCTCACAAAGCCTTTCACACCTCCGTAGCAGACCCACACAGGGTGGCTGCTCAGCGCTCCCTTCTCTTGCCACACTCTCCAATACCAGGGGCGGGGGGCTCCTGCGGCCATGTCTTGATCACAGGATCTGGCCTCCTGGCCATTACTGTTTGATCTAAGCAGATGCCTGAACGAAATTACACTAAGCATTTTTCCTTTCCCAGAAACTGGTAATGTGGAATCATAAACAGGCACCTCTGGATCCATGCTCCGAAAACAATGGTAGCCTGGAGGAAAACCTAAGGAAAAGTCCTGGTTCTGTCCCTTTGCCCATGTGTGAGGCAACAGTTCCTTTAACTAAGTAAGGCACTGCAGTGTCCGGTCCACACTTAAAACTAGTCAGGCAGTTTTCCAAAATAACCGGAACTACACATTGCTTTTCCCATCCTTCTTCCCAGTCTGGCCTCACCTCTGTGATCCTAGGAGAGGGGAAGAGCAGGGTATATTTTTGCAGGTGTTAGCCCTAGGAATACCAGATCAGCAGAATGATGAGGAAAGTATGCATTTTCCTCTTTCTCCCCTGGGATTACAGAAACATCAGTTCTAGGCTTCTTTGGGTGGAATGCTATAATAACATGGGTAAGTTTCTGGATAAGAAAGACGGGCCTGGCAAACCCACCAACCCCCACAACTAAGAGCAGGTGCCCATTCCTCTGCAGGAGGTAAGAAGATACCCCACCTTCATTCCTGCCCCTCCTCACTGGGCATATTTATTTGGTGCACTGGTTACTTCACTTAAGTAAACATTTATCAAGTACGTACTGTCTGGCCAATCCAAAATGTGTGACAGACACATGCATTTTTACCCCAGGAGTGTCAGCTTCTTCACTTATTAGCTAATGGACTTTGGGCAAATTTGACATCTAGGCCTCAGTTTCCTCATTTGGGCACGGGGATGACAATAGGCAGGTTGTATTAAATGAGACAACAAGTTAAAGGCCTTCACACATTGCCTGATGACAAACGGCAGATGCTGTCATTATCACAGCATAGGTTTTCCCACCCATCTTGAATAGTCAGACCTTTCAAAATGTCTCCCAGAGACCCAACCTGGAGACAACTCCTCCTCTTGTATTTGTGTGTGTCCTCCCCAATCAACTTTAAGATTCCTCCCAAATCCTGCTTCTCTGCTGGAGGGGGAATTTCTTAAAAGGATTAAGTCTCAAGTGAGTTAGTCTGCGGCTCACGTGAGTGTCTATAGCAGCAGAGGAAAGAGAGACCTTTAGAGACCCGTGAAACGCCTGGGAAGTCCTGTTAGGTGAAGAGGAGCTGCTGCCCTGGGAGGTGTCCCTCTGGAAGATGGAGCTTTTTAAAGTGCAGGCTTCTTTAAGTTGGTAGACGAGAGTTAGACTGAGCCCTTCCTTCTAGAGCAGCCAGCTCCTCTTAATGGAGAGGACAAAAGGAAAGAAGAAAGGCCAAAAACTACACGGCATTCCCACAGCTGGACAGGGCAGCTGTGCCACTGACCAAAGTTCACAGGGAAGCCTTTTATGACTGAGCACACAGTCCCGACAGTGGGTGTATGAGTCGGTCAAGCAGAACCCACAATGGCCAGTACAGCGAGAACAGGGGCCTGGGCTTGCTCAGGCATGCTGGCCTGGGGTACAGGGAAGAAACCTGAGATGGGGTGCCTGGCCGTGCCCCTCAGAAGAGAGAAAAGAAAGAAGCTCCCTTCACACACATGGTGGAGCAAACCCAGTGCCCTTCTGGGAGATCTGGGCGGCAGGGAGGAATGTCTAAGAAGTATCAGAGAGCTCTCCGGGGCTATGAAAACTTTTTTTCTAGAGCCCTCTCATTTACACTAAATACAGGAAAGAGCAAATAGTATGTCTGAAAATGGAACCCTCCTACACTGCTGGTGGGCATTTTTACAGGGTGGCCATCTTGGAAAGCAGCCTGGAGGCTCCTCAAATAGATAAAGAATTGCCATACAACCCAGCAGTTACACTCTTAGGCATATACCCAAAAGAAACAAAAACATATGGCCACATAAAACTTTTACACAGCGCTCATAACAGCATTATTCACAATAGCTAAAAAGTGGACACAACACAAATGTCCATCAACAGGTGAATGAATAAATGAAATGTGGTACATCCGTGCAATGGAAAGTTCAGCAATAAAAAGGAATGAAGTACAGATACTAGTTACAACATGGATGAACCTTAAAAACATTACGCTAAGTGAAAGAAGTCATGAAGAATCACATATTTATTATGACTCCATGTATATAAAATGTCCGGAATAGGCAAATCCATAGACACAGAAAGATTAATGGTTGTCTAGGGCTGTGGGGGTGGGGAATGGAGGGATTTGCAGCTAAGAGGTGTGAGGTCTCTTTCTGGCATAATGAAAATGTTCTTAAACTTGATTTTATGGTGATGGATGAACAGCTCTAAATATATTTTAAATAGGTGAACTGTATGGTATGTGATTATATCTCAATAAAGTGATTACCAAAAAAAAAAAAAAAAAAAAAAAAAAAAAGAGAAAGCCAGACCCAGAGACAGAAAAGGACCAGAGGGTCCTGTTTCTCTTCTTTCATATATTCATTCTTGCCATTCTTCGAATATCTACTTCATGTTTAGCACTAGGGATTCAAAAAAGGAAAAGAAACAGGCCTTGCTTTTGAGGTATTTCAAGTTAAACAGGCAATTGTAATGGGTGATGAGTGATGAGCACTTGTGGTGTACAGCTACCAGGAGAGGGGAGAGGCGGGAAGAGGAACTACAATGGCAGACACAGATGGAGAGGTGGAGGTGGAGACACTAACTTCGTCCTAGGGGATCAGAGAAGGCTTCAAAGAAGTTAGCCAAGTTTCGTGGAGAGACCTGAAAAGAGCAGTCCTAGGAGAGCAACATTTGTAAAGGCAGTGAGGAAAACAGAACATTCAAGGAACTACAAGAAATACACAATGTGGAAGCCAGAATAAGAAATGAAGGTGGAGATGGACCAAATCATGAGACTGAGGGGGAAGCTGGATACTCAGTTAAAACACTCAGGCTTTCTCTTTGATTTAGGCCACAGGAAGCCTTTCAAGGTTTTTTTAAACAAGGATTATGTTTTGTATGTCAAGGAGGGATTTCTGCCCCATACCCCAATTGAAGGCAGGGAGACTGGTTTGGAAGCTGCTGCATGATTCATATGAGAAACAGAGACTAGCAGTAATGGGGGGCAAGTGAGGAACGTCTCCCCCAAGGGTTAAGGCAAGGGCTCCGCTTCCCCATTTCTTTTTCTTTTCTTTTTATATTTTATTGATTATGCTATTACAGTTGTCCCAATTTTTCCCCCATTGCTCCTCTCCACCCTGTACCCCCTTTCCCTCCAGCAATCCTCACCCTTAGCTCATGCCCATGGGTTGTGCTGTAGGTTCTTTGGCTTCTCCATTTCCTATATGATTCTTCACATCCCATTTTGTACCTACCAATTATGCTTCTTAATCCCTACACCATTTCCACATTCTCCCCCTTCCACCTCCTGCTGATAACCCTCCATGTGATCTCCATTTCTATGATTTGTTCCTGCTCTGATTGTTTGCTTAGTTTTTCTTTCTGGGTTTTGTTTTATTTTATTTATTTTTTTAGATTCAGTTGTTGATAGTTGTGAATTTGTTGCCTTTTTAATGTTCATGGTTTTGATCTTCTTTTTCTTACATAAGCCCCTTTAACATTTCCTGTAATAATGGCTTTGTGGTGATGAACTCCTTTAGTTTTACCTTGTCTGGGAAGCACTTTCTCTGCCCTTTCATTCTAAATGATAGCTTTGCTGGATAGAGAAATCTTGGGTGTAGGTCCTTGCCTTTCATGACTGAATACTTCTTACCTGCAAGGTTTCTTTTGAGAAATCAGCTCATAGTCTTAAGGGAACTCCTTTGTAGGTAACTACTTTTCTCTTGCTGCTTTTAAAATTCTCTCTTTAACCTTTGGCATTTTAATTATGATGTGTCTTGGTGTGGCCCTCTTTGAGCCCAACTTGTTTGGGACTCTCTGAGCTTCCTAGACTTGTATGTCTACTTCCTTTGCCAAAGTGGGGAAGTTTTCTTTCAGTATTTTTTCAAGTAAGTTTTCAATTTCCTGCTCTTCTTCTTCTGGCACACCTATGATTTGCATGTTGGAATGCTCAGAGTTGTCCCAGAGATTCCTAAGCCTCTCATTTTTTAAAAATTCATTTCTTTTTTCTGTTCTTGAATGTTTAATATTTATTTCTTCCTTTTGTTCCAAATCATTGATTTGAGCCCCAGTATCTTCACCTTCACTGTTGGTTCCCTGTATATTTTTCTTTATTTCACTTTTTATAGCCTTCACTTTCTTTATTTTGCATCTGTACTCAATCATTTCAGTGAGCATCCTGATCACCAATGTTTAGAACTCTGCATCTGAGAGGTTGGCTATCTCCTTGTTGCTTAGTTCTTTTTCTGGAGTTTTGTTCTGTTCTTTCATTTGGGTCATATTTCTTTGTCTCAATTTGGCAGACTCCATGTGTTTCTATGTATTAGTAGAGCTGCTTTGACTCCCCATGTTTACACACATGCTACATTGTAATGAGCAGAACCTTAGGTGTTCATCTGGGTGGTGCAACTTGCTTCATTGCTTTGTGGTGCTATATGTTGGGGAGGGGTCTGAGAGGAAACAATACCCCTTGCTTGGTTCTTGTCCCATTTCTAGACATTTCTCCCACTTCCCATAAGCCACTGGTGTCCTTCCAACTGCTGCCCTGGTGCTGATTCCCAGAGTGGGTTTGCATACATTCTAGGACCCTGTGGGCCCTTTAAACAGACTGCCCTGAGAGAGTGGCAGTTTCTTCCACCTCCCCAACCCCCACTGGTTCTTACAGCCAGAGGTTATGAAGCTTCCAGGCGCTGGAAGCCTGGGCTGCACAGTCTGGCTATGGCAGGAATCACTCATTCCCCAGGTGTCCCTCCCAGTTTTTATCTGCCACACGTGAATATAGGACCACCTGTTCCACTGGCCACTGCTGCCACTCTCTGGCTATGCCACACTATGTCCTCTCCACCCTTCCTACCCAACTGATGAATGTTTCTTCTTTAAATCCTTGGTTGTCGGACTTCCATACAGTTGGATTTTTCTGGAAGTTCTGGTTGTTTTTTGTTTTTAGATTGGTTGTTATCTTTATCATGACTGTGTGAAGAGGTGAATAAAGCCTCCGTTTTGGCTGGAAGTCTGATAACCAATGTTTTGAACTCTGCATCTGGTAGGCTATCTCTGTTTTGCTTAGCTCTTTTTCCTGGAGTTTTGTTCCGTTCTTTCATTTGAGCCATATTTCTTCGTCTCTTCAATTTAGCAGCCTCCTTGTGTTTGTTTCTGTGCATTAGGTAGAGCTGCTAATTTTATTCCGTGTTAGTAGCGTGGCCTATGTAAAAAAGGCATCTGTAAATTGTGTGGAGTGGAGACTTAGGTAATTTCCAGGGTAGGGCACCTGCTTCACCACTTTGTGGCTGTGTGGGGAGGGCCTGGAGAGGGGGCAATGCTGCACCTGCTTCTGGCGGTTCACCCAGTGCTTGCCCATTTCCAGTCACTTCACCCCCTTCCGGTGTGCAACTGGCACCCTTCCAGGTGCTGCTCCAGTGATGATTCCTGGAGTGGGTGAGTTTACGTATGTCCTAAGACTGTACTAGCCCTTAAAGTGGCAAATATCTGGAAGTTTCTTCCACCGCTCCAAACTCCACTGGTTTTTACAGGCCGAGGTAACGGGGATCTATCTTCCTGGTGCAGGAACCCCGGGCTGTGCTGCCTGGGGCTGGGATTGCTCACCCACTCTAAAGGTATCCCTCCTGTCCATTCCACTACTGCCACTGCTGCCTTTCCAAGCCACCCCACCTCTCCAACCATCTCTGTGACTCCTCCTTTCCTACCTGAATGGATAAATGTGTCTTCTTTAAATCCTCGATTGTCAGACTTCCATATAGCTCAATTTTCTGATGATTCTGGATGTTATTAGTTTTGAGATCTGGTTGTAATTATTTGTATGATTGCACCAGAAGGCAATGCGTGTCTACCTACGCCTCCATCCTGACTGGAAGTCCCCCTCAGCTTCCCCATTTCATGCCTTGCCTACTCCCTAGGCATGTGCACCGTACTTGCAAGCAGTCTTTGTGGGTCTTTCAGGACAGGTACCAGAGTCTGGTCCAATCCCCAGGCAAATGCTGACTGTGGTTAATCAAAGGGCAGCCTTCTTCCCCTCTTTTCAATAGAGGATAGATAAACAACTACCAAAAGCCATGGTTTCTGTTTGTCCAAGTTCTAACAGTCTCTAGACTATCCACAAACCACCCTGCCTTCCCTGATGTCAGGCCCATGTGTGCTCAGCAGCAGACATGTCCCCAGACCATGATGGCTCGGGAATGAGGATACCTGGACCTCTTCCACAAACAGACACAGCAGCAATAAGGTTAGAAGCATCAACCCAAAGCCAAGACTCCCAAAGAATCAGAACTTCTATGTGATGGGAGAGACAATGTTGCTCCAGTTCACATGCCCTAGCCCATCACAAAGCAACTCCCCTCTGCCCATAGTTTACTCCCAGGCTCTCAACCCCACGGATCCTGATGCAGGTCAGCAGTCTGTGGACATGTTTGCTGAAACACTCTCAGACACCAAGAGGAAAGGCCTAGGCAAAGTGGGTGGTGGGAAATCTCTGGATGAGCAGTCCTGTGCAGGACTGATGTACCAGCCCAAGTGTGGACCTTGGGTCGGTAGACAGGCTAGGAGGTGATCTCCAGAGATAACTGGGACGGGCCTGGGATTATACAAATGAGTTAGTGAAGGGCTAACGTCCACTTACCCATGATTTCACAGAAGTTGGGCTTCTGGTTTTTCACCATAATAATATGGAGCTTAAACAGGCCTCAAAACAAACAAACAAACAAACAAACAAACAAACAAAAACCTACCCTAGATTTGAGACTTAAGCTTTTTACTCAGTGAGTGAAAGAAATGGGCCCTTCAGGATCAGGGAGTTGAGGGGGTGGTTCTTTGTTTGACAAAGGAATTACTCACAAAAGTGAGCACATCCTTGGCCCCTGCCAGGCTGGAACACAGGTCAGATGCCATAAATTGCCTTTAGAGAGAACTGAACTAACAGAACAGCCCAAAAGTGATTCTGGGTGAGGTGAACACAGAGAATTTTTAACCCCCAGCTCCACAGGAGCCATAGCAGGATGTCTGCCTCTCTCCCTGGGCCCAAGGCACTTTCTGCAGAGCAATACTTTAGAAAATAAAGGCTTCTCTTAGAAAGCAATTTGCTTATTTATCTTAAGAACCATAGAAATGTTTAAACTATTTCTAAACTCATAATCCTGTACCTGAAAAGCTAGCCTGGGAAAACTTAAATGTAGAAGAGGCAAACACAGAATAAGATTTTAGACTCAAAGATGTTCATTACAGTATTATTTACACTAGTGAGAAAGTAGAAATAATCTAAATGCCTGCTAATATAGAAGAATGGCTAAGTTAATTATGGTAGAACTGTATGCTCAACTACTATGAAGACATGGAAAGTGATGATTATGAAGACTATGAAATAGCATGGGAAGATGCTGATGATATAGAATTAAGAAAAAGCAGGATACAAAAGTATAAATACATACAATATGAGCTCAACTATGGCTTAATTTTAAGAAGGCAGTCTCTTAGACCTCTGCACAACAGGCTGGCATTTCCAAGCAAGCCAACAGAGCCCACAGCCTTGCCTGGGAGATGACAGGGCCCAAGGACAGTACGCTGGCACATGACACAGCTTCCCCCTGACCAGTAGGGCCTGGGCTCTGGGTTTGACTTGGGGGCATGTGGACATTACCAGGGTGGTGGCGGTGGCGGCGGCAGTGGTGGCAGTCGCAGCAGTAGTTAGGTCGGCACTCCTCTCTCTGTAGGAGGTGGAGGGAACAGAAGAGGAGGTAGTGCAGAGTAAGAAGCAGACCAGAGAGAAGGTCCTCCTTCAGCAGGCTTCGCTACAAACAGAATGAACAAGTAAAGGAGAAAGGCCCCCACTAGAAGGAAAAAAAGAAAAAAAGAGAGAAGGTAGATGCAAGGCAGGTAAGGAAGGAAGGCAAATTTCAAGGCTGCAAAGGAAAAGGGGCCCATTCTGACCACCCTCATTCCAGAGCAAAGGCCAATTCCTGATAAGTGGTTATTCCTGGTCCTGAAGTTAAGGGTGAGCAGAGAAAACGGCATTTCTCAGAAAAAATGTCCAGGGAGGCAACTCACCAGCTGTGTGAGTACCTGTAAGTGCTCTGACACATTCCTCAGAACGGAGCAAACTATGGATGGAGAGGGGAAAGCACAGCACAGGAGATGCCCTATCACGGGGCAGCACACAAGCAGTGACAGGCAGATACTCAGTCCTCCCACAACCCTCCTGGGCCCCAGGCCCCTAAAGCCTGAGGGCTCAAAGGAGGGAGTGTTGCAGGACAGGATCAGCCATGCGCCTCCGGAGCCCCATTCCTGCACGCTTCAGTCTGGCCGCTGACGGCGCAGGGAGGAAATCTATGGCAGGGATGGGGGATGGTAAAAAGATGGTCAGGATAGAAACCAACCCAGTGGGGGCCACTGGCCCAGGCAGCTCTCCTCAGTAACGGCCAGACTCATGAGTCTGTTTTACCTCAATTCATATGGACCTCATTTAGGAACCAGTTGCCTGGCCCAGGGACAGAGATGAGCTTCTGAGAATGGTGACAGATACTTCTTCTCACTGAAGGTACAAAGGGCTCTTTCCAAACCGGCCCACACTTGATCCCAGACAAGCAGCCTGGAACCATCACACAACAGTGCACAGATGGAAAACACTCCAAAGCCAGAGAAAGCCAGGGCCCTCTCTACTTTCCCTCACACCCCAGCCTATCAGGCCAGGGTTTACCTGTTAGCATGATAATCAGGCAAGCCTCACAGAGGGTTCTGAGGCTGTTGCTCCAAAGGCATGTCCCCCCTCCCCCATGACCCGGTGGGACAGCAATGCCATGTGGAGGTGGACCTGTTCCCCAGTGAGGGGAAGAGAGGCATTCCTTAAGGCTTCATGTGATCTCTGTCCAATCCCAGCTCCACCACCCAGCCATCACAGGACCCAAGCAAGATACTTACCTTCATGAGCCTTCCCTCAGCAGGAACAATGAGAATAACCATTTGCCTCACCTGAAGGTTGTCAGGGTCAAAATTCAAAGTGAGACCTTAAAAGATGTTCAGTCCAAAGGACCAGAACTATTAAGTTTAATGACCATAAACAACCACCACAGGGTTAAAGTAAGTACTCTGCATTTTTCCTGAAAAGGAAGGTCACCCCAAGGGCTGTGTCCTAGGCAGTCCACTCTGGTCAACAAGGAGCAGAAAACTCGGGAAAAAGCCCCAGGGAAGAGCTGGGCAGGTTCCCAAGGATTGTGACCTGGCCTGACTGAGAAAGGAGGCTTCACCTCCAAGAAGCACTGCCCTCACTAGAGAATGGGGAGCAAGGGGTCCTGAGACGGGTGTAAGTACAGGGGCAGAAGTCACAGGGAGTGGCTCTGTGCTCCAAACCTTGACTGAGCACCTAGATCCATGGGGTCAAGGAGACAGGCAGTCAGGCCCAGGAGCTGCGAGTCCAGGGGCCGCTGGCTGAGCTGAGCATGCACTCAGCAATCACCCCTCATCGCTCACTGGGATGCGCTGAGTGGCCTGTGAGAAGCAGGGAGGGAGAAGTCAGCTCCACTTGGGGCTTCATGGAGCTAATAAGGTGGTGTGTGTGGGGCGTGGGGGGAGCAGCTAAATGATGGCCAGGAAGAGGGCGGGTAGGGGAAGGAAGGCAGGAAAGCAGGGCAGGGGGACAGCAGAAGCACAGACACCAGGCAGGAGCAGAGTACAATGGGGTGAGGATGAAGAACCCAATATCGCTGTGACACAAGGTGTGAATGAAGCCTGAGGAAGAAGTAAGTGGCTGGAGGTAGGTCAGAGCGGGACCTGCAGAGGGTCCTGGATGCTGAACTCAGGGCTTCAGATTCTGTAGACCCTTGCCTTTAGACAGTGGGGACATACTGAAGGTTTAAAGAGAGGGTGTGACATGGTAGAACTAGAAAGATCGTGGGCAACTGAGATCAGAGGTGCCAGAAAATATACAAATGGACTTGGAGAGACCAGTCCTGGGTGCTAGCTGTAGGGCAAAGGGCTGCTGTGATGATTACAAACTCACCTCGCCAGCTGGGCCTCCGTTCTTCACCTGTGAGTAACTTTTATGACGGTTAATCCTACAAACATCCTGTGTTTATTTAGGGCTGGTGCTGCCAGGTGGCGACCTGTCTTCCCTTCACTTTGGGTAATTTTAGTGTCCTTTCCTCATTAAAGTATGACAAAGTGTAGTATGCACACTACCCCATCTGCTACGATGTCTTAAAGTACACTTCTGTGTCAACGTTTAGTGCTGGGTCTCAGTGGGACTTCTGTGCTTCAGAGTAGCACGTTTGGCTCCAACGGGCTGGCAGTGCCAGAACTCTAAAGGGATTCTCCAACAATGTGGGCGAGGGCAGAAGAGCTGAGGACAAACAGTGAGGCTTGTTGTACTCCATCTCAACTGGTAACCACACCCGCCACCCCAACACTTACTGTGAGGAGTAAGTTCTTCAGGTGATTGGAAGAGCCTAAACCAAAATAGGGTGGTTAATAGCTTAATATGGACAGGGGTAGGAGCCACAAAAGCCTGTGAAAGGTCACCCCCTGTGGGTGGAGCTTGAGATACAACCCTATTGTGAAGGAGCTGGTAGGCTTGACATGGTACCTACATCCCCTGAGATTCTGTCACCTGATGGGTCTCTGTATTATGTCATTATCTGCTACCCTTTGACCCCATGGAAGCCACACGAATGAGAGGGAGAGTCTCGACGCTGGTACTGAGTGACCGAGTGGGGACGGAGCAGGAGAGCAGTAAAGAGGTTATTACCATAATACTGAGTAGAGAAAATAGACAAGAAGAGGGCTGGGGAGAAGAAACTCAAATCACAGCAGTAACAGCTAATGTTTGCTGAGGGTTCACCATGTGCCAAGTGTTTCACAGCCCCATGTGGTAGGTACACTAAAACCTTGCCATCCCACCGATGAGGAAACTGAGGAACTCAGCTGAGTTCAAATGGAAGAACTCAAGCCTCAGGTCACTAGCTGGGAAGTGGCACAGCAAGAACCCAGGAAGTCTAAGTTGGAGCTCACTCCCAACCCTGGAGAGCCAGCTTCGAGAAGCTCTTCAGAGGAGGGACTGAATGGCCTTGAGGGGAGGGTTACTGCGCAGGCAGTGAGCGGGCACTAGGGATCAGGCCCAGGGTTTGAGCTCCAGCACTACTGGTATTTATGTGACTTCCTACTTCCCTTCTCTGGGCCTCAGTTTCTCCACCTGCGAAACAGGGCAGACATTTTCACACTATCTGGCCTCAGGGGTCCAGGCAAATCCCAGCAAAGACTGAAGGGGAAGTGAGGGGGCAGAGGTTCTGTTTGAGAACCCCTGGACTAGATGTCTCAGAGGCCCCTCCTATTTTAAGCATTCATTCTCTCTAATCTTAAATGGGGCTGGGGATGAATGGTCAAAATGAGAGAAGGGTGTCTGAGACGGGAGACACGAGAGGCTCTAATGATGCCTATCTGCTCAATAGTACATAAAGGTCAAAGCCAGGTGCTACGAACTCCCTTTGAACTCCCTCTTCTGTCTAAAACAACAATCAAACAGAGAACACAAGGAGTTGCTAAGTCAAATGGGGGAACGATGCAAATGTTTCTCCCTTGGCCTCTTTCCGTCAAAGGTTTAGGTTTCCTGTCACCACTCTACGTTTGTTCTTTATAACTGTGAGACAGATCATCTTTACTGGAAAGGTAGGGCAAAACCCAAGTTTCTCCTTAGTCTTGGTTATCTCAATATCAGGCTGTATTTTTTCCCAAGAAACCAGGGTGGAGTTGGAACAGAAGAAAAAAGTTATCAGGGGGAGAGGGAGATAAAAAGGAAAGACTCTCTTAAGGTGGAAAGTTAAGATTCTCTTAAGGAAGGAAAAGATGTAGAGGAAAAAAGACATGGATGGGGTGGTGGGAAGGGGAGATGATACTGACAAGGCTAGAGGGGAAAAAAGACATAAACATGTTTGAAAAGCTAGAAAGAAAGTATTTCCAATGCTGAGTTGGAAGTGGGAAAGATAAGAAAGGAAGGGGTACTGGGGTTCTCAGTATCCTAGAGAAAGTAAAGAGGTGGGGGCTGCCTCCTTTCCCCAAAGTGTGACCCACAAAACATTCATTACTTGAGATGGTTCTTGGAAAACCGTCCTCCAGACAAACAAGCTCTGGTGACACCGTGTGCTGAGTCCTTCTGGCGGCTATAAGGACACTAGTGCACTGAAGGCCCCGAGGGACTGAGACCTGCCCTGCGTTGTTCGGTCAGCACCCCTCCAAGGCATCGGGCCTCGGCTCTCCGTTTTGGAAAGCACACTTTGAGAAAAGGTCCGACTTAGGCAGTGCCCAGTGTTAGCAGCTCGGCGGTGCCACTGGTCCACGCTGGCTTGCTTAGCTTTTCCACCAGCGTGGACTGGGGCAGGTAGGAGCAGATAGCTGGTATAGGACATACGACAATCTGTTGTTTGAAACCTGAGGATTATCTGTATAAATTATGTGATAGGAATTTAAGATGGTGGCTAAATTTCACTGGTCCAATATTTGTTTTGACTTTATAATTGAACAGGGAAGTCTTACATTCACCAAGACTTCAACATATCTATACACTGGTGTATCCCCTCTAGTCTTCCTTGACCTCAGTCACCTAAATTAAAAAACTCAGCACCATCACTAACTCTTTTACCCTCTTTATGGGAGTACATACATTTTAATGCAACTCAGATGTTATCCAGACCACAGCTGTCTATCTGCTGCTCAGGAAGATCCGTCCGAGGCCAGCAGATGCCTTGATGAGTAAGATCTGACAACACTGGGTCCACAGTGTGTTACTCATCTACTGGCACGATAACTGTCAAAGGCAGGAAGGAGATGCAGCTGGCAGGACCTGTTCTTTTTCCTGCTGGTTCCTGGTGATGGTGGCTTTCTCTTCCAGGCACTCACTGCCATTGCTTTAACAATGGACTCCTGAATCTTACTATGATCAACATGTGCTCATTGACATCACACAAGAGTTCCTTAGTGACAGGGTTTTTCTTAAACACATACTTGTTGGATTGAAGTGGTCTGGCATTTACTAGCTCACTCTTAAATTTGCCAACATTATTCTACCGTGAGTGACCCACAGCTATCTTGCTGACAGATTTTTCTTAGGGCCCTGCTCTGTGCCTCGCTTGGCCAAGGGACTCAAACAGTCACCCGCTCTCCCAACCTTGAGCTTCCGCTCCCTCGTAAACAGGGCTGTTCTGCTCTTTCCTGAAAGACTCAGCTCCAACATCTAGTCCTATAACCTCTGCTGCCTTTACCACCCAATGGTCATCTCGAGCTCTAGGAACATGCAAGGCTCCTTTTTCCTTAAAGTCCCCATTCATTGGCCCGAGCTGATATATCCATGTCTCCTATGAGTACCCAAGAAGAAGCAGTTAAATTGGATAAATCTGAAGTTGCCTAAAAGTCTGACATCTAAATGGGGGGTTTTATTTTCTAAAAGGAAAATATAGCCATAGCTGGTGTGGCTCAGTTGTTTGGAGCATCATCCCATAAACCAAAGGACTACAGGTTCAATTCCCATTCAGGGCACATGCCTGGCTTACAGGTTCTGTCCTTGGTTGCGGCACACCTGGAGGATGGATACTTCTATCTCATGTGAATATTTCTCTCTCATGTCCATGTTTCTCTCCCTCTCTTTCTCCCTACCTTCCCCCCTCTCTAAAATCAATGGCCATGCCCTGACCAGCGTGGCTCAGTGGTTTGGGCATCATCCCACAAAGCAAAAGGTCACTGGTTTAATTCAATTCTCAGTCAGTGCACACGCCTGGGTTGCATACCAGATCCCTGGCTGGGGTATGGGAGAAGCAACTGATTGCTGTTTCTCTCCCCCCTCTCTCTCCCTCCCCTCTCCTCTCTCTGAAAATAAATAAATAAAACCTTCCAAAAAATAATAAAATCGATGGGTATATCTTTGGATGAGGATTAAAAAGATTACACAGGTAAGAGACAGAAAGTAATCAGTGCTTTATACGGAGAGAATTAGAATTGCTATTTTTCTCTCAATTTTGTTGGAAGGCTACTTCCAAAAAAAAAAAAAAAAAACCGAACAAACAAAACATCCCAGCAATTTCCCTTGCCTAAAAGAGGTAATAGCAACAAGCAAGTACACTGTATGTCATTTAGCTTATCTACACTCATTAAGATAAGAAGGTAGTATTACAGAATTTTAAAATGTCACATACGTGGGCAATCACTTCATTTCCTTCTAGACTCATTATTCTCAAATACTACACCGTATTTACACACACACACCCTTCCTCACCCCATCTTCCCAGGCCTCACCTGATTGATAACATAGACGCCATAGTCCAACTGCTGCCGTTGGAGGATTGGGTGCAAGTAATACAGCCAGTACTTGAGGTGTTCCTGCCGGTTGCGGAATGGAATAATGATAGCCACCTTGTGAGGAGAGATGCAGTCCTTGGGGGCATAGCGACCACCCACCTTCACCTCAGGGTTCTGTTTCGCCAGAAGCGTCAGGTCCACAGGCGCCTTAAACTCGATCAGCAGGGGGCCAACTATAGGGGTGGAGAGAAGGAGAAGTTAGCAGGCCACAGGACTCGCTCGCTGCTTTGCAGATGTGTCAGATGGCCAGGCTGCAGGAGACAGCCCTTCCTGAGAGGCAGCAGGGCCAGGGAAAAGGCACTCATGCCCTGCACTAGGTACTGTGTCTAGCAATAGTGTGACCGACCCCTGCCGGAAACTTGCACCAGGCAGACCTGCATGGCTGGTCACCCTAGGAAGCATTCACCTATGCAGGACACACTCCCTTCCGAATCTATGTTTCCCAACTGTAAAATGAATGCGGCAATTCCTGCTCTGACATCTTGATGGGCTGTTGTAAGGATCAGAGAGCATGGAGAAAACACATTCTCAGAAATCCTGAGGTTGAGACCTAGCTCTGCTACCTCCCAGCGTGTGGCTTTGGACAGGCTCTTTCTGAACTTAGCCTAATTAAGAAAAGGGGTGTGAGTGTACACGTGCACACATGTGCATGTGCATTGGAGAGTTCGGTGTTGAGAAAATCAGAAGGCAGCCACGGAGCCATGTCTCATGGGTTGATGCACAGGAGAAACAATCTTGATGGGAAGGACTGGAGGAAATGAGACCCCAGAAGAAACCAAGGGGAAAGGGGAGAAGAAAACAGTTGGAAAGAACATCAGAGAAGAATGCTTAGGGAAATTAAGGAGTGAAGGAATAACAGAGGGAATGAAGAAGGGAGGGAAAGTCAGGGATGACTGCAAAGTGTCTGGCCTGGAAGAACGTGGCTCCAGAGGAGAATGAGTCAGTCAGAGAGCCCTTTGGCTTAGATGAAAAACTGATGAGATGTGGATAGTGGATTTTTAGTTAGTGGCAAGTTAGGAAGAGGGAAAGGCGAAGGTCAGGATCCAGATACAGACATGGAAGTCCTTGTTTCCTAAACAGAAACAGGTGGAGCTAAGAGAGAGCTGCTGGGGACAGCCCCTCATGCAGCACAGATGGTGAGCGCTGTGGGAAGCTGACTGGCCCGGGGACACACAGGGGACTAGGGACAGAGTCATTGAACCTAGGCCCCCAGTATTCCCTGTAGGCCAGTCTTTCTCAAAGCGGGTTCCAGGACACACTAATCCCAGCAAGATGCTCAGTGAAAAAATATGTCCCTGGTCACATCAGGGCAGGAACTCTGCCTATTAAATCCTGCCTCTAGAAAGTCATGACGTACGCCAAAGGCTCTGAGAAGCTGTGCAATCCAGAAACCCCTTCACTTTACTTAACCCACCCTCTCCCAAACTTACTGGGGAATAGTAACCTTTGTGCCCTCTGATCAGAGGGCACACTTTAAGAACTGTTACTCTAGCATAACCACCTTTACCTGTAAAGCAAACTAGTCATAAGAACAAAGGAAGGAACCTACAGAACGAGGTGAGAACGCTGACCACAAACTCAGAGCAAGTTCACATGAAACATGCTCGTGAGAACCAGTGTTTAGCAATGATATATGGCTCTCCAAGTGCCCCTATCCCCAGAGATCACTCACTCTCCTGAAATGAGACAGCCCAAGAAAGCTGTGGCTCTTGCTGCTCTGGCCCGACCACAGGTGCAAACTCACCATCTCCTCCCCCCCGCAACCCCCAGTCCCCTACAGCACTCCACTCACCTTCTCTCCCTGCCGTGCTGACCCAGTTCCACCATCACGGGACCTGTTCCCATGCATTTTCTTCTGAGGTACAGCTCTGATCACTACTCTCCCACTAAAAACCTCTGATGGCTCCAAGGCTGTGTCGCCTTGGACAAGCAAAAGCCAAATCTCTTAACTTGGCAACAAGGCCTTTCAGTCCCAGCTCTACCTCCTTCCCCACTCTTACAAACCAGGCCTACGACCACAGTCTTCCCATTGCCAGAAATACCCTTCCTCTTTCTTCTAACAGCCAACTCTGCATTGAAAGAGAGACCAGAATTTTAGCAGCAATGCCCCAATCTGGCCTCAACCTTTCCCTTTCTTCATTACCACAGAGCTCAGAGAGCAGATCCCTTGGGGGCAGGAAGGGAGCCTCAGGGTTCCAAAGCTCAGTTGCCTTCCTGGCCATGTACCTCCTTCTCTGGAGGGACAGGGCCTCACAGATTAGTCTCTCACCTGACTGCTGGCTCCAGTCTCCATGGGTGCCATCAGAGCAGTGGGCTCTCGGGCTAAGTAAGGGCTAACCCTAGAGTGGTTTCTCCCAAAACTACCCTCAGAATCACTTGAGGCCGTTTGTAAAAATACAAAATCTCAGACTCTCCCCCTAGAGAGCCTGACTCAGCAGATCTTGGGAAGGACCTAAGTGGATAATTAACAAGGATCCTAGGTGATTCTGTCTGCACACGCCGGGCAATAGAGAGATGATCTTCCCATCCTCACAGGTCTTGGGGCTTTCAGGCAAGGAGGGTCCTTAGGGTCTCCCATAACTCGCACGTCATGGAAGCAGCCCTTCTGCACAGTGCCCGGGACGACGCCTTCCCGGAGGCCCTGCTGCACAGTGCACTTGTGAAAAACATGAGAAAACATCTGTCACTGGTCCCTTCTCACTTCAGAGGGCCCCACAACATCTGCAACCACCCAGCCCCGCTGCACCTTTGCTTCTCGAGATATTGCTAAACATAACCTCACTTTCAGGAACACAAGAGGCATCTGGACTGTCACCCTACCAACTTGCTCACACTTTCTGAAACCAACCTAGAAGACAGGAATTCATACTTGCGCTGCCTAGCTTCCTGAAGCACACACCTGCAGGCTGGTCACAGTGGTGCCCCTTTCAGGAGTTCCAGAAAGGTGGTTCTGAAGTTTCTTTGACACAAGAAAGGATGCCTGGGTCCTGGTTCAGCGCCATCAGTGTTTTGCTGGATGATCTATCTTTAGGCAAGCACCATCTGCTTTCAGCATACTGGTTTCCCATTTATAAATTGCAAGGACTGGAATTCAACCTGCTCCAGAAGAACTCTTATCTGCCACCACCCCCATTGGCTCCTCCAATGGCTTGTGTGGAGCCTTATCATTGAACAGGCTCTTCTCACTCGCCTGCTTCTCTTTGCACCCCTCTCACAACCCCTATTATGTCTCCAACACATTGAGAGCACACTGACGCCTGGATCCTGCCTCCCCTGCCCAATCTGGCAACTCCTTCCCTACCTTCTCTCTGTGAAGCCTCCACAGCTCTGAGAATCCTGCAGATCACACCTCTGAGAGTGGGTAGCACCTAGCAGTCAATGGCAGCTCCAGACCTGGAGCAGAGTGCCTTCTTGGATCCAGTGCCAGCCAGATGGCCTCCCTTGAGGGTCCTGCAAAATCTCCTGCCATACTGCAGGGACTGTCCTCTGCTGTCTGCCTGGCCCAGTCCCAGTGAGAAAATCCACAGAGCTCAGACTCCAGGAGGGCAGTGACCAGCTCTGCCCAGAACCTTGCAGAGCTGCTACCAGGTCTCACAGCCACTACTCGAGACTTCCAGGAGAGGCAAGGGGCGGAAGCAAAGGACGGAAGGCTTCGTGACAGTCCTTAGGCTAAGCCAAGGCTCTCTTGCTGTGAGGCGCATGGCGTGTGCTACCACAGGCCCTCGGCCCTGCTGGGCTGGCTTGTGTGTTTTCTTGGCTCTGGGAGCTGGGAAGCAGGGTTACGTAAGCAGATGAGCAGATGTGAGCCTGTCCTTCACTCCCCAGCTAAAGCCCTGCCACGTGGGCCTCTCAGCTGGGAGCTCAGGTCATGGCCTTGCGTGTTAAGTCGCTCAATAACTTCAATGTGTGAGCTCAACTCAGACAAATTCCACTGCTCCCTTGCTCAGCACGGCAAACCCAAACACACACACAATCCCCCATCAAAAGCCCTGCTAATCTACAGCCAACCCAGCACAGACTCCCTGTCTCACTTTCTTGATAGCTAGACTAGCTGAATCCTTTAGTCTCAGCACAAACAGGCTGGATCATCGAGTCACTGCTTCCCAACTGACAGCCAGTGCTCCAGACACAAACCTTGGCCAGATGCTGGGTAGTGACAATGTTTCACTAGCCTGGACAACATGGCAATAGTTAGGGGAGTGTAGGTGGTTCTTCATTAGCTAAATGTAACCAATGTATCAGAATGTCCTTTCCGCTACGATTGAGACCTTCCTACTGTTTAAATATTAAGATGTCCTTTCTTTTATGAAATAATTACAATTGATTTTGGTGCTGGATTGATTGATTCATTGAATGATTGATTGATTTAAAATTTTGGTGCTGGATTGGAAGCCATGGTTCAAGCCCCTCGGTTTCTTTTTAAATTTTCCTGAGCAGTGAATTCAAACATTTGGGAACTGTGAGCTTTGTGTTCTAAAAGCTGGGATGCTGGAACGTCTTCCTTGGCCAGGCCTTAGTCCTGACAGTACATGGCATAGCCCCTCTTTGAGCTCTCTCCTCCCCAACTACGGTGTTGTTCCACAGGCACTGCGGGTGGGCCATTTCTCTCTGCATCCATCTTCCAAGAGCTAGATATGCACTGGAAGCTGAGCCAGACACTACCAAATCCCCGGGCTTGGGGATGACTGCAATTTGCAGTGGTCACATGACTTCAATGGTACCCTCCATGGCCCGCCCCTTAGGCTAGAAATGAGAAGCACCATCTACTGCACAGGGCTTATCCTAAAGCTTCTTTCTGGTCCTTCAGGGAAGAGAAGCTCTCCAGAGTTCTCCAAGGACTTAGTCATCACCAATCCAACAGCTGCCTGGCCTCGGCTCAAACATCATCATCCCTAGGAAGCCTTCTTAGACCACTCAAGGCTGGTTCTTACTCTTTCTCCACCTCAAGTACTCACAGCACCACATCCATTCAAACATGCACCCAGTTAGTCATACTATGTGCCAGTGGTGCCAGGCATGTAGCAACAAGCATGAGTTCAGAGGAGGCCTTTGCTCTTGGTGGGGGGTGGGGAAGACCAGCAAAGCAGACAAGATGGTGAGGGTGACGGTGGTGAGAACCACTGACATGACACAAAGGAAGTGGAGTCAACTCTAGGGCCAGGGAAGAAAGTCAAGGAAAGCTGTGCAGAGATGCAGCTGCCTGAACTGCACCTCTCAGGTCCCCTCCAGGGGCTCATCTCACAGAACTGTGAGTGTCCACTTAACTGCCATGGCCCCAGGGTACGCCAGCCAATCTTAGCTGCATGGGGGGCGTACAGCTCTTCTCCCTGCTCCCCTGCCACTGAAGCAACCAACAAAGGGGACTGTGGTAAACCTTGAGAAATCCTGATGGAAGAGCATAGAGATCGAGAGCCACAAGGAGGGACTTCTCGAGTCTCATGTCAACCATTTCTCACTGAGTTTTAAAATCTAACTCACCAAGGCTTCAAAAGTACTGAAAAAGATTTATTTCTTTTTTTAAAATTATACTTTATTGATTATGGTATTATAGTTAGTTGTCCTGATTTAAAAGATTTATTTCTTAATCCAGATGTCCATACTATTTTTCTTTATCCTTTTGGGTAGAGCTTTAAAATTAAACAATAAATATTTTAAAATATAACCCAAGGACAAGAAATGTGACTTCCTCCTTCATCCCTTTCCTAATAAGGAAGTGTCTCCCAAAATAAAGATTTCAAAACATATTACTTAGTGACTAGAAAACAGGAATAATCTATTTCTAATGTTACTTGATACGTTCAGGCACGCTGCACACCAAACACAGTTTCAACACCTACTGTTCTTTCTGCCATTTCACCGTCTAAGCCATTTAGTAGACCCTGGGGAAAGAAATCTTTTTTCAACAGGAAGCAAGCAGAGCACATTTGTGGTCTCAGATCCCTGCATTTGGGGGCATAGAGAAAAACAAAGTATTTGCTCGAAAGATAAAGGCACCTGTCAGAGGAAGTCTGCAGAACGGAGCCCAGGTGGCCAAGGGCAAGCTGGACAAATTGGGCACAGTGGAGCCAGCTGCTCTCCATCCATCTCTGCTCAAGAGTGGCCCTGCCGTGTGCCCAAACTGCCACACTTTGTAGGTCTTCCAAAATATGACCTGAAAACAACCTGGCTAGTGACGGACCACTGATCTCAGTGGAACTGGTCTTGTTTGTGCCCTGCTCTCTCCCCATTATAAACTCCCACCCCACCTTCCAACAAAGGCCAGGCACTCTCATTTGCTACTCTCTCTGCTTCCAAAGTTCTCGTGAGCTTTCCACTACTGGAAATGTCCTCAAACTGTGCAAGGATTACCTGGGGAAGCCAGCTGCAGATTCCTGGGTCCTACTCAGCACATCTTGGGCTGGGGCCAGGACTCTGCATTTTAACAACAGGCACTCTAGGTAATTTTAATGTGGATCCCTAGATTATATTTGGAGAAACGCTGGTTTATAGGTTCACTCATTAACCACCACCTCCACCTACCCCTTGAAGTTCTCACTTAAGAGTGAGATAACAAGAAAGATAGCTTACACTCAGGAACCACTGCATATTTCTCCTTTCTGACAATGTATGTCATGTAACAGAACACATTTCACCTCTGGCTTTTGTAAAGAGACAAAAGTCACAACCATATTGGGCCATATGGCCTGAATGTCTACATTTGAACTCATCCCTAGCCTTAACATTTTTTTCTCTATTTCTGATTTTATATATGTTAGTCCTTTTTTATGGTGTGTAGTCTTATAAGCTATCTCAGAAACCTTTGTGAACCCTACCAATTGGTAACATAACAATCCTTCAAAGTTCAAACCAAATGTCATCCTCTCTTTAAAGCTTTCTTCAAGTCCCTTGGGCCAGTAATCCCTGCTCCAGATACCCCAAACATCCTTGATGTTACAATGAGCCCTTCAGGATGAGGGTGCCCTGCTTCCTCCCTCATCTCTATAAGGGTAGGGGATGTATCCTTGCTTTTTGTACCTGGGACAGTTACTTGCAAAGTAGCATCAACAAATGTGGGCTGACCCATACAGCATGGGTTCAACTACTAGTTAAGAAGCTGAGCCCTGACTGGTTTGGCTCAGTAGGTTGGGCATCATCCTGCAAACCAAAAGGTTGCTGGTTTGATCCCCAATCATGGTATATACCTGGGTTGTGGACCAAGTCCCCATTTGGGGCATGTGAGAAAGCAACCAATCAATGTTTCTCTCCCTCTCTTTCTCCCTCCCTTCCCCTCTCTCTAAAAATAAACAAAATCTTAAAAAGGAGGAGGAGAAGGAGAAGCAGCAGCAGCAGCAGCAGCAGCAGCAGCAACAACAGCTGCTGCTACTGAACTAACAGCAGGGAACAACCATGCCTTCAATGCTTGAGAATCTAGATTATTGTCCTAATACACATCTACAACCAAGGTCACCAAGGGCAAAAACATTTCCCTTTTTGGGCTCTTAAAGATGATTTTGGGTCTAGGAACAGCACCTGGATGAGCACATCCCTGACTCTCAATTTTAAAATAAGTTTCTTACAGGTTCCAGGCCTACAATCCAAACTTTGTGGCAGTGGACAGCCTAATGAAATGTTCCATTTCCTCATCTAAACCTCACACTGTCACATCAAACAGGTGCTGCACCAAATACCACTTGTTCCTTGAGAGAATAACTCCCAACCTCAAAATCTGATGTGGGCTGTGAGATCACCAGAAAACCCTTACTTAGGTAGTCACTCAGTCCAGGATCCTGTCACCAAGTGTACCAAGGCCTAAACCTAAGGGGAGCAAAGCCATGGTCAGATTCCATCACCTTGAAGGGTCTGGATCCTCTCTGAACCAGAACAAAGAAGAATCCTGGCAGACCAGGGCTGGAGGAACCTTCAGAATTATGTTTCAGCACCATGGTTACACATGAGGGTTTGAAATTGAAGGCCAGAGAGAGTGACAGACTTCCTCAAGGACATTCTTGGGTTGCCCCCCCCCCACCGCCACACACACACACACACAAAAAGCCACCTTTGTTTCCCCCTTATTAATCCTTTAGGTTCTCGTGTTCATGGATACATCTACACGTGGACAAATCACAGCACACATGCCCCTCGAATCTCCCTACGCTGTGTGCGTGGAGATTCTGTCTCAGAATCCTCTTCAACCGAGGGTTCTAGGAGCTACCAGCAGATCCTGGGTGGCATAAAAACGAATCTTATTTGACATCACTAACATGCTTAAGTGCATTTCTACACCACATGGCCAGGGCTCCTGAATTCCGAGGCAGGGGAATTAAAGGAGAGAATACTGAGAAACCTCTGGAGGCCCCAGCACTGCGGGCACCACAGTGCACTTCTGTCCTGAGGTGACCCAAAAAGGTTCTCTTTTCTTTTTCTTTTTAATTTTTATTGAATTTATTGAGGTGACATAGGTTAATAAAATTATATACTATAATACATCATCTGTGTATTGTATTCACCATCCAAAGTCAAGTCTCTTTCCATCACCATTTATCTTCCCTTAACTCTCTGCTACTCCCCCAAAAAGGTTTTCACCCGTGGTGCAACCACAGAGATGCAAGACCCTGAGGTCAAGAAACAGTGCTGGGGATCACAGGCTTTTGAAGCCCAGTAAACAGGCTTCCCAGTGTTTGTCCACTGGGGAAAATTGTCCCAGGAGGAATTTCTGCTTTGTTTGGTCCCGACCCAAAAACGGATTTTCCTCCTCATCCAGCCGTTCTTCCCCCCTCCCTCCCTTCCTCCCTCCCTCTGCTGGAATTTGTGGCAACTGCGCCTGCCCACGGTTCTGTTAGCACTACCAGGAAGAGCTAACGAGGCCAACTTTCCTGGAAAGGCCATGTCAGCCCCAGGAAGATCCTGCTGTGTCTCTCTCCTCTTAGAACCACAGCACTCTGGGAGGAATGATTTGAACTTCTTGGAAAGGATCACAATGAGAGTCTGGTATTTTATTTTAAGACCTTCCCCTCTGGGCTGAGGAAGCACCTCAGCCTCCTCTGAGGCCTCCACTCTCACCCCGGAGACAGTCACCAGCAGGCAGCCCAGGGCCAGGGTGGCAGGAGGCACCTTTATCTCCATTCCTCTTCTGATTACTTCCCCCTCCTCTGGTGTGAGAACACTTAGCTCTGTACCTTTTTAGATCATTTGTTAGAAAAAATATAGAAATTTGACACACAGCTCTACAGGAAGCAAATGCGATTTTCATGAGAAGCAGCATGGTACAAAAGGTCACAGACCAGGGTTCAAATCCCTGTGCCATGTCTGAAAAGTCACAGGTGAGTTTCATAACTTTTGAACCTTGTCAGTGATAGCATAGTACTTAACACACAATAGACCTACAGCATATATTTGCTGAATATATGAGTAATACTTGCAAATGGGGCTCTGGCTGGTGTGGCTCAGTGGATTGAGTACCGCCCTAAGAACCAAAGGGTCACTGGTTTGATTACTAGTGGGCACATGCCTGGGTTGTGGGCCATGTCCCCAGTGGGGGGCACACAAGAGGCAACCTCACATTGATGTTTCTCTCCCTGTTTCTCCCTCCCTTTCTTTAAAAATAAGTAACTAAAATCTTTTTTAAAAAGTACTTGTATGTGGTCCTTACACTCTAAGAGGCAAAGTCATTCTCAATAGAATTCAACAGAGGCTAAGAGGTCATAAAGATTGACTGTTTGCTGAGGAAAATCAGCAGAGTTTAGCCACACCACATCTAAAATGTAGCAGGGGTGTCCAACCTTTCGGCATCTCTGGGCTACTCTGGAAGAAGAAGAGTTGTCTTGGGCCACACATTAAATATACAAACACTGACGAAAACAAAAAACCTCATCATGTTTTAAGTAAATTTACCATTTTGTGTTGGGCCACAGTCTGGACACCCCTGACAGAGGAACTAAGGGTATCAGCACAGTTACAGAAAAAGAGGAGCGCTGGTGAGACTGCACAGAACAAAGAAAAGGGGTCATTCATGTTCACACCAAAGATAGCGTGGGCAATGGGAACAGACAGATGACAGACTCAGAGAATACATCTGTGACGTCTGAGGCCAGCAAGGGATGGGTATCCAGAATGTATTACAAAGTCCTGCATATCAACAAGAAAAGTATAAGAACCTCAGTGAAAAAAAAAAAAAAACAAATGAACTGCTAAAGGATTATTACGAATAAGCTATTTATGAGAGAGGAATCCCAAAGTCCATCAGGCACATGAAGACATTATTTGTAATCAGAGAAAGCAAGTTAAAACAAGAGCTTTCCCAGCACATGCATTCATTTGGCAAAAATTAAGAGGCTGGTTAATGCCAAGTATTTGTGGAGGTGCAGAGACGCTCATGCTCCACTGGTGGAAATGCGAACAGGGGTTGACATTCAGGGGTGGTATCCAGCACTCCCAAATCAACATAAATATACACACACAGGTCCATACAGGACCTTCTTCAGAAGTCTGTCCCTTACAGCAGTACTGTGGAGACAGTGTAGGGGTCTATCATTAAGGGAGAAAGAAAATTGGTAAGAACACCATGGACACTAGATGCACACACAGCAACCCGAATGGCTCTTAAAAACAAGGGTGAGCACCTGGAGCCCATTCTTAGTTTCTAAATACCATCCTCTACTAAAAACAACCAGGGCTGGTCAGAAAAATGGCTGATTTCAGGGCTCAGTCAGGGACTGAGCAAGAGGAACCTAGAACATCTTGCTGTACCTAACAGGAAGGAAGTCCTCAAACATTTTAAAAGGACACAGGAGTCAGCCTGAAGGGGATCTCATTGGTGAAATCTGGGACAGTCTGAGCATCAAAATAAATAATCCTAATAATCCTAGTAAAGGATTATGAGCTACTGAATAAAGTAAGGATCCATAAGTCTGCACTGAGTTAACAGGGGAGAAGGGAAAGCTCTTCCATACAGGAAAATGCCAACTAATAAACACAGAAGTAATGACAATGGAATTAAATCACCAAAAACTGTAATAACTGATTCAGGCAAGAATCATCAGTAGATGTTAAATACCAGGAAATAACAGGATATTTACATAACCTCTAAGTAAATGCCCATAATATACTTGTTAAAAAATTACTACTATTTTTATTGCTGTTCAAGTCCATAATATACTTTTTAATTTAAAATGGTAAAATAGTACCAATAACTTTATAATGGAAAAGTGGCAGATGCCACCATAACAAAGTGATCAAAGTTCACTGGGCCAGTAAGGACCAAATTAACAGCCTGTGCCTCCAGACCCGGTACATTGACAACTCAGCACTGCTTGTGTGGTATTCTTGTCAAAAGTGCACAATCTCATCACAAGGAAACATCGGATGGGCCCACATTGAGGGGCTTTCTACAAAATAACTGGCATGCACCCTCAACAATGTAGTGCTGTGTAATACAAAGAAAGACTCAGGCACTGTTCCAGATTAAGAGACTAGAAAGACATGACAAGGACATTCTTGGGACAACTAACAAATCCTCCTAAGGTCTATAAGTGAGACAGGAATTTTTCAATGTTGTTTTCCTGATTTTGATCATTACACCATGGCACTGATTTTCAACCGGTGTGCTACAAGAATTTTTAAAACATGCAAAACCTGGCCCTGGCCAGGGAGCTCAGTTGGTTAGAGCATTGTCTCAATATGCCGAGGCTACAGGTTCATTCCTGGGTCAGGGTACATGCAAGCATCAACCAATGAATGCATAAATAAGTGGAACAACAAATTGATGTTTCTATCTCTCTTCCTCTCTCTCTCTCTAAGCTCAATAATACAAATTTTATAAAAATAAATAAATAAAAACATGCAATACCTGACTATTTAGTCAGGGGCACTGACCTCTTTTCCCTTAGACTGTCAAATAAAAAAATGACAATGGCCAACACAATAGCTGTCTGGTATGAATGAATCAAAATCATACCAATTTTTACTTGGTCAGATCAGCAAAAAGTATACTTTTTGGTATGTCATAGAATTCTAGTAACCAGTTTATGTGTGACATGAGATAAAAAATGTTGAAAATCACTGCACTATGATTATATTTTAAAAGATTTTACTTTAGGAAACATACTGAATATTTAGGGGTAAAGGGGCAAGGTTCAGAAGATATCACACATACACATGTATGGAGAAAGAAAGAAAAGAGAAAAATAGCAAATATAGCAAAATGTTAACATTTGAGAAATTTAGGGGAAACCAGAGGATATCCGGAAGTTCTCTGTATAATACTAGTAACTTTTCTGTGCATTTGAAGTTATGTCACATTTAAAAATAATTGGGGGGAGATAAGAAAGGGTAAAGGGGGGATAAATGGTGATGGATGGAGACTTGACTTGGGGTGGTGAACTCACAGTGCAGTGAACAGATGCTGTAGAATTGTGCACCTGAAACCTGTAAAATTTTGATAACAAGTGTCACACCAATAAATTTGATAAAAATGAAAAAAATATTTTAAACGTAATCTTTATTTATAAAATTTGGCCAAAGATTGTATTTACCAAATGTTTATAGTCAAACTAATATCATTCTGGAAGATATTAAATGAACTTTGAAAATTAAAAAAAATTAAATAGAGCTGGGAGAAAAAAGTTACAATCAGAATGAGCTATAAAATAACACTATTTACATAAGTCAAAAATACATGTACAGCCCTGGCTGATGTGGCTCAGTGGATTGAGTGCTGGCCTGTGAACCAACAAAGGGTTTCTGGTTCAATTCCCAGTCAGAGGACATGCCTGGGTTGTGGGCCAGGTCCCCGTAAGGTGGAGCACAAGAAGCAACCACACATTGATGTTTCTCTCCCTCTCTTTCTCCCTCCCCATCTCGCTAAAAATAAATAAATAAAATCTTTAAAAATAAAAAAATAAATTAGTTAAAAATTACATGTATAAAAAAATACATGTACAAAAATACATATATATATGCTGTATGAGCCATTTATATGACATTCTTGAAGAGACAAAACAACAGTAATGGAGAAGAGATCAGTGGTGGTCAGGGGATAAGGTTGAAGGAAAATGGGTCTTTAAGGGGGACTTTCGCAGTGATAGAAATGTTCTGTGTCCTGATGGTAGTGGTGGTTATACAAATATATACTTGTGTTAAAATTCATAGATCTATACACCAGAAGAAATAGAAACCAAACAACTTTACTGTATGCTCATCTAAAAAATAAAATTTAAAATAAAAAATGCATATACGTAAAACAGCAGCTCCCATTTGGCAAGAGCAAAAACGGATACACATGAAACACATTAGAATGGTTACGCAAGGTGGGGAGCGGAGAAATGGAAGTGGGGATGAGAATAAAAGAGAACAAGTAAATAAGGCAAGAGAGTCCATGATGATAATGGGCCACGTAATAGTTTGATGGCCGGATGGGAAGGAAGGAAAGGGGAATGTACAGAAGAGAGTAAATAGGGGAGTGGTGGAGGACGGAGCTAGGTGTGTCCTTCCAGCACTCAGAAGGGGGAGAGAGAAGCACTGACCGCTAGAACAAACCGAAGTCCCTAAGCAGGTCTGTAGCCCTGTGAGGGTAGATCCAGGAGCCACGGCACCATCCGACATTAGAGTACTCACTTTCCTGAGTGCTCTGACTTCTGACTCACTAACTGCCTGACTAAACTATGCTTTCCCTTGTCGTGCTGCCTGCAGCCAGAGAATTCTAAGACACTTGACAAGAGTTCTGATTTTCCCAGTGAATCAGAAATTTAGCATTCCAGCAAGTAAATAAGTCTCCAGGAGTTTTATTACTGAGTCAGTTGCCCGTCTGATAGTCAGTCAGTTCTGGAGCACGGCATGAATCTGTGGCCCAGTAAAACTGGTTACAAGTGCATCCTTCTCTCTACATCTAGAACTGGCCTTTAGGCTGCAGAGAGCCTGCTTCCCCAGTGGCCACCTGGGCGGTCTGCCAGCCGTGCACTCCTGGCAATACCTCTCGGGTATCAGGACTACTTTAAATGTAGCCAGCTCCAATTTCCTTCTCTAAGGAGTAGGTATAATAATGTGTTCTTTTCAGGTGGAGAATGGGAAAACACATATACACATTTATCACAGTGCTTGTCACTAATAGATGATCAATAAATATTACTTTGCCTTCTCACTGACTTCCTAGAACTTCAAAGCCTGTAGATTATTACAGCTCTACAACCACAAGTGGCTAAAATTCCACTTTCCTACTCCGATCCACCGTAACAGTGGTAGATTTGGAAGAAGAGCCTGGGACCTTTTAGGTATGACATGTCTTCCTACAGTATACAAGGGCTGAATAGTGATCATGTCCATCTTTTACTGTTAGGGACAAGTACTAAAATGTTAAGCAGCAGCTTAGAAGAGAATACAGATGAAAAAATTTATAATCTTGGAACAATAAAGATCTTCGGGGGGTGGAGGGAGGCATACTTTTGGCTAAACTTACCAGAAGGGGGGGAAAAAGACTCAAATTACCAAAATCAGGAATGAAAAAGGAAATGTCCCTCCAAGCCTTATAGAATTTTAAGAGAATATGATGTATACCAACAAATTAAATAACTTATATTAAGTGGATACATTTTTAGGGAGACACAAACTACCAAAACTGACTCAAGAATAAATAGAAAATCTGAACAGAATAGACCTGTAACAAGTTAAAAAGTTGAACTGGTAGTCAAAAAGCTTCCAACAAAGAAAAGCCCAGGCTCACACGGCCTCACTAGTGACTTCTAGATATTTAAATACAAACCCTTCACAAACTCTCCCTAAAATTGAAGGGGTAACATTTCCCTATTCATTTATGAGTCAGTATTACCTTGATACTAAAAATCAGACAAAGACATTATGAGAAAGAAAACAACGGACCATTTTTTGTCAGTTATACCTCAATAAAGCTGGATAGAAAAACTATAGATCTATACCTCTTATGAATAATCTTCAGTTAAGAGCAACAAAAATACTAGTTAACTGAATCCAACTTATAAAAAGGATTATACACTATGACCAAGTAGGATTTATCCCAGGAATTCAAGATTAATTTATATCTTTAAAAAAAAACAATCAATGCATAATACACCTTACCAATAGAATAAATGACAAAAACCACATGATTACCATACTTCAACTGATACAGAAAAGCATTTGACAAAACACATATCTATTCACAATAAAGACACTCAAAAAGCAGGAACTTTCCTAGCCTGATAAAGAAGGAAGTATCCACGCTGCTATGAAAATCCCACTGTTGACATAGCAAAAGACTGTTTTCCCACTAAGACTAGGAACAAGAAAAGGATGTTCTCTCAACAGATCTATTTATCATTGTACTAGAGCTGCTCTGAGAGTTACTGAAAATAATGCATATGGCCCTTGCTAGTGTGGCTCAGTAGATTGAGCACTGACCTGTGGACCTAAATGTCGCCAGTTCAATTCCTAGTTAGGGTGCATGCTTGGGTTGTGGTCCCGATCTCCGGTTGGGGGCGTTTGAGAGGCAGCTGATCAATGTTTCTCTCCCTTTCTTTCTCCCTCCCTTCCCCTCTCTCTAAAAATAAATAAATAGAATCTTTAAAAAATAATAATAAAGCAGATCTAGCAATTCCTACTTATTAAAAAAATGCATACTAAGTACTTTTCCCATGCTTGGAAGTGCTGAATAAGCATCGTCTGCATGCAGTGAGAGTGGCTGGCTGGTTGTTGCTGGAGCCCAGGATGCTAGATCCCAGTGGCTCCCCCTGACTGGGCTTTCCAAGTAACCAACTTACTCCTTCCAAGTTTTGATTTTGTGTCTAGAAAATGAAATTACTGGAAAGATCAGGTGGTCATGGATTTTGTCCAGTAAGACACAGTCCTGGTTCCCAGGGTCCATTGAAAGTCACCCCAACTCTACCTGACTGGCCTTCGTGGGGACAGCACTCTAGTGTCCTGCAGCAAAGCCATTTAGCCTCGATGAGCAGCAGTATGTGGCTACATTAGAATTCCCAGGCAGGCAGGGACTCTAGAGAGCATCCAAGCTAACCCTTCATCTCATTTTATAGATAGATAACTGAGGCCCGGTGAGAAGATGTGATTTCTCTCAGATTACCCTGTAGGCTGGCACCAGAACTGGACTGAATGGCTTGCCATCCTGGCTTTCAATACCAGCCCCTGAGTAAAGAAAGGATGTCTACAAGGTCTGTGCCTAAGTTTGTCTAAACACAGTAGGCACAGGCCGCTGGACATTCCAGGCGACCATTTACATCCAGTCCCCATTACTTTATTTTTTTAAAACATCAATGTGTGGTTACCTCTCACACACCCTCCACTGGGGACCTGGCCTGCAACCCAGGCATGTGCCTTGACTGAGAATCAAACCGGCGATGCTTTGGTTCGCAGGCTGGTACTCAATCCACTGAGCCACACCAGCCAGGGCTGTCCCCATTTTTTAATACCCCTTCTCACTTCCTGAGGCTCCAACAAAAATCCAGTGCTCCCTCCAGCTCCTCCTCCTGACCACTCAGCTACCTGTAACCTATGACGGTGTCTCCCCAGGACACTGATAAACAATGTCCGCCGGGTGAAGGTAAGACTAGGGGTCACTACAGAATCCTGGAATGCCTGACACACGACAACACACACTCCAAGTTCCCAGGATCGTGGAGCCAACAAAATGGGACCCTTCTCCTAGTGGCCTGGGGCAGGTGCGCTCACCTATAAGCCAGACCACAGTCTCCGCTAAACCCTGGTTCCAGGCTAAGTCCTGTCCCCAAACTGTAGTTACAGCCTCACACCTTTCCTTCCTGTTAACTCTACCACAGGGCAGATGGATAAAAACTGCATTTGGAGGAAATTATACTCTGCAGCCTACTGTGTTGAATGCATGTCTTCTGTGCCCAAGAGAAGGCACTGATCAAAAGACAGAATATTGATATTACCACAAACCTCACCTCATTCAATCCTCTTATCAGCCCTCTGAGCTAAGGATTATCTCCCCACTTTACACAGGAAGAAAGTCTTGTCCTGGGCCCCCAGGAACAATATGCTGGACAACCACTCTGGTCTGATTCCAAATGGGCCCAGAGGTGCCCTGGTAATAAGCCACAGCTGACTGCTGCGGAATGCGGTTGAAGAGACGACATGTGGAGTGGTTACAAGATGAAGGGAACAGCTGTCCCGAGTTGAATGCACCCTGTCTGCTGCATTTATAAGCCTTTGGTCACTGAAATCACTAGCTCTAAAGTCATTCTACCAGTTACGCAAGTCAGCAGTTTATCTATAAAAGGGGCATGTGCATGGGGGGGTGGCAATAGGGACAGAACTGGCAATTGACATTTGCAGACCTTGAGTTACTGATTAACCTATTTTACCCAATATAATTTAAAGACCTTTCTTTGCTTGGGCCCCCTTTCTGGATCCCATAAACCAGGGCTGTCAGATCAGAGTTCACGTACTAGGGTTAAACGGTCAGCTACCCTGGCTAGCCCATCAGAACCTAACTCGGTTCTATGGGTGGCAACATGCAGCATTCCCAGCACCCGACCCACAAATTTTTAGATCAACACCATTTTTAAGCCAGGCTTTCAAAGCCAGGCTCTGCCCCCATTCTATAGGTTTGCCTCTGTAAATGAAGGAAAAAGAAAATGTTTTTTTATCTTGTGTAAATCAACTATTGGCAAAGATATTGAAAGAGCCACCAGTAAGTCTTTTTGGGTATCAGAAACCTCAGCAGGAACCAGAGGCAAAGGCTAAAAGGAAAAGTGTCAAGTCCAGAGTGCACGCAGGCCCTACACAGGGGACCTTAACACAAGCACAGGGCCCAAGGGCTGGGTGTATTTAAGTGTGAGACTCCAGATAGACCTGACTCTCCCTGGGAATCCACACCCCTTAAAAACCAGTATCCCTGGCCCAAGAATTTACAATTTAGGGACTGTGGATTATTCCAATCTTCTAGAAAACAAAGTAGCCATGTGAACCAGTATCCTAGAGACGACCATATCCTCAGGCCTAGAAATTCCTCCCAAGGAAATAATTCTATTGAAGCAATGAGCTGCACACAGCAAAAACATTCGAGATTACCTATGATGGTGAAATCTGGAATGTTGAATGCTAAGGGAATATCCATAAGAATCTTAGAGAGCAGCTACAAAAGATAATTAGGATAATTATAAGCAATTTAACGGTTGAATGAAAATAGCAGAATGCAAAGAGTTTCACACTACAATTGCAACAGAGTATAATATGTATACATTTGTTAAGTAAATTTAAGTTTCGCTACAGTGTTAGGCACATGTTTTGTTACAATGGTAGAGGAAAGAATCATGTTTTTAAACATTTAAGGTGATGACATTTTCAATGAAAAAAATAAAAGAAGAAAATCCTACAAAGCAAAAGCCAAAATCTTCACAAATAAGAACTATCAGTACTGCCCTGGCCAGTGTGGCTTGGCTGGTTGGCCGAAAGGTGGTGGGTTTGATTCCCAGCCAGGCACATACCTAGGCTGCAGAACAACAGATGGATGTTTCTCTCTCCCATGATGTTGCTCTTTCTCCCTCCCTCCCTCCCTCCTTTGCCTTCTCTCCAAAATCAATGAGCATGTCCTCAGGTGAGGATTAAAAAAAAAAAAAAAAAAAAGAACTATCAGTACTACCAATAATAGATAACATATATTCAGAGCTTATTCTATGTTAGGCACTGTTTGAGGCCCTTTTAGGTTTATTACCTAAGCTTCACATCTACAGATGAGAACAGAAAGGATAACGTCTTTCCCGTATCGCATGGCTAGGCAGAGTGATAGAAAGAAACATTCACCATGCCATTTTAGAGGTCATTCATCAACTAAAATCTTTATGCCTGCTTAGTTAGAGATGACAAAATCCTCAGCAGAAGCCTCACTACAAGGGCCCTTGAAATAGGTAGTGGGTGATGATAAACTTCACAGGGAATTTCAAAAGCCTTTCATGTTACAGATATAACCAGGATTTCCACCCCCACACCAACCTATAGACTTCAGGAGGAAGAGACAGAGGGTACGAAAAACCACAAAGTCCAGCCCACTCAAACTTCAGAGATGGAAAGAGGGGCCAACGGAGCTGGCACTTGCCCAAAATGATGTAATGAATTAGGAGAAGAACCCTAACTCAGACCCCTCACTCCCACGGCCTTCAAGACTTGCTCCTACCCTCTGTAGACCATAAAACCCTCTCTGTACCTCTCTCTCCCTTCACCTTCCGCCCTTTGGTCCCTCCCCCTAAGCTATCCTCAGCCTTCCCCTGTCCAGCATGATTCCAACCACACTAGCTCTCTTTTTTATCGTCTTCTGTTCACTCTGCCTCCACTTCCTATCTTCTCCTACCCTGCTGGTGACTGTACACAACGGCTGGGCCTCAGCTATGATGTTCTTCCCATGTGCAGCAACTACAGAAAATTACAGGCTGTGTTCAACAGCAGATCCCTGCCCTTCCGAACCAGGGAGACTGAGGGGTGCTACAGTCAGTGTTTGGAAGCAAGGCCCTTCATTCTGACTCTGGCCCTGGGAGCACCCAGGTTTCCGCTCCTCTCTCTGACCACACAGTATTGCCAGAGTTTGTCTGCTGCCCAGTGGCTGCCCGAGAATGGGGGTCGGGCCTTGTTCGCATCTAACTTACATGCTTCATTTAGTCTAGTTACCAATGAAAGTTTGCTGAATGAGCAAGTAAGTCCCCATTCATTCTCTTTCTTGGGAGCCCTATTAACTTTGGGGTGAAGACTCAAGTCTCTGGGACAGGCAGAGACCCTACCCAGGCTGCCTGAAAAGCTCATTTGAATGCCAGGAGCTACCTACTACCTCCTGCAATGCAAATGCATTTCCCTAAGGCTACCCTCATCTTGGAGTCCTTTCCTGTTTTTTCAAGCTGGCGGTCTCCTAAAACACCAACAACTCTGTGGTTTCAGGATGTCAAAGGCAAAAGGACATTATGCAAAACAGGAAGAAACTTTTTAAGAAAAAGTATAAGGCATTTTTAGAATGCGCCCTTTCATAGGGGCAGGCAACGACTAAACCCCTTGCCAGGGCCTATCCCTATGATCCATGTGGTGGGGCAGGAAGGGCCCTGATCTCATACCATACTGGTCATGCTGCTATGACGGAACCCTGCCCCTTCCTTCAGTGCAGCCTCCCCCACCCCCATCCCCAGGCTCCGTGCCAAATGACCCCTGGCAGATTCCCAAACCCAGTGTCCCTCACATGAGGAGAATTTAGCTCCAGTGAGGACACTCCAAATGGAAATAACTTCAAAATGGACACCTTGGAAAGAGCCTGGCATGCTGGCCTGAGGCTGAATTGCTCTTAACCCCCGTGAACAAGCACCTACTGAGTGCCAGACCCTCAAGGTCTCTAAGCCTCCTGCTCCCCGCCCCCAGCCCTGCCCCTCTCCAAAGGAATTCCTGAGAACCTACAGGTTTCTCACTTCATGACCCCCACCCCCACCCAGCTCTCAGGGCTTCCTGTTGGTGAGAGAGCTGTGCTGTGCGTTTCAGATTTGCTAGCTTGTTGGCACACTTTCTATGGAAATAATCAAGTCGGTCACGTCAGTTACACTGGGTTAGCTAGCTGGTCGTTCACCAAGCACCACAGCCCCAGTGCTCGCAAGCCCACAGTCCCACAGTCCACGTGAGCCCAGGGACATGGCTGTCAAGGAGGCAGATGGAAAAGTTACCACGAAAGCTGACTGGTGGGGCATCACCCCACTGGTTCTCTGCTCAGCCTTACCCCTAGAGCCTGGCCTACTGCCTGGCCCCCTGCCCCAACCCAGACATTTCCTGCACCTAGTTTCCTTTTCAATCAAAATTCTACACATAGCCTTCATTCAGCAATAAATGATACTCATCTGCCTGCAACAAGCAAACATGTAATTTTCAATGGGCCTATCCTTTAGGAAAACTGGTTTAATTAAAAACCTAGCCCTTCTCAAAAAAGCACTCCTTTGTGTTGTTTTTAGAAAATTCTACTATGGAAATAATTCAAAAGTGCATAAAGCTTTGTGCACAAGCCTCACGAGACCACCAGAAGAAAAAGAAAAAGAAAAAAAAAAAACCTAAAACTGTGTGTGTGTCTTTGTGTGTCTGTGTTCAACAACTGTTAAATGATAAAAATTATGGCATATTCAGTAGACAGAATAATATAGCCTTTGGGCCTTTGAAAGGTATAGAACCAAGCTTGTGACAGAACCTTAAGTGAAAAATCCCAGATACCAGGCTACCTATCTCTATGCTAGTCTATCTGTCCATCTACAAAGATAGCAGCTATACCCTTGAACATGCACACACATGCTACACACACAAAGACTAGTAGAAAATACGCTGCCATATGTTGTCTGGTTGACAGGAACATAGGTAGGCTTTTTACTTCTTAACTTTTCAAATTATTTTCAATGAGCCTGTATCACTTTTTACACAAAAGAAGAGAAGACTGCCGGCTCCTTAAAAAAACAACAGGAAAAAGCAAACAACTACAGCCCCTACCCTCCCAGCAAGGCAAATCCTTCTCCTCTCTCTGGGCTTCCTGGAGGGCTTTGGAGAAGCAACAGAGGGATAGAGGAGCAGCTATGTAACACATCTAGACCAGAAATTAAAATCACTGCCAAATAATTCAACCACAGCCACTCACACAGCCGCTGGCCTTCATTGTGTAGGAATGGAGTTGGCTGAGGCCAGGCTGGAAAGCAGAACCTGAAACACGGAGGGAGTGAGTCAGCCCTTCTGCCTTCTAAGGACAAATCCCGTTAGGCCACGTTCACCCATGACCAGCTAGCTCCCTGCCAGACGCTGTCGCCTACCCCCAAATCACCACAATATTCTAACCAACCTTCAGAAAGGGATTCCAGATCTCTCCCCAAGCTGGTGACCTGCATAGGCCCAGATAAACATAGAGGCCCCCACGACTGAGGCCTTTACAATCATAGCCACAATCTGGCTCCCAGAATCTCTTGCCAAGTTAAGGGACGGACGGGAGGGCCCTGTGGTGGCCACCAAATCCAAACCCACATCTTGTTAACTCCCGCAGGAGGCAGGGTCTTTCTGGCTAGCCTTCACAGTGACCTCATTGCCCAGAAAACACACTGGGCAATGCCAGAGCCAAACGTAAAATGGCCACAGTGCCAGGCCCTCAAGGGATTTAAGCAGAAAGGGCAGACTATTTGTCCTACGACCACTGGATTGGTAGTTAACTGGATGAGAAAAACTGGAATTTCCAGGTGGCTGTGGATTCAAACAGAATTTCAGTCTCTACTTCCTGCCAGGAATAGGCAGGGAATACTCAATAGGGAACAAGGGGTAGCAAGCACTGGGTAACAGGCTGGAGAAGTGACCAGCTTTGATTTGACTACAGGATGACTGGCCCCCTTTCACAAACACCCAGAACCCAGCTGAGCCCCCAAAGTCTGGAAAGTCCCTAGGGCAGAATCCATAGCAGGGCTGGGACTGCCTTGGCATCAACTGTCCCATCATTTCCAACCCATAAGTTAGCCAAGTCTCAGCCTGGTAATCCCTACCCTGCCGCTATCCAAAGACTATAATGCCCAGTCATATGGCTGCTAATGTCTCATCATAGTCACTAAAGAACAGCAAGTTAAAGATTACCCAGCAGAGCTAATGTTAGGCTTCAGAAATTAGAGAAACGTTCTTCACACAAGCAAATAAAACCAGGGAAAATAAAATGTAAAAAATAAAATAAAACAAAACTAGGACTGGAGAACTTTATACCAACTCTGGGTTTCCAAATAAGAGAATAAGGAAGGAAAAGAAGAAAAAGGAGGATGGTTAAGGCAAGGGAGACACTAAACACATACACATGTTTCCCTAAACATCATCAGCGCAGTTTAAATATGCCTCCTCCGCCTAAACCGTGAGTTTACATTTTGTCCTGTTCCTCTCTGAAGCTCTAGCACCCAGCAGGCCTAGGACAAGAATGAGTTAAGTGACCAAATGCTTTAGCCATCAAGGACATCCAGGTAAGTCGTCATCATATAAGATCTTACAAAGGGACACACAAACACACCTAGCAGGATTCTCCCAAACTCTAGGCCACACAGGCTGCCCTGAGCCTCTGCACTAGGTGCCTACTGGGCAATAACCTCAGGAAACAGCACTGGGTAGGGAGGCAGGAGACTGGATGTCAGCCCCAGCAGGCCACTCCCTGGCTGTGTGCACGGAGGCAGGGTCCTTCCCCTTTCCACAATGAGGGGTGGGGGCCAGGGGACTAGACAGTGCCACCAGGGGATGCTATCGCTCTAAGGCGCTGCAGTTTGAGTCCAATCCCACTTTTGGGTCTTGCTCCCTGTGCCCCAAGGAGCTTACACCTGCTTCATCAGGTGAAGGCTCCCATACTTGCTCAGAGTCTGAGAGGAATCAAACAGACAGGAATCACTCCTGTCACCATCAGAAAGCCAGATAGCCAAGGAGGGTATTTCTCAATGTCAGCCTGTTGAACAAGAAGGCAAGTCTGTGTGTGTGTCAAGAAATATTTTCCCCAGAAAAGCAACAGGACAAAACTGGATTAAAGAACTAGTTACCTAACCTCCCGAAGCTTAAAGATCTAGACACAGGGGAGGCTCCTTGTGCCTCCTTAAGCCGTAGGATGAGACTCCACCCCAAGCTGGAAGGTGATGAGGTTCCAAAACACATCCCCTAAAGAGGAGAGAAAGCCCTTTCCCAGCAGAGGCCAGGACAGATGTCCTTAAAGTACACACTGTCCTGGGCTTGTGTCCACATGTGTGCATATGTGGGAAAGGGGGGAGGGGACAGCGTGCTGGCAGAGAAATACCTGAGGGCCAGCTGAGAGCTCTGAAGAGACCCAGCCAACGCTTTGTCTTCCCCAGGGCACAAACTGAGGCAGAGGCTCAGCTGACAGTCCCTACAAAAGCCAGGGAAAATGGCTCATAAGACAAGTGGCTCTATTTGCTAGCCCAGGTGCCCATGACTCTCTGGTGCCCACCTGTAGATCAGAGTCTTCCTCATAGCACAGCTGGGCTAGAGGGAACTCTCAGGTGTAAATTAAGCATTTTCATACTCACCATCACCTCCTGCCCCAAAACACTTTTGAGGGGACTGTACTGACAGTCCTAGACCCTGTGTACTAATAGGTCCCTGCCTCCCCTAACCAGTCCAACCTGAGGTACTGTCCACCCCCTACCTAGACCCTCTCTTGGCTGGCAGTGCCAGTGCCAGTCACCAGTCAGGTCACATTGAGCTGCTGCCAAATCTGAGCAGAGATAACATTCTGAGTGGGGGCGGGGGTGGAGGGAAACTACACGAAATGCAAAGCCACTGCTCCTCCCAGGCTGATTACATTGCAGGCAAACACCCAGGCAGCCAGGAAAAGGAGCCTCACTGCCACAGTTCAAGGACTGGATGCTGATGGGCCCCTGAGGGCTGAGAGGACCACCACCTACAAGCCAATCTCCCTGGGAGAATTCCCTGGGGAACTTGGAGGAATCCTCAGGAAAGGCCCGCCTCCCCCCAGCAGCACTCAACTCAGGAGACCTCACACTAGTACCTGGGGGTGCCTGGGGCAGGACCTACTATGGCTCCAAACACTGTACACTGCTCTACATCACACAGAGAGTGCAGACAGAAAAAGGATTCAAACCAAGTCTACCTGAAATCAATCCTGAGGCTCTGACGACCCAGTACAAATCAAACAGAGACCCGTCAACAGCCCCGCCTGGCTCCTCCATGGAAGGGTATGCCCATTATCCACCACCTACCGGCTGCACCTGGTCCAGACCCCTGGACACCAGAAAGAAGAGCCAAGTTGTGGAAAGAAACTGCAAGTAGTGAAAAGGCCACAGCTCTAAAACCCACGGATGCTTTCTCCCACCAACCTCAAAACCACCCATGAGCTTTGGTAGACACCTGCCCAGCTGAACAGATACCCACCCCCCCAACACACACACACACACACACACACACACACACTCTCTCCCCCAGGGAGACTTTCAGCTTTCTCGAGGCCCCCTCCCAGCCAGGAACTTCCCCTCCCGGAGCTACACCCAACCACTCAAACCTAAAGGCTCAGTTAAAACTAAGAAAAACCCTCCGCCTTCACTTTCTGGGGCTACCTCAACCAGCCGCCTGAATACCACGGTCCCATGCCTGTCACACAAAGGCAGCCAAGCTTGAGAAGACCCAGGGCCTCTCTCTTGCCCTCCAAAGCACTGTCTCTCAGAAAGTCCCTTTGAGCCACCAGTTCAGAGTTAACTGCAATTCAGAGACCCCAGCAACTGGCCACCAATCACTAGCAACACCATGAGCAGAGGTGAGTCACCACAGCCTCTCATGCTTCATCAGGAAGTCCACACCTCGAGTATCAGTTTAATGAACTTTGGAGTCCTTTAATGTGTTAATTAATTTCTCTTTCTTTCTGCACAAAGTCCAGGCAACAATTAAAAACAAAAGGACAAAACCAGGCCTCTCTGGGGTAAGGGAACTCATTCTTCCTTCTTTTCTCAGACTCTCCATGGGAGGCTGAGAAATAAAACTTCAAGTCTCAGGTCCTATTTGTCACATAGTTAACATACACAATCTCATTTAGTCCCAGAAACAACACTGTGAGTTAAGCACGGACAACCTCAGTTTACACGAGAGAGACTCTGAGGAACTCTACATCATGCACTTAGCAGCAGGGCAAAGATTCGACTTCATTTTATAGGACTAGTCTGCTTCCCAGACGACCATCATCAAGTCCAAAGGAATTCAATTTTCTACTTTAAAAAAAGTCCCCCCTATTACCACAATTCCTGTCTGACCAATTGCTAGAGCTTCCTCTCAAACTGGATACAAAAATGTTGAAGTAATTACTGGAGATATTGAGCAAGATCACATAAGAGGCCCGCCCTGCCCGGGGTTCTGTGGAGAAGTGTAAGAGTTCCTATCAGCAGGATGCCTGCCTGCCAGGGCCCCTCACTCGGAACAACATTCTCTAAACCCTGGCATTAGAAATGAGCGGCCACCTGTCTGGTTATCTTGGGAGCAACCTGTGGCAGTGTTGGGCCTGACTGCCTGTGGATTACAGATCAAGGAAAGGTCTGGGAGTCAGCTCAGCTTCCTGCTGACCTAGGGAATGTAATCCCACCCACCCAAGCTCCCAGCCTAGCTGAAACAGAGGCTGAAGGTTAAAGTTCACATCCTCTAGGCAAGATAACTGAGACTCCAGGCTGCTCCCGGAAAGGGACAACTCAGTACGAACTGGTTATATTTCAGCCCTGCCATCCCCAGGGTACACACTTTATGTTCCCACAAACACTTACAGCCCCGGGAAGGACCCGGCTCACTGAGGTTTTGGGCAAGAAGCAGGAGAGGAGGTTCCCAGGGCAGGGATATAGAAGAGGAGCTGAACACAATGGTGACAAGTTACCGAGGGTTTACCCTTATTAATGTAAACCCTTGTTTACATCGTCTCATCTAATTTTCCAAAACGACTTCCTGAAATAAGTGCCATTTACTGTCCCCATTTAACAGGCAAGAAAGCAGAGGTTTAAGGAAAAGTCACTTGCCTAAAAGCTCAGGAGAAAAGTTTAACTCACACTCCCTTGAGTTCACGTCTGGTTCTGTGGCAGACGTGAACTGGGAGACCAGCTCCCTTTCCCACCAGAGGCCTCATCATCTGTCCCCCTCCAAGCTAGCAAAGCGAAGGCTGCTCCAAGCCCTAAACACTCAAAATCCAAAACTTCTTGAGGCTTGGGAAAGAGCAGGGAAGTCTCCAAGGCCTTCTCGGGCCCTGGGGCCAGAGGGGCCTGTGGCTTCCCCACACCACTCCCGCACCGGCTTCCAACACGAATCCAAAGGGACTAACCTACCAGCCTCTCACCCCCATGCAGCCCGGAAACTGTTAGGGACTGGGGACGCGGATTCGGAACAGGGAGGCTGGCCGTCGTGGAAGAGGGCATGGGCGACAGTCCCGGGGGCCTGTCGGGGAAATCCGGGACAGTCCCAGTTCTCGGACTGACGCAGACTCGAGTGCTTACCAAGCAGCGGGGACTCCTCGGGGCAAGCGGGCAGCGACAGTGCTGTGATGGGCGACGCTGGGGCCGAAGTCAAGTTGCTTGAGGGGCCGGGGCGAGAGTCCGCGTCTGGGCTGGAATTGTGACCCGGACGAGGTTCGGAGGAGGCGTCCAGAGGCGGCGGCGGCGGCGCTGCTCCTCGCGGTCCGAGCTCCCCGGAGGGCTCCCTGATGGCACCGGCGCCGTTCGAGCCAGCTTGCAGCGGTGTGGGGACTCCGACCAGATAGGGCAGGCGACTCAGGTCGCGGCCGGACAGGTAGTAGACCAGGGTGACGCCGAGGTGCAGCGCGCAGACGGCCACGAGCAGGCGGCAGGCCCGCTGCAGGGATGCGCCCGGCATCGCGGCGTTGCCGCCCAAGAGAGGCTCCCGGAACCTCATCTTCCCGCCGCAGCTTTAAGAGGCGGGTGGGCTACAGCTGGTAGGGCGGCCCGCCCGCGGGCCGCCGGCCAGGCGCTGCCAGACCGCGGGAATTGGGGGAGGGGGCGGGGAGAGCCGAGGAACTCGGCGCCGGACAGCGAGCAGCGGAACGCCGACACTCCCCGCCGGCCCTGCGGCGGAGCGACGCCGAGGGGCCCGAGGCGCGGGCGGGGCCGGGCCGGGGGCGTGGTCCGGGTGTGGGCGGGGCCTGGTGTGGGCGGGGCCGGGAGCGCAGCGTTCCGGGCGAAAGGGCCAGGGCGGGGGCCGGGGGGCCGGGGGCAGGGGGCGTGACTTTGGGAGTGGAGCTGCCAGGGGCGGGGCTGCCAGGGGCGGAGCTGTTTCGAGGGGGCGGCAGGCCGGCCCCAGGGCGAGGAGCTGCCCTACGTTCGAGTTCGGACCCCGACCACCAGCAGTGAGCCGCGGTCCTCCGGAGCCTCAGTCCTGAGGCGTGGGCCGCTAGCAAGCCGCGACTCCTCCTCCTGCGAGCCGCCCTCGAGAGGCGCCGCCACTTCCTGGGGTGCTCAGGGGCGGCGTGTGTGGCACCGAACGGGGCGGGGAAGAAAGTGAGCGGGTCGTTGTTTTGGGGGTGGCGGGTCGTGGCGGCGTTAGGCCTGGGGGTCAGGAAGCTGGACGGGGAGAGGTTGTCCAGGAAACCGGCTTAGACGCCGGCGCGGGGTGCGAGAAGTGCGGAGGGTTCTCTGGGGCGTTCGGGCCCCTCCCTCGGGCGTGCTGGGCCCTTCTCCGGCTGTGGGGGCCGGGCGAGAAGACGTGGCTCACCCGGCGCCCGTGAAGAAAGAAAGTGGCTGAGTCGGCTTCTCCCGTATATCCCAGGCGACGGGAGGTCAGAGACTTCCCGGCTCGGTTTAGGGCGCGTGGGGGGAGGGTGCCTCTTCTAGCGCGTCCCGCCCCGCCAGGACACACGCTTTGGGAGGGGAGCCCGGAGCCTCACTAACTCCTCTGTCAGCATGCAGGAGAAGAGGAGCCGGCTTTATTAACAGCCTACAAAGGGCCTGGACGCAATCCTGTGTTGTAGGAATTGTCCCCATTTTACAGATAAAGAGTTCAAGGCTCAGGAAAGTTAAGAAACTTGCATAAGATCCCACAGCTGTTGAGAGGCAGAATTCTGGCTCCAAAACTTTTACGTACCACATGCTTACTTTGTATTGATTGGCAAGTAAGGGCTGGAGGCTGTGTGGGTGAGAGGCTTAGGCACCGAAGAGGCTTGGTTCAAGTTTGATCCAGAGGCCACGCCTCGGGCCCACCCAGTGCCTGAGTTTGCAGACACCTCACTCCTGAGGACTCATGGAGGTGCTGTCATTTATGTAGATGGAGAAGCCAGCTGTAAAGTGGGGGGGATGATAACATAGATTGGAAGTTTATTACCGGTATATGCCAATCAGAAACAAGCTAATTGCTTTACATGTTTTATCTGATTTAATTCCAGCAATGCTGTAAAGTAGGCAGTTGCTACTGTCTCCATTTCACAGATGAGAAAACTGAGGCTCAAGAGTTGACCTTTGGCTGTGATGGTACAGAATCCACTTTCTTCACCTGGTTTCCCAGACACCAGGCTTTTCCCTGATCCTCCTCACATCAGTGGCCACTCTCATCTTTTTGATGGGCTTCTCTTCTCCAGTTGTTGAAGTCCCCAGGCCATAGTCCATGATGATCTTTTCTCTCTGTGCTCACTCCTCAAAGTTAATTTATAATAACTATATGCTCACGACTACAAAATTTCTGTCTCTAGCCCAGACCCCCAGAATAATGTTCAACTGCCTATCATACTGGTATCTTAAACTCAACACATCTTGCCCCCAACAACCTTCTACCTACACTCCCACCCTCACCTATCTCAGAGAATGGCGCCATTGTCATCCAGTTCCCCAAGCCCTAAACCTAAAAGGTGTCATCAGTGTGCCTCTCTTACTCCCACATGCCATTTCCAGGTCCTCAGCAAGTCTTGTCAGTGGTACCTTCAAATCATCGGAATTCATCACTCACTAACTCTGCTGTAACCACTCCAAACCAAACCACCAATATCTTGGCCTTGGCTATATAGTAGCCTCCTAACTGGTCACCCTGCTTCTACCTCCTCTATGCCCTTTCCCCAGTCTGTTCTCCAAAGATCACCTGGATAGATCTCTATCAGCATAAGTCAGATCCTGCCATTTTATTCAGAACAAAGTTAAAAAAGGTAGAAGCCCTATCTGACCTGGTTCTTGTCTCTCTTCCCTACCTTTATCGTTCTCTACCAGCTTTAGTCACTCTAGTCTAATTGCTATGCCTTGAACTTGCCCTATTTCTTCCTACCTCAAGTCCTTTGTACTTGGCTATTCACTTAGCCAGAAATACTCTTCCCCCATATTTCATTCAGATCATTCAAATGGCCCCTTATGAAAGAGATCTTCTTAGACCACCTTTATAGAATAGTCTCCCACCCAAATTTGCTTAAGCTGCTTGATTTTTTTTCCAGAGCAGATACCACTACCCATCATTAGACATTTATTTATTATTGTCTCTCTCACACAATAGAAAATCAGTTCTGAGAGTTCAGGAACTTTCTTGTTCACTACTGCATCCTAGAACTGACCCTAGAACTGCAGTTCCTAGAACTGACCCAGCACATACTTGGCACCGAGTAAATACTTGTTAAAATACCTGTTAAATGAATGTTTATTATTTTCTTCATAATGTGGGAAAGGGGGATGGAAAGAACTATTGCTAAGTTATTTTAGAACAAAAGTCAAGAGTTATTCACCAGGGAGCTGGTGAGGATGAAGCTGACCTAACAGCCTATGTATGCCTAGAGGAAAATGCCTGGCCAATGAGTGAGGATGGGTCAAATTATCCCCCATCTGAAAAATGAGGGCATGGGAAAATGGTGATGTGTCTTCTACATGTCTAGGTAATGGCCAGGAGACAGGATTGAGGGAAAGTTAGGGGTCACAGACCTGTCCCAGGACCCTTTCTGTGGCCAGGAAGTGAGGAAAAGAAACAGCACTTGATCTATCTCCCAGGAACATGCAGAGTCCACTGAGGTACGAACACCAGCCTCTCCAGCCCCTGTCCAGAGGTACCTAGAATCAGTACATTTCTGTCTACAGAAAGGTCCAGAAGGCCAGAAACCTTCAGGACAACATTGTCCAACATAAACTAGTGTTAGACGGACAGACAGACCCAAGGCAACCTCCTCCATCTCTTTCCACTCTCACTTTTTTCAGGTGAAACAGTCCTGCTACGGGGAGACACTTGGAGGAGGAAATTGCCACGCTGACTGGCCAAAAGTTGGGGTCTGGATTGGGTAGTTTGCCCGTCCCAGGTTGACCTGCCGGGACTCACTCAGTCCTCTGCTTCTCTCTGCAGGCTGCCTTCAACTGGTGAGTGGCATTTCCTCTGCCCCTTCACAGCACCCGTGCCTGCACCTGTCAGTTTACATTTCTGTTTCACCCTAGTAGACCAGGAGGGCATAGTGCCAGGTACATGATAAACAGTTATTTCAACGATCTGTTGCTGAATAACACACAACCCCAAAACTTAATGTCTTAAAAACTAACAATGTCACACAACTGTGTCTGTTGCCTGGGCTGTTCTGCTTCACACGGTGTCAGCTGGAGCACTGGCACAGTTGGAAATTCCCAACTGGCCTGACTCACGTGGCTGGCAGTTGGTGCTGGCTTGGGGCTGGGTCAGAATGCGTTGTGGGTCGGGGCCTTGTTTCTTCACTTGGACCTTTCCACAAAGGCCCCTCCACATGGCTGCTTGGGTTTCCTTACAAACTGGACGGTGTATTCCAGGAAGGGGTATTTCAAGAACAAAAAGATGTAGATTTCTTAAGGCCCAGCCTTAAGCATCACTTATGTGGGCATTTTAGTTATAGCACAGTCCAGATTCAAGGGGAGTAGACTTCACTTCCCTATGGCAGAAGGGGTTAGAAAAAAATTAGCAGCCATCTTTTATAATCCCAGTGGCCACAAATTATCTGTATTCCTCCCACATATAAAATACATTAATCTCCCCTGAAGATTACCCGAAGTGCCTCCCATTAAGACTTCAGGCTCAGCCTCCAGGTCCAGAATCTTATCTTATCATCTGAATCTGGCCTAGGAATGATTCCTCACGTTCAAGGAACCATGAACCATAAAACAAATTACCTTCTTCCTTCCTCTCTAAGCAATTCTGTCCAAAAGCCACTAGGGAAGGAATGAGCAAAGTAGAAGTCCAAACAGCACAGATAGTGTGTAAAAGTTCAACCATCGAAGAGGAGGGGGCGGGGTGAGCAGTGGGGAGGGTGGCAGTGCCGCACAGGTATAGGAGCCCCAGCAGAGTAAAGAGGGTATCCATAGGGTGTTGGATATTCATTTACTTTGACTGATTTTTTTGCTGGCTGTCGAGACTGTCCTGAGCCCTCTGTAGTTCCTCTAAATTCTGCTTGAAACAAAAGTTTCTTCTTCCTGTACTTTTTTATAGGCAGCTAAAGCAAGTTAGTTGCAGCTTTGAACATTTTGCCTGGAAATCTCCAGAGCAAGACCACAAGTTCATTGGATACATTTTATACCATCCACGTTTCATGTTGTGTGTATGTGATTTAGGTCTCTAATAACCTCCAATAACAATTTCCTTACCGCACTTGCAATCTCCTTACTACTGCTCAGGACTCTGTGAGCTTTCTGCTTCCAAAGTCAATGCTCTGTTTTAGGTTTTTGTTATGGAAGCACCACACTTCCGGATGCCAATTTCTGTTTCAATGATCTATTGCAAGTGTTGGCAAACAGATTCTATAGGCCAAATCCAGCCCAATTTTTTTAGTAGAGAAAATTTTATTAGACCGCAGCCAGCTACACAGGTTTACCTATTGTATGTGTTTGGTTTTGTGCTACAATGGCAATGTTGAGTAATGCAATAGAGACCATCTTGTCTATAAAACCTAAAGTACAAGGTCTGTCCAGAAAGTATACAGCCATGTAATGTGAAAAATAGAGGTATTTATGGAAGAAGATACAAGAAACATTGCACATAAGGCAATGACACCTCAGTCCCCTTCAAAGTAGGCACCTGTGTGAGTAGGGACCTCACACAGTTCTCCCAGTCTCCATCAGCTGCCCCATAATATTTTCTTGAATCTCACCAACAGTCTGAAATCTCTACCCTTTCAAAGGTGATGGTAGTTTTGGGAAAAGCCAGAAGCCACGGGGCACCAATTCTGGGCTGTGAGGGTATTGAGTCATCTGGGCGATTTGATGTTTCACCAAAAACTCTGCATGAGATGTGATGTATGGGTAGACTGCATTGTAATGAAGCTGCGGATAACCAGTTGCCCATAGCTGTGGCCTTCTGAATTATCCAAATAGTTTCAGCAGAGAAGTGTTCAAGATTAATGCAAAATTTGATGCAGACTCATTGCTCTACTCACTTAGTCATTTTGAATTCAACATCCATGCAGCATACAGGCTCACTCAGTGACATCTACTGCCCCCACTGACGGCCATGGAGTGAAGTCGTCCATGTTGAACATGCACATTCCAGTCCACTCTCCTTGGCTGCCAGATTACAATCAATGTCATGCAAACTGTTCTTGTTACATTAACAGTGGTTGGACTTTTTCTGGACAGATCTTATTTTTACTATGTCAACATGAGAAATGTCCAAACCTGTAGAGAATTTTTATAAGAATTTATTTGGGCCAAACTGACAACATATGCCCAGGATCAAGATCTCAGATGCTGCCGAGATCAATAATTTTGCAGCTTCTTTTATGCACTTGAAATTAGGGAGGGAAAGGAAGATTACATGGAGGTGGGAAAAAGCAGGGCATACTAGGTTACAGGATGTTAAGACGATGTGCTTTCTTGAGGGTGGTTATGGCTTATTGCAAAAGTATTTTCACCTAGATGCATAGGAACAATGGACAGGACTTGCTTAAGACAAAGATAAACCTTTTACTAAAAAGTTCTATGTCTAGGGCATGACTACCCACCATGATATACCCAGTTAGGAATGTATGATCAGATCACTCTACTTTCTATAGAACCCCTTTTTTCACCCACAAAAAATTACATAATTGTAATCTTTTACATAAAAAGTTTTCCAACCCTTGTTATTTAAAAAGCAATCCCAAAATGAGTTTCTTAAAACAAATTATTTTTTAAAATTCAGTGTATTAACCAGGTGTTTTCTGCTTCATGTAGTGTTGGCTTGAGTAATAGGATGTCTGGAAGCTACAGATGTTCTCACTCACATGGCCAAAAGTTGTTGCTGGTTGCTGGTTGGGAGCTTGGCTGGAACTGGTAGCCAAAGGTCTCAGTTCTCCTCTCTGTGGGCCTCTCCATATGGCTGCCTGGGCTTCCTCAGAAGTGTGGCAGCTAGATTATAAGAAGGACTATTCAGCCCTGGCTGGCATAGTTCAGTGGATTGAGCGCGGGCTGCGAACCAAAGTGTCGCAGGTTCGATTCCCAGTCAGGGCACATGCCTGGGTTGCAGGCCAGGCCCCTAGTGGGGGCCACGTGAGAGGCAACCACACACTGATGTTTCTCTCCCTCTCTTTCTCCCTCCCTCCCCCTCTCTAAAAATAAAATAAATAAATAAAATCTTTAAAAAAAAAAAAAAAAAAAAGAAGGACTATTCAAAATGCATAGGAAGGAGTGGAAGATATCTTAAGGTCAAGTCTTGGTCACATTTGCTACTACTATTGGTCAGAACAAGTCACAGGGCCAGCCCAGATTCAAGAGGAAGGGAAATAGACTTAACCTGTGGATGAGAGATGTGATGAATAACTTGTAGCCAATTTTAATCTATCACAACAGAAATATACAGTCTGTTGGGATGCTACTCCCATCAACACTTTCTTCTGAGTGCCCAGCTAGACTTCCTTCCATGACCTCAAGTGAGGTTGGCTTCCTCCAGCTTCCTCCTCTTACCTCCTTACCCCAATCTCCACAAAATGCCGGTGACACTGGTTCTAGGCCCCATACAGTGGCCTTGGCCATTCATTTCTTTCTTTTTTAATTTTTTAAAAATGTATTGATTTTAGAAAGAGAGGAAAGAAAAGAGAGAGAGAGAAACATTGATTTGCTCTTCCACCTATTGATGCATTCATTGGTTGATTCTTGTATGTGCCCTGACTGGGAATTGAACCTGCAACCTTGGCATTTAGGGATGACACTCTAACCAACTTAACAACCCAGTTAGGGCTTTTTAAAAATGTTATTGATGTGTGTGTGTGTGTGTGTGAGAGAGAGAGAGAGAGACATACATTCATTTTTAGCAACATCTATTCCCCGGACAGCATATGCCTACAATCTGTTGTAATAAGGTTTTTGCTTCAAGTGCTACTTTTTCAGATCCTAGAAAGGCCACTCTAGTCATTTAGCAGGCACTTTTCCTCTTAATTATACTATCATCCAACTCATATTTTCCATTTTAATCAACAAGAATATAATGACAGAGATCATTGAAAGTCCTTGCTGAAGACTCAATTTGCCAACAAGTGCAGCTCTGTGATCTGTCAGTTTAGGAACCTGTCAAAAAGGAAATTTGTCCTTGCTCTGACTTGTTCTGAGAAATCTCTACTTCCTTTATATCTTTAAAAATCTATTCCTGAATGAGAGTGTAGTTTTCAGAATCAACTCATTCTCCCTGTAATGGACAGGTGGTTGCTGTTTGGGAGCTTAGCTGGAACTGGTAGCCAAAGGTCTCAGTTCTTCCCTATGTGGGCCTCTCCATATGGCTGCCTGGGCTTCCTGCCCTGTACTCATTTCTTCTTTCAGTAAGAGATGCCTGCCCTATACTCATTGCTTCACCCTGCCCTGAACTCATTACTTCTTTTGGTAAGAGATGCCCATTCTTCCTCATGAGGTTGGAATAGGCTAACCTCACCACAGGCTCCTCAATGCATGGGTGACTCATATCTGGCCAGAGCAATGTTTTCCTTTGGCCACAGTGATTGGACATATTGCTTATTGGGGACTAACAGACAAAGCTTCACTCTTCCCCCAGGACTTTTGCTAGAAATACTGAGAAAAGGGCTCTTCCTTTCTTCCAGAGTTGCCAGCCTGGAGTCCTGAGGGTATTGTAATAGTTTTCCGGGATTCCCATAATAAATTGCCACAGATGTAGGGGTGCTTAAAAAAACAGAAATTTATTCTCTCACAGTTCTAGAGGCTAAAAGTCTGAAATAAAGGTGTCAGCAGGGTCACACACCATCTGAAAGCTCTAGGGAAGAACCTTTCCTTGTCTCTTCAGTTTCTGACTCTCTCGGCAGTCTTGGCATCCATTGCCTTGTAGCAGCATCACTCTAATCTGCACCTGTCTTCACACGGCCTCCTCTTTGTGTGTGTTTCTCTTCTGTCGATGTTTCTCCTTTTTTTATTAGGCACCAATTATTGAATTTAGGGTGCACTCTAATCCAGTATGCCCTCATCATTTTTTCTTTTTTTAATAGTTTGTTGATTATGCTATTACAGTTGTCCCATTTTCCTCCCTTCACACCCCTCCACCCTACACACCCTCTCCCACCCACATTCCCCCCTTTAGTTCATGTCCATGTGTCATAAGTTCTTTAGCTTCTACATTTCCCACACTATTCTTGCCCTCACCCTGTCTATTTTCTACCTACCATCTATGCTACTTATTCTCTGTACCTTTTCCCCCTCTCTCCTCCTCCCACGCCCCTGTTGCTAACCCTCCATGTGATCTCCATCTCTGTGTTTCTGCTCCTGTTCTATTGCTTGCTTAGTTTGCTTTTATTTTTGTTTGAGGTGTGGTTAATAATAGTGAGTTTGCTGTCATTTTACTGTTCATATTTTTTTATCTTCTTTTTCTTATATAAATCCCTTTACCATTTCATATAATAAGGGCTTAGTGATGATGAACTCCTTTACCTTGACCTTATCTGAGAAGGGCTTTATCTGCCCTTCCATTCTAAATGACAGCTTTGCTGAGTAGAGCAATCTTGGATGTAGGTCCTTGCCTTTCATGACTTGGAATACTTCTTTCCAGCCCCTTCTTGCCTGGAAGGTCTCTTTTGAGAAATCAGCTGACAGTCTGATGGGCACTCCTTTGTAAGTAACTGTCTCCTTTTCTCTTGCTGCTTCTAGGATTCTCTCCTTCATTTTCATCTTGGCTAATGTAATTCTGATGTGCCTTGGTGTGTTCTTCCTTCGGTCCAACTTCTTTGGGACTCTCTGAGCTTCCTGGACTTCCTGGAAGTCTATTTCCTTTGCCAGGTTGGGGGAGTTCTCCTTCATTATTTGTTCAAATAAGTTTTCAATTTCTTGCTCTTCCTCCTCTCCTTCTGGTACCCCTATAATTCAGATATTGGAACATCCTGGAGGTTCCTAAGCCTCTCCTCATTTTTTTGAATTCTTGTTTCTTCATTCTTTTCTGCTTGGTTGTTTCTTTCTTCCTTCTGGTCCACTCTATTGATCTGAGTCCCAGTTTCCTTCCCATCACTATTGGTTCCCTGTACATTTTCCTTTATTTCACTTAGCATAGCCTTCATTTTTTCATCTAATCTGTGACCAAATTCAACGAATTCTGTGAGCATCCTGATCACCAGTGCTTTGAACTGTGCATCTGATAGGTTGGCTATCTCTTCATCGCTTAGTTGTATTTTTTCTGGAGCTTTGATCTGTTCTTTTGTTTGGGCCATTTTTTTTTTTGTCTTGATGAGCTTGTTACGTATTAGGGGCAGAGCCTTAGGTGTTCACCAGGGCAGGGCAACCCAGTTGCTGGGTTGTAACGCTGTATGTGGGGCAGGGGTCAGAGAGGGAACAATGGCATTTGCTCCACTCTCTGCCAGATTTCAGTCCCTTCCGCCACTTCCCCCAAGCAAACTGGGCCTTTTTTGGTGCTGATTCCCGGGTGGGTGGGCTTCTGTATGTTCTAGGACCCTGTGGTTCTCTCCAGTGAACTCTCCTGTGAGGCTGGAAGTTTCTCCCGGCACCTGAACCCCCACAGGTGTTTCCAATCAGTGTTTTGAGGCTTTATTTCCCCGGGCTGGAGCCCTGGGTTGCACAGTGTGTCTCGCTCCCCAGTTTCACCTCGTTTATCTGCATTTGAATGTGGGACTGCCCGGTCCACCAGCCGCCTTGGGCGCCATGCCCCTCCACAATCTGCTGCCTCCTTAGGTCTGCCTGCTGTGCTCACCCGGGGCCCACCAGCCGCCACTGCCATGAGCACTCTTTGCCCAGCTGCCCGACTCCGCGCCTCTCCACCCTTCCTACCAGTCTGGATGAATGTTTCTTCTTTAACTCCTTGGTTGTGGAACTTCCATACAGTTCAATTTTCTGTCAGTACTGGTCTTTTTTTGTTTCTAAATTTTTGTTGTCCTTCTTTTGGTTGTGCCTATGCCCTCATCTTGACTAGTTACATCTTCAAAGACCCTATCTCCAAATAAGTTCTATGCTGAGATTTGGGGTAGACTTGAATTTGGGGGTATACTATTCAAGCCTCTATGCTGATCATGTGGAAAGAGCCTGCCTCAGAAATAAGCCAACAGGGAGGCAAGGGGGGTATACCCTGGGATGGCCATATCAGACGTCCTGTGAACTGATCAGTTATGTAACCTAGAATATCCCCCTCCCTTTTTTCCCTTAAGTCAGTTTTAAGTAACAGAAAGAAACTGACTAACCACCCATCCTTTTGCAAAGTTAGAAAATCAGTTGTAGCCTGGCCAGTGTGGCTCTGTTGGTTGGAGCATTATCCTATACAACAAAAGATTGGGTTCATCCTCAATCAGGGCACAAATAGGAGGCAATCAATCAATGTTTCTCTCTCACATCTCTCACTCTCCCCTCTCTTGTCTCTCTAAAATCAATAAACATATTTTTAAAATTTTTTTAAAAAAGGAGAGTCATTTGCACATAACTGAAGGGGACCAAAAATTTGCACATAACTGAAGGGGACCAAAAATTTGCTACCCTGAAGCTACCTTTTGAGACATTGATTTTAAGCTATTTATTAAGAAACAAGCCCTGGCTGGTGTAGCTCAGTGTATTGAGTGCCAGCCTGTGAACCAAAGGGTTGCAAGTTTGATTCCCAGTCAGGGCACATGCCTGGGTTGTGAGTTCAATGCCAGTCTGGGGTCATACGGAAGGCAACCAATCATTGTTTGCATCAGCGTTTCTCTCTCTCTAAAATCGATGAAAAAATGTCCTCAGGTAAGGATGTAAAAAAATAAAAATAAATAATTGATAAGAAATTTGGCAAAATTGGAAGTTGATTTTTAAGCTCTGATAGGAATATTTTGAAAGTCTTAGGTGGTCATCCTGCTAGGTACTTAGAAATGCAAACACAACCCACAACTCTCTGAGGCTGACAAACCTAAGGGAAAAAATGGAAAAGGAGCACTTTTAAAATACAAGTGTAGAAATATCTCATGCCTGAACACACTCCCATTTCCTTTTCCCAGCCTCCTCTAAAACTGTGAATGGCAAATAAGAAAAATTGTGTCTTTTGTACAACTAGTAGTAATTCTGTTTTAATCTGTTTGTGACATGCTTGTGTTTGTTTGTATATTTTATGTATAATATGGTATTTTCTACTTCCAGATGGTATTCCTAATTTGAAATACTTAAAGTCTTTTTTTTTTTTTTTTTTTTTTTTTAAATATATTTTATTGATTGTTATTACAGTTGTCCCGTTTCTCCCCCATCATTCCCCCCACCCTGCACACCCTCTCCCACCCACATTCCCCCTTTTAGTTCATGTCCTTGTGTCATAAGTTCTTTAGCTTCTACATTTCCCATACTATTCTTACCCTGCCCCTGTCTATTTTCTACCCACTACCTATGCTACTCATTCTCTGTACCTTCCCCCCCTCTCCTCCTCCCATGCCCCTGTTGCTAACCCTCCATATGATCTCCATTTCTGTGGTTCTGTTCCTGTTCTAGCTGTTTGCTTAGTTTGCTTTTGTTTTAGGTGTGGTTCTTAATAGCTGTGAGTTTGCTGTCTTTTCATTGTCATATTTTTTATCTTCTTTTTCTTAGGTAAGTCCCTTTAACATTTCATATAATAAGAGCTTGGTGATGATGAACTCCTTGAACTTGACCTTATCTGAGAAGCGCTTTATCTGTCCTTCCATTCTAAATGACAGCTTTGCTGGAAAGAGCAATTTTGGATGTAGGTCCCTGCTTGTCAAGATTTCAAATATTTCTTTCCAGCCCCTTCTTGCCTGTAAAGTCTCTTTTGAGAAATCAGCTGACAGTCTGATGGGAACTCCTTTGTAGGTGACTGTCCCCTTATCCCTTGCTGCTTCTAGAATTCTCTGCTTCATTTTAATCTTGGCTAATGTAATTACGATGTGCTTTGATGTGTTCCTCCTTGGGCCCAACTTCTTTGGGACTCTCTGAGCTTCCTGGACGTCCTGGTAGTCTATTTCCTTTGCCAGATTGGGGAAGTTCTCCTTTATTATTTGTTCAAATAAGTTTTCTACTTGTTGCTCTTCTTCCCCTTCTGGGACCCCTATAATTCGGATGTTGGGACATTTAACGATGTCCTGGAAGTTCCTAAGCCTCTCCTCATTTTTTTGAATTCTTGTTTCTTCCTCGTTTTCTGTTTGGTTGTTAGTTTCTTCCTTCTGGTCCACTCCATTGATTTGAGTCCCAGTTTTCCTTCCATCTCTATCGGTTCCCCATGCGTCTTCCTTCATTTCACGTATTGTAGCCTGCATTTTCTCATCTAATTTATGAGCAAAATCAACCAATTCTGTGAGCATTTTGATGACCAGTGCTTTGAACTGTGCATCTGATAGGTTGGCTATCTCTTCGTTGCTTAGAGGAATTGACTCTGGGGTTTTCATTTTTTCTCCGGTTTGAGCCATTTTTGGTGGGGTTTTTTGTTTTGTTTTGGTTTTAGTCTGGTCGCAGCTATTACGTAGAGGGGTGGAGCCTTAGGTTTTCCTCAGGGCGGGGCAGCCCAGTCGCTGGGTTGTGACGCTATAGGTGGGGGCGGGGTCCGAGAGGGAAGAATGGCGCCTGTTCCACTCTTTTCTGGACTCCGGTCCCTTCTGCTGCTTCCCCTTTGCCTGGATTATCTGCACACGCGCGCGTGCTGTTACGTAGTGAGGGGTGGAGCCTCAGGCGCTCCCCAGTGTGGGGCAGCCCAGTCGCTGGGTTGTGACGCTGTATGTGGGGGTGGGGTCTGAGAGGGAACAATGGCGCCTGCTCCGCCGCTCTCTCCTGAATTCAGTCCCTTCCGCCACTTCCCCTCTGCCTGGACCGTCTGCGTGCGCGAATGCGGGATCCCCTGGACAGCCAGCCGCCCTGTGCGGCCTCACTGGGTCTGCACAGTTGCCCCCCTGTGCCCGGGGTCCGCCAGCTGCCGCCTGGGCGCCCGAGGACTGCCAGCCACCGCCCGTGCACCTGGGAACTGCGAGCCGCTGCTACTTGCGTTCCTGGGTCCGCACCTCCACTTTTTCCTACCGCGACTCTGCCCCTCTTACCGGTCTGGATGAATGGTTGTTGGACTTCCGTACTTCAATTTTCTATAAGTTCTGGTTGTTTTCTTGTTTCTAAATATTTGTTGTCCTTAATTTTGGTTGTGAGAGGAGGCACAGTGTGTCCGCCTATGCCTCCATCTTGGCCGGAAGTCCGAAATACTTAAAGTCTTAAAAAGAATTAAATACTTGTATAGATTAGATATGTAATAGAACTAACCCAAATGCCTTTCATGATCACATAATCTAGGAAAATATTTGATATTAACTGGTTTAAATTTTGGTTAAATAGACATGTCTTTTAGCGTCATTAATATTAAATGTATTTTTGTTTTACCTGCATTTACCAAAGTAAGTTCATGTTATCTCTGGTAAAAATTTATCAAGAAAATAGCTTGGACAATAATTGATTTTAATATCTCATAGAGTTAAAAACTAATAAATTGATATAAATAAAGTAAAAAGTTTTTTTTAGATAAAACCTTTTAATAATAATTATATGTTAAACATAGTTTCCCAAATTCTTTGGGTAACTTAAAACTTTATTATTTAATATCTAGATATCTAAACAATTCAAAATTCTGAAACATTAATTATTATATTAATCTAAATTTTCCTACTTTGGCTCCTTATTTTAGAGAAACTAAAAGACAAATTTGAATCTGTAAATGAATATGTTTTGTACTTTACTAAAAAATGCATGTTTCTAAAAAAATTGTGAATATATTTGCCAATGAAAGAGCCTATGTTTCTAAAGGTTATAAAATGCATTCATAAACTGGCCAATCTGTAGCAGGCAGTTAGACAGACACAAGCAGAGCAAAGATGATGGGCCAGGTGCAGAAGGTCACCAGGGTACCTAGCAAGGGGCCAAACTGGGAAAACAAGGAACTCACCGCCAAGGTAGCCTTCCCTCCCCTAGCATATTACTTGTCATGCAGTTTAGACCCCCTGACCTTTTATATCACTGGTTATGTGGTTTGGACCCTCTTCAGACCTGTCCTTCCCTGGCATGTCACTAGTTATGTGGTAGACCCCCTTGGAGGAGGAACAAGGGGCTGAAGAGTGGCCTCATGCAAGTCCCATGTGGGCCCTTGCACAACCACTCCCTTAAGAGTTAACCCTTAGGGATAACATCTAGGCCTCACTTGTGTTTCAGCTTCAGGCCCAGAAAAGCAGCAAAACCAGACAAGTGATGCCATGGTTGACATCAGGACCAACTGCATCGACTAATGACCCCCTGCCCTGACATTGACCAATCAGTAGAGATCACAACCCTAAAAGGATACATCTGGAAAGCTGATGAATATTTTATTGGGATCCTCCCCTGAGACCTCCAGGTGAAAACCCTCAAGACTGAGGATCCAGTGGTGCTCTCTATGGAGCAGGCCCATGCCTTCCCCACTGCCCCCACCCCAGCCCCCGCCCAGGCACATTTTCCTTGCCCCTCTCTCATAAGCTCCAATGGCCCTTCTTTTGCCTCTGCGTCATGTTTCCTGAGTCAATTTCTTCTACAACTCAATTCTTTTACCTCTGTGACTTTGTAAATAAACATTGTCTTATAGTTTGAGTCCTGGCCCTGAATTCTTTCTTAGCCAGAACTTAAGTACTAAGGTTGCTGAACCAAGGTCCAGGCCGACTCCACCAGTCTAACACTTGGTGCCGTTGTGCTGCCAACAAATCTAAAGAATGCGGATTACTTACTTTTCAGTTGTCATTAGAATTAAGGTTTCTAAGGGTTAAGAATTCTATAAAGTGAAAAGAAATTATGGTTTTGGTAATAAAAGGTATCAGGTATGGAGGTGCATTTTAAGGGAATTGAAAGAAAATAGTTTGTCCTAAAGTTGGTAATTTCTGAATAAATAAGGGGCAATCTAAGAGGGATGAAGAAAGTTGTAGAAGGTTTATGGAAAAAGAATCCTGAGACAGGAAATTTTATATGTGGTTAAGCTGAATATGATTGGAATAAATTTAAGTAAATGAACTTAAATATCAAAAGTAAGCTAATACAGAATTAGAGTTTAGTTCTTTTTTTTGCTTTGTTAAAATGACAAAGTTTTTCCTGTGTTTATTGTTCTACTCCAGATATTATGAAATATTTTCTGCCTAGAAAACAAATGTTCTATGTTTTATTAAACATTAAATAAGAAATATAAAAACATTTATATATTTTATATTATCTTAATCAGGTCCTTAAGTACTTAAGAAAATAATCTTCTTAATTTGAAGAACTAAATGAAGTTTTGCTAACAATAGGTAACTTATATTTGTCTTTGATATCTTTTATTATCACTCTGGATAAGTGAATAATATTGTTTCGCAATGATATATAATCTTTTTTCATCAAGGATATTTGACAAACTTCCTAGGGTTTAGGTTTTAAAAGGAAACTTTTTCTTAACCTGGAAATTGCTTTGGGTTATTTCAAGGAATACCTCAAAGATTTGTTCTCTCCTTTTAAAAGAGAAATTTTAAATTAATTAGGCCCGTTTGATATAGTAAACGTGACCAAAGTTTGAAACTTCCTACTGCACACATCCTCCAAAAGTCTCTGGCAGGGATTGAACAGTCTTACTTGGAAATTCTCCTAGTGCCTTGGATTTACTTCATTTGGCCAGGAAACAAATTTATTTAGGGCAGCTAGATAACCTCTTACAATGTCTTACACCATTATTCTTTTCTTTTAATTTTATTATGGAAAATTTCAAAACTACACAAAAGTAGAAACAATAGTATAATGAACTCCCATTTCTCCATCACCCCATATTTGCTTCACCATATCCCCAACTTCCTTCCACCTCCTACAGGATATTTTTTAAGATTTTATTTATTTTTAGACAGAGGGAAAGGGAGGGAAAAGAGAGGGAGACAAACATCAATGTAAGAGAGAAATACTCATCAGTTGCCTCTCACATGTGCCCTGACTGGGGACCGATCTCAAAACCCAGGCACACGCCCTGACCTGGAATTGAACTGGCAACATTTTGCTTTGCAGGATGATGCCCATCCAACTGAGCCACATTGGTCAGGGCCTACAGGATTATTTTAAAGCAAAGCTCAGATACCATATAATTAATTTATCCTCTTCGACCGCTATTCTGAGCTTTAAATTATCCCCTCATTATGGCATTTGTGGAGTTCCATCCATTGCAAGACAAAGCAAGATACTTTGCATATAGAAAGTATACAATATTGACATTTGCTGAATAGAGCCACCCTGCCTCAGAATTTTTTTTTTCTTTTCTTTTTTTTTTAATTTATTTATCTTTAGAGGAGAAGGGTAGGAAAGAGAAAGAGGGAGAGAAATATCAATGTATGGTTGCCTCTCGTGTGTCCCCTGCTGGGAACCGGCCTGCAACCCAGGCATGTGCCCTGACTGGGAATCGAACCGCGATCCTTTGATTCGCAGGCCCGCACTCAATCCACTGAGCTACACCAGCCAGGGCAGAATTTTTATTCTAGTAAGAGAGATAAGACAAGAAACCCCTCCAGTGCTTACCAAACTTTAATGTAAAGTCACCTGGAGAGATGTTAAAGTTCAGATGCTGCTTATGTGGGTGAGAGGGGAATTCTGCCATCCTAACAATGCTGCTGGTCTGTAGCTCTCACTCTGAGTAGCCAGGCCCTAAACCCTAGTGCAAAGGAGAAAATGACAAGGTGCTGTATAAGCTAAAGGTAATAGGCTTAAAAACTGACTTTTGAATAGCTTACCACAGTTACTCCAATTAATTTTTAAAATATTCCAGAGTGAGAGTAACATCGAATCAAGCACTGAGGGATCCTCAAAAAAATTTTACAAACTCAGAGAAGAGAAGGCATCGTTCAGGAACTATAAGTTCCAGGAAATTTATATAAGTGTCTAGCCAGTTCATGGTGGCTCCTTTTTCTGAAAACTTGACCCTCCTGGGATGGGTCATCCATAGTCACTTTTGTACTGCTTGACCCCACCAACCAGCCACAGCTGTTTGGACCAGAGGTGAACATCTGATCCAAGCTGGCCCAATCAGATGGTCTCTTCTGAGAATCTGGATTTGAGATTCAAGACATTCAGTCAGTCCCTGGGTGTGGCTGTAATTGAAATTATGTAAACGTCCCATCTTCTGCCAAAACACAGAGAAGCAAATAAGCTGAGAGAATGGAATAGACCATAGAGAAATGGAGCTATAAGGGAAGAGAGCACTGCCTGCCATCCTGAGGCTTCTCAGCCCCATTTGCATCCCTCCTGAGGCCTAGCAGCATTTCTGCCTTTGGAGTCTGTGCCTCAGAACCCAAACTCCTCATACTGAAATCTTCCAGCTGTTGCTTCGCCAAGTTTCAGATCTTCACAACCAATCAGACAGACAAATAGACACAAGTGGTGAGCAAATCAGGGACGAAGGATCAGGGCTCCTGGGCTAGGAACACAGGTCAGTGTGGGCCCAGATGGTAGGTGGGTAGGGGAGAGGCCATTCCTGATGGGAATTAAGTTTCAAGAACCAGAAAAGAAATTCCCTCCCTGCTGTCCGAGTGGGTTAAGCCCTGCCTCTGGATTCCTTTGAGGACACCAAGTTCATGCTTGCCTACCTGCTTGCCAGTCCTCACCTGAGAATTCCCCTTAGTCTTCCTGTTGTGTTAGGATTGGCCACACCGGAAGGCACCTTGTTCCCACTCGGGGGCCACAGTGTCCCTGCCTTATCGCCACCTGACATTATGGTCTACCTCTCGCAAGCATCTAAAAAGAGCAGCTGCCAGCTGGTTGTTACTTCACCCATCCTCCTAATGAGCTTGTCACTCTGTGAGGCCCTGTCCTGAGAGGTGTGAGAAGGAGAATGGCCTGCAGGTGGGTCCTAAAGTCCACGGCACTGATTCGTGCCCAGCCCTTTGGTTACAGATAGGATAATCAGCTTACTCCTGTTTGCCCAGGACCATCCCAGTTTTGAAACTGAAAGTCCCATATCCCAGGAATCCTCTCAACTCTGAAAAAAACTGGGAAAGTTAGTCACTCTAATTATAGAGCCCCTAGGTTCTCAATGGAAACCTGCCTTAGCATTGTGCCTTGAAGGCATCATTCCTGGTCTGGGGACTCCAGACCTCCAAAACCTCCTAAGGATTTCAATCCAACTGAAATTTCCCAAACCAAAGCATCTCTCATAGGCCTATAGGCAAATACAGCAGAGTCAAATTAAAAGCACAGATTCTGAAGCCTCCCATCCACTAACTGCGTGACCTTGGGGGAGTGCTCCAAACTCTCAGTGCCTCACCAGAAAAGTGGAACCAATATTAGCACAACTACCTCGCATCATGTGAGAAAAGTGGGAAAAGTGCCTGACTGTATGAAAGTCGGCAATTATGTCCATGTCCTAACCCTGAGCCAGTCATTGTCCCCTCTCACCACCCGGGTGTCCTCTCCACTGGGCACACTACAAGGTCCCAGTACGGCACAGAGCCTGACACAGGGCAGTGGGAGGACCCAGGCTCTCTCCAGAGGCTTCACCTGGTCCTCCTCTCCCTGGGCTCAGAGCAGAGCCCTGTTGCTCTCATTTCTGGGCAGAGTCCCTCAAAGGGAAAGTTTGTGGAGCCTATTAGAAGAGCCTAGCAAAAAGGGGCTGGCGAAAGGCCTCAGTGGCTTAGCCAGCCCACTGGTATGGACGGAGGACCCCTGTGTCTCTGGTCCCCTGCCATGTGGTCAGCCCAGTCCCTTGTCCTGCTTTCTCAGCTGCCACACTCTCACACCTGTCAGCCAGAAGTGAGAGACTCCAGGCCAGGGGAGATGTCTCCTGAGAGCTCTGCAAACAGACAAACACAGAATGCCAGAGGACACTTTGTGCAGAGTGGGGAAAGCTGTGAAGTCCCTGCAGCCAGCTATCCCCTGATCATTGACAATGGGTGGTGAGGTCTGTCGGCCCACAAAGGCACCTGGGCCCATGTGGATTTCTTCCTCGCTGTTCACTGCAGGAAGTGTATGTACCAACACAGGCTTTGTGTGTCACGATGAAAGCGAATCCCAAAGCCTCGGTGCTGGGTTTCAGGCCCTCTAAGGAGAAAACCCCAGGAGCACATGGAGGTCTCACCACCTCCCCTTGGGCCAGCCCCACTAGGCCAGTTCTCAAAAGCCTCTTGTGACCGTCCCTTTCTCTCGTCTTTCCTCACTCTGATAAATGTCCAGGGATTAGCCCTTCTGTGTTTATTGGATGAGCAATTTGTGTCTGTCTGAAAAGCTACGTCTGAATAATATTTGGCACGGGTTGAAGAAATGTGATCTGCTGCCTTCCCCTCAGCCAGCCCTCTGGAGCCAGCCCGTCTCCTGCCAACAGGGCTATACAGCTCCGCAGCTGGGCCTGCAGCCTAAACAAGTTTGTGGGGTGGAAGCGGGGAGAGGAGAGGAGGGGGGAGGTGCTTGCTGTGGGCCAGGAACCAGAGGGAAAGAGGGGTGCAGCAGCCTTAGTGAATCTGCCAATAGTTCTGGAGCTCCAATAATAATTTAGGGATATCACAGAAGCCCACAGTGGTCACCCAGACCTGGGAACAGGAAAATCAAGGCCCCATGCAGCTGAGGATCCCAAGTGGTTACCTGGGCCCAGAGACCCAGGTGTGAACTCAGCAAAGGTGATTCAGGGAGTCCAGTGGGTAGCCTAGGGCCCCGGGTGTGGTGGGGGACTGGAGGGGGTAGGTAATTGGTGCTGGGTTTTCATGTTTGTGTGGGGTGGGATCTAGGTGGTAAGATGTACTGAGGCTGTTTGAATGTTTCCTGGCTCCATCTATGTAAGTCCCTGGACCGGGGAGGACAGAGCTTGCAGCTGTGGCAATCAGGCGACTCAGTCATGAGGTTCTGAGGAACGCAGAGGGGAAGGGAATTTGGTGAGTGTGGGTGTGTCAGCAACCTCCACCTCCTACCCCAGAAGCCTTCTGTGGTTCTCACTCAGCAGTCCCCCGATTTCCTCTTACAGCCCAGGCCCCAGATCACTTCCCTCCTATTACTCGTGTCTCAGACTTGCCTCCATTTCTAGCCCACTCTCCCCCCAAGTTAGGGATTGGAATGAAGGCAGGACGTCACCCCTGTACCCCAAACAGGAAACACAGAACTGGCCACCAAGGAGGCATCAGTAATAGTTTAGTGAGTAAATGAATGAAAGAGACAGGCTGGGGGCTCAGACCTCAGTGGTCACAGACACACAAGAAGTTAGCAAATAACAGGTCAGACAGAGGTAACAACACAGGGAATGGATTCAGAAGTGAGAACATGGCCACAATGGCACCATCCTCTGAGTCTGCTCCGGGCAGAGAAACCTGTAGGGAAGGCCAGTTCCTCAGGACAGAGCCCTTGAGGCTCTTTAGGAGCTTGTACACCCATCCTGCTGAATGGCAGTGTTGTGTTCCCTGCGGCTCCATCTGTTCAGATCATGTGTTTTGACTCCCTACCTTGTACCATGCTCCATATGATGGTAGATCCGTACCCTCAAATAGAAAAAATGGGGGGTGTATCCCTAAAAAGAAAGGAGCAATCTGTGCTCTGAACAGAGCTATAGAGAGAAGGTTATAAAAGTTCGGGGCAGGGGAGGGGTTAATTTCACTTGGAAGCATAAGGAAGTCTTCATGGGGATGGGAAACAGGGGCAACAAAGTCTGCAAATGCATCCCAAATGTGTTGTTTGCCCACCCCCACCCCCAACACACACTCGGTTTGGTGTCCATGGAGGATTTTGCTACCTGATCCCTTCGCTCTTTCACTGGGCCCAGGTGTGTCCATAGAATCCTTATCTACATAGCAACACAGCCAGATGACCAGAGCAGGCACATGAGAGGTAACACGCCTTCACCATACCTTGTGGCAATTGACACTTGCAGGGATGGGAGACAAAAGGAACAGGGTGAGGAGAGGCACAGTGGTATGAAAACACTGCAGACATATGACAAAAGTGAGCAGGCTGGTTGGATTTCGGGGTGAGGTTAATGAATGGGGAACAGTGGACAACGTGGCTGAGAAAGTAGGTTGAGGCAACATGTGGGTTAGGATCTCGCCAGGCTAAGGGATGTATGTGTGCTGAAGCCTGTGGAGGAAGGAGCGGCTGAGCTGTGCTCAGGAAAACATTCTGGCAGCAGCGGGCAGGGTGGCCCCGGGGTGGGGAGAAGCTGGAGGCGGGTAGGCCAGCCAGATGACTGTCCCAGACAACCAGTGACAGAGACCCCTCTGAGCTGCTGCAGCATTTGGTAATAACATCTGTTCAACACTCATCCCACTGTCTCTCTTGGAGTTGTCTCTTGACAGCCTGATGGTCCCACAAGCCTGTGGGTTCCTTGACAGCAGTAACTGTTTGCTGCCTCTCTGGGGCCCCAGGCCTGACGTGGTTCTTGGCAGCTGCTCATTATATATTTGTGAAGTTACTGAATAGGGCAGTGGAAAAAAGGACAAGGAGCACACAGAGAAGGGCACGTCTTTCTGGGACAACATCCTGTTTAGCAAGTGCAGTTCCTTAGGACCGGCATCAACACAGCTGTCTTTTGGTGTGTGCAGACAGCGCAGGCAGGGGAAGGACCGCAAGAAGCTGGGAATTGCCTTGATTCTGTATGTGTGTGTATGTGTCTACTAGAAAGGGGTTTACAAGAGTTCTAGTCCTTTAATAGAGAGATAGGCAGGCCTGGCTGGCATGGCTCAGTGGATTGAGCACCGGCCTGAAAACTGAAAGGTCACCGCTTTGAGTCCCAGTCAGGGTACATGCCTGGGTTGTTGGCCAGGTCCCCAGATCCCCAGCTGGGGGCATGTGAGAGGCAACTGACTGATGTTTTGCTCCCTCTCTTTCTTCCTCCCTTTCCCTCTCTCTAAAACTAAATAAATAGAATTTAAAAAAGAATCCTTCCTGATGTGACAGAGTGGATTGAGTGCCAGCCTGCAAACTGAAAGAATGCTGGTTTGAGTCCCAGTCAGGCCACATGCCTGGGTTGCAGGTCAGGTCCCTGGTTGGGGGCATAAGAGGCAACCAATCGATGTATCTCTCGCACATCAATGTTTCTCTCCCTGTTTCTTCCTTCATTCCCCTCTCTGTAGAAATAAGTTTTTTTTTTAATCTTTAAAAAAGAAAGACAGAGAAGGAGAAAGAGATGGACAGACAGACAGGAGACCTCATGTTATGTACTATCCTAAGGTACCTTAGGAGATATATTAAAACTCTCTTTGCTTGCAAGTGAGCTTAGGAAAAATGGAACCAAGAGTTCTAACAATGTTAGGCTCTTTCTGTCTCTAATGCCTGCTTCTCTCCACAGTCTGGAAATACGGCTGCCAGGGGTCCGGGTTGCACATGAGAGAGATACTTCAGGTTTCCTTCCTTATTTCCCAATTTCAGAGATCCCAGTAAAGGACTCTGATGGGCTCTGCTGTGTTGGAAGCCTGCCCCTGGCATAAGACTAAATGCAGAGGCTAAGGAAGCAGAGTCACATAAGAGGGAAAACTTCCCCCAAAAATTCGTAGTTGAAGAAGAAAAGGAGTAGATCCCAGAGGCAGAGCCTGCAATAGTAATCCAGACTGAGTCCTTTGCATAAATTAACTACTCCGCACAACAACCCTAACAGGTGTTACTATTGTGATCATTATTACCCTTGGGAAACCAATGCACAGAGAGGGTAAGTAATTACCAGAAGTCACATAACTAGTAAATGGCAGAGATGGAGCCGGGATTTAAATCCACTCACTCTAGCTCCAGACCCTATACCTTTCTATTCTGTTATGTTGCCTATTCACTACAGAAGGAAAGCAAGCAAGGTGCAGGGCTGTGGGGAAGGAGCCTAGACAATTTCTCCTGGGATGATCCACGGGCTGAAGAGCCTGTGGGAAGTGACTGGTCCGATGTCACGTGGAGCTGGACTAAGAAATGCCACCACCCATTTTAACCTCACTGGAGATATCTGAAGAGGAACGTGTCATTTTGGCCTATTTTTTCCCCTATCTTTATTTACTTAAAGTAGAATTTGCTATAGCCAAGAAAAACAAGTGAAAGAACAGTAAGGTCCCATATTCGCCTATTAAAAATTAAAGCAGCAGTATAATAGTTATGCTGGCAACAGTGGGGAGAAGGTTTACTTCTAAATGGCTGGTAGCAGAATACAGTGGTGCAACCAGTAAAAACAAGAGCCATAAAAGACATCAAGAGCTATAAAAACCGCCCTGGCTGGTGTAGCTCAGTGGATTGAGCACGGGCCTGCGAACCAGAGTATCGCGGTTCGATTCCCAGTCAGGGCACATGCCTGGGTTGCAGGCCAGTTCCCGGCAGGGGACACACGAGAGGCAACCGTACATTGATGTTTCTCTCCCTCTCCCTCTCCCTCTCTCCTACCCTTCCCCTCTAAAGATAAATAAATAAATTCAAAAAAAAAAAAAAAAGAGCTATAAAAACCATCTTTACCTTTGACCTAGTAATGTTACTCTTTAGAAGCAGTTCATGGAATCACAAAGTAAAACCCAAAAGTGCCATGTGCAAGAGATACACCTAAAATTGTTTCTCAGAATGATTGAAAGTAAAAGAGTAGAAAGAAATAGAAAGCAAAAACAAATGCAAGTACAAATAACAAGAAAATAAGTATTATAGTATTAATATCAGACACGCCCAAATTTATAGAAAATCAGAAAACTAAACACAGGAGAAAACATTATAATGATAAAGGCTGAGAGCCACATGAATATCTGTCATAAATAATTATGCACAAAATGCTTAGCATCAGGATACGTAAAGCAAAAACAATAAGAATGGAAAAATTGACAAATACAGAATAGTAGAAAATTTTAATTTGCCTCTCTTAGCCCACAACTGATCAGTAAACTATATAACAAATAAGAATATAGAGGACCTGATTTGTTAAATTAGTAAGTTAGATCAAATTAAAAGATATCAAGCTTCATACCTTGACAACCTAGAATATACTCTTTGTAAGAATCCATGGATTATTAGCAAAGGACCACATGTAAGGCCAGAAAAAACCCAAACAAATAAACATCTCAATCCAGTCCAAAAATAGAATGAGTACAGATAGCATTCTATAATCACAATGCACTAAATCTAGGAAGTAATAACAAAACCAGAAAATGAAAAGCAATAGGAAGGTTGAAAATCAAACAAAGAAAAACAAACCAAAAAATCCCTCCTATGACTAAGTGGAATATTATTCAGCCTTAAAAAGGCAAGAAATTCTGATAGATGCTACAAATGAATGAACTTTAATGAAGACATCATACTAAGTGAAATAAGCCAGTTACAAAAAGACAAGTACAAATACAATAAGATTCCATTTACATGGGATATCTAGAGTAGTCAAATTAACAGAGACAGAGGGTGGAATCATTGTTTCCAGGGGCTGGGAAAAGTGGGAAACGGGGAGTTGTTGTTTGACAGGTGTAGAGTTTAGATTTGCGAGAAAAAAAATGTTCATCTTGCACCCTGCACAGCAATATGAATACATGTATACTAAACACCACTGAAGTGCATGTGTGCAAATGGTTGAGATGATAAACTCTGTGTTATGTGTATTTTTATGTGTGTTATGTGTATTTTGAGGAGGTTTCTCTCAATTGTCTCAAAGTGTAAAATATGATTTTTTACAATTATTATTTCCAAGGAAATAATTTCCAAGTGTAAAAGACAAGTGGACAGGCACCGGCCTAGAACGGGTCTGCCTCAGGCCAGCCTGCAGTATGTGGGTTCTTGACTTTAAGTAGGAAAGATTTCACAACACGAGTCCAGGTGATTTGGGGAGTACATTTATTAAGGTTGGGGGGAGTGAAGCAAGGAAGAGACTTAGGTTAAAGAAGTAAGAGGAGAGAGCCTAGGCAGTGCTCTGCTTTGGCTCACTGGAACATTTATAGGAAAGGAGTGAGCCAAGGTGGGGCTGCCTTCAGCTCACCAGGAAGTCAGAGGAAAAGGGGGTCCTGGAGACAGGATTGGGGTAAGCCTGGGTCGAACTGCCACTGACCACTGCTCCCCTGGCAGCAAGTCTCCCTGGGACCCTTAGGTTTAGGTGGAAATGAAAAGTTCATGCCCAAAGGGGCATGGGCATGCTCCAGAGTGAGCCCACACAGAGTCTTTGTCCTGAGGGCCTTTTGTCCTTTTTCTGTGGGTGAGAATCTCATAGGAGGGTTTCAGCAGAATATTCATCAGTTTTCCAGGTGCATTTTTAACATGCTGATGCATCAAAATGAGTGCATGGTCGGGTGGGGGGGATTGGGAATATTCTTTCGTCTGCTAAACTGTTTTATCTTGAGTCTGTCTGGCTTTTATTGGTGTTTTGTTATTTGTTTCTGATTTCATTTCTCCTTGGGTTTAGCTGGCACAAATGACATTAACTGGGTCTCTTCTCTATCTCCCAGACCAATGAGATTTAAGCTATGTATTCTTTGGTTAGCAGGGAGAGGTATAAACCATTCATTCTCAAGTCTCCTCGGTTAGGGGAGACAAGTTCTTCTGAGTCACCATCTGACTGTCAGTTGATCAAACTGTTTGACTTTGTTTAATTTTCTTGTCTCAGCTTCCCTATTCCACTCACCCAGGAATTCTCATAGCTTCTTACTATCCTGCCCCTAGATGGGTGCAAGATTTATTGGGATGATCACTTAGTAAGTTACGTAGTGTCTAAACACTGGGGTGTACACCTGAAAGAAAATCAAAAGGATTTTACTAGGTAATCTCTAAAAAAATTCTCAACACCAACTTACAGAAATCAAAGCCTAATTGTGTCCCTTTAAAGTGTCATAAAGTGTCAAAAAATAAAAGGCCATGCTTTAAAGCATGGCTTTATTTATGGAGCATATCATTTGACACAACTACAAAGCATTTGCTACTCTAAGACCTAATGGATAAGACATGGACTTTGGGTTCAGCCCTCATAAATTTTATTCCTGATCCTGTTCCTTATCACCTGGGACCTTAGGCAAATTGCTTAAACTGTTTGAGCCTCACTTTCTTATCTATAAAATTCAAATAATACTAAAAACTATTTCACAACCTGAGATAATTCAAAGAGAAAGTCTAGATAAATAATAAATGATCTATAAATTGTAGCTCTTTTTATAAAAAAAATCATGTGTAAGTGGGCGTACACAGTTCAAATTCTTGCTGTTCAAGTCAACTGTAACTAATGGACATATTTCCCAGAGGTGAAGAAAGGTATAAGCTTTCAAATTGAGATGGCCCACTGAGCGCCAAGAAGAATAAACGACAAGGAAAAAATACCTACACCTAGATTAATTATGATGAACTTTCAGAACTCAGAGTGTAAAGGAAATAGCATGCAATGTTTTTCATCTCCTTACATTCATAAGTCCATTTTTCTAGGAAGAAGTTCTAAAACAAGTATTCAGTTCTTAAAAGAATGACCAGAAAGGAAGTCTAAGAACCCCTCTATGAAGACAACTTCTCCAAACAGGGGGCCTGGTGGGAGGCACCTCCAACCCACGTAAAGACAGAAGGACACAGGGAGAAGACATGTGTGAAGACATGCAGAGACTGGAGTAACGCGTCCACAAGCCAAGGAATGCCACGGTTGCCAACTATCATGGGAAAGTAGGAGAGAGGCAGGGAAGAGATTCTCCCTCAGAGTCCTCAGAGGGAACCCGCCCCACTGACACTTGAGTTCAGACTTCTGGCTTCCGGAACTTGAGAGACTAAGTCTCTGTTGTTTTAAGCCACCCAGTTTGTGATACGCTACTATGGCAAAATGAGGGTATGAATACACTCCCCTAAGTGGAACTTTATTTTACATCAAGTATGAGTTTCTGATTTTTAGCATGAGTCAGTGGGACTCCCTGCCTAAGTCCTGCAGAGCCAGGACAAGGGCCAGGCATGGAAGCTGCCCCAAATTTCAGGAGGCAGTCACTCTGAAGTCCCTGTGAGTGCTGATCCTGGGAGTGGGCGCCTCCTCTAAGAACCAAGCACCGGTGGCTGTGCGTGGCAGCGGTCCTTCCTGAACACTTTATCTAAAACCTTTGAGTGTTTGAGTGCTGCTTTGAAGCTGATTATACAGTGTAGTTTCCAGCCACTTTAACCCAGGACAAAGAAAACCTATTGGACATCATCTCAGGACACTTTCACTTTACTTAAGGTGGAGGCTGAGGGGTAGCAGAATATGTCGGCCCAAAATATGACTGCAGAAGTTTAAGACAGGCCACCCCAAAATATGCCACTTCAGTATATTGATTATTTTGAGCCGAAGGCTCTTGAAAAACAGCAAATGTAGGGAGAGGCTTTCTCTGAATTCTCTTTATTTGCCTAAAGGCAGACCCTCCAGAAGGAATTCAGTTGTCATGGATCCTCTTCCAGGGAGTTTTATTAACTGGGGAAGATCGAATCATCACAGGAGAAACTGGAGATCACACTCAGACAAACTTTGTCACAAACTATCTATCTCCTATCTGTTCTTCTAAGGGCCTATTTATCTTTCCTAAAAACCATTTTTTTCTCCCCCAAGTAACCTGTATCGCCCTCCCTTTTCCCTATTAAGATGGTATATAATCTTGAATTCTAAGCCACCTTTCTGGGTATCGCCCATCTATGCATGAGGTATACATGCTAATAAACTTGTTTGTTTTTTTCTTGTTAATTATGTTTTAGAACAGAGATCTCAGTCAAGAAATCAGAAGGATAGAAGGGAAATTATCTTTGCTTTCTTAGAAGGCTTAGCAACCTAAGTTCTCTCTTTCCCACTTGCCTCATTTCGCTCCCATCTATCAATTAATCACTTCTCTATCCAAGGCACTGGGGATTAAGGGTTGAATAAGACACCAAAGTTGGTGGTGGGAGACAGATTCATTAAAAAGAAAGCTTTGCTCAACTCCTACCCTCTTGGTAAGACCAACCCTGAACACTCCGAACCCCAACACAAGAACAAACCCTGGCTGTCCTGATGTTCCTGATGAGCTGCTCTGCGTTGCCCCTCCTGTAGCATCATTGTCTTCTAGCACACTGTAATTTACTTAGATCTTTTCTTTAAGGTCTCTCTACTCACTGTGACCTTTTCATTTTTATGAAAACAGGGATCCTGTATCCCAAAGACCTTGTGCCTAATATGAGTTGATAATGAAGTGAATGAATTTATCAATTAATCTATTTTCAGAAGGGCCTACTCACAAAGTGGGCCCTTGGCTAACACCTGGGAACTTGAATTTCAGATGTGTTCCCATTGTTCCCGAACCTAACTGGCAGTGGTGATTGATGTGTCTAGATTGTGCAAACAGTGTGGTTTATGCTATCGGCTTGCTCTGCTTCTGGGAGTCTGCAATTTTGGTACAGGCTAAGCAGAGGATGCCTACAATCAATCCCCAGTAAAAATCCTGGGCTGTAGTCTCTAATGAGCTTTCCTGACAGACAACATTGTACACGGGTTATCACAATCTGATGCTGGAAGAATTAAGTACGTTTTGTGTGACTCCATGGGGACAGGACTTGGAAGTTTTCTCCACACTTTGTCCCATGTGCCTTTTCCCTTTGCTTATTTTGCTTTGTATCCTTTTCTTATAATAAATTTAGCCATGACTATGACTATTAAAAAATTAAACATTAAAATAAATAGAAAGAACCCTGGCTAATGTGGCTCAGTGGACTGAGCACTGGCCTGCGAACCAAAAGGTCATTGGTTCAACTCCCAGTATAGGGCAATGCCTGGGTTGTGGGCCAGGTCCCCAGTAGGGGGCACATGAGAGGCAACCACACATTGATGTTTCTCTCACTCTCTTCCTCCCTTTCCCTCTCTAAAAATAAATAAGTAAATAAAAATCTTTTTAAAAAATAAATAAATAAAAAGAAAGAAAAGAAAAAAATTAATTACCACGAATTATGATAAGTGCTGTAAGAGAACAATTTCAAGGGCCTATGAGAGCTCAGGAGATGGTACATCACCTGTACCAAGGAGATGGGGTAAGAAGATGGTACCCACAGTGCCTCTTTAAATAGTTGTTAATTAGATGAGAGAAGAAAAGAGGAGGGTGGAGGGGTAACAGACTGGATGAAAGGAAAAGAAAGAGTCGAGAATGATGCCCAGGTGGCTTGGAAATGCACAGGGTGGCCCCAGTCGCTAAGACAGGTCAGACCAGAAAAGGAACAGATATAAAGAAGAGATTGATCCAGTCTTGGACATGCTGAATTTCCTGTGCCTATTCAATACAGGGAAAGATGACCAATACAGCACCTCCAAAGTTCTAGGAACCCAAGTTCCAGGAGACATTAATATTCCAGGAAAAAAGAGAAAGGGAATCTGTTGAAATTTGTACTAGCCCAGGTTCCCTAGAACACAGAGCCAGAGGCAAGGATCATGTGCTCATTCTCTTTATGGAGGTGCAAACCCAAAGCCTCAAGAATGATATAGAAAGCAAGGAGGGATGGGAAACAATGGAAGATGCAGGGAGAAGCAGTTGGTTGGCCACTGAACAAACAGTTGGGGAATTTGAGAGACATTAGGTAGTGATTAAAGCCTAGAGAATGGAGGAGATTATTTAAGAAAAGTCTGTAGAATGATCCTAAGCCCTGGAGTAAACGAATATTAAAGGACAAACACAAGACAAAGATCTCTTAGGAGAGACAAGGAAGAAACAGTCACAGAATTAGGACACTCAGAAACCATTTTTAGGTAGTTAAAGCAGAAAGGAATTTATGACCAGGTATAGGTGAGCAGAAGATACCATAGGACCAAGCCATCAAAAATCCCTCCTAGTCCTGGCTGGTGCGGCTCAGTGGATTGAGTGCTGCCTCATGAACCAAAGGGTTGCTGGTTCAATCTCCAGCTGGGGCACATGCCTGGGTTTCAGGCCAGGTCCTGGGTAGGGGGCATGTGAGAGGCAACCACACAGTGCTGTTTCTCTCCCTCTCTTTCTCCCTTCCTTCCCCTCTCTATATAAATAAATAAATAAATAAATAAATAAATAAATAAATAAAATCTTTTTTTTTAAATCCACCCTAACCATCAGACATTACCCCGGAGCTTGTTAGGAATGCAGGAACTGGGGTCACACTCCATATTTACTGAATCAGAATCTACCCTTTAGCCTGATCTTCAGGCCCTCCACCTGATCATTAAAGTTTGAGAAACTCAGGTATACATACAACATTGCTGGAAGGGCTGGCAGAGTAGACCTAAAATGGAGCTTCCAGAGATCACTGTAAGCCCTCAGAATTGTTATACTTTGTCCGTCATGATCAGGAAAGAAGCCACCACCACTACTGCTACTGAACCAGAAAACTGGTGACCATGAAAGCAGTCTGCCACGATCCACACCAGCAAAACTGATGCCTCACTTATTGCCTCTCACCACTCAGTTCCACGTACATGTCTCATGTAAGTTCATTGAATTGACAATTCCTAAATAACATTTAGAATGCCAGCTGCAAGGGAGTCCAGAAAGTATGGCTTCCCAGTTACAATGTACTAGAAGGAGGTGGAAAGGGATGTTGTGTGAACCAGTCTACATACCCACCTTTGGTGGTTTCATGGAAACTCTGCAGGTCCTGATAACTGTCCCCCAATATCTATTCTCTCCTTCAGCCATGGTAATAGAAGTTTCAGGTGAGCATATGACTGTCCAGAATAGAGATGTGTACCAACCTCTCCGTGGACAGGTATGTCCAAGTGACTGAGTTTGGACCAATAGTACGAAAGTGGAAATGTCACACAGCAGCTCCCAGGAATCTTCAAGGGACAGCAGAAGCATTACCTTTATATCCTTCTCTGTCCCTCCCTCCAACATGCTGCTTGGAGCATGAGATGCCACCATCTTGGACTACGAAGTTGAGGGCTACACCCTGGGGATGGCAGGCAGAGCTAGAAGAAGCTGAGTCCTTGAGTACTTCAAAGGTCAGAGCCACATTCCTGCTCTGATGACCTACTAGTGTGTACACAAAAGACAAGTCAACCATTGTTATCTTAGATCTTTCCCAGTAGATTCTAATCCTAGCCAATAGAGATTTCAAGGGCACTGGTTCCTAACATTTTGGCAGATTACTTGACGAATCCAATGAATTTCCTAGAAAAATGCACATTTGTACAACATCTTGTGGAGCAATTTCAGAGACTGCATGAAAATGGTCTGAGAACTCAAGAATTCCTTTTAAAGAACCCCTGGAGTTGATATTTCTGAGAAGGATTCAAATCACCAGGTAAATGGCTCAGAGGGAAGGAAAAAACTGAGAAGTGGCCCCTGGATTTGGCTCCAGACTTGATGCCATTGGCAGGAGCAGTCTCAGTGGGGTGAGGTAAGGCAGAAGCAAGACTGTGGAGCACTGGGAAAATGGGAATGAAGAAAGCGGAGGCAGCAAGTGTTGTTACCAATTTGGAGCAGCGTGGCCCAGAAGACAGTGCTGGCCAGGAAACACTGAAGGCCATGGGCTCCAGGGAGGGTTTTCCTGGCTTTTCTCTGCTTCTAGGACCAAGCCAGCCAGAGTGGGAGTGATCTGGGATATCCAACAGCATTCAGTATTGCAGCCCACCTGGTGGGCTTGCTTGGTCTTCCCTGCCCTGGAAATGCTGATGCTGTCTCAAAAATGAGGGGAGTGGGAGCCTGGGAATAGGAAGTGTCTCAGAGGAAATGAAGGCTGGAGAATAGTTTTGGCTCAGCCAGGTTAGATACTGCTAGATCTTTTCTCCTTCAGACACTCCAGACTAGATTGCCTCTGGGCACTGCCCTCTCCCTCCCCACCTCTGAGGTTGCTGCTTTAGCTGGGTCCCAAACCCGAAACCAATGTGTCCCATAGCCTCAGCACATCTGTGAAGCTAATGTCACAACAGACTGCAGTTTATCCTCTGGAGAGGAAAGGGAACACACTTCTATCTTTTCGAGAAGCTCTTTCATGCTTTTCTGCAATCAGGCTTCTGACCGTCGTTCCTGAAGTGCCTCCATGATTCTCTCCGCCTGCACCTCCTCTACCCAGCTCTGCTAGCCCAGGCTTATTCGTTTCTTGTCACCCTGAGCGCCTCCTTTTCATCATTCTCTGAACACATGGGTCACTTACATCTTCTTTCTCTTTAACATAGATCATCCTTTCAAATGATAAAACCACCTTCCTGATGAAAGATTTATTGTGCAGGGAACCCTCCCCATCTCCCCTGTGCTGAAATTAGATTAAGGCTAGTCACAGGTAGGAAACTGGAGAAGGAAATGGCTCAGATTTATGCCAGAGCCCTGGGGAGCAGCTCGGTGGTGGGAGCCTATCCCAGAGGCACCGCCCTGAGAGGCTGACCCTTTGTGGGAACACAAAGTACCCATTTATCTCCTGTCTCGGAGGAAGTGAGGGTCCTCACTGGGGCCTGGCATTTGCCCATCTGCTGATTTCTGGGCCAAACTACTGTATTAGGTTTCAGTGGTCCCTTAAAGATCTCAGGCGTCCAGGGAAAAGTGAGGGTCCCAGGTCAGAGCCAGAGCAGAGTCTGCTCTCACCTCTGTGGCTCCTACCTCCCAGGACATGCTCCTGTTGCTGAATTACCGAAACCTTCAGAAAGGAGACTGGGCTTGCAAAGTGGACATTGTCCAACAAAACTTGTAAACATCCCACTGGGACCCCTCCCACTTCCCATTCTCAGTCTCCAGTGTTTGAAAACAAGGCTTAGCAGTTATAGAAAGCCTTTAGTATAGATAGGAGCTGAGCCCAACAGACTCATACCGGTGGGCCTGGTTCCCTAGGGTGGTCTTAGCCTCCTCCCCTGACCAGCATTTGCTGGGTGAGGCAGAACAATTCAGCAAAAGGAGTAAGATTCACCTAGAATTTTAGCAGGGTGCCTAGAAAATAAAGGGGTTCTGGCCTCTGAAAAACCGGGGTCCCAATCTTATCCCTGCCACTGACCTACTGTGTGACTTTGGGTACATCCCTTAACTTCTCTGAGCTTCCACTTACTTCCTCAGCTGTAAAATAAGGATTATAATTCCTTATATAAGGTAGTAAGAATCCAATGAAATAATGTATGCACAGTTCCTGGCTTTTCTTAATTACTAACCTGCTTGGAAATAGAGTCTCTAAGTAATGTCTTATTTTCCATTTTCAGAAATTCTTTCCTCTCTGCTCTCAGCTTACCTTGCTCCTCTCTCATTATTTCTTTCCCCAGCACCTGGAAAGATTTCATAGGTTCCTGCCAGTCAAATGTCCAAGATAAGTAGCATCACCTAAGAGCTTGTTAGAGAATGCCAGGCCCTACCCCAGACCTCTGAGTCTGAATCTGCATTTTAATAACATCCCCACATTTTTTTTCTGTGCATATAAAAGTTTGAGAAGCACTTGCACTAGGTCACCCCTTGTTTCTTTTACTTACAACATCAAATACTATTGGGTTTCAATAATTCACACCACTGTGAAAGGTGACATAATTGGAGTCATTTTAAAATTGAGCCAAGTGGCCGTTCCAGAACAACTGCTTACAAGTCCTGCTCCTTGAACCTTTGTTTGAACTGTTTGAACTGAGCCAGACCTTTGGGCTGGGCCAAACCAACAATGTCGTTCAACCAACTTTGTAGAGCTAACAGGAAAGCAGACATCCTGACAACAAAGACTAAAGATTATGGACTCTCCTTCTGAAGATAGAATCAGTCACCAGCTATGTACAGCCGAAGAGTAACGCAGCTTGTTAGCATCAATAGGAATTTCTTTCTTCTATTCACATAATTATTCCCTTCCTTTTCTCATAAAAACCCCTTGTCCTTACCTTGTAATCGAGATACTATTTGGGTGTCTGCCTGAATTGATGCTTCCAGAAATGCAATTCTTTGATTCCCAAATAAACGCTTGTTGCCTCTCATTTTGGCTTTTTATTTTTAGGTGAGCACCACTTAATAGGAGTTTCCCTCCCTCGAATTGCATACTACGCACTAAAAACTACTTAACAGTGACACTTATGTAACAAGCCACAATATTAATAAAATTAACAATAACACAATCTAATACATGTGCAGTATTTACAACATCCTTTTATACACAGTTTCATCTGGTTCTAGAATGCAGTCACACACTGTATAATGACATTTCAGTCAACAGTGGATCACATATACGAAGGTGGTCCCATAAGATTACAGCAGAACTGAAAAATGCCTGTGGTCTGATGATGTTGCAGCCACCATCGCATCATAGAGCAGCGCATCGCTCACATATTTGTGGCGGTCCTGGGGTAAACAAACCTACTGCACTGCCAGTCATATAAAAGCAGAGCACATACAATTGTGTACAGTACATAATACTTGATAATGATAATACCCAACTGTTACTCATTTTTGTATTTACTATTACGTATTGTTATACAGATAGTATACTTCATATCTGTATTAAAAAAAAGATTGTGTCCGGCCAAGATGGAGGCATAGGTGGACCCACTGTGCCTCCTCTCACAACCAAAATTAAGGACAACAAAAATTTAGAACCAAAAAAATAACCAAAACAGATAAAAATTGAACTGTATGGAATCCGACAATAATTCACCCAGACAGGTAAGAGGGGTGGAGTCGGCAGCCAGCGGAGAGGAGTCGCAGCAGGAAAAAGCAGTGGCTAGTGGTCCCGGAGGGCAGTTGGCACACCCCAGGTGCACAGGCGGTGGTTACGGGGTGCGGGGAGGCAACAAGCGGACCAAGCAAGGCGCACAAGGTGGCTGACCGTGGTCATACATTTGTGGGCAGATAAACCAGGTAAAAAAAAGCAGCGAGACAGACTGCGCAACCCAGGGCCCCAGCTCCAGGAAATAAAGCCTAAAAGCACCAATTGAAAACACTTGTGGGGGTTGAAGTGCGGGGAGAGACTCCAAGCCTCACATGAGAGTTTGTTGGAGAGACCCACAGGGTCCTAGAACGTACACAAGCCCACCCACATGGAAATCAGCACCAGAAGGGCCCAATTTGCTCAGGGAAAGGGGCGGAGAGGACTAGAATCTGAGACAGAGCTGAGTAGGCGCCATCGTTCCCTCTCAGACCCTGTCCCCACATACAGAGTCACAACCCAGCAACTGGGCTGCCCCACCCTGGGGAACACCTAAGGCTCCACTGCTCACTATGTAACAGCCGAGACCAGACCAAAACAAAAACAAAATTGGCTTAAATGGGAGAACAAATCAAAGCTCCAGAGCCAATTCATCTAAGCAACCAAGAGATAGCCAACCTATCAGATGTATAGTTCAAAGCACTGGTGATCAGAATGCTCACAGAATCGGTTGATTTTGGTCTCAAATTAGATGAACAAATGAAGGCTACAATAAGTGAAATGAAGGAAAACGCACAGGGAACCGATAGTGATGCGAGGAAAACTGGAACTCAAATCAATGGAGTGGACCAGAAGGAAGAAACAAACAAACAAACAAACAAACAGAAAAGAATGAAAAAACAAGGATTCAAAAAGATGAGAGGCTTCGAAACCTCCAGGACATCTTGAAACATCCCCACATCTGAATTGTAGGGGTACCAGAAGGGGAAGAGGAAGAGGAACAAGTGGAAAACTTATTTGAACAAATAATAAAGGAGAACTTCCCCAATCTGGCAAAGGAAATAGACTACCAGGAAGTCCAGGATGCTCAAAGAGTCCCAAAGAAGTTGGACCCAAGGAGGAACACACCAAGGCACATCATAATTACATTAGCCAAGATGAAAATGAAGGAGAGAATTCTAGCAGCAGCAAGGGATAAGGGGACAGTCACCTACAAAGAAGTTCCCATCAGACTGTCAGCTGATTTCTCAAAAGAGACCTTCCAGGCAAGAAGGGGCTGGAAAGAAGTATTCCAAGTCATGAAAGGCAGGGACCTACATCCAAGATTGCTCTATCCAGCAAAGTTTTCATTTAGAATGGAAGGGAAGATAAAGTGCTTCCCAGATGAGTTCTACATCACCAAGCCCTTATTATATGAAATGTTAAAGGGACTTATCTAAGAAAAAGAAGATAAAAAATAGGACAGTGAAAAGACAGCAAACTCACAGCTATTAAGAACCACACCTAAAACAAAAGCAAACTAAGCAAACAGCTAGAACAGGAACAGAACCACAGAAATGGAAATCATATGGAGGGTTAGCAACAGGGGCATGGGAGGAGGAGAGAGGGGGAAAAGGTACAGAGAATGAGTAGCATAGATAGATAGTGGGAAGAAAATAGACAGGGGGAGGGCAAGAATAGTGTGGGAAATGTAGAAGCTAAAGAACTTATGACACATGGACATGAACTAAAGGGGGGGAATGTGGGTAGGAGGGGTGTGCAGGGTGGAGGGGAATGATGGGGGAGAAATGGGACAACTGTAATAACATAATCAATAAAGTATATTTTTTAAAAATCTAAAAAAAAAGATTGCTGTAAAACTATGCCATGGTAAGCAGACAGCTGCCTTATGTCTCTGATATTCACTGTGTCTTTTGATTGCATCATTTTCTCCTGTGTTTGATTTAATCCCATGTTGTGCAGTAACAGATTGGGTAGGCTTGGAGCCTAGGAGCAATAGGCTAGGTGTATAGTAGGCTATACCATCTGGGTTTGTATAAGTGTACTTTCTGATATTCTCACAATGATAAAAATGGCTAATAATGCATTGCTCATAACACATGTTGCCTCACTGTCTTTGGAATTTTCATGCTTATGTGAATTCCTTGTGCACATATATTAAAACTTGATTTTCTCCTGTGAATATGTCTCTGTGAATTTGATTATTAGCCCAGTCAGAAGAACTTAGAAGGTGAAAAGAAAAGTGTTATTATTGTTAGCCCCCACAACAGCTTTCTCAAAACCCCACCCGCTCACTTCCACTGCCTTCTCATTAGCCATCCCCTTCTGCAAGGAAGGAGAGGAATGTGGTTTTATTAGCCAGGCACATTGCTGCCCTTCCCCCGCCCCCTCATAGGAGTAAAGAAGTAAAGAAGGTGGGGATAACTGCTATTAGGATGGAAGCTAGCATTCTGTGCTGGAAGGGGCCTGAATGAAAGGAAAGAATCCACTACAGCCACCTTGAGAGTAGCAAGAGGGAGCAGTATTCCTCCCTAGGTTGAGGAAAATAGCCAGGGAGGGAGGCAGAAATATAACACCCTAAACTTCCTTACCTCCCTTACTCCATCTCCTGCCAGGGCTCTCATTAGCCAAACATAATAGGAAACCAGAGGGCAGGGATATGGTTGGTGGGTCATGCTCCCAGGGCCAAAAGCGGGGTGGAGAAGGGAGGCTGGATCTTGAGGAGCAAAAAAAAAAGAAGGAGGATGGGGGAGAGAGCAACACACCATGTCAATCAAGGGAAGATTGGACTGTTGTTTTATTTGGAACTTAAGCAGGAGAGCTCACCACTGAAGGAAATCATAACTGAATGACAATAGTATTGGTGGTATTTGAGTTAATTATGCAACACATCTGTATCGGTCTGTATTCCTAGTTGCATAGTCACAGACAATCTAAGGCACAAGCATATGATTGCTTCATCATGTCTGCTCGTGGGAGTCTGTCCATGCATTTCCATATTGAAATTTATATAATTATAATAACTATGTATTTATTATGTACAATACATAAGTCTGTATATAATATACATATAATACATAATATATAAAAGTCTGTCCAGAAAGTATCCAGCCATGCGATGACAAATGGAGGCATTTATTGAAGAAGATACAAGAAACACTGTTCATAGGACAATGAAGCCTCAATCCCCTTCAAAGTAGGCATCTTGGTACCTCACACAGTTCTCCCAGTGTCTCTTCCATTGGTCAAAATACTCTGCAAAATCCTTTGTTAGAATTGCCATCAGCTGCTCTGTCATATTTTCCTGAATCTCACTGATGGTCTAAAATCTCTTCCCTTTCAAAGGTGATTTTAGTTTGGGGAAAAGCCAGAAGTTGCAGAACACCAAATCTGGGCTGTAGCTAGGGGACTGAGTCACCTGGGTGATTTGATGTTTTGCAAAAAAAACTGAACGAGACTTGATGCATGTGTGGGTGCATTGTCAAGATGAAGCTGCCAATCACGTTGCCCATAGCTGCAGCCTTCTGAATCACCAGAATGGTTTCTGCAGAGGAATGTTCAAGCTTAATGCAGCATATGCTGCAGATTCATTGCTCTACTCACTCAGTCATTTTGAATGCAACTACCACACAGTACACATGTTCACTCAATGGCATCTACCGCCCCCACTGACTAGTACAGTGAAGTCACTGTTTACACATGGTCATTCCAGGCCACTCTCCCTGGCTGCCAGGTTACATCCATGTCGTCCAAACCATTCTCATTATATTAATGATGGCTGGGCTTTTTCAGGACAGAATATGTATTTATATATTTAAATGTAGAATGATTTATGAATTTACGTGTTATCCTTGTGCAGAGGCCGTGCTAGTCTTCTCTGTACCATTCCAATTTTAGTGTACATGCTGCCCAAGAGGGCACAAAATATATATTTTTGTATTATAAATTTATTTTATTTGCCCCTTTACATTATGGCATTTAATGGTCTAATATTATGGAACTGTGATGTAGTTTGGTTATATTATCTACGAATGCTAAAGATGATGTTGAAAAGTATTTATTATAAGGGGCACTTAGGTTACATAAATTCGAGAACTATAAAGTGACTCCCAATACCAGTACACTAAGTGCTCAATAAATGGAACCTATTGTTATTAAGGCTGCTATCACCCTTTGCCACCTCTAGGCACAATTTAGTTGAAGACTCTGGAAACTGTGAGTCAAGGGTGCGATGGGATGGGGCGGAGCCTAGGGCCGGTTGCCCTGGGGGAAGTGGTGCTGAGTGCCCGGAGCCAGGTTTCTGAGAAACCACGGCTCTGACAGCGCCGTTCCTGCCCCCGGACCCGGATGTCCCCGGAGGAAGAGACTTTCTCTTGAGCCCTAGAAGCCCCGCGCCCAGGCCCCGTAACCCCCCTGCTAGGTACATTCGCGTGGATTCCACAGAGCACGCCAACAGCCAGGGATTTCCCCCAAAGCCAGGAGGGCTGGGCCAGACCTGGCTCAGGGTTGCAAGCCAGACACGCCCGGCGGAGCCAACTTCAGCGGGTAGGCAGGAAGGGAGGGGCGGGGTTGATCTAAAGTCCTGGGCGGTTCTCTCTCAGGGGAAGGGAGGAGATGAGATGAGGAGGGAAAAGAGGGAGGAGGAAGGCCGGCGGGAATTGAACGCTCAAAAGTCTGACTCAGGGCGGTCAGGAAACTGTAGGGAGGGGAAACGGAATACTGAGTTACCTCCCAGCGTAAAACTTGGCATTCAAACAAGGAAGAGACTGATAAAGAAGGGAACAGGGTGAGTGGGACTGCTTGAAAGAAGGTGAAGACACTAGACAAAGAAGATACAAGCACACCCATGAATATGAACAATAGTGTGGGCATTGACTGTGGAAAGGGGGGAAATTGGGACAATTGAAATAGCATAAACAATTTTTAAAAAAGAAAGAAAGACATTTGGCATTCGAGACCCTTGCCTACGTCTTCATTCTCACTTCAGGCCATTCCCTGCTATGCACGGGATCCTCCCACTTACATCTCTTCATAAACCGGGCTAATCCAGGCCTATGTGTTTTTGGGTAGAGGATTAATTCTCTGCCCGAACTGACTTTCCCTAGCTCATCTAGCTGCAGGCTTCCATGAAAACATCACTTTCTTTTGAGGCATTCTCCAACTGAGACATAATTTCTCTGGTCTATATGCTAAAAATCTATAGGTGTTTCAGGTAGACTAAAATGGTCATTTAACAATTTAGTACCATATTGTCAAATGTTAGTGTGCATCAGAGCCCCCCATAAAGATTGTTAAAACTTGAATTTCTGCCCTAGCCCATGTGCCTCAGTTGGTTGGAGTGTCGACCTGTACGCCAAAAAGTCACAGGTTTGATTCCTGGTCAGGGCACATACATAGGTTGTGAGTTCAGTCCCTGGTTGGAGCACATACAGGAGGCAACCAGTCAATGTTTCTCTGTCATATCGATGTTTCTCTCCCTCTCTTCGCCCCTCTCTAAAAGCAATGAAAAAATGTCCTTGGGTGAAGATAAAAAAATTTTTCTTTTAGCCCCTTCAATTGCTGGGCTCCATTCTAATTCTGATTCTAATTCTGGTCGGGGGTAGGGTCAAGAACTTTCACTCCTGCCCTGGCTGGTGTGGCTCAGTGGATTGAGCACTGGTGTGTGAACAGAAAGGTTGCAGGTTTGATTCCCAGTCAGAGCACATACCCTGGTTGTGGGCCAGGTTCCCCGGTTGGGGGTGTGTGAAAGGCAACCAATCAATGTATCTCTTGCACATTGCTGTTTCTCTCCTTCTCTTCCCCTCTCTCTAAAAATAAATAAATAACGTGTTGTTGTTGTTGTTGTTTTAAAGAATTTTCACTTCCAACAGGTTGCCAGGTGTTCTTGATGCTACTGGTCCAAGTATTACACTTTGAGTGCCACTGGTTTAGTGCAAAAAATTATCATTCCTAGGTATGATCAGTGCTCATTTGTCAATTCATTCAATGAGTGTCTGCTGCATACCAGACATGGGTAAGTGTTGAGTTTTCAATATAAGCAAAGCAAGTATAGTGTGGTAGGCCGTAAGACAGGTATGAGCAGAAAAAGAATGATGGGCCAGGTACAAAAGGTCACCAGGGCAGAAAGCCCAGGGTACCTAGCAACAGGCAAAACTGGGAAAGCAAGGACCTGGGCCCCAGGGTGACCTTTCCTCCCCTAGCATATGCTGGTCATGTGGTTTAAACCCCCTGACCTTTCATATTGCTGCTGGTCATGTGGCTTGGACACTCCCCTGAACTTTCCTTCTCTATCAAATCACTAGTCATGTGGTTTTAGACCCCCTTGGAGGAGGAACAAGGGGCAGGAGAATAGCCTCATGTAACTCCCATATAAGCCCTTGCAAGACCACTCTCAAGCATTCGGCCCTCAGAACAATGAAGTTCTGACCTGCATCAGGTGATTTTAAGAACAAAGCCTCTGGTCTACTGACCACAAAGACAGAGTTTTTGTCAAACTAGGGATGACATTTAGGCCTCAGTTGTGTTTCAGCTCCAAGCCCAGAAAAGCAGCAAAACCAGAGTGAGCAAACCATGGCTGACATCAGGAACAGATGCAAAAACTAATGACCCCTAGCACCAGCCAATCAGTGGAAACCCCAACCCTGAAAGCACACACCTGGCAATGAATGTTCTATTGAGATCCTCCCCCTGAGACCTTCTGGAGCATGCTGACACCTTTCTTCCCCCTTTCTCAGGTGTATATCTCTGCTCTTTTTCTCCTAAGCTCCAAGGGTCCCACCAAGACTTGCAACCAGGAGAGCAATGCGCAGCTCTTGGACTAACCCCCTGAATCTATCTCCAAGAACCCTCTTTTTCTGACTTTTCAGCAAGCTAATGCAGCACTGCCTTGGCTCACTTCTGTCACTGTGACTTCCCCGTGAGTCCACATCCCTGCACGGCTTGCTTCTTTCCTATACCATTTCTAGACAGCCAAAGCAGAGTACTGCCTAAGCTCTCCCCTGTTACTTCTTCTACCCTAAGCCCTCCCCTTGTTTCACCGTCCCCAGCTTTACTGAATGCACTCTCAAAATCACCTGGACTCATATTATGAACTCTTTCCTGCACAAAGTCAAGAACCTGCACACTACAGGCCAGCTCGAGGCAGACCCACTCAGGCCCGGTCCCTTTTCAGTGACAACAGGACCTACCCTCATAGAGCTACCAGTCAACTGCGATAGACAAACACTAAGCAAATAAACATACTATTAAGTATAAAATAACAAATTGTGATAATACTCTAAAGGAAAGGAAAAAGAATAATAACAACCTATTTCAGATTGGGCAGTCAGGTAAGGCCTTTGGATGGAAGGGGCCATTTATACAGGAATATTTTATTTTATTTCTTATTTTTTATTTTATTTATTTATTTTTAGAGAGGGGGAAGGGAGGGAAAAAAAGAGGGAGAGAAACATCAATGTGTTGCCTCTGTCACGCCCCTAACTGGGGACCTGGCCCACAACCCAGGCATGTGCCCTGACTGGGAAGCAAACTGGCTGCACTTTGGTTCACAGGCCTGTGTTCAAACCACTGAGTGACACCAGCCAGGGCTACTGTTCATTTCATCCTCTTCTTTTTCTTGGATAAGTCCCTTTAACATTTCATATAATAAGGGCTTGGTGATGATGAGCTAACTTTTTCCCCCTTCACTCCCCTCCACCCAGCTCACCCTCACCCAGCTCACCCTCACCCATTCACATTCCCCCACTTTAGTTCATGTCCATGAGTCGTACATATAAGTTCTTTGGCTTCTACATTTCCTATACTATTCTTAACTTCCCCCTGTCTATTTTCTACCTACCATCTATGCTACTTATTCTCTGTACCTTTTCCCCCTCTCTCCCCTTCCCACTCCCCTGTTGATAACCCTCCATGTGATTTCCATTTCTGTGGTTCTGTTCTGTTCTAGCTGTTTGCTTAGTTTGCTTTCATTTTTGTTTTGGTGTAGTCGTTAATAACTGTGAGTTTGTTGTCTTTTTTTTTTTTTTTTTTTTTACTGTTCACATTTTTTATCTTCTTTTTCTTAGATAAGTCCCTTTAACATTTCAGATAATAAGGGCTTGGTGATGATGAACTCCTTTACCTTGACCTTATCTGGGAAGCACTTTATCCACCCTTCCATTCTAAATGAAAGCTTTGCTGGGTAAAGCAATCTTGGATGTAGGTCCTTGCCTTTCATGACTTGGAATACTTCTTTCCAGCCCCTTCTTGCCTGGAAGGTCTCTTTTGAGAAATCAGCTGACAGTCTGATGGGCACTCCTTTGTGAGTAACTGTCTCCTTTTCTCTTGCTGCTTCTAGGATTCTCTCCTTCATTTTCATCTTGGCTAATGTAATTCTGATGTGCCTTGGTGTGTTCTTCCTTCGGTCCAACTTCTTTGGGACTCTCTGAGCTTCCTGGACTTCCTGGAAGTCTATTTCCTTGGCCAGGTTGGGGAAGTTCTCCTTCATCATTTTTTCAAATAAGTTTTCAATTTGTTGCTCCTCCTCTTCTCCTTCTGGTACCCCTATGATTCAGATGTTAGAACATTTAAAGATGTCCTGGAGGTTCCTAAGCCTCTCCTCATTTTTTTGAATTCTTATTTTTTCATTCTGTTCTGGTCGAATGTTCATTTCTTCCTTCAGGTCCACACCATTGATTTGAGTCCCGGTTTCCTTCCCGTCACTGCTGGTTCCCTGTACATTTTCCTTCATTTCACTTAGCATAGCCTTCATTTATTCATCTAATTTTCGACCAAATTCAACCAATTCTGTGAGCATCCTGATCACCAGTGTTTTGAACTGTGCATCTGATAGGTTGGCTATCTCTTCATTGCTTAGTTGTATTTTTTCTGGAGCTTTGATCTGTTCTTTCATTTGGGCCATTGTTGGAGTGTCTGGGTGCACCTATTATTTAGGAAGGGGTGGAGCCTTAGGTGTTCACCAGGGCAGGGCAATCCACGTTGCTGTGTTGTGATGCTGTATGTGGGGGAGGTGTCCAAGTGGGAACAATGCCACTTGCTCTGCTCTCTGCTGGTTTTCAGTCTCTCCTCCTGCTACCTACAAGCAAACTGGGCCCTTCTGGTGCTGATTCCCAGGTGGGTTGGCTTGTGTTCATTCTGGGACCCTGTGGGTCTCTAATGAACTCTCCTGGGAGGCTGGGAGTTTCTCCCGGCACCTCAGCCCCAACAGGTGTTTTTAATCAGTGATTTGAGGCTTTATTTCCCCATGCTGGAGCTCTGGGTTGTGCAGTCTGTCTTGCTTCCCAATTGTTCCTCTCAGTTTATCTGCACTCGAATGTGGGACCGCCCACTCGATCAGCTGCCGCGGCTGCCACCGCCTTGCCAGACAGCTGCAGCCTTGCATGCCTGGCTCCACAATCAGGCACTGGGTCTGCCAGCCGCTGCCTTGCTGCGAGTCCTCCCTGCGCCCCGGTCTCTGCCCCTCCTACCACTCTGGATGAATATTTCTTCTTTAACTCCTTGGTTGTCAGACTTCCATACAGTTCAATTTTCTGTAAATTCTGATTGTTTTTTGTTTTTAAATTGTTGTCCTTCTTTTGGTTGTGCGAGGAGGCACAGTGTGTCTACCTATGCCTCCATCTTGGGCCTGAAGTCCTCATTATTTTTTCAAATAAGTTTTCCATTTCTTGCTCTTCCTCTTCTTCTTCTGGCACCCCTATGATTCAGATGCTAGTACATTTAAAGTTGTCTCAGAGGTTCCTCAGCCTCTCCTCACTTTTTTTTAATTCCTGTTTCTTCTTTCTGTTCCAGTTGAATGCTTATTTCTTCCTTCTGTTCCAAATTGTTGATTTGAGTTCCAGTTTCCTTCCCTTTACTGTTGGTTTCCTATATATTTTTCTTTATTTCACTTTACATAGCCTTCACTTCTTCCTCTATTTTGCATACATTATTGCATACAATCATTTCTGTGAGCATCCTGGTTACCAGTGTTTTGAACTCTGCGTCTGATAGGTTGTTTACTTCCTGTTCACTTAGTTCTTTTTCTGGAGTTTTGATCTGTTTTTTCATTTGGGTCATATTTCTTTGTGTTGACTCACTTGTTATGTTGTAAGGGGCAGAGCCTTAGCTATTCACCAGGGCAGGGCAGCCCACCATTACTGTGCTGTGGCACTGTATGGGGGGTGGGGAGCAGTGTCAGAGAGGGAACAATGCTGCTTGCTCGGCTCTCACCCCTCTTTCAGTCATTTCCCCCACTTCGCACAAGCAACTTGCACCCTTGCAGGTGCTGCCCTGGTGCTGATTCCTGGGTTGATGTGTACATCTAGGACCCTCTGGGTCCCTCCTACAAACTCTCCTGTAAGACTGGCAGTTTCTCCTGCCACCACAACCCCCATAGGTTTTTCACTGCCAAAGATTTTGAGATTTTATTGCCCAACACTGGAACCCTGGGTTGTGTGGTCTGTCTCACTCCCCAGTTGTTCCTCTTGGTTCATCTACACTCAACTATGGGACCGCCTGGTCTGCCAGCCACCACCTTGGCACACATCCTCTTTGCCCCGGCTACCTGTCTCTGTCCCTCCTACCAGTCTGGATGAATGTTTCTTCTTTAACTTGTTGGTTGTTCGACTTACATACACTTTGATTTTCTGGAAGTTCTGGTTGCTTTCTTTCAAATTGGTTGTTAACCTTCTTTTGGTTGTATGAGGAAGTGAAGCATATCTACTTATACCTCCATCTTGGCTGGAAGTCTATACAAGCATATTTTAAACAAACTTCTATAAGGTGCACCTATTCCACTGTATTATTATCTGTTTTTAAAATTGTCCAGCTAACTACTAGTCCATGTGCTCCTTAAAAGCTAGAATCTTGTCTTCTCAATATTTGCGTCTTTAGCATGCTTCACAGAGTAGGGCCGTGGTAGATAGTATAAGATGGATGGAAAAAAAAAAGAATGCATGGAAAGATGGGAGAATCATTGCAAGAATGAACAAATGAATGAATGAAATGTCAGATGAATGTATGCATGTGTACATTGGTAGATGGAAGGATGATGGTAGATACATGGGTGATTGTCTCTGGCAGCAACACAGAGGACCAGGACTCATGGTGAGGCAAGAGTGGGAACTCATAAAAACTTACCTGACTCCTTTATTATATTTCCAAGTCCTGTCCATCATTTAAGGTGATCATCCATGGCCCCTCCTCCCCAAAGCTCTCTTCATTACCATTGCTAAGCTCTACTTACCACATGAACGAACTGCTGTCACCTGCACTCCTACACATGCCACGCTTACTTCAACACATACCCTGCCTTACGCTTGCCAGCTACTAACCACATGTGTGCAAGTTTTACAGGGTAAGCCATGCTGTGTCAGTCTTAGAAGGGAAAAGTTGTGGGGGAAGGAAGATGAGAAAGTTTTTCTCTACCCCTGAGCCAAAAAAGGCACAGAGCTCAGAGGGTGGTGAGAAGATACCATGTGACTTCAAAAGAGCACTTTAAATGACGCATTTCCTCTAAATGGGTGTCTTAAGCTCCTAAGAGGAGCGTAGTTTATTTAGAGACTCAATTTGAGTCACATAATAATAAGAAAAACACCCTGGGTCCCTCTAGGGTGTTTAAAAATGGAGAGTGGTAAGAAAACTACATACAGACCAGTTCCTTCCTTTTGAAGACTCTCTACCCGAGGATGAAAGATCAACCAGCTTTGCATGCTTCAGACTGCCATACCCTTGTTTCTGTCTCCCTGAAGCTCTTACCCACCCAAGCCCAGTCCTCCTATGCCGAAGGAACTTGAATTCAAAAAGGAATTTCCAAAGGATTTGGAGGCAGGAAAAGAGTCCCTTTCTTCCAAAAAAAAAAAAAAGGGCAGAATGAAGAATCTAGGACACAGAATTCCCCAGAGATTGAAATAAAATACTCAATAGTGAAGGACTTCAATAGATGACTCCCAAAAGAGGGCAAGAAATTACCAACTGCGGGCATGAATATCTATCCCCAATAGTAGCTAAAGAAAGCAAGATTTCATATGTATGCACACACAGAGATTTTAAACTAATATGTATTTTAAAATATAATACTCCATGTGAGTCAAGATGTCCTGAAATGGTCTCGAGTGGGACTATAATTAGTACAACATTTCTGAAATCATTGTGCGGTTGTCTCAAGTATCTTTAAGATGTTCATGCTCTTCCTGCCTCCAATAGAGAAGGATATGATTTGACATCAGTTTATTCTCAGTTTTTATCATCTATCCTGAGGGAATCACTTGAAATACAAAAACAAAGCAACAACAGCAAAAGAACACTAATCACAAAGATGTTCATCCCTGTGTTATATGTAATAGTGAAAGACTGGAAATAGCCTAAAAATCCAGCAACTAGAGAATGATTATTCATTGAACACTTATGGAATACTATTTATCCATGCCTAATTATATGTTCTACAGAGTTCTTCCTTGGGGACTGTTCTGGCAGTGATGTTGTCAAGGGTGCAGGCTGCACCTCCTTCAGGAAAGCACACTGACTGAGTCCCTTGAGTCCAAAACCTGGTTCTCAGCTTCTCAGGAAATCTGGCTTTTCTTAGTGCACCTGGTAAGTCTTGGTGGAGACTTACTATCACAAGTCCCACCCAAACCTAATGTAGCCATCAAAGACAATTTATTAGAACACGGCAGGTGTTGTTCCTTTCCAAACAGCTGAGTATGTGTATCCACTGCCCAAGGTCTTTTCTCCAGCTGGTATTGGGGTAGATGGGAAGACAAATTGGAAAGCTGCTTGGTAAGCTGATTGTTTAAATAAAAGCTGATGGTAGTCTTGAGGAATACTTTTTCAAACCGTGATGAGGCTTGATGAAATATGTCTGATCTATAGGAGACACAATTTTGTCTAGTGAGTAAAATGCTTGTTTCTCTCCCCTGAAGAGCAGAGGCTTCTTGGTGACCAGTGTGCTTTCTTGCACCTGCTTTTTCATGCTCACTGCTTCCCTTTTTATTAATGCAGTTCCATTCTTAGTACAGGTGACTGACCAATTCAGGGGTGGCACTAGACCAACCATCATCCCTTCTCTGGGCACATGGACTTGACACCATGCTGATATCAATCTATCACTTCTCAGCTCCAAGTTGAACCTTCATTGTCTGTTCTGCAAAAATGTAGTGGACCATCTAAAATTTTTTTTCTTTGCCAGCTGTTAAACTTTGTCAGTGGAAGACTCTGGAAAGATAATGTAGGAGGGATTTTCCTTCCTAATTCTGGTGTGCTCAGCTCAGCAGGCCCCTGTATTGTGTGGAACCCAGCTGGGACTTTTCCAGTATTCATCTCCTGCAATGCAAGTGATTTTAGCATCCAGCTCCTACAAGGCATGGCGGCCAGCATCATCCAAAGGCCAGCAGCTTCCCCTGGCATCCTCACTACAGGGGGTTTTGTAGAAGAGTGACTCCAGTGAACACATCCCAAGCACCCTAGAGGGTGGATTTCCAGCAGATTCCACCAAGGCAGCACAATAGGAACTTCTCTACCTTCCAGTGAACCACAGTCATACCCTCCCAACAAAGTCTGGTTCTCAGTCACAGGGGTAGGTGTTGGGGGGCTCTGTCATGAATGTTATATCTAAGCCCTAGTGGGAGCAGATGCTGCTTATAGTTGCTATCCCTCTATTCTTTAGAGTTGCTTTTATTTTTTACTGGCTGTCCAACTACCTCTGTCAAACAAACTCTAGGCTTTGGCTGAAAATAAATGATAAAGATTTACTCAAGGATCTATGGTCTGCAAACCAGAAACACAACTAGGCAATACCCAGAGTGTTGCAAAGATCAAAAAGCTGAGTTCTTGTAGTAAAAAGTTGTAGTAGGACTTCCAGCCAAGATGGAGGCATAGGTAGACACACTGTGCCTCCTCACACAACCAAAAGAAGGATAACAACAAATTTAAAAAAAAAAGCAATCAAAACTGACAGAAAATTGAACTGTATGGAAATCCAACAACTAAGGAGTTAAAGAAGAAATATTCATCCAGACCGGTAGGAGGGGCAGAGACAGGCAACCTGGCAGAGAGGACTCATGGTAAGGCAGTGGCTGATGGACCCAGCAAGGTGGTGTATTGTGGATTGGGCACTCCCACATTCACGTGCAGATAAACCGGGAGGAACAACTGGGGAGCAAAATAGACTTCACAACCCAAGGGTTCCAGTGCAGGGAAATAAAACCTCAAAACCTCTGACTGAAAACACCTGCGGGGGTTGGGGCGGCAGTGGGAAAAACTCCCAGCCTCCCAGGAGAGTTCATTGGAGAGACCCACAGGGTCCCAGAATGAACACAAGCCAACCCACCTGGGAATCAGCACCAGAAGGGCCCAGTTTGCTTGTAGGTAGCAGGAGGAGAGACTGAAAACCAGCAGAGAGCAGAGCAAGTGGCATTGTTCCCACTTGGACACCTCCCCCACATACAGCATCACAACACAGCAACGTGGATTGCCCTGCCCTGGTGAACACCTAAGGCTCCACCCCTTCCTAAATAACAGGTGCACCCAGACACTCCAACAATGGCCCAAATGAAAGAACAGATCAAAGCTCCAGAAAAAATACAACTAAGCAATGAAGAGATAGCCAACCTATCAGATGCACAGTTCAAAACACTGGTGATCAGGATGCTCACAGAATTGGTTGAATTTGGTCGCAAATTAGATGAATAAATGAAGGCTATGCTAAGTGAAATGAAGGAAAATGTACAGGGAACCAGCAGTGACGGGAAGGAAACCGGGACTCAAATCAATGGTGTGGACCTGAAGGAAGAAATGAACATTCGACCAGAACAGAATGAAAAAATAAGAATTCAAAAAAATGAGGAGAGGCTTAGGAACCTCCAGGACATCTTTAAATGTTCTAACATCTGAATCATAGGGGTACCAGAAGGAGAAGAGGAGGAGCAACAAATTGAAAACTTATTTGAAAAAATGATGAAGGAGAACTCCCCCATCCTGGCAAAGGAAATAGACTTCCAGGAAGTCCAGGAAGCTCAGAGAGTCCCAAAGAAGTTGGACCGAAGGAAGAACACACCAAGGCACATCAGAATTACATTAGCCAAGATGAAAATGAAGGAGAGAATCCTAGAAGCAGCAAGAGAAAAGGAGACAGTTACTCACAAAGGAGTGCCCATCAGACTGTCAGCTGATTTCTCAAAAGAGACCTTCCAGGCAAGAAGGGGCTGGAAAGAAGTATTCCAAGTCATGAAAGGCAAGGACCTACATCCAAGATTGCTTTACCCAGCAAAGCTTTCATTTAGAATGGAAGGGCGGATAAAGTGCTTCCCAGATAAGGTCAAGGTAAAGGAGTTCATCATCACCAAGCCCTTATTATCTGAAATGTTAAAGGGACTTATCTAAGAAAAAGAAGATAAAAAATGTGAACAGTAAAAAAAAAAAAAAAAAATGACAACAAACTCACAGTTATTAACAACTACACCAAAACAAAAATGAAAGCAAACTAAGCAAACAGCTAGAACAGGAACAGAACCACAGAAATGGAGATCATATGGAGGGTTAGCAACAGGGGAATGGGAGAGGGGGAAAAGGTACAGAGAATAAGTAGCACCGATGGTAGGTAGAAAATAGACAGGGGGAGGTTAAGAATAGTATAGGAAATGTAGAAGCCAAAGAACTTATATGTATGACCCATGGACATATACTGAAGGGGAGGAATGTGGATCGGAGGGAGTGTGTAAGGCAGAGGGGAATAAAGCGGGGGGAATGGGACAACTGTAATAACATAATCAATAAAATATATATTTTTAAAAAGTTGTAGTAAAAAGGACATTTTTGAGGAGAATCAGTCCTGCATTTCTTAGCCGCTGGATTAGCCTGAGATGGTAATCCTCTGAATAACAGCAGATGGCCTGGATAATGAATGTCAGGCTGTCTGGCTACATGAACATTCTTTTCCTAGTTCTTCAGAGGTTATCAGAGGGTTATCTGGTTTTTATATCCAGATATTAACATAGCATTGGAAAGTGCAGAAGTTTTAGTTCCTGGGCCGGTTACAACAAGGAAGAATCATTTCCTCATGCCTCAACCTGATTTTAGTAATTTAGCAGCTTGACGATGGTGACTTTCTTTTATTTCTTCACTCTGTTCCTCAACTGCCAAGTACAAAATGCAAGGCATCAACTTATCGTTATTTTTATCTCAATTATGTTGATTATGTACATTTATATGAACAGAAAAGAAAGAGAACTTGTGAGGAATTCACCAAAATGTACAAAGACGTCTTCAGGAGGTCAGATTAGGGTGGTATTTATTTTTTCGCATATATATTTTTTCCAAATGAGTTTGAATTATTTTTGTAGCCAGAATTTTGTTTGTTTGTTTGTTTATATAAAGAGAACACATACCTTGTGGTCTGACCACGTCAGTCAGGAGCAAACCAGACTGACCTCAGCAAGTCCCAGCCAGGGACTGCACCTCCAGATACGTCTGGTCTCAGTCAGTGTCAGGAACCTGCGCAAACAACTCTTCAAGGTAACTCCTTCTTCAGAAAAGAATAGGAGGTGGTGAGGCAAGGACCCTTTTCATGGGGGCTTCCTTTAGGAGTGGGGTTGTGACAGGGATTCCCATTGTCCTGGGCACCTAATGTGGAGATTCAGGAAGTTCTTAGTCTTTCGGTCAGAGGTTGGCTGGGCCACCTGTAGTAGGATGCTGGGAAATGAGTTGGGTCAGCACTATCCCTGTCCTTGGGGAACAAATATGGGACTCTGGCACCAGTGACATGCACTGAGTGATGCCCTTGGAGAGTGGAAAACACAGTAGGGCCAGCTTAACCATGACTGGATGGAGACATGTAGGCTGATGTCCCTCTTCCCACCCACATGAGAGCAGTCCTGCCTTTTGGCCTTTGCTTGGGTCTTTACTGCCACTTAAAATGCCATCTCTCTTTCCTGTCTCTGTCTACCTGATTCCTGCCTGACCTACTTTTGGAGTATTTAGGTGGAATAGCAAGAAGTCTTCACCTTGGTGGATTCAGGCATTGGATGGTCACTGGTCCGGCCTCATCTCTTCTGGCCCTCTGGAGGGCACAGGCAGGCACCCGCTGCTGCGGAATGCATCGCACCACTTCTGCGGTTGGGAGCAAAAAAAGATAAGCTGAAAGGCAGTGTTGTCCTTTCCATATTTTGTTTTGTTTTGCTGTTGAAATTTTCTTTCTACTCTTTTGAGTTCTTTAGCTCCTGTAATAAAGTTCTTTTATTACCCCTGTAGTAAAAGACAGATTAACTGGAGAAAAACAAGTTTTTTTAACTTGTATACTCCTTATATACATGGGAAATACCCAGGAGAAAACAAGTAACTCCCTGAGGTGGCTTGGAATTCAGGATTAAATACCATTTTAATAAGGAAAGGGGAGGGTGATGCAGGCCTCTTAGGGGAGAGGACATGATTTTTAGAAAAGGGTCAACGGGCCCTTAGAAGAGTAGATGGGCTATGTGATGGTTTGTGAAAAAGTTTATCTTCTGAGTGTGATGTCGAATTCTAGTCTTCTCTCCTGTGGTCAGAGTTCATCTTCCCTGGTTGACGATACCTCTGGGGAGGGGACCTATGACAAATGAGTTTCTTTTGGAGGATCTATCTTTAGACAAATGAGGACAGTTCAGAAAAAGCCTCTCCCTGCATTTGCTGTTTTTCAAGTGCCTTCAGTTCAGCATAGTCAATATGGCAGACCCCCTTATCTGTGGGAGGTGTTCCAAGGATGACTGAAACCGCAAATAGTACCAAACCCTGTATGTATACATTATGTTTTTTTCTCTATACATAAATACTATGATAAAGTTCAATTTATAAATTAGGCACACTAACAAAGTAACAATAACTAATAATAAAGCATAATATATATAATATATAATTATGCTTTATTAATATAAACAATTATAATGATATACTGTAACAAAACTTATGTGAATGTGGTCTCTCTCTCAAAATATCTCTTTGTACTGTACTCGCCTTTTCACTTATTAAAGGAAGCACTTTACAGCTTTTCTTTGACCTTTGACATACATGAACTACCAGCATCGCTATCTTGTGCTTTGGGGCTATTATTAAGTAAAATAAAGGCTATTGAACACAAACACTGGTACCTTGACAGGTGATCGGATAACCAAGATGGCTACGAAGTGGCTAATGGGTGGGGAGCATATGCATGGTGGACATGGTGGACATGCTGGACAAAGTGATGTCACACCCTGGCAGGGCAGTGGGACAGTGTGAGATTGTGTCACACTATTCAGAATGGGCACAATTTAAAATTTACAAATTGTTTATTTCTGGGATTCTTCATTTAATATTTTCAGATGGCAGTTGACTGTGAGTTACTGAAACCCTGGAAGACAAAACCACAGAAAAGGGGGGACTGCTGTACAAAAGCAGCATATTTTCGGGGGGCATGTTTTGCTACTCTTCATTGTGGTGATTGATATCGTGGCTTCCTTCCCCTAGTTCCCCACACCTGACCATGTCTCTGGGTCCTCACCAAGGCCCTCCCCATGCCTAGCCTGCCTGCAGTCTCACTGTAGTCTGCAAAACTCACCCCACCAGTGCCCAGGGCACAACCTGTTGGAAGGGGAAGAGATTGCAAAACTAGACCATCTGTTCAGCCTCTAGGTACACTCACCCCAAATGTCTTTGCTTCCTGATGGGTGTGGCTGCTGTGAACCCTCCCTCTATGCTCTCACTTGACCATTGTTGAAGATCAAGAGAAAGGAACTAAAATCTCTCCATACAGAGCCCTGGCTTTGTGCCCTGCGGCTGGCTGCTTGCCCGGTCCAAAGCAGAAATGGAGTATCCTTGCCTGGTCCAGAGCAGAATATCCCTTTCCTCTCTAAACCCTGCAAATTCCCTTTCCCCCAGTCATACCCTACCTAGTTGTGGCAGACGTTTAGGTGGGAAGGATCACAGGTCTGGCTTCATTACCTGTCCTTGACCCTCTGATGACATACCTGCAGGCTTACCTGGTGCATCAGTCATTGCTAGGTGAGGACTCAGAGTGGAAAGAAGACATTTGTTGCTTCTGCATCTTCCCTTCCCACTTTTTCTGCCTGCTTTAGCCTGGAGGACACTAGGTCAGCCTTTGGCCAAGACACCACACAGAAATGCATTTTCCTTCTGTTTACATTCTTGTCAGAAAGTATGCTTATTTTAAAGCTGTGCTTCTCAAATAGTAATGCACATAGACATTACCTTGGGATCTTGTTAAAGCACAGGTTCCTACTTGGTAGTTCTAAGGTGGAGCCTGAGATTTCTCCTTTCTAACAAGCTCCTGATATTGCAATGATGTAAGGGCCCCAGTCTCATATTCTAGGCTTAGTGAAGTACCACCTAATCTGCGAAGATGATCAGAACTCCAGTGTCCGAATTAATCACTGGGTTCCTTGCTACCTTAACACCTGACTGAGACCATGCTATATCTGCTGATTCATCCATCTGCCTGCTAGCCTGGGGGCTACTGGGACAAATAATTTTTTAGCTCTAATACCTAGCCTGCTGGATGCTCCACATTCTTTAAAAAATAAATGAATAAACATTTTAATGGCTTTTGAAGGCAATTTACAAAAAAAATGCAGGTTGTTAATGGTTAAGACAACATTTCCCAAGCTGTGTCCCTTGGGATACTGGTGCTGGGGGGTATTAATAGATATTTGGTAAATGATGCAGGGAAGGGTGGGAAGATTCTGTAATCACCTAATCTAGGAAATATTGTATTAAAAATAGACATCTGAAGAGTTTCTCAAAGGCTTTAATAAACCAATGGTCGTTGCCAATGTCCAAGAAGGAATCTAATAGGCAGCATGGCCCTGATTATGGAGAACCTTCCTGAGAAGCATCCTACAGTGCTAGTATGCCGAGGAATATAAGGATATCCGTCACTCTGGGTGTTTATCCAAGGACTGTAAATAAAAAATGAAGTCACAAAAGAGATCTAGAGGGAAAACAACTACCTGGTGAGGAGAGAGAATGTGAGAATTGAAAAGAGACCCCCTTTTCTGTTCCCCCCCGGTCAGAATTCCCCCTCGGACCAAATCATCAGACTTTTAATATTTTATTAGCCACTGTAGGTCTAATAAATGTCTGGATTTCTCAGGGAGGGGACACAAGGTGAATTCTGACTGTCTCTCCTTCCTCTGCCACACTCTAGTGGCTGAGAAAGGGAGGCCATGAAACCTAGGGAGAAGAGAACCTGGACGATTGCTTGGTGCTCAGTCTACTACAAGGAGGCTAAGATCTTGCAGTAAGATCAAAGATCAGGAAGGAAGAGCTTTATTCCAACTAGAAAGCAAGGGGGGTGGGGTGCAGGGGGTATGAAAAGGACCATGAAATGCAAGGGCAAGTCTAGCTGAGATTAGGGTTGAAATAAACTGACAAAAAGAAAGGAAGAGTCTAAAGAAAGGCCCAAAGTGAATCTCAGAGTTCATTTACCTTAAAACAGTAGCTTTCATCCAGAAGCAATTTTGCCCCTCTTACTGAACATTTGACCATATCTGGAGACATGTTTGGTTGCCACAACTGGGGAGGCAGAATGCCACTGGCATCTACTATGAAATAGCCAGGGATGCTTTTTTTTTTTTTTTTTTTAAGATTTCATTTATTTTTAGAGAGAGGGGAAGGGAGAAAGAAGAGAGGTAGAGAAACATTGATGTGCAAGAGATACATCAGTTGGTTGCCTCTTGCACACCCCTGACTAGGGGGACCTGGCCCGCAACCCAGGCATGTGCCCAGACAGGGGATCTTTTGTTTCACAAGCCAGCACTGAACTCACTGAGCCACACCAGCCAGGGCTATTTCTTCTAATTAAAAAATTTCAGATATTGCTTTGATCCAGCTGTTTTAGCACAAGGAATTTGGGAGAAATTTATTAAGTAAAAGGGTTTTTTAAAGTACAAATAAATAAATACAAGTAGAGGTGGGGAGAATCCCAATCCTGGCTATATAACTGGAGAAATTTTGTACAGATCTACAAAGAGACATATAAGAAGGTGTTTTAGCCCTGGCTGGTGTGGCAGTGGATCAAGTGCCAGCCTGCCAACCAAGGGGTCACCAACCAGTTCAATTCCCAGTCAGGGCACATGCCTGGGTTGTGGGCCAGGTCCCCAGTAAGGGGCATGCAAGAGGCAACCACACAATGTTTCTCTCCCTCTTTTTCTCTCTCCCTTCCCCTCTCTCTAAAAATAAATAAATAAAATCTTTAGAAAAAAAGAAGGTATTTTATCTACAGTTATTTGTGATGGTTGGAGAGCTAGACCCAATGAGCCACTTACTAATCACTGGAATATTCCATGACAGTAATGAGCAATGAACTAGATATCCACATAGCAGTGTAAATAGATCTTTAAAACACAATGCTGAATCGAGGGGAGAGGGAGAGCAAGGAACAGAAAAAGACCTCCAGCATAATGCAATTGATCGAAATTAAAAATACATGCACACAAAACAATGCCTCAAGCTTTCAAGAACACTTAAGAATCTTAATCATTGCAAACCTTACAGTCTCTTGGGCATTAGGCACTACTGCCACCTAGTGGTAGCAATTTAAAATTGAGGTGTTTAAACGAGATATATAATCTGTTGTACATACCATGAAACGTACACATTTAGTTTCTCCTCTGGTTTCAGATGCTTGGAGAGCTGCAGGTTTGGGTGCAGAGATGGCCAAGTCCAAGAACCACATCACACACAACCAATCCTGAAAATGGCACAGAAATGGCATCAAGAAACTCCGATTGCAAAGAGGAATTTCTCAAGGGGGTAGACCCCAAGTTCCTGAGGAATATGCGCTTTGCCAAGAAGCACCACAAGAAGGGCCTCAAGAGGATGCAGGCCAACAATGCCAAGGCCATGAGCACATGTGCTGAAGCTATCAAGGCCCTGGCCAAGTCCAAGGAGGTCAAGCCCAAGATCCCAAAGGGCAGCAGCCGTGAGCTCAGTCGACTTGCTGGCATTGCTCACCCCAAGCGTGGGAAACATGCTCGTGCCTGCATCACCAAGGGTTTCTGGCTCTGCCAGCCGAAGGCCAAGGCCAAGGCCCAAACCAAGCCTCAGGCTGCAGATGCAGCGTGGCTCAGGCCTCAGCTCAGGCTCACTCTCAGGCTCTCAGAGGTGCCCAGGCCCCTGCGAAGGCTTCATAATAGAGGCCTCTCTGTCTGCCGAGGTGAGGACAGACAGAAGGACTGGTGTGCCCCTGGGGGCTGAGGTCCTCCTGTGGTGTTTGTGTAAATAAACCTGAGGCACGGTCTTGTCCATCAAAAAAAAAAAAAAAAAAAAAAGGAAAGAAAAAAGAAAGAAATGTACACATTTAAAATTTTAATTTCATGAATTTTGACAATTGTATGCATCAGTGTAATCATCACTCTGAACTATATATAGAACATTTCCATCACCCCTGAAAGTTCCTTCCTTCCCTCTCCGGGAAAACCTCCCCTCACACTACCCTAGAAACAACCACTGATTTGTTTATATCACTAAAAATAAGCTTTGCCTGCTGTAGAACTTCGCATACACAGAATTGCACAGTGCGTACTCTGTGCTTGCCTTCTTTTGAAAATAACAATGTTTTTGAGATTCATCCATGTAGCACATATCAATAATTAATGCATTTCTATTGCTAAATGGTGTTCCATTCTGTGGATGTTTCACAGTTCATCTATCTGTTCACCAGTTGATGGACATTGGATTACTTCCACTTTTTGACTATTATAAATAAAGTGTCTATGAATATTTATGTTAAAGCTTTTGTATGGGCACATGTTTCTATTCATTTTGGGTGGGATTGCTGGGTAGATAAATAAGTAATTTTTTAAGAAACTGCCAAAACAATTTTCCAAAGCAATCGTGTTATGCTACACATTTACCAGCAGTGCATTATATCGACAATGAAAAATGAACAACCAAATTTATTTAAATGGACAAAAAGACTAGAACGGAATCTTGAAGGTACACAAATAACCAAAATGCACATGAAAAAATGTCTAGCATCATTAGTTCTTAGGAAATTGCAGGTTTAAATCAAAATGAGATATCACTTTACACTCGCTGAAACGTGAAGCAAGATGCTGAGGATGTGGAGGAACCAGAGGCTGTCGGCTGTCACACAGGTGCACGTGCACGATGATGAATGACAACAGCTCTCTTGGGCCACATGCTCCATTCCCGGACAAAACAAAGATTCAGCGTATGATTTGCACAGTTCCACAGACCGTTATTGTTCAGATCTGGAAAACTGAGAAGTCAGAAGTCAAAGCGATGCTCTCCGTCAGTTGGGTGGGACCACTGATGGTTCCAGAAATGCACACTGGGGCAGGCCCTTGTAACTCTTCTTTACCTCATGCTTTAGACTGAATTTGTGTCCCCCCCAAATTCATATGTTGAAACCTAATCCCCCACGTGATGGTATACGGAGGTGGGGCCTTTGATTATGTCATGAGAATGGATTCCTCATGAATGGAATTAGTACCCTTGTAAAAGAGACCCCAGAGAGCTCCCTTTGGGCCTGTGAGGACACAGCAAAGAGATGGACCATCTATGAACTAGGAAGTAGGCTTTCACCAGATACTGAATCTTGGACTTTCCAGCCTCCAGAACTATGAGAAATTAATGTTTTACTTTGTTTTGTTTTTTAAAATTTTATTTATTTTTAGAGAGGGGAAGGGAGGGAGAAAGAGTGGGAGAAAAACATCAATGTGTGATTGCTTCTCAAGCGCCCCCTACTGAGGACCTGGCCCACAACGCAGGCATGTGCCCTGATGGGAAATGGAACTGGAGACTTTTGGTTTTGCAGGCCAGTACTCAGTCCACTGAGCCACACCAGCAAGGGCTGAGAAATAAATGTTTGTTGTTTATAAGCCCTCCAGTCTGTGGCATTTTTGTTATAGAAGCCTGAATGGACTAAGACCCCTCAGTTTCACATTCAGGAAGCAAAGCTTTCAGAAGGGCATATTAGCAGAGACTGCCCCTTGACCCGGATAAGAGTAGCTGAAGTCAAAACAAATTATAGCTGGATGGTGGGTCCAGGAGGGATGTGGGCAGTTTTTTGTGGACCCATGTGCTGCCAGGAACTGCCCAGAATGTGGGTCTGCTGTGGCTTTGCCATCCAGCTCCCCTCCTCTTCCTGCTTCTCTTCCCTCTCTTCCTCCGTTTCATAGCAGCATTTTTTAAGTTTTATCATGAACCAGGCTTTTATTAGGTACTTTTTCTGATACAACAACGCTGCAAGGTAGGCTTTATTAGTCCTTTTCCCAGACGAGGAAATGGAGGTTTCCAGGGTTGAGGAACTTACTCAAGATTGTATAGCTAGTAGATTAGTTTCCGATGGCTTCTGTAACAAATGACCACACACTCAGAGGCTTAAAACAATGCAGATTTATTATCTCACAGTTCTGGAGATCCAAAGGCTAAAAGGGGGCAGCAGGGCTGTGTTCCTCCTGGAGGCTCTAGGGGAGAATCTGTCCCTTGTACTTTTGCAGCGTCTCGGGGCTTCCTGAATTCCTGCTTCACCCTGACCTCTGCTTCCCCCTGACCTCTGCTTCCGGTGGCACTTCTCCCTCCCTGATTCTTGCCCTCTGCCTCCCCTTACAACGACACTTGTGTTTCCCTTCAGCCCACCCTGATGATACACAATAATATAATACCCCCATCTCAAGACTCTAACGTAATCATATCTGCAAAGTCCTTTTTGTCATGCAAGGTAACATATTCACAGGGTTTGGAGATTCAAAGGTCAATGTCTTTGGAGACGGGCACTACTCCGCCTACCATAGCTAGTGAGTGGCCACGGCAGGATTCAAACTCAGTACTGCCTTCGTCCTAAATCAGTGCTCTTTCTCTAAGCCACACTGACCCTTCCTTCTGTTCCTCCTCTCCATGGAGCAGCCCTGGATCCTTCACAGACAAAGCATCCCAGAGAGAAAGGGAAGGCAGAAGACCCTAGAACTGGACACATGAGGAGGAGGAGGTCCTGGTGAGTATCCAAGGACCCCTCTCAAAGCTGGGAAGGAAGAGCGGGACAGGAGACTCCATGGCCAGGTCATGCTCACTCAGAGGAAGGGCAGCAAGGGGAAGGGTGGCCTGCAGGTCCAGGCAGGAAAAATTCACTGGAAATGGGGCAGCACAACCCCTGAGGCCTCGGCTGTCAATACACCAGAGCACAGAGCCCTAGAAGCAGCTCATTTCTCTCCGCCTGTGCTTGGGCAAATTCCCAAAGGCTGCTGCGGCTCCCAGCCCTCTGGAGACAGGTGACCCGCCTCCAGTCTCAGCTGTGTAACCAGGATCAAGGTGCTCACCACTCAGGACCTCAATTACCTCAACTATAAAACTTATTTCATAGGGTTTTCATAAAAATTAAATGAGTTAATACATGGAAAGGGCTTAGAACAGTGCCTGGCACAGCATAAGTATTATGTAAATATTGGGGAGCCAGTGCAGGTTGCAAGGGGGAAGGGCAGTCTTGTGGGTCTTCAGTATCTAAATTTAGCCTGGTATGGCAGGTGGTTATTTCTGGGAAAATATCAACTGTGGTCACGTGGGTCATGAATGCCGAACCCGGCCATGCTGCAGAATGTCTGGGGCAGTGCCTCCCACCCTTTGTCTGGACCCCTGGATTGATCACCTTCTGGAACAGCCCTGTTTGCAGGAACCTCTGGACCTCAGCAAGGCTCAGCTGCAAGAAAGTTCCCTCTACCCGTGCTCCACACCCGGCAATTTTGAGGACTTTCTTCCAGAAGACTCACTTGAAATTGTGTGTTCCTCTGCCCATTCTGCTTCAGTTTACTGGGCCAAGAATGAGCTACTGGAGGTATACACTGGAAACCAGAATCTCAGTTTCAGTGGGCAGAAAAACCTGGTAAAATGATGAGATTTAAAGTCAGACAGATTGAAGGCCAGCTTTGCCACTTAGAAGCCTTGAGACTTCGGACATGCCATTGAATCTTCCTGAACCTTAGTTTCTCATCTGTGAAATGGATATAGTGATAGGGCCCACCTCATAGGGTTTGGGGAGCAGTATTTAATACATGTGAAGTTTTTAGTATGTGCTTGGAGTAGATAGTAGCAAACTCCCAACATATAAGGACCATTTCTTCTGGCCTGCCTAAGTGGGCAAACTGCACAATTTTCCCATACCAGCCCCCAGTGACAGGGACTGACAAGTTTTCAGAGTCGTCTGTTCAGCTCTTCAGGGGAAGTAAAAGGCCCTGTGGGAGGCTGGTGGTGTCTGCTCCACGACAGGCCTGGTCTGAGGAGGCCAGGAGTAGGGCAAGGTTGAAAAGATACCTCATATCCTAGGTCTAGGAGACTCAACAGGCAGCGAGAGAGTAAGAACAGGATACAAAGCCCCAGTGGACTTTGAATGTATCTGATGGCCCAAGGGTTTGGCCCCTGAGGATGGTGGAAATCTCTGGCATGGTGAAAGCGAAAATGAGAAGCTCCCAGCCACCTAGGGATGTTTCTCAGGTTTTGCAGGAGGTGGCGCTGCTGGGGAGGGCAGTGGAGATGGGGTACTCTAAAGGTTCCCTCCTCCACCAAACCAGTCCACAAGACCATGACAGCCACCATAGCTGAAACTGAAAAAGTCAGTGTTCGTGCTGCCTGACTCTACCAGAACCAGTTAATAGAGACAAAGATTGATTCTTTAGGGGCGCTATTTTCTGATGGCTGGAGATCTGAGAAGATGGCGGGTTATGTACCCTCAAAAACCATCTTAATATTTCATCTCAAGCAGACCTTTTTATAAGGAGAAGAAAGGGTAGGTAAGGGGTTTGGGGAACAGGTTAATCGGATGAGAGTTGCAGTCCAGGGGAGATTTTCCTAGCACTTCTCTGTTGATCAACAATTCTTTATCTGCATCACAGGAGTTCCGTTCTTGGAACACAATGGCTCAGATGCCATCTCCACCGCTTGCAGATGCCCTGGAGCACAAGGATTGAATTGCTTGTTGACCTCCTGGAGTCCTGCATCCCACTTCTTGGAATAATAGCTTTCCACATTCATTAATCACTTAAGCCTATCAACTAAGGTTAAAATCTTTAACTCTTGAGTTCCCCTATCCTAGCCACCCTAGAGAAAGTGCTCTCTGTGTGCCAGAAGCTTGGTTACAGCACTTAAGAAAATTATCCCCTTAATTCTGTCAAGTAGTTATTGTTTGTTATCCTGTTTTATAAAAGAGGCAACTAGCCCTCAGAGAGATTTAGGATTGCTGAAGGTCACATAGCTGGTAAGTGGCAGAGCCTGGATAAAAACAGGGGCAGGCCTGCTCCAGAACCCTGCTTTTTCTATGTTGCCAGTGTCTCTCTTTAGCCTTGCCCCTCCTCAGAGGGACCCCAGATCCTTGTAGGGCCTTGGAATTCTAGAGAGGAAGGGAAAGAAAGAAAGGAAGGAAGGAAGGAAAGAAGGAAGGAAGGAAGGAAGGAAGGAAGGAAGGAAGGAAGGAAGGAAGGAAGAGCTGAACAGCATTAAGAGGATGGTGTCCCAGTGAGGGTCCAAGGACTCCTTCTCCAAGCTGGGAAGGAAGAGGCCAGCAGGATTGGCCCAGGCCACACCCCTCACAGAGGGAGGGCAGCAGGGATCTTTGGGTAGCTTGCAGAGCTGGGCAAGAGACAATCACCAGGGAGGGACGGACAAAACCCAGGGCCTCACCTGTCAACACTGAAGCACAGCAAATATTTATCAAGTGTCTTTGAGCCTAAGAACTGGACCTTCCCTCACTTGTCTGGACCAACACCCATGGGCTGCTGACAGCTCCTGGCTGGGAGTGAGCACAACTGTCTCCAGAAGGGCACACCTCCAGAAGGGCACACTCTCCATGAGGGGCACACTGGACACAGAAAGGAGGGAAGAATTTTGAGGACTCCCATGACCTGCACTGAAGCCTTTAGCCTTTGGGGTTCTTAGGTCCTACCTTTTGCCAGGCCACACAGTCACTAACCGTGTTATCCTGCTGCTTTGGCAACAACAGGTGCATGTGACCCCAGCCTGGCCAGTCATCAAACTCAAGCCCCTGTCCATATGCATCGGTCCAAGAGATGAGCACATGACTTATCAGTCCAATCAGAGTCTCCCCTTGGGTCTTTTGTACATTGAAGAGGGCTGTGGAGAAGCTCTCTCAGGTTTTTCAGTCCACAAAGTTGGGGTGATGCAAGCTTGCTGCAATCTGACTGAGCGTAGTAAACCTGGCTGTACAGGAGATGATAGGAGTACATCTGGGACTGAGTGTGACCTCAGGAGAGTGTGACAGCAGCCCCCAAAGAGACACACGGGGGTGGGAGTTTGGGAACAAAGCTCTGGATCCTGTGAGTGTGTGGCATGGCTCGTGGAGGTTGCCGCTAAGGATGCTGGAAAGCTTACCTGCCACCACTCCAATTCACTGGACGCTACAGCCTCAATGATGTATGACATGGACTGCGTCCCCTGGAGATGAGCACATTGCACACAGCCAGCTGTGATAGCCCTGTCACCAATGAGAAACTGAGAGGCTCAGAGGTGAAATGACTTGACCAAGTTTCACCGGAAAGGGACTGGGCCCGGAGTGGTTCAACGCCTCTGGCCCACCCATGTGTGTGGGTTCTTGACTGTGCAGGGAAGATTTCGCAACATGAGTCCAGGTGATTCTGAGAGTACATTTGTGAAAGCTCTGGACAGCGAAGCAAAGGAAGGGTGTTAGGGGAGAAGAAGCAACAGGGGAAAGCCTAGTTAGGGCAGTTTTGGCTCCTTAGAAATGTTATAAGAGCTGAGCCCAGGCAGGGCTGCTGTTAGCTCACTGGAAAGTCAGAAAAAAAGGGGGCCTCGGAAATAAAAAAACAAAAACAAAAGAAAGGGGGGGCCTTGGAGACAGGTTCAGGGGGTTAGCCCAGGATGAGCCACTGCTGTCCATTGCTCCCCTGGTCACAAGCCTCGTGGGGACCCTTAAAGTTTAATACAGAGAAGAGCAAATCCAAGCCTGAGAGGGAAAAAGGTTGCAGGTATGCTCCAGAGAAAGCCTGCACTGGGTCTTTTTCTTGAGGGTCCTTCTCTGTTTTCTAAAGGTGGGAATTTTAGGGAAGGTCTTAGGGGAGAATCTCAATAAAATATTCATCAGCTTTATGCTGATGTGCCAAAATGAGATTTATTCCCCTGATGTCATTTGTCCTTGGGTGTAGTTTGCACAGATGGCACTAACTGGATTTCTGTTACCTATCTCCCTGAGTAGGGTGTGGTTTACTCTCTGGTTGGGGAGGAAAAGTATAAATCATTTACTCTTAAGTGTCCTTGGTTCCGGAAGACAGGGTTTTGAAGTTTACGAGGTGGCTGTAAACAGCTTGGCCGTTTAACCATCTGTCTTAGTTTCCTCAGTCCACTTGCTCCAGCTCACTAATCTGTCTCACGAGGTCCCACAGGCAGGGTCTCCAGGCTCCAGAGCCCAGGATCTGATGGCACCATGGTCTCCCCACTGACCCCTAAGGCACTGCCCAGGCCAGAGGGCGGCCAGCATTCTGCACGCCAACTGGCCCACAGGAGCCTGGGCACTGTTACTCTGAGTAGCGTTCCCATTTCCAGGCAACTTAATGGGTCCCTAATTGGTCCAGCCTAGGAAGCCCGGGGGTCCTGTGAGTGAATCCATTCTACAGGTGAGGGATTAGCATATGGGGAAGATTTTGTGACATCTGTGGCTTTTGTAGGACCAGCAACACGGACCCTTCTTCTGGTAACAGTGTGCTTTGGAGACCTACTTTCCCCTATGGAATACAATCTTTGTGGGACTGTCCGTCAAAATGTATTATGTTCCCTACTCAGGAAGTAGACACATGACTCTCGCTATGCTTTGGGGACCCAATTCTTTCTTGGGCCTAGTTCGTCAGATTTTCATTTAACTTTTTGTGCAGCTCCAGCAGCAGGCCCTGTTAGTGCCCCACTCACATCTCCTTGACATTCTCCTTTCCTGTGCATACCTGCACTTCCAGCCACAACCCTTGAAGTCCTTTGGCTGACAGCTTTCTCTGGATACCCAGGGACACCAGAGAGGCAGGCCAGTAGTGCAGAGAGCTGAAGACCTCCCTCCAGCAGCTCTATGAGTGACTGATGGGAGTCGGTGGATGTATATCCCAGCTCCCTCACCCCTCAGTGGGGATAGCTGGGATGTGTCCCATACAGTGTCCCAGCCATCCCTGGTAGAACTGCAGCCAGGCTTCCCACAATGGTAACCTCAGAAATACACAATATTGGCTCCTTTCCCTTCCCTTCCCTTCCCTTCCCTTCCCTTCCCTTCCCTTCCCTTCCCTTCCCTTCCCTAATTTACTTATTCTCACTTCCCTACCACTGCTTCCTGGGAGCACCTCCCAGAAAATTACTTGGAATCTAATATATCAGGGTCTGCTCCTGAATGAGTTCAACCTAAGACAACCACAGACTCTTCTGGAAAATTCCTATTCTGCTTAAGTTGGCAACTCTGTTTCTGTTGCTGGCAACCCATGAACTCTATTAGAGTTAGAACTAGTCTGGGCTGGTATCACATTGCACCTGGCCATAATGACCGATGGTCATTTTTCTAGACCATCAGAGCTCTGGGAGGGGAGAAAGAGTACCTCATGAGCCTTTGTTCTATTTCTTTCATATGTAAGCCCAGAGGACTTGAGCTCTGAGCTATGCCTATGAATGGAATTGCTTGGATGACACATGGCCCCAGAATACCAGATCTCTTGTGATCGCAGGTCACTCCTAGGGTGAAGAATGGCCTAAGAATTCCTTCTAGTTGATGACGATCAAGACAGGACTCCATGCACCATGATACAAGTCAGGTCCTAAAGCTGATGTCTTTGAGCCCTACATATAGGCTTGGGGTGGCTTTTGGACTGAACCATCACATCTAGGTCTTGGAGAAGATGCTGGATTCTTGGGCTCCCAACCAGATGGGCCAAAAACTAGAGAAATGTGGTCCTTGGAATAGAGTGCCTCCTCTGTTCTCATAAGGACACAGCATACATAGACTAAGCAGTGACTGGACCTACTGGGCCAGCTAAAACCCAGCCTGGTCCTCAAGTCCAGCTGACTGAGAATCTGGAGTTGGGCTTCTTTCTGTCCTACAGTTGTATTCAGCACAGGATGTATTCCTATAGTCAACACATGTGGGCCGGCCCCTTTGCAGAGTACTGGGGATACGTGGTGAATCAGATGTCTTCTCACTCTCTTTAAGGAAGTGTGGGAGATATTCACATAAGCAAGAAAAAGTCACAGAGCATTATAGGTGCAGATAGATAGCATAGATGTCTGTACAGATGTCTGTACAGATAGATATCTGTACAGAACCACCCACCAGGCCCAAAATGGAGAGGGCTCAGGTCCCGGGAAAAGAACCCAAAGGAGGTGATAGAGGGGCGTGCCAGGAAGAGGGTGCAGCACAAGCGAAGGCTGGGAGGCATAAAGGCCTGGTGGGTGGTTCTGTCTAATAGAGTGAAGGGTTAAGTGGCCAGAGATAAAGTTAGAAAGGCCAGCAAAGGGGGAGTCATAGAAAAATGTGTAGGTCATGCCGAGGAGTTTGGTTTTCATCCTTGAGTCAACAGGGATTGAATAATTTTAATGGAACTGACCAATAATATAATAATTGAATACTATTAAGCAGAGGGATCATAAGTTATTTTTGCATTTCAGAAAGATTGCTCTGGAAGTGGAATGGAGGATGAATTTGAGGTGGCGAGACCTTAGACGGGGAGACAATATGAGTAAGGAAGGAAGAGCAATGTAGGAAGTGATGGATATGAGAGACGGACAAGAGGTGAAATCAGTATAACCTGATTCCCTGAATGAAGAAGTATGGGAGAAGATCCGGGTGATGTCCAGGGCACCCAGATCAGGGAACTGGGAGGTAGGGCATCTTTGGGTGGGCAAGTTGACTTTTGGACATATTGAGTAAGCATCTGTGAGTGTCCATAAATATCTCTCTATCACAATTTCTATCACTGCACTAATCACAGCATTTTATAAATACCTGTTCAAGTGTCCATGCCTCCTCCCCACCATGGTGAACTGCAAACTTCTTGAGCACAGGGATCTGTTTCTCGCTCATCTCTATGGCGCCCAGGATCTGGCACACTGACTGGTACCCAATAGTAGGAGCTCAATAAGTGTCCACTGAATAACAGAGTGGGTATCCCCATGGAGGAATGACTTCAGTCTTTTCCATCCCTGAGTCCTCCTTGTAGTCAGATCCCAAATAAATAGATGATACCAGATTACAGGGGTGCCCCTTCCTCTCACTGCCATCATGGGGCCCTGCAGCCTTGGACCAGGCAGAATGGGAAGTGTCCAGAACTGGGACATGGAGTGGGGTGGCTGAGGAGCCCAGGACAGCACAGGCTGTGGGACTTGCTGTGCCCAGACCAGGCCTCCCCAGAGTGGGTGCCCACACCTGGGCTGCTCATAGCAGGTATACGGGCAGGTAGGGTCACTTATGGCTGGAGGAAGGGTGGAGCAGAATGTGGGCTGAGGGGCCAGGCGTAGTCCAGGGGCAAGCTGACTATGTTGTCTCTGCCATCTGGCAGACCCAGGCCTGCTTGAGCCAAAAAAGGCCACTGTTCTCTCCTCCTATCAGCAGGGCTTGTGACGCAGACCTAATGGATTCTGCATCATCCTTATCAAGGAGAAGCTGTATTTCTTGGAAGAGCTGGGCACCAGTCCAAGTCTTAGCAGGCAGCATGAAGGCTATTGGGTGAAGCTGGGGAGTGTTGGCTTTGCCAGCTCACGTGTCCCGTCCTTCACTCTGACGTGGAGCCAGAGATGGAGGAGTCAACTGCTCCCCTGCTCCAGCCTAGTTTTAGGGCGTCTCCATTCTTACTGTATTGATCCTAGCACTCTGCCTATGTCTAGGAAGGATTGGGGAATCAAGGCACTTCCTTGGCATTACAGTAGCTGTGCACGTCCCACATCACACCCTCCTTCCCCAAGCCCTCACAGCTGCCCTGGGACTCGGGCTGGTGCTGGTGTGTAGCAGTGTGCCCACTTCTCAGATGGGGCACATGGGCAGGCCCAGAGAGGGAAAAGACATACCCAGATCCCCCAAGTTGGTGACTGGGCTGGGACCTGAGCATGAGCTGGCCCTCACCTCCTGCTACTCAATTCCTTGTTCACTCTAGTCTAGACATACTGGGATCTTTGATATTTGCTTCCTGAGCATGCCAGGCTTGTTCCCATTCCAGGGCCTTTGCACTTGCAGTTCTTCGGCTAAGCAGGCTCTTCCCCCAGGTCTCTGCAGGACTTGCTCCTTCCTGCTTGTGTGTTACTGTCTAAAAGAGCTACATCCTCCCCTTTTGCCACTTTCTCCCCTTCTACCACTTAATTTCTTTTCTACACAATATACTATATGTTTATCTTATTTCTTTCTAAATATTTTTAAAGAGCTTACTTATTCATTTTTAGAGAGAGGAAGGGAGGGAAAAAGAAAGAGAAACATCGATGTGTGAGAGATACACACCCCCAACTGGGAACCTGGCCTGCAACCCAGGCATGTGCCTTGACTGGGAATCAAACTGGCGACCCTTTGGTTGGCAAGCAGGTACTCAATCCACTGAGCCACACCAGCCAGGGCTCATGTGTTTACTTTATATTTGTTTGTTGTCTGTCACTAGAATATAAGCTCCTTAAAGGCAGGGATTTATTCACAGCTTAATCCCTGGGGGCTAGAACAGTTCACAGAGTAAAGTAGTCACAATAACATTTGTTGAAGCAATGAACAACCCCAGATCACTTCACTTCCTGTCAAGAACTCTCTCCCTGTATTTCTTTCCACCCCAGAGAAGCCAGAGCAGGGGGATAATAAGGGAGAGCTTGGCTCAGGCTAGAAGGAGGCAGCCTTAACCCCTTTGCCAGAGACACACCAGGCACTCTGACCCAGGCCTGCCACCTGGGGTCCAGCGTGTATCAGGGGCCTCTCTTGGGCTCTCACAGCACCCCAGAAGCATGCAGTCTCAGGGAAGCCAACCTCTTGCATGAGGAAGGACTCTGTTCAAAGCCATCCAACAATGCAACTGGTAGGGAGGGAGCTCTCCATGGCTGGAGCATGAGTGACTTCCCAGTGGGGCTGCTAGATGAAGACCTGAGTAAAAGACAGGAGACGGGACCTTGATGACCTTTAAAGTTCCCCTCTCTTTATCAGATATTGTTCTTGCTCTAGGACAGGAAATTATCATTAAATATTTGCTATGCCTGGCTAAGTAATGGGAGGACAGCTGCCACCTGCCTCTGAGGCATCTGATGACTGCGTAGGTTCCTGAAGGGCGGGAGGATCTCAAAGCTGAGTCATGGACCTCAGGCTGGGCTGGGCTGGGCTGGGCTGCAGACCTGGGGCTTCTGTTGGTCTTCAGAGGTGACTATCTGGCTGCCGGGGGGCCCCCAAAGTGGGTATTCTTGAATAAGAATCCTTTCCATTGACTCATTGAACTATTCTCACAACTTATCTGTAAGCTCGAAATCTTTCTAAATAGAAAGGTTTTATTTTATTTTTTTAATTATTGACTTTAGAAAGAAAGAGGAAGGGGGGAGAGACAGAGGAAAAGGGAGAGAAAGACATCGATTTGTTATCCCACTTATTCACACATTCACTGGTTGATTCTTATATGCACCCTGATGACAGATTTAACTCTCAGCCTTGGCATGCTGGGATGATGCTCTAACCAGCTGAGCTACCCAGCCAGAGCTAATAAAAAGATTTAAAAAAAAAAACACTGAAATTTTTATTCAAATATTTTTGAGGGAAACCCTGCTTCTGTAGTTCTATATTCTTCCCTGGGAAGTGAAATCTGCAAATGGAGCTGGTAATCACTGATCTAAATGAATTAGAGAAATACACATGTAAATCTAATTTTGTTACTCTTTTCATAAATCAGAAATTCTTTGAAAGCAGACAACCAAATAGCTCATTCATGTATATTACATAAATATGGTGTAGTTTTAGACACTGATTTTTCTTGAAAAGAATCTTCTCAGCATTTAATCCATTAAAATGCAAATGGCAAACAGTATGTGCAAATCATGGGGGCATCTTCCTTATATTTTATTTTGCCCTTTCCCCTCCATCAGTTGTGCCTTCCTCATGATGAAAAAAGGAAGAGAGAAAAGCAAAAAGAAATAAAACATTTCTGTTTACCTTTATACCTTATTTCATACTCTGCAAAATATTTTCCCATCTACTAACACCACTCTCATCTTTCCAGCAGCACTACGAGGCAGACGGAGCCAGAATTTTCACCCCCGTTTTCTGCCTGGATACCCTGAGGCCCAGTTAAAAAGCTTTTCTGAGGTCACAAAATTGGTTGGTAGAGGCACAAGGAAAGGACTCCGTGACTGCAGCCCCTTTCCTCTGCCTCCTGCCACCTTCCAGTTGCTGCTTTTTTTTTCTTTCTTTCTGATCTGCCTTCTCTCTCCCCCCTCCCTCCCTCCCTCCCTCCCTCCCTCCCTCCCTCCCTCCCTCCCTCTCTCTCTCTCTCTCTTTCTCTCTCTCTTTGTCTTCTGACTCGGTTTCTCTGTTTTTTTCTACTTCAGTTTCCCTCTCTCTTGCTCCAGCCCTCAGACTGGCATTAGCTTTGCAAATTGTTCAAACATCTCCTCACTTTGAAAATCTGCCAGCCCCATAGCCCCATAGTCCCACCCCACCACAGAGGGGTGGGACTATCTCTGCCCAGAGAAAGCTCTCTCCAGATGCCAGGGTACAGAGATTACTTCTGGGCGATGCTCCTGGCCTCTCCATCTGGCCCCAGATAAGATAAGGGTAGGGCTCAGCACTATAAATAGGCCCCCATTTCCCCCCTGGCCCAGGCTGCAGCTAGTTGAGCCCACATCAGCCCAGGAGCACCATGGCTGTCCGTCTGTGCATGGTTGCCCTAGCCTTAGCCGCCCTCCTCATTGTGGACAGGGGTGAGTTGGCAGAGTTTGGATTCTGTGGCTTGGCATTGGTAGGTGAGCTGGGAGTAGGGGCAGAGGCTGAGCTTAGGGTACCCTGAGTCCTCAGTTTTCTGCATATGACTTTTTTTCTGCACCCCTCCACCATGGGTGGGGAAAGCCCTGGAATAGGAGAAAGAAAATCTAGGTTCAATTCCTGACTCTGGCCAAGAATTGCAAAAATCCTTTCCCCTCTTGGGCCTACATTTCTCCAGCTGTAAAGTAGGAGGTTGTTCTAATTCAAGGCTGCACTGAGCAACTACTGGGCTAGAGATCAGGGAGGCAGAAAGGAGCAGGCTATCATCTCCAAGATGATAGGAAAGTCTGCTGGCTGCAGGGTGGTGGGTCCTGAAAGAAGCCTGGCCTAGGTCCTCTGAGCTTTCAACTACTCTGGCAGGCTAGTGCTGTGGGACTGACAGCAGCCATGTGAGCGCGTGGGAGCCCTCTTCCTGGGGGCATTTGCCCTGGATTGAACTTATGCAGCTGGAGTGGGGCCTCCTCAGGGCCTGGGTCACCTCAGCAGTCCCACACCTGCTGAGTAGAAGGCATTGTTCTGGGCCTTTAAGACAGATAGGTGAGCAAAACAAAGAATGAACTTCCACAATGGAGCTTAAATCCAGTGGGGTGATGGTGGGGGGAATAGACAATACACAAGATAGGTGTAATATATGTTAAACAGTATGTTAGAAGGTGATACAGGCTAAAGGAAAAAACATAGAGCAGGGTGATGGAGACTGGGAGGGGGTTGTAATGATAAACCAGCAGAGTTTTCCCTCAGAGGCTAATGTTTGAACGAAGCTTGAAGGAGGTGAGGGAGTGAGCCATGTGAATATCTGGAAGAAGAAGGTTCCAGGCAGAGGAAGCAAGCAGTGCAAAGGCCCTGAGGTAGCATGTCTGGAGTGCTTGAAGTCCAGCAAGGAAGCCAGTTGCTGGGGAGTGAGAGGCAGGGTTCAGCGTGATGGGAGGGGAGATAATAGAGGCAACCAGCAATTACAGTGGGTACGGCCTTGAAGGCCAATTCACATTGGCCTTTCCTCTGAGTGAAATGGGAGGCACTGAAGGGTTTTGAGCGAAGTTATATGGTAAAAGGATCACTCTGGTTACTGTTGAGAACAGACTAAAGGGGGAAACAGGGAGACTACTTAAGACCTACCTGGACAGAGCTATGATATTACAGGACAAGGCCTGGCAGGGCATCAAGGCCACTGACCTCATAGCCAGTCCCAATCCCATTTCCCAGCTGGGGACACAGACTCAGAAGCTAGAGCCTCAGAGAATGGTCTGGGCCTCTGGCCTGGCACAGCCTGCTTACTTTCCCTGGCCTCCTTTCCCTGGCATCCCAGCCTGGCTTCCTTTCCCTGAGGACTTCTCCTGCAGGGAACATTGAGGAGGCCTGCCCTGAAGACCATTTCAGATTCCTGCCATGGCTGAGTGAGGAGGGGATATCTTGGGCCAAGGTCAAGGGCAGCCTGGGGGTAAATACAACTCCTTCCCACATCCTCCAGGAAGAAACTCTTGACACCACAGGGTTCTGAATTCTTCCCCACAATGTACTTGACATTGCCATGTGGGGGCATTGCAACATGGAGGCGAAGACAGGGGAGCCCCATGGAGCTTAGGCCCATAGGATGGCAGGAGTGACCCATTGGGACAGTACGTGGTGGCGTGGAAGAAGCTGATATGGTCTGAATGTTTGTGCCCCCCACCCCAAATTCACGCGCTGAAGTGCTAACCCCCAAGGTGACGGCATTAGAAGGTAGGTCCTGTGGTCGGAGCCCTCCTGAATCAGATTAGTAGCCTTATAAAATAAGAGACCCCAGAGGGCTCCCCTAGACCATTCCACCACGGAGAACACAGTCAAAAGGCACAGGCTATGAGCCAGGGAGAGGGCCCTTACCAGATACCACATCTGCTGGTGCCATGATCTTGAACTTCCTGCCTCCAGCACTGTGAGAAATGTTTGCTTTTTTATTGTTAATTTTTTAAAAAATTGTTAATGAGTGTATTTGAGTCAAATTGACAACATAGGCCGGGGAGCAAGGTCTCCAATGCTCCCCAGTGTTTGTTTTTTATAAGCCACCTAGTGTGTGGTGTTTTTGTCAGAGCAGCCCAAACAAACTAAACAGACACCTGCATCCAGGCCTGCTCAGGAACCCCTGGTGGACATGAGGGAAGGCTTCTCTGGAACGTGCATCTGAGCCTTGAGAAAAGGCTATGAGTCAATAGGAGGAGAAGGAGAATAAGGACATTCCGGGCAGAGGGAACAGCAGGAGCCAAAGTAGAGCCTGTCCCAGGACGAGCAGGCTGAGAGAAATAGCTAGGGTGCAGGGACAGGGAGAGGGGGACTGCGAAGTGAGTCTGGGGTGAAGCATGGCAGCAGCTCGTGCAGTGCCCTAAGCATGAAACAAAGGAGCTTAGTGACCTTGACAGGAAGCCATGGAAGGGCTTTATAGTTTTTAATGCATTTGTTTGTCCCCTAACAGTTACCATGAAATGCACAATTCTTACCTCTCAATGAATTTTATTCAATGATTTTTTCCTCTTTTTTTCCTTTTTCTGAGTCCAGCCACAAGGAGCTTGCTTTTCTGATGGTGGCTCTGAGGAAGGTCTGTGAGGCAGTGCCAGACTTGTTCAAGAAGCAGAATCAAGAAAGACAGGTGCCTGTGAAGGGCTCGTCTTCCTGTGAGCTCAGACTCTGTTCCTCACCCATCTCTGTCAGACTCACCCCCTCTGAGCTCCAGCAGGGGCGGGGACAGCCGCTTGAAAGGCACCAGTGACATACTGGGAGGAACTGAAGTGTCTGGCCTCAAGGCGAGCAGAGGCCATTGTCCCTTCTCTGAACCCGCCCCCCACAGAATCACAGAGCTGGCAGGGGCAGGCTGGTGGCACATCTGAGACTCTCAACCCAGCTAACACAGTCTGTCCTGCCCTGGAGATTATTATTCAATGATTTTTGACACTGCGTGTAACTGTGTATGTAACCCAGACCCCTATCGATATATAAAAAATTTCTTTGTCAAAAAAAGAGAGAAATTTCCACATCAGTCAATCCCCATCTCCACCTCATCCCCAGAGGCAACAACCACTGCTCTTTATTCTACCATAGATTATTCTAGAATGTCACAGAGAAAGTTTCCTTTGCCCCTAGGCTGCCGTTGACCTTGGCCCAAGGTGCCCCATCCACACAGTATGTAGTCTTTTATATCTGGCTTCTTTGGCTCGGAATGTTTTTGGGATTCAGCCATGTTGTCGCATTATCAGTTGTTTGCTCATTTTTATTGCTAAGTTGTATCCCACTGTATGTGTGTATCACAGTTTATCCATTCTGCTCTCGAAGGACATTTGATCATTTCCAGTTTTGGCAATTATGACCTGGAAGGGTTTTGAGGCAGTGTGCAGACAAGGCTAGATTTGCATTTAGATGCCCCAATGGCAGGCTTAGAGAGCACACCACAGGTCACTTGGCTCACCTCCCTTTCCCCTCTCCACCTTGGAAATCTCTTGTAAGAGCATTCCCAAAAGAAGGTAAAACCACAGTGCTTTGTACACCTCTAGTGATGGAGAACTCTCCACTTCGAGATGGCCCCCTTCACTGAGGCACAGCTGCCATTAAGAGAACATTCTGGAACCCAACCTGCCTCCCTGAAGCCTCCTTGTATGGATGGGCTCTGCCCTAGGAGGTTGAGAAGAGCTCATCTCTCCCTTGGCTTCAAGACAGTCCCTAGAAATTTGAGGAAGCATCCTGCCCTTCTCCAACTTACATAAACACCTTTCCTTCCACCTGTGGGGTTACAACATGGCTCCTGTCCCCTCATCCATCCATCATACTGGCCAGTCACAGCACCATTTGCTCAGGTCCTGTAAGCAATTCATCCAGAACTTGAGGGGCCATGGGGCACACCTGTGTGTGTGTGGAAAGAGCCAAGTTGGGGAGTGACAGACCCATGTGCAAATCTCAGCTCTGCACCTTCACCTTAACCAAACTGTGTTGCTTTACCTCTGAGCCTCCTTTATAGGTTAGTTGAGTTCCCCAGGAAACAGACTCAGATCTGCATGCAGTTTATGGGGGAGTGCGCATGGGGGTAACGCCCATGAGGGAAGAGGGAAGTTGACTGCAACGCAGCACAACAGAGGCCTCCCATGATCCTGTGGGGAGCTCTGGAGCTGGAGAGGCCCTTCAGCATTGTTCTGAACAGAGATGAGGGGTTCGGGCATTGTACCTGGGTAGGGGACGTGACCTTGAGTGAGGAAGCTCCATTCCCTGAGGGTAATTCCTACGGAGGGACTCCCTGTGAGCAACCAATGCTCTTGGCAGCTGAGGAAATGATTGCCTCAGCCCTGCAGGTGGGATCTAGGTGGTGGACCACAGCATCCGCTGCTGGCTCCTTTCCTCCCTGTTGCATACTAGTGAGAGAGGCATGAAGAGCAGTAAGATCACGTATTCCCCATGCTTGACACATGCTAACGAACTGTTATTTTTATTACTACATGGGAAGTAATTCCACTGGAATTTGACTAAGGAACAGGCTGGACTCTTCCTAATTCTGGACTTGCTGTCTCTGTTCATGTAACCCAAGGTCACATCAGCTTTCTGGGAGCCCCATGGTCTGGTTACTTACTACCTTTCCTTGAAGAATTTGAGATTGGATAGTGGCTGGGACAGGTCCTCAAAAGAAGTGTATCTGAACAGGTCCTCAGATGCTTAGACCTGGGGCCCAGAGTCGATATCACCTAATTCTTGCTGTTTTGCCTTTCAGAAATGCCTGTGTCGGCAGAAGAGCTTGTCTTCTTCAGAATGGTAAGGCAGCTGCTTGCAGTTCTAGCCCTGGGGCTGCTGTTCTGGCCCTTCCTCTGCAGAGGGGAGCCCTCCCATCCACGCTGGAAAACTAGCAGTTTTTTCCTTTACATCCCTGCTCAGATAACCCCCATGGTTCCACCGTGGTGCCAGGGTGGTCTCTTGAGCCTGTTTATTCCCCAGGTCAGCCTTCCAGGCTGAGCAGGTCCAGCCCCTTTGCCAAAGTCCCAAACCAGGCATCAAAGCCCTCAAGAGATCTGCCCCAATCTGGTCTCCAAGGCCCCTGCCAGCAGCGAGATCCCCCTGCCCAGGCGCAGTAGGATCAGGTGCACTCTCTGCTTTGTATGGTGCAGACGGACAGGCTGCAGGGTTCAGGCCAAAGAGGTGACTCTGGCACATTGAATGGCCCTGTGGAGATGCCAGCCTCCCCCAACCACACCCCATCATCCATCCCTTCGCTCTGATGCGTAGACACCAAGTTGTCCTTGAACCCTGATTCCACCTCGGCCATGGGCCTGATCTCCCCAGTGATCCCAAGGCAGTGGTGTTAGCCTCCTTGAGACCCTCAAGCCTCCCTTCACATAGATAATGAGAGGCTCAAAGCCACCTTCCCGTCCAGCAGCCTCAGCATCTTCACTGTCACCCATAAGAATCCAGCCCTACTTGCTCTACACCTGAAACCCTTTCAGACTGAGCCTCAGTGAAGTCCCAAACCCGATCTTTTTCTCCAGCCTTCCCACACCAGGGACCAGATAGGTCTTGCAGGCTAAGGTGAGCTCAGGAGCCCCAGGGGAGAAGGGGCCTCTTGGGAATGATGGGTGATTCTATCTCCTGGGGTCCTCAATGGGGCCAGCAGCAGAGGTTCCAATGAGATCCCCTGAGGAGTATATGAACACATCCCCCGGAGCTTGAGGGCACATACTCACTCCACACACATAAATACAGGCACACGCTTGGACGTCTGCATAGGTGGGCTCAGCAGACACAGGTACACACTAATGTACACATAACCACAGCCACACACAATTAAGGACGCACACACAAGCAACCATGCCAAGGGGCCCTGAGTGGTTGGTTTCATGCTCACTGGAGCCACACTGGGGCCTTCTTGAATCTGGCTCCTCCTGGAGGCCCCTCTGGCTCCAAACAGAGCCCCTGGGTTCTGATCACTGCCTCTGAATCTCTGTGCCCTCCCTCCCGTCTTCTCTTTCACAGCCCGTCTGTGATCATATGAGGGAATCTCCAAAATGTCCCCAGACATTCAGCCTGGTCTGCGGCACTGACGGGATCACGTATGACAATGAATGCCAGCTTTGCTTAGCCCGGTTGTAAGTCCACTCCCCACTTTCCCTGTACTTGCTTGTGTGGGTCCCATCTCTGGGACCTACACATCCGAAAGGAATGAGACTTGACCTGCTTCTCCTTCACATGCACTTGACCTGAGTAGAATCCTCCAGTATTTGCCCCTAAGAGAATGGGCACATGTGTAGTTCATGTACATGGTTTCAAGCAGAAGGCTTAGTTTGTGGAGGGTTGGAAGTGAGGGCAGAAACTCCGGGTTCTTTTTATTGTTCTGACCCAACTGACTAGGTGACCTCATTTGTTCACTTATTCATCCAGCCAACATTTATTGAGCACCTACTATGCGCTAGGCACTGGGGATACGTAATAAGCTTGACAGCATGACTGGCCTCCTGGGGCATACAGTAGGTCTAAGGGGGGAGCCAAGCTGATGGTTAGCCAACTGCAGCCTAGAATGCTGCCGTATCAGATGGGCGTGCACAGGGTTTTGTGGGTACAGGGCAAGGGCAGGGAACACTTCCCAGCTCTGATGAAGAAGGAGAATCAGCTAGGAAAATGAAGAAACAAGGGAAGGTAATTCCAAGCGGAGAAATGGGTTTGAAAAGTTCTAGAAGAGAAAGTTTGTATCTGAGGAAATACAAGTTGGATATGCTGGAGTATAAAGTTTAAAGGATAATAGGGGAAAAGCAAGAAATGAGTGTAGAGAGGTAGGCAGGGCCAAAACATGACCTTGATATGTCCAATCACCCTTTTGCTCTCATGTCTTCAGTAAAAGACACCCTTGAGAGGGCCAGAGCTAAGTGAGATCATGGAAGAGAAGAAAGCCTTTGGAAACTACAATGCTCTAGACAGACATGCAGGAGAGCAGCAGGACAGGCCTAAATCAGAAAAGGCTGGTTTCTAACTTGTGGGCTGGGGCAGTTGGTGGTGCCATATATCGAAACGAAAGGAAATGTAGCCGGTTTGTGGGATGGTGATGTATGTGCACAGTTGAGCCTCTGGGACATCCCAGTGGAGATGTGGCTGGAGTTTAGGACAGAAGTCTGGGCCAGAAACAGATTTGCAGCCATCAGCACACAGTAGTGGTTGAAACCCTAGTAAGCGGAAATCTCCTGGGGGAGGGTGTGCAAGAGGGAAAAGCTGTAAAAAGATGTGCCCAGGCACCCCTAGGGTCTGTCTTGCACTGTACACTGAGGGGGTGGGTAAGGCTCAGCAGGGTGTTTGGATGGACTGTGCCAAGGTTCCTGAAGGGTACACTACAGTTCCTGAGGAGGTGGCCTCATTCCTGTCTCTTGTGATTCTAGAGAAACCAAACAGGACATCCAGATCGTGAAGGATGGCAAGTGCTGATTCCACAGGAACCTCATAAGCCATGAAGCTTCAGGCTGGACAACAGTGGTGGGAGTGGAAAGGATGTGACATGAAATAAAAGATCCAGCCCAACCTGGTCAAGTGGGCCAGTATCTTTGGGGACTCTGGGAGGTGACTGTGGAGGCAGTATGGTGGAACTGGCCCCATCCTCCTTACTCTGAATTAATATCCTCTCCATCACTCCAGTGCTCAACTCTGTCACATGTCCCCCTAGAGATCCTAGGTATTTTTTTTCCTTTCTGAGGTCAGGGATCTAAGAGGCCAGCCCCTGGCCTTAGGACTCCTTCTGCCCAGTGATCTTATGTGACTGAGGTCAAGAACCTAGGTGAGATCTATACCTTCTGCCACTGCCAGGGTGCTTGGCCCAGCTTCAGAAGTGTTTGTGAGGGCCCCACAACCCCTCATGGCTTTCTCTCTGGCTAACCCAGCACCCCAAGTTCTCTCTCTCTCACACACACACAAGCACAGCTGATATCCAAGTAACGCACACAGTACAACAGAACTGCTCATTAAAATACTGAAATAGGTGTGTAACAGTTGAAACAGGTGCTGTCCCCAGCCCTTGATGTCCCCCTCCTGCACTCTGCCCACCCACAGCAGGATGACTCCGGAGTTGGCTTTCTTTTGGTCAACATCCACTCTGACTGGCCGTTAAATATGCGGACATTAGCCCCAGGCACACACAGCTCACGTGCACTCATACAGCGGCCCACAGGAACGCACAGCATGCAGAAATCTGCCACAGAGGCCCTGGCCCAGGGTATACATCAAGTACCTGCTCCTCAGGCCAAAGCCTCAGGAGGAACCTCTTGATAATGCCGGTGGGGGAAGAGTGTGGAGGGACCTGGCCAGGTGGGAGCATTTTCACATGGACTTCAATTCCTGTCTAGGGTGGGCAGGTAAGGCAGAAAATTCTGTGTGGGAAAATGCACACCAAGGTTTGAAAGGAAAAGTGGGGGCAAGGAAGGCAGGAACCAACATTCCCTGAATGGGAACCTCAGCAGGAATTGGGGCTGATAGATCTGCAACTATTATAGGGACTGGGAGGTCATCTATAGGCCCTTCCATTGCTACTAACAACAGAATCTCCTGTTTCCCACCTGTATATGAACAATGGAAGATTTAATTTTGGCTGTGAGAGACCGAAAAGCTGAAATAACTGCGGCTTAAACAGAAGTTCATTTCTTTCACATAGACCCATCTAGTAAGCCAACTCCATGTTCCTTTTATATTGTTACTCTGCCCTCATCAGTTTCTACCTCAAGGTCCAAGACAGCTGCTCCGAATCCAGCCATCATGTCTACATTCCAGCCCTCAGAAAAGAAGAAGGGCAAATTACTGCTTCTGGAAATGCTTCCCATAAGATATACATATTAGTCCTGGCTGGGTGGCTCAGTTGGTTGGAGCATCATCTCATACACCAAAGGCTGCAGGTTCAATCTCGTCTGGGTGCATGTGGGAAGTAACCAATCAATGTTTCTCTCACATTGATGTTTCTCTTTCTCTCTCTCCCTTCCTCTTTCTCTAAAATCAATAAACATATCCTCAGATGAGGATAAAAAAAATTATATAGTCTTCTCTTACTCATGTTAGTGCAAGGACACTGGGAAATAGTTTTTAGCTGGTTGGCCATGTGCTAAGCTGAAAATTAGGTGTTCAATTATTGTAGGAAAAGTGGATATTTGTGACATCTAAAAGACTCTGCTCTACGTGGGATGCCTGTCTTACACTCAAGTGGCATAGCTCAGCCACGCTTCTTGGTGGCCATTCTCTCCCAGGCTTCCACTCACACACAGAGGGCTCACAAATTCTGCTTGAGCAATGTGCCACAATGGAAAAAATACCTAATTCCCTACTTTACAGATGGGGAAACTCTGGCCCTGCCTCTGGGAACCACCCTGAAATCTAAGTGTGGGCCCCTAAACACCCTATCTGTAACACGTAACTCTGTTGCTCCAGGCATGGCTGATTTGGCCAAAAGATTCTTCAGTATTTTTCAAATTGGAAACAAGAAAACAGCCAGTTCCTCTCTGGCAGTGAAGGTGTAAGATGTACAAACTAGGGACTGCTGATAGCTATGTTTCCTACTTCATGGAAGAAGCAGGACTGAGAGAATGAAGCTGACATACAAAGAAAGGTACAGAGAGAGTGATTCCAGGCAGTGTTGAGTCCTTGGAGCCCACTTGTCCTCGAACTTCCCAAAGTTACATGGGATAACTTGATATCCTGACAATAAACCTTCCATTTGGACAAGTCCTTGAAATTAAGTTTCTGGTTCTTTCAACAAAAAGAGGCCTAACTACTAGATGAAGAAAGGTTTCTCAGAGGAGGTAATCTTCAAGTTATGACTGAGAATAATTAGGAATCATTGACTAAATAGTCCATGCGTGGAAGAAATCTTCAGTTCTGTGAGGCTGAAGAAAGTTTTTGGGATCGCAGAGCTCCATGTACTCCCCTGCAGTAGGGCTTACCGTGTCCCAGGAAAGTGGGCAACTGGGAAGGGATGTTCTCTTGCTGTTCACGGGCAACGCCACCCTGTGGATGGGTAAGCTGTGTGACCAGGCCCGTAACCATCCTGCACATCTGCCAGGTAGCCCACACCTTAGGGCCTCTTTTCTCAACCCTTGAATAAAACAATGGTTGTTGCTACTGTAAATTTCAGTGCTGACAGAGCTTCAGTGGCTGAATGCAGCTGTGGGAATTTCACTGTTGGTATGTGTATTCAACGTTCATTCATTCATTCTCCAAATATTTATTGAGTATCTACTATAAACCAGACAACATGTTTGAAATACACTGTTAACAAAAAAGAGAAGCTCCTTAACCCAAGGAACTTACAGTCAAGTATAAAAGGCAAGTATTAAATCAAACAATCCCATAAATAAATCATCAAAGACTATGATACATGCTGTGAAAGAAAAGTTTTGGCAAGCTATGACAGGGGAACTGATATGTTCTCAGTTCGTGGAAAAGGCATTGAGTTCAGTTTTGAAAGATAAATAGGAGTTACCTAGGAAAGGGATGGCAGTGGTGGAAGGGTGGTGTGGAGCTGTCCCATCAGGGGAAGAGTGTATGCAAAGACCCCTGGGCAGCAGAGGGTACAGAGCATATGAGGACCTGGGCGAAGGCCAGAGTGGCTAACCACAGGCAGCGAACAGGAGGGCGGCCCGAGATGAAATGGGAGAGGGCAGAGAGTAAGGACTTTGGCCTTTATTTTCAGAGAAATAGGAAGCCATTGGAGGCTTTTAAGCAGGGGACCAACATGATAGGATTTGTACTTTATAATTATTCACAGTGCTCTGTGGAGAATGAATTGGAGAGGACCAGAGAGGAAGTGGAAAGACCAACATGGGAGATAAGGAGGGTGAGGGAGAGAAAATGAGAGAGAACATGCAACCCTGTTGATGGGGAGGCAGCACAGCAGAGATTAAGAGCATGGGCTCTGAATCAAACTGCCTGGCTTGGTGTCCTGGTTTTGCCAGTTACTCTATGACTTTAGAAAACTACCTAAGCTCTCTCAGCTTCTTCACCTCTAACATGGGTTAGTATCTGTCTACCTCCTAGATTGTTTGAGGATTAAACAACTAATGCATCGAAAGTACTTAAAATAGTAACTGGCACACAGTAACTTTTCAGTCAATGTTGTGACCCAAGGCGACACAGCTACTACATAAAAACAGCTAAGTACTGAATTGTTCTGACTGCAGTTGGTGGTGGGGTGGGCCGGGCCCTGAGCCTCACCCACTTGTCCACCCCGTCATCACCTTGTCCTAGTCCCACCCACACAGTCCTAAATTCCTGGGATTTCACTGATGCCCTCTCTGCCAAATAAGGTTGGCTTCAGAGTTGTCCGTCAAGAGCCCATCTGTTTCCTGGGCACTGTGTGAAAAAATGGGGTGACAGCAGCTGACCAGTTTAAGGGTTCTAGCATGCATGGCCACTCTCGATTTTATTAAAGTTACAACTAGAACCACAGGGGCTTTTGCCTCTCACACTTCATTTTAAAAAAAAGTTCAAACACTCTTCCACTTGCTGATGTGTATACAAACTGTTTTTAAAAAATAATGGGTGGAGGGGTGGGGAAAGCCACACAACGGACAGGAACAGCCTTGAAGGAAATACAGCTCTCAGGACGGTACAGGTAACAGAAATGCCTGGGAAGGAACTCCTGAGAAGTTTATGGTTGTCTTCACCATCTGCCTGCTTTACTCATTCTGCTCCCCTCTCTGCCCTTCCAAAGCCGTGATTCTGTCCTGGTTTCAAGCGGACTCCATCGGCATTGGGTTCTAACTTCTACGGATTTGTTTGGGGACATCAACCACAGGCTTCACCCCAGGAATAGCCTCCTGAGACCTCCTGGCTGTGGCTTTGCAGGGACACTGGGAGGTGAGGACAGGGTATGTGAACCAACAACCAAGCCAGCTCTTCTAGAATCAGGTCACAACAAGAAACACTTGGACTACTTTGTGTCAAACACCTGTTCCAAGCCATTCCCAACATTCCCGTGAGATACAACCCACCAGTGACCCTGATTCACATCTATGGGACTACGGGATCACAAGGGCAAAAAGGCCTCATGTACCTGAAAACCAAGGTGGTCTATAAAAACCCAAACTACCTCAGGACAAATGAGAGCACCCAAAGGTCAAAAGACCTGGGAAGACTTGGGACCTCTCCAGATAAGGTGGGCTGGTGGCCAGCACAGCCACACAGAGACAGAATGGGAAAACAGACAAGAGCTTTACTTAGTATTGTAAAGACAATACTTGTTCTTTGAGAACACGTGTAGGAGAAAGGAAACTGGCAACTGGCCAATTGTCCCCAGCAACCCTGGAGAAATCAGGTCACTTCTGTTCTAGACGGGGCAGAGCTGGTGGAACTGTCTTCAGGGTAGAACAGGCTTCTCTGCCTCACCTCACTTGGCCAGGGCCAAGTCTGTGGATTGCAGCCGCTCTGTCTCCTGGCAGATGTTCTGCTCCACTGTGTCACACTCAGCTAGGAACGCCTGAAAGATCCATGCATGACAGTGAGGGTCCACCCAGAGCTAGCCAACCCCAAGGCTCTGGTCAGCCATTCTGGAAAACCCACGAGTGACTGACTCATGCTGAAACATGCTATGCAGGGATGGCCTGGGCTCCAAAGTAAGGATAGGGAGGAGGGACTCATAGGACCAGGATTTCTGTTATGGGCTCTAGGCCCATAACCCCCAAAATGGTGGTGATGGCAGGAAGTCTTGATGCTGCAACTGTACAATTTCAGGGGGCACTATACATATGAATGTGTCCGCCCCATCTGCTCTCCAGTGATCTTCCTTCCCAATTAGTTTAAATTCTAATATTCTGGGTTCATGCTGAATAACAACAACAACAACAACAAAAGCCGCACACACTTCTATACTCTTCTTTGAACAGATAAACACAGACACCAACATTTTACCCTTTGCAATGCTCTACCACACAACTCACCTGAACCCTTTTCACCAAACCCTTCCTTTTCAGTCTGCTGTCTTTGAAATTTTCTGGCAGAATCTATGGAAGAATAAGTTGACACATAAATAATTATCGTTGAAAATGACATAAGAACACACCAGAAATACCCAGAGTACATCAAATACAATAGGTCATGGGTCACCAATGTGAATGAGACATGCATTCTCAGGAATCATTCCTCTATATCCTCCACCACCCTTCCATGGCTCTTGGCCTTATAAAAGCTCCCTTTGTTCTCAGTGTCTAGGCCACAGAAACTGATCTTTAACAGACTGTTCTTTCACCATTTCCTATGCATGGATACTATGTTGTGGCCATACCATGAGCTCACTGTGGCAGGAAAAGCACCTTCTGCATCTTCTTTACAACCTTCCTTACCCCCACCACCAAATCCCAAGCAGAGTAGCTCACCCTCAAGAATGAGGCATCAGCCCTGGCTGGTGTGGCTCAGTGGAATGAGCGCCAGCCTGCAAACCAAAGGATCACCAGTTCGATGCCCAGTCAGGGCACATGCCTGGTTGTGGGCCAGGTCCCCAGTAGGGGGCACATGAAAGGCAACCACACACTGATGTTTCTCTCCCTCTTTCTCCCTCCCTTTCCCTCTGTCTTAAAAAAAAAAAAAAAAAAAAAAAAGAATGAAGTATCAGGCTAGAAATATCATTATCGTCATCTATAAAAGGGAACATGGCATCAACAATTCCCAACAGCCTCACAAGAACTGGGTCTGATTGAATTCTGTACAGGTAATGAGCTAAGTGGAGTATCAGTAACGTGAGTATCAGAAAGTGAAGCCTATGTTTCTCTGACCAAGAAACCATGGACCATTTGGATTCTGGCTTCACGAGGATTAGATGCTACTAGCATACATTAATAAAAATGACAAAAGCCCTGTGTTGGTGGGATGTGAGCCTAGAAATCAGGAACTGTCTTATCTTTCTGTGCATTCACCCCGGACCTAGCCATGTCTGGCACATAGCAGGAGCTCGATATCCTCAGACAGTAAGGCTGCGTTACCGAAAGAGTGAAACAGACTAAAATATAGTCAAAGGAAACCAGTTTTTCTCAGGTGAATATTTACTTACTAGTGTGTCAATCTCCTCCAAGATCTTCATAAACTGCTCAATTGTGGCTTTTACTCTCTTATTGAGTTTGCAGAGAGCTTCAGCTTGCAAATCTGTGGCCAGAAAGCCCTGTGGAGAAATAATGCACTCTTGCAAGGGTTCCTTGAGGCTAATGGAAAACTCCAAGCTGAGGCACTGATGGATCGGCCACACCCTGAATCCACATTCCCCACAATGGGCTGGGCCAGACCTCAGACCTACAACTTCATCTCTTGGAAAAAACAGAAAAACTGGCCCTGGGCCCCCCCAAGAACTGTAATAGGCCACTCTGTAATAACCTGCAAATGCCTCCTGAGCCCCGGCTCTGGTGAAGCCAAAAGAGTATACCTACATACAGGAGGCAGACACGGTAAGAGCACAGGGTTTAGAGTTTGATAGCCCTGGACTTGAATTCTGCTGCCATTTACTGGGTTGTGACCTTGAGTAAGTTACTTAACCTATCTGTGCCTCAGTATCCTCATTTTGAAAATGAAGATTATAATACCCACACCCCATAGGATTACTGTGAGGACCAAGGGGAATATATGCAGACCCTTCATATAATTCCTGACACAGACATTGCTAACGGCAGCACTTACATTATTTTTATTAAATGGTCTGGCTGTTTATTCACACTGCTTGGCCAAATGACCAGTTAGCTGGTGACAACAGGGATCTCTGGGGTTGTTTATCAAAGCCAACAGTTATCGATGCAAATTTGACAACATGTAGTGCACATTAGCCATAAATTCCAGCTCAAAAAATTTATTCTACCAAAAAAATCAGAAATAGTCAAAAAAAGATCCATGTCTAAGGATTTCAAAGAAGCATTACCCAAAACAGTAAAAGAACATTAAGTGATGAACAATAGAGAATGGGTCAGGTAATAAACCATGCTACATTCACATGTGATGAAATGTTATGCAAGTTTTGAAAGTTTGATCATTTTTAAAGACCAATTTACAAAGTGTGCATAACAGCATACCAATTTGTTTTAAAGACAGAAAAATAGATTCCAGGCTTTAGCTGGGACAGAAAAATAGATTTGGCTGTCTTTGAGCTGGGGCACTATAGGTAATTTTTATTTTCCATATTAATGACCATATATTTACTTAAACATTACATACAATCAGCATGTATTACTTTTGTAATTAAAACACAAGCATACATCCATTAAAGTTATAAAATGAGGTAAAAAACAAATGGTTTGGGACTGTTTCTAATCCTTATTGGTTTCAGTACTCCATCTCCATTATAAGAAATTGGCCCTGGCTGGTGTAGCTCAGTGGATTGAGTGTAGGCCTGGGAATCAAACTGTTGCTAGTTGAATTCCCCATCAGGGCACATGCCTGGGTTGTGGGCCAGGTCCCCAGTAGGGGGCACATGAGAGGCAACCACACACTGATGTTTCTCTCCCCCTCTTTCTCCTTCCCTTCCCCTCTCTAAAAATAAATATATTTTTTTTAAAGAAAAGAAATTGAATTGGATGACCACCCTCTAAGATCCAGTCAAGTTGGACCTTCTATGAATCAACAAAATATTCTTTGTTTTGCTAAACATATTATATCAGCCTAGACCAGCAATTTTCAACCTTTTCTACCTCATGGCACATATAAACTAATCACTAAAATTCTGGCCCTAACCAGTGTGGCTCAGTTGATTGGGCATTGTCCTGCAAAGCAAAGAGCTACCAGTTCAATCCCTGGTCAGGACACATGCCTAGGTTTTGGGTTTGGTCCCTGGTTAGGCATGTGAGAGAGGTAACCAATCAATATTTATCTCCCTCTCTTTCTTCCTCCCTTCCCCTCTGTAAGATAAATAAATAAATACAAATGAAAAACAAAATGAAATTCTGTAGTATACACCAAGAAAATTATTTTTTGCTAATCTGACCAAAAAAATAGGTATAATTTTGATTCACTCATACCTGACAGCTATTGTTGTGTTGGCTGTTGCCATTTTTTATTTGACAAGCTAAGGGAAAAGAGGTTGGTGCCCCTGACTAAATAGTCAGACACTGCATGTTTTAAAAATTCTTGTGGCACAATGGTTGAAAATTGCTGAAAATAGACTGAGAGAAGTTACTTATTCTATTTCAGAGAATACATGATCCTAGCACAGCAGGTGCTCTCTCTGATGCACAAACGGATGCTGGCTGGGGTTTGAAAATAACAGTGATAACACTTACAAAGCACTTACCATGTTTCAGGCTCAAACTACATTATTTAATCATCACAACAACCCTAAAAGGGAGGAATCATCATTCTTCCCTTTTTACAGATGAGGAACTTGAGACAAAGGTAGAATTGCCCACAGTGACAGAAAGGGTAGAGCCAGGATCTGAACCCGAGGAGTCTGACTACAGAGCCTGCCCTTGTAAAATACATTTGTATCTCCACAAATTTCTTAGAGAAGATAAACAGTCAAAGTCCACCAAGAGTTACCTGCTGGATTCCACTAAGCTCTTTATTCAACTCTTCCAGTTGGTTAGCTATCTTCTCCACAGACTTCTCCAAGTCTTTCAACTTCTTTAGTTCAACTTCTTCCTCCGGACTGTTCTAAAATGTTTAAGAAAAAAACAAACAAATAAACAGAGCCCTGACCAGTGTGGCTCAGTTTGTTGGGCATCGTCCCACAAGGCGAAAGGTTGCTGGTTGTATTCCTGGTCAGGGTACATGCCTGGGTTGCGGGTTCGGTCCCCGGTTAGGGGTATGCAAGAGGCAACTCTTTGATGTTCCTCTCACATGTCAATGTTTCTTTCCCCTCTCTTTCCTCTCTCCCTCCCCCTCTCTCTAAAAATAAATTTAAAAAATCGTTTTAAATAATACAATGTTTAAGAATAAAATGAAGCCACTAATCATTACCAAGAGTATGCCCTGTCAAGAAAAAAAAAGTCTGGCCACAAACGGGTTGAACCACTCACCAAAACAAAAGTTTTAACTCTGTTGCTTCTTGGAAAACAAGCCACGGGATACATATTAGGTTTCCTATCCACAAAGATTAGACTAGAGAGAGGGTATCTACAAAAACTCCAGACTAGAGAGAAGGTGTTAGGTAAGCATTCAGGTAAGGCCCTGACAACTTGGATTCAGAGAACAGAGCCAGGCTCAACCTCAGCCTGGGGCTGATCATCAACAGCCAGTCTGATCCCTGGAGGGTGAACGAATTATAGTGAACACCTGTGAAGAGTTCAGAATGGCTAGGTAGATGGAATTCTACTATTCCTTCACATAGAATTCCAAATGTCATCCACCAACATGACAATGATGAATACTTTTGTTGAGCATTCCCTCTATGCCAAGCACTATCCTGAGCACTTTACCAGTGTTATTGTCTTAAGCCTTACCAAACCCAAGGTGGGTAGGTACTATTTTAGATGGTGAAATTGAGGTTATTGTAACCTAAGTCACACAGCCAAAAAGAAGTAGAGCTGAGACTGGAGTCAGATTTGGCTCTACACACCCCAGGACAGCTCCAATCACAGGCCCTACAGCTTCTTCAACCTAAACCTTTGGGTTCTGCCATTGCCCATCACTATTCTCCCTGACCCTTAAGCAAGAAATCTAGACTATTTCCCCTTCTCTCACCTAAGCAATTGATAGCCAGAGCCAGCATCTTCCTGCTTTTATACTATTCCAAATTATTCACATTCTTTTTTGTGGCCAAATTCAGAGTGCCAATCTCCTAGCAGTTGCAAGTCTGGACTAAATTTTCTTTGCCTCTACTTTGCTAATCCCACCCTCTTCCCACTGAGTCAGCCACCTCACTCAAAGTAAGGGAACTTCATGTAACCAACAATTCCATTGTGTCACAATGCAGGACTGGCCAGGGCCCTTTCTCATCACCCATGAGTATATTGTCCTCACCTGTCACCAATTGGCTCTTTTTCTCCCTCAATTCTTTAGTCTGAACCTTTCTTTCTAGCCAGAGAGTTTTTTCCCTTGTGGGAAACTTTAGAAAAAAAGGTGGTTAAAGGGAGAGAGCCTAAAATTTGTATTTACTTTTTAAATCTACAGGTTTATTTTAACAAAATGTTCCTTGTAAATCCCCTCCAAATGAGTAAAGCCTGTCTTAGGCACCTTTTAACCAGACTGAGACTCCACCACCAACACAAAAGCTGTGTTACTGTGTTACTGTGTTACTAACTTCAGAGCAAGAGCCTACACCAACAGAAGCCAGAGGGCATAAGAACAACAACGCTGGTGACCCCATCAAACAAATGGAGACTACATTGGTTTAGAGTGCTTTACCAAGGCAGAATCTGGGTCCTCAATTTTGCCTTCTACATAGAAATATGCATAAAAGAACTCGGTCATTTGATTCTGGTGGAAAAAGCAATTTACCTTTTTCCCAATTAACATGACCCGGCAACCATTTTGTAGTCCAAGTGCAGATAAAGGTTTCTCCATTTCCTTCAGAGATTTTCCTGAAGAGAAGAAAGTTATGCCAAGTTGTAACAATTGTACAACACTGAAAACAGATTTCAGCAAGGAGACAGACAAGTGTTTTCACTAATGAGAAGACCATAACTTGGTGTGACCTTTTTAGAAGGGTCTTGAATCAGTAATTTCACTGCAGCTATTCTCCTAAACAAATAACAGAATATGTGCCTGCAAAATAACTGTTATATAATGATTTTCTTTCTTTAAAAAAGATTTTGTTTACTTATTTTCAGAAAGGGGGGAAGGGACGGGGGAAGAGAGGGAGAGAAATATCGATGTGTGAGAGAAACAAGAGAAATATCAACTGGGGATCTGGCCTGCAAACCAGTGACAAGGCCTGATGGGGAATTGAACTGGTGACCTTCCAGTCTGCATACCAGCGCTCAATCTACTGAGCCATACTAGCCAGTGCAAACACATAATTTTCAGTGTGACCTTATTCATAACAATAAGAAACTGGAAAGAGCCAAAGTTCAGGAGTAGGGGGCTGATAAACTATACTTCAGAACAACAGAAGACTTTGCAGGCATTAAAGTTCATTTTTTCAACAAACTTCAAGGCCACAATAAACATTGATGACCCAGTGTTTCCTGGGAAAAAAGTTATAAAAACTGTATAATCAATATGATCCTAGGGCCTGGCTGGTGTAGCTCAGTGGATTGAGCGCGGGCCTGCGAACCAAAGGATCGCGGTTCGATTCCCAGTCAGGGCACATGCCTGGGTTGCCAGGCCAGTTCCCGTCAGGGGACATACGAGAGGCAACCGCACATTGATGTTTCTCTCCCTCTCTCCTTCCCTTCCCCTCTAAAGATAAATAAATAAATAAATAAATAAATAAATAAATAAATAAATAAATAAATATGATCCTAGGTTTGTTAACTAAAAACAAATTAAAACAACAACAACAAAAAACCCAGAAACCAATGCCCTGACTGGTGTGGCTCAGTCGGTTCTAGCGTCGTCCTGTAACCAAAAAGTTACAGGTTTGATTCCCAGTCAGGGCACGTACCTAGGTTACGGGTTCAAAACCCAGTCAGGGTGCCAATCCCCAGTTTGGGCGCGTATAGGAGACAACCATCTGATGCTTCTTTCTTGCATTGTTGTTTCTCTCTCTCCCTCTCTCCCTTCCTCTCTCTCTAAAAGCACTGAAGGAAAAAAAAAGTCCTCACATAAGGATAAAAAATAACAACAAAAACCCATAAACAAGAACCTGCACTTCCAGACACCAGAACCAACCAACCAAAAAGCTGAACAGAAATACGCTGAAATGTTATGAGGGGGTTTTATCCAGAAGAACATTTTCTTCTTCGTGCTTTCTCCATTTTGAAATGTGCCTTTATAATTTTAAAATGTTATGTTTTTAAAATGAAAACAAAACCCCAAAACAAGAATTTACACTGTTAAGTGTACCAAATACCAAAATAATGGATTCCCATGGAATGGAAAGACAGAGCACGGGGGCATGGAGGGGACAGGTCCTGGCAGAAATCAGTATCACCCAGTGGGCCTGTCATAGCCAGGCTCCTGGTAAGTTTGTTCATCCAGCACCCTCTATGTCAGCACTATGTGGAGCACTGGACACACAGCAGTATCTCTGCCCATACAGAATTTGTTATTCTAACAAAATATCAGATACTGAGCAACTCTGAAAACAATTATTTTAATAGTAATTTCAATACAAGTTATGCCAAAGTGGTAGGGAGTGCCACGTGAACATACAACGGGAAGAGAATCTAACTCAGCCAGGGTAGACTGTCCAGGTGCTTCATCACAAATGGTAAGATTTCTGCTCTATGAAGTCTTCTATTGTTCCAATGTATAGTTTATCTGCCCCCTATTCCTTAATTTTTAGCTCTTCCCAGTTTCTTACTATTGTAAATAAGGCTGCACTGAAAATTATTGTGTTTGCCCTGGCCTGTGTGGCTCAGTGGATTGAGCACTTGCCTGCAAACCGAAAAGTCACCAGTTTGATTCCCTTTCAAGGCACATGCCTGGTCTCAAGTTGGGGGCATGTGAGAGGCAACTGATTGATTGTGATTGATTGTCTCTTTCACACATTGATATTTCTCACCCTCTCTTTCTCCCTCCCTTCCCCTCTCCACAAATAAATAAAATATTAAGAAAAGACTGAATACCTTTCCCCTAAAATTAAGAACATGACAAGGGTGTCTGCTTTAAAAAAAAAAAAGGTAAGATTCTGCCACCCTCATGTGACTTCAACCCTAATACATGCCCAGATGTTTGGAAGTATCCAGTACACAGTAGGTCCTCAATAAATAATTGCTGAAAAAAAAAATAGCAAACAAGAATTAACTAATTTTGAGAATTGAGAGTTACCATTCCTTTAGTCATAAGGGCTTAAAGCTGGAAGAGAAATACCTACCCTTAAATATGAGTTTCTGAAAAGGTAGTGGGACCCCAGTGGCCTCTTCAACAATCTGGGCCAGGTCTTGGACAGTTGGCTCACTACAGCCTTGCTGCGGGGTAACATATAGGTCATGCTTCTCATTGCCTGGGGAGAGAGAAAAGCATTTAATTAAGAAAACTCTCCCACATAAACCAATGTAGGCTGATAGTTTATTATATTTAAGTACAGAGCCTTCAGCCCTCAAGGCCCACTTCTTATGCAACCTACTCCAAACAGCCCCCCACCCCATCTGCCCAGCTTTCTTCTGCTGACCTGGTCAAGGATTTTTGTTTCCTTTATCATAATTAACAATATTAGTGATATCAGCTAATATTTAAGCACTTAACATGCACAATAGGCTAACTAGGCTCATTTTATGCATTACCTTATTTAATCCTCAGAACAACCCTATGAAGTAGGCACTACCTATTATTGCCCATTTCACAGATCAGCATACTGTGAGTTCAGTCAGGACCTGTCTGTGGAGACTGTGGAGTCATAATTTGACCTCAGATATGATTCTAAAGTCCACGCTTTTTATCACAAGCCATCTGCCTCTGTGGTCTGACTGCCCTCTATTCTGTACTGTACTGACCTTTGTATAATGGGCAAAGGACTGTTTTTTCCCTCCAGGTCTCTCCCACTGGGCATATCTGGGCACATACACAGTTGGTGCTCGGTACATAGGCAAATGAGTGAATAAACTCAAAACAGCAAAAAATTTCTTTTTGGAGCAGAGGTGCCAATTCTTTCCCAGGAATGTGGGCAGTAAGGAGGTAGCCTGTTTACCATGCATTAGGCGAAGACTTGAGCCTGCTCAACAGCCGTGAGGTCAATGGGACAGGTGTTAACAACTCTAATTCACAGAGAACAAACCAGACGCCTACCAAGGAGACATCCCAAGGTCACTTAAAATTGCAGGATCTAAAATCTCCGGATTCTGAGGCCCTGGGGTTTCCCACAATTGGTCCTGAGGAAACCTCACGGGCTCAGCCCTCCGTTGAATTGATCATTTTGATCTGCGTGAACTCCAACAGCAGGCAGAGCCACAGGGTGCCCAGGGTGCATGCTTGGACCCACGGCTCACTCAAACAGTGTACATGGGTTCTGACTCAACACCCACATAGGTGTCTGGACACACAGTGGTCATACGCATGGGCCAATACAAGCCTGACACAAAGACCCACAATAACTGTGCAGGCACAGGCTTATATACACAACCAGGACTACGACGTGAAGTACGACATCGAAGAGCAAACAAATGACCTGAAACAAAATACTGCGGCCACAGAAAAAGGTGTGCTGACAGAGACCCACACAAAAACCCGTTCCACGGACGCAAACAAGAACCCACACTTCTGGACGCCAGGACAAACACTTGGACAAGCGCTTCCAGAGAGCACGTGCCAAACCCCTAGACCCTGCCAGACTTTCGTGGCGCGGCACGGAACCAACCCGGACACCCGTGCTCACTGTGGGTGACGGTCACGCTGAGTCCAGCTGCAGCCATTTCCTCACTCTGGGCCACCTCTTCGCTTAGAGCCACCTCTTTGCTCTCGGTCACCTCTTCGCTCCCGACCATCTCTTCGCTTGGGGCCACCTCTTCGCTCTGGACCACTTCTTCGCTCCCGACTACCTCTTCGCTTCCGGCCACCTCTTCGCTCGGGGCCGAGTGAAGCTGCACTTTTTTCTTCACCCGCGGCCTGCGAGCGCCGGCGGCGGCGCCCCTGTTGGATCTGACATTCCCCCTGGCCGCACTCCGGACGGTTGGCCGCTGAAAGGGAGGCGGACCGCGCTCGGCCGGGGGTACCGACTGACGCGACTCTCGGCCCGGCCGAGGGGCGCGCCGCCGGGGGCCCAGCCGCTCCCGGTCGCCTCTCGGTCTCCGCGCGCCACCGCGCTCCGCCAGACCCGCACTTGTTGCTCACCCAGCGGTGGAAGCTGAGCACCGTTCCCTGCAAAACCGCCGAGTTACTTCCCTGTCTCTCCCGGCTCCGGCCTACTGGCCACGCCCCTCGGAGCAAGCCCGGCTTCTTCCCAGCCCAATACCCGGGAAGCCGCTTCTGGGTCCCACCCTCTCAGATGAGGCCCCGCCTTGCTGATTTGAAGCCACGCCCCACATCACCAAGCGTGGCCACACCCCACGCTGACTCTCTATCCAGCACCTCCAACCTTCTGGAGCTCTCCTTCCCCGGAAGGCCGAGCTGAAAACCCGGAGAAAGGATCGGTAAACTCCGGTAGGCACAGTGCGTTTGCGCGCTGGGAGCCGGAAGTCAAGGGAGAGGCGGAGGTTCTCTACTTCCGTTTCTGGTCTTTGCTCCAGTGTTTGGGTTTTCTTCGCGGCCGGTCAAGATGAACCGAATCTTCGGGAAAGCGAAACCCAAGGCTCCGCCGCCCAGCCTGACTGACTGCATTGGCACGGTGCGCGCTTGACCACCTATAACTAGGCTAGGAGCCTCTGACACTCCTCACCCCACCTACCACCCCAGCTCCCGGCTCCTACTCCTCCACCCCAATCCTGATCCTTGGGCCCATTACACCTCGGCCCTTTTCACTCCACCTTCGTTCCTGCTATTCAGGTCATTCCTGACGCCACAAACCAGGGACCCCTGACCCATCACTGTCTTCCCTAACTGGCCGCCGACCCCTTCTGATGCCCACGGCCGCGCCCACTCGCTCTTTCCTTATCCTAGCTAGGACGTAGGCTCATACGTTGTTTCCACCTCGTCCAGCCCGACCCCTTACTCTTTCATCCCTCCTCTCACTTCACCACCCATAGCTTGATACCCTAGGTAAACAAATCTGTGTCCGGATCCTGAATCTCAGTAACAAAATTCAGAATCCTGGTCCTCCACGTTAAGTCACCAGCATTAGATCTACAGCCCTAGCCAGGGTCCACTGGACACTAACTTGTTTCACATACCTCCTGGTTGCGTCCCCAGCCTGACTGGTTTCTGATTATAGAGAAATTGCAGCTTAGCCTAGTGAATCTCAAATAATTTTTCTGCCCAAACGTACTTGAAGGAGATCCTGGAATATCAGAATCTGGGGGGTGGAGTATAGTTTATAAAAGTCCCCCAGTGTTTCTGTGGGAATCTCACCACCCTTTGGGAACCACAGTTTTCCACCCTTCACCATGTGATCCTCTTTATTTTTCTTCCTCCATATTTTTTCCTTTCCTGCCCCCTATGTAAGTATATAGCTACAACTGTCTTTGATTTTTTTGCCCTCTCCAGGTGGACAGCAGAGCAGAATCCATTGACAAGAAGATTTCTCGACTGGATGCTGAACTAGTGAAATACAAGGATCAGATCAAGAAGATGAGAGAGGGTCCTGCAAAGGTAAGTAGTCAGCAGCTGCTGCCACAGCCTGACTTCAGCACCTGTGGGAGTAGGGGCTGGTACAGAAAGCCGCATTGTCTGGTAAGGAGAAAACCTACATGAGGGTGTATCCTTCAGGGAAGAGAGTTTGCAACCAGATATGAGAGGGAGACTGTGGTTTGCCCTTTTGGAGAGAAGACACTAATCACATGTCTAAAAGCATGTATGTGGGAATTAGCATATTCTATTGAGAAAGTGGCAATCTGGAGAGAAGGGCTGGGCCATGTTCAGGAATAATGATTTGCCAGGCTGGTCATGTTAGTGGATAGGTATAATAGACTGATCAAGGAGTGGCATACTGGGAAAAAGAGTGCTGAATTAGGCATCTGGAGACTAATGTTCTATTTATTTATTTATAATTAATTAACTTTTTTTTTTAAGAGAGAAAGGGGGAGAAAGAGAGAAACGTTGATTTGTTGTTCCACTTATTTATGCATTCAGTGGTTGATGTTTGTATGTACCCTGACCGGGGATTGAACCCACAACCTTGGCGTTTCAGGAAGATACTCTAACCAACTGGACTACCTAGTTAGGGCCTGGAGACAGCGTTCTATTAACACCTTCACTACCTACTAGCTATGCCTTGATAAAGTCACTTAATTTCTTATTTTCCTCTTCTGGTTCGGTAGAAACATAGAGTACTGTATTAAAGTGCATGGACTGTGGATATGAAACTACCTTCTTTGCCTCCATCTTTTTTTTTTTTTTTTTTACACTTTAAGATTTTTTTCTTTAAGATTTTATCTATTTATCTTTAGAGGGGAAGGGAAGGAGAGAGGGAGAGAAACATCAATGTGCGGTTGCCTCTTGTATGTCCCCTGCCGGGAACTGGCCTGGCAACCCAGGCATGTGCCCTGACTGGGAATCGAACCGCGATCCCTCGGTTCGCAGGTCCGCGCTCAATCCACTGAGCTACACCAGCCAGGGCTGCCTCCATCTTTATAACTTATTAACCATTTGAGCTAGGGAAGTTACTTAGCATCACTGAACCTCAGTTTTCCCATCTAAAAGGGGATAATATCTACATTACAGTGTGAGGATTAAATGAGGTAGTTCATGTGACCTACATAGTACTGTGTCTAGAACATGGAAACATTCAGTAAATGTTTGGGATTATTATTGTCTGTGAAGTAATATCTGCTTTCACTTCTTCAATGAAGGAGACAAATAAAATGATTTATGAAGCAGTATAGAAAGGAAAGTGATAAGGGCCTTTTCTCAGCCATCTTAATTGGTGACATGGAATGAAGAGTGCCCAGAGGCAGGAAAGGTCATCTTAGGCTTGAGATGAAAGCCTAAACCATGGGGGTAGTCATGAGAATGACATGAGTCAATATGAAAGTGAGTTCTGAAAATCAGTAACAAGATGACTGGTCACGAAGAGACAACAGAGAAAGGAAAGGTAAGGATGATGTAAAGGTTCTCGACCTAAAAAAGTGAGAGATTGGTGGGGCTGTTGTTAGTAATTTCTAAGGAGAGGGAAGGTTGAGGAGTTTGTGCATGTTGAGTTTGAGTGGATAGCAGGATGTCCAAGTTGGGAATCTCCTAAGGCAAATGGATATCAAAAATCAGCACTTTCGGAGCTGGGGATGGAACTAATATGCTCCAGGGAAAAGGCAGGCAGTTCATACTCTTAGATGTGGGATGCAAAGGCAGAGGCTTAAAGACTGTGCTGGGGAGGCGAAGAACAATACAGGAGCTACTACGTCTGCTGCTTTGAAGAAGAGAGTATGTAGATATGTACATTTTGGGATATGGGAGATTTCTTTCACCATATGTATGTTTTCTAATTCTTTTCATTAAAATCTGTTTTTCTCCTCAGAATATGGTCAAGCAGAAAGCCTTGCGGGTATTAAAGCAGAAGCGGATGTAAGTTATAGGCATAATCTTTCCTTCACAGGTTTGACCAAAAGAGAAATGATCTTCCATTTCTTCAGGTTTTTACACCATTTTATAAGCATTCTTCATTTAATTACAAATTTTGTTTACATACGTAATGAAATGGGTCCCCCCCATCCCACTCCGTGTATTCAGCAACATCTGTTTAAACAGAACTTTTGCTATATTCATGATGTTCTGTACTTATGCTGTCCAGCTCAGTAGCTCTTATCCATGGTTGGCTGTTGAGCACTTGAATTGTGGCTAGTATGACTAGGAATTGGAGCTTTAATTTTATTTAGTTTTAACAATTTATGTTTAACCATATGTGTCTGGTGGCTTCTGTATTGGACTGCCCAGATCTATAGGGTTTGGTTTTTCCATTATTTATTTTAATCAGAGCGTACCTTTTTGATTTTTGTTTGTCTGTAAAATTGGGAATCTTGAATATTTGTTCCCTCCCACCAGGAGATTTAAGGGTCCTTAATTTGTTTTAGGTGACCATATCCCAGTGTTTGAGCAGAAGCCAAATGCTATGTTTGTTGCTTACCCTTGTGAGCTTCCAGCTGAAGGGACTTCTACAGGGCTGTAGAGGTCAGATGTAATCAACTACTAAGGAACCAGAAAGATTTTTTTTTTTTTTTTTTTTTTAGATTTTATTTATTTATCTTTAGAGGGGAAGGGAAGGAGAGAGGGAGAGAAACATCAATGTGCGGTTGCCTCTTGTATGTCCCCTGCCGGGAACTGGCCTGGCAACCCAGGCATGTGCCCTGACTGGGAATCGAACCGCGATCCTTCGGTTTGCAGGCCCGCGCTCAATCCACTGAGCGACACCAGCCAGGGCCAGAAAGATTTTTAATACTATCTCTTTCCCTATTTATAAAGTGACTTTTATAAGACATCAGATACCATCTTACTCCTAGATTAGACAAAATTGTAGAAAGAAATGGTAATGCCTCGTGTGGTGATGGTGTGGTCAAACTGTTGCCTCCTTAATTGGTAGCATTGCAAGTTTTAAGTAATTTTTTTTTTTAAATAAAAGAATACAGCCCTGAGCAGCGTGGCTCAGTTGTATGAGCAAAGTGAAAGATCACCAGTTTGTTTCCCAGTGAGGGACATGCCTGGGTTGAGAGCTAGTCCCCAGTTGGGGCGTGTGTGAGAGGCAACCAATGGATGTTTCTTTCACACATTGATGTTTTTCTCCCTCTCCCCCTCCCTTCCCTTCTCTCAAAAATAAACAAATAAAATCTTTAAAATAAATAAATAAATACATGTTCATTGTGGAACTTGGAAAGTACATAAACATGAGTAGAAGAAAAAAATTATCTAAATTCTTACTATCAGGAATAACCACCTTTAAAATGATGATTTCTTACAGTGTCTTTTCTGTGCTTGAGCACACATGATATATATGCACATAATTTTTAAGAAGAAAACATGGTGTGTGTACAGGTATCCTTTTCCACTTAACATTATATCTTGAGCATTTCTTTGCTCTTTTAAATATTCTTTGGAAACTATACTTTAATACTCTACCACCATTTGCCTGCACCATAATTGACCATTTTTCTCCTGGTTAGATAGTTAAGTGGTTTCCAAATACTGTGTAAAGAATATAATGACATCCCTGACCTGGGTGGCTGAGTTGGTTGGAGTGTCATCTCTCTTAACCAAAAGGTTGCCGTCAGGACAGGTACCTAGGTTGTGGGTTCAGTCCTGGGTCTGGGTGTGTGTGGGAGGCAACCAGTCGATGTTGCTCTCACATTGATGTTTCTCTGTCCCCCTTCCTCTCTCTAAAAAGCAATGAAAAAATGTCCTTGGGTGAGGATAGAAAAAATAAAAGAATATTAATGATGTAAGTCTTTAAGGTAGTGTTATACTTTGATATAAAACTTTATTTTACTTTAAAAAAAAAACATTCTGAGTTCCAGACATCATATTAGGTCAGATTGGTTAGCTAATTATGGAAACAAGATTAATAAAATATCTGTTCTCAAGGAGTTCAGTCTACTGGGAAAATAGTTTCACTTTATGTATGAAGAACCTTTGCTCCAGAATCTAGTATAGGAAATAATGTAAAACATTATAAAGACACAAACATTAAGACTTTGTAGCAGTAAGTGTTATAATGTCAAATGGAAAATAGTGTTGTAACTGAAATACATTAAAAAAAAAAAAAAAACCTGAAGGGATACATCAAATGGTATTTGGTTAGAGCAGTGATTTTCTGCCAGTGTGCCACAGAATTGCTTTTATCCTCACCCAAGGACATGCTTATTGATTTTAGCTAAAGGGGAAAGAAGGAAAGAAACATCAGTGTGAGAGAGAAACATCTATCGGCTGCCTCTCTTACGCATCCTGACCAGAGACTGAACCTGCAACCCAGGCATGTGCTCCGACCAGGGATGGAACCTGGGACCTTTTGGTTTACAGGATAATATTCCAACCAACTGAGCCACACCAGCCAAGGCAAGAATTTTTTAAAACATGTAATACCTGACTATTTAGTCAGGGGCACTGACCTCTTTTCCCTTAGATTGTCAGATTTTAAAAAATGACAACAGCCAACACAACAATAGCTGTCTGGTAAGAATGAAATAAAATTGTACCTTTTTTTTTGTCAGATCAGCAAAAATTGTATTTTTTCATGTGCTGCAGAATTTTAGTAATTAGTTTATATGTGCCATGAGACGAAAAAAGGTTGAAAATCACTGACTTAGTGATTGTTTTGGCCAATTTCCCTGTATTTAATTTAAAAACTTTTTTTTTTTTTTTTTTAAGAAAATTCTCTTAGTATTAGGGATACTTTATTCTTGAAGATCTCAGTCTGGCTCACATTTGCCATTCTCGATTCACTCTAAAAAGGTATGAACAGCAGCGGGACAATCTCGCCCAACAGTCATTTAACATGGAGCAAGCCAATTACACCATCCAGTCACTGAAGGACACCAAGACCACGGTACTTGCATAGCACCTCTTCGCATGATTTTATTTTATTCTTGAACTCCTGTGCTCTTTCCCATGGTTTTTAAAAAGACAGTTTAACCACCATGGCGTCTTCAGACATTGTGTTTTCTCTTAACCTTTTTTTTAGGTTGATGCTATGAAACTGGGAGTAAAGGAGATGAAGAAAGCATACAAGCAAGTGAAAATTGACCAGATTGAGGTGAGCCGTATAATGATTTCTGCAAGAGTGCACTGGTTTCTCAAAGAATCCAAATGAATGTGTATGTGATGGGAAGGGCAGAGAAGAGGAATGGAATCTTGGGCTTGCCATTTACTAATAAGTAACTTTGGGACAGGGTACCGGAGGTATTGCTTTCCATGTTGCAGGGCTCCTAATACCACATATGGTTGTTAGGAAGATGAAATAAATGAGCTGGTGTATCTACATGCTCAATGCCTGGCACATAATTAGCACTGATAAATAAGCACCTGGTTTCCTGTTACTCCTAACTCAATGACTTTGGAGTCTGTTTTCTCAATTGTAAGCAATGATGTTGCTGCCCATCTCCTAGGATTGTCATGAGTGTTAAGTGAGCATATATACATGTAGAACGCTTAAAACAGTTCCTGGTGTGAGGTTGGTTTCCTCTACTAGTAATTCTCAAGATTTGTAATTATGTCATTAGGTCCTTAAAATGAGCATTTCTTTTGAGACTGCGTTTTGGCCGGGAGGTGAGCCCTAAGAGCTCAGCTCCTCACCTCTCATGTGACCAGCCCAGGTGGCAAGCAGAGATACAGGGGAGGGAGTGGTAACTGGCCAGACTTGAAGAGACTTTTCTGAAAATACAGTGGTGCCCATTATGTCAACCACCTGAGTAGAATGTCTTTTTATATGAGCGCAGGAACTTGATTTTGTTCACTGTTGTATCCCCAGTGCCTTGAACGATGCCTGGCCACAGAAAAAGTTTGATGGTTCATGAACAAATGAATGGGAGGCTATTAAAGGACATAAAGTAGTTCTGTCCAATTCAAGAAGTGTTGGTTGAGTACTTGCTACATACCCAACATTTTACTGTCTCTGCAGAGGTATTTTCTGGCAGTGCCGGTCTTTCAGTCTTTTGTAAGAGTGAGGAGTGACAGCGTTCTTCCTTCTTGCTGCTTTTGAACATTCCTTCCTGGACTGACTGTGACCATCCAGCTAATTCTTCACTAGTCCCTGTTTACAAGGAATTAAGCTTAGTGATATCTTCCAGGAGATTTACTGAGAGAAGTGTTATCTGTGTGCTTATCTTATTTGTATACTACTACTTGATAATAAAATATAATGAAATTGAATTTTATTTTTTGCTTTTAGGGTTCCTTGTCTTTTAATTGGAGCTATGTAATAAAATAGAAACACTGTTTTTTCTGGGGGGGTTTGTGTATGTCTCTCCATCTTTCACCTGTGGTTGTCTGTTTCCCTGCCTAATTATCCCGTAATAGATATGTCCACATGACAGGTGGGAGCTTCCTTCTATCATTCTTTTGGTGGGGCGGGGTGTGTGTGTATCTTTGGTTGGGTTATATACAGGGTCCAGCCGAAGTAACGCCTGCCTAAGTGTGTTTGCTAGAGTAATAATATGGGTAGAATAATTTATAGTTTTAATTTGGACATTTCGCCTAAAATGTCATATTGTGTGCTTGAGTGTGATATTATGTTACAGAAGGATATGCTTATGATTTTGTAATAAAATGGGCATTATTTGTGCTGGACCCTGTATTTTAAATTTCATTTGTTTTCTTAAAATACTGTGAAATATTTTTATTGTCTTATAGCCCTAATTTTTAAAAAAAAAATTAGTTACTGACTTTTTAAGAGAGAGAGAGGGAAAGAGGAACATGGATTTGTTGTTTCACTTATTTACGTTTTCATTGGTTGATTCTTGTATGTGCCCTAACCAGGGATCAAATTCGCAATGTTGGTGTATCAGGACCATGCATGCTCTGATGAACCGAGCTGCCCAGCCAGGGCCTATAGCTCTCATTTTTAAATTTTGCCTCTCTGTGTGGGTATGTGTATAGCTCTGTTTCTGTCTTTTTTATTTTTCAATTTCTGCACATCTGGTCTAGTGCTTGCACTTGTTTATATTTCTTTTGTTTATCTAGTACTGAGTTTATCAGTTCTTTGTGTGATGACTTTTTTTCTCTGTCCATCCTAGAGTCTGTTGATAGGAAGCCTATTCCTAGGTGATTTTGGGAGAATATCTTATCTTGGTGTGTAATAGCATAGTATTAACTTGACTTGATTAGTTTACATTATTTTCACTCTTAATTATTGTTTCAGCCAGTGCTTCTCTTCATAGCAAAATGTTACATATGTACAGTGTAGTAGTTTGACACTTGGAAATGTAAGAAAGTGAGGTGTTTTCTTCTGTTAATGTTTTCTTCTATTTTACTTTCCACCCTTTATTTGGACAAATAAACCTCTGATTTGGGGCCAGCAAGGAGTTTTCCGATGTTTTGTATTGCTCTAGGAATTCTGAAGGATAAATGATGCTGATTTGGGCCTTCTGCAATATCAGCACTACCCCATTATGTGGAATTTTCAGTATGTGAACAGTATATTGCTGTTCTGCACATCCTTAGCATAGTAGTAGGTACATAGTATTAAGTGCTTAATGTTTGACATATATTATTGCAATAAGTCTTTATATAACCTGTGAGGTGTGGCTATTAATAATCCCATTTTACAGATGAAGAAACTAAGGCTTAGAGACATTATTTTTCGTGGAGTAATGACAAAATTTTAGCTTGAATATGTTTGACTACTAACTGCCCTTTATCATGCTATACCACTTCTCAGATTCTTCTCAGATATCAAGCCTATCCTGAATCCACTTTGTGTTTCCCCGACCATGGCAGGCCCAGTTTAACTTTCTATACAACCCAGTTGTTTCTGCTACTGCCTCCTTTCTTACAAACGTAGGCAGTCTTTAGCTAACTCAAGAAGAGTCATTTGTACAATTACCTCTTTTTTGTACAAAAAAGTCAATTTTATCTCTTTTTCTCCATTAATTAGAAAAATGTTGATAATGTAACTGTTGCTTGATATAATGTTTCAGGTAAACTTTCTGTAATGACAGGGAGATAATGGACATTTATTCTTGCAATAAGACTTTGGATTTCCATGAGGCACCTTAAATTCAAATACAAGATCACCAGTTTTGTCCCTCTTTATTTCTAAGTTTATATTTTTATCACCAAAAACAGGAGGAGAATTACATAGATTGGTGACATTTACAGTTATTGTTACAGAAATTCTTCAAACATGTGATTTTTAAATAATTCTTTAAGCTCACTTTCTTGTGCTTTTATTTAGAAGGGACATTTAGGAGTTCTTTGAACTTGTCCATTAGAGGAGCCCCGGCTCAGCTATTGACTAAAAATAGTCACTAGCCAAAGACTGGGGTAAAAGAGGGAACTAACAGTTGTTGAGAACTTACTATGTGTTCTGTATTTTTTTTAAAGGATTTTATTTATTGATTTTCAGAGAGAGAGGAAGGGAGGGAGGAAGACAGGAGGAGAAACATCAATGTGAGAGAGAAACATCAGTTGGCTGCCTCTTGCACTGCACTGGTTGGGGGCAACCAGGGACCTGGTCCTCAACCCAGGCATGTGCCCTGACTGGGAATCGAATGGGCAATTCAGTTCACAGACCAGTACTCAATCCGCTAAGCCACACCAGCCAGGGCTGCATTTTTTTTGTACATCATCTTTTTAAGAATTAACCCCTTTCACCCTGGCTGGTGTAGCTCAGTGGATTGAGCGCGGGCCTGCAAACCGAAGGATCGCGGTTCGATTCCCAGTCAGGGCACATGCCTGGGTTGCCAGGCCAGTTCCCGGCAGGGGACATACAAGAGGCAACCGCACATTGATGTTTCTCTCCCTCTCTCCTTCCCTTCCCCTCTGAAGATAAATAAATAAAATCTAAAAGAAAAAAAAAAAAGAATTAACTCCTTTCTAAGATTCAGAGGAGAGTAGGGGCAAATGGTAGAAAACAATGGTAAGGAATGAATAAAAATTCTGTCATGTATTTCTATAGGATTTACAAGACCAGCTAGAGGATATGATGGAAGATGCAAATGAAATCCAAGAAGCACTGAGTCGTAGTTATGGCACCCCAGAGTTAGATGAAGATGACCTGGAAGCAGGTAAGTTATGGGAAAAGCAATGCATATCTAGCTTTAGAGTCTGAAAGGAGCATCTGCCTAGGACCTTTTCCCAAATAGTAGAGGAGATTCCTGTGGGGGTTCCTTGAGAGATAGTTTATGGTACAGTCTTTGGGAAGAAAGCTTGTGAGGCAGCCAAGTTGAACTTACATATTCCACCAGCAGTTCTGGGAGGGATAAGTTCTGAAGGAAGGTCCTCGCAAAGGCCTCTGCTGACCCAGTGCTTGGTGTCTAAACGCCACCTTTCCCTGCTGTTTTCCTTTTGATTTTGTTCCCCATTTTGCCACTTGGAGTCCTCTCCATCAGAACAGCAGTGCAGATCAAGAAACAGTAGTTGGCAGATACTTGCTGTACATCTGCTATATGCCAGACACTGTTAGGTGCTGGGGATTCAGCATTGGAAAAAACAGATATAACCCCTTCATTAGTGAAGCTTCTTGAGCAGGGTAAGAAACTGCTTCTTTCAAGTAGTTAATTACAAGAGCACAAATGGTTGGAGAAGTATGGGGTACTACAAAGCACATAGCTGGGGAATCTTCACATACAAGGTCTGTCTGGAAAAAGTCCAGCCATTGTTACTATAACAAGAACAGTTTGCGTGACATCTATGTATCCTGGCAGCCAAGGAGAGTGGACTGGAATGCACATGCGTGAACAATAATAGCTTCACTGTATTATTAGTCAGTGGGGGTGGTAGTTTCCATTGAGTGAGCATGTGCACTGTGTGGCCGATGCATTCAAAATGAGTGAGTAGAGCAATGAATCTGCATCAGTTTTGCATTAAGCTTGAGCATTCCTCTGCGGAAACTATTCAGGTGATTCAGAAGGCTGCAGCTATGGGCAACTTTATCACAACAACACGCCCATTTATGTATCATGTCTCATGCAGAGTTTTTTGGCAAAACATCAAATCACCCAGGTGACTTGGTCCTCCTACAGCCCAGATTTGGCATCCTGTGACTTCTAATTAAAATTACCTTTGAAAGGGAAGAGATTTCAGACCATTGATGAGATTCAGGAAAATACGATGGGGCAGCTGATGGCAACTGGGAGAACTGTGTGAGGTCCCAAGGTGCCTTCTTTGAAGGCTACTGAGGCACCATTGTCCCATATACAGTGTTTTTGTATCTTGTATCTTCTTCAATAAATGTTTTTATTTTTCATTTTACATGACTGGATACCTTCTGAACAGACCTTATATTTGGGAGTAGGGGACAGGCATGGGACTTGAAGGATGAGTAGGAGTTAGTAGGAAAAAATGAGAAGGGTTGTTGGGTGGCCTCAGTGAGAGTTGTTTAGAAAATATTCATGCAATCTGTTTAAGAGATGATGGTATCTGAGACTAAGGTTATGGTAGCAGGAACAGAGGTCAGTGAACAGATTGAACACATTTTGCCCTGGCTGATGTGGCTCAGTTGGTTGGATTGTCATCCTGTAAACTGAAAGGTCACAGGTTCAATTCCCAGTCAGGGCACATATCTGGGTTGTGGGTTTGTTTCCCAGTTGGGGTGTGAACGAGAGGCAGCCAATCAATGTTCCTCTCCCTGTCTGTCTTTCTCCCTTTCGCTCTCTCTAAAATCAATAAGCATGTCCTAGGGTGAGGATTAAAAAAAAAAGATGACATTTTAGGAGGATGAGTGGACAGACTTAGTAATTGATTGGATATGGAGGGAGAGGAAGGTAGCAAGGATGTCTTGTCAATTTCTAGCATGAGTAACTGGCTAGATGGCAGAACCACTACACTGGATTTTCTGTCGCATGATACCCCTGTAACATCACTATTGCTCCATTCCTCTCTCTATTTTTGTCTAGAACCTCCCTCCCACTCATTTCTTTATTTTTTATTTCCCATCTAGAATTTCCCCTAATGAGTCTCTGCCTGCTATTGTCTTTCCTCCTGATCACTTTCTACTCATTTTACCATGGAATTTTTTTTAAAAGCCTGACTTTGTGTTATGATCACTCTGTGTACCACAATTTCTCCCTACTTTCATTGTCTTTCAAGTTCATCAATAAATGAGAGAGAATTTTTTACATTCATTGTCAGGATTTTCTAATTTGAATTGGCCAACTGATAACTCCAGAGTCTTCTCATAAAGACTGGGACCTTATAAATCCATAGGGAATGATTGTTTTGTTTGTTTTATTTTGATTTTGATTCATAGATTTTACCACATTAGTTCCCTTGAAAATTTCTCATAATGCTAATCTTTTCTTTTGTTGTTTTTTGGTTTTTTTAATCTTTTATTTTTAAAATGGAAATTAATAATCCCTTACCCTTTGTTTTTAAACGTTCATCTTATAAATAATTGGGCTTTCTTAACATGAGCTGCTAGTTTTTTTGTTTACATATTTTTGAAATGTTGACCATTTCAATTTCAGAGTTGGATGCACTGGGTGATGAGCTTCTGGCTGATGAAGACAGTTCTTACTTGGATGAAGCAGCATCTGCGCCTGCAATTCCAGAAGGTGTTCCCACTGACACAAAGAATAAGGTGAAAGCTTTTTCTGTTTATATTTTCTATGCAAATTATAAAGGTTTATGCTTGATCACCAGTCTAGGAATCTAAAAGGTGCTCTTAAGGTAGAACAAGGAAAGACTGTCTTAGTCATTATTTCGGGTACCCTTGAAAGCCCAGTTTTCCTGCATCAGATTACAGGCGGGCTGTGTAAATAGTGTCATGGATATGCAGGAATGTTTTTATACAATGACGGTTTGTATACTACTACAAATTAACCTTGTTGTGAACTTGCACTGAGTGCCAGTTATAGGTTTTAGACATTTCCTGGGAAACCATCAGCAACACATGTGGGAACCGTGCTAGGCAGCAGTGTAAAAGGTTCTACTCTCCAGGCACACTGGTTAATTGTAGAGTGGATGTTATAAATTAGGGATTAACAATTTTAAGTATAAAACAATGTAGAAAGATTCTAATTCAATACAGTAAAAGAAGCAGGACACCTGGGCTTAAGTCTCTGCAATTGACTGTGAGACCTTGGCAAATCACTTAGCTGCTTTGTACTTTTCTGCTTCTTGCATCTGTAAAACACAGGTATGATCTCACATAATTGTTGTGTAAATCAAATTAGCTCTTGTATGTAAAAGGGCTTTGCGAATTTAAAGCCCTGTCCAAAGTGACATGATTATCATTATTATAAGTAGATAAAATTTTGCTGCATATGAAATTGTTTTCACTCCATCTTAGTTCCTGGTATAGTGTGTCATATTTTTGTTGCCACTGGACATTTATGGTCTTGGTGTTTGCCTTATCTCCCAACATGCACATTGAGTATGTGTAATGAGTTGACAGAGTCCTTGAGTGGGACCCAGTCTCAGTTCTGCTTTATTCACTATGTGACTATGAGCAAATTAGCAATTCATGTCTTCTCTCTGATTCTCATCAGTGTTTTTTCACCTGTAAAATGGGGGCAGCAAAAAGTGATAAGTAGGTAATTTCTCAGGTCCTTTATAGCTGATTTTTTAAAAGAATTTATTTATTTTTAGAGATGGGAAGGGGAGGGAGAAAGAGAGGGAAAGAGACATCAATGTGTGGTTGCTTCTCGCTCACCTCATACTGGAGACCCGGCCCACAACCCAGGCATGCGCCCTAGACTGGGAATTGAACCGCTGATCCTTTGGTTCATAGGCCCGCGCTCAGTCCACTGAGCCACACCAGTCAGGGCTATAGCTGATTTCTGTGAATGTTTATTCTCCCCTACTATACCCTTCCTGTCTGGCCACACCTCTGGCCATTTCAAGGGTCCAGGTGCATAGGCTGCATTTTCTCAGCACATGTGAAATAATTTTTAATAGTACCATGGCGCACATTTTTAATTCCCTGGAGCATGTATGTTATGTCCACTTCTAGAAGGTCACAAGTTCCTGAGTTAAAGTGCTGTTGGAATACAGTTTCTTAATTGATAGTGGTATGACTACCTCTAAGTTTGGGCACTGCTCCTTCAAGGATGTGGGAGGCTATCAAAGTTAGTTGTTCACTTTAGAGAGCAGAGTGAAAATGGGGATCTGTAAGCAAGGACTACCGCTCCCACCCTCATTTTCCCCTTTCTAAATTTACACTAAAGTTTCTCTTTCTCTCTTACTCTTCATTTACCCTGCAACGATCACCCCTTTTGATCTCTTCCAGTTCTTTTCGAGGTTCATCACTTCCATCTTTATCTTTCATAAAAAAATCTCATTCTCATCTTCTGAGTGGTATTTTGATTTTCATTGATTAAACACTTGGAGATGAGTTTTAACTACTAAGTATTTGTAATCATTTTTTTATCAGTTGAAAAATATTGGCACTAAACATTGCTCCTTTCTTACAGGATGGAGTCCTGGTGGATGAATTCGGATTGCCACAGATCCCTGCTTCATAGACTTGCATCATTCAAGTACATGGTGTGAAATAAATACTTATTCTGGGACTAGGAAATATTTATCTTTCCAAATTTGCCATAACAGATCAAGGTTTCTTTCCTTTCTTTAAAGGAAAAGTTAATTACATCGCTCTTTTTTTTTCCCCATTAAGAGACTCAGTGTTTGGGGGATGCTTTCTTTGTACTAAATTTTTATTCCTTTTCTCTTATGAAAGACTTACTTACATAAAATTATTAGTAGGTGTATATGATTTCATTCCTTACTAATATTTTGAAATGAAATCAAGGAAATGGGACTCTTTAGATTTTATGATAGTTATAACTCCACAATCTCAAATTGACCTGATAAATTGATAAGGCAGATGAGCTTACTGGGATTGTTCATATTATGATTCAAAATCATTTTCTATTGTGATATTATAGGTTGGCAAAGTGATGGTCTTTTTTGATGAGTTTTGTTGTGTCTTGTGAGTAATCATTACTGTGTCCAGTATGGGAATGGAATTGTCACTATGTCATGAGTGGGTGTTTTAAGTCTGTGGTTCCCTCAGTATTACAGCCTGACTTGTAATCAGTACTGAATATTTCTTGATATTTAATGTATAAGACATTTATTTATATTCAATAAATATTTTTCAAAAGGATATAATTTTAATAATATCACTTCAGCCTAAAACCTCCACTTCAGAAACCAAATTCAATATAATTTTAATGTTGATTCAGTCTAAAAACTCCACTAAAGAAAGAAATTTACCTGGTGGCATTGTGGTATAGAAGAAAGAGTGAGGAACAATCCAGGCCCTGGGTCTGTCATTTAATAACTATGAAGTAGTCTCCTCACTTCTCTAAATTTATTTCCTTATTGGTAAAATTGTGCAGGGGCTTCAGTCTTTTCTTGGGAGTACTACAAGAAGTCCAAATTCCTGCCTGATTTTCAGGGCCTTTGCATCCTCCTTTCTTCACTCAACCTCACTGGTGTCTCACAATGGCACATGCACCAGCCTTTCATGAGTCAGGTCAATCCAATAAACATTTATTGAACACCAGCTCTACAGAGTCTCTATATTTAACCCAGGGAGTATCAACAGCCAGCAGTTCCTCTCTTCAAAACTTCACTGTTTAGTTGTAGGTGGGAGTGAGACACGTGTAACCTTCTCCTACCCCTACTAACCTCACTCTCCCAAGAAGCCTTCCAGTGGGAGCGAACATTATATTGTTCATTACCTTCTTGAAACCTTCCTTGACTTTCCTACAGGTTCTCACTCAGCCCTTTAAATATTTCTTCTATCGTAGTTCCAGTCTTGGGACTTTTCACCCTTCATGCTCTCCTTGAGATATTTCACACCCACGATTTTAACTATTACCAATGCAACAATGACTCAAATAACTCAGTAGCCTAGACCTCTTATTATTTCCAATTCCGGGCATTCCCAATTAAATGTCCCACTATTATCTAAAATATAACATCTGTCAGCAAACACTCCTTTATTTTTATCTTGCCAATGTTATCAGTGACCCATATATTGCCAATTTTAATGGGTGATAGTCCTCCAGCTAGACCTCTTTAATGGATTGGATGCTGTTACCAGCATTGGGGTTCTTGGGTTCCCCAAGATAGGAATGGAGAGGAATCCCAGAGAAATTTCCATGTGGACTTGGTTAAGCTTATGTTCCAGCTCAGGGGAGGCACACAGAGGAAAGGAAATTCCTCTGAACTGGTTTGGGGGCTGGCTGTGCTTTCATAAGCTGAGGATAAAGCTGGTGGGCTTTTTGAAAAAGGCTGGCTTGAAGAATTTTCCATTTCAGGGTCAGGTGATTTCTTTTCCCAGCCTTGGTGCCTGAACTATGTTCATGCCTACACTGCAGGGGCAATATGGTGAACTGCTCGTTAACCACCATCCTAGGAAGATCGTGGAGCAGTCAAACCTTGGTTAAATGTGCATGTGGGTCAGTAGTTTAAGCAGGCAGTTAGAGGGAAGATAAAATCAGCTACATCTGTGTTTTTTGAGTAGGAGTGGTGACATTTTTGCAGTTAATTTACCCTCTGTTCCTTATGACCACCTGGTCTGGACTTGGCTTCCTAGCTACCCAGTATTTTCTATTCTTGGGTCCAGGTCCCTATGCTGTCTCAGTCACTCTACCACAATATCCATTCTTTTGGCCTCTGTGGTTCTCCTGTTCTCTGACTATTCCCTTTAAGACTCCTTTCTGAAATCTGCATCTCTCCAACCCTGTAATGTTACTCTTCCTTAGGTTTGTAACCTTTATCCACTATACTTCTCTCTGTTCACTTATATTTAGTGATGTCAGCTATTTTCATGTCTTTTATCTATTGACCTCTAAGTCGATACTTCTATCCCTGATCTTGTCCCTGAGTTTCAGAATCCTAGTTATATCCACCTGTTTGCCTAACAAATATATGGATGTTCCAGAAGCCCACAAACATTCCACATTCAAATTGCCAAGACAACCATTACCTTTCCCTCAGACTTGAGTCTCCTGTTTTCCCTGTCTCAGCTAATGGAACCATTGTCCTCCACCATTCAAAACAGAAAATGTATGAGTTGTCTGATCCTACATTTAGCCTCACCCTACACATTCAATTAATCCTTAAGCCCTGCTTTTAATTCCTTAATGTTTCTCACCTCCAACCTCTCCTTTCCTCTTCTCATCTCTCCTTGATCTAGACCTCATTCACATAATCTTTTGGAATAAATTATTGGCTTTCTCTTCTTGCATGGTTTTTCTTCCTTGAGTTCATTCATCACATGCAGCTATACTTCCCTTTCTAAAATATCAGTCTGACCATATTATTCAGTAGCGCATAGAAAGCTCTCTATGACTTGGTCCCTACCTGTTAGTGATGGTTTATTGCTTAGTCTTTTCAGAACAGAATTCTCTTTTAGAGAACTGGTGACTTCCCCCATTTTCACTGTGATTGCTGGGAAAATACCAATTAGAGTAGCCCTGCCTTTACTCTTCTGAGCTAGGGGAGTGGGCTTGTGACTAGGCTATGCCCATTGAAGTTTAACTCTCAAATTTTCTGTCTGGAAACTAGGAGAAATGTTTTTTTCTTAAAAAAAAAAAAAAAAAAAAAACTAGCAGTATAAGAAACCTAAGATACTGAGACCCGAGAGGAGCCAAGGTAAGAGGCAGAATGAAAGAATCCTCATGGCACTTAGCACTGACTGCTAATCCTTGATATTCCCTGAGTGCTCCAAGTCTCTACAACCTTTCTTTTAATTCTGTGAGCTATTGGAGAATTCTGCCAGTAAATCACCTTTTTTGCTTAAACTAGTTGGAGTTAGGTTCCTGTCATAAGAGTCCCGAAAAATTTCTCTGCATCCTCTCTCCATGCCATGTCCCATTTTTCAATTTTATGCTCTAATTGCCTCTAGTTCCCTCGCATCCATCATACAGTCATAATTCCTGGCCTGTGCTTGTGTAGTTTCCCCTTGGAACTTCATAACATCTTTGGCATTCTGCTAATTCTTGCTATACTGAGAAAAGACCAAAAGCCAAACTCTGGGCTGTCAATCCCAGTGAAATTAAGGAAAATAGGGAGGATGACTCCTGTGGTTGAGAGCCCCAGACACCACATAACCTCTGATGATGACTCCTGTAGCTTCCACCAGACAGCATTGCTGGTCAGTGTCTCACCCGTTAGCCATTAGAGAGATGCAGAATTGAGTGCAGGTTGTCTCATTAGGTTGTCATCTATCAGCCCTGGGAGTTTAGCAAGGATAGAGGGGACTGGAATGATCCAATTAAAAGAAGTTTGGCACTTCTACCTCTATTATTCATATCCCTCAGTTTTCCTTTCATATTTTCTTACAGTTATATCACCTAGAAAACTGTGTGTGTTTACAGCTGGGATCTACCTCCATACAGTGTGGACTCTTGAATTTTTAAAAGCTCCCCAGGTAGTTCTTACATGTAGCCAAAGTTACATTCTGACAGGTGTGAGGTGATACCTCACTGTGGTTGTAATTTGCATTTCCTTTAATGATGATTAGTGGGATTGAGCATTTTTTTAATTTAGTTTTTATTTTAATTGTTGATCTTGTACAGTTTTCTTTTACTCCCACCCCAGCCCACCACCTCAGCCCTCCCCACCTCCCTCCCATTTCCACCCCCCATAGTTTTGTCCATGTGTCCTTTATACTTGTTGCTCTAAACCCTTCCCCTTTTCTCTTGAAATTCCCTCCCCTCTCCCCTCTAGTGACTGCCAGCCTGTTCTCAATTTCAGTGTCTTTGGTTATATTATGCTTGTTCGTTTGTTTTGTTGATTAGGTTCCTGTTAAAGGTGAGATCATATGGTGTTTGTCTTTCACTGCCTGGCTTTTTTGCTTAGCATGATGAATTGAGCATCTTTTCTTATATCTCTTGGCCATCGGTATGCTTTGGAGAAGTGCCTATTCAGGTCCTTTGCCCATTTTCTAATGGATTGTTTGTTTGTTTGTTTGTTTTGGTGTTGAGTTTTATAAGTTCTTTATAAATTTTGGATATTAACCCCTTATCAGATGTATTGGTGAGTATGTCCTCCCATTCCATGAGTTGTCTTTTAATTTTGTTGATGGTTTCTTTTGCTGTGCAAAAACTGTTTAGTTTGATGTAGTCCTATTTGTTTATTTTTTCTTTTGTTTCCTGGATTGGCTTCTTTCACTTAGTAATATGTTTCTAAGTTTCCTCCATGTGTGTTTCATGGCTTGATAGTTAATTTCTTTTTAGCACTGAATAATGCTCCATTGTCTGAGCTTCTTTGTAGTGTAATTATTTACAGCTGTAAATTTCTACCTGCGCACTACTTTCATTGCTTGTCACAAATTTTGGTATGTTGTGTGAAGTAATGTGTGTATTAGGAAGGCAGGATAAATCCTTGGTTACTTCCACTTATTTTACAAGTTTTGAAAATAACGAGTAGGTTCTCTAGTGTACCAGTAATAAATTATTGCCCTTCAGTTCCAAGTTTACCCTTTTGGCCTGCTCTGCGAAATGGATTTGGGCAGTTTATTTCTCCTTTGCCAGCTCGCAGGTATTATTAAGCTTTGGCAGTAGAGGGCACCAGAGAAATATTGAAAGAAAAATGCGTTCTGCTTCCTGTTTCTTGTGTTCTGGTTAGGCCGGCTTCCGTGCACTGAGCAGCTAGCTCCTCCAGTGTCTGGATCCTACAACACACATGGTTTCATCAGCAGCTGGCTTTTTCAGTGTACGGTGGCCAGCAGCCAGAGACTTCTGGCATTGCCCCCCAGGTGGTTTGTAGTGCAATGCCTCTTGTGAGACTCCTCTGTAAAAGACATTCCCCAGCAACCTTCAAGGTAGATTTTTGGCAATTTCTGCCACTGCAGCACCACAGTGGCTTCCCTGACATCTAGTGAGCCACAGGTACATCCTCTCTAACAGGATCTCTATTGGACACTTTATCACAATCAACCTTACAGGTAGTGGCTATCATATTGCTAATCCCGTATTCTTTTAGAATTGTCTTTTGATTCTTTACTAGCCAGTCTTTATTACTCCAATCCCGTTGTAGTTAATGACTTTTTTAAAGTATATTTTATTGAATATGCTATTACAGTTGTCCCATTTTTTTTCTCTACTTTATTCCCCTTCACCCTGCACCACCCCTCCCACCAGCATCCCCCCCACTCCCTTAGTTTATGTCCATGGGTCATATAAGTTCTTTGGCTTCTCCATTTCCTATATTATTCTTAACCTCCCCCTGTCTATTTTGTACCTACCATTTATACTTCTTATTCCCTGTACCTTTTACCCCATTCTCCCCCATCTCCTTCCCTGATGATAACCCTCCATGTAATCTCCATTTCTGTGATTCTGTTCTAGTTGATTGTTTAGTTTGTTTTTGTTTTTGGATTTTTTAGGTTCAGTTGTTGATAGTTGTGAGTTTGTTGTCATTTTACTGTTAACATTTTTGATCATCTTTTTCTTAGATAAGCCCCTTTAGCATTTCATATAATAAGGGCTTGGTGATGATGAACTCCTTTAATTTGACCTTATCTGAGAAGCACTTTATCTGCCCTTCCATTCTAAATGATAGTTTTGCTGGAGAGAGTAATCTTGGATGTAGGTCCTTGCCTTTCATGACTTGGAATACTTTCTAGCCCCTTCTTGCCTGGAAGGTTTCTTTTGAGAAATCAGCTGATAGTCTTACAGGCAATCCTTTGTAGGTAACCGTCTACTTTTCTCTTGCTGCTTTTAGGATTCTCTCCTTATCTTAATCTTGGGTAATGTAATTATGATGTGCCTTGGTGTGTGCTTCCTTAGGTCCAACTTCTTTAGGACTCTTTTGAGCTTCCTGGACTTCCTGGAAGTCTATTTCCTATGGCAGATTGGGAAAGTTCTCCTTCGTTATTTTTTCAAATAAGTTTTCAATTTTGTGCTATTCCTCTTCTCCTTCTGGCACCCTTGTGATTCAGGTGTTGGGACATTTAAAGTTGTCCTGGAGGTTCCTAAGCCTCTCCTCATTTTTTTGAATTGTTTCTTCATTCTGCTCTGACTGAATGTTTATTTCTTCCTTCTGCTCCAAATCATTGATTTGAGTCCCAATTTCCTTCCTTTCACTGTTGGCTCCCTGTATATTTTTCCTTATTTCACTTTGCATAGCCTTCACTTTTTCCTCTATTTTACAACCATACTCAACCATTTCTGTGAGCATCCTGACTACCAGTATTTTGTACTCTGCATCAGATAGGTTGTCTATCCCATCATTGCTTAGTTCTATTTTTGGAGCTTTGATCTCTTCTTTCATTTGGGCCATATTTCTTTGTCTCAGCACACATGTGATGTTGTAAGAGGTGGAGCCTTAGGTATTGGCCAGGGTGGGGCAGCCCACATCACTGTGTTGTGGTGTATGTGGGGGAGGGGTCAGAGGGAACAATGCTGCTTGCTCAGCTCTCTGCCAGCTTTCAGTTACTTCCCCCACTACCCACAAGCAAATTGGGCTCTTCTGGTGTTGATTGCCAGGTTGGTGGTTTTATGTACATTTTAGGAACCTGTGGGTCTCTCCAACAAACTCTCCTGTGAGGCTGGGAGTTTCTCCTGCCACCACAACCCACCCCTCCCATGTTTTTTACAGCCAGAAGTTTTGACGCTTTCTTTTTCTGCACTGGAACCCAGGGTTGTGTGGTCTGTCTTGCTCCTCGGTTGTTCCTCTCAGTTTATCCACATGCAGATGTGGGACCACCAGCCATGGCCTTGCTACACATCCTCTCCACCCCATCTGCCCATCTCCACCCCTCCTACCAGTCTGGATAAATGTTTCTTCTTTAACTCCTTGGTTGTTGGACTTCATACAGTTCAATTTTCTGGCAGTTCTGGTTGTTCTTTGTTTTTAAATTTGCTGTCCTTTTGGTTGCGCAAGGAGGCAGAATATATGTACCTATGCCTCCATCTTGGCTGGAAGTCTGTTTTCTCCAATAAGTCTTTAAATAAATAAAACCTTCCCTGTTCATATTACTGTTTGGTTTCTCACTCCTGAATGGACCTAGACTTATATATCTGGTAATTTCTGAATATGACAAGGTTAGTTTGATGAACTGGTCTGTTAAAATTAAGGATTTATGTTTTTTTAAAAAAGGACAAAATTGAGGAGGACTGCAGGGTGGGCTGGGATGGGAGTAAAAGACAAAACTGTACTTGAACAACAAAATAAAATATTAAAAAAGGACAAAATTAATGAGACTTAATGGAAGATGAAAATTGAAATGTCTAAAACTGACAAGCTATCTATAATATACAAGAAACCATCAGCAAGAAAAATTGTGCAAGCCCAATAAGTAAATGGGCAATGTATATGAACAAGCAATATAAAAAGAGGAAACTCAAGAGGTCACTAAGAAATGTCAGACTCATTGGTAATCAGAAATACAAAATAACAATGACAGCACATCACACCTGTTGTTTTGGGAAAAGTTTGGAAGCTGTATAGTGGTTATATCTTAAATATACCTTAGATGTTTCCTTTTCTCCCCACATTTACCACAAGGCCACCATCATATTCTGTATTAACATAACAAAAATGTAACTGCTCTGCCCAGTTCTATTCTTGCTCCCCCACAATTCACTTTTCCCCTAGAAGCAAGAGAAATCCTTAAATATGTCACATTCCACTTCTTTGCTTAGAACCTTTCAATAACTTCCTGTTGGTCTTGGGATAAAATACATTATCACAACCTGCAGGTGACCTGTGTGATCTTCTTACCCACTTCTTCAATTTCACACTGTGCCACTCGCCTTGCTCACTATTTTCCAGCAAGTATTTTAATACCTTGAATATTTCAAGCTCCTAATTTTTTTCATAACACCAGCATAATTTGAAATTATTAATTTGTAAATATAAATTACTTAGGTTTTTTTTTTAAGACTTCATTTTTAAAGAGAGGCACCCAACCAGAGACCTGGCTCACAACCCAGGCATGTACCCTGACCAGGAATCAAACCAGCAAACTTGGTTCCCAGGGGGTACACTCAATCCACTGAGCCACACCAGCCAGGGCTAAATTACCTGGTTTTTATCTCCCCTACTAGGTAATGCACTTTATGAGGGCAGGGCCCAGTTTATTTTTTTCACTATTTTCTTCCAGCACTTAAATGCCTGAGACAGAGTATGCATGAAAACGTGTGTGAATAAATCTATTTTGCATTCTTGCGGAAGCCTGGACCAGTTAATTACTTTACAAATATAGACGCTTCACACTTAAATGTTGTATTCTATTTAGTAATGCAATAACAAAACAAACACTTCACACATTCATTTAGAATTTTATACTTTAAAAATTATCAGTGCCTTCAAACTTTCCCTCATGTTCTGTCTCATCTGCCCATTCAAGTTCTTTACCATTTTTAATATGTGGTTTATCTTTTTCTGATTTGTAAGAGCTCTTTGTATATTACTCTGTTTTGCAGATAGTTTTTGCCAAGATTGCTTTTTTTTTTTAACCCCAAGCCTTAACTTCTCTAGGAAAGTGTTCTCTCAGTTGACTGCAGAAGACCAAGTGAAACTGGTTAGGTGGCAGGCCAAAAGGGACTAGAGATATGTAAGCACAGTGAATCTTAAAAAAAAAAAAAAAAGATTACGCAAGCCCCTACCAACCCGCTCAACGCCCGCGTTCCCAGCGAACTACGGCTACTTATGCCCTCCTTCCGCACGGCGCCTGGCGCAACTATCTGACATCACTGGAGCGCAGCATAGTTGGCTCAGGCGGCGCAAACTCTGTTGCCGTCTATCCCGCGTGCTGATGAGAATATTCCTGCGGCGCCGGAAGTACAGGGCACGTGACCTGGTGACAGCGCTCGCGGGGCTGCGGGGCTTGCTTTAGGTGTTGCTGCACTCACGGGATGGCGGAGGCGCCTCCTGTCTCAGGTACTGTTCTGGCCCGCGTGGGAGTGGGCTTCTTTCGAGTTGCAGAAGCTCGGTCAGTGATGAGTCCTAGGGCTTCGGCCATTCATATCGCGAGAGTGGCGCATACTAGGGTTGGGATAGTGGCTCGGAAGGGCCAAGCCACACGCGTCGTGCTTACGGAGACCTGGACTGTCTTTGGCTAGGTCGTGAAGCCCAGTAGCTAGGTTTCCAAGGAGAGTGGGTTTATCCTGGTGCCCAGCGAGTCTATGTGGATGTCCCGGCCATCCCGGGGCAGCTACCTCACTGATCTCCCCCAAGCGGGTGTCGATGACTGGCAGGCTCTCGACGCGTAGTGGCCTTGCGCGCTGTGCTTAAGGTGTATTCGTGCGTCCTAGTGCAGTGGCGCGAGCACGAGTCGAACACCTGTGGTTTCCTATCCCAGCCTACCACGAACTCGCAGTGTGACCGAGTCATTTTCTCCATCTGTCATTTGGGGATGATTAAATCCTGTGAAGGCTCCCGCTCTGTACCTGTTCCATAATTGTTAGCTCACTAACTCTCTCGGCGTTGCCCTCTATGTATAGAGACAGCCTCATTTTTGGTTGTTAATATAACATCCATTTCCCTTTCCTTCAGAGTGTACCTTAGATCTTCGTTCTGCATACTTTTGGATAGTGACCGAAAAGGAACGTTTTACTTCTAGACTTCAGTGCACGCATATGTAAATGTAAATATTAAAACATTTCAGGAAGCAATGGTTTTCCTTACTATCTCAATGCACTCTATTTCTTTTGAAAAAATACTTGTCGCAATCCACTACACTGATTTGACAAAAATACTTGTCGCAATCCACCACACTGATTTGACTTCAGGACCCACTCTATTTGAAAAAAGGCAGCAATTTGCCGCATGAGATTCGCAAACAGTCATTGATTTGAGTCCTCTGTCACCTACCTGCTGTTATGGTACTAAGAAGAGTACATATGTATTTACGTACTGGGTGGCAGGTAAAATGTGTTTATTACTGTGGATCTTGGTCAGAAAGTTGGAAAACACACAGCATTGGTGTACCCCAGTCCTGATTTAAGTATTAAGTCATTTGGCAGATGGAAACCTTTTTAGGCTGGTGCTGTGTTATTTTCCCACCCATTGTTTTTCCACCTCTTCTAAATTGGATTCCTGGAGGGGCAGCTCAGTTGGTGAGAGCATCCTCCCAGCACACAAAGGTTGTAGGTTCGATCCTCAGTCAGGGCACGTACAAGAAACAACCAATGAATGCATAAATGGAACAAACCGATGTTTCCTTCTCCCTCCACTCTCTCTCTAAAATCAATCAATAAAAAAAAACTTTAAAAAAATAAAGTGGATCCCTTTATCGTCCTGTCCTCAGGCTCACTTCTGGCCTATTTCTACACCCTTCTGAGTTTGAAGAAGAATTGGGTGGGACTGGTTGTGAGTCATAGTTTCAGCCAGTAGTGTTGTGTCTCAGGTTACAACTTCCACCTCCCCATCTACTGAGACGAAGTACACTACTCCAAAGATCACCCCACTCCTCTCATTTGTCTGAGTTTGCTTTTGCCTTAGGTTCTATTCCATGTTCTTATTTCATCATGAACTCAAATCCACACCTCATCCCCACTCAAGGTTTAGTTTTCTTCCCTGCCTCTGTCCTCAAACAGCAGCTCACTCCCAGGGACTATCTTTGTGCCCATGGGCAGACTCCAATGCTAGCTTTGTTTCTGGACGTTGTAATCTACAACTTACTCTGCTCCACATACCTGTTGGAATGCCAGGCTGCCATGTAATCTTGGATCTAGGCTACCACTTGGTATGAGACATCCCATTTACTGAGTAACTTCCAGCCATTTAAAAGGGGGAGTGGGGTTCAGATCTTTGTGTCTCAGGTCCAGTTTCTTGATTCGTGTGCCCTTTTCCCCTTCCTCGTATCTCTGAAGGGTCTTTCTGAGGGCTTTGCCTACTACCTCATCTAGTGGAACATATGCTGTGTATGAATAGGTGCTGCCCCGTGTAGAATCTCTAGTTCTATCAATTCCTTACCGCCTAACATAAAACACCTTTTCCCCATCCTTAACCAGGCTATTTACTGACTTTTTTCTTGCCCTTCTCTCTAACTTTGCTTCTTAAGCAGGAAAGAACTGCACAATACCCACTTGGTCTAATCCATCCATCCACTTTTAATTTATCTGTTAGGTTTCCAGAACACCTTCTCTGCTACTTTCTGAATTTGTCTTAATCTTGCTATTTTGTAAGGCCCTCCACCCCATCCCCAGAATTCTGCCTGTGTGAAAGCTTTCAGGACAAATCCTGGATTGAGAGAGAGGTTACTTTATGACCTCTATGATCTTGTTCACTTTTATTTTTTTGATATTAGAAAGTCAGTTATTTTTTTTAATCCTCACTGGAGGATATATTTACTAATTCCAGAGAGAGAGAGAGAGAAACATGGATGTGAGAAAAACATTGATTGGTTGTCTCCCATACGTGCCCCAACCAGGCACTAAACCTGCAACCTAGGAATGTGCCGTGACCAGGAATCGAACCTATGACCTTTCAGTTTACCAGACAATGCTCTAGCCAACTGAGCCACACATCCAGAGCCTATTCAGTTCTTTAGTGTATGTTTCTATGGTACCAGCTGCCCAACCTCTGACAGTGTAGCATAGTGGTAGTGTAAGAGCATGGTCTCTAGAACCACATAGCCTGGGATGAAATTCTGAATCTGCTTTAGAATACTCCTGTGGCCTTGAACACATTGCTCACTCTTTCTGTGTCTTGTTTTCTCAACAGAAATGTAAGAATTAAATTAGTTAACATGTGAAAAGTGCTTAAAATCGTGTCTAGCACATGTTAAGTACTTAGTGAAGTACCTAACAGGTTTATTATTAAACCTGAAACCCCCAGGCTCTGAACTGCATCCATCCATCAGTGGTTGGGTCTGTGTGTTTCAGATAGTCTGTAATCCTAACAGCAATAATAAAGCATCATTTTAACCACCTTATCCATGTTACTAACTTGCTTTACTCTTCATAGCAACTCTTCGATGCAGGAATTATTACTATCTCCATTACATATAAAAAAACCGGAGTTAAGTAACTTGCATAAAGACACAATAAGTAATAGGCAGGGATTTAAACCTATGTCTTTTCATGCCTATATCAATTCATAGTATATTCTATATACTACTTATGAGTATAGTTCTGACTTTGCCATTAACTAGTTTTATATTTTTAGGCAAATCTTTCAGTTTAGGAACTGAATTGATTATACAAAGAAGCATCTTGCTAATTGGAATAAATGATTGGGTTGAAGGGGCATATGCTCACTTTTTGAGACTCTGGGGTTCTGGATTGTATTATAGAAATTATGTATGGAAAACCTAAAATATTGGGTTGGCCAAAAAGTTAGTTTCGTTTTTTCCATAAGATGGCTCTAGTAGTGCTTAGTTGTCTTTAACTTCATTCAAAATAATTTTGTTAGATTGTATTGTGACAGCTGCTATATCCACATGCATTAAAAAAAAAACAAATTGGTGAATTTTTGTATAACCATTATCATATTTAGGATGGAAGAAAATACACCACATTTTTGGCGTATTATGCTTAATTATTTCAAGAAAGGTAAAAACACAACTGAAATGCAAAAAAAGATTTGTGCAGTGTATGGAGAAGGTGCTGTGACTGATCACATGTGTGAAAAGTGGTTTGTGAAGTTTCATGCTGGACTCACTGTACGATGCTTCACAGTCAGGTAGATCAGTTGAAGTTGATAGCAATCAAATTGAGACATTAATTGAGAACAATCAATGTTATACTACACTGGAGATAGCCAACATACTCAAAATATCCAAATCAGTAAAGTTATGAGGGAAAATGAAAAATGTGTCTTTTAGTCCTGGCTGGTGTGACTCAGTGGATTGAGTGCTGGCCTGCAAACCAAAGGGTCACTGGTTCGTTTCCCAGTCAGGGCATATGCCTGGATTGTGGGCCATGTCCCCAGTAGGAGGCATGTGAGAGGCAGCCACACATTGATGTTTCTCTCCCTCTCTTTAAAAAAAATAAATGAGTAAAATCTTTATTTTTAAAAATGTGTCTTTTATTTTATGGAAAAAAGTAAATGAACTTTTTGGCCAACCTAATATATACCTGGAGGGAAGAGATGGGAACTAATGTACTCATTATATTAAGTACTGCCTATAGTAGTATCATCTTCTGGCTTGGATAAGGACACTAGGCTAAAAGTAATCAAGTGATATCCCTAACTCATAGCATAATTTGGAGGGCCAGACTTTAAAATGATTTCGGCTAATTCCTAAGCTTGTTCACTTGATAATACACAGTGCTACATTAGACTTTTGAAAGACCACATGGAACCTGCTGACTGATTTCTCAACTCTGAACTATTTGCTGACCTTAAATTTTTTGATGAAATTAATAACACTTGATGGCGCAGGTGACCAGTTTTATTTGGCAACTCTCAGCAGTGGCTATTGGTGAGGCAGCTGTACATGGGATGATCAGTCCTCCACAAGCACCTTGAACCCATCACCTTCATAGGAAACATAGGACTTACCAAGAGCCTATTTCATAGAAAGTCCTTAGGAAAATAACTTAGATATGGCTTATAGTTATGGGCTTCATGGTTGACCACTTAATTTCTTTATTGACATGTCTGTTTCTTTTGTCCTAGGTACTTTTAAATTCAATACAGATGCTTCTGAGTTCATTCCTCAGGAGAGAAAAAGTTCTGGTCCAAATTGTGGGAGTCAGAGAAGACTAGATTCTAATAGGATTGGTAGAAGAAATTACAGTTCACCACCTCCATGTCACCTTTCCAGGCAAATCCCTTATGATGACATTTCTGCTGTTCATCAGCACAGTTATTCTTCAGGAAGCAAGCCTAAGAGTCAACAGACTTCTTTCCAGTCCTCTGCTTCTAATAAATCACTCAAGAGCCTTCAGAATCAACCTGGACAGAAATTGAGGAGTGAAAAGCAGCATATCAGAGTCAAGAAAGTCCAAAGTCTAACTGACCAGACCCCAGATGCAGCTGGCATAGAAAACGTGGCCAGATCAGAGAGTGGGACAAAGCCCAGAGAGTACAGCCCTGCTGAAAGTGAGAAGGAAATTATTGGCGCAGATCCGAGGGGAGCAAAACCCAAAAAAGCAACCCAGTTTGTATACAACTATGGTAGAGGACCAAAAGTCAAGGGGAAACTCAAATGTGAGTGGGGTAACAGAATGACTCCCAAACCGGAGGATGCTGGACCTGAAAATTCCAAGCCTATGGGAGTTATCCAACCTGACTCTTTAGATACAGCCTTTAGAAAAGGAGCACTGGATGTGTCTGGGGCCAGGCGCAATGAGCAGAGAAGACATCCACAGAAAAGGCCTCCCTGGGAAGTGGAGGGGGCCAGGCCACGCCCAGGCAGGAATCCACCAAAACAGGAGGGCCAACGACATGCAAATGTAGGACCCAGAAACAACATGACCCCTATTCCGAAGGATAATCTGAATGAAAGACCAGCAAAATCTGCCTGTGACAATGGGAACTTGGCAGTTGTCAACAAGTCTTCCAGAAGGGTTAACTCCGAGAAAAGTGCTGTAAGGAGGCAGGATTCTCAAGTACCATCTTTCCACCGAGGCAAACAGAACCCCGTGCTAAAGAATGTGGAAACACACACAGGTAACCTACCTAGATGGGTGAAAATGTTCTGTTTTTCTGATTTTAAGTTTTTGAATTGGTAATGTATTCACACAACTTAGAAGCCAGCAAGTATAAAAAGATACACAGTGAAAGAAAGTTTCTTTCTGTCCTTGTTCATCATCTGAGTGGGTTCTGCCACCATCTTCTCCCCTCCCAGAGTAGGTAACCATTTACTTAGTTTTCAAATCGTAAGCAAGTATGAGTAAGGGATTTTTTTTTCTCAACAGGGATTTTTTTTCTCAACAGATAAGGAATTTTGTAAGGTCTTTTAAAAATGCATAAATGGGTGATATAGATGTTTGGTAGCAAGATTTTTTTTTTCAATCGTGAAAGCGCAAGTAGGGGATGGTAACATCTCCACTGCCTCTCCTGGTTCCATTCTGCATTATCCTTTGTCTGCTCATCTGCAAGGGTTCCTGACTGATCTCGCCACTTCCAGTTTCTCTCAGTTCATCTCTTACCAGTACCAGAGAGCAACCTTTAAAGTGTGTCATCCCACACTGCCACCCCTGCTTAATTTTGTTCACTTTCTCCCATCACCTATAGATTCTGGCTTCTGCCCTACCCAACAGCCCCATCTTCTGCTGCATCGGTCTCTATCACATTTTATTCCCTGGACTCTGTACTGTTTTGTCTTTCCATGCTGTTTTATATGTGGCTCCCTCTGTCCAGAATGTCTACCACTCAGCTCCCTGGTGAATTCCTACTTGTTTTTCAAAAGCAAGTTTAGTCACATTGCCAGGAAACCTTTTCTCACCTCTACAGATAGAATTAATCTTTTCCAGCCCTGTAATGTGTCTTTCTCTTACATATACTCTGACATGCTTCTATTACAGCAGTTACTCTGGAAACCATCATTTGTTTATGTGTCAGTGCCCTCCACTAATCTATAAGCTCCTTGAAAGCAGAGACTGTATCTTGGTTCTCATTTTTACATCCCTATTGCCTAACACAGCTCTTAGAATATAGTAGGTACTTAGTTCTGACTGTTAGAAGTTCTTCCCTACTTTGAACTGAAAACTTCCTTCCTATAAATACTTTCTACCCTCTGGTTCAAGTTGTGGCCTCTGGAGCTACACTAGCCTCTCTCCTTATAGTTTCCCTCCCCCTCATTGCAAATCAGCTTTTTATGATATTTGAAGATACTTCTTATTTTGCCCTGAGGATATATTTCATCTAGGCTAAATAACTTCATTCTGTTAGCTCTTCCTCATGGACCTACATATTCTGGTCTCCCTCCAGTTCAACGTGACATATAAGCTGATGAAGCCACCACCTGCCCACACCTGTTTTTACACTGCCCTATAGTTCTTCTCGTTCTTATTTACTTCACCAGGCAGTTTGGAAGTTCAACTTGAGTGTGAAGCCAGGCAATGTTATCCCAGAGTTGTTTCTGAAATCTTAAGCCTGGGTAATGATTTCCTATTGCTCCATAATGAATTATCACAAATGTGGTGGCTTAAGGTAACACAAATTTATTACATCACAGTTGCTGTGGATTAGGAGTCTGGATACAGGTTGGCTGAGTTCTCCACTCAGGATCTCCCAGGACTGAAAGTTGGCCAGGGGTGCAATCTCATCTGAGGTGTAGGACCCTCATTCATGCTCACTGGTCGTTGGTAGAATGTAGATCCTTATAGGTGTAGGACTGAGGACCTCATTTTCTTGCTGGCTATTGCTTGGGGGTCACTCTCAGCTCCTAGAGGCCACCTGCAATTCCCTGCCACACGGACCCTCTTCACAATTTGGTAGTTTGCTTCTTTATGGCCTATAGCACAGGTGGCAAACACAAAGCCCTCAGGCCGAATCCAGCCCGGCACCTTGTTTCTACCCAGCAGAAGCACTGAGCTCTCACTTAACCGTTAAGGAGTAGTTACATTTATACAGTCCTAAAAGTACATTTGGCCCTTTGAAGGCCACCGTGGGGCTGATGGTGGCCCCCAGTGAAAATGAGTTTGACACCCCTGGCCTATAGGAAAGCACCTGCCATAGATTCTTCAAACCTCTCTGACTTCTGTCTCTGACCTCTAGACTCTTTTAAAAGGGCTCACCTGATCAGACCAGCCCACCGTACTCAAGGGAAGGAGATTATACAGGACGGGCATTCCCCGTGGTGGGAATCTTGGAGGCCATGTTAGAGTTCTTCAGATCTCTCTTGGTCTCACGTCCCCACATAGCTTTGAGAACACTTTATTCATATTTATTGAGTAAATACTATGTACCAAGCACTGGTTTAGGAACTAGAAATACAGCCCTGTCGGGGTTTACATTCTGGTAGGGAAGACAGGCAGAAAATACTTAACATTTTTAATATGTCAAGTGGGTGATAAGCTAAAAAATATAGAGCAGGTTAAGAGGACAGAGTAACAGGGGCGCTAGTTTGTGTAGGTTGATTGGTCTCTGATGAGGAGACATTTGAAGAGAGACCAGAAGGAAGTGCAGGAGTGTACCCTGTGGCTCTCTGGAGAAGAGCATTCTAGGCAGAGGGAGAAACTGGTTTAGGCTGGGGTGGGAGGGCAGCATTGTGAGCAGTGAATGGAGGGGTGGGTAGGAGAGGAGGTCAGAAAAATCACATGAGTTGGGTTATGTGAAGCTCTTACATTTGCATCTGAGTAAGAAGGTGAGAAGCAGTTGGATGGTTTTGGGGGAAAGGGGAGGCATGACCTTACTAACATTCTAAAATGAGCACTCAGCCTGCTGTGGGGAGAATAGGCTATAAGGAAGCAAGGGGTCAAGTTAGGAGCTGTTGGAATAATTCAGGTAGTTGTGATGAAGACTTGGACTAGGGTAGTAGTGGTGGAAGAGGTAAGAAACCTTTTCTAAATTATTCTTCTGTCTTTGTTTCAGAATCCTGCCTTCATTGAACCTAATGCCACATCACCTTTTAGCTACATCACCTGCCATATCTTCTTATCATTTATTAGCCTCCAAATTTCCCAGCCCTGATTAATGCATATAGCCTATAACTTTTCTCTACCACAGTCATTCTCACAGTGTAATTCCAGATGAGCAGCCATCGGCAACACCTGGCAGCTTGTTAGAAAAGCATATTCTTGGGCCTCACCTCAGATTTAGTAAACAAATTCTGGGAGTAGGGCCCAGCTGTCTTATCTTTTAACAAGCCTCCAGGTGACTCTAAGGCATGCTCATATTTGATAACCGATTTACCATAAATCCTGCTGTTATGCTGGGTGACTTTAGTGATCATATGCATTGTGCCATCTTCAGGTTCTTTGATCTGATTAACCTCAGGACTTTCACCTTCATTCCATCTCCATACCCACCACCAGGGAAATAACCCTGGGGAATGCCCCTTCCCTGAAATCTTAAAGTCCACTTTCCGACCATAAATTCCTGTCCTTTTGGCTCCCTCAGCTTCTTCCACCCACTACTAGCTTTGCCAGCCTCCTACCCATCTTCATTTCGTGTCTAGGCAGGCCTTATTGTAGGTCACTTGAAGTATTATCCTACTGCCAAATCCCATCCCTGGTGCCACCTACCTGTTCTCCTCCAGATCTGGGCAACAGAATGCTGTTCCAGATAATCACATGATAGTAAAGATTTGGTGCTGCTGCAATTCATTTGTCTTCTCACAGAAGCCTTCCTGATCACCTAGTGTAAAACATATTCCCTCACTGTTAGCGTTCCCTGTCCTCCTTTCCTGGTTTATTTTTCTCCGTAGCACTTATCACTATTTGATGATGCTATATATATTCATAATTTATTTGTTTATTGTTTACCTTCCCCACTAGATACTAAGCTTCATAGGGCAGAAAATTTTTGTCTGTTTTGTTCGCTGTGTATCTTTAGTGTCTAAAGAGTGCCTGACACATAGTAAGTTTTTAGTATTTTTGAATAGTGGTCTCCACCCTCATTTGGCTTATCGTGCTGCCCATTTTCTCTTATATGACCTTGGTCAGCTGTCCTTCCATTTTCGTCTAAGACTACTCCAAACTTTCTTCTCTCTTAAACCTTTCTTTCTTTTTCTTTTTTTTTTTTTTCCGTGGCTGGTGTAGCTCAGTGGATTGAGCACGGGCTGTGAACCAAAGGGTCGCCAGTTTAGTTCCCAGTCAGGGCACGTGCCTGGGTTGTGGGCCAGGTCCCCAGTGAAGGCCACGTGAGAGGCAACCACACATTGTTTCTCCCTCTCTTTCTCCCTCCCTTCCCCTCTCTCTAAAAGGAAATAAATAAAATCTTTTTTTAAAAAAAAACCTTTCTTTTTTTTAAAAAAAGATTTTACTTATTTCCTTTTAGAGAGAGGGGAAGGAAGAGAGAGAGAGAGAGAGAGAGAAACATCAATGTGCAAGAGATACATTGATCAGTTGTCTCTTACATGCCCCCAGCTGGGGACCAGGCATATGCCCTGACTGGGAATCAAACCCCTGACCTTTCAGTTCACAGGCTGGCACTCACTCAGTCCACTGAGCCACACCAGCCAGGGCCACTCTTAAACCTTTTTAACATTCACCTTCCTCCGTCTCAGACTTCATGCCTTCTACCTCACTGAGAAAGGGGGAATCATCAGGTACCATTTTCTCAACTTTTTGCTCCCTTTATTCAAACTCAGAGACACCTGTGCCCATTCTAACTTTTCTTTCATTCTGAAATCTATTTTTCTTTCCATCAGTCTTTCCACATTTACTGTGCCAAGTTCTCAGGCCAAACATCTTCCCAAGGCTATCCTACGCTCTGCAAGAAACACTTACCCTGTTACACGACCTCCCAGTAGTGTTTCCTTTCTTTTCATTCCAGTCAAATCAAGAGTTGTTCGCTTTTTTCCTTTTTGCCTATTTTGATTCACTTCTCAGCCCTCTGCCATCTTTACCATCTGACTCAGAGCTTCTGGTAGGGCCATGAGTGGCTTCCTGTTTGCCATATCCAGTGGGGAGAGGTATTTCAGTCCTTATTATCCTGGACTTCCCTTTGAGTTTGAGGCAGAGCTGAAGTATTTTTTAAAATGTAACTTCCTTGACTCATTTATTCCTTTATCCACTCATTCAACAAATATTTCTTGAGCACCTGGTATATGTCGGGAACGGGAAATACTATACAGTGAGCATGGTAGCGAAGACCCTGCTTCACTGAGCATACAGCCTTGGGGTGTTCATATTTTTTGTCATTAAATTGGACAAAGTAACCTTAGGAAGCTAATATGACTAAAGGGTTAAAATGTGAGCTTTTGAGTCATATTGCAGTGAATTTGAATTTTGACTTTTTAATTTCTAGTAGCTTTGTGACCTTGGATAAGTGAGTTTTGGTGTCTTCATCTCTAAAATGGTACCCATATTACAGCCTTGTTAAGAGAATTACATAATATGTGTAAAGTGCTTTAAAACAGCACTGGGATGGGTGTAGTTAAGGTTAGTTATTTTATTCTATAACCTATTTGGACCTGAAAAGAAGTAAAATAACATTGTAAAATAAATGCTAAAAGTATGGACTCAAAAAATAAAGTATATATATATACTCAGCTTTGAGAACACCTGTCTAGGGACAGAAAGACTTTGTTTGCTGAGATCACATTTAAGGGAAAAGTCCGGAAATGAGTGAAAATAATCGAGGAATAAATCTGGGAAGATTCTTTTTCTTTTTTTCTTTTTTTTTTAGATTTTATTTATTTTTAGAGAGGGAACAGGAAGGAGAAAAGGGGAGAGAAACATTGATGTGAGAGACAAACATTGATCGGTTGCCTCTTGCATGCCTCCAGATGGGGACCTGGCCTGCAGCCTAGGCCAGGGATGGAACCCAGCAGCCTTTTAGTCCATGGGCTGGTGCTCATTCCACTGAGCCATATCAGCCAGGGCTAAATCTGAGAGGATTCTTAAGATGCTATACCCTGTTCTCTCTCACCAGGTGGCGAGCTTATGAAGCCAGGGACTGTTTCTCTTTCAGTCTAGTAATCCTACTGTGGGGCTTGTGGTAGGCGTTAAGCATATCTTTTTTTTTTTAAAGATTTTATTTATTTATTTATTTTTAGAGAGAGGAGAAGGAAGGGAGAAAGAAAAGGAGAGACACATTAATGCGTGGCTGCCTCTCAAGTGCCCCCCACTGGGGACCTGTCCCACAACCCAGGCACACGCCCTGACCAGGAATTGAACCGGTGACCGCCTGGTTCCCAGGCTGGCGCTCAATCCACCAAGCCACACCAGCCAGGGCTGAGCATATCTTTATTGAGTGAATCAACTAAGGATTTTCATGGAAACTACTAGAACCATCTCACCACCTGGGTTGTTAGAACCTGTCCAGGCTTCAGTTTCTTGCAGCTGACCAATTCGCAAGCCCTTCCCTAGCCTGAATCCATGGATCTGGTAGATCCAGACCTTCCCAGCTTAAGGAGGGCAAGGCAGGGCCCTGCAACGCTCTGCTCCTATGGTTGCTCAAGCTGTATGATGAGAAGCATTTGACTATTTTGATCCGTTCCTGGGTGGCTTCTTAGGAATGTTTCTGCAGTTGTAATTTCCACCTGAATGTCTCCTTCCTAAGTCCTCTACCTCAGCATATTCCTGCCTCTTCTTGGCCTCGATCTCTGAACAAACACCTTATCCAGAATCAGACATCCTTTAAAACCTCTGTTCGGGTTCTTTCAAATGTCTTGCTTGTCCTTAGTTGACTACAGTATGGATTGATTTTCTGTGTTTGAGTTTATCTGGTTTGTTTTTAAAACAGGTTCTCTAGTTGAACAACTAACTACAGAAAAATATGAGTGCATGGTGTGCTGTGAATTGGTTCACGTCACAGCCCCAGTCTGGAGTTGTCAGAGCTGTTACCATGTGTTTCATTTGAACTGCATAAAGAAGTGGGCAAGGTCTCCAGCATCTCAAGCAGGTCAGTCATTTCTCTCTTCTGAGTAGTTATTCTCACCCATTTGATATGTTCAACTTTTTAAATGCTATTTAATTCTTGAGTATTTTATCTGCAGGGAAGATATGTTCTCTCAATTATATATTTCAGATGGCCAGTATTAAGCTATAGATCTCAAACCAGCTAAACATAACAATATTAAAATATATTTAAGGTAAAATAAAATCAGTCATGTCTACTGAAAATGGTAGCTTTTGTCTAAGTAGCAACTATAGAAAACATTTCTTGTATAGTTTGCTTTTGAAAATTTTTAGGAAGTTACTTGGGATGTTAAAAGTTGTTTTGCCTTTAACAAATCTTCTCCATAGTATTTTGTGGTCTTTTCTCAAAGGATACTACTATTGAGATGGATAATGCAAACGTTAATAATGTACTTTCAGAACTATAGTCATCCCTCACTATATTGCGGTTCACTTACTGTGGCTTCAGTGTATTGTGGATTTTTTAAAAAAACATAACAATATTAAAATATATTAATTTTACCTTAAATATATTTTAATATTGTTATGGTTTTAAAAAAAAAAAAAAACCTGCAATAAGTGAACCACGATATAGCGAGGGACGACTGTATACTTCACTGGTGAGTACCCATGTAGAATTTTATATGTTGTTAAAATTACATACGTTTAAGAGTGTAGAAAGTGTTTCAAAGCATTTGAAGTGTTTATAAGAGTGTGGGTTAAGGACTTCCGGCCAAGATGGAGGCATAGGTGGATACACTGTTCCTCCTCGCACAACCAAATTTAAGGACAACAGAGATTTAGAAACAAGAAAACAACCGGAACTAGTAGAAAATTGAACAGTACGGAAGTCCAACAACCATTCATCCAGACTGGTAAGAGAGGCAGAGTTGCGGCAGGAAAACGTGGAGGTTGGCGGACTCCGGCAGGCAGGCAGCAGCTAGCAGACCCCGGGCACAGAGTGGCAACGCAAGGCGGCTGCCTGACCAGGCGGTCCCACATTCATGTACAGGTAATCCAGGCAAAGGGGGAGCAGCAGAAGGGACTAGAATTTGAGAAACAGAGAGAGAACAAGAGCGCGGAGCAAGCACCATTGTTCCTCTCAGACCCTGCCCCCACATACAGCATCACAACCCAGCAACTGGGCTGCCCTGCCCTGGGGAACACCTAAGGCTCTGCCCCTCATTATGTAACAGCTAACCAGACCAAAACAAAAAACAAAACAAAACCAAAAATGGCTCAAACGGGAGAACAGATCAAAGCCCCAGAGCCAATTCATCTAAGCGACCAAGAGATAGCCAACCTATCAACCTATCAACCTATCAGCAGCGGTTTGAACTGTGCCAATCTATGCACAGTTCAAACCCCTGCTGATCAGCATGCTCACAGAATAGTTGATTTTGGTTACAAATTAGATGAACAAATAAAGACTACAATAAGTGAAATGAAGGAAAATGCACAGGGAACCAATAGTGATGGGAGGAAAACTGAGACTCAAATCAATGGAAGAAACAAACAACCAAACAGAAGAGAAGGAAGAAACCAGAATTCAAAAAAATGAGGAGAGGCTTAGGAACCTCCAGGACATCTTTAAACGTCCCCACATCCAAATTATAGGGGTACCAGAAGGGGAAGAGGAAGAGCAACAAGTGGAAAATTTATTTGAACAAATAATAAAGGAGAACTTCCCCAATCTGGCAAAGGAAATAGACTACCAGGAAGTCCAGGAAGCTCAGAGAGTCCCAAACAAGTTGGACCCAAGGAGGAACACACCAAGGCACATCATAATTACATTAGCCAAGATTAAAATGAAGGAGAGAATTCTAGAAGCAGCAAGAGAGAAGGGGACAGTCACCTACAAAGGAGTTCCCATCAGACTGTCAGCTGATTTCTCAAAAGAGACCTTCCAGGCAAGAAGAGGCTGGAAAGAGGTATTCCAAGTCATGAAAGTCAAGGACCTACATCCAAAATTGCTGTGTCCAGCAAAGCTGTCATTTAGAATGGAAGGGAAGATAAAGTGCTTCTCAGATAAGGTCAAGTTCAAGGAGTTCGTCATCACCAAGCCCTTATTGTATGAAATATTAAAGGGACTTATCTAAGAAAAAGAAGATAAAAAATATGACAGTAAAAAGACAGCAAACTCACAGATATTAACCACCATACCTAAAACAAAAGCAAACTAAGCCAACAACTAGAACAGGAACAGAACCACAGAAATGGAGATCACATGGAGGGTGTAATAGCATAATCAATAAAATATATTTTAAAAATTTTTTAAAAAGAGTGTGGGTTAATAAGAGAGTAGGAAAGGTTTACAGGAGTGTGGGAAGGGTTTATAAAGCCTTAAGAAATATATATAAATAAATATCCTTTTTTTCCCCAAGCCAAAATTCGGATAATATTTACCTTGACATTAGAAATACTGTATAGGCCCTGGCCAAATGGGCAGTTGGCTGGAATTTCATCGCAGCACACCAAGGTTGCAGGGTCGATCTCCAGTCACATATGAGAAGCAACCAGTGAATGCATAAATGAGTGGAGTAACAAATCAGTGTTTCTCTCAAAAATCGATTTTAAAAAATTAAAAATACTGTAATAGAACATTACCACTACAAAGTGAAATGATAATTATGGGGTGGGATGGGAGTGTTAGCTAACACTACTGTGATCATAGTGCATTATGTAAGTGTATCAAAGCAACATGTCATACACCTTAAACTCACATGTTATTTATATCTCAGTTTTAAAAAGAACAAAATGGGTGCCCACTTGATTCATTGTATGTAAAGTCCTTATCAATGTAAGCCTAAATGTAGTATTTAAGCAAAGCGTTCAGTGTTGTGAATTTTTTTAAAATATTTTATTTATTTATTTTTAGAGAGAGGGGAAGGGAAGGAGAAAGAGGAGAGAAACATCACTGTGTGGTTGCCTCTCCGGTGCCTCTTACTGAGGACCTGGCCCACAACCCAGGCATGTGCTCTCACTGGGAATCAAACCAGCAACTCTTTGGTTTGCAGGCCCCCACTCAATCCACTGAGCTACACCAGCCAGGACCTGTATTTTGAATTTGTTTCTTTAATGTCTATATCCTTAACATGGAAATTACCACCACTATTGCAATGTTATGGCTTTCTGTAGATTTGATTTTTTTTGTTTAATTACATGTGTTTTTCAAAGGGGATTATTTTGGTTTTCTCTTTTTTTTTTGGCAGATGGTCAGAGTGGTTGGAGGTGCCCTGCCTGTCAGAACGTTTCTGCGCATGTTCCTAATACCTACACTTGTTTCTGTGGTAAGTTTTTTTGTATACGTTGGAGTTTTTCTACTTCATACATTGTACTTCAGTTCCCAGTTCAGGAGGAGTGGTCTGCTGGGCATGTTTTAGAAGTTACTAATAAGACTTCAAAGCTACAAGGGTCTACAGGACATCATATGCATGTGGTCCATCACACAGCTAGAGTCACAGGCCTTTGTGCTCCTGGCAAGCTGTTCTGGAGGAGAGCCTTTACATCATGCCCTCCAGGCTTGTGCTACTTCCCAGCTATGGTGCTGGTCTCCTTGGTCTTTGCTTTTTGACTAGAGCTGATCAGACGGCAAAGGCAGGTGTAGCCTTGGCCTTCTTCTCACTTCTAGCTGTAACAGCTTTGATATTCCAGATTTCAGCAGCATAAGGAAAGAGTAGTATTAAAGTATATTTTATTTTAACCAAAGGAATCAGTCATTGATGTTTATAATAGAGATTTTCTGTAGACCAGTGTTTCTAGCTGTATCTTTGTACCCTTCCTCTTTATGGAATACTTCTTGTTTTTAAATATCCCAGTTCCCCTGTGTGTTAGGAAAAAACTTTCTGTGATCCAGATGCTCATTCCTGCTGCTAACCTATTTTTTACATATTCTCCACCCACCACTTTCTTGCCTATCTTTTAACAACTAACCTTTACCTTGTGGTTTTTGATTTTTCAGATTTTGTTTCTTATGCATGTCTCCCTTCTTGAACTATTGCATTTTTGCTTCTCCTTGTTACCTCAGTGAAACTGTGTTCAGAAGTCATCAATGACCCCTTCCTGACCAAATCCAGGGCTGATTTATAAGTTCTTAATCTTTCTGGCAGCACAAAGCCTTGACACTTTTGACTATGTCTTCTTGAAATGACTACCTCTTCCTGTTTCTCTCTGCAAACTCTCCTTATTTTTCCAACTTATTGGTTCATATTTTTCCTTTCCTATTACCTAACTAGGAGCTTTTACTAAGGCAGTCATTGGCCATCAACTCTTTCACTACTAGAGTCAGTCTTTTGGTGAATTTATTAACTATCTAGAGTGCTCTTCCCCTTCTTTTATTTAAATCCTCATCCACTGTATGATTCAAGATCTGACCCCAAATGTTCTCTTCCAAAGGAAGTTTCCTTTTTAATTTTTTTATTTATTAATTTTTAGAGACAGAGAGGGTGGGTGGGGGGAGGAGGGTGAGAAGAGATAGAAACATCCATTTGTTCCACTTATTTATACATTCATTGGTTGATTCTTGCATGTGCCCTGACCAGGCATCGCACCCACAACCTTGGCATGTTGGACAATGCTCTAACCAACTGAGCTACCTGGCCAAGATGAAAGCTTCCTTTTCTTACTCTCTCCCACTCTGGTTACTCTTTTATTCAGAATCTGCTGGTCTTACGTGTTTTATTGCCAAAATCTGAGCTCTATTAGATACTAAACTAGTATTGATTAAAGGAATGAATATTCTAGAATGTACTGCTAGAAAGGCAGCATTAAACTGGAAGCAAAAGAGCAATGGAAAAATTGGATAAATAGAACCAATACCAAGGCTTGATTACCTTATTTTAAAGCACTTTTTTTTTTCATCCTCACCCAAGGACATCCTTTCATTGCTTTTAAGGAGAGAAATATCAATGTGAGAGAGGAGCATCAATTAACTGCCTCCCACATGAACCCATACCAGTGATCGTACACGCCCAGACTGGGGATCAAACCCACAACCCAATCATATGCCCTAACCAGGAACCGAACCCACAACCCTTTGGTTACAGGATGACACTCCAACCAACTGAGCCACACTAGCCAGGGCTTAAAGGACTTTTAAACGTAAAGTACCACAATGGAATTAAAGTTCTTGTTAAAGCCTTGACTGATAAAATTAAATGTGAGACCTATGAAGGTAGGAGAAAGTGGGGTGAAGGTCAAGATGATCTGAATAAGGAAAAATGCTATGGAAATGCAAATAATGCCCTTATTTTACCTAATGACTTTGCCCCGCTCTTCTTCCAGAAGGCCATTAATGTACTTTATTGAGAACTTATGAATGTATCAGGCACTATGAAGAAACAGAATTAAAGCTATTGACTTTATTCAAGCTTACAGTCTAAGAGTTAAGGTACAATTAACTTGATATTCTACTAGTAGTACAAAGTTACGGGAGATCTTTGGGGTGAGTTATGACTTCTAAACTAGGTAAAATCTTGGTGAGAAGGAAGATTTGTTGAAGAGAATAGCACAAATAGAAGCTAAAAACCAAGAAGGCTCCGAATCTGTTGAGAGAAGTGGTAGTCATCTTATTATGGAGCCCAGGATCTGTGAAGGCAGAGGAGTGGGAGATGACTGGAAAGGTGGAGCTGACTTCTTGATGCCAGGCTTAGATGTTGGGACCTCATTTGGCTGGCCATGGGAAGCCACCGGGGGTGGAGGTCGGGGTCTGTGTGATTCTTTATTAAGCTTAGTCTCATGGCAGTGAGTGGAGTATTTGGGGTACCTAAACAGTTTGGGGTCTTGCAGTAACCCAGATGAATAATAAAAGTCTACAGTGGGTGTTAGAGTGGGACAGAAAGCAGGGAGTGTAAGATCTCAAAGGTAAATAGGGATTAATAGCAGTGACAGAGGGAGGAACCCAATGTGGTTCCAAAGTTTCATGCTTTTGGAAATGGTGATACCAAGAACAAAGAAGGGCAGGTCAGGAGAACCAGGTTTGGTGGGGATGGTGAGTTTGGTTTAGAGATGTTGAGTCGGAGTGTAAGACTCTCAGTCAGAGATGTTCAACAAGCAGTTGGGAGTGTTTGAAGAGAAATCAGGGCTTAGCGTTGATAGTCTTCACAGTTGAGAGTAGTAGATGAGACCTGAGTGGGGAAGGAGTGAAAAAAGGGTCTACTACAGAACCCTGGGAGGAAGGAAAGCCAAAACATCATTCAGAGTCAGGAAAAAGAGGTGGCACCATTGAAAGATGGCTGGGTAAATTCAGGTCACCGTACTGGAGCAAGAAAGCACAGAGACAAGGAAGCTTTCCCAGTAGTCTGGAGATAAGGTTCCAGCCAGGAGAGAGGCTAGAGCAGAAGCAGAGGTGGAGATAAGGTGAGATACATAGGTAGGACAATGAACAAGATTTGGTGATGAAGTAGAATGTGGAAAGGAAAAGGGAGGATGATTACTTGTCATGTGACTCTGAGAGTGGTGGTGTTGCTGACAGAAATAGGGAACGCTGAGGAGTGAGGGATATGAGGGAAGATGCTGACTTTGGCCATAGATGTAGGCAGTTTGAGGTGACTGAAACCCCAAGCACAGATTTTCAGCAGACAGTTGAACAAGTAGGACTGAAACAGGATTCAAGGCAATGCAGAAAATTGGCCTTTAGATGTATTAAACCTCAACGCATGAAAAAGATTGGGTTTTTTAAAAGATTTTATTTACTTATTTTTAGAGAGAAGGGAAGGGAGGGAGAAAGAGAGAAATATGATATGTGAGAGAGACATCAATCAGTTGCCTCTCCCACACCCCCAGCCAGGGACCTGTAACTCAGACATGCACCCTGACTGGGAATTGAACAAGCAACCTTTTGCTTTGCAGGATGACTCCCAACCCACTGAACCACCCCAGTCAGGGCATGCATAAGAGTTTTGAAAGAGACAGGCTAAAGGGAAAAGCAGAGCCCCAGGACTGGGGACACACTGTCATTTAGGGTACAAATTGTCCGAGTAAAAATGAATTCCTCTAGGGCAGGGAAGAGTCCTGTGCCTCAGTTTTACTCTTCCTGCCCCTATGCTCAGTTGATGGAAGATGCATACTAAAGATTTGCAGAGTGACACTGATTATACAAATAGAGCCCTTTCATGCCTGCTTTACAACTTTAGAAGAGGTAAGTTCTTACTATACAGGGGGCTTATGTCCTTTCCATCTCTTACTGCTTCTTTCACCCCATTCCTCTCTTCCATTATTCCCTCTTTCTGATCCTTACAGCAGATATTCCCATATCACTTCACAGGCCCGTTTACAGGCTTATTTTGTAGGGGTTTTTTGTTGGATTAAATGTGTCCATTAGTCAAAATGGCATTTTTATAAGTAAAAATGGCTTTTTATGTGTATCTTTCCCAGGCAATTCATAATTTAAGACTTATCATACTCAGTGAAGCTTTGGATGAGTAGCATTACATCCAACTTTTTATTTTAGGATGTGGGATAATGTGTTGAACTAATGAAAACCACGCTGATGTTCCATGCTGTCTAGCTATATTATATTATTGCATTAAAGTCTGGGATGCATTTGAAGTTTGTACCGTTGACTGTTTGATCTGTTATGTTTTAGGCAAGGTAAAGAATCCTGAATGGAGCAGAAATGAAATTCCACATAGTTGCGGTGAGGTTTGTAGAAAGAAACAGCCTGGTCAGGACTGCCCACATTCCTGTAACCTGTAAGTTGGAATGCTAGATTCCTGCGCGATTCCTGATGGGGACACTTTGCTCATAGCTTTGAGGCCACATACCTGGTTAGCATGTAACAGGACAGGATAAAAGGCAATGTGGTATCATTTACTGAGCCCTTACTCTGTAGGAGTTAACTCACCGAATCCTTAAAACAGCCCAGTGATGTATAGATATTTGTCATCTCCATTTTACATATGAGGCTCAGAAAGGCCAAATGTCTTGCCTGAGGTCACGGTGCTAGGACAAGGGTGGAGCTGGGATTTTCAAAGTTAGTGCGCCTCTCACTATATTACAGTACTAGCTTCTAAAACACAGTGTTTCCCACTGATACCCAGATCCAACAAAGTATATAGGACTTCTGTTTGGGGAAAGGCAATTGTGTAGGGTCCTGTTGGGCAGTGTTTTTAGGATGCGAATCCCTTCCCTGCAATAAGTAGTGAGCTTTAGAATTTATCCAGTCAGCTTCTAAATAATAAGATAAATGCACAATAATAAACAGTCTACCAGTTACAAATAAATTTCTGCAAGCTTTGACCTCAGACCAAGGTTTACTTCTTGGGTTTGAGTCACATAACAGTTATGTGATGTTGGACAAGTTACTTAATTTCTCTGAGCCTGTAATATAATTATTATATGAGTGACTTACAGAGTTCTGATTATTAAGTGAATTGATATTCCTAAGAGGCTTGGTGCAGAGACTGGCATGTGGTAAGTGGTCAAAAAGATGGTAATTTTTGCCTTTATTACCCAGATCTAAGAGTAAAATACATCAGAGTGTTATCTTGCATTAAAGATACTTCTTCATGGAACAGGAGTAAATGTTGGCCCAAAGGTCTTATGATCAAGATGTGAGGTGGTGCTGGAGAGTTGTCATTGAGCTATTCACTGGAGCAGACAGCATGGCCTGCCACCTTCTAGGGCAGTCAGCCCCTCCCCTTCCTTTAACTGCTTCCATGGGTCCTTCCTCCAAACCCAGGGATTCATCTATTTAAACTATTCCTTCCCTTAGATGGCATTTTAAGTATACTCAGTAATAAGAAAATAATCCTTTGCACAAACTGTTTCTCCGAAGCCTTCAGTAGAAATGGGGCCCGTTGTGACCATCAGAGAACATGAAATGTGATGTAGATCAGGTGATCAACACCATGTCTGAAGGGAAAGGAGGCCATAAAATTTGTTTTTTTGTGCTCTGGAAATTCTACTCTTGATTTGGGGAACTGACCTTTTACTCCTGTCAGGACCCTAGAGATTGCCGTACCCCAGCAGCACTTTCCTTTCTAAAGAAAGCTTTGCATTTCTCTAATTTATACTTATCAGGACTGAAGCCACACTTGGCCCCTTCATCTCTCTATTTTGGGTTGTTCTCATAGATTATACAATTCTCTAAAGGAGTTGTTCTCGACCCTGGCTAGCCATTAGAATCATTTAGGGAGCATTTTTAAACACCTGGGCCCAGTCTCTACTTCAGAGCAGTTGAATCAGAGTTTCTGGGCATGGGTCTGAGTATCTGTAGTTTTTAAAGCTGTCCAGGTGATTCTAAAATGTAGCCAGTGTTGTGAACCACTGCGCTAAAGGTTATAAAAACTTGAATTCAGTGCATGCTTCATGGATATTTGAAATAACCTGGAGTCATCCACTCCTTACCAACAGTTTATCAGTCTAAAGTTATTTAAATATGCAGCCATGAAAATGGTTTCACCTGAAAGGGTTGAGGGATAACATGTGAAATACAATTATTGAATAATGATACTCATCTGTAAACACTCATGCATGCTTAAACTCGTATTTTCTGTGGGTTCTGTCAAAATGGGTCAGTCACATTGGAAGACTAGGCACTTGTTTCTTGGTTGTTTTTAGTGTTTAAAGCTCATTTAAGAATTATCAGAACTAATTGAGAAGTCACATTAAAAAATCCAAGCAGACTTTATACGCACACCTGGTTTTACATTTTTAAGTCCTCACCCAAGGATATGTTTATTGATTTGAGAGAGAGAAACATCAATTGGTTGCCTCCTGTATGCGCCCAACCAGGGACTGAACTCACAACCTTTTGGTGTGCGGGACAGTGCTCCAACTGAGCCATCCAGCTAGGGCAGGCACACCTGGTTTTATACCAAATTCAATTGACCTACTTGGTCAGTTAGACTTGGCTTGACTGACTTTTAATTCCCAAAGGACTGTGATTTGCCATTATTCAGAAAGCCCCCAATCTCAAAAAAATAAAAATAAAAAGCTACCATAGAAGTTCCCACAGTGTTTTAAGTCGTGGTATTTCTGAATAGGTATATAATTTACCAGGGTGTCTGCTTTGAAGAGGGCAGCATTTATTTGCGTATGTAATTCCATTTTGTAATTTTCTCCTTTCTATTCAGAGACCTAATTCTGACTGTAGCGTGTTGCTAAGCCCAATCTTTCCATGAGTCCCTTTCCCCTTTGTTCTCTCCCTGTTTTACCAGTATGCCTCTCCTCATGTCAACCTTCTTTTCCCTGTTCCCATCATTAGCCCATCGTTGGGTTACTATTTCACTAACTAGTGAGAAAATGTCTATACTTCTCATGGACACAGTGGGTTGGAGCTCTATTATTTTGCTCAGGCTCTAAAGGACTCCACTGGCTATCCTACCAGTCACCTGAGCAGCAAGTGGTTTTTATGCCTGCACACTGCACTAAGTGGGCCAAGGCCGTATTTGGAGATGTCACCTCTGACTATCAGACCCAAATAAAACCAGTATTTTGACTTGGGCTGTACTTTTCTGGCTAAATATTCTAAGATGATAATGCTGCCAATTCTTTCTATATAAAAACATCGTTATCTTTGTTTTAATAGTTTAATCAACTTTATAGACAAATACTAAAGCATTCCAAAGTCAGTTCATTTGTTGCCATGCTTCAGTGGGAGTGAGTTGGGGCAGCTTTGTTCATGTTTCATTTACAGATACGATTTATTCATCCAAGTTTTTCTTTTTTAGTCTCTGCCATCCCGGACCTTGCCCACCCTGTCCCGCTTTTATGACTAAAACATGTGAATGTGGACGGACCAGGTAAAGTTAAAATTATACTCTAAAGAAGACTCATTTTCCACATTGATGATTTATGTGTGAATTTCTAAAATAAAAGATTAGTAGATAAGTGTAAATAGTACTTTTCTGTAAATAGTAGTTTCTTACACTGCCTGTGTCCAGTTTTGCAATCTTGTAAGTGATGAAGAAGTTATATGCACAGTGAGATTACTTACTGAAAAGCCCAGGTGACAGGGATTTTTTTCTTAACCCTCTCCTGGGTGAAAGAACCAGGAATTGAACCTAGGCCTTTATAGGTCTGGAAGACAGGAACCATTTACTTGTGGCTAGCACAGTATCTGGCATCTAGGAGGTTTTCAGTGAATGTTGTTGGATGGAATAATAAGTGACCCCAGAGTCTGCCCTCTTTTCATTATAATACGAGTTCTTCTGCATCATCAGTGCAAGGATCACTGATAACTGTGGAGTGTCTCTGAGGCCCAGTGAGACCACAAGATGACATGGGATCATGCAGATTTTCAGTAATATGCATTTGTTTAATGTTTACTGAACTTACGAGGGTAACAGTGTAGCCTGAGAGTCACATGAAATGGCTCTGGGTCAGAAAGGCCACATCACATCTGGGCCCTGCCACTAACTAGTTGTTGACCTTGGCACGTTGCTCAGTCTCATTGAGCTTTGTTCTCTTCTCATAAAGTACAAGTGATAGTGTTTTCCTCAAGTGGTTGATGTAGGCCGTGATGCTGGGTGCTGGAAACTGAGCACTGATCATCTTAAGTACATATCAGTGACTTTTTTTAAATTAATTTTTTTCTTTTTTAGAGAGGGAGAGAAACACTGATGTGTTGTTCCACTTATTTATACATTTATTGGGTTTTTTCCTGTATGTGTGCTGACCAGGTATTGAACCTGCAACCTTGGTGTATGGTGACAATGCTCTAACCAACTGAGCTATCTGGCCAGGGCACATAACAGTGGCTTTTTAAAACAAAATAAGTAGTTGATGTAGGAGTAGGGGATAGAATAAAACTCTTCATGCAGGAGAGTAGACTCCAAGCTCTAAATCATTAACCTGGAAAGAGACCTGAAGACAATGTCTAAAAGCCCTGGCCTCATAGCCTTCTCTCGCTGATAACTCAGCAGAATCAGGATGTTTATTAGAACAAAGCCAGAATGATTTCCCCATCCTGAATCAAAGTCATATACAGTACGTTCTTAAGTATTACAGCTGCATAAATTGCCAGAGTGCCAGGTCCCTGGAGAATGCTATTGTGTTCATTCTGAGAATCTGCATTATAACTACACCTCCTCAACTTTCCTGTTAACATCTATAAGTTACTGTGGGAGCTCCAAGCCCTGTCCTCTCCTTCGTGCTGCTTCATAGGAACTCGGAGAAGAAATTGCACGTAACAGAAACTTAAGAATAGCCTTTAGTTTCTCACTGGCTGGAAGGTAGGGGATAGAGAAAGGCAGAATGGGAAATAAGGAAAGAAAAGGAGGAAAAAGAAGAAAGTAGAGAAGGGGAGAGTATTTGAGGAAATAAGGATTAGAGAGAGGAACAAAGAAAAAGTGGGGGAAATGGGGCCAAGAGAAAAGTTTAGTAGGTTTTGGGGGAGGGCGTGGGCTCTAGTACTAGTTTAGCTGTCAAACAGGAACTTAATGTCCAACATCAAACTAATGCTATCTTTACATCTACCATCTTCACAGGCATACAGTTCGCTGTGGTCAGGCTGTCTCAGTCCACTGTTCTAACCCATGTGAGAACGTTTTAAACTGCGGTCAGCACCACTGTGCTGAGCTGTGCCATGGGGGTCCGTGCCAGCCTTGCCGGATCATATTGAACCAAGGTAAGTGGTGAACACAGCATCCAGTAAAACTAGTGTACTTTTCTGGAACCTTATTTATGGTTGTCTTGATGACATCTCAAACCTGTAGTCATAAAGACTATTAGCTTTTGTACCTTGGGTAGAGAGAACTGGAGGTATATTAATGCTTAGATGGTTTTTACTATTTTATTTGCATAATACCAGTATAGGTCATTGTTTTATATAATTTGGGTAATATATTTTATTTATTTATTTGAAAGAGAAAGTGCAGGGATGGAGAGAGAGGGAGAAAGGGAGAGAAAAACATTAATTGGTTGTTCCATTTACTTATGCATTCATCGTTTGATGCTTGTATGTGTACGTGCCCTGACCAGGGATTGAACCTGCAACCTTGGCATACTGGGACAAGGTTCTAAACAACTGTGCTACTTGGCCAGGGCTGGACAACAGATTTTAAAATGTCATTTAAAAGGAACTTCTTGGACAACTTTGAAAAAGTAACTACTTGAAAAGGATCCAGAAAGTTCAAAATAATCTTGAAGAAAAGTGCAAAATTAACAGTTAAACTACCTGATTTCACCCTGGCTGGTGTGGCTCAGTGGTTGAGTGCCAGCCTGTGAATCAAAGGGTTGCTGGTTTGATTCCCAGTCAGGGCACATGCCTGGGTTGCAGGCCAGGTCCCCAGTGGAGAATGTGTGAAAGGCAACCACACACTGATATTGCTCCCCTTCTCTGTCTCCCTCCCTTCCTCTCTCTGAAAAATAAATAAATAAAATATTTTAAATAAAATAAACTACCTGATTTCAAAGATACAGTAATTATGACTGCAGTTTTTGATGTAAAGATAGACTACTAGGTCAATGGAGGAAAATAGAGTGCAGAAATAGATCCATATATGTACATTCTGTTGATTTTCAACCAGGGTGTTAAGATGATTCAATGGAAAAGGAGAATCTTTTTACAAATGTTGCTAGAACAATGAACCTGAATCCTTCTCTCACTCTGTACACAAAAATTAATTCTATCAATACATGTATCATGGACTTAAATGTAAAATCCAGAAACATAAAGCTTCCAGAAGAAACTATAAGAATATTTTCATGACTTTGGGTTTAGACAAAGATATATTAGATGAAGCAACAAAAATACTAATCATAAAAGAAAAAAATAAATTGTATTTTATCAAACTTAAATATCTCTACTCATCAAAAGGCACCATTAAGGAAAAAGATAAATCACAGATTGTATTTAAAGTACTCGTACAAATCAGCCAAAAAAGATCAACAAGTTAAACAGTGAGCAAAAAACTTGAACAGATGCTTTACAAAAGAAATATATATATAAATGGCCTTGACTGGGTAGCTCAGTTGGTTGGAGCATCATCCCAATACACTAAGGTTACAGGTTCAGTCCCCAGTCAGGGCACATACACAAAACAACCAATGAATGCATAAATAAGTGGAACAATAAATCAGAGTTTCTCCCTCTCACTCTATTTCTCTAAAGTCAATTTTATATATATATATATATATGTATATATATATATATATATATGCACATGGCTAATAAACACATGAAAGGTGCTTAAAACTTTTAAACACTAGGGAAAGGTAATTTAAAACCACAATGAGTATAATAGTATAACCATTCTAGAAAACAGTCTTTGATTCCTTAAAAGGTTAAACATAGAATTACTGTGGAACCCAGCAATTTCACTCCTAAGCATATACACAAAAGTAATGAGATTATGTTTCTGTCCATACAAAATGTGAATGGATGTTTATAGCAGCATTATTCATAATAGTGAAAATGTGGAAATGATCCAGTTGTCTATGAACTGTTGAATGGACAAACAAAATGCGGTGTGTCTGTAAAATGGAATACAGATGCTCCTCAACTTATGATGAGGTTACATCCCAATGACATCCTATCCTAGCCTACCTTAAACATACTCAAAACACATTAGCCTACAGTTGGGCAAAATCATCTAACACAAAGCCTATTTTATAACTGCATTGAGTATCTCATGTAGTTTATCGTTGTGTATTGATTTAACACCATAAAGTCAAAATTTGTAAGTTGAGTCATTGTAAGTCAGGACTATTTGTATTATTCAGCCAAGAAAAGCAATAAAATATTAATACATGCCGTGAAACAGTTGAACCTCCAAAACATTATGCTAAGTGAAAGAAGCGAATCACAAAGGACCACTTATGTGATTCCTTTGTTTTTATGACTGCCTCTGATCTGCAAGGATCCTGGGCTACAATGTATAGGTGCCCTATAGTGTTTTGTTTTATTTTTTTAAGATGTTACTTATTTAATTTTTGAGAGAGGGGAAGGGAGGGAGAGAAACATCGATGTGAGAGAGAAACATCAATCAGTTTACCTCTTGTACTCACCCTATTGGGGACCAAACCTGCAGTCTAGGCATGTGCCCTGACTGGGGATCAAACTGGTGACCTTTCACTTGGCGGAGCAACGACCAACCCACTTAGCCATACCAGCAGGGTTATAGTGTTTTATTGTATTAAGTTTTACCTTGGTGTAGTGCTGTTGATTTTTTTTTTAATTTTACTTATTTTTAGAGAGAAGGCAAAGGAGGGAGACAGAAAGGGAGAGAAACATCTATTGGTTGCCTCTCACACGCTCCCAACCAATGACCTGGCCCAAAACCCAGCCATGTACCCTGACTGAGTATCGAACCAGTGACCTTTTGGTTCACAGGCAGGTGCTCAACCCACTAAGTCACACCAGACAGGGCAAGATTTACGATGGCATTTACAATAAGAAATAGCCCTATGAAATGTTTTGTGGTGTGTTCTATAAGGGCTATAAGGATTTTATGTAAGGAACCATACCTTCCTTATATTACTCAACGTTCTCTTTATGGGTTCTCTTGGGAAAAACTCCTATCTGGTATTAGTTCTAAGAATATTTTTCCTTAGAGGCTATAATCACTTTTTATCTCAAGAACCCTGTATAACTGACCTGTTTGTCTTTATAGTGTATTTTTTTAATTTTTATTTATTTATTTATTTTTAGAAAGAGGAAGGGAGGGAGAAAGAGAGGGAGCAAAACATCAGTGTGTGGTTGCCTCTCACATGCCCCCCACTGGGGACCTGGCCCAGCAACCTAGGCATGTGCCTTATATTGGGAATTGAACCGGCGACGCTTTGGTTCTCAGGCCAGCACTCGATCCACACCAGCCAGGGTGATAGTATGTTTTTTTAGCTGTGATTTATTCTGTATCCGTAGCATTGTTTTTCTTTCTCTTTTTACATTTTTTATCTGTTTTCTTGTTACGTTTCATATATCCTTACATGCTGCCTCAAATCATTTTGAGATAAGGCAGGAATTAAGTATGCATTGGTGGTTTGGTCTTAGCAGAATAGACTATAGTGTTGGAGAGTCCCTTTGATCTTTCTACCATTTTCAGCACTTGAGTCATGTGGGGCTTTTACTCAGGTAAATCAAAGCCTTTTTGTACAAATTTGTATGGTTCCCAGTCTCTTCTTTTCTGTTTTTGTGTAGTTGATTTTTCAAACTCAGTTGAAGACTTTTCATTTGTCTACATTAACTATCTAACAAAGTATTTTGGCCATGAGTATAGTTTATCCTTTCAAATTATAACTCTCCTAGGGTCCCTTTAGCTTTATCTAGACTTTTAATAAACATTCTTTCTAAGTCTTTTTTTAAATATATTTTATTGATTATGCTATTACAGTTGTCCCAGTTTTTCCCCTTTGCCCCCCTCCACCTGATACCCCCATTCCCTCCAGCAATCCCTCCCTTAGTTCATGTCCATGGGTCATGCATATAGGTTCTTTGGCTATTCCATTTCCTATACTGTTTTTAACATCGCCCTGTCTATTTTGTACTACCAATTTGTATTTCTTAATCCCTGCACCTTTTCCCTCATTTTCCCCTCCCCCTTCCCAACTGATAACCCTCCAAATGATCTCCATATCTATAATTCTGTTTCTGTTCTGTTTGTTTGCTTAGTTTGTTTTTTTTTCCTTTTTTAAAAAAAACATTTATTTACTTTTAGAGAGGGGGAGGGAGGAAGAAAGAGAGGGAGAGAAACATCAGTGTGCGAGCAATACAGCGATTGGTTGTTTCTCATCTCACATGCACCCAACTGAGGGTCTGGAGTGCAACTCAGGCATGTGCCCTGATGGGAAACTGAGCTGGCGACCCACCCCATCACCCCAGTTTGCAGGTTAGCACTCAGTCCACTGAGCCACACCAGTCAGGGCACTTTGTTTTTTAGATTCAATTGTTACCATTTTAATTTCATTGAATTTGTTGCCATTTTAATGCTCATAGTTTTGATCTCCTTTTTCTTAAGTAAGTGATGAACTTCACCTTTACCAGGTCTGGGAAGCACTTTATCTGCCCTTCCATTCTAAATGATAGCTTTGCTGGGTAGAGTAATCTAGGTTGCAGGTCCTTACTTTTCATCACTTGGAATACTTCTTGCCAGCCCCTTCTTGCCTGCAAAGTTTCTTTTCAGAAATCAGCTGACAGTCTTATGAGAACTCCTTTGTAGGTAACTCTCTGCCTTTCTCTTGCTGCTTTTAAGATTGTCTCTTTGTCTTTAACTTTTGACATTTTAATTATGTTGTGTCTTGGTCATGTCCTCTCTGAGTCCATCTTGTTTGGGGCTCTGTGCATCCTAGATTTGTGTGTCTATTTCTTTCACCAAATTAGGGAAGTTTTCTTTCATCATTTTATCAAATAAGTTTTCAGTTTCTTGCTCTTTCTCTTCTCTTTCTGGCACCCCTGTGATTCAGATGTTGGTACATTTGAAGATGTCCCAGAGGCTTCTTAGCCTGTCCTCTTTTTTGGGGGGGATTCTTTTTTTCTTTTTGCTGTTCTGATTGAATGCTTTGTTCTTTTTTATGTTCCAAATCATTGATTTGATTCTCAGCTTCATCCTCTGCACTGTTCACTCCCTTAAAATATATTTCACTTAGTGTAACCTTCATTTCTGCCTGGGTCTTTTTTATGCTGTTGAACTACTTAGTGAATTCCTTGAGCATCCTAGTAACCAGTGTTTTGAACTCTGCATCTGATAAGTTGTTTATTTCTATTCTGTTTAGTTCTTTTTCTGGAGTTCTCTTCTTTCATTTCAGCCATATTTCTTTGTCTCCTCAATTTGGCAGCCTCCGTGTGTTTGTTTCTGCGTATTAGGTAGAGCTCTTTTGATTCCCTGTCTTAGTAGCATGCCTAGAGCCCTAGGTAATTGCCAGGGCATGGCAACCCATCTTGGCACTCTCTGGCTCTGTGTGGGAGAGGGTTCAGAGAGGGGGCAGTGCTGCTGACTGGCCTCTGGAGTTTTGTTCAGGGGGACCCTCTCTCTCAGCATTCACTCTGATGCCAGTCACTTAAATTTCTCCCCATATGCCACTGGTGCCCTCCAGCTGTTGCCTTAGTGCTAAAGCCCAGAGGAAGAAAGTCTGCATAAGTCCTAAGTCAGTGGTGGTCCTTTTAAAAGGAGACTCCTAAGAAACAGGCAGTTTCTTCCACCACTCCAACCCCCACTAGTTTTTATAGCCACATGTCAAGGGGGCTTATCTTCCTGGTGCTGGAACCCTGGGCTGGGTGGTCTGATGTGGTGCTGGGATCTCTCACTCTCAAAATATCCCTCTTGATTTTTATCCACCACACATAGGTATGGGACCGCCTGTTCTGCGTCTCTGCCCCTCCTACCCATCTGGCTGTATGTGGCATCTTTAATTCCTTGGTTGTCAGACTTCCATACAGCTCAGTTTTCTAACGGTTCTGGGTGATACTTATTTTGTCATCTAGTTATAATTTTTGCTGTGGTTGTGCGAGGAGGCCCATGTTTACCTGCGCCTCCACCTTGACTGGAAGTCTCCTCCTAAGTCTTCATTCCTGGATTGATAAAAATGCTGAACAGATTAAGGCTGGCAATGGAGAGCTTCTTCCAGACTGTTTTTGGCTCGTTAATATTCTTCAACCAGTTTCACTCAGTTCTTCTGTCACCAGCTCATATTTCTGTCTCTTGTGCCTAAGTATAGCAGAGCTTTTTTGTATTGCACTCAGATTATTTTCTGGTTGGTTAGGGACTCCATTTTGTTCTGTTGTCACTATTTTCTGGCCCTTGATTCTTTTGTTCACAGCTGTCTACTCTTACCTCTGAAAATAGCCTCTGTTCTATCTGAGCAGAAACTGAGCAAAGAAAAGCCTGCTTACAGAAGCTCCCATTTGCTAGATTTTCTTTATCAATTAAGTGATTCCAAAAATGATGGTTGAGTTTTTTCATCATCTATATAATTAATCTAATAATATTGAATGAATGAGTAAATGGATGGATGGGTGGATGAATGAATGAATGAATGAGTTTTAGAACAGGGAATGAAACTAAACATGTATTTACTGAAGATGAAATATACATTTTTCTTTAAAAAAAAAACAAGATACCTCTTATTATTTTTTTATTTATTGAGGTAACATTGGTTAATAAATTATATAGGTCTCAGGTGCAATTCTATAACACATCATCTGTATATTGTATTGTGTGTTCACCACCCCAAGTCAGGTCTCCTTCATTATCATTTACCCCTCCACAAAATGCCTTTTATTATGAATTATACAAAATCAAAACTCCAAACATGTACTGCTTATAAGATCCATTGACATTATGTTTTAAAATAACACTATATAACTAGTTTTTTAAAATCTGAGTTAGTATAATATCATTTATCTTTACTAAGACCAAAAAATCCACATTAATAATTGATAGATTTTGATGTCTGAAAATCCCTGAATATCAGACAGCATCCAGTTAAAATGTTAAAGAATATCATTCATCAAAGAAGATATTTTTCGGCCCTGGCTGGTGTAGCTCAGTGGATTGAGCGCGGGCCTGCGAACCGAAGGATCGCGGTTCGATTCCCAGTCAGGGCACATGCCTGGGTTGCCAGGCCAGTTCCCGGCAGGGGACATACAAGAGGCAACCGCACATTGATGTTTCTCTCCCTCTCTCCTTCCCTTCCCCTCTGAAGATAAATAAATAAAATCTAAAAGAAAAAAATTAAAAAAAAAAAAAAAGAAGATATTTTTCTCAATTCCCAAAACAAGTTTGAGGAGTTATGTTGGGTTTGAATGGAAGAAAAAGGCCCAGTTAAAATACAGAAACAAAGTTTTCATTTGGTGGAAGCTGAAATCAGAGCTCTGTCACATGTGGCTTTTCTCAACTTTTAAAAAGTTTACCAAGCAAAGCCCTTAGCCACCTTCACTACTTTCACTTTGATTTCCCCCTTCCCTTGCCTTTGCTTTGCCTTCAGTCTTTTTCTTTGCCCCTGGATCATTCATATAGGGTACTGTCCACGCTGGTCCAGAAGACTGTTTCTCTTAAAATCCGTCTCCATTTCCATGTCATCTTTTTCATCTTTTACCGCATACTGGATTTTCTTGTCAGAATGTTTGTAGAGCACCACAGTTGCTGTCTCTTGAACATCTTTCATTAAAACATCAATATCTACTTTAAGAATACTTTAAGCCTGCTAAGGTCCTTTGGGGCATTTTTTTTTTCTCCTTTCAGCACATATCTTTCTTTTTCACTTACTACGGAAGCTTTCAGCCATGTTTTCCCTGGGAAGGTTAAGAAACTCACAGTCCACACACTCCCAACAACCAGGAGTCCCCCTTATATATGTATTTTTAATTGACATAATATTGGCTAATAGAACTTCTATAAGTTCAGGTGTACACCATTATAATTTGATATCTCTATACGCTATAGTGCACTTACCACCGGGAGTCTAGTTCCATCTATCATCATACATTTTGACACCCTTGACCCATTCTGTCCTCTCCCCACTCCCCTCCCCCTCTGATAAACACCAATCTGTTGTCTGTATCTGTTTGTTTTTGTTTTGTTTTTTGTTTTATGTTTCATGTGTGAAATCAGAGGTTTCAACCTTTTCAGTGTGACTTCACTTAGCATAATGTTCCCAAGGTCCATCCATGTTATCACAAATGGGAAATTTCTTTTTTTTTTTTAAGATTTTATTTATTTATTCTTGGAGGAGATGGAAGGGAAAAAGAGAGGGAGAGAAACATCAATGTGTGGGAGAAATACCAATTGGTTGCCCCTCACACACACCCTGACTGGGGACCAAACCCACAACCCAGGCATGTACCCTGTTAGGTGATAGAACCAGTGACTCCAACCAACTGAGCCACACCGGTCAGGGCTCATTTTTTATGGCTGAGTAATATTCCATTGTATGTATACACCATATCTTCTTGATCCATTTACCTGTCAATTGTTTCCATATCCTTGCTGTTGTCAATAATGCTGTAATGAACATAGGGGGTTCACTTATTTTTTTAAATCAGTGCTTTTATATTCTTCAGATAAATAACCAGCAGTGGATAGCCGAATCATATGATTGTTCTATTCTTAAGTTTTTGAGGAACCTCTATACTATTTTCTCCCATGGCTGCACCAATTTACAATCCTACCAGCAGTGTATGTAGGTTCCTTTTTTGCCAATCCTCTCCAACACTTGTTTTCTTTTTGAAAATAGCTATGGAATGTATTTTTTAAAACTCAAAGTCTTCGTATGTCTTTATTGATTTGAGGCTTTCCTCTTTCCATGTCTCAGTAGAAGTTTTGGGTCTGTTCAGTACAACATTTTATACCAGTGTCACACCAATAAATTCAATTTAAAATATACAGTATTTATAAGCAGTATTTCTAATGTTTTGCTAGAAGCATTCTATTTTATTTTTTATCAAGTATGTGATTTTTAAGATTTGATATGATTATATAATGTTATATTTATTCTGAGGTTGGTTTTCTGTACAAGTAGATATCTAAGTGTACCAAGGAAGAAGGAAAACGCCGTTAGATCTTCAGAATTTCAATTTAGTTTCTACTCTTCTGGTCTGCATTTATGTAGGGCTTGCTACATTTGCATTGACTGATTTTAATGAGATAAATTTTCATTATAAATTGAATAGTAGTAAAGTGACAGAAAAATTAAGTTGGTGAGAATTCATATCAGACTTTGTTACCTAATAATACATCAGAAACATAGCTCCTTAAACATAACACATTTATTGCTGACCCCAAGAAAGAAAAGAATACATTGTTTCTTGAACCCACAGGAAAATCCATGTTAGACTCGGTTCTCAATCTAGCAAATAAGTCTCAAATTATTTGAAACTTTTTACTCAGTGTGAATATTTGAGCATAATTACTTCAAACTGAACTCACAATCTTGGTTTTTAGTCATGTTCTTATAGACTAGATATTAGTCTCTTAATTTAGAGGGTTGCTTCACTTTAATGCTGTTTTCAGGATATGCTTCAGAGGTACCATGAGATACTGACAGAGTTTAACAAGGACTTTTTTTTCCTTCTATGATGAAGCTCTTAAATGGGACTTAGAGCTGCTATATAAGCCATACTCATTTCTGCCTCAGGCCTGATCAGCACTAATGAATAGTATTTTGTGTTTTCCCGTAGATTGTTTGGAGTGTTTTAAGGACCCGTACAGGTTACTAATCTCTTGTTTTGAAATTGTGTCCTTCAGTATGCTACTGTGGCCGCACCTCCCGAGATGTGTTATGTGGAACAGACATAGGAAAGTCTGATGGATTTGGGGATTTTGGCTGTTTGAAGTTATGTGGCAAGTAAGGTTTATGTTCTTCTTAGTTAGAATAAAGCTGTATTTTATGCAACAATTGCTTAATAGTCTGTTTGTTTGTTTGTTTGTTTGTTTGTTTTTAAACAGGGTTTTGAAATGTGGGAACCATGTATGTTCTCAAGTGTGCCACCCTCAGCCCTGTCAGCCATGCCCACGGCTCCCCCATCTGGTGCGCTATTGCCCTTGTGGGCAAACACCTCTCAGCCAACTGCTAGACCTTGGAAGTAGTGGTCGGAAAACGTGCATGGATCCTGTCCCTGCATGTGGAAAAGTGTGCGGCAAGCCTCTGCCTTGTGGTTCCTTAGGTAACTAGTAGGCGTGTGAATGTAAATGTTTGGCAGCAACAATTACTTAAGCAAAATAGTTTTAAATTCTATTACAATACCAGAGGTTTTTCTAAATATTAGGATCAAATTTATATGGGCATATTTTCTTTCCTCAGAATATGCTTATGAAAACTCACATTTGCCCGAGTAATTTCTAGTTTGGGTGTTTAACTGCTAACTCAGGTCAGTTTGTGGTGAAATACTATTCCATGGCTGATGGTGGGGGTGGCTATCATTTCTCCTAGTAGCCTACACTAGTATGAGTGCCGTATACCGTTTTTACTGATCCAGGGTCCAGTTAAGTGCGTAAGAGCATTTTTATATAATAGGAACATCTTAACTAAAAGTCTTAAGTACACTAAAACTTTAGCCATTTGGACCACTCAAGAAATGTCATTGTTTTATACCTAAGTTTCCCATCTAGCTGAGGATAATACCTCCCGAGCATAATTTTACGTAGACATTTTTCTAAAAATCTTTTTTTAAACAGAGGTTACTGAAGATCATTTCTTTCCCATTACCGACCCAAAGTCATTGTTTTTCCGAACCTCAGTTATTGTATTATGTTGAATACGATGGAAATACAGTGATGGCCTCCGGGACTGCTAAGGTTTCTCAGGTGGTTTCCCCCTACCGGTGTGCAATTGGAATTGTTTCATGTTTATGTACTGGTTGGAGCTTTCGTTGTTTATTCTCTTGTCAACACTTGTCCTACCTTTAGTGGCTCTGCCTTGCTTTTGATTACTTGGATGTAGAAACCAGAAAATGCTTGTTGGAATCAACTATAAAGCAGTAGTCTGAGTTTCTGACCAAAACTGTCTGAGGCAGGCCTTAGGAAATACATGCCTACAGTTTTATAATGACCTGGCAACTTCTCTCCTAAGCAAGTGTTCAAAGGCTATGTGCTGAGAAAGATGAAAGTGGGCAACGAAGTCTGAATAAAAGAGGAGTTCCTGTAACTAACTGTAGTAAAGCTGATGTCTAAGTTGGGATTGCACTTTTATCAAAAATAGAGAGTTCTCATTTCTTCCGAGGACTAGCAGGAACCAGTAGGAGCACCCTACCTAATTCTGTTTTTCAGTCTGACTTTAAAATCATTTACAGAAGAGAAATGCTCTCTTATATTTTAGTACATGTTCCAAACACATTAGGAAGATCAATCATCTATTGGTTCTCCTTCTCTACTGTGAAAATGTATCTTCAGATAAGCCCTATGAAATGGAGATCAGATGACTTCTAATTCAAGAGGGATTATAAAAATCTTCCCTTTTCAGAAAGCATGAATCAGTTTTGTAAGAATTTCATATATAATCACCAGAAACCCAACCCTGAGGCTAAGCTAGCTTACTGGCAATGAAAGAAAGAGGAAATGTAAAATGGGTAATGCAAAGGGACTTGAGCAGAAGAAGGATAGTAACTATGAGTATGAAATGATGTGGGGGTGAGATAGGATAAGGTCATGGTTTTAATTGTGGCAGACTTTTAAGGAACTAGGCTGAGTTGGATTGAGAAGCTCTCAAAGGCAAGCCTATGGCTAGTGGTAATAGTGTCTCTCAAGTTTATTTGGATCTGGCATATCTGTATAAAGCTTGTTTAGGTCTTTTAATATCTCTCCCAGTAAAAAATTTGCATTCTAACATTCTGCTTTAGTACAACAGACTAGGTGGAGTTCTGCTTTCAGGATGGTAGCATGAGCAGCTACTTGGACCCACTCCCCAGCAAAATAGGCTAAGCTGGTGAAACTATTTTTTTTTTAAAGCAGCCATTTAAAGTCTCTGGAAATTGTCCTACAGACATATGTAATTAAGAAATATTTACTGAAGAAAATCTACTAAAACTCAGGAGAGTCTGTGTCATTGAGTTACGACCCACTTCTTCCTTTCCCTCCAACCCCAGCTCAGCTTAACAGAAGCTCCATTAAGGATGGGTGTGCCCAAGAAGACAGGGCTTCCTCTGCCCTCAGCTCCTAGTCAAGGGTTTTTCACTAGGTGGAGCAGACTACCAGCATTTTTCATCCCCTCTAACTCTAAGTCAAAGAGGATAAATTTCCGGTAAGCACAGCTGAGAGATCCGAGACTTCCTTCCTTTATGAGTCAGAGGCTCTACCCCAATCACAATAGGCAAGAGTACTGGGGCCCCTGTCACCCTCACCCTGGTTCACTTGTAGGGCAGAGGTTTTACACTAGGAAAATTAAGCCAAGGAAATCGGGCTACTATCCCATCCAGAACCCAGAGTAATGGCTGAGACTTCCAAGGAGAGGCAGTCCATAAGAAAATAAACTCCAAAGTATTCCCCAAAGGAAATGACTTTAATTTAAAATGGAGTGTGGGGAAAAGTTCAGGGCTAAGGCCGTTTAGAAAACAATAACCTCTTTCAATTAAGAACAGTAAGCTAAACTACAGGCCATCTAGTTCACTAGGAAGAACCAGGGAAAGAGATGGCTAAAAGGATCCTTCTTGGGATCAGAACAAACCTCACAGACTTACCTCAAAGACTACCCCTGCCCATATTTCCTTCAATCAAACAGCAATTTATGCTTCAAGGCACTGTTGAAAATAGGAAAGCAACCAGTCAGCAATTATTGTGGAGCCTCAGAATTGAGAGTAACACCAAATGAGACAAATGGCTTAACAGAGAGATGGGGGAAAGAGATGGTTGGAGAGATCTCTGCTAAAACCATTGTCATACCCTGGTGACTACCTACCTCAAGCTCTGCCATCCAAAGGGTGACACCAAAGGCTTCATACCATAGGGAAAATAAACTTCACTAAAGTAGCCTAGATAAGTCACAAAACAAATAAATAAACAGCAAAAATGCTGTGGGGAGAGAGAGAGAGAAAGCAGTATCCAGAGTTGCTACAAACAATATATTACCAAAAATGCCTGGTTTCCAGCAAAAAATTATGAAGTATGCAAAGAAATGGGGAAAAACACAGGCAACAGAAATTTTCTATTTTTCTGTGAGAGTGACCTATGTCAGATTTAACAAAAACTTCAAGGTAGCATGCTTAAAGAAGTAAAGGAAACCATGCTTAAAGAGGTAATGGAAGGTATAAAGACCTTGTCTCATCAAATTGAGAATATCAGTAGAGATAGAAATTATGAAAAAGAACCAGATGGAAAATCTGGAGTTGAAAAGTTCAGTAATTAAGATGAAAAATTCATTAAAGGGGCTCAACAGTAGATTTGAGCTGGCAGAAAAAAAGGATGAATAAATGTGAAGATACATTGATAGAGATTATATAATCCAAAGAACAGAGAGAGAATAAATGAAGAAAAGTGAACAGTGCTTCAAAGAAATGTGGAACACCTTTAAGCACCATTATACATATATGTAATGGGAATACCAGGAGAGGAGAAAAGAGTAGAAAAATATTCAAAGGAATAATGATTTGAAAAGTTTCCAAATTTATTTTTAAAAAAACCACAAAACATTAATCTGTCTATCCAAGAAGCCCAGCAAACTCAAAAAGTGTAAATTCAAAGAGTTCCACACCTAGACAAATAGTACAAATGTTGAAAGCCCAAGATTAGGAGAAAATCTTTAAAGTAGCAAGAGAAAAATGACTCAAGGGAACCAGTGTGAGATTAACAGCAGACTTCTCATCAGAAACGGTGGATAATACTGCATCACAGCCAGAAAGCTGTGGAATGACCTGTTCAAAGTGCTGAAAGAAAAAGACCTGCCAACCAGGAATCTTATATCCAGCGAAACTGTCTTTCAAAAATGAAAATAAGAATGGAAAATTCGGTGCTACTTTACAATGAATGATACTAAAGGAAATTCTTTAGGCTGGAAGCAATTAAACTCACATGTAAATTCAAATCCATATGAGAAAAACAAAGAGTAAAGGTATTACATAATTATAAAAGATAGTCTAAATGCATATTCCTTTCTCAACTGATTTTAAAATGCACTTGTACAAAATAATATGTTTAATATTAGACTGTTTGGCCCATAATATATAGAAATATATCTGATAAGAACAGCAGAAGGGAGGTGAGTGGGATCAGTGTGGTATTGGAGTAAGGAAGTGACACCAGAGGGTAACTCAGGTTCACAGAAACAAATGAAGGAAACCAAAAATGGTAAATAAGAAAATGTAACAACTATAAGTATATAATGTTCTCTTTTCTCGGCTTCTTTAGTAGACCATAACATTATGTAAAGTAATAATTATATTATTGGGTTTGTAACATAGACATATATATGTCATGTGGATAACAATAATACCACAAAAGAGAAAAGGGAATATAGCTATTTGGAGTAAGGTTTTTGTATCTCACTGGAATTAGGTTAGTTAATTAAATCTGAAGTCAGTTCTGATAGGTGCTTATGATAAGCCCTTTGAGTAACCATTAAGAAAATAACTTTAAAAATGTAGTAAAAAATACCATTAAAGAAAAAAAAATGTTACACTTAACTTTCACTTAATGCAAAAGAAAGCACTAAAGGAAGATTAGATTTAATAAAGACAGGAGACGTGTAAAAAACTAAGTGAAATGGCACACAAATCCATTTATCAATTATAACAATGTGAATGGATTAAAAAAAGCAGATCGTCAAACCAAATTTAGAAAATAAAAAGCAAGATAGATCCAACTATTACCTTCAGGAAATAGATTTTAGAGTCAAAGATCCAATTATGCTAAAGAGACTCTGGGTGATCCCTGAAGGGTCCTTGAAACAGACTTGTCCTAAACCTAGTTTAGCAGAAAGAATGACAGGCCACCTATCAGTAGACGATCACAGAGCTTTAGTCAGAGAGATTATAGATCATGGCTTCTGATGATTTTTGATCCCCAGATGATTTTCAGTCAAGAGTATATCAGTAAAGTCATTTATGGCTACAATTTTAAGGACATCTAAGTCTAACCTGGAGACTTTGGCCTAAGTGAGGAAAGAAACAGACCTGTTCTTTTACGTAGATAAAGCACCCTGCAGTCCAAGGCATATTCCAGTGACTGATGCTGGGTCCTGTCCTTGCTGGGAAAGGCCCAGCCTGCTGGAAGAAGGGAAGATAGGGGGAAAGGCACTGATGATATCCTTCCCTCAACTCTGATTCTGGGGTTGCAAGGAACAGAGGTAGAAGACCAGTGTGGCTAGTGAATTTGGGAGTCTGAAATGAGTGGTTGCAGTTTTCATTCCTAGGTCTTTTTATTTTTATTAAAGATTTCATTCATACCTGTGAAAAGCTCTGCCATGAAGGAGACTGTGGACCATGCTCTCGTACATCAGTTATTTCTTGCAGATGCTCTTTCAGAACAAAGGTAAATCCTCAAAAATGCTACAGTTGTTGCCACCAGTGCCTTTTAAATTGGTGATTAGAGAAGGGGAGGAATCAAAATAACCTCAGTTTTCTTCCTGTCATTCAGTCCTGCCAATGTATGCTGACACCTACTATGGACCAGTTATAGGATAGGTATCTAGGGAGGAGGAGGGATCTGGCACTCAAGGCTCAGAGTCTAGGCATGGGTATAAGGCAAGTATGCAGATGGCTCTAACAAATGCAAGTGTGATAATGCTAGATGCTGGAAGGTAAGAACAATAGCGCTGTTGCAGAGTTAACTTTGCAGCAGTTAGAGGGAACTTTTCCTCTAAGAAGTTAGAGGGGACATAGTCCGCAAGATTGCCCTCACTTCTGACACCCACTGTAAGAGTTTGGACAACTACTGAATTAGACAGAACAGTCTACATGACCACCCTCACTTCCAATATCAACTACAAGTTCAGTGGTCCCCAAGACAACCCTCAAGGTTAGATAATTCACTAGAAGGACTCTCAGAATCCAGTGAAATCTGTTACACCCAGTTACAGTATATTATAGGGAAAGGGTACAGATTGAAATCAGCCAAAGGAAAAAAGCACACAGGGCAGAGTTCAAGAAAGTACCAAATTGGGAAGCTTCCAGTTGTCCTCTTCCCATGGAGTTGGAACAACGTTACTTTTTCAGCATCAGTGTGTGACAGTACAATGGATTATTGCCAACCAGGGATGTTCACCCAGTTTTTATTGGGTCTCCATTGTGTAGGCTATTGTAGCTGCTCTCAGTCTCCAGTCCTTCCCAGAGTCTGTTGATACTGTGCCACCCAAAGCCCCCACCCCAAACACATCATTGGTCTTTCTGATATGGTCAGCCCCACCCTAAGACTGCCCAGTGTGGCCTATACCTTAAATCATATTATTAGACTGTATGACCCAAGGCCCTTGTGACCCAAGGCCCCAGACATACAACAACACTCCTGTCAGGCATGATGCTCCAAGGGCTTAGATATTAACTCTCAAAAGCCAGTGACAAAATATCAGATCTCTCTTTGTATAATGTTGATTATTCACTATATTAATGTTTTATAAGTTGATAAGTATAGTCAGGTTGTCTACTTTCTGCCCTGGACAGTTGAGATTGGACTTTGGGTTTATAAAATGGATGTCTTACCATTTTGGAATAAGGCCATAGTGCCAGTTCCTATGTATGTAACCAGGAGAGGCAGGGAGCCTTCCTGTGGAAGTCTTTGGGTAATCAGCTTGAACAAACTGAATGTTGATCTGTCTTGTTCTCTGATCTACTGTTAGTCATTTCTGTGCATATCAGCACCTGTCCCAGCAGAGCAAAGGCCAATGGAGACAGAATTCTGAGCAGTTGGTTTATTTCTTTCTTTTTTTTTTTAAATATTTTATTTATTTATTTTTATTATTTATTTATTTATTTATCTTTAGAGGGGAAGGGAAGGAGAGAGGGAGAGAAACATCAATGTGCGGTTGCCTCTTGTATGTCCCCTGCCGGGAACTGGCCTGGCAACCCAGGCATGTGCCCTGACTGGGAATCGAACCGCGATCCTTCGGTTCGCAGGCCCGCGCTCAATCCACTGAGCTACACCAGCCAGGGCTGGTTTATTTCTTAAATACAGCCCAAGGTCTTGGTATCTGCTGACTTGCAAATGATTCGGAGGATATAATCCATAAATTGGGAGCTACACTAACAGTTAAGATTCAGAATAAAAGAAAAAATGTAAAAGCACAGTTTACATGCAAAATTTATATGAGCATTATGGGGTTTCTTTGTTTTGTGTTTTCTGAAAGAAACCACAGAATACATGGGGCAGAAAGGTGTGTGAATGGCAGGTGCAGGGCCACTTTATACTTTGTACATACGAGCTTGAAGACTGAGATGCTAGGATTAAGTAATCACAAACTTAATAATGTCCAGAGGTGCTCTTTGTGACGAAGAACCAGGAGCAGTGCTGGGACGTGTGACCTTGAAAGGGCTGTTGTCGCTCTGCTTTTCTCCCTAGCAGTCCCTTTTTTGCTTCTCATTTACTCTCTGTCCTCACTCCCTCTGAAGGTGGACACTGTGGCAGCGAGTGTATTCTTAAAAACCTATGTGTAAATTGAATTTTTGCAAATAAAAGTCTTATTATAAAATTGCTGTACAAATACACTGTCAACATGAATTCTATTAAACCCTTGAACAAAGTGAAAAACCTCTTTGAAACGCTGATAATTGTCACCTCGTTGTTTAGCCAGATTTTCATGAATATAGATTTTTTTCATGAAATATCTTTTGTAATGGAATAGGCTCTTCCATGGAAACAAGTTTTCTAGATAAATAAAACTTATTTCTTAAAGCGTCAAGGACTGTTTTCTTTTAATCACTTTGGTGGAAGTCTTTGAGCAATGTATGGTACATCTTACTGCTTCTTTGTAAAGAATACTGTATTTAAGTTTTTATTGGTAATTCATATTTATTATAGAAATTAAGAGGAACTCTGCCTTTCCCTACAGTTGTAGGCGCCACTCCAGGATGTCATTTCCTCTGTACAACCCAGCATTTGCATTAGCTGGAAAACTCACTCAGGCAGTTTTCATGAGTCACCTTTGCTTTATATCTCTAGAGAGCACATGGGGAACTTTTTTATATCATCAAACCCAGCCAACACATTAATTTATCTAAAACATCTCTTAGTCAAAAAGCTTCAATTTCTAGACTTCTTCATTTGTTATCAACTCTAGTAGCTGCCTCCTTTTTTCTCAGGGTCATTTTCACAAAGAAAAAAGTTTTTATCACTTTGCTGATTTCTGAGTACAATGCAACCTGTAAATGGCATCAAAGCCAAATACAAATGTAGTTTCTGGACAGCCAGCTAGGCTCACTCTGCCCAAAGGGGCTGACTTGCTCCCCGTGGACCAGCCTCACCACATGTGTTGTTCAGAATCAGGCCTCAGCAGAATTCCATGTGATAGATTTTTGGGGGTATTCACACATAATAGAAACCAAAGTAACAAAATTTTGAATGCCAGTGGCACACTGTAATTCCACTTTACTGCAATCCAGCTAGGTTGTCAGGGGTGCTCTGGAGTGTGTAGAGCTGTTTGCCCCTATGTGAAATAGCAACAGATTGTTACATATTTTCAGTTTTTATATCTGCTCTTTTTTTTTTTCTTTTTCTGTATGTACCCCTACCAGGTAGTTCTCTTTGCTTTGCCTACCTTTAGCAGTCTTTCTTTCCATTCAGGTTTTATAATAATCTATTATGCATTAGGCCAGGCCACAAAGACTGTTATGTTTATATTTACATGAACAGTTAGTAAACCTGGGGCCCTGCTGTGCGTAAAGCATATTAATATAGAGACTGGGCTAACTTTGCTCCAGACAGGAGAACTTGGTGAATAAACTGACTGCCAGAGAAGTACAGCATGTTTGGGATGTGCGTGCTACATTTAGCATTATACTATAGTTGTTTCGTTTCATTTATTCTTAAAGTACTTACTGTTTCTTTTTCTTTTTCCATAGGAGATTCCATGTACCAATCTCAAAAGTGAAGGTATGACTGGGGAGGGGCCTGAGGGAACTTTCTGAGGTAAAGGTAGTGTTCTATAGGATTATGCACTTGTCAGAATTCAGCAAAGGAACACAACATTTGTGCATTTCATTGTATATAACTTTTATCTCATAAGAAAAGGAAGAATAATCATGAATTGAATTCTAGTTAATGAAGTGCTGAAAAGTTCAGGGGAAGCATACGCATGCCTGCAGCTTACTTTAAAAAGCATCAAAAAAAAAAAGAAAGAAAGAAAGAAATTGATGAAATATAGATAGAAAATAGGTATGTGAAAAAAATAACGGTAGAATCTAGGTAGTGGACATATGAGTGTTCACTGTAAAATTGTTTTATTTTGTTTGTATGTTTGAAAATTTTCACAATAAAGTATTGGTGGGCAGAAGTGAGGTAAATAGTATCTAATGAAGCAGACTTTTCACACACAGACTCCGATGCTTGTTTCCCATAAGCCTTGATAGAATGTTGGATACCTGGCACAGGGGCTCAGCCAGCAGCCTTCATAACCTTTAATATTGTTTCTTCCTTTGTACTTGATGCTGATGTCCCATTCTATTACGGCTCTGTTTCTGCTTTGCTAACCATCACGTAGTCTTTTGTTTAGGCCACCTTGAAACCTTTTTTGAAGAGTGATAGAAGATAAATGTATACCAAAATAAAAGCTCTTGCTCTGGTCAGGAAGAAAGCTAATTGCTTAGGATATTTCTGGCTGCAGGCATTGGAAAACCCAAGGAAAAGTGACTTTAGCAATAAGGGACCTACTGTCTCACATAACAGACAGTATGGAGGCAGAATAAGTCCAAGGTTGGTTAATTCCAAGTTTAGTAATTCCAAGATCCAGTTCAGCTTCTCTGTGACTTCTTTTGTTTTTCCCTCATGGGTATAAAGTTAGCTGCAATACCACACATTGAGTTCTCACCCAACAACATAGGGAGGAAAGAAAGAGAGATTCTTAAATTTCTCTTCCTTCTTAAGAGCAAGAAAGAATCTTAAAAGGCTCCCAATGTACCGTGTAACGCATGCTTCTGCCTAAACCCTTCACTAACAAGGGGAATGGTACTACCACGACAGGTAATCCCATACATCTTTTGAACTGAGCCCATGGGTGCCCAGTTTCTGAACAAAATTAAGGATTTGCTAGCCTGAAGAAGGTGGTTAGTGGCTGTTTGGAAGCTAGTGAGACAGACCTGCCTCAAAACTTCAGTCAAAATTCTGGTTATTAAAAACATAATTTGAAAAAATTATAACATTAATGCACTGTTATTTATTTTTTAAAAGATTGTATTTATTTTTAGACATGGGGGAAGGGAGAGAGGGAGGGAGACAAACATAGACATGCAAGAGAAGCATCAATTGGCTGCCTCTTACACACCCACAACTGGGGACCTGGCCTGCAGTCCAGGCATGTGCCCTGATGAACCAGCAACCCCTCAATTTGTGGGGCAACACCCAACCCACTGAGCCACACCAGTCAGGGCTGTTTTCTTTTCTATTTGACAATCTGACAAGAGAAAAGTGCTATGTTATTTTAACATATATTTTCACCATAACATTTTTAGCACTTATTACATTATTACATCTATATTTCTTGAGCCTGTAGTCAATCAGATATTTGTCGAATGAATGTTAATATCCTTTGTTTTCCTTTTTAATTGGCCACAACAGATGCTACATTTATGTGTGACAAGCGGTGTAACAAGAAACGGTTGTGTGGACGGCATAAATGTAATGAGATATGCTGTGTGGTAAGTGGGCCTGTCATTAGGCACAATCAGATTGCCTCAGCCATCTGGAGTGCAGCCCAGATTTAGAAGTTACTGGAAGAAGCCCCTTGAGCAGGAGTCAGAGAGCTGCCCAGATCAAGCTGATCTCAGTCTGGTTAAAAAGTCAGCCAATGGCAACATGGAGGAAGAGAAAGAAGAAAGGCAGAGGCCTCAGGCCTCGGAGCTAAGACCACTAGACGAACATACAGTCCTCTACAGGAGACTGGGCACTGCCCCTGACCTTAGCAGCTGGGGCTTTAGGTTTCATATACACCTTTCGTCAAGCTAGTAAGCAAGTGAGTGTGGCAGTTTTGAAAGCAAGTTTTAGTTTCTGAAATATTCCCTTCTGTGGAACTGAAGGAAGCTCTTCCTGGCAGTCGGTACTGCAGTATCTCGTCGTGTGTGTGTACAAATAACATAGTACCAGTAGCGACATAGTGCTCATATGTACACGTGCACATAATGCGTATATAAAAAATACATAATTGTTATTTAAAATTTATCGACACGGTGAAGAGTGATGAAATTGTACAGTATATCAAACTTATTTATAAACCAGTGTTTGAAGGCTTAAAGACTTCCTGTGGTTACTGGAAATTTCTAACAGAATAGCAGATGAGACTCGTGTAAGTCCCTGATACCGAGTGTCCAACTTCAGTAGTGATCAGCTCATGACTGACCTGTTCCATCCACATCTCCACCGACTCTACCTCCCGTGATTGTTTTGAAGCTAAGCTCAGACATCATTTCATCTGTAAATGTGGGGAGCTTTTCTTTATTGTTAATCTTGTTTATGGATAACAAAATAGAAATGATTTGGTAAACAAATATAAATCTTCCTAGGATAAGGAGCACAAGTGTCCTTTGATCTGTGGGAGGAAACTCCGCTGTGGCCTTCATAGATGTGAAGAACCTTGTCATCGCGGAAACTGCCAAACATGCTGGCAAGCCAGTGAGTGTCTTTACTGGTCACTTTATTGTAAGAATATTCTAGAAATTTAGGCATGATATGTTTTGAAAGAATGATGTGCTTAGATTGGTATGAATTACTCTACTAATAAGCCTTAGTATTTCAGATATGTTGAGTTTTTTTAAAAAGTTATGCCTAGTGCTATATTGTTCCTGAATGTGGGAAACTTGGGATATAGGCAGTGATCCTAAGATGAAGCCTGGTTCATTAATAAATACCTCTTTTACCTGCTCTTAATTAATATCTTTTACCTGCCTCTCATTAATACCTGCCTCTTAAATATTATAGACCCAAATTCTGTCCTCAGCAATTCTTCTTTCTCTACATCAGCTATGTTCAACCTTTTTCGTCTCATGGCACACATAAACTAATTACTAAAATTCTGTAGCACATCAAAAAATGTATTTTTTACCACTCGGACAAAAAATAGGTGTAATTTTGATTTACAAGAAAATAATAATAGGAATTACCTACCCTTTTTGCTCCAAAGTGGCTTTTTAAAAATCAGGTGCTTGTATTTGTATATAAGGATTTCTGGTACCAAAAGTTAACCAATCAGAAGCAAATTTATTTTGCAACATGACCAATAAAATGCAACTCTATTATATGACCTATATATTTATGGTTCAAGACAGGCCATTCATACTGGATGGCTACTGTTATGTTGGCTGTTGTTATTTTTTTATTTGACAATCTCAGGGGAAAAAGGTGAGTGCCCCTGAGTAAATAGTTAGGTGTTGCATGTTTTAAAAATTCAAGATTTTTTTAAAATGCTTCATCAAGGACTTTCTTAAGTGTAACTGGCATTTTTTTACTTACTGTAAGTGCTTGGTGCTGAAAAATACAATGATTACAGTTTGATGCTGCTGCCTTGATTTGCGCTATGGCCTGGGCGTCACTTTACTTTTGCAGCAGTAGTGCAAATGTGAACATAGTGGAAAAAGTAAATAATATCTTATTATTATTATGAAAACAGTTTTGACCTTCCTGAAAGGGTCTAGGGACCCCTAGCATCAACAGAGTGCACTTTTAGGACTGCTACATTAAAAGATTGTCCTAAATCAGGTTATACCAAAACGTCTTCTTTAGAATATTAAGCTTGCCCTGTTTCAAAAAACAGTTAAGTCAGTGCTTTGGAGTTCTGTAGAAAAACATACATGGCACCCTGGCTGGGTGGCACAGTTGGTTGAAGCACCATCTTATGTACCAAAAGGTTGTGGGTTCAGTTCCCAGTAGGGCACATACCTAGGTTGCAGGTTCAATCCTTGGTCGGGACATATACGAGAGGCAACTATCGCTGTTGCTCTATCAGTATCTTTCATTGATACTTCTCTCCCCACTCCCACCCCCCCTTCTTCCTCTCTCTCTAAAAATCAATGAACATTTCTGCAGGTAAGGATTTAAAAAAAAATACATGGTCCTTTACCCTTGACCTAGCTATTTCACATATATTAGCTTATCCTCATGATAAGCTTGTTGAGTAGATAGGTCAAAGTTTGGTACCCCCATTTGGCAAAAAGAAAGCTCAGAGGGACTTGCCCACAGTCTCTGAGCAAGTAAGTGGTAGGTCTAGGCCTAGAAGCCTAAGTCTCCTGACTGTTTACAGGGCTCTTTCTACCACACTGTGTAGCCTTTGAAGGGTTTGTTAGAAAGTGGTGACTGAAAAAGGGCAGTGGGTTTGGAGGGCGTCCTAGAGGCCCCTGGGTTTCCTAATTCTGCTGCTATAGTTGAGAACCACGGTGAAGGGCCTGGCCTCTACCATGGCCCTCTGGAGAACTAGCTCCCCTTAGGGTCTGAGAGTTAGGAGAGCTCCTGACAAAATGGGCTACTTGTTAGAGCAGACCCAAGTAAGCTCTCATTTTGATTTGGCTTATGAACGGTACCTAATGAACTCAGGTATAGTTCTGTGCTTCATTTCAACATATTTCAAGCGCCATAGACCTATAAGAATTTTTTTGAATGGCTTCAGTGGATCTCTGGGGTTTATATTCAAATATATATTTTTGTGTGTTTGTTAATTACCTGTAGCTCTCATAATCTCTCTGTCCATTTGCCTAACCAAAAGAGTTGAAAAGATCTGTACCTTTAGTGGAAGTCTCCTTGTTCTCTCAAAAAGAGATGGTCTGTAGGTCTTTTGTTTATAAAATACATATAAAACTGTCTTGGGTTCATGGTCTTCAAGTTCGTTGTAGGTAAAAATGAAACACTTCATAACTGTCTGCTCCTTTGTCATCAGCTCAAGTTCCACACAATACAAACTTTAAAAAAAAAAAAAAAACAGTAGCCAATTCTCTAGAAAGATAAACCAAAAAAAGAAAAAAAAAATGTAAATGTGTAAAATATGTGTGCTCATCCCAAACTCATGAAGGGTTATTTTGTTTTACCCGCTCCTCTGCCAGGTTTTGATGAATTAACCTGCCACTGTGGTGCATCAGTGATCTACCCTCCAGTTCCCTGTGGTACCAGGCCCCCTGAGTGTACCCAAACCTGCGCCAGAGTCCATGAATGTGACCATCCAGGTGGGTCCCATCCCCTTGCCTCCACACCTTACACCTGCTCACACCATGTCATTTAGAATGTTCTGTGATGGTCTTCACTGCTCCGAGGTCATCCTGGATGGCACCTCTTGCTCCCAGAGTTGCTCAGGGACTGCTTCTGTGCTCGCGGCCACAGCTGGGAATTGCAGTGCCCTCTGTCACTTCACTCTATGGACGGACGTCAAACACACCTGAAAGGCCAGGGGAAGCCCTCGCTGGTGTTGTCTTTTAGGGATGTTCTTTCTTTCTTTGCGGCCTCCACCTTTGGTGCATATTTCAAAGTTGAGCATCATTTTACAAAATTTGAAGTAACTTGGGTTTTGTTGTTGTTGAAGCAATATGGCTTTTTTTCTTTAATTTTTTAAGTATATTTTATTATTATACTGTTACAGTTTTCCCATTCTTTTTTCTCTCCTTTATTCCCCTCCACCCGATACCCCCATTCCCTCCAGCATTCCTCCCCCTTAGTTCACGTCCATGGGTCGCACTTATAAGTTCTTTGGCTTTTCCATTATACTATTCTTAACCTCCCTCTGTCTATTTTGTACCTATCATTTGTGCTTCTTATTCCCCGTACCTTTTCCCCCATGCTCCCTGCTTCCTGCTGGTAACCTCCATGTGATCTCCATTTCTGTGATTCCATTCCTGTTCTAGTTGTTTGCTTAGTTTGTTTTTGTTTTGAGTTGGTTGTCATTTTACTGTTCAGTTTTTATCTTTTTCTTAGATAAGTTCCTTTAACATTTCTTACAATAAAGGCTTGGTGATGGTCAATTCCTTTAACTTGACCTTATCTGGGAAGCACTTTATCTGCCCTTCCATTCTAAACGATAGCTTTGCTGGATACAGTAATCTTGAGTATAGGTCCTTGCCTTTCATGACTTTGAATACTTCTTTCTATCCCCTTCTTGCCTGTAAGGTTTCTTTTGAGAAATCAGCTGATAGTCTTATGGGAACTCCTTTGTAGGTAAATTTCTCCCTTTTCTCTTGCTGCTTTTAAGATTCTCTCCTTGTCTTTAATCTTTGTCATTTTAATTATGATATGTCTTGATGTGTTCCTCTTTGGGTCCAACTTGTTTGGGATTCTCTGAGCTTCCTGGACTTCCTAGAAGTTATTTCCTTTGCTAGATTGGGGAAGTTTTCTTTCATTATTTTTTCAATTTCTTGCTCTTCTTCTTCTCCATCTGGACCCTCATGATTTGGATGTTGGAACACTTAAAGTTGTCCCAAACATTCCTAAGCCTTTCCTAATTTTTTTGAATTTTTGTTTCTTCTTTCTTTTTCCGGCTGGATGTTTATTTCTTCCTTTTGTTCCACATCATTGATTTGGGTCCCTGTTTCCTTCTCTTCACTGTTGGTTTCCTGTATATTTTTCTTTATTTCGCTTTGTATAGCCTTTACTTACTCCTTTATTTTGCATCCGTACTCAGTCATTTCTCTGAGCATCCTGATTACCAGTGTTTTGAACTCTACATCTAGTAGGTTAGCTATCTCCTTGTTGCTTAGTTCTGTTTTTTGAGTTTTGATCTGTTCTTTCATTTGGGCTATATTTCTATGTCCCGGCACACCTGTTATGTTGTAAGAAGCAGAGCCTTAAGTATGCTCCAGGACAGAACAACCCACCTCGCTGCATTGTGGCTCTGTTTGTGGGGGAAGGGTCAAAGAGGGAACAATGCCACTTGCCTGGCTCATGCCCTGCTTTCAGGATACTGGCACTTTCGTCTGCCACCACAACCCCCACAGGTTTTTACAGCCAGACAATCCGAGGCTTTGTTTTGCCTATGCCAGAGCCTTGGGTTGCATGGTCTGTCTCACTCCCCAGTTGTTCCTCCCATTTTATCCACATGCACATATGGGACCACCCAGTATGCCAGCCGCCACATTGCCACATGTCCGCTCTGCTCCAGCTGCCCGTCTCCACCCCTTCTACCAGTCTGGATGAATGCTTCTTCTTTAACTCCTCAGTTTTCGGATTTCCATACAGTTCAATTTTCTGTTCTGGTTGTTCTTTGTTTTTGAATTGATTGTTTCCTTCCTTCAGTTGTGTGAGGAGGCAAAGTATATCTAGCTACACCTCCATTTTGGCCAGAACTCCTATGTTTATTTTATAAAAAGAAATAAAAAATAAAAGTTAAAGTCAAAAGATTGAAATACCATTTATGTCATCTTTTAGGGATTTAACTTAGTCTGTATTTTGGGGGACCTTTCTTCATGGGCAAAATATACCTTTACTTTTTTTCTTTCTAAAATAAAAGTGGGATTCTACTGAATTTACTCATTTTAACTAGCATTTTTCTTCCTATAATTTAAGCCTCTCTCCTTATCAATGAATATTTATTATAAATAGATTTTTTAATGGCTGCAAAGTGTTCTGGTTCGTAGATGGACCAGAACTTAACTCAGTTCATCTTATGTCGCTGGGCATTTAAGTTGTTTCCAGTTTCTCTCCCAACCGTCCGCTGCAGACACCAGGCCTGTGCTACTTATTATCACCCATTTTTTCATGTCTGTCCAGTCTAGTCACTGGCTTTACGAGGGTGTCCAACCTGCAACCTGTGGGCTGCATGCAGCCCAGGGTGGCTGTGCATGTGGCCCAACACAAAATCGTAAATTTGCTTAAAACATTATGAGATATTTTTGTGATTATGTGTCACAATGTATTTAATGTGTGACCCAAAACAACTCTTCTTCCAGTGTGGTGCAGAGACACCAAAAGGTTGGACACCCCTGCCTAGAACCATATCTGGCCCATTTGCCAAGTCCCAGAGGCAAACCTGAAATTACTCAAGTCACCAGATTTGATACTTATAGTAGTTTTGCCATCTGATTCAGACTGACAAATAGGCCACTAGCTCTCAATTTTTAAGTGAATAGAGTAAAACAGAATGAAGTAAATTCTTTATAAAGTGAAAAGTTCCTTCCCTGGGGACCTTAGGATGGCCCTCCCAGCTTAGCCTGCAAGCCCCTGCTGTGGTGCTCACACTGGCATAAATTAAATGCCCAAACCAGTACTCACCCACTCCCTCCTTTGCACCCTTTTGTAGATGTTACAGGTGTCCCAATCCTGCTGATTAATGTCCATAGTATGAACTTAAAACCATTTGTGAGTGTTATTTTTTTAGCCTTTTTTGTTCAGCATTCATTTAACTTTTCTTGAGTATTTGTTGTATATCCAGCATGGTGTCACCATAAAGGGAGGTTTAGAGAAGGTGAAAAAAGAGCCCATTATCTTGAGGTTCTTATGTTTTCCTTGAGAGGAAAAGGATAGTAATTAAGTACACCGGACACAACCAACCATTACGTGAAGATGGGCCAGATTACATGGCAGCAAGCCATCTACGTAAGAACTAAGACATCGGGGAATGTGAGAGAGCTCAGGGCAGGGTGTGGTCAGCTAAGCAAGGCTTTGTTGTAGGACATGAGTCGGGATGAACTACCTCATACTGGCAGCAAGGAAATTGAAAGGAGTCAGCGGAAGCGTGCTAGATGGATGAGTAACAACGATGTCTGAGCAGAAGTGAGCAGTTGCTGTGGGAGGTAGGGCCAGAAGGATGACTGAGTGAAGTGGACAGACCATGGGGCTGTGCCGCAGGGAACGGGGCAGGAAAGCTGCCTCCCTCTCAGCTTCTGGGCATGGCATGTCTGTCTGCCTCAGCCGGGTTTCTTTTTCTCACTCACGCTAATCCTCAACACTTGGACATAAAGCCAGCCATTTTTTACTTTCCTGTAAAGCCAGCTACTTCTTACTTTCCTATGACCATTTTTAAAGCACTCTAAGTTTATAGTTTCCTGTCATATGCCATTAGGACATGTATAATGTCATGTCGAGTGTGGGCTTTATTTAAACATTATTCCTAATTTTACCTTTCTCTTTCTACAGTATATCATTCTTGTCATAGCGAAGAGAAGTGTCCCCCTTGTACTTTCCTAACTCAGAAATGGTGCATGGGCAAACATGAGGTGAGTTTTCTCTCTTGTGTTCATTATTCCAGTCATGGATTTATTTTTATTGAATTATTTTGAGTTGTTAGTCTTACTGTTTCTCAAAGTGAATACTCCCAAGAAGCACAGGTTTGCTATTGACACTTTTTTCCTTTTTTTTTTTTTTAAATTAAGGTATAGTTTGCATAGAATAAAACTTACCTTTTTAGTGTACAGGTCTGAGTTTTGGCAGTACCATTCATCCATTCATGTAACCACCGCCACAATCAAGATGTAGAACAGTTCATTCACGCCCCAAAAAACATTCTTGTCCCCCTGAAGTAATTCTGCCCCGCACCTCTAGGCCCTGACAACCAATGATCTGTTGTCCGCCCTATTAGTTTTGCCTTTTCCAGAATGTCACACAAATGAAATCATACAATCAGTAGCATTTTGATTCCAAAAAGTAAAATTTAGCCAGTTCGCCTTGAGAACATGGGCTGTTTTCTGAGACAACTTCCAGGGTAACCAGCAAGGGGAGAAGTTACCAGCCTAGGGAAAAGTGTTACAGTGAGAGCATCCCAGGAGTGGGGGTGGGCTCTCCACCAGCAGCCGCTGTTTCTTCCCTGTACGCCCTGTGCATCCTCCTGTCCTGACTGCTGGGCTCGAACGCCCTCCTCCAGCCTCACCTGCACCTCCGCATTGCCACTTGCAGTCATAGCTCGTTCTTAGCCTCTAAGCTATATTTGGAACTGTTGACTGTAGACCCTTTGAACACTTTAAAAATGTTTCTTTTTAAACATGCATATTCGTGGTAGAGTTCTGCTACCCAGAAGGAAATGATCTTAACATTCTGGTGTGTAGATTACCAGTCATATGTGATACACACTTCCTCCTACTCTGAAGATTATACTGTTTTGTAACCTGCTTTTTTTATTTCATAACACCTTGGCCAGCATTTCTTGAAACTCTTGACATTTATGACAGCATACTTTCAGTATTCTTATCTTGATGGACATATTTCTTTTTATTTATTTCCTATGAGTAGTTGTCAAGTCATAGTCCTTAGTATTTATTCTTCTTTTATAAATCTTTTTTAAGATCTCACTTATTTATTTTCAGAGAGAGAGGGAGAGAAACATCGATGCATGAGAGAAACATCAGTTGGTTGCCTCTTGCACACCCCCAACCAGGGACCTGGCCCCCAACCCAGGCATGTGCCCTGATTGGGAATCGAACTGGTGACCCTTTGGTCCACAGGCTGGCACTGAATCCACCGAGCCACACCAGCCAGGGTTTCTTTTATAAATCTTACTTCCTCTGAGAGTAACCACTCTTAAGACATTCATGCCTTATCTTTGTGTTGATGGCTTATTCAGACTTCATTCAGCAAATAGTTATTGCATGCCTACTATTGGCTATGTAAAGACTAGGTTCAGGTGATTCAGAAATGAACAAGACAGTTGTGTTCCCTGCCCTCGTGGAGTGTAAATACAAAGTACTGAAGAGGATACAAGGGGCCTCTTCCCAGGGAAGATATTTTTAGGGAAAGTAACATCCTAAAGGATAGTGAGACTATAGCCAACTCATGTGGGGAGGGGACAGCAGAGGGCACAGCAGAGGGCACAGCATGTGCAAAAATTATCCCCAGCACTCTGGTAGTAGAGCAGGTGTTTAGTGGTTGGGAACTACAGTCTACTAAAATACTGGTTTCAGAGTGTTACAAGCGTGTACATCCTAGACTTTGGAGGACTCTTCAAAAGTAGAAGTTGGATGTCACTAGTGTCAAAGTATATTCCTTATTTTGAGGGTTCTTGAAAGAATTTCAGTGATTATATGACAGTAACCTTTGGTTCCACAGGAATAAAATTCCAGCATCTTTTTCCTGGAGTGAGGAATCCTGGAACAGGAGGCAATTTCTAAGAAAAAAAATGATTTTGGAGTTACATGGCCTATTGACTCTTAATTTTTTTATATAACAGAGCTGTCTAAAGCTGCAGAGACTACGAGCTAGGAGATATGCGGGGAGTTGAGTATTTAATTACATAAAAGAGTCCTGCAAGCAGTTTTGAAACCATGGGCCATCGGTGCCCCCACTCTAGGGGTTTGCCTGTCAGCTCTGCCCTAGCTGTTTGCAAAGGATGGAAAACATTGTCTGAGGATTTAAGATTTTCTTTTATTTTTAGAGAGGGAAAGGGAGGGATATAAAGAAAGGGAGAGAAACATCCATCTGTTGCCTCTTGCTGTGCCCCAACTGGAGACCTGGTCCATGACCCAGGCATGTGCCCTGACTGGGATTCTAACCAATGACCTTTTGGTTCTCAGGCTGGTGCTCAATCCACTAAGCCACACCAGCCAGGGTGGTCATGGCATTTTTAAATACTGTATTTTTCAGACCGTAAGATGTATGTAGGTTTTAGAGGAGGAAAACGGGGAAAAATTTGAAGCAAAAAATGTGGTAAAATATTTAATATAAATAACATATTTCACCAATGTAAATATAAACAGAACTCAATAGCGGCATTAACAGCCATTATTCCTCCCAAATGGGGGGCGGGGAGGGTGTCTTATAGTCCAAAAATACAGTACTTATTAGTTGTGTGGTTTCGTGTGTTCATTACTCACCTTGGGAAATTTATGTCCCAAGTCACTCTTGGCTGTTACTACAATCTTTTTGGGTCCTAACAAACATTAAATAAGGTTCAGATCTGATTTATTTTCAAACTAATCTTTCAGACTTTGAAAATCAGCTTAATTTTTTCAGGTAAAAATAACTTTTAAAAAATGTTCTTTTTGAAAGTTTAGGTATGTTTAGATAGGAAGTTAACACTCACCCCAAATCCCACATGGAGATGAGAATCTGATTACTTCTGTCTCTCCTAGTTGCGCAGCAACATCCCGTGTCACCTGGTTGATATCTCCTGCGGATTACCCTGCAATGCTGCACTACCGTGTGGGATGCACAAGTGTCAGAGACTCTGTCACAAAGGAGAGTGTCTTGATGAGGCCTGCAGGCAGCCCTGCACCACTCCCAGAGCTGACTGTGGCCACCCATGTATGGCACCCTGCCACCTCAGCTCACCCTGCCCTGTGACTGCTTGCAAAGCCAACGTGCGTATTTCTGGCTCCAGGTGGGAGGTTAACTGGTCCTGGGGCTGCTGCCAAGTTCAGAACTGCCTGCAGCAACTCCTGGGCATGCATCCTAATCAGAAGTCTTTGGTTGCAGGAAACTGCAAGTTAAGTTGACAAGAGCAAGGTGGAATAAATTGAATAGGTTCTGTCAGCCTAGCTTGAGATGGCCTTTTAAATATATGAGGGTCTGTTTTGTGCAAGATGTTGTGCTGGGTGCTGGGGCTACACCAGTGTACAGGAGACACATGGTCCCTTCAGTTAGATGGGACAGATACTCATTAATTACTCAGGTCATTATGGCTGTGGTGTCATGAAGGAGTATTAGACCCTTGTAGAGGGAGCTACAAGAGTACGTGAGAAGGGGACTAACCTGGCCCCCTGAGGGCTTAAGTAAGGCCCCCTGAGGAAGTGAAAGCAGCAAAATGAGGCAGAGTTGGTTAGGCTTTGACTGGTCCTGGATCAAATGTGTACCTCTGGTTCAGTGGCAAAAACTCCATTTTATGCCTATCCTCTCAGGTGGGATTAAGGACTGGAGTAGTTCCCAGAAAGGGGCATGTCAGCTACTAGTAGTCAGTGTGCATGTGTGGTTAACTTCATCCTAGAGGGCAGCCACACTCTCTGTTCTCTGCCAAGGTTTGATTTGAAAGACACTTTTAAAATGAAAGGTGCCTATTCACATGGTTTCCATGTGCTGAAAGTCACTCCATGTCTATCTTATTTCAGATTGAGCTGCAGTGCGAATGTGGACGAAGAAAAGAAATCATGATTTGCTCTGAAGCATCCAGTACTTATCAAAGGTTAGTGCTACCTAAATGTTAACAATTGGTGGATCTAGGCAAAGGGTATACATGTGTTTATTGTAGGATTCTTGCAACTTTTATAAAAGTTAGAAAGCTTTTAAAGATTTTTATTTATTTTTAGAGAGAAGGGAAAGGATAGAGAAAGAGGGAGAGAAACATCAATGTGTGGTTGTCTCTCATGCACCCCCTACTGGGGGTCTGGCCCACAACCCAGGTATATGCCCTGACTGGGAATCGAACTGGTAACCCTTTGGTTCGCAGGCTGGCACTCAGTGCACTGAGCTACACCAACCGGGATGGAAAGTTTTTAAAATAAGTTTTCCTGAATTTAGTTTTTAAATACAATGGTACTGCTAGTTAAAAGCAATAGTACTGCTTTATGTACCTTTCCTTTCTGAACTTTAATTTGTGAAGTAACCTCTTTACTTCTCCTGCTCCTTACTTTCTTTCCCTTTTGGTCTTATTATACCATGAGATCACATGGAAAGTGTCCTGAAGTTGCATGAATTGCTTTGATGCCTTTCCACTTGTGGTGGCACAGCTAGGACCAAATCCTGTGCTCCTCCCTTGGGGTGGGGTTTCTGACTGACTTTGCACCCTCCTGAAATTTTGGGACCTGTGTGTTAACACAGGAATCTGAGTACAGAGGTGGAGGTGTTAGGGATGGATGGTTGTGTATATCTGATTGGATGCGAGATGTGCCATGGAGATAAAACTTCAGGAGTATACGGACATCAGAGTGACTGTGTTTGAATACCCTAGAGTGCCAAGCATTGGCCTGGATGTTCAAGGAGATACTGAGGAGTGGATTACCTCTCCCTTTCCTGTGGAGCTGGCTGCCTAGAATCTAAATGAGGAGATGTGACATAAACGTGTAAATAGTAATAGATGGGCTTTCAAAGCCACACAAATTGTTGAATAGTAGATATGCCTTGAGAGGAGTCTTCTGTGTGCAGGTATGAAGAGGTTCTTGTGAAACTGCAATGCCTTTTCTTCCTTTTGTTTTAAACACTTTAGAAGAGCTGCTATTTCCATGGCCTCTAAAATAACAGACATGCATCTTGGAGATTCAGTGGAGATCAGCAAGTTAATTACCAAGAAGGAAATTCACCAAGCCAGGTAACTTATTAAATGTGTGATTATGCCTTCTTTTTTCTATAAGGCTTAAGTTCCAAAGGGCAGGAACATTTCATTTATTTCAGTCTCCCACTATAAAGCCTTGTACACAGAGTAGGTGTTTAACAGATTTTGATATTGAATCACACTCAGTCCAATCCAGTGAATCCTACTCAGGGTATAGCTGAAACTAGAGGAGACTTTTCCAGGCTTCATTCCAGCCAGTAGCCAGAGGAAGAGGTGTAGATGTGTCCAGCCCGACCCACTGGAAAACAAAGAACCAGAGTGGTAGCTATGTCAACATGGGGAAGTGGGACTGTTAGGGGGACACTGCGAGCATTTGGGGGGCTGAGCAAGCAGGGGATACTCTGAGGCCCTTCTGAGGCTTCCTAGACTTTGACCACCCAGAGGCCTGCCCACCTTGGGGGGACCTCATCCAGCCATCCTCTGGCCTAGAGGCTGCTCTGTTCCAGGCTGACTATCTAAGAATTTATTGCTGGATAGAAACTGTGAGACCCGTGCCCTGACTTTATTTTCATTTGCTTCTCAAGGCTGGAGTGTGATGAGGAGTGTTCAGCCTTGGAAAGGAAAAAGTAAGTAGTGTCAGCTGCTGTTTATCTAATTGTCCTTGAGCTCTGTGAAGCTAGTGGAAGGGAGCCACCCTTTAAGCAGTCACTGGGCATCTGCTCTGAGTCTTTTGCTGCTATTGGAGAGCAAGAGAAATTTGATCATCAAGAATTGAAGTCTCCAAGGATAAACCACTTAACATGAGTCAACATATTTCTGAAACATGAGCTTATGTGGTTTGGGCATGGCGTAAATATCACATGCCACAGCATACTTATTCATGACTAAGACTTCCTGATTCCACTGGAGATAAGAGGCTTAAAGTTTTTTAATAAACTTTTATGTTGAAGTGTGACATACACATACATCAGAAGTAAACCAATCAGTGAGTCATCACAAAGTAAATACAGTGTTGTTATAAGCAGCACCAGGTCAAGAAATGGAAAATTACCAGAAACCTCTCTTGTACTCCTCAAAGGTATAACTTCTATCCTGACTTCTCACACTTTAGGTTAGTATTGCCTGTTTTTGAACTTTCTGTAAGTGATGAAATCATGCAGTTTGTATTAGTTTTACCTGGCCGCTTTCCTTACCTTTGTGACACTCATTCCTGTTGTGGCATGTAGCAGCACTTTGTTCATTTTCATTCCCACGTATTTTAGTGTATTAATGTATCATAATCTGTTTCTCTTTTCTATGATTAATAGACATTAATTAATCTGGGCTATTACAAATAATGCTCTGTAAGAACATTCTTATACTTGCTTTGCTGTATATATGTATTCATTTCCATTGAATATAAACTTAGGAGCAGAATTTCTTATTAACAGGATATGCATGTATTCAGCTTTAGTCAGTTCTACAAACCGTGTCCAAAAGGGTTGTACCAAATTACACTCTCACCAGCAGGGCCGTGGTTATCACTGCTCTGCATTTTTGTTAGCACTTGGAAATGTCAGTCTTTTTAATTTTAATCCATTCTCATTGTTGTTAGTGAGCTTTTAATTTATATTTACCTGATAACCAGTGAAGTTGAGCACCATTTTGTATGTTTAATGGCCATTTGGGTATCATCTTTTGTGACATGCCTATTTAATCTTTTGCATGTTTTTAAGTTGTGTTGTCTGTCTGTTGTTTTCATATTAATTAGTAGGAGTTCTTTATATATTTTGGATGAGTCCTTTGTTGGTTTTAAATATTGTATTTTCTCATACTTTGTGCCTTTAACTTTTCACTCTTCATGATGTCTTGATAAACAGAAGTTTCTGATTTTAAGGTAGTCCAGGTTATCAATCTTTTTCTTAGTGAGTGGTGCCTTTTATGTCCTGTTTAAGAAATGTTTGTCTGCCTGAGGTCATGATGTCATTCTACATTATTGTCTAGAAGCTAAATTATTTTACCTTTCACATTTAGATCTACAGTTGACCTGGACTGATTTTTTTGTGGACATAGGTTAAGGACAGTTCGTGATTCATTGTTTTTCCATGTAAATACTCATTTGTCCAGTACCATTTATCAAGATGTCATTTGTTCAGTACTCTATAGTGCCACCTATGTGCGGGTCTGTTTCTGAGCTCGTTCTATTCCATTGCGCTAATATCACATCATCGTAATTATTGTGCAATTATAACAAGTCTTTTTTTTAGAGAGAGGGGAAGGGAGGGAGAAAGAGGAAGGGAAACATTTTTGTGTGAGAGCTTCATCCATCAATTGCCTCTCGTACACCCCCAATGGGGCACCTAGCCTGCAACTCAGGCATGTGCCCTTACTAGGAGTCAAACTGGCAACCTTTCAGTTTGCAGGCCGGCACTCAATCCACTGAGCCACACCAGCCAGGGCCAATTATAACAAGTCTTAATATCTACTAAGTATATCTCTTCAAACATGGTTCTTCAAAATTGTCTTGGCTGTTCTTTGCCTTTTGCATTTCCACTTAAATTTTAGAATGAGCTCATCAATATCTATCCCCCAAAAAACCTGCTGGGATTTTGATTGAGATGGTATTTAATTTATAGATCACTTTGAAGTATAGTTAATGTTTGTTGCCCTGGACTCACAACCTTACTAAATTTACTTCTTTCTTTTTTTCTTTTTTTGAATTTTGAATGGGGTTTATTATGATTGAGGGACAGCCTTTACACATTGATTTGGCTCACATATCACCTGTAAGGTGGACAGCATGCATTAGATTCTAAGGCTGGTATCATCAATTGTGAGCCCAGTCTTCTTGGGGACTCTACACATGCCACTGTTGTGGCTGGGTCCCCAGAGCTCTGCCTTTGCTTTGCCTTTGTAAGTCACTGAGGTGTAAGTGTGTGGGCCCAGGGATAACAGAAAATCAGCTCCCAGCCAGGCTCCCACATGCACCTCAGCATCAGGTGGGGTGCTCACATCCAGAGCTGGTTGTGGGGCCTCCCCTCCCTCAGACATGGGGGGCCTCTTCGTACCTGTGGCATTGTGGAAGGACAGCTCACTGACAGGGCCCAAGCCCACTGGACTCAGGGACTGCTGGGTCACTGGAGGAGGGTTAGGGTGGTACAGCTGGAGCCTTGGGGAGCCTCCAAGGTTGGGGGTATGCAGTCCAGGTGGCCCATAGATTTACTTATTTCTAATAGTTTATAACTTTTAGATTTTGCATGTATACAATCACGTCCTCTTCTAGTAATACTATTTTATTACAATGTTTATACTTTTATTTCTTTCCAATTTTTAACTTTTTTTTCTTGCCTTATTGCACTAGCTAGGGCTTCCAGTAAAATGTTGAATGGAAGGTAGTGATGATAGATATTCCTAACTTATCCCCAATCTCATAGGGAAAGCTTTAAATATTTTACCAATAAATATGTTTGCTGGATACTTCTTATCAGATTAAGCAGCATTTATTCAATGACTAGCAGTCTTTCTGGTTCCAACAAAGATTGATTAAAAAGGATAGCCCTATAAAAATGTTAATAATGGCCCTGGCTGGTGTAGCTCAGTGGATTGAGTGCGGGCTTGCGAGCCAGGGGATCACGGTTCGATTCCCGGTCGGGGCACATGCCTGGGTTGCGGGCCAGTTCCCAGCGGGGGACACATGAGAGGCAACCACACACTGATGTTTCTCTCCCTCTCTCCTACCCTTCCCCTCTAAAGATAAATAAATAAAAATCTTAAAAAAAAAAAAAAAAAAAAAATGTTAATAATGGGAGCATTTAGGTGAATGGTATATAGGAGTTTATTATAATAATCTTTTTTATTATAATCTTATAACTTATCTTTGAAAATTTTCAAGATGAAAAGTTAAACAGAAACAAATGCAGACAGTATAGTCCTGTTTTACATTGAAGTTGAACTTTCAACAGTTGTTAACAGTATCTCTTTAAGTGGCTATGTGTGTAGAAGGTAATATGATGGTTCATAGCATTGCCCAAATTTCCCTTGATTTGGCCTGTGTAGTAACTTTGTAATAACTGCTGTTCAAAACTCTTGCTCTTTAAGAACCATCAGTCACAGTGTTCTCAGCTGCAAAATGTGAACTAAGAGTCCTGAGTATTCAGAAATGCTGTAGTGAAAACACAGAAGGCCTCCAAAAACATGGAGATGACCTTTATGTAGTTTAAAAGACAGTATTGTGTAGTAGGTAGAGCCTCAGAGCTCTAGAGTCAGATTGCTTGGATTTGAAGTCTCGCTTCATAAATCACAACGTAGCTGTGTGAGCTTAGACAAGTTACATGTCCTCTCTAAGCTTTTATTTTCTTCAAAAGTTGTGAGGCCTGGCTGAGCAGCTCATTTGTTTGGAGCATGGTCCTAATATGCCAACATTGCAGATTCAATCCCAGTCAGGGCACATACAAGAAGCAACCAATAAATGCATAAATAAGTGGAACAACGAATCAATGTTTCTCTTCCCCTCCCTCCTTCCCATCTTATCTTCTCTCTCCACCCCTCCCCGCAAGATTGAAAAAAAAACAAACTATAGAAATGGTGACAGTAATAGTACCTACCTCCCAGAGTTGTGACAATTAAAATATTAAAACTAAGGATGAAACAGAAAGCTCTTGGCACAAGCCTAGCATACAGTAGGTGCTCAGTACCTGTCACTTATTGATTAAAACTGGCTCTCTCTTTCTGAAAGCCTTTTGAATTTCTCCTCAGTCTTAGAGCAATGCCATAATGACTTTCAGTATATACTCTTTCTTAAATACCCACTGACCTAAGAAGAAAGAAAGAAATGCAAATTTAAAAGAAAAATGCCATCTGAAGTTGCAGATATATACTTCACTGCAGATGAAAAACTTGCAAGCCAGAGTTCCCCACAGATGTATATTATTGGTGTTTAAATTTGAATTAGTGGCTGACTAATCAAAAAATCTCCCCCTAGGAATTCTCTTGAAAATTTCAAAATTAAGCTTTTCATGAAAAATTGGAAGGTCTAGCAATAGTAAACAGATTATTATGTGCATTAAACTTTCAAGAGACCCCTGTCTCAGTGCAAATGAAAATTGTACTAAGTGCTAAGCCTAATTTTATCTATCTTTAAAAAAAAGAAAAGTAAGACATTAACTGGGTGTTAGTGCAATGCCATAAAACTGATACCCTGTCGGTCAAAACACAGATGGGCGGTGGTGGCAGCCATTCAGACTGTGATTCCCAAGGGTCTGGGATGCATGCCATTTAGCCAGGTAATCCCACACCTGGAAACGTTTTCCAGAGAAATAATCTTAAAAGCTTTTTGCTCAAAGGTATTAATTGTGTCACTTATAATAGTGAGAAACTGGAGAACTGTTAAAGAAACCTAAATGAGGAATGTTCAAGTAAATTGTGGTATATATATAATTAGAGGATTATGCCTCTATTAAAACAGTATGTGTGAAAATCAAATAGTAATATGAGAAATGCTAATTATATAATGATAGGGAAGGAGAAGATGCAAAGTTTTATATACACTGATTACGGTGTATTTATAGGGGGAAAATCTGAAAGGAAATGTCCTAAAATGCACTGCTTAATGTTGTTCATGAAATTCTTTATTTTCTAGACTTTCTATAATGTGATATAATTTTTATTTATATTTTTAATTCTTACTTGGGGATATGTTTATTGATTTGAGAGAGTCATCGATGTAAGAGAGAAACACTGATCTGTTGCCTCCCACACGCACTGCGACCAGGGATCAGACCGGAAACCTAGGTGTATACCCTGATCAGAAATCGAACCCACAACCCTTTTCATGTATGGGACAACACTCCAACCAACTGAGCCACCCAGCCAAGGCATGATACAAATTTTAATATTTATAGGTGTACTTTATGTATCTGATGTTTAGGTGAAATCGCAGAGAATGTCATTCCTCATTGACCATTTCCAGTGCTCTCAATCCCCCAGCCTGCTCTACACCAAAAAATCCAAGTCCCCAGTGTCAGCCTATGGCCTGCTCAGACTCACATAGACCTGTCTTGTTTATTTTCTTCTATAAAGACAATACCATACCTTGTCCCAAGTTGTTATTATTTCCTTAATAATCGGAGTACTGAATCAGGTTTACTGAAATGAGATCATTAAGTATAAATAACTTGGGACATGCCCTGGCTAGGTGGTTCAGTTGGTTGGAGTGTCGTCCTGTACACCAAAAGGTTATAGGTTCAATTCCCGGTCAGGGCACATACCTCGGTTGTAGTTTAAGGCCCCAGTTGGAGTGCATGTGGGAAGCAACCAATCGATGTTTTTTTCTCTCTCTAATCAATAAACATATCCTTGAGTGAAGATTTAAAAAAAAAGAACTTGGGACATGGTGAGCCCTCTGTTATTATAAGATAGTTTTCCTCCTCCCCTTTTCCTTTTATTTACATACCTCTCTCTTACTTTCAGGCGGTTAGCAGAGGCCTTTCATATCAGCGATGATTCTGATCCTTTCAATGTACGTTCTTCAGCATCAAAATTCAGTGACAGTTTGAAAGAAGATGCCAGGTATGTAACTTATTACCTGTTTTCCTCATTGTAGCTTATAAGCATGTTTAGTCTTTTAAGATGTAACTAGTATGTACTCTATGATTGACCCAGTTGAAGTGTATATATCTGTTACAAGAAATTACATAATGTTTAATAAAAAAAATCCTTCTCTCAGTTTCTCAGAACTATTCCCATGAAGAACTGAACTTGGGGGAGGAGGGGGAGGGCCCCTATGGTAGGAGTTCGGGCCTCCCTGGGGCTGGACTGGCCTAAATTCTCTGGCCAAATCCTACCTCTGCCCACCCAGGTCTGTCACATGGGTCCTCACTTGGGCAGTAACGGCCCTTATTGTCCACCTGTCTCCTGGCCCTCCAGTGGCTACCTCTCCTTCCATCTTGCCCTTTCTCATATTTGTTTTCTCTTTCTTTGTTCAGGTGTAGTCAGTGTTCTGCTATCTGACAGTTCCTTACCTCTGCAGTTTTTCTGCCCGCATTATCCACTGTCTGCACTTCACAGGCAGGGAGGGTGGGCAGGAGGGATTTTCAAAGAGCAGGAACACATGAAGTTAACTGTAGCGATTTCTCATTTCAGGAAGGACTTAAAGTTTGTCAGTGACGTCGAGAAGGAAATGGAAGCCATTGTGGAAGCCGTGAACAAGGTTGAAGTCAAAACATCCAATTGGACATGTCTCTAAGGCCAGCTTAATAAAAAATCAATTCCCAGAACACTGTCGGTGTAGAGTAGTTGTAGGAAAAAGTTCTTTTTGAGGATCCTTGTATTTCCCAAAAGCCTAGCCTTAATAATATCCACAGAAGCCCTGTCCTGGTTTAGGAAAGATGTCTGTAGTCAAATTACATGTAAATAAAAATCCTAGCTCAGCGCCTGATAATGGGTGAAGAAACTCAGATGAGGGGTTTCAATAGTGATAGCAGAATGAATGTGTGAGATAATTAGGAGACGTGTTGGGACCTCAGATCTCTGAAGGGCTGTTGTGTAACAGGACACACTGCCGTTGGGTACAGTTTAAAAGGTCATTGACTAGACCTGCAGAGCAATGGCAGAGACTCCCCCAGCGTACTCAACAAGAGAGTGGGGCCTCTGCTCTGGAGGCCGCCGGGGCTGTCGAGGAGTAGCTTTAAGCAAAAAAAGCCTTGTAGTCAGAAGCAGCCAGCCGCACAGAGGCTCCCTCTTCATTCAGTGGGGACTCCGAGTGAGGATGAGATGCTGCTGCAGCTTCCTACATAATGAAGGGTTTCCTTCCCACCATCTGTCTTGCCCTCTTCCCTTCCTCCCTTTGTTCCCATTTCCCAACAGGACACTAACACAAAGGAACAAACAGAATCATTGTTTCTCTCCTAATTAGGAAACCTGAGCAAATGTGTTTTTCTGGCTGTGTCTCTGTATCTGCACATTCATTTTTAGTGCAGAACCTGCTTTTATAGGAAGTGAGGTTTTCTTGTTTCATAAGTCTTAAATTTAGTCATTTCTTGGGACTCTCACTCACCCCGCACTCGTAGCCCCCTCAGGAGGAACCACTCGCTGTCGGTGTCAGTCTTAGTTCGTTTACCCTTTGTCCCTAACCCTGGCCAGCTGCTCCTGCGGGGCTCGCAAGCAGGTGAAGTGCAGCAGCCCTTGCCCTCCCAAACCACTCAGCCTGCTTGGCAGTCAGTGAAGTGCTGATCACTGTGGGCCTCTAACAGTCCGTCACCTCCAACTGACCCAGGCTGTTCTGGCTGGGGGAAGGACCTTTGTAAGCATATGCTCTTTTCAAGGTGATTTTATCAATCATTCTCTTTCCCCTTAATACAGGGAAAGAATAGTAAGAAGAGCCACTTCTTCCCTCCCATGAACAGAGACCACCGCCGGATCATCCACGACCTGGCCCAAGTGTACGGCCTGGAGAGCGTGAGCTACGACAGTGAACCGAAGCGCAACGTTGTGGTCACTGCAGTCAGGTGGGTTGATCTCAATCATAGGAGGGACTGTGTGGTGGTGCAGACTGGACCCGGGAAGCAGAATCTGTCAATATTCGCTTTCCCTACTTCCTCTATTGGAAGAATAGTTGGAAAATCGGCTTCTGGGACAGCCATTCTGAGATGATCGAAAGGTTCACACCAGATTGCACAAGTCTCGTCTGCCCAGACTCACATCAGTCACAGGAAGCAGCATTCCTGGGGCTAAGGGAACAGACCCTGGGGGCCTGTGTTGGGTGCCCGCCCATCATGCCTGTCCCTTTTGCCCTTCTGTCCTGGCATGATGGAAACAGAAAGGATGCTGGACTGTGACTCAAGGCATCCCTGTAAACAGTGTTTGCCTTCAGAGGAAAATGGGACAGTAACTTGAGAGACAGGAGGGGCAGGGAGGACCTGGATCACCATCAGAACCTGAGAGAATAGCAAGAACTTCTCAACGAAGAAAACACATGTGTGAGAAAAAGCAGGTAACAGGCCCAGCAGAGGCGGGTGACAGGGACAAGGGCTAAATGAAGGGAGCCGTGCCCGAGCAGAGACAGGTCATGTCAGGAGAGTGAGTGCTCAGTAGCATCATAGCACTGAAGTCACAGACAGATTTCCAGCTGTCAGCCTGTGTCCACAACAATTCTCTTTTCCATTTCATGTTCTGGCTTTTATCAGGGGGAAGTCCATTTGTCCTCCTACCACGCTGACAGGGGTACTTGAAAAGGAAATGCAGTCACGGCCTCCACCACCTATTCCTCATCACAGACAACAGTCAGACAAGTAAGGATTCTTCAGCTGCTTTCCAAAGGGCCCTGTCTGTTCAGGGCAGCCAGCAGGGCTGAACTATTGGGCTGCACCAGCCGTTGGTGGCCTTCTCCAGCCAGCCTTGGGGAACTGTGCTCAAATATAAGGTTTGACTGGGTGTCAGATACATTTGTCATGCCAGTGGGGTCCCAGTTTGATGCTTGTTATGCCCACTCACTTCCCCTCAGGGGAGAGCCGTCCCTAGACATCATTTCCGTGGTGTAGATGGAGTCCCCGGGGAATGGGTTCAGCCGGTCACACCGGCTGATTTAGGAGCCTCATGTGGTTCACAACAGTTACTCTGGATGAAAGTGGGATTGGAGGGGGATTTGGCACTAAAGAGGGAGACTTTCATGTTTTGCTGTACTTTTGTATGATCTGAGTCATTTTCACAACAAACATATGTATTCATGATTTAAAGAAGAGAAAACCACACTGGCAAGCAGCAGCTCGCCTGCCAGGTGTTTTCTCAGGCAGGGGCAGGGAAGGAGCACCGTCCCTCCATCCCTACCTCTCCCTTGCCAGGAGGGAAGGTGGCTGCCCTACTGTGATGAAGCAGCATTGCTGAAATTTGCTCTGAAACGGCAGGGCCCCTGCTCCTGTTGTGGCCCTCCACGTGGAAGGCCTGACAGTTCCTCCTACACAAAACCTCTGGGAGGACAGGTAGGACAGTTTACAAGGTCACCGTGAGGGTCATAGCAGTTGGTGTTCCTCCGGGACTAGATAGAGCAGCTCAGCATTGCCCATGGGACACAGCTCTAACAGGAGCACTGAGGGCCACTTAGCTCCCCAGTGTCAGCCCTGATCGTCCCTGGGAAGCAGGCAGCCTGGGCTCCAGTCGGCGCAGGTTGCCTGTCCACATGGCCAGTGGTCTGGGAAACGGGTGGGGTGTCAGTGCCACCTGGACATAACCATGTGTAGTCATTAGCCTGTTCATGCCATGCTGTCTTTTTTCCCCTTTGCTTGCTTTATTTTTGTATGAAACTGTATTGTGGAAAAGTTTTGGAGTAAAGAAAATAGTATTAATATAACAAACCCCTGTGTGCCCATCATCAAATTTCAACAGTTCCCAGCTCATGCAGACCCCACTACCTTATCAAAGCTTCATAAATGATGAGTCAGCCAATCCTGAATTTTCTGAAGACCTGAATCTGTTTACCACTTTGCTTTTCAGGAATCCCGGGAGCAATAACTTACAGAAAATAACCAAGGAGCCGGTAATTGACTACTTCGATGTCCAGGACTGAGAAGCTCAAGATACACTTAGATGAAAGAACAATTAGGTGGGGTGGAGACTCATTTGCCAGCAGATAAATCATGCTTGTTCCCAGCTTCCTGGTGGACTCACAGCCTCACATGCTGTCTTATATCAATATGTCCAAAGCATGAGTGTGTCAAAAATCCCTTCTTCTAGTCCCTCTCTATACGAAGCATCTCTGTGCAGCCAGGTGTTGACTACACCATCACTGGTAACTCAGTCATGTATTTGCATAGGCTCCTCACTCTTTCCCTATGATTGCTCGGGGGCACAGGGGAACATTGGACTTGGTTTGAACAAATGAGAATTTTAGCCTGAAACTGGCTTTATGGCAGTTGGTCATAGCCTCAGTTGTCCCAGTTATCCATCCTCCTGAAAATGCCTGCCACATCAGATGCACCTCCCTCTCTTAATCCAGACTGATCAGTGTCTTTGGAAAGGCACAAGCGAACTTCTCGATCTGAAATACCAAACGTTAAATTTGTACACCATTATCTGGAATCACACATGTTGTGTTGAACCCAGCTATCTTACCTGAGTCTTTTGCCAAAAACTCTCATAGACCTGTCTTAGACCTTACTTTAGTGGTTCTCAGTACCGTTAGTTCTAGACCTAGCAGAGGGGTTGGGTGGCTTTACAGAATTCCGTTTTCTGGAGTCCATGGGGCACCTCATGCCACATCACAGAGCCTGTCAGATGACAGTCACTTTAGCTACCCACCATGGTGGGAGAGGACATAGAGCAAGCCTCACATGCCAGGTTTACACTGTGGCCTCTAGGTATGACCAGTGTAGCCCTAGTACCTTCTCTCTGGTTGAGAAAGAATCTCAAGTAAACTTACCTTCTCTGTGTTGCTTTCTCCCAGGCCTGCAGCAGCCATATGGGCTCTCCCTATCTCTGAGTGCTGGGCTTCTGTTTGCATAGTCAAAAAATGTAGACAGCCCAGTGCTTATTTCAGCAACCCACTGGAGGCATTCTTCAGGCTTCTTTAAGGCAGGTGCATCACCGATTACATTCGTTTGGCCCTCTGCATTGGCACCCCTCCAGCACGGGGGCCAAACTTCCAGCAACTTCCTTCTGCTCCAGAACAAGCCACAAGCCCCAGAGTAACAGGAGATTTGAGAAGTGACTTCACAAAACCCACACTTAATTTTCATAGAGCAGGGCCACCCTTTGGTCCTGGCCCAGACAATCCACCTTGAAAGGCATCAGGTACAGCAGTGGAATAGATAACTGGAGGGAACAGATGAACTACAAAGCCACCTTATCCAGGCCCATTCAGCACAGGGGCAATGGCTAAGAAGCCCACACACATCTGTTACATCTTTCAATCAGTGGTTGAGTGGGTGAACTGTACACAGAGAGCATCTTGGAATCAGCAGGAGGCAGGAAACCTGACTTCAGGTTCCAGCTCTGCCACATAACAGCTTGCCACTTAGAGGTTATCCCCTACCTCACCAGGGTGGTGGTAAGGATTCAGTGAGATCACACGTAGCTAGGGGTGCCTGATCTATCATAGGTGTTGAAGTTTATAAAAATTATACTTGATATCTGGAAAATATGCAAGCATCTTTTTTCTCCATAATACTAGCCAAGTAAAAGGTTAGAATGCTAAGCAGTCCTCTTCAGGTGAATGCTTGTGTGCCTTCTTAGCACCAGCCTTGTACTAGGGCTGAGCAGTGGGGAGCAGATGTGGCCTGCTTTTTAGTTATTGATCCAGTAGGGGCCACATAACTGATCCAGCAGGAAATTGGTTGATCTGGCACAAAGAGGTCATTAGTCCTGTTAAAAGCTGAAGAGGCGTATGAAGGCTGGGTGAGCTGGTGCTTGGGGAAGGGAAACGGGGAAGCATTTGAGCTCAGTCTGGAGACAGCAGGCTGCTACTTGGAGGCGAGAGGCATGCCTCGTGAAGGTACAGGGCGTGAGACAAGCCTGGGGGTGTGGTTTGTGGTGGGTATGAGGAAGCAAGGGATCTTCAGAGTGGACAGACAGCTGGAAGGACAAGTGGTGAAGCTGGAGAGGTAGACAGGTCAGCTTGAGAGCCATGGGGAGCCACTGAAGGACCCTAAGCCAAGAGTGGCTGGCTTGGATGTATGATCTAGAGCAGGAGCCAGCGAACTTTCCTGTAAAGAGCCAGGTGGTATTTCAGGCTTTGTGAATCTCTGTTGCAGCAACCAGCTGCCAATGTAGTGTGGAAGCAGCCGCAGATAATATGCAACTGAGTGAGCACGACTCTGTTCTAATAACAATTTTATAGACACTGAATTCAGAATTTCATGTAATTTTTACGTCACAAAATACTATTTTTATTTTGCTAAACCTTTTAAAAATGTGAAAACTGTTTTTAGCTTGTGGGTTGTACAAAACAGCAGCAGGCTGCATATGGCCGTGGACTTAGGCTGCCCAGGGACTGGAGGACTGACAGGTGAGAGGCCCAGCCAAGAGCTGGGAGTGACCCAAGGGAGAGGACGAGGGTGGTGGGAGTTGGTGCTGCGAAGAGGGAAGAGATTTCAGGAAATCAGGAGATAGGCTAGGGTGCCAGGGATCAGCAGAGAGCTAGCCACCCCCTCATCACCAAAGGGACCTAAGACCCCCCTCAGCAAAGGAAGCTGCTTCTCATTCTCCAGTGAGCAGTGGCCTTGAACAAGGCTTTGTGTGAATGTGAGCTAAAGGAAAAGGTACACCTACCCCTCCACCCCATGCATGGAGGGAGCCGGTGGGCACCAGGACTCATTTCTTGCTCCCCAAGTATCGGGCGGTATCTTCACTACGCACTCCAGTCCCACACTTTTCAGCAGGAGTTTGTGGGACCAGAGCTTTCCAGAGACCAAGTTCTTATCTCTGGAATTACCTCTGGCAGGGCTGACTCAACCGTGGTGCCAGCCTGGTGTGTGGAGGGCTGTGTGCGGGACTGGAAATGAAAGCAGCCCTCCAGATTGCAGGTCTGTGTGAAGCGGCTCTGGATGGTGTCCTGGACAGGTGTGTGGGGGGCAGAGGAGGTGCTCAAACGAAAGGTGTTGAGATTTAGGTGTGGGGAGGCCTTCCCACATGCTGCCTGAAAGCCTGGAGACCTGGTCTTTAAGGAGGACCTATGGCTGTGCCACCTCTTAAACGGGAGTAGTAGGCCAGGCCAGAGCTTCACCTCGGACCTGCCTTCTGTCACACCCATCGGGCAAATTCTCCCAAACTCCCCACGTGCCCTCAGCACAAATATCTCTCATGGCTGTTCAAGCTCACAGTTCCCGGGGGCATTCCCTGAGCCGATCCAACCCGAGTTTATACTAAAGCCCAGACAAGGAACAAGGCTCCATGGAGTCACACTCGTGTGTGCCAAGCCGGACTGGCATCCAGACCTTGGGTTCCCAACCTAGAGCTGTCCTAGGTCCGGAGAGGCCTGCATCCTCGGGATAAGGTGCACTGTCTTCCCCAAACAGAATTGCTTGGGTGTCCGTCCCAGGGCCCAGGATGTCCTGACCCCAGGCTTCATGCTGAACACACAGCCTCCTGGGACCTGGGTGCAGAGAACCCAGCTGAACTGCTAGGATGCCCAGTGCTGCCTCAGCTCTTTCTGTGGCTGTGCAGTTTGCTAACAACGTCTGGGCATTGTTCTCCTGTCTGTTAATGGGTAATAGTGCCTGCTCATGTGCTGCCCTGAGCCATCAGGGGGTCAGGCCTCTGGAACCTGTCCCAGAAGTCTCTCAGGGAGGTAGCTCACTTAGGGGGAAGGAACAGCTGTCTCCAAGTTGCTCTGATAGGGGCTGGGGCTTTCAGTCACCACCCCCATGCTCCACCCTCACCCGCCCTGAGCTTGCCACGGGGGGTGAAGGAGTCAGAAGTCCCCATGTGCCCACTCTTTCCCAAGTATCTCTTCTGACCTCTTAGTGCATGCCATGCACTGTGCTCATCTTTCACTCCTCAAAGCCCCATGAAGCAGTTGTTCTTATTACCCCCCATTTCACTAGTGGGGAAGCTGGTGGTTGGAGATTAGGTCCCTAACCCAAGATCATTCAGTTAACAACTGGGGATCTGGTACTCCTACTAGGTCTCGCTCAAAACCTGTGTTCTCTCCACTACACAGTCAGAGCAGCAGCAACTCACAGCTCACACTGGAGTCCCTGGGATTGCATGGCCCACGAAGCCAGGATAAGTAGGAAAGGTCATACTCTACCAATGCAGAGAACACCAGCAGCCCCCCCCCCAAGATGAATGGCCACAAGGGGGCAGTATGTATCCTGAAACAGGAAGCCTAGGGATGGGATTGGGGAGTGTATACTTTGGGTCAGGAAAGCTATTTAAAATTTTTTAGAAGTGTTTATGACCATTATCTTTTAAATGTATCTGTCACCTTTTCATTTTTAAACACTTTCTCTGCTAGTTGATACAGTGTAAGCACGACGGGGGGGGAGGGGCATGGAGCATAAACCATGCAGGTATCTGAAGGAAGAACATCCAGGCAGAGGGAACAGCCACGGCAAAGGCTCAATGGGGGAAACATTCCACACACCTTGAAGGAAAAGCAGAGCCATCAGGCTGCAGGAGAAAGAGGAAGGGTGAGAGTAGGAGGGGCCTCGAGGCTGCTGGAAGGCTTAAGGCAGAGAGGAGTGAATGTTAAGCGGTAGCTCATTTTTTGAAAGGATCACTCCAGCAGCTGTAGAGCTGACTCAGAGCAAGGGAAGGGGCTGGGAGACGAGCCAGAAAACCACTGCTACAATCCAAGAGAGGCGACAGTGACTCAAAGCTGGGGTGGTGAGAAGTGGTTGGATTCCAGATACATTTTGCAGGTAACACCTTTAGGATTTGCTGATAGCTGCAATGTGGGGCGTGAGAGAGAGAGGAGTCAGGGATGACTTCAGAGTTTTTGGCCTGAGCAATAGGAAGTTGAATTGGACATTCACTGAGGCAGGAAAGAGTGTGTAAGAGCAGGCTTGGCGGGGGGTGAAAATCTGTCCAGGTGGTTGTACCCAGGGAGTCTAAAGTCTGGAAACAGAACTGGATGGAAATCTAGTTTGGGGAGCTGTTGGAATAGAGTGGTGTTGAGTGGCTGGTGGAATCGTGTTGGGCTGCAGGTGGTGGAAGAGAAAAGGTCCAAGGACCGTGTCCTGGGTTCTCTATCATCTGGAGAGCAGGGAGCTGAGGACAGTCCGAGCTTCCCAAGCCAGCGCTGGGGGCTGAAGCTGCAGGGCGTCTTGTGGGGTGGAGTCTCTGAGTTTTTCCTCCCCGTGTCCTAGGAGAGTGTGGGCTTCTCTTACCTGCCCTGAGCCATCTGAACATCCTGAGGCCCCAGAATATTCAGACTCCAGGGCCAGGGGAGATGATGGAACTTGGCTGCCTCCTCCCTTTTAACTATCTCTCAAACGTGGGTGCTCCAGAGGCCTCCATCATCTCTCCCTGAGCCACTTAATCCATCTGTAAGCCTTCAAATGCCACCCTGGGCTTAAAAGCTCTCTCTAGCCCAGGCCCATGTCTTTCCCTGAGTATCCCACAAGTAGCTACGATTCAGCATGTACAACCTCCATACTGTTTCCTGGTGGGTCCACACCTGTCCAGTCTCCCCAGTCCTAGCACTGGGCCTCCCTCAGCTCATCTTCTCTCTAATGCCCTTTAACCTGGGCCCAGAAGCCAGGACACAGGTAGGGGGATATGGGGCCAGGGGAGGACAAAAACATATTCTTGCTGGCCTTGGCAGGGCTGTCCTAGGGACCTGTTATGACTCCCATCTGAGGAATCCTCCTTATCGGTCAGCAGGGGAGTGGTTGGGTCCCTGGAGGACTCAAACATGCAACCCTAGGTTTATTGGCATCATCTGTGTGCCAGAGTAGACGTGGCTGTGAGCTGTGAGTCTCCTCTCTCAGCTTCTGACCCCACCTCTGAGCCTCCAGCCCCTTCCTTCCTCCCTTCCTTCCTTTTTGCCACCCTTCCTTCCTTCCTTCCTTCCTTCCTTCCTTCCTTCCTTCCTTCCTTCCTTCCTTCCTTCCTTCCTTCAGTGAGACCTGCCTCCCACACAGAGACCGTCCCCCTCACCCTCTGCCCCAAGCCTTGGTCTCACCTCTCCCCATGCCTGGTCTCAGTTCACCCTACCCTTCTACTGTCCAGCCTCCTCGTCTCCCACTCTCCCCTCCCTCCTACCATTCCAGCAACGGCCCCTCCATGTTCCCTGCAGGCAGGGGTTCTGGAGGGACCCACTCGCTGCCTGGGCGCCAAGGCCACCTCCCAGAGACATGAGGATGGCAGAGGATGAAGTAGTCAGTGAGGACAGAGGGACACAGCCCTGGAGCCCATATCTGCCTCTCCCACCTGTGGCCTATGGCCACGCTGTTCTGAAACACCAGGAATTAGAAAGGACGCCCTCTTCGTGTGCACAGAGCCACTGAGGCTGAGAAAGAGGAAGAGACAGGCTTGTCCAGGGTCACAGAGGAAAGCAGCTGGCTGGGCCCTCCAGCTTTGGGCCCTTCCCTGGTCACTTCCAGGCCTGGTTCCCTGGCCAAGCTCCCCGCACCATGGAATTCAGGCATGCTCAAACCTCTCCCCTTTCTCTCTGGAACCCCGTAATCTCAGCAGGCTCCAACCCTCCATCTTCCTACCCCCTGTTCTCACACTACAGCTATTCTTCATCTTTTTGATACCTACAAGTATATGATATGATACCTACAAGTATATATCACAGTTATATGTTATAAAGCACAGTCATATAACAAACCCATAAATTTTTCCCCAACTCCAAAACTAGAAGATTATGAATAGCTTGCACCACCCCCGTGTTCCTCCCCATCTCATCTCCCGTTTCTGTAACGTTATATCCCTGGAAGAATCTTCTTTTTTTAAACAGGTAATCATATTCATATTATCACTTCTACAAATACTAACAAGGTTTATAAATCATAAATACAGTCACAGCAGTTCACACATTTATATGCTTTCACACAAAGATTTAGTAAACAACAATAAATATAATTTGCCCTCTTCAAAAGAATAAAGGACTTTTTTGAGGGTACGTTTATCAAAGCTGGGGACAGTGAAACGGGGAAGGGCCGAGGACGGGCACAGCAACAGGAGAGACGTTAGGTAGGGCCGCGTTGGCTCTTTAGAAATCTTGTGAAAAACAAGTGGGCCGAGGTGGCGCTGCTGCCAGCTCCCTGGGAAGTCAGAGAAAAGGGGGCCTTGGGGACAGGCTCAGGGGTGCCAGTTCGCCCGGGACGAGCTGCTGCTGCCCGCTGCTCCCCTGGTTGCAAGCCAAGTCTCTTGGCACCACTGTCGGGGAAGAGAGGAAGGGAAAGAGCTCCTGGGAGGGAGAGTGTGCCCTTGTTTATTTATTTTTACATAGTTTCATCACATCTGTTTGCCCAAAGAATATATTACCTCTTTGCTTGTTTGTCAACAGTGTGCCTGGTGTCATATTGTATACATACAGTCTCCTGTGTTGCTTTTTATGCCTCCAGCCTTTTTCTGTGTTGTGGCAGGTAGCTGCAGTGCCTTACTGAACTTCGATGTAAGCCTTTATTTCCATGTTGCTGGACACTTGGGTCGTTTCCAGTGCCCCCTGACCATATCCACTCTGTGCTCCCTCCTCTGCCAAACCTCTTGGGGTGCCTACTCTACACCTCAGAGCCACCTCCTGGCTGTGCTCCCAGGTTCCTGCTCACCAACCCCCCCTTTCACTGCCCCAGGGCCCCAGCTGCAGCCACAGAGCCACAGCTTTTCAGTCTCTGCCTCCAGCTCTTCCCGGAACTGCAGACTCTACAGACGGTGTAATTGTTTACTGAGCACTTATCTGCGCCAAGCACTATTCTCAGCAACATATGTGTTTTATTTCATTGAATATTCACAGCAACACAAATAGCAGGAAGTTTTACAAATGAGAAAAATGAGGCTCAGAGGGGTTGAGTAACTTGCCCGAGACTACACACACCTCTTGCCCTCCACATCCAACAGACAACTCAAGCTCAACAAGCCCGTGATACAATTTATCTCCCTTTCCAAACCAGTTGCTCTCCCAAGCTCTGCTCTCGGTGGGGATGCCTCTAATGTCCCAGGCCAGAGCCGGAAAATGAAACTCAGGCCTGACTCCTGCCTGGTCGTCACCTACTCCATTCAATCCAGCCCAGGTCCTGTGGGTTTTACCCGCCAGGGCTGACCTATTAGGTGCCCTGTTGCCCCTGCAGGTTATTGCCTCCCACCACACTCCCTTGCAGGCTCCAGTCTCCTCCTTTCCCACCAACCTGCACACAGCAGCTCAGGTGGGCTTTCTAAATCTCCTCTCACCATGTTCCCGCCTCCAGAAGAATGCCAGCCTCCTCTGCCTCCTGTCCCCTCAACAGCTCTAACTGTAAGATGCAGCACCCAGCCCCAGAAAGTATACCCCCTGGCCCCAACTCTTCTCTGTCTCCTCTTGGCCTCGGCTTCAAGGTATGAGCCCCACAGCCTCCATGCGGCCCCTCTCCACCACTTACACTTAGGTTTTCCTCCTGTCCCCTTTAAACTGTGTTCCTTGAAGGCAGAGACCCAGCCTTATCCACTGCAACAACTCCTATGCCCAGACAAGGCCTGCACACAGGAGGTGCTCAATAATTGCTGAAAGGATAAGCGCAAAAGCAGTGACAACTACCATGGGTGATGCTGCCTTCTGAATCCCAGAAAGCAGGGTGATTCCTGCCTGGCCCCAGAGCTGGGGGATCCTGGCTGCCCACCCTCTGCCCAGCCTCTGGGCCTGTCTCCCTGAGCCCCGTGAGGCCGTTTCCTGGCTCTATGCCTTTTAGAAGGATTTCCCTGTCTGCATCTTCCTTTCTAACTCTGGAATTTCTCAGTGTGGAAGAGCTCTGGTACCAGGAAGAAGGAGAAGAGTCTAACCCCGTACATACTTTCAGTCTATCTACATCTGACATGGTCAAGGGTGAGGGCAATTTTTGCCCTCAAGGGAGAGAAAATTGATTCTTGGAAGGGGAAATGAAAAAGATCTTACTCTTTTTGTATAAAGCATAGATACACATAAAGTACATATACAGATATACAGTATATCTGTGCTATTAAAATATTATGTGATTAAGAAAAAAACATCTAAAAGTCTTCCAAGGTGGCACAATAATGATTTAAAAAAAACTCCTATCTACACACTTGGACCTGGGCCCTGGTCTAGTCTGGTGCAAAGACTGGCCAGAACTGAGGGAGAGTCTCAAGTCCTATCTCAGGGCAGCTCAGGGTATCCCCAGAGCTGACCCCTCACCAGCTAGCTGTTGTCCTTTCCCCAAACCATCCCTTTCTTACCCTATGCCTGAAAGTCCACTGTTCTGTGCCTGGCATCTTTTTAATCTCCTGTTCCGCCTGTTGGCCTTTCTCCATGCTCCCCCAGGGGGCGCCCCAGCTCCAAGGACAGGAGAGAGCTGGAGGCCTCTTGGCTTCACGCTCCAGCTTTGGGCTGTAGCGCTCCTGGAAGAATCCAGGAAGGAAGCCCACCCATAGGAGGCACCCAGGAAGCGAGGGTGCCACTGTGGGACAAGGCTTTTTTTATTGGGGTGGAGATGGAGTCACAAAAAACCTTACTTAGAATTGCTGTATTCGGATGGAGTCACTTAAGGGTGGGATGGACCGGACTGAAGGTTTGCTGGGGGGAGACACAGAGACAGAGGTGAGGGGAGACACAGAGCTAAAGGAAGAGATCTCTGTTTGGTGAGGCATGGTCTTGGGCAACACAGGTATTCTGTGGTCTTCACTCTCCGTGTGGTTCTCCAATATCTGGGGCTCCCGTGGAATGATGCAGCCAGTGAAGACCAAGTAGATGATGCCACCTAGGTAAGCACCCAGGAGCGGTGCCACCACTGGCACCCACCACCAGTTCCTGGCCCTGCAGACAAAAGGCAGAGGCCTGGTAAGGGGGCCGATGTCCGGGATGGAACCTGCATCCACCTCGTGCCCAGACAGGGAGTAGGGCCTGAGACTAGTAAGTGAGCTGCGCCCTGGCCCTGGAGTGCCTCCTGAGGCTGGGGCCCTGTCAGCTTCATTCTGATTCAGGGACAGGGGCAGATCTGGGGCAGGGTTTACCTTCAGTCCAGAATCAGGATCCGTGCTGGTGTAGGGAAGGTTGGGACCCACGCCTACCGCCCCAGGCCACCTGGCAACTCTGAAGGACTCTCCGGCGATGCTCCTCCCATCACCCCTCCCTCTGCATGCAGGGAACTCATAGAAAATCTGACGGAATGGGCTGGGCAGGGCAGTACCTGAAGACCTGTGTGCCCCAGCCAGCAAGAAAGGTGAAGAAACGGGGAGGCAGATCCCGGGATGGGTTGATGGCGTATCCTGAATTCATGCCCAGGGACACTCCAATGAGGACAATAAGGATGCCGATCACCAGGGCCTGCGTCCCTTGCAGTGCTGGGTTGTTCCCATTGTCCGTGATGGCAAAGAGACACAGCTGGAGCATCCCCGTAACTATCACCTGGGGAGCAGATGCCGTGGCAGCCACCCAGGGTCCCTAGCAAAGCCACAGGGCCTTGGCAGTGCCCCCAGTCCAAACCCACTGGCAGAGGTGTGTCTTGGTATAGTTCCCACCAGAGTTCTTTTCCTCTCTATGGTGAGGGGCTGCCTGCTGGCCCCTTCCTGAGATGGGGAGGGCAAGAGGAGGGTCAACCACCCTGATGCACTGACCTCATCCAGGAAGCCGCCCCATAATGTCATGTGGTCAGGAAGATACGTGGCAAAAATGTTAGCAGTGGCAATCGGGCCAGTCACTGTCAGATGTCCACCTGAGTAGTCGATAATGGCTCCTGGGGAGACACAGATTGAGTGTCAGCCTGCTCCTAGCTCAACCCCACTGGAGTCCCAGAAATAAGGTTGTAAGATGGAGGGGCGGGGAGCGACTCCAGGCATTTGCTCTCCCAGGCAGTTTCACGGGCCAGGACACTGAGATCCTGTCTTCCCACACTTCTGATGAGGAGGCTGAGACCAGAAGTGGACAACCCAGGGAGGACACTCACCGTGGAAGAGGCAGTAGATGGTGCCAGCAGCTAGGAAGGAACCCAGGAACTGACCCAGTACATACACAGGAAACTTCTTCCAGGCCATGCGGCCTAGTGCACAGCTGGTGAAGGTCACAGCCGCATTCATGTGGGCCCCTGCAGGGAGGGTGAGCACGTCACAAGAGTGAGAGCAGAAACCAGCAATGACAAATAATATTGACAGCAACAACAAGAATAATGAAGCAAGCATTTATGCACTGCATTCTCCTTTATTCCTCACAAGGACCCACTGAGGCAGGGACCACCGTCTCCATTTGACCATTAAGGAAAGTGAGTCGAGAAGTCAAACAGCCTAAGTTGACCCAACTTAAAAAATGGTGGGTGAAGGAGGCTCCTGAAGAGTCTGGGCAAGACAAAGGAAAGGGGTTTAGGGTGCTCCCCCTGCAGGCGGCCAGGGAGGGTGAGGCGGGGCTGAGCGGAGGAGGGGCTGGCTGGAGGCCGGTGGGAGGAGCCTGCAGGGGATTCCCGGCCTCGCCAGCCAGGCAGGGCGCCGGGCTCACTCACCAGAGACTTTCCCCGCCAGGTGCACTCCCATGGTGACTCCGAAGCCAAAACCCAAGTTGACAGCGAGGTAGCTCCCAAGTTTGTCTCCCAGAACCATATGAGCCACGGAGCCAAGGCCAAACACCTGCGAGGGAGGGCCGCTGAGGGACTACCCTCTCAGAGCCCCAGCCTCAGCAGAGGGCTCAGAGCTCAGAGCTCCTCACCCTCACACCCTGGGCCTCCCCACACTGCCCTCGGAGGCCCTCTGCCACGCCCTCTTCCTCCTCAGACTTTCCTCCTCATGACCCTCCCCCTTGCCCCTGTCAAGGCCTCTAAGACCTGACCAGTGAGAGCCGGGTGGGGGGTGCAAAAGGGGCCAGGGTGGGGCAGCCGAGTCAGGGGCTCTTACAAACACATCCAGGCCCCTGGACTCCAAGTCCACCCGAAGTTCAGGGGAGGGGTGAGGGCTTCAAGGAGGGTATGGCTGCTGTGGGTGGAACCCCTCAGAGCACCTCACACTGCAGCCTAATCTGAAGGAAGTTTCCTCAGGGAATCTCTAGACTTCATGCCGTGGCCCCTGTCCACAACCCCAACCCCCACACTCATCAGCCCTGGAAGCCAGAGGGATTCTAATGCTCTTGCCCTCAGCAACATTCCCATGGCCCTCAGGTGTCATTCTAGCCCTTGCCCGTCCCTAACTGCTGGATCTCCTCAGGTGACACCCTTCACAGGAGATTAGAGGCCTGAAGCTGGGCCCTCACCCAACCTCCTACAGCCACCCCCTGAATCCCTATCAGCCTGTCCCTTCAGCTCTTGTGCCTGCACCCAGCCTCTCCTTCCCTCTGCAGAGGCCTCCCTCTTGCCTGTATCTTCCACGCTCTCTTTGACTGGCTCCCACAGACTCAGGTCTCTTCCTTCCTAAAAGTGAAGCTTCCCACCTCAGCCCAGCCTCCCTGTCCACCTGCGGAGTCTGGGACGCCCCCTCCGTGTCAGCCAGGCTCCAGAAAAGAACCTACTTATCGGTTCCTTTATCCCTTCCCTTGCTCTCCCTCTTCGACCTGGCTTCTGCTTCTGCATCTCACCAACAAAGCTCTCTCTGAGGGCCCACCCTTCTGATTTCCCAAAGGTCCCTCACACTTTGTCTTACTTGACTTTGCTGACTTTGGCCCTCTTAACCCCTCTGTGCTCCTGGAGAGTCCCTCCTCTTGGTCTCCACAGCATCTCTCTCTCCTGGTTTTCCTCTTACCTCCGTAGCCTCTCCCTCTCTACAGTTCCTTTCCACATCTTTTTCCCTCATCTGCCTCATAAATAGGGATGATCCCAGGGCTCCACCCCTGGCGCCTTTCACATCTCACCCCAGCCACTCTTCTTGGGTCTTCTTACCAGGTCTACAGCTTCAGATAAGTCCACTGCCCTCGAATTCCCCAAACCTCCACCTGGGAGCCAGGTCCCTATTTCCAGAACCCATGGGAAGTCTGGGTGTTCCACAGGCATCTCAGGCTCAATGTTGAAAGCTCACCATCTCAGAAAATGTGATCCTCCTCCTATGTTCCCATTCCCATCGGCCAAACTAGAAACTTGGATGTCACAAATGAGAGCTTTCTCTCCCTCCGCCCCACACCCAATCAGTTCTGCTTACATTCTGCCCAGATCTTACTCAGCCTCCTCCTTGTAGCAAGAGTAACCTTTCTAACACAGAGATCTGATTGATCATGTCTACCCCTCATTCCAGCCTTCACTGGCTCCCCTTCATTTCTAGGATCAAGTCCAAATTCAGGAGGCCACCATTCAAGACCCTGGGTAATTTCTGCCTCTCAGTTTCATATCTGCTCCAGTGTTCTCTATATTCACCAATAGTATTACTTCTTAATAATAAGAATTTATTGAGGACTTACTGTGTGGTAGGCACTGGTAAAAGTTACATCTGTTACTTCCTTTAACCCCTCCACCACCATACGCATCAGGTATTCATAATCTCCCCACTTGACAGATGTGTGATCCAAGGCTTAGAGAACTGGTTCAAAGTACACGGCCTGCACGTGGTACACTGGGATTTGAGTCCAGGAAGTCACCCGTGCCGGACGCCTCAGACCAAACAAGCATGCTGCCCCCTGCCTGCTGTGTTTTTTCACACATCCGTGTTTTCCCTGCCTGGAATACCTGATCCTAGATCCTGAAAATGTGGTACTCTGCTTTAAGGCCACGCTCAGATGGCACCTCCTTTGAAAAGTCCATGTGTTTTGGACATGTCAATTCTGAGGGACCTCTAGGTCTCCAGACTGTTGGAAATCAGAGTCTAGATTTGTATCATCCAATACAATGGCCACTAGCCACATGTGGCTACTATGTATTTGGAATGTGGCTAGTCCTAATTAAGATCTGCACTTTTTTTTTTTTTTTTTACTCTCACCTAAGGACATGCTCACTGATTTTTTAGAGAAAGAAGGGAGGGAAAGAAATATCTATTGGCTACCTCTTGAATGCACCCTGACGGGAGGCCTAACCTGCAACCTAGGCATGTGCCCTGACCAGGAACCAAACCCACAACCTATCAGTTTACAGGACAAGGCTCTAACCAACTGAGCCACACCAGCCAGGGCAAGATCTGCTCTAAGTGTAAGGACAAACCGGATTTCAAAAACTTAGTAGGGCTGGGTAGCTCTGTGGGTTAGAGTGTCGTCCCCATATGCCAAGGTTGTGGGTTCAGTCCCCAATCAGAGCACACAAAAGAATCAACCAATGATTCATAACTAAATGGAATAACAAATCGATATTTCTCTCTCCCTCTAAAGTAAATCAATTTTTACAAAAAAAAAAAAGACTTAGTAGGAAAAGGAGAATGTAGAATCTTACTAATAATTATATATTTATTGCATGTTGAACTGGTAATATTTTGGCAATGTGGGTTAAATATAACAATTATTAAAATTAACTTCATCTATCACTTTTTACCTGCTTAATGTGGCTACTAGAACATTTTAAATTATATATGTAGCTCACATTGTTTTTCCCTTGGACATTTCTTATCTGGAGTTTTTGAAAAAGAAAACCCGGTAAATTGTGACATGAGGGCCACCTTCAAGCCATCATGGGGGACGAAGGCAGGTGAGAGGACACGGGGCGAAAAGGCGCTGAGGGCTGAACCTAGAGCCACACCTCAGCCCTCACAGGTGGGTGTTAGAAACCCCGGCTGGAGCAGGTGTTGAAATGAGAGAAGAACAAAGAGAGAATGTGTCCTGGACACCGGGGAGAAGCGGCGTTTCCCAAGGAGGGTGTGATCAGTCATGTGCAGCCTTTGGGTTTAATGCATGAAGGCCTAGAAAGCATCCCTTTGGATGTGACAATCCAGCCGTCATTAGTAATGTGGTGAGCACTGGGCCATGGGGACAGAATCAGGTCCTAGAGGCTGAGAGTGAGGAGGCAGTGAGGAAGAGTCGAAGGGTTCCACTGTAGACCTCCCTTTGTGAACCTGCCTGAGAAGGGAGGGAGCGAGATTGTGAAAATGAAGGGGCTCCTGGGATGAAGGGATGTTTTGTCCTGCCTTGTGCTGTTTTAAGTAGAGACTTTGGCAAGTTAAGACTGAGAAAGTGTCCTGGCCAGGTGGCTCAGCTGATTGGAGCATTGTCCTGTGCACCAAAGGGCTGCATGAGCCCCAGTCAGGGCACATACCTAGACTGTGGGTTTGATCCCTGGTCTGGATGCACCTGGGAGACAACCAATTGATTTCTTTCTTTCTTTCTTTCTTTCTTTCTTTCTTTCTTTCTTTCTCTTTCTTTCTCTTCCTCTTTCTCTTTCTTTTTCTCTCTCTTTCTCCCTCCCCTCCCTCCCTCCCTCCCTCCCCTTCCTTCCCTTCCTCTCTCTCTAAAATCAATAAACAGCACTGACTGGTACTGGGCTGGGCATTGTCCTGCAAACCAAAAAGTCACTGGTTCAATTCCTAGTCAGGGCACATGCCTGGGTTATGGGCCAGGTCACTGGTAGGGGCATGTGTCTCTCACATCAATGTTTCTCTCCCTCTCTTTCTCCCTCCCTTCCCCTTTCTCTAAAAATAAATAAATAAAATATTTGAAATAAATAAATAAACATATCCTCAGGTGAGGATTAGGAAAAAAAAGATTGAGAGAGGGAGAAGCTGGAGAGAGAAAAGGACAGAGCAAAGTACCCCAGTAGAGTGAGGGGCAGGATGGGCGCAGGAGTGCAGGACCCTCCAGGACAGAGGGAGGGGCCCTGCCCCAATTTGAGCACGCACAGGTAGGTGTGTTCTGTTGGTGAAAGGGCCCAGTGGGTGAGGAGCCAGACAGCCAGACACAGGAAGCCCGCCTGATGGTTTTCTCTGTCAAGCTAGCAAGGAAGCCATCTGCTGATTAAAGGACAGACAGAGTACAGAGCAGCTTAGGGGAAGTCTGAGGAAAAGTGAAATAGCCCAGGAGAGTAGGGGAGAGGGAGTGAGCAGGGCCCACTGGGTTCCTCAAGAGCCCCAGGACAGGTGCAGAGGGGCCCAGAGGTGGGCCAGCTTAGGGTCAAGGGTAGGATGAGGCAGGAGAGGACAGAAACAGATGGGGTGTGGGAGTGGGGAGTGAGGCCAGGACAGGCTGACAGGTTTGGGGGGTGTCAGAGGGTACAGGGAGTGGAGCCAGCATGGAAGATCTGAAGAACAAGGGTCCTTATTTCCAAGTAGGAGCTCAGAACCATTTGCTAAAAATAATGAATGAGTGAATAAATCCCACATGATCTCCTGTGGCACGGCTGCCAACTGGCAGTCCAGAGGCCTAATTTATCCAGCACACATGTTTTGTTTGGATAACTTGGGTGTGTTTATTTATTTATTTTTAGAGAGAGGGGAAGGGAAGGAGAAAGTGAGGAACAGAAACATCAATGTGTAAGAGATACATCGATCAGTTCTCTCACATGCCCTGGCCCACAACCCAGGGATGTGCCCTGACTAGGAATCGAACTGGCGACCTTTCGGTTCACAGGCTGGTGCTCAATCCACTGAGCCGCCACAGCCAGAGCTAGATGACTTAGTTTTGACAATCAGTTTCAGCTTCTCTTGAGAAATCAGAAGCCCAGGTAGTGCTGGCTTGCATGGCAACAGCTGGAAGAGCGGCAGCTGCGTCCTCACACAGGCTGGCAGTGTTAGCCATGGGCCTCACCGCTCTGCGCTGCTCTCTCTGGCCTCTGGAGTGTGCAAGTTTGCAAACCTGCCCTATCGTTTGGTTCATGTCTGCAGTTGGTTTTTCAGAGCTCTGATGGCCCGGCCCCTCCCCTTCCTGGCCAGTAAATGTGGCCCAGCCTGTCCAAGTCCCTCCAACAGCCACAAGGCCAGCCCCAGGGACAATACCCTCAGAGCTGCAGGGTGGAATTGAGTAGAACAGTCCATTTCCCTCATCCTGGATGCAATAAAGGGAGCCCAAGGTCACACTTGCTTTTCTAGGAAAACCTTCACGTTGGTGACGCACTGAGTGTCCTTCCTAATCAACTTGGCACCGGCCCAGCAATTAAAAATAACAATACAATGTCCTGTATGAGCTTAAAACTCCCAAAGTTCTTTCACATGTGTTACTTTTTTTTTAAGGGAGAAAGGAAGAGGAGACAGAGAAAGAGAAATGTTGACTTGTTGTTCCACCTATCCATGCACTCATTAGTTGCTTCTTGTATCTGCCCTGACCAGGAATCAAACCCACAAACCTCGTGTATCAGGACAATGCTCTAACCAGCTGAGCTATCTGGCCAGCACCATGTGTTACTTCTTTTTAATTCTCACAGCAAATCTGAATAGCAAATGTTTGTGCTCCCACTCTACAGGTAGAAAGACCAGGCCCAGAGTGAGGTCTTGGACGACCTATGGCCTGAAAGTGAGGGCGTAACCTCAGCTGGGGGACAGGTAACAAGCCAGGGTGCTAGAAATCCTGCCTGAGCTAAGCTAAGGGACAGAGCATAGAGATTAAGGGTCAAGACTGTGATATTAGACTGCACTAGATTTAATCTTAGATAGTAGGTAGAAAATAGATGGGGGGAGGGCAAGAATAGTGTGGGAAATGTAGAAGCTAAAGAACTTATGACACATGGACATGAACTAAAGGGGGGATGTGGGTGGGAGGGGGTGTGCAGGGGAGAAATGGGACAACTGTCATAGCATAATCAATAAAATATATTTTTAAAAAGTGAAAAAAAAGTGACCTTGGTCAACTAACAGTCTCATAGAGACTCAGTTTCCCCATCTGAGAAATGAGAATAGTAATAGACACTCACATGACTGTTGTGAGGGTTTGGGAAGATGCTGCACGTAAGGGGCTCGGTTTAGCATCAGTGCCTGGTATGCAGTAGGTGCTCAATAATCATCTTGATAAAATGAAGAGAAAAGCAAACACGGGCAGGCACCAATGTACATGGGTGGTACCTGTTTTCCCCAACAGCTCTCCAAGGAGGCAACCTCCTGCCTCCTTGGTTCCAAGGTTTAACAGCCCTCATGGGGCAGGAATGTAATAAATGAATTACTCTGCCCTGGATTAAGACACGGCAGAATCGAGTGCTGTCTTCATAGCCCAGGAGCCCAGCAGGAGAGTGAGTAGTGGGGATGGGGGGAAGGGTGGGAGGCAGGGCGGGGAGGGCAGCTGAGAGCCCTCGTCATCATGACCACAGACCAACACGTGTGTCTTGCTTGTGACCCGGGCATCGGCCTCTTGGCCCTCTCCACACAAGCCCGCCAACTCGATGTTAGTGCCATGTTCACTAATGAGGAAGCTAAACTTCTGAACAGTTGAGATACTTATGGAAGATCACACAGGTAGGTGATAGCAGAGCCAGCATTCAAACCCAGCTTCAAAGCCCACACAGGCCCCATTTAACACGCTTTATAACTGAGAAGATAGGCTCTGAGCCGTGGAGAGATCTGCCCAGCACCAGCTGGAGACTCAGTAGTAGGATCAGGATAAGAACCCACATATCCAGAGTCTTTTGGGCTCTGTAGGTCCCATCTCCTACCCTGTGGCTCAACACACGCACGATCAGTTATACGCATATTCACGTGCACACACAACCACACACACTGCCTCTCTCCCCCACTTCCTCTGGCGTGCTCCTGACTGCCCTTACTTCTCTTCCCAGAGGCTGCTCCTTTCTTTCACAGACGTGGATCCTCCGTAAGGTGCAAACAAGCATGGTACAGCTTAGGGGCCGAGGCTGGCTGGGGAAGGTGGCTGGGCTGAAGCGGTTGAAGAGAGGGAGTTTCTAAGAAACCACCTCTTGCTTGCAATCGTCTTTCCCATCATCCACTAAAAGAGCCCTTGCCAAGTCCCCAATGGCTTACATTTTGTCAGTCCCTATGGACCCTGTCACTTCTCACCTTTTCTGGCTGGCTGCAGCCTCTCACGCTGCTGACCACTTCTTCCTGTGAATCCCTCTCACCCCCCCCCCACCCACTTCTGTAACCTGGTCTCCACCCACTTCTCTGGCTAACACTTCTCAGTTCTCTCTTGGCTCTCCAGGGCTCTGTTCTCAACTGATTCTCTTTCCCTGTACATTCTCACTGAACAGTTTTGATAACCACCATCCATGTTCTGGTGAACTCTATACTTTCAGCCCAAGCCACTCCAGTGAGCTTGAGACTTCCATACCAAACCACCTCCTAGATTTCTTCCCTGGCGCCGCACCCGATCACATCCAATCTGACCTTACCTCTCGCTCTGCGCTGGACCCTGGGCTCAGAATGGCCCCCTTGGCACTTACCCACATCTATGGCTTATAAAATCTTCACTCCATCTTCTACACCTGCCTCAAACATGTGGTTTCTTCTCCATCTCTGGACCATTCGCCACCTTCTCTCTATCCTAGGTTTTTGCAAATCTCTTCACTTGTTCCCCTCCCTCTGGCCTTGCCCATTCTGCTGAGACTCCGCACAACAACCAGAATTTCCTTCTACGATCCAAATCTGACCACATCATTACCCTGCATGTAAACTTTCAGTGTCTCGGGATAGATTCTCAAAACCTGGCATTAAACCTTCTCTCTGATCTCTTTCCTCTGGGTTTCCCATCTCCCTTGGTTTGCAGCCACACCTCCTGACACCCCCTCCCAGCCCATAATTTTGTTCTGCCCCCACATATCATAAGCCCTTTATGTCCCAGAAAGACTTGGTGAGACAGACAGAGCTCTCTCCTTACTTTCCTACGCTTTACCCTCAGCCTCCCGGCTCAGAGACTGGGGCATGGACAATGCAATGGGACCCAGGGAGCCAGCAAGGAGAGGGGTCATGGGTTGACCTTACCGAGCCTCACCCTTTTGAAGTCCGGGGGATCACCCCCCACTTCCTCAGAGCCCACCCACCCTGCGCCACCCACTCACCATCATGACGTACGTGCTCATGAACTCGGCCAGGAACTCTCGGACCATCTCCTTCTGCAGTACTTTTTGCACCTTCATCACCGTGGGCGGCGGGATCATCTTGGAACTGCGGGAGGACCTGAAGCAGCAGCCGCAGCCCGTGGGCAGCCGTGAGGCTCAAGGGAGCTCGCTCCCCATTAGCCCTTCAACTCGTGGTTGTTAATGTGTAACCCAGCGGCCTGTCTACACACACCTTCTGTTGCCTGGGGCTACTGGGATAGCTGAGATCAGAGACAACTGAGAGTCACAGGGACTTGGAGAGGGACTGGGGGTAGACAGCGAGGTCGTGCCCCTTCTTCCTTCCGGTGGGGACTAGACTGCTGGGAAGGGCACATCAACACAACCATGTTGCAGAGCGGGCATTCGGGGATCTGATGAATGCTATCTGGGGTGCCAGTGAGCCTTGGGGGAGAAGCAAATGGAAGGTGGAGCCCAGCTGTCTGTCTATCTATCTGTCTGCCTGCCTACCTGTAGGAACCAGATCTCTGAGGACACAGATATGACATCAGGCAGGACCTGACAACCGCAAGGCACTCTGGAAACAGCACAGGGTGGGGCAAAGTCTGCTCCCAGGCTCTATAAACAGCACTGAGGCCTGAAATATGCACCAGGTTCTGCCAGAGATAACGAGGTCTGCCTGCCAAGTGCATCAGGCTCTGTAACCAGGTCAACACAAACAGATGTTTATGACCGAGTGAGTAAGTGAATAAATAAATGAATGAATGAACAAAGGAGAGAGAAGGAGGGAGGAAAGGAGGGACTGGATCTTACTCCCTGGTGTATTCTCAGTGCGTAGCACAGTGCCAGACACAGAGGAGGTGTTCAATAGATATTCTAGGATGAATGAACACTGGGGAGTTCATCTGTCTTACTTTCCACTAGATCCCCAGCACCTTCTACACATTAGGTAGATGCTTGATAAATATTTATTTAATAAACTCATGATTGGATGGATAGAGGAAAAGGTGTTATAGATTCCATCATCTGTTGAGGGGTAGGGTGGGATAGAGTGTGAGTTTGGAGGAGATGGGGTGTGGAGGCTAAAGAGGAGAAGGAGGGGGAGAGACACCGGTAACTCTCAGTGTGGCCTTCAGCGCTTGTGAAGACGGGTGATCCTCCCTGTTGACAGCCTGAGGCCGACACCAGGCACCCACTACCTCCTCCCACTTGGGATAGCAACCCCACCTCCCACCCTGCCCTAGGTTCCCTAATTTCCCCAGCCTTGCAGCAGCAAAAAGTAAACAGAGGGAGTAAGAAATGTAAACCAGCCATGGATAAAACACCTTTCACTTTTCGGCTGAGCCTCCATGTTTGTAGCTCACCCACCGCAGTCCTTGCTCTGTCCCTACCCCAGGGAAACAAGCCCAGGGCTGGGCGTGTGGAGGATGTAGAGTTGCCTGAGCGATCCCTTTGCTCCCATTCACCTCCAGCTCCCACGCGTCACCATGTAGGGTCCCCTTGCCCTCATGGCTGACCTCCTCAGCCCCAAAGAAGAGCCTCTGAGCAGCCTGAGGCAGGCAGGAACCCAAGAACAGTCCTGGGAAGGTGCCGCAGAGGCGGAGGAGAGGTGGACAGAGCAGGAAGTCAAGGACACGAGAGAGTCTGGAATCCTGGCCCCTTCCTCCTCACCACGCAGCAGGCAGGATACAGTAAGTGGCAAATAACCACCAACCAGCCACTGAACCAAGATTTGTTCAATTCCTACTATGCCTCCTGTGTGTGGTATGATCCCTGCTCTCAATAAGAAAAACAGATAATTAAGCCACTACTATAAAGTGTGAGGAGTGTTGCCACAGATGAAGTGTGAGCACTGTGAGACTGCAGGGAGGAAGCCAAACACTGGGAGGAGGAGGTAGGAAGCTTTCCCAGAAGATGGAAAATTAAGTTCAAGAGTAGAAGGCTGGCCCAGTGAAGGAGCATCAGGGGAGGCGGGGCAAGTTCTGGGCATTGGAGTGGCATGGGCAAAGGCTTGCAGCTAAGACAGTGTGCTATGTGTCGAGGAGTTCTGCAAGGAGGGGCTGGCTAGGGAGAGGAGTGAAAGTAGCATGAAATTGGCAGAGAGGAACACAGGGCCAGATGGCAGAAAGCCTCATGGTCCATGCTAGGGAATCTGAACTCGATCCAGAAAGCCATGGGGCCAGGTGGAGGATTTAAGCAGGAGGACCACCTCCTCTGTGGAGGCTGGGGTGAGGGAGCAGGTAGGGGGCCATGGTGAGCCATCGGGAAGCTTCTGCCACAGACGGGCTGAGAGGCGATGGCAGCCTGCACCAAGATGTTGTGAAGATGGCTAGGAGATAGTCGCACTGACAGGCCTTGGTGCTGGTCAGAGGGGAGAATGGAGCGGGACGAGGCCCCAGCCTCCATCCAGAGCAGCAGAATGGCAGGTGAGGCCCAGGAGAGGAGCAGCAGGAGGAGAATGAGGAGTCCTCTTCTGGGAACGTAGAGTTTGGAGAGCCCACTAAGCAAGTAGCGGGAGATGACCTGTAAAGAGGCAGCAGGTCATGTGGTCTCATTTAGAGATACACACTTGGAAGTCACCAAGTCACAGATGGTCACTTGACCCATGGACATATATGAGATAGCTCAAGGAGAGGGCAGAGAATGAGAAAATGACATCTAAGAAAACTGACCTACAAAGAAACGGAAAACCAACCAAATAATTACCTAAGTAGTACCTGCTCACCAAGGCACTAAATAGCTGACAACTCACCTACCAATTCTTCGGGTAATTAATCAATCTGGCAACTTAACCAACCAACTAACTCTCCTATTAACTCGTTCATTTAATTACCAAATCAACCAACCAACAGTAAACTATCCAACTCACCCCAAGCCAACCACTGAACTTGCTAACCAACAGTTATTCATTCAACAAATATTTATTGAACATCAACTAATGAGTCAGGCTCCAGAGATACAAAGTAAAAACTCAGGCTCCCCCCCTTGGAATGCTCTGTCTAGTAAGCGAGGTGGATGATGGCAGCCCCATCAGAGATGAAAAGCCCCAGCCGGGAGGGGGAAGAGCCCTTTGAAGAATGGCCATGATTGGATGAGGAAGATGTGGTTCACACACACAAGGGAGCACTTACTCAGCCATAAGAAAAGATGAAATATTGCCATTTGCGACAACATGGATGAATCTTTTTTTTTTTTTTTAAGATTTTAGTTATTTAGAGAGAGTGGAAGGAAGGGGGAAAGAGAAGGTGAGAAACATCAATGTGTGGTTGCCTCTCATATGGCCCCTCCACTGGGGACCTGGCCTGCAACCCAGGCATGTGCCCTGACTGGGATTCGAACTGGCGACCCTTTGGTTTGCATCCTGAGCTCAATCCACTGAGCTATACCAGCCAGGGCAACATGCATGAATCTTAAGAATATCATGGTAAGCGAAATAAGTCAGAGGGAAAAAGAACCATATGATTTCACTCATATGTGGGATATAAAACTAAAGGCAACAAATGAGCAAACAAGGAAAACAAACAAAAATTCAGAGACACAGACAACAGTGTGGTGGTTACCAGAGGGGAGGGAGAATGGGGGAATAAAGGGTAAAGAGGGTCAAATATATGGTGATGGAAGATCTGGCTTTGGGTGGTGGGCACACAGCACACTAGACAGGTCATGTATCACAGAAATGTACACTTGAAACCTAAATAATCTTATTAACCAGTGTCACCTCAATAAATTTAACTTTTTAAAAAATAGGCAGAGAATGGCCTAACGTGGCTGTCGGGGAACAAGATAGTAGGAAGAATGGTAGGAAGAGTGAGTAGGTTTTACGTACTTTAGGAAACTGGTGACTAGACGTGTGGCATGGAAGAGACAGAAGTGTCAAAGACAAAGTCCTGGTTTCTGGCTTGAGCAACAAAGGAGAAGGGGACCTTAGGCTGAGCTGGGACCACAGGAGAGGAGCGGGCTTGCGGGGAGCGGAGAAGGCTGTTTTCAACTGGGACTGAGCTGCCGGTGGGACACCAGCAGTTCTTTGGAAACAGGGTCGGAAAGCCCTGGGAGGGTCCTGGGCTGCAGACAGAGGCATCATCAGCACAGAGGGGGAACCGCCTGTTCTCTCCACCCAGGGGCGTGCACATACACAAATATCCCTGCTCACGGGCAGCTGACAGGCAGCGGTGAAATGTAATAAGCAAGTACATTTGCATGTTAGAAAGCAGTACATCCTACGGGGAAGGACAGAGCAAGGAAAAGGAGTGGGGTGTGACTTTAAATAGGATGGTCAGGGTAAGCCTCATGGAGAATGTGGCGCTTGAGCAACGACAGGAAGGAGGTAAGGGAGTGAACCATGTGATTAACGGCGGGAAGAGTGTTTCAGGAAGAAGGAACAGTCACTGAAGGACTCTGAGTATGTTTGGAGGTAAGGAAGGGGGGTCAGTGTGACTGGAGTGGGGAGAGTAGGGGTTGGGGTAGGGGAGGTCAGAGAGGGAACTAGGTAGGTAGGGGCTCAGCCATAGCAAGAATGTTGGCTTTTATTTCACCCCAAAGAAACCTGAGCCTGAGAGGATGAGAGGGAGTAAGTTCAGTTCGGTTGAGCGCCACCTCCATAGGGGGAGTTGGAACCCACTGACCAGCTACTTGACCCTTGACCTGGTCTTTCTGGGCCTCCCCTCACCCCAGGGCCCAGCCTGTGCTTGGCTATGGGTGCCGGTGGGAGAGACCATTCTGGGCCCCTTGCCCTGCTGAGGGCATCAACTGACGGGAGGGAGAGGCTGAGGGTGGGGCAGACAGGGCACTGGGTGGGCTGGGTGGGGATGGGAGGCTGGTGTAGGGGAATGAGTGGGTGCTTACCGCTTCTTCCTGTCTGCTTGAGTCATATTCTGTCAGAGAGTTTTAGATGCTGTGGAACCAAAGAGAAGTCACTAGGGCTGGGGGGCACAGAATCTGGCCCCGCATTCTCATCAGACCTCAGGTTCCAGGCACAGGGCCAGCTGCTGCCAGTTCCAACCCCTCAACTCAGCCAACCTGGCAGGGAGTAGAGGTGGGTTGGATGTGTTTCAGCCAATAGGACGAGGCCCTAGAGTCCCGCCCCCTCTACCCTTGCTGGCTTTAGGACCCCTGACCTCTGGACCAGGCCCTTCACAGCTCCTGCTGAACTTCCCGTATCTGCAACCCCAGTTTGGACAGTGGAGATGCCCACAGACTCCCCTCAGTGTCTCCTCCCTCAGATATGCCGCTATTAGTGCCTTTAGTCTAACCTCAAGCTCTCTTGCTGTTGACTTAAACTGTGACTTTCTAGGGCCTCTTCCTTGCACACACACACACAAGGATGGGGTCTTAAAAATTCATTTAGTCCATACCCCTACTTCAGGGCAAAGTTTCTTTCTCACTATTCCTGGAAATTCCTTGTATTCCCATTTTCCTTGCAAATGGCAGCACAAACATAATCCTTGCGTTTCCCCATCCTGTCTGTCCCTGCTGTTCTCCAGCCCAATTCCTTCAGTTGCAGCACAGGTCACAACCCTAGCCCTGACTGCAGAAACTGTTGAGTCCCAGCCCCAGCCTCTCAAGGGTGGGGTGGGGACCACTCCTCAAAGCCAGCAACCAAATCATCTTTCTGATCTGCATCCCTTCTGCTTCAGTCCAGCTGGTCTCTCTCTGCTCTCCACTGGTCCACACCACCCCTCTGCCCCACACCCTGCTGACAACCCAGTGCAACACACCCTCCCAATCTCGGCTCTACCGCTGATCCTCCGACATTCAGTTTACAGGTAAGGAAACTGAAGCCCAGAGAGAGTGTCAAGCAGCAACTCAGGACTAAATCAGAATAGACACCCAGGCTTTCACCTCCCAGCTGGGGCTCCTTCCCCAGACAGTCCCATGGCCATGTCCCCAAATAGCGCCCAGGGAGTGGCATCCCAAGGCCTAGGCTGCAAGGGAGGCTGGCCCAGCCATGCCTAGAGCCAGACTCACTCTGCTGAAGTGCCTTATGTTTCTCAGTGTCCACCTTGGGGGCTTCTCAGTTATAGCCAGTCTTGGTCTTGCTTCCCCATGACTGTCCCAAGTTCTGGCTGCTCCCTGAGCTGGGGCTCTGCTGTCTTTATGTCCCCAGTCTATGACCCGCCTCTCAGCCCTCCTTGGGGTGGCTCCAAGTGCTGCTCTGCTCTGCTCCTCCAGGGGAGAGGTCAGTGGGGCAGGGGTTTGGCCCGTGTCACTTGAGCCAAGTCCAGATGAACTGCCCAAAATAGCATCCCTTCTCCCGCCAGCGGCGCCACGGAAACCGGGTTCTGAGACAACGCTTGTGTGGTCAGAGGTGGTGTTCCGAGTGGGCACTCGGCCTCATGGTCCCAAAGGAAGGGCCTATCCTCCAAGCCAAGGGTCCAGCCCAAAGCCAGAGGAAGGCCTCCCAAGCTCCAGACCCACGGGAGGCTCCAAAGGTTCCCGAGTGTCTGGCTGTGGGGAGCACAGCCCAGAACGTGGATTGGAAAGTTCTAGAGATCAGCAGCCAGGTGGAAGAGTTGGGGAGGAGAACCTGGGTCAGTTCTCAGGGAGCCCCCATTCTGAAAGAGCAAGGGGAGATTCAGGCCCAGGACTTCCTCAGTCTGAGGGAAAGGAGGACACATAGCCATGCTTGCAGGAAAGCCCAGTCTGAGAGGGGAGGTGGAAAGCCAAGCCTGCACCTCTGAGGGTCCCTAGTCTGGGGTTCGGGAGGAGAAACCTGGGTCTCATTCTCTGGGAGCCCCCATCTGAGCAGGGGAGGGGGAAACATAGGCTCTGTCCTTGAAAACGCTTCCTTTGGGAATGGCAAGTGAGGCCCCTTGGAAGCAACCAAAGCCCACCAGAGTCTGGGGCTCCGACCCAGGGCTGCAGGAGCTCAGTGACTACGGTGGGGTCAGGGGCAAGCCCAGCGACCCGCTGCCTTCTGAGAAGACTTCTGGAGCTGGGGCATGGCGGGGCCTCCAAGAAGGAGGAATGTGGGATTTCAGTGGGTGACCCAGTGGCGGAAGAGAACAATGGCTATTGGTCTGCAGGCTGTAAGGAGACACGCCACAGGGAGTGGAAGACGGTGGCAGTAAGTCCAGGGAGCTTCTGAGGCCCGGCAGCCCCTCCTGTGGGCAGGCTGTGTAAGAGCCGGTTGCCCAAAGCCATCTCTGGTAATAGAACCGTCCTCTAGAGGGTGCCAGTAGACCAGGCCAGGTCTGGAACCTGGGTTGCCCAGGTCCCCACCCCAACTTGCCCTGCATGTCCACTCTTCAGGGAGAGGCAGGGGTCAGCTGCAACGGGAGGGCTTCCAAGTCAGAAGTCGTCCTTAAAGGATGAACTCTCCCACTGCCCTCCATTCTGAGGCTACACCTCTCCCCTCTGCAGACTCAAGCGGCTTCAGGACAGAAGGATGTACCCTGGACATGGGGGACACATGTCTTTATTCCTTTCTTGTGTGTGCTGTTGGGATGAGGGTGGGATAATGGTCACAAGCGGAGCTGAGGCCTTGGCTGGTGTGGTTCAGTGGTTCGATTCCCAGTCAGGACACGTGCCTGGGGTGCGCGGGCTGGGTCCCAATTTGTGGGCTTGCGAGAGGCAACCCATCGATGTTTTTCTCACATGATGATATTTCTTTCCCTGTCTTTTTCCTCTCTCTCTGAAAATAAATAAATAAAATCTTTGAAAAAAATAGAAGTGGAGCTGAGGTCTAGAATGAGGTCAGAGCTCAGGCAAACTTGGATTGGGCTGGGGTCAGGTTGGTGAGGAAGGGGACTGAGACCCATGCTGGAGTCAGAGGTTAAGCTCATTTACTAGGCTGGGTGCTGGGGACCAGAGGCAGAGAAGACACTGTCCCATTTGTCTCTTGGGAGAGAGATAAATGGCAGATGACTTAAGATACATTGTGATAAGGTGGAGGGAATACAGGCAGTAGCTAAGCCAGCCAACCTGAAGGGGGGTCAAGAATCTTCCAGAAGAGATGACATGGGAGCTGAGTCCACCAAGGTGTCAGGGAGGGTGAGGTGGGGTGATGATCTGGAGCCATTTGAAGCCCAGTGGGATTCTGAGAAAACTTAGTGTCTTCTGGAAAAGGTGAGTGGCTTGTAGAGGAAGGGATGGAGAAGTGGGCAGGGGAAACACGAGATCAGACTTTATCCCAAGGGCCTGAGGAGCCGCTGAAGAGGTCTAAGCAAAGAGAAGAGCAAAGGAGCCAACCTGAGGTCCTTGAGGCCCTTGAACATCCAGCATACAGTCACAGGTGGGCCCGAGCTTGCGAGAGGGATCCAGCTGGAGAAAGAAAAGAGAACAGAAGATACCAGCACCTGGGCATTCACCGTGGGAGTTGATGGGATTGCCAGAAGGCATGAGGTAGTGGAGCAAGGGACAGGGGCAGGATTCTGGGGACAGGAAGGTAACTGAGAAGGAGCAGGAAGGGAGGAGATGGAAACCCATGCACTGGGCTGCCAACAGGCTATCAGGTGTTCAGGGGGTCGGAGGTGCCGGAGTTGAGTGTGACAGGGGGCCAGCCTGATGAGCAGGTGGGATAGAGAGGGCGGCCACAGCGTTGAAGAAGTGGTGGCTGAGGAGGCAGGAAGTTCAGTTGTGGAAAGAAGAGAGGCAGCTAAAGGGGCCATGAGTTTGGGCATTTGGGTCACAATTGGGTCTACACAGAGCCTGGGGTGACCTCTGGGGCCAATGGGTATGGTAGAGGGCTGAGAGGGGACATCTGGGGTCCTATCTTCACAGGGTAGACTCTGAGTAGGGCCATCAGATAAAATGCAAGACACTTTTCCTGGCTGGTGGGGCTCAGTGGATTGAGTGCCAGCCTGCAAACTGAAAGGTCACCGGTTCAATTCCCAGTCAGGGCACACGACTGGATTGTGGGCCAGGTCCCCAGCTGGGGGTGTGTATCTCTTGCACATCAATGTTTCTCTCCCTCTTTTTCTCCCTCCCTTCCCCTTGTTCTAAAAATAAATAAATAAATGAAATCTTTAGGGAAAAAATGCAAGATGCTCAGCAAAATTTGAACTTTAGAGAAACAGTATCCGCAATATTTGGGACATACTTATGCTAAAACATTATCCATTGTTTCTCTGAAACTCAAATTTAACTGGGTGTCCTAGCTGTGAGCCGCAGTGAAGTCCCTTCCAGATGCTTTGCACACTGACCTGGGTTTAAGTCCTAGCTGGGCATCAAATTCACGGAACAACTTTGGCTCGGTCCTTGCCACTGGGCCTCTGTTTACTCGTCTGTGAAATGTGGTTGGCAGATATGTGGTTCTCCCACGTAGCCACTTCGGCATCCAGATAGGCCCCAGGAAAATGTTTATGAAGGCAGCAACAGAGTCAAAACTAATTTGGCTGAAGAGGGTAAAGGAGGGATAAAGGGTGATGGAAGGAGACTTGACTTGGGGTGGTGAACACACAATAAATACAGCGCACAGATGATGTGCTGTGGAACTGTGCACCTGAAACCTGTATAATTTTATCAACCAGTGTCACCCCAATGAATTCAATTGAAAAACTAAATTGGTTGAAAATGAATTGGTAGTATTAGTATGCTACAGGGCAATTTTTGCAAACTCTGATATTTCTTTAGGCACTTAGTCCCTCTTTCAGAAATTGTTCAGTTTTCTTATTCTAATTTTGCCTACAATTCACTGCTTTTACTAGCAAAAGGTTGGAAATAACCCCGTGCTCATCAATCTCCCATTTCTTACTCATGACACTAAAAATCTTACAACGCAAATTGGTGAATGGTGACCGTAAGCGCTCAACCTAAATGAAAATTTGAATATTTATGAACACACAGTCAAGCAAGTCAAGCAGATATAATTGTCTATCATTGGAGTGGAAAATTTTTAAAAATCGAAAACAAATTTTTAAATCTCAGATCCTTTTATTCTTTTTTTACCTATAATACAAATAAACCGAGAGAACCTTAAAAGACTCAACGATTCCTATCTCCATGACGACTCCTGCTAACAGTTTGGTGAGTGTCCTTCTAACCCTTTTCCACATGTACACGTATAAACATCCCCTCCCCGCTTCGTCAGCAATAAGTAGAATGAAACTTACATCAGGTTTTTGTACCGCACTTTCTCCATTCAAACATTTGTTCAAAAGAACTTTGCATGCCAAAAGGGCGGCATCCACATCCCACATGTGACTGTGCACACAGAATTTTAAATGCATCCAACTCTTCCCTGTTATACACAGTATGGGGCAGACACAGCTTGCTGAAACCCGGTAAGGTATGAGCACACAAATAGAAATTTTCAAAAATTAGGTAAAAATATTCTGTAAAAAAATTAGGCCCTCAAAGGGCTGATGTGTAAAAAGCTAATCATTTTAGTTAATTATTTGTTTCGACCAACGTGCCACTTGATTAACTTCCTCATCATGTAAACTGCTTTCAATCGACTTATTTCCGACTTGGGGTTTTCCAGATCATTTTGAGCCCCGGAACCCTTTGTGTAACTGAGGAGTCCATGGTCTCAATCAGCAGGAAAGGAGCCCTGGTCTCTGAAATCACCTGAAGTCCATGAGATTCTCATTCTGCTCAAAAAAGAGAAGACACTTAAGCCTCACCTAGGTAAGTGTCCCCATTCAAACTCATTTTTCAGGGAGGAAACTGAGATTCAGAACAAGATAGCAACTTTGCCCGAGATCACCCAGAACCAGAACACCCAGTCAGGGCCCTGCCCCGTCCCTAGCAGGCCAGGGTCCTCCCAGACGGAACTGGGTGTTAAGGGGCTGGTCTGGGGCAGGACTGAGGGGAAAGAGCACAGACAGGACCCAGGGTGACCTTTAACCCTGACCCTCTGCAATAACCAGGCCCCCAGCCCCGGTTCTTATCCTTCCTTCTCAGAGTCATGCCTGGGCCTCCAGGACACAGTGAACAAAGACTAGAGCAGACAGAGTCAAAAGGCACAGTCACTTGCCAAGGGCAAACACCCTGTAAGTCAAAGAACCAGAATTCAGACCCAGTCCTGCTCCACTCTAAAGCTCCTGTCAGACTGCCTAATTTGGCATCAGAAACCAGGCAGAGAGCTCAGGCCTGTTACTTTCTAGTATGAGCTGGAGATTTCAGGAAGGCTTCCCGGAGGAGGGGGTCTCATCAACAAAGTTGGGAGATGACACTGAAGGAATTTGCATGTATAAAAAGAAAAGTATTTGCATCTTTGTATATGTGTGAACAAGTGTGTGAGTGGGCAGGTGTACGTGTGCACGTGCATATCTCTGTCTGGTCTTACATGTGAAAATCGCTCTATATTTGCTTTCTCTGTGTCTCTGTGTCTCTGTCTCTGTCTCTCTCTTTCTCTCTCTCTCTCTCTCTCTCTCTCACACACACACACACACACACACACACACACACACACACACACACACAGAGTCCTGCACACATGACTATAGGCCCATTCCACTGGGTTAATATTTTCCCGCCTGCGTCAGCACAGTCCCAGTCAGTGGGCAGCTCACTACAGGAATGTGCCCTATCTGATCTGGCTGGGTGCTATGGGCCTGGAACAGGGGGCTTGAGGTGGGCACAAAGCCCATCTCAGCCACCCCAGGGCAAGCTACTCTTTCTACCTTCTCCTACTCAACCTGAGAAAATGGGCTGGCCCAGTGGCCTGGCAGCCCCGGTGTGATATGGCTGCCCTATCTCCCCGCTTACACTGAGGTCTCCCCAAGCCAGGAAGCCTCCCTTCTTCCCTACATGGGCCAGGGCAGCGGCTCCCTGCATTACCTCCTTACTCCCCTATTCTTGTCCAAATCCCAAGGCCTCTCCAAACACAGGCATTCCACTGAGGACAAACAGGGAGTAGAGACCTAGAGGAAACAATCATAGGTTATCCCCCTTCGGCAGGAAAGCATGCCATCCTGTGGGATTTTATTTACAGCTTTTCAAGAACATAGTGATTACGCCAAGGGCCTGAGCAGAGAGGTCTGTGTGGGCAGGGAGCAGGGCACCTACGGGCATTGCATCTCTCAGCCAGGAAGGCTCAGTGGAACACTAGGACCCCGAGCAGGGTGTAGCCTTGCCGGTTTGTGGGCCCCTCCCAGCGTCAGTGGAGGGTCCTCCCACGCTTGCACCAATCTCCCCCTCACCCCCGGGGTGCAGGCTGGGCCAGACTGGGCTAGGCAGGCAGGCACGTCTCTTCTGCTCTGGACACAGCCCAGGATCCAGGGTGAGTCAAACCCAGATGTCCTGGCTCCTAGCCCAGGGAGAGGATGCCCTATGCATCTGTGTAGAAGAGATGAGGATGCAGACTGGAGGGAGAACCACGACCCCGCAGTGGGGTTGTTCCCCACAGTGCAGGTTTAGTGGCTTCCTGCCTGCTCAGGCTCCATCTCTGAGCAGGCTCCTCTCCACCCCAAGGCTGCTTCTGACTGTCATAGCCCTTGCCACTTTTGGCTTGTGGATGCCCTCCTCTTTGAAAAGATGAAATAAAGAGCATATTTTACACCCTGGCCAGGTCGCTCAGTTGGTGAGAGCATCATCCCGATATGCCAAGGTTGCAGGTGGCTTCTACCCCCGGTCAGAGCACATGCAAGCATCAGCCAGTGAATGCATGAGCGGGGCAACTCGTTGATGTTTCTCTCTCTTTCAAATCAATACATGAACATTGCTTGAAATGATATTTTACAACTGTGCTGAGATAAAGAGGAATATATTAATGTTGTATATTAAAACATTTTTTTTCAATCTACATGTTCATTATCTTTTTCTTAATATAAAACAAAACATTTTTTGAGGGCCTTTAAAAGGAACATCTTCGTAGGCACTGTGCCCGGAGAAGCTGACCCTGCACGTCCCTGCCCTTTCCGGCCACACAATAGCCGCTGTCTCCCCAGTGCTGTTGCCAGCCCAGACCTCAGCCCACTGCTCCCGGACAAATGACCCAACGTCCCTCTCTCGTCCCCTCTCCCTCACGTCTAGCGGACTGTCTGCCTCCACCTGCTCCAATCCAGCCGCATCTAAACTGCTCCCAAACTGTCCACTCTAGTTTTTTATTTTTTTATGAAGCATTTTAAAACCACTCCCAGCCATTATGTCATTTCATTTCGAATTCTTTGATATTCATCTCTAACATGAACATTTTCTTATATAATCACAATGCCATACCTGACAAAATGAACAATTCCATGGAATTATCAAGTACCCACAATTGTTGCAAAATGTCTTTTTTTATTAATTTGTTAGTTTGGGCCAGGATCCAAACAAAATCACACATTAGTAGGGTTAAGTGCTTTTTTTTTTTTTTTCATCTTCACCCAAGAATATGCTTGTTGATTTTAAAGAGAAGGGAGGGAAAGAATGCAGGAGAGAAACATCAAGACGATTGGTTGCCTCTTCTATGCGCCCTGAAGGAGACCAAACCCAAAACCTAGGCATGTGTCCTGACAGGGAATCGAACCTGTGACCTTTCCATTTATAGGACACCACTTCAACCAACTGAGCCACACCAGCCAGGTCAGGTTAAGTGCTCTCTCAAACATGAGCAGTTCCCCTTTTGCCCTATTATTTGTTCATGTCACTGACTTGTGGAATAAATAGGGTTCTATAGAAAGTCCATTTTCTAGATTAGCCTGTTTGCTTCCTTCCTGTCATTTAACTTTTTCTCCATCTCCTGTATTTCTCAGAATATATAGGAAGTTAGCTCTAATGGTGTGATTTTATTTAGGTTCGGTTTGGGGGGCAAAGGGAGTCCTTTGTGAATAGTGCTGTGTGCTTCCTCTTGCACCCCACTCAGAGGCACAGAATGCCTAGGCGCTCCCTGCTCGGTGGAGCAGGCCAGTCAGTGGCTGCAGAGCGTGGCAGCCTGACCCTTCCGCTGTCAAGTTTCCCCATCAGCCATTCACCTTCCAGTTTCATCCTTTGATTTTTGCCTTAATCAATTCCAAAATTCTTCCACACTAAAGCATTTTAAAGAAGCTCTGGGCAGCAATTTCTTAACCCACAGAAAAGAAAGGTCTAATAATAATGGAGTCTTTGGCACCCGATTAGTCAGAGCAAAGAGGGGAGTCAGGATCAGAGAGACTTCACAAGAATATCGAAAGAGTGAATTGGTGGAAAAAAGAGCCATGGGAAACCCAGGGACCTGCTGGCTAGGCACCTGAGTCTGGGTCTGCTTCGCAGTTTGGCTATTAAGAGTGGAGAGGTGGGGCTCCCCAACCCAGCTGGTGAGCTGTGGTTCATAGCTCAGGCTTTATAGCCAGGCAATCTGAGCTTGAATCCAGTTCAGCCTCTTAATTGGCTTGGGTAACTTTGAGCAAGGTATTTAACTGGGAGTCTTCATCTGTAAGATAGAGATACTAATCCTCACCTCTCAGGGTTGTTGGGAGAATAGATGGAGTTGGTAAGAGGTGTGGCAAGTACCTGCTAGAGAGTCAACACTCTGGTAGAGAGGATGCCTGTTTGAGGAAGGGGGCCCTGCACCTAACCCCTCCTCCCTGCCTGACCCCAGGGCCAGGTAGAAGAGCTGCAGGTGGAGTATTACTATGCTCATTCCACAGACAGCAAGACCAAAACCCACGGACTTCCACCCAGATCTCAAGCCGCTCCAGTTGGGTGCATCTGGTCTCCCAGGCTTTGCCATTCCAGACTGGCCACTCAGCTCGCTGACCTTGACTCCCTGGTGCCTCCTGGGTCTGGGGGCAAGCACAGACCTACCATCACCAGCTCCATCAACAACCTCACCCAGTGGCTGGGAGACTCAGGCAGGACAAGGCCTTTGGCAGGCAGCTTCCTGGTGACGACCTGGCCTGTAGAGCATAATGTGCATAGCAGATGCACAATAAATGTACGCTGAGAGAACTGAGCTCTCCCTGCCCTGAGTGGGAGAGAGCCAGGTTGTCAGGTCAAGCGACTGTGCCCATGGGTTCTATGGAGTGGGGGTTCTGGCATTCGTGGATCAGAGACCCTGAGCCCTGGGGCAAACAGCCTGGGCAGGGCAGAGCGCCGGGAGCTCCTCACTCCTGCTCTTGTTCCAGTCTGTTTGCTCGCGCCCTGACTGCTCCCATCCACAGCCCTGACCCCCAGTTAGCTTCTCACTTGCTTCCTGCAGCAGCTGAGGCAACCCAGGCTAGGGCCTCAGTGGGGTCAGGGGTTGAAATACTCCCCATCTCAACCACATGCTTTTTAACAGCACCCGTAAGACTGGGCACTAGCGCCCCCTGTTGGCCATCTAACCTGACTCATTTGGCCATGAGTCCCATCCTTCTCCCCACGAGAGATGGCAGGATCATTCTTAGCCCCAGGGTCCTGCTCTGAGGGGAAACACCAGCCCAGCCCACACACTTTCACTGTGGCTTCCAAGTTTTCTTTTTCACATCACTTATGCTGTCTTCTTTCTTGTTTTGTTGACTTTTGTGCTGTCTGTTTGCTTTGGCTAAGCCTACAGCCCCAGGATGAAAACTCTGAACTGGGGAAAGCGGGAGCCTGAGAGAGAGCATACTGGGGGTGTGGGTGCGGAGTGGGGACCTGGTGGGTGGGGAGGAATGAGAGGCTGGCAGAGCTGTAAGGCGGTTCCCACCCTCAGTCTGGGGGATGCTGCTGCTCACCCCCAGCAAGCCAGCAATGTTGGGGGGGGGATGGGTGGACAGACTTTCCCAGCCTCACCTTGGGCTTGTCTTGGCCTGTAACTTTAATTTGTTTTGAAGCTTAGCTCCAGAACTCTAAATGCCTCACTTCTCTAGGAGATTTGGATACCCTTTGGAGTTCAGAAGGCAAGTTCTTGGAGATTCTTATCTGCTTTCAACCCCTAATCCTTCCACTGAACAGCCCAGGGAATGACGCCATTCCCCACGTGAGGCCCCCAAGACCAAGCTTCCTGGTTTTCCGAAAACCTCCATGAAAATCTGTCACCAACAGTCTTGTGAGGGGGCCCCATGGGGATTATTGCCCCTCCACATTTCACAGTGGGAAAACTGATCCCCAGAAAGAGTAAAAGAACATCTCCAAAGTCAATAAGTGAGATCTTGGAGTAGAACCCAGGTTTCCTGGCTCCTAGCCCAGGCTCTTTGCCCCACTTCAAGCATCTCTCAGATCATGGAGCATGATGGGAAGGCGGCAGCAGGGCGCCGGAGCTGTGGTAGGGGCCAGAACACCCAGACGTGGGTGTGCACGCACACAGCATGCCAGTGCACAGAATGCACACAGAGTAGGGGTGCAGGCAACCTGGGGCTGACATGCTTCTCTTGCATCCCCGTAGACCAGACACTGCCTGGACCCTTGTGTCCTTCCAGCCTGAGAGAGAGTAAGAGGAAGCTCTGGCTGTGTGCCTGCCTGCCACACTCCTGACCTGCCTGTGTGGCCTGTGGAGTGTGCATGTCCTCTCAGGGTTAGGATGAGGGAGCCGCCCTGGCCTGCAGCCAGGGACTTAAGGGATAAGCCTAGAGAAACCGCTCCTGTCACCCTGGGCTTAGAGCACCCAGCTCGGCTAGCTGGTCCAGCCAAGCCCTCCTTGAAGAGGATAAGCTGTCATCAGGAGCCTTCTCACCAACCTGCCATCCAGGCCTCCTCCTCTGATGGCTCGGCAGGCTCCAAAGCTGCATTCTTCTTTCAGGAAGACACCAGCACCCACACACAAGTGCTCTGGGAAGAGTAGTGTGTCCACCCATGCCCCTCCACCTCATGCCATGTGCACCCTCCACACCTGTGGTCCACATCTTTGCACAGCGCACATGGGTACTTCCTGTCCTGTATGCACAGTCAAACATGGGCACACACACAGACTCAGGCATGTAAGGCAGCGTGTGTCCCGTACAGATGAACACATAGGTGCTCCATTCCATACACACGCCTGCCCCTTCCTGAACCAGGGCCATGTGAGGGTGAAGGGTGAGTCACCTGCTAAACCGTGGGATCTGCTGAACCAGCTGGATGGGAAGCTCCAAGCTGACAAATATGGCCTCAGGGGACCAACACCCCAAGTGGAGCCCGCCCTGGCACCAGCCTCCAGCACCCACAACCCTCCACTTTTACCCTATTACCTCCTGCCCACACCCTCAGCCAGGACTCATGACAGGAAGACACCTCTATTCTTTTCAAATTCATATCTGTGATTATATTCATATCCACATATCTGCAGCGGAGCTGTCATCTGTCACTGTACCTTGAGGGCTACCATCAAACTTTTGCTATAAATACAGATGCCCTGCCCTGACTGGTGTAGCTCAGTGGATTGAGTGTTGGCCTGCGAACCACAGGTCGCTGGTTCAATTCCTAGTCAGGGCACATGCCTGGGTTGCGGGCCAGGTCCCCGGTGGGGGGCACTTGAGAGGCAACCACACATTGATGTTTCTCTTCCTCTCTTTCTCCCTCCCTTCCCCTCTCTCTAAAAATACATAAATAAAATTAAAATAAATACAAATAAATACAGATGCCCTAGGGGAAAACAAGGATGGTAGCAGAATCCGTTCTCTCCTCATCCCTGTCCAAACCCCAAGCCTCCCATCTGTGCCTCCTCCATGCAAGCCCTTCTTGTCAATGACAATTCACACCTCTCGGCCCTCTGAGCTTACCTGCACTTAAGTCAATAGCCCATTCTGGGCCCAAACAGGCTTTGTCCCCTCTTGCCCTCTCCCACCTGTGTATTCCTGCTCAGGATTTTGTCCTCAAGACTGGGACCTCCCTGAAGACAGAGAGACAGTCTACAAACATAGAGAAATGGGAGGCCAAAGTGGTCAGGTGAGAGTGTCATCCAGCAGGTGAGGGAAGCTGGTAAAACCCACCTGCCCTGGCTCCTCATGCCCCATAATCACCAAGCCAAGTCCTGCTGGGTCTGAAGAATGCCCTCAAGCTTCTGCTATATTCGAGGCATATCTGTCTATGCGTGGCCAACTTTGTACATGCATCATAATTAAACTTCACTCCAAATCTCACTATCTTTCTAGTCTAAAAACATAACATATACTAGTTAAGAGTGTGGCCTCTGATGCCAGACTCTTGGGTTCAAATCCCAGCTCCACTGCTTATGTATTATTTAATTTTTTGTACCTCAGTTTATTCATCTGTAGAAAGGAGATAAGAATATCTCTCTACTGCATGAAGTTGCTGTGAATAAAATGAGCTAATAAGACACATGGAGGGCTTAGGAGTGGGCTTGGCCTATAGTAAGAGCTCTTAAGAATTTGCTATTGCTCTTCTTCCCTCCACCAATTCAGTATTTTATAATCTGTCGCTAAGAATCCAATCTCCACACAACTGTCAACGTGATCTTCCAAACCTAAATCTGACAGGGTCTCTCCAGTACTCAGAATCCTTCTGTGGCTCCGCACGGCACTCAGGATGGTGTCTGGCTTCCTAGCCCTGCTCATGATGCTGTCACATCTGTCCTAGTGCTCCAGCCTCAACACCTCCCCTCTCACTTTGCCTTCAACACCTGGACTCCCCTCAACCCTCTCTGCCTAGAACCATCTGTCCCATGGCGTGCTGGTTAATGCTTAACAACTAGGTCTCTCGAAAAAAATGTATGTATCTATATACATACATACATTATAAATTTTACTGATATAGCCCTAGCAGTGTAGCTCAGCTCATTTGAGCATCATCCTGATACTCCAAGGTTGCAGGTCTGGTCCCTGGTCAGGGCACATACAAGAATCAACCAATGAATGCATAAATAAGTGGAACGACAAATCAGTGTTTCTCTGTTTCTCTCTCTCTCTCTCTCCCCCTCTCTTTCCCTTCCTCTTTCTCCTTAAAATACATACATACATACATACATACATACATACATACCATTCTCACTCACAGGCTGGATTTGGCCTGCAGACTATATAATTTGTCAACATCTGTTCCATGCACTCAATCAAAACAATAAATTAAGCCCTGACTTGTAGTGTTGGTCCATTTCAATGATGTAAATACTGCCATATGGCCAATTTCAAACTACCAACGTGATGTTGCTGAACAAGGAGTTGGGAAACAATGAGTAACAGCACACCATTAGGTAGTTTCTCCACCTTAAAGATTCAATAGGTGTAAGTAATTTCAAAAGCAAAGGTAACAGTAAAATGTAGTAACAATTAGGAAGTGATGAGTTTGATTATTCATTCCCTTTTTTAAACAATAATTTATGTAATTATACATTTATATAATTTAATTTTTAATAATGGCTGTGTTTAACAAGGAGTTTACAAAATTATTGAAAAATTAACTATCAATTCTTGTGAGCCTGTGGGGTGGCTCCAAAACCTTTGCCACCTCCTATGGCCTCCCTGGCCAAGGCCAACTGGCCCTTACAGACTCAGGGTCTGCATCACCTCCACCCTGTCCTTCCCTAGGCTGGACGTGGTGCCTTCTCTAGGTTTCCACAGCTATTTGGGTTTGTCTCTTTCAGAGCCAGTACAGGTGAAGCTGCCACACTTATTTTCATGCCTGTTGTCCCTCAGGGAGAAAACACAAGGACCAACAATCTTGTTTACCTCTGCATCCTCCACCTGCCCCTCCCACATCCCTTGGAAAATGCCTGGCAGATGGAAGGCACTCCAGAAATACTTGAGGAAGGAAATAGGGAAGATTTACGGAGGGTCCTTGGGGCAAAGAGACAGGATTAAGGAAATGAGACTCTGATAAGAGGTGCTTAAACCAGGGGCTCAAAATGTCTGGGAAGGCAGGGTCAGAATGTTTCCCAGTTGTCATGGGAGCCTTCAAGTGGGGATGTCTGGTCAGCTTACTTGCATCCTAAAGTACCACTCTGCCCCCAACAGCTAGGTCCAGGCTCCCTGTTCTTTACCCCATTCAGTCCAATTTCAGCTGTTTTCTCTTAGTTCCCCAGGACTTCAAAAGGAACTTATATGGGAGACTCCCTGGTCTTCAGTGACCAGGTCAGGGAACACTTTGTCTTTGGTAGACAAGGACCAAGGAGATTCTCCCCATTTCACAGAGGAACAACTGAGGTCCCGGGGTGGGAAATGACTGACCCAGCCTTCAGATCCCAGAGCTGTCTCCTTAGCTGCAAATTCCCCAAAACTCTGATGGCAGGGTGCTGTTGGCTACCTTGTTCTCAGGTCTCACTATCTATTTCCTCTTCCTTCTAATAGTACTGTTTGCATGGGGGGCTGGGCGGCATGGATTTTTCCTTCCTTTGAGAAGCAGCCCAAGTGAAGAGACACCTCATTCTCCCTGTCCTTCATCACCTACCCCTTCAGGTGGTCTAACCTGAATCCCTCCTGCTTTCATGACACTGCCTTTCCTCCCCAGAAAGGGACCTGGGCTCTCACCCAAGAAGTGACCTCATCAAGGGGTTGTTCTCCACCCTCCACTGCCTCCTCAGCTTCACAGCAGAGACAGGACCCAGCCCAACCCAGCATCTGTCACCAAGCAAGGATAGCCGGCTTGCTGGAGCCACCTCTCCCATCACTGACTGACCTTTGCCTGGGATCCACCCTCGTCTACCCTGTCTCCAAAACACATATACGCCCCATCCCGGGGCCCAGACTCCACTGTCCACCTGTCCAGACTCGCCTTCTGACACACCCAACCCTGCGAGTCCCCTGTGGTAGAATGTCACACTCAGGTCAGAGAAAAGAACAGGAAGAGGAAGCCTGAGGGGGCAACTTTCTATCATGCCTGAAACTGCTATCCCTTCCCCAGCTTGGGAAACTCCATGAAGAACCCCAGGCTCCAAGTCACCAAACACCCCAGTTTAAGGAGTGGGCAAGGTGAGATCCCTAGAGGGATGTGAGAGTATGGGCCCTGAGAGCTGGCCCAGTGTCTCAGGGTAAGTCAGATCCAGGTCTGGCTGCTATGCATAGGCTCCCATTCTGAAGAGGATGGCTTCCTTGCTGCAGACAGCCACCAGTTAGAAGAGTCAGAGGGTTCCCCAAGGAAGCTGGAGGTAACAGAGGGGTCATAGGTAGGTTCTAGCTCTGGCAGAGGATATCCTTACCTGGAAGGACAAAGCCAGCCCCATTCAATATTGTGACACCATTTGCCTAGCAGGCCTATGACCTTGTTAAACTTGACTGCCATTTCACTCTGCTGAGCTTGTCCCCAGGACTAGAAACTACTGGAAGCAAGAACAGAACTAAGGCTCCCCACAGGCAGGAGATAACATTGGAACCAACTGCAGCCCCATGTTATGATGCCCCAACAGCCCAGGAGCCACGCAACAGCAACCCCCACCCTTTCTTAATCCAATTATAATCCAATAAAAGCTCAAAGCCCCCACCCCTCAATGCGGGTATGTCTCTCCACACCATGCCCCTCTCCTTTTTTAGAGACTGAATAAAAACCTTACTCTCCACACTTTCTTCTCTTAGTGAATTCTTTCACAGCCGGTGTCACGGACCACCCTAACATGTTGGTGGCCCATGCTGGGACATTCTCTATTTCTCCCTCTCCTCCAACCTCCTGAGACTTGCTACCAGGAGAGCACTGGGCAGCAGAAGCTCTACTTGGGCTGACCGTGGCCCTGCCGCTCCCTGCAACCCTGTCTCTGTGAGGTTTGGAGAGAGGATTCTAATCCTTCTCAGTCTCCAGACACTGTGGAGAGCCTCCTCCTCACCCACCTTCAAGGCCAGTGATCTTGGTAAGTCTTTCTGAATCTCAGGATGAAAAACTTCCTATGTGATAGCTTATCTCTTCCTCTTGTCGTAAACCCCAGTACTGGGTCTATCACTTTTTGCAGGGGTTTGGTGGGGAGGGACACCTCCAGATGTCTCCCTGCTGGTTCATTCTGCTCTCAGGGCCCAGGGAGCCTGGCTCTGAGGCAGAACTTGTATTCAATCTGCCCTCGGACACAAGGATGCTCAGGTCTGGCTGCAGGCCTCTAGTACATTTGGGTTGGGGATGCCCTCCTCAAACCTTCCCCTACCCCTTGATTGTTCTCGTCCCTGAGATATCCTTCCCTTTTCTTTTTTGCAGTTCTCACTGTGGGCAATACTCAATCAACCCCACCCAAGGCTCCCCATTGAGTTGTCTACTTAAGAACTTGAAGGCTCTGGGACTTACCAACCTCAAGCCCAAGCATTTGATTTTCTTTTGCAACACAACCTGGCCTGGGTACAAATGGCATGACCAGGAAGTCTGGCCCAGGAAGGGATCTCTTAACTATAATACTATCCTCCAACTCGACCTTTACTGTCGCCGTCTCAATCCCTTCCTTAGGTTTAGTCCTCAAGAGGAGGAGACAAGATTTTAATCTTCAGCGGGGATTCCAGGCTTCCTTCTCCGAACTATGCCTCTTCGATCAAATTTGTCTCACTCTACAACTCCCGTATTTGCTTTCAGCTGAGCGGCACTCCAGTCCTTTAAAGCTATGCTCTTTAATCAGTATTACCCAGCAGGGGTGACACTCTTCCTCGCCCGCCTAACACCAGTCCTGTGTTCAACTCCTGTTTGCAATTAGGTTTGGCCCCACTGCACCCATGTTAAATAAAAACAAGAATACAAAGAGGCAGAAAATCGTGTACACACACACACACACACACACACACACACACACACACACACACACACTCACCCTGCCTCCCAGACTATAAAACACTCTGTATTCTCCTCCTGGAGACCTGGGAGCTGCTAAATCCTGGGAAAAATTGGGCCTGCATCTCAATGCAAAAGAAAAAAGTGGCATTTTAAACTGAAGCCCTGCCCTGGCTGGTGTGGCTTAGTGGACTGAGTGCCGGCCTGTGAACCGAAAGGTCGGTGGTTCCATTCCCGGTCAGGGCACAGGTCCCTGGCTGGGGGCGCTGTGAAAGGCAGCTGATCGGTGTTTCTCTCCCTCTCTTTCTCCCCCTCTTCCCCTCTCTCTAAAAATAAATAAAATCTTTAAACTCAAGCCCCTTTTCCTGATAAAACTGAAGTCCTTCTAGGAAAAGCTTGCTTTTCTTTCCCTACATTTGTGAAGTGCAAACACCTGGTCTTCTTCAAGAACTCTTGTCTAGGGCATCTTTTAAAATACAAATTTTGGGGAGAAAATTTTTATCAAACAGGAGAAAACCTTAGCTATCTCTGAGCAGCTATTCCTTTGTGAATCAGGAAATTCTGATAAAAGTTATTGAATGTTTAGGTATTTTGATATAAAACATGAAATACTGAAACACGGACCACTAGACCTGCTTTTGGCCTTTTACCACAGAGAGGCTGGGGAGTGGATTTGGAGCTGTGGATAAATGCCTTGCGCTTTGCTGGGGGCGGATTTCTTAAAAGCGAGAGTGAGCTTGCCAATAGAGGAACCTATGTGTCTAAGGGTCATGAAACGTGTTCGTGAAAGTCAATCTACACAATGCCGATTGCTTACCTTTGGGTCATTATGGAAAATTAAGGTTTCTAGAAGTTAAGTTCAAATGAAGTTGGAAAGAAATTGTATGGTTTTAATAATAGAAGGCATAGGCATGGAGATGCCATTTTAAAGGACAGGGATTGAAAGTAAGTTATTCTAAAGATGGTTATTTCTAAAGGGATAAGAAAGTTTGTTAGACTTGCAGAAAGGTTTGTGAAGGTTGTGAAAATGTGTAACTTGTGAAGAAAGAAACTTCAGGCTCCAGTACCCCTTCCTCCACCCAGTTTCTCTCTGGTGACGTTCTTTGATGACCTTGGTGGTACTCGAGTTGTCTTCATTACACTTTCTCTTGCCCCTGTCGGTACGGGGAACAAATCCTGTCAGCTGTGGAATAAATCCTTCATCAATATGCATTTTGTCCATGCTGAGATAGAAAGTAAGGCCACCTCTGGACACGGAGTCCCCCTACACGACCATCCCCAGGTGACACATGGGACAAGGGGTCCAGTGAGTCAGGAGCCAATCACCCCTGATGTTCAAAAGGACCTATTCCCTCCCTTTTGTTTGGTGTTCTGGTCATTGGTAAGGCCACCCTCAGGGCACAGGATAAACACATCCATCTCTTTGTATTTCTCTGCTGGTGTGGAGCACATACCTTCTGTTGCCAGGTTTCTGACCTTGGGGGGATGGGGGCCAAAGCAGCCCCGCCCAGGCTCTTCCCTGCTGCTGGATGCCTTGAAACCCAGACTGTTTCTACCACTCATTAACAGTCCTTACAGCTTTCACCAAGGATCTCAACAGGTCTTCTTGCTCGATAGTTAGGACCTTCCATCCCCCTTCCAGTCTTAAAAGTTGTCAAAAGCAAATAAGAGAAATCTTATACTTTCTCTATAAAAATCAGTAATTCAAATTCTGTGTATAGTCTTTACATGTTCAGTCTTCATGTGTGTGACCTTTACATAATACGTTTGTCTGTGTGTTCCATGTGGTGCGTTTTCTGCCTCCAGTTGGCATAACTAGGATGAAATTTTCTATTGGCCTAAAGATATTAAGTACTTATATAAATTAAGCAGGATCCTATGTTCTAGACAAAATATTTGATATTAAAACTGGTTTTAACTTTGATTAATGTCTTTTAGAGTTATTACCAAAAATATGTCATTTTACAAAAAGTTTATGTCATAATCTTTTGGTTAAATATGACAACCTTTCCAAAGTTCAAATTTTAAAAACTGAAAAATGACTTTGAGTTATTCCAATGGGCCCCTGGAATACCTCAAGTATTTGTTCTCTCCTCACAACAAAAGTTTTTGAACTAATTAGGCCAATTTAATATGCTCGAAATTACATTGGAAGCTTTGCCGAACAGAGTAATAACAACTATTTTATTTGTATACATGTATTTTTATAAAAATAGATTTTCTAGAAATTTCAGCCTACCCTAGGGAAGAACTTGAAAAGATTTGAAATCAAGTTCCAACAGGAAGCTCTAAGGTGCAGCAGGTGTCCTGTCAGTGACGCCGGACAAGCCAACAGGGATGGTTGCCTGCGGGGACGCGGAGCAGTGACGCTCTGGGTGTTTGTGACCCGCACACGGCGATCCGTGAGTCGTTGCCAGAGCTCAGTGCGCACTTCCGGTAAGTCCTGTGCAGTGTGTTAAAACCTTGCATACTGTTAGGTCTTTATTGTTCTTTTATGTTGTTTCATGGTAATTATTACTTATCAACAAATTATTATCTTGAAATATTATATTTTACAAAGAAGCAAAGTTCTTTCTCAACTGCAGTTTAACCAAATCTACAACTGTGTCATTTTAAATTTGGTCCTTATAGACAGTCACAGTTTTACTCTGATGCATTTGCATGAAAAAGACTCTGACTTTATTTTTTGTAATAATTTTATTGATTATGCTATTACAGTTGTCCCATTTCCCCCCCACCCCCCGCAAGACCCCAACTTTAAATTACAGGTATGTAAGCAGGTCATATCTTTAAAGAAAATGAAGATTTATAGAACCCTTAGAATAACTGAATTCACGGAAATGCTGGCATATAATCATGACAAACAGTATTGTCTACATGTTACTAAGTGAACTAAAGAGAACTGTTATGACTTTGTTCAAAATATTGCTTATTTTAAATAATTTTTTCCAGATATAAGGAAACATTTTCCCTAGAACGATTTGTAAATTATACCCTCATAAGCAATATTGAAACACTTATATTTTCCTCCCTACCTAATCCCTCCAAAATTCGGCAACTCTTAATGAGTAAGTATTATTTTCATGGCAATATGTCTGTTTGCATAAACCCAGTAAGAGTCTGTTCCCTTCATAATAGCACCAGTTTCCAAATGTGGTTTTATTAACCAAGTCTTTGTCTGGAAAGCCATGATGAAAGAGTCAAGATTCTCTGAGATGAAAGAGTCGTGCCTGGACCCTGGGTGTCCCCAGAAAGCCTTAAGGAATTAAGATTGACTTTCAAAGCCAATAAGAGCCCCTTGGAGAAATGGCCATGTACCTTGCTTGGTCATGTGGTTCATGGCAGTCTTTCCATGTAAGGAGTGAAGGTTGCTTTCCTAAAAGATGGCTAGAAGAACCTAAGGCACTTTGGAAGCCTCGAGGACTTGAGTGAAACAAATGGTACAGGTGAAGCCAGATGGTGACTGTGTGGTTCGGCTTCTTTGCCCTGAGGAGCTGACTAAAGCTCAGTCTGCAGGTTCCTTATAAACTTCCAGCAAAGCAGATTTAAAAAAGCTTATATGATCAATTACTATTCTTGTTGTGTTCATGCAAATAATCAGCCAAACTGAAACTGGACTTACATTCAGTCTGTTTAATAAATGAGGGTAATCGTAGGGAAAGAAATTATGTTTCAACGGAAATCACAATGTCCAATTGTCACCCACAAACTGATTGAATCCTAGTTTTTCTAAATTTCCTTCCAAGCTAATGTTTCATTTTTTTCTTTCATCCTTTGACTGGGAATTATTGAGAGCTACTGATGCGATGCCAGCCATACAGAATTCACCTACGACTCTACCTCTCCCGTTCTGGGATTTTAAGTTCAATGTCTAGCTTGGTTTTCCTGGCTAATTCCCTTCCTAGGACCTATAGCAGCCTTTTTAAAAATTCTTGTTTTTAGGCCATATCTCTTCAAATATCTTATATCCTTCAACAGAGCATCCAGGCTTGGGATATTAAATGGCCTCCAGCCACAGCTCTTGCTTTTTGGGCTGTCCAATTCCACCCTCTTCTTCTTAAGGACCCACACCCAGACCCACAGGCAGGGACAGCTCTACACCCCTAGCCCGCCTGAAGTAGTTACAGAAGGAGAGAACTTCGTCCCTACTCCCCCAAACCAGAACTGAGCCAGGTCATTAAGAATAAATGATCTCACCTTTAACAGGAAGCTAATCAACAAAACAAACAAACAAGCATAATATAAACAAAGACACTGAATTTGAGAACAGTCTGACAGTGTCCAGAGTGGGAGGGGAGGGAATTTCAGGGGAAAAGGGGAACGGTTTAGAGCAACAAGTATAAAGGACTCATGGACAAAAACTATGGGGGGTGGAAATGGGAGGAAGGTGGGGAGGGCTGGGGTGGTGGGCTGGGGCGGGGTAAAAGACAGAAAACTGTACAATATCAACAATTAAAAAATACTGATTAAAAAAAAAAAAGAATAAATCTATTTTAAAACCAGTGAGGGAAATGAAAGGACAAAGCCAGACCCATTCGTTATTGTGGCACCATTTGCCTTAGCAGGCCTATGACCTTGTTAAACTTGACTGCCAGTTCCCTCTGCTGAGCTTGTCCCCAGGACTAGAAACTACTGGAAGCAAGAACAGAACTAAGGCTCCTAACAGAACAGGCAGGAGATAACATTGGAACCAACTGCAGCCTCATGTTATGATGCCCCAACAGCCCAGGGGCCACGCAACAGCAACCCCCCACCCTTTCTTAATCCAATTATAATCCCATAAAAGCTCAAAGCCCCCACCCCTCAATGCTGGTGTATCCCTCCACACTAAGCCCCTCTCCTTTCTTGGAGAGTGAATAAAAACCTTACTCTCCACACTTTCTTCTCTTAGTGAATTCTTTCACAGCCCGTGTCACGGACCACCCTAACATTACCCTGCAGAATTTTGAGAGGCTGGACATCTCTGAAATCACTCCCAGCTCCATGCTGTGGGGAGGAAAACGACGAGCTCATAGAATAACTGGGGGTCCTCACCAGTGGCATACCGAATGGGGGTGGAGGTGGGAACAGTCCTCCCTGGGGACGAGTGACAGAGGGTACATTATTGACAGAGAACTTAAAACTAAAAGTCAGACTGCTTCTTGTTGTCACCATCAGCAGCAATTCTAAACAATGTCAGTAATAAAACACTCCGAGATGAAGCACTTCCTCTGCCCTCCCACAGAGCCATTCCTAACTACACACACTCACCCTCAAATTGTGATGACCAAATCCGCACTATTTCTTAGATCATAAGACAATTTCAGAGACAGAAGGTAACCACGTACGATGGTCTAAAATTAAAAGTTTCTAACTAAAGCAAGTAGTGGTGGGTATGTCCGAGGCCATATCTTCCCCAACAAAGGTCAGCCTTTAACTGAGCCTGTCTATTGGCTTTTTGCATCTATGATAAGGATGTCCTGGTAATTTTTTTTCCCAGACCCTTTAGGGCATAATCACTACACCAGAGCAGAGATGACAGAAACCCTCTTTGTTATTGTTACCATGTTAATGTTAATTGCTAACTCTCCTATACCCACCAGTGTAAAAGAATTATTTGTCTATCCAGTTTACTTCTTATCCAATCCCAGGTTTCCCTGCTTTGCTTTCTCCCACCTCCCTAATCTATCACCACTGGATTTCCTGTAACCCCCTGTGTCTTCCCCTTTGATTCAGATGTATAAAATAAGTGGTTGCCCTCACTGGTGTGGCTCAGTGGATTGAGCATTAACCTGCAAACCGAATGGTCACTGGTTCGATTCCTGGTTAGGACACATGCTAGGTTGCAAGCCAGGTCCCCAGTTTGGGGCATGCAGGAGGCAACCAGTCAGTTTCTTTCACACATCAATGTTTCCCTCTCTTTATCCTTCCCTCAAATAAGTGTTATGATGTACCTTATGAGCGTTATAAGAGTTCATTGGGGAATGCCAGGGAATTCTAAAAAGGGAAATAATAGTTTATTTAATAAACGGAGACTTTAGGTCTAGGCTGGCCTGAGTAAAGCCAACACAGGGGTGAAGTGAAACACCCCTGGCCAGAGCAGAGAGCAAAGTTAGGGAGCATGGCAATTCCAGGTAGGGGAGCCCAAAGGATGCCAGAGGCTGGGAAGGCAGGGGCGAAGGCTCAGAGGTGGGCACAGGCTGTGGGTGTCTACACCAGAGAGGAACTCCCATTTCAAGACCTGGATGAGGCACTGAAGATGAGGAGGATGTCGATGATGGACAGGGAGGAGGCGGCGATGGGCGGTGCTGGTGAACTAACAAGGACTGGGGGAAGACGGTGACAGTTCAGAGGACCTAGAGGTGATGGAAACTGGGACAGGTGGTGACAGTCAAGGTGACAGGAGGGTGGGAATGGAACTAGGCAGTGACGGGTTGAGGTACAGGCAGTTGAAAGCAGCATTGGTTCAGATAGCAACAGCTTTGGGCTTGGGGCTGAGATGGCAGCAAAAGCGATGGGAACTGGGTTAAGAGACAGCATGGCTAAGAAAGGGGCAGTGGTCATGATGCAGGGATGACGGTGAGGGTGACAAAATGGGTCAGAGATGAGTGATGACCGTGGAAGTGACTTACGGGTGACAGGAGGTGTGGGTGGTGATGATGTGCTGGTGGCAAACTAGAAACACCCACCCTGCCCCCTCTCTGTGTGTCAACATCAAAATGGTTTCCTAGGCCTCAGGTCGCATGACTCACATCCAGGCATCTGTCAGGCCCCAGATAAGATCTCCAGGCGCAGCCATAGCCAGGAGGGCTGGCTGGGTGCCTGTCCTGGCTGTGCCCAGGCCCATCAAGGGACCTAGGCATGGAGCTTTATTGTCATCTCTGCCTTCTCCTCCTGGGTCCACATCTACTCCAACGTGAGGTCCACCGAGAACCTCTAACCTCTCCTTGGAGATTACAACTTTTGCCACAACTGTCCTAACCAGGGCTTCGTCTATTCCAACAGCTTCTTCCACAACCGGCATTATTTGACATTTCTGAGCCTTCTGATGCTCTGCCACAACCACTTCCTGGTAGGAGAGAAAAAAGACAGTGGCAGAAGCTGGGTGCTGTGGATGAAAAAGGGGTTCTATGGAAAGTAACCTCATGGAGCAATCTGAGGCAGGCGGGAGTGGGGTGGGGTCCCGAACATTGCCATCCAGTCCTCCTACAAACATTTATTGAGCCCCTTGCAACGTATGAGGGGCTGGCTTGTACAACCTGACCCATGTTTCCCTGTCTCCCTGGAGCTCAGACTGGGTGACAGAACTATAAATGGCCATCACCATTGGTAGAGAGCTCTATTCCCTTGTAACTTTGCGATGGGGCGGGGTTGGGGGGAGGAAACTGCTTTTTAAAACCTGAGGAGAGTGGGTCCCATTGAAGGAAATCTCAGGACCAGTGCTAGTAATTTTTTGCCTTTTGCTCAGCTGAATACTTTACAAAGTAATTTATAGTGTGAGCAATCAAGAGGGAGAAAGTGAGGTGGGATGATGAGAAGGGAAAAAAAACCAGTGAGATGGCAGAAGCTGGGTGCTGTGGATGAAAAAGGGGTTCTATGGAAAGTAACCTCATGGGGCAATCTGATCATAAATTCCTAACTGGGTGGGTCATGGTGGGTAGTCCCACCTCAGGAGGCCCATAACATTGTTTTTTAATAATTAAGGATTTATTAGTTAAAACAATGTTTATAACTTCTTTGGTGAAAGGTTTACCTTCACCTTAAACAAGCCCTGTCCATTGTTTCTGTGCGTCTGTGTTAACACATCTTTGCAACGCCCCCTTTCTGGCCCTCACCCTCAAGAGAGTATATCATCTTTTTTTTTAATTCTTATTTATTGATTTCAAAAAAGACAGGAAAGGATACAGAAAGAAAGACTGATTTTGTTGTTCCGCTTATGTATGCATTCACTGGTTGATTCTTGTATATGCCCTGACAGGGATTGAACCCACAACCATGATGTATCAGGAGGATGCTCTATCCAACTGAGCTACCTGGCCAGGGCAAGATAATCTTAACTAGCCTGTAATCTGATCTCACCTTGCTTTTTTCCCACCTTCATGTAATCTTCCATACTATTATTCTTCTTAATCAAAAATGCATAATAGAAACTGGAAACTATTCTGGGAAGCATTTATCTCAGTCTGTTGAGATCTTGCTTCCAGGCATATTCACTGTTTGACTCAAATAAATTTTTAGAAAAGTTCTCTACAGGTTTGGGCACTCTTATGACAGTGCTAAATAAGATAAATGTGCTGCCCTGGCTGGTTAGCTCAGCTGGTTAGAGCATTGTCCCAATATGCCACGGTCGCCAGTTCAATCCTGGTCAGGGCACAGGAATCAACCAATGACAAATAACTCTCTCTCTCTCTCTCTCTCTCTCTCTCTCTCTCTCTCTCTCTCTCTCTCTCTCAAATCAATTTAAAAAAAGATACAAATAGCCTTGGCTGGTGTGGCTTGGTGGATTGAGCATCAGCCTAGAAACCAAAAGGTCACTTGTTCAATTCCCGGTAAAGGTACATGCCTGAGTTTCAGGCCAGGTCCCCAATTGGGGGAATGTGAGAGGCAACCGATGGATGTTTCTCTCCCCCACTTTCTCTTTCCCTTTCCCTCTTTCTAAAAATAAATAAAGTCTTTAAAAAATAAAAATAATAAAATTTTTTTTGAAAAGATGCCAGTGAGAAATTGCCACTGTGGAGAAGCCAAAATTATTTCCAAAAACAGGGACATCTAATATTCAACTTGAGTGTGTTGGTCTTGTGCAAACAAACTTTCTACATCTCCCCAAGCCTTCAGCACAGTGTGTTACTAACATAAAGACCTGCTATAAGGAGCCTGTGAGCTCTTGCTTCCCAGCATATGTTGTCAGTTTGGCTTAAATAAACACCGTTAAACATTAAAGAAAAAACAAAGACCTGCTATGAAAAAGGGATTTCTTTCCCTTTTCCTTCTTTCCTTCCTTCCTTCCTTCCATCATGTGAATTTAAGACTGTTAGAAATCCCAGAAGAAAATCACAGAGTGCTGGAGCTGGAAGGAAGTTAATCTCACACAACACCCCTGTGGTCCTGAGGGAGAAACTAAGGCAGAGCAGTGGTGGAACTTGCTCTGGGTCTGAGCAACCTCAAGCTCTTGACATCCAGGCTTCTTGCACTTCTCTGACCTGTTTACTGTGCATCTGGTCTCTGTCCAAGGTGGGGTCTGGCCCCCAGCTGGCTCCTCCCTGCCTCCCTCACTTGGTGATGAATGGGCTCACAGAGGCCACCAAGCAAGAGCCCTGGGAGGCTTTGGTTCCCTAGATCCTTTCTGACCAAGATCCTGCCTGACTTGGTCCCACCCACCTTCCCAGTCTCATCTGGAACCCTGAGCTCCAGCTTTTCCAGGGCACCTATCTCCCGCCAACAGGCCTTTGCACAAACTGTTACCTCGACCTGGAGCAGCCCACCTGGCTAATTCCTTCTTATCCTTCAGGTGTCAATAATGAGGAGGGGCCCTGCCTTTTCATTTTCCCCAGTCCTATAGAGGTGTCCTGTTCTGGTAAAATGTCCCAATTCCCACTTTCCTTTGGCTCTTTGTATTTGTAGTTTTCTCCACTAATTAGACTTCAAGTTCCATGAAAATGGGAACCATTCGGTAGGCTCTGGTTTTCCCTTTCCTAACAGTCCCCAGCTTCCATTTGAGAATCCATTTTGTTCAGATGGAGCTGACATCTCTCTTGGGGCCCAAGATGGAACATGTGACTCAGGCTAATCCAATCAGGTCAAACTATACTAGTGACTCAGAGCTGGGCATGTGATCAAACTGGTCCAATCACAGTGCACCATTGTGTTGTTGCTGAACAAAGATTCTCCCTCTTCTCTGCCAGACACGAACAAGAAGCATGTAGCTTAGAGCTACTGCCAGGTTTCTTAGAAACACAAGAGGATCCAGGCTTAAGATGCAGCTGACACCATGGAAGAAAGGAGAAACCAAAAGGACATCAATGCTGGATCAAGCCTCACCTGAAGTTTTCCTCTGATTTATTAGCTATGTGAGCCAATGAATCATTATCGTTGCCTAAGCCTCTATGAGTCAGATTTCCTTTCTTTCTTTCTTTCTTTTTTTTTTTTTGCATCCAGATACTCCCTACCTGATATTGTATATATTTTGCTTATTATAGTACTCCTGGTACCTACCACAACCTGGCATTAAGTAAATCCTCTATAAATATTTATGAAATAATAAACAAACAAATAAATGAATTAAATGCAATCCCTCTGGCAGAAAGACCAGCGGAACTATCTTGCACATAAGACCCTTCCAAGAGCCCTTCTGCAGAGTTTCAGCCACTCTCATTGATCCTGCATACCTCAGGGATCCCTGCAGGTTCCTTTCTTTCCTGGCTAGGGCCCACATCCTCGCTCAAACAGTCCAGAGCTGTCATTTTTTGCTCCTCCCCTGGCAGCTGGGGCCGCTGTGGCTCTGACTGGATATCTCTGGGCTTAGAAGCTGTACTCGGAGACTGAGGACACCAGCCTGGACTGGCCACTGCCTTGTCCAGTAGCTTCACACAAGTCACCTGCATTTGAGACTCAGCTTCCTGCTCTGTAGAACTTCAGAGAGGATGTTGACCCCTTGACTTCAGAGGATGTGGTGGCCCTGAACCTCTGGTTGCCTAGGATTCTCAACTTGTGTGAGACAGACAGCATACCGGTTGGAAATGGCGAGTATTATTCAATTCTGCTGTCCTCTCAGTCAGCAGGATTGGACCGCACCTACCATGTGCCCTGGCCAGATACTGGACTCTCAGTCACATACTTTAAACCTCCTGCTTCCTGACTCCTTACTCTAAAGTCTGGGTCATGACCTCAAAACCTAAAGGCTTTTCAACCCCACATCCTGACCCCTGTGGCCTCCATTTTTTTATCCCCTCTCTCTGCTTTTTCCCTCCCACACACTTCCAGGCTCTCAGCACAGATTTGTGGCTTCTAGCAACCAGTGAGTAGGAGTGTAGTAGGAGTGTATTCAAGTGTGAGTGCTGGATAAGAGTGTATTCAGTGTGAGTGCACTGAGAATGTTGATATGTGCTTAAGTGTACATGACTGTAAGAGTGCACATCAGGGTAAGGACACGGAGTGCAGCTGTGTGTGTCAGAGTGGGAATGTGGAAGTACGGGAGTGCACATGAGTGTATCTGTGCTTGAGCATCGAGTGTGTGGAGGAGTGTGAGATGCTGTCAGAGTATGAGTGTGCCTGTATGAGTGTGGAGCAAGTAAGTGTGTATGGGTGTGTCGTTGAGTGTGTGTACACATGTTTGTGTGAGTGCACATGCACACATGTCCTTCAGTCACGGCAGACACACTCTCATGGGTATGTTGTCACACACACACCTCCGAGGGCTGAAGGTGACCAAACTGTAAACCCTTAGTCTGATAAAAGGAAGACGCTGTCCACAGGTCACAGTCACTCTCCACTCTCCACCCCTGACATGGAACTGGGTGTGATCTCCCAGCTAAAGGTTACCTCAAATAGGAAAGAGCTCCCTTGGATGGGAGGGCGATCTGGCTGCGACATCTGTCACCCCACTGATCGCCAGGGTTGATTCGGCTGATCTGGCTGGCTAGGCGGGTGTCCCCTTCCTCCCTCACTGATCCATGTGCGTCCCTCCCGAAGCTGCGCTTGGTCAAAGAGGATGACCTTCCCAACTAGAGGAGAGGACCAGTCTTCGTTCAAGGGTATATGAGTAGCTACACTCCCCTGCTAGAACCTCCGAACAAGCTCTCAAGGAAAGAGCTCCCTCAGACTGAGCCTGAAGTCTGCCTCTCTCCTTAGGCCAGGCCACCTTCTCCCCACCTTCAACATATTTCCGGCCAGGCCCTGCCAGTGACCCTGAGCGGACAGGGGAAGAATGAGGGGGGTGGGCAGGACATTCCAGGTGCCTCCTCAGCTATGGGGGGCATCTCCATGGAGATGAGCAGTGGACCATGTCCAGATGATTATCAGGGTTCCCAGAGCCCTCGCTCTCCCAGCCAGGCCTCCTTGGCTCTGAGTGCAGTGAGGAAGCCTGGTGAAAGCTCATCACTCTCCACCAGGGCTTTGGAGAAGCTGGTCAAGGGGACTGACTCTGGTGTAAGGCTTTACTCCCAGAGAGCTCTGGAGGTGGGGAAAGGAAATACCCACCCCTTCTCCACACCGCATCCCACCTCACTCTAACCTGAAGGTATGACCAAGACAGTCTGAGGAGGGGACCCCAAGTCAGGTTAGTTTTCAGCCTGCTCATAACCTCATCGCACTGGCAACCTGTTGTTCCATAAGACCTCCGTTAGTCCTTCCCTCACCCAAGCCTCCTATGTTTTTGGCCAATACGCAGGGGTGAGATGGAGGAACATAGACCCTCTTCCTACTCCCAAAGGTGCTGGATCTCCCTGTGGGTCTGTGAGAGCAGGAAAAGGCCTCCAAAGTCATCATCATTATCTTGATTATTGCCCCATTCTTGAACTGAAGGGGAATGGCAGTGAGACCTGAGGGTGTTTCCTGAAAAGGCTGGGAAACAAAATGAGCAAACACAGATTTGAACTGTGCTTTGGCTTGCAACCTCCCTAGGAATGACTCTCTCCTGATTCCATCTACACATATACAACTTTCTAAACCTCTAATTAGTTACCATGACCACTCTCAACCTACCCTGGGAGCTCAAAAGGAAGCATAATAATATCTGATGGTAATATTATTTTCTGTATTCAATAGCACTTACTATTACATCTGGCATTGTTCTGTACATATGTCCTCATTTAATCCTCACTTATGCAACCTAATGAAGTGAGTACTCGTACTATATCCCCATTTTACAGATGAAGACACTACGGCAGAGAGGTACACTCTGTAAAGTCCAGTGGGACCAGTATATCCTGGGAGGGCTTCACTGAAAAGAGCTCATGAAGGGACCATTTACAGAGGTAGGTGGTGGCAGGGTCACAGGAACCATCAAGGGACTGTCTGGGGACTAACAGCAGGCAGCCACTTCCCCTTCAGCCGGAGGAGACAACAGGAGAGAGCAGTGTTATTGGAACACAGTGGAAGCCCTGGAAAAGGCTGAACACCCTGACTTTTCTGCCCCCCAACCACTCCCACCCTCCCTGCCCTCTGAGTTCTTAGCTGTGCCTCCCACTTGCCAAACCCAACCAGAAGCCAGAGACGCAGGTGATCCAGCCCATAGATATTAGCCTCCTGGGGCGCAGAGCTGGCTGGAGATTGGACCTGGGGGAAAGGGAGACTCTGCATGCCGAAGGTCCCACGGCTGGGAAGGGCTGGTTTGGAACGAAGGTGATCTGGACCCAAAGACCTGCTCCCTGAGATGTTGCAGAGTGCTGTCTGGGAAAGGGATTGAGGGGAGCCAGGTTGAAGACAGAAAACTGGACTCTAGCACAGGCTCTGCTGCACTGCTCTTTGACCCTGAATGAGACTCTGGGCCTCAGTTTCCCCCTTACACAAAGAGGAGGTAGGTGCTACTCAGGGACAGACAAGATGCCCAGCCTAGACACAGCCTGTGTCTGGCCCACTGCCACCTTCCCCCTTACCTCAAATGAGCCCGGCACCAAATACTGAAGCGCCAGCATGGAGACTCAGAGGCCTTGAGTGGACACCCACTCCCCTGTCCCCTTAGGACTCAGAGGTGTTCTAGGTGAACCCCTTCGGTCTCCCTGAGGGCCCCAGTGCCTCAGTGTCTTCTCCCTTTGTACTGCTGCATTCCCTGGCCCAAAACTCAGAACTCCGCCCTAGGAGAGGCTCCCTCCTGCCACTGAGGAAGTGCAGAGCCCTACCTAGGCCAGCACCTTCACAGACCCTTCCTTGGGGGATCAAGGGCATCTCTGACCGCTGACATCTCTGTTCTGGTGGAGTGTTCCCTCCTCTCTCCTTCCCACCCCACCCAATTCTACTCCACCCACGCTTCCTTCCCCAAACTTAGGGGGCCCCACCCAGGTTTTCAGACAAACAAAATCAAGGAGAGAGAGTTAGCAAGAAGGAGGGAGCTCATTACGGGAATTAAGAAAGAGGCATGCCCTGGAGTACGATGAGCGGGACTGGGCTGGCCGGAGAGTCACTCGTAGGTACGCACACGATGGGCTCCAAGGTACCCAAGAGGTTCTCTTGTAAGTACACAAAGAAAGACCCAGCCAGGCACAGAGAGTGAGGCAGTGACAGAGACAGACGTGGTGGGCCAGAGGCACAGACCCACAGAGACATAACCAAACATCCTGAAAGAAAGACAGGCACACTCAGGGACACTGGAAACTGCACACTTGTACCTGTGCAGGCACAGAGGCAGGCACACAAGGAAACAGGAACCAAGCTCAGGTTTCAGGGAGAGTCATTTCAATCCAAACAGGTCAGGGCTTTAAGAAAACATGGGCTCCACCAAAGTGGGCTCAGCTCAGGAAGAAGGGGCAACGACGAGGCGTGGGATCTGCCTACCCGCCCACAGGGTGATTCTGCCTCCAAGTGCACCTTGGGGAATGGATTGAGATCCTTCTCCTAAAGTAGATGAAGAGATTTCTTTCTAGAACTTGCAATCAGCTAGAACAGCTAATAAAAGGCATAGCCTGGACGTGCATGAGGAGGTGGGGAGTTTTCCTCCTACCCCTTAGCACACGCTGAAGTTGGCCCAGGCCCCTAGCAGCCCCTGCCCTGCCTCACCGCTCCTGGCCAGGCCTTACCCTTTCTCACGCCGCCGACTGACCCTCCATTCAACACGTGTCCTAGGCTGTGTGCTCCTCTGCCCTCCACACCTGTGTGTGTGGCCCTCTCTTATGCCTCCCTTCAATCTTACCCCAAACACCTCCTCTAGTCAGGGCACAGCAAGCCATCACCCCCACTCTTCTCCACCCTCAGGAAATTCAGAACCCGTGAAAGGAATCTGACAAGGAAGAGGATGTTGAATTCAATGACCTTTAAAAAAACAACTTTCTGCATCTCTCCACCACCACCTCCTTTCCCCAGCTCTGTAGGAAAAACCATGAGGTGAGGTGACATTTATTGACTATTTACCATCCGCGGTGGAAAGGACTCAGCTCGGGTCTTTGTGCTAAGTCCTCTTCATAAATTCTCTCCCATTACTTCTTCCTCTCAATATCTCCCAACACACAGATGAGGAAACTGAGGCTCAGGGAAAGAAAATGACCATCCCCAGATCACACAGCTAGAGAGAGACCAAGCTGGGCCTGGAATCCAGGTTTGAATACTTTCCTTAATCACTGCACCAGAGGGCCTCCCACCACCCCCTGGGCTGACTGGTCAAAGTCAACAGCGAGGAAACGATGACAGAAGGACAGGGGACATGCTGGGGAGGACAGCAGGATGGGACACTAAAGGTGAGACCACTGTGGCTAGAATGAAACTCTGAAGACACATACATTCCCTTCCCGAGGTTTGCCCTTCCTCCCCCAGGGCCTGGGAAAGAGACACTCCCTCTGGCATGCTTCCCTCCCACATGCCATACACTCCTCTTGGGAGCTGGGTACAAAGAGGGGGTGGAGACCAGAGACTAAACTTCCTTCTCCCACCCCCACCCCCCAGAGTCCTAGCTGTGTGACCCTGCATTTGCCACCCACCCTCTCTGGGCTATGGTCTCCTCATCTGTGAAATGGCTGGAGAGCAAGAGCTGCTTTAGCCTCTAAAACCCACAGTTCTCCTGACAGACCCAGGGTTCCTCTGGCTCCATGGGGTTAACTTTGCAGGAGGGCTGGGGTTGGCCTTCTCATCTTCCCTTTTTATTTTCACCTTCCCTTTTAGTCATAGTGAAATCTGAGGAGGATTGGGTAAGGAAGTGAAGGTGAGAAGGGGCATGTGATCACCTGACAGAGCTTCCCGGGCTCAGACGTGCTGAGCCCTTGCCTCCCTGGGCAGTCAGGCTGCCAGGGAGACTCAGTCCAACCCCAGCCTTATGGGCTCAGATGTGCCTCAGATGGAAGAACGAGCACAGAGCGGGAGACGGAGATGAATGCAGCTGCGGTCTCTGGGCTCAGACAGCTGACTGTGGAAGATGGTGGAAGAGTGAGGAAGAGCAGGGACGGCTTCCTGGAAGAGGAGGAGGAGAGCAGATCAGGAGACTTGTAGCGACTGGACTCGTTGGAGCAAAGGTCCAAGGGTCGGAAGGCACAGGAGCGCACAGAGTAGTTTGGGATGGATGGAGCATTGCGAGGGGATGGGTAGATAGGTAGGGACAGGATCCAGGTCCTGGAGACCCTGAATGCAGCATGGGGGGTATGGGATTGTCTCCAGACCGTGAAGAAAGCCGTGGAAAGAGCCCACTTTCAGCAGGGGTTTCCAGAAAGATCCCTCTGGTTGCTGGATAGACTGACTGGGACAGGCCTGGAGGAGGGGAAGCTGCTAAGAGGCTGTGACCAAGCTCTGGGTGGGGTCTGATGGACCCTGAACAGCTCCAAGCTGTAGGAGACAATGCAGGGTCCCAGACTGGCTGGAATCCACCAGCAAAAGGGTCCTCACTATTTCTTGGGTGGCAGTCCTCCCCTTAAGGCGGCACTGCCTGGAGAAAGTTCTTCCCTCGGCCAAGTTCAGGCCTGTCTCCCGGCATGATGGGAGAGTGCAGGGATCAGGAAGGAGGTGCCATTCCCTGTGCCGGGGCTCCCAGGAAGATGGAAGCTTGAGGGAAAGTGTGGGACCGCTAAGTTCAAGCTGAGAGGAAGAGGCCTTCTGCCCCCAGGGTGCCCTGGTCAAGTTGAACCCCCAGTGGGGCACCCTGGGTATGGCCAGGCACCCTGAAGCTCCTTGACTGGCCCCAGGAAAACAGCAGAACAAGCAGAAAAATATTTACACCATTGGCAGTTTTAGGCATACATTTTATTGTTTGTTTTTTTTTATAAAAGGTAAAAGTACATGTGTTTAGTGGAGGATTGAAAGAGTGAAGACCCTATTCAGAGTAGTCTCCAACCCAGTCCCCAGAACTGTAACATCCACTACATTTTTGTACAACAACAGCAAACATGAAAACTATGACCTGGACTTCACCCCACCCCGCCATGCCTACATTACAACAGAAACATGTTATTCGGCTCCTACTTATACACGGCCAGAGTCCACACCTGGGCTGTGGCCCCCCTCCTCCCAGCCATCCCATATTCCCGTGGTATCTTCCCCAAAGCCTCCCCTGACGCCCTGACTAGAAAACAGGACGGACACACACATCGTCAGAAACACATGTATCTGGACCCTTCCCCACCTGGAGCCCCCGAAACATGAAGGCCCCTGGCACTGTCCTCACTCACAGATGGACGGATCACCATCCCCCTTCCTTCAGACCCCCCCACGACTAAAATCCTTTCCACTTGGTCCCTTGCCCTGAACATCTGGGGAAACACACATGCACACACACACACACACAGTCACAAACACACGTACACACCCTCTGCCCATTTCCTCCCCTTTGGGAGAAAAAGGGTTATGTTGGCCCTACTCCCTGCCCCATCACAGTTTAAGGGCAGTGGCCCAAAGTCCTATTTGGACAGAGTCTGGTGGGAAATCCTAGAGGGGCTGTCCAGTGGGGTGGCGGCAGACAAGGAGCTGCTTAGCCTGGGAAGGGATCATGAGGGGGCCTTTTAGGGAGCAGCCCCCTGCACAGTCAGTAGATGCTCCAGGAGGAGGGGCAGGGGGATGGCTCCTGCCCACTCAGACCTGCTCCTTGTGCTTCATGTGGGCCAGCTTCACATTCTCCTCCTCGGTGGAAGGTGGAGGCTGCTCCAGGTGGCAGCCGATCATGATCTGGTACACGACGACTCCCGCAATGGAGCCCAGGAGTGGGGAGACGATGGGCACCCACCACCAGTGGCGGCCCGTCCTGGGGAACAGAATACATAGTTAGGGGTGGTTGGGACAAGCAGAAGGAAGGCCAGCAGGGCTGGCTAGGTGTTGGTGGCACTCACGTGAACACTTCTGAGCCCCAGCCAGCAATGGCGGTGAAGAGGCGGGGGCCGAAGTCCCGGGCAGGGTTGACGGCATAGCCAGAGTTGAAGCCCATGGAGGTGCCGATGACCAGAACCACCAGGCCCACGGTGAAGGCCTCCAGGCCACTGGGGACAGGGTTGTTGTAGGGGTCCACGATGGCCAGCACACACACGATGAGGGAGGCTGTGCCGATGAACTGGCAAGCAGGGAGAACAGGGTGAGGAGTAGCCCCCACCCCATCCTCCGGTCCCTCCTTTTGGCCTCTTGTTTCCCTCCAGCATTCTGCTCTCCTGGACAGTGGTGCTAGAATTTGTTCTCCTGAGGAACTGGTTAAGTATAAAAGTCAAGGCCATTCTGATTCTGAAATAGGTGTCCCCCATATCGAGAAACTCCGTTTTAGATGAGGAGTCCTGTCCCCCAGCCTGCCCATCAGCAACCCAAGACAGCCTGCTTTCCTCCCTGTGCTCCCCTCACATGTCCCCAGCCCATACCTGGTCGAAGAAGCCATTGATCATGTCCAAGTGTCCAGAGGGATAGGTGGCAAAGATGCCAGCTGTGCCATTGGGGCCGGAGACTTCAAGCCCGGTGCCAGCAAAGGCCCAGATTGCATCTGGTGACAAATTAAACCCCGAGTAGGTGAGGGCAGGGGCCTGGGCCCAGTTTCCTCTCTCAGGCTGGCCCACCCGCTCAGGGGTTATATGGGTAAGTAGAATCACTGCTGTTTTGCTCAGGCATCGGAGGTGGGTGGGGTGAGGGCCTGAGACGCTAATGTTGCCCGACTCGTTTATTCCTCCTCATGCCCTGCACCTGGAGCCTGTGTCTACGTGAGTCACGAGCCCAGGGCTTGGGCAGGCCCCAGCAGTCTGTCATTGAAAGGCCTGGTGCAGGCCTCAAGTCGAAGGAGGGGCTGGTGGAGGAGGGTAACACTTACCATAGTACAGTCCAAAAACAATCCCAGCACCCAGGAAGGCTCCCAGTGTCTGAGCCAGGGAGTAGACGGGCAGCTTGATCCAGGGCTCTCTCGCCAGGAAACACATGGCAAAGGTCACAGCAGGGTTCAAGTGGGCCCCTATGTGGATGGGAGATGGGACCTGTTAGCCTACGCCTGCCATAGTGGGTAGGCCAGGATTCCAGACCACCTTCACACTCCCCACCTCTGGCCAGGGGAGCAGGGGTGCGGGGAAGGGTGTCATGTACCAGGCGGCAGTTAGACTGCCGAACAGGACAACTCTGCTGATCTCTGATTCCAAGGTGAGAGTCAAAGGTTCCAGGTATCAGGTTCCTTCTCCATTCTCCTCTTCCAGGAGCTCAGAGCTCAGGCCATGGCTACGCCCTCTCCTTGGGAATGTCCCCCACCCCATCCCCCAGGGGGACCCCTTGTGAGAATGCTGTTGATGGGTTATGATTAAGGGTGGGATAAGGCCTTACCGGAGACCTGGCCAGCAATGAGGATGCCCAGGGTGACGGCAAAGCCAAAAGCCAGGTTGATGGTAAGGAAACCACCATGGGTGCCCCGGCTGAGCACAACCTGGGCCACAGAGCCACAGCCAAACATCTGCGTCAGGAAACAGAACAAGGCAGAAAGGGTGAGGCCCAGCAACTCAAACTCCAGAGGGAAGGGTGAAGCCAGCAACCTCTGCCTGCCTCCATCAGGAGGACAAAGCCCATCCTGGAACTCAGCCGAAACCCTCCTGCTGCAATTGCACCCTGAGAAGCAGATGTGCCCTCTCAGTCCCAATGTCCCAACCCTAACATAACAGGTCCCCATGGAATTAGAGTCCGCAACTGGAATTAGACCCCAGTAGATATCTGAACCATTGTCACTGATTTTTCTTGAATCTCAATAGGAGTAGGGGAGAGGGGAACAGCGTTCACCTTAGCAGTATCTCCCCCAGCCCTTCAGGACCAGCCCAGAGACGTAAGAAGGCTCTCACTCATTCCCCACTTGCAGTTGCCTCCCCTTTTTGCCCCAAAGAAAAGCTAGATGGTTGTGGCGGTGATGGGGGACGGGACACAAAGAAATAGGGAGGAGACCAGAAGTTAGGTTGAATCTACTTCTCCTGAATCTGGGATGTCAGAGTCCCTGCCCATGCCCCTGGCTCTTCTCAGAGCCCCTCTCAGCGCCCTCCTTGACCTGCCCCTGTCCTAGAGCCTCCTCTCTCCCCACTGACCCTGACCTCTCTACCCTCAGGGGTGCAGGGTCTGGGGTCTGTACTCAAATTTAGCGATCCTAAAGGCATTGATGAGTGGCTCTTCTCACTAGCCCTGGTCTGGGCTCCAGGGCAGTGGAAGACAGGAGATTAGTTCTAAGCTTTCTGCCAGGGATGGGAGGTATTTGAGAGGACTAAGATCCCCCATGTCCTGCAAGGACGGAATGCACTGTATGTCTATTCCTCTTGTTCAAATGTAAAAATGCTTCTTATCAGCTGTAAAGAGCTGTTGTCCTAAGCCCTGGAATGTCCCCCAAAGCTGCTCCAGCCCTTGCTTCGGTCTCCTCTTCCGCCTTCCCATAATTAAACGTTTTATATCCACCCAGCAGGCAATTTCCAAGACCCATGCTAGGGCCCCTGTCCATTCTGACAGGTCAGTGTCCTGTTGTCCTGCTATTAGGCATTTTCATTATCCTTTCTCAGAAAGACCAAGATAATGGGAAAGCCAGCAGCAGTGATGAAGGACACAGGTGTACAGGAAAGGTGAGAGCAAAGATCAGAGATTGTAATTATATAGGGGGTGGGAGAGGGGCAGGCACGCGTGGGACCTGGGAACCCTGCCGGGCTTGGCAAGCCCTGGTCTCCGTTCCTTGCCTCTCTGAGGCCCAAACCTGGCTCCATTCCAGGAGGTCTTGGAGTGAGAAGCTGTCAGAGCCAGTTCTACCACCTTGGGGCTAATCTTCCTCTTCCTTACCCTTCCTTCTCCCCCGTGTCCCTCCCTTACTAGGTACCCCAGAGAAAGGGGCTCCCCTTGCCCCAAAGCCAACCCCACTGCTACCACTGCAGGCTCTAGGTACCCAACCCACAGAAATATGCAGGCAAGCCCTTACCCATCGCTTGGATCTCCCAGCCTGGCCCTTCCTCTTCAGACTGCCCTTGAGGTTCTGCTTTTCACTGACACCCAATGCCTCACATTCACCTGAGCCTGAAACTTTCCTTACTGGAGCAGCTCCCTGCTAGGCCTGACTGCTCCTTTGTGGGGGAGGTGAACTGAGGCTTGGGAGGGGACAGGGAGGACCTTCTGCGAATGTGTTTCCCCTGTCCTGGCTGCTCTCCAATGGGGGGCTGGATGGTAAATCAGATAAGAGAGTGGGGGACACTAGGCTATGGGGCAGAAGGGTGATAAGCACCTGCCCCACTCCCTTGGCACAGGGTGAAGAAGGGGTGGGGATGACTGGTAGGGCCATCCATCTTGTGAGGGGCCATGGAAAAAGTGCCCCCCTGGTTTCCTTCTCCCCTTCCTATTTCCAGGTGAGTCTCAGCCCTCCTCTTACCACGGTGCCTGCTCCACCACCACCACCCATTTGAGGTGGGCCACCCCAGCTCTGTTTGCCTCCAGTTAAGCTTCCGAGTCCACAGCGGGCTGGCAGGTCTGCATTTCCTAGGGTTGCTAGGGCAGGAATGGAATAATGCAACCCACCCACTAGACTGCCGCAACTAAACCCAGAAGTAATCGAGAAGAAAACAAGTGTGACCACAAAGTGGGTGAAAATCAGAGTAACTAGGACAGGAAATGGAGCCTGGAACCAGGATGTGTGTCCGCCAGATACAAGAAGAGCGAACAGAGTCACGCAGGGGTGACACTGATGTGACCAGGGAGTAACCGGGACTGGGGAGTGAGCCAGGTGGGAGAAGTGTCCCACTCAGAGAACCCACAGAGTCACTCAGAGTGCTTCTGGCGCAGAAGCTGACAGCATCTGTCTGGGTAACCAACAGGGTCTGGGAGCCGCTCAGCAGAAGGGGAGCAACTTTAGTTGACCACTTCCTCTGTGCCTGGAGCCCAGCAGCCTTCCTGGCCTCCTATCTTCAGGATCCTCCTTTCCTCTTGCGCTGCTCTTTGCACCCTCTGCCCCAACTCGTGGCAAACTGTCCTCATGTCACGGGAACTTTTGGACTTTCTGAGCCTTCATTATTCCTTAGGGGCCAGAAATCAGAAGCCAAATAATCTAAAAGGGTTCCATTTGCTCCTGCCTCGCCCCCTGCCCTGCTTCCTGGGCTGGGACTCCGAGAACTTGGGGAGCAGTAGGAGCCTTGAGAAGGGGATGGGGGTCCCAGACTGCAGAGGTGATCTCAGCTCAGCCTGGGGGCTGGGTCACTAGTGGGGGGAGGTTGCAGGATCAAAGCTGTCACTGAGGAGTAACAGCCTTCACAGATGGGATAAAAGCTGGGGGGAAGAGCACTGCAAGGGGTCAAGGTGGGGATCAGAGTTGGGAGAGGGGTAGGGCTGTCTTGAAAAGCAACAGCCCTCCAGAGAACAGAAGAATCAGGGAATGTGGGGGCCTGAGACATAGGGGCTTCTCTGAGTCCCCCCCCCCCACTCACCACGAGGATGAGGGTTCCCAGGCACTCCGCCATAGCCTGGCGAAGCAGCCGGTAGCGGATGTGGACCAGCTCCCTGCAGCGGGACACCAGCGCCTTCTGTCGATCCATGTCCGGGGCAGGTAGCGGTCGGTCCGGCGGGGCAAGACGGCGGAGCGCGGAGGGGGGGCGGCGGGCGCAGCTGCAGAGTCCGGGAGCTCGGCCGCGCCGTTTATGAGAGAGGTAGGCACTGGGCCCGCCCGCTGCCCCGCCCACTCAGCCCTGGGCCGCGCCCACGGGAGTGGGTGGCCACCCCACACCTTGCCTGAGGATATTCACGGGGTCTCTGTGTTGAGGGGAGCTAATGAGGAAGGTGGAGAAACACCCTTGTGAAGTGCCTTAGGAGTAGGGTTGACCCTAGAGAGCACGTAAGGTAGGATGTGCCTTGGAGGCTGAGAGCCAGTGGTGGGTCACAGCCAGGTGCGGGACATGGCTGGGGAGAATGCAGCTGCCAGAAAGACCACCTTAGCCCATGACCGTGGGCTTTCCTATCGTCCCCATTACGTTAAGGGTGAGAAGAGACATGTCAGAAAAGAAAAAGAACCTGGCCCTAGGTCTACAGGATGGCTGGACCCAGCATGACCTCAGCAGGGGGCTGGAGGGCAGAGGCTGTGGGTCGCAAAGGAGAAGAGGCCTTCTCAAAGACCAGACTCAGCTGGACACGCAGAACGCATGCTGAGTTCCAGCCAGAGTTCGTGGGCCCTTGCTCCTTGTGCTGTGAGTGCGTCCTGTGTTGCCTGTTTTGACCAGCCCTGTCCACAGTTGTGTCCACACAGGACATTTGTCCTTTGTGCTTGGTGACACTTGCTGAGTATTTCTCATGGCTGTGCACATCCTGTCAGAGGTGGCTGGGTTAACTGAGACTGTCACACGTGTACCTGAGCGCATTTCGCACATGGCTCCAGAGGCTGAACTGAAGTTGTTCTGACATGCCACGTGCCACATGCTTGCCAGCAGAGTAAGTCCCTGCCGTTTTTAACCCTCTCCTCTTTCACTCTGGCTGAATTCCCAGCCGAGGAAGAGTCTGTCCCTTTAAGAGATTAAACTGGCTAAACTGTTGGAGTGTCAGCCCCATCTGAGGGGAGTCTTGGGGCAACCCTGCTCCCTATGCTGCATTCAGTAATTGGGAATCTGACGTTTTGGTGGCCTGGGCCCAGCTTCCAAAGGACTAGGAGCAAATATGCCCTCACCCCTGTCCCTTTTGTGGCATTGCCAGGGAGACCAAAGAAACCATATTTTCCAGATGGACTTAATCCGGGGGGCTACAGGCTCTGGGGACTTGTCCCTTGAGGAATGGTAGTCAGAAATAAAGGCTCCAAAAGTGACTCATGCTTAAAGAGATGTGTCTTAGCAATACATATCAGGTAGATTCACACTCATGCACCCATGTGTGCAAACACCCACGTACCCTGAGACTGACGGTCACATTGCCTGTGGACACTGAGCTCTGCTCACATGCTCACAGGGTCCCATTCACATGGGAGCCTGGCCACAGAGTCACACACATATGGAGCCCACATACAACATCTCTCATGGCCCTTGGCCCATAGCGATGCACCCCACCCTCTGGGAGGCCCCGCCATGAATCAGGGAGTCATCACTGAGTGCCTGCCTACAGCCCCACTGCCAGTGTGTAACTCACTCACTCAGAACAGAACCCTGGACTCCTGATGCCAGAGCCCATGGGGGATGGGAGAACATGCTGCCCTCCCTTATCCCTGCCCCATGGGGTATTGCTCAGCCTCTCACTGCCTCAGGTGGGGCTGCAAAGGCAGTATAGGGCAGGAACAAGGGACTCCTCAGCACTGAAAGAAACTGGGGAACCCCAGCCCACAGAACCCCATTTTGGGCCTATTGGCCTGGCCTGGGACCCAGAGCAGAGGAGAAAAACAGGAGCAGCTCTGCCACCAGGAGGCACATGCACAGTTCCTGCAGAGTCGGCGCTCAGCTCGCATAGGTGTTCATGTGTGCCGCACCGGGATGGGGGGGGCAGGTCACTCACACAGCCGTGGGCTTGTGTATCTTGTTCACATTAAGCAGCATTTATTAACATACGTGCACCTACATGTACTCACACGTGTGCATGTGTATGTGTGCCTACCTGTAATCTGCGGCTACACCCCACCACAGAGAATCTTTGCGACCCACTCTAATGCATGCAGCTCCATGCCAAGGCACATGGTTTGACAAGTGGAACAAGAACTGGTTCTCAGTGCTCTATGGCCCCAAATCAGCACTCAGCCTTCAGGACCATGACCCTGTACACTCTCACCAAACCCATTTCTATTTGTAACTAGTGGTTATGCACATGTTCATATATGTGCATACACATGCACATTGGGATGCATCAGGGTTGGAGCTGAGAAGGTATGGGTAAGACTTCATCCTTTTCTTTTTCTTCTTTACCCTCGTTCAAGGAGGATATGGTTGTTTTAGAGCAAGGGGAAGAAGGAGAGAGAGAGAGACAGACAGAGAGAGAGAGAGAGACAGAGAGAGAGATTGAAACATCCATCAGCTGCCTCCTATATGCTCCCTTACTGGAATTGAACCCACAACCCACGCTTGTGCCCTGATGGGAAATCAGTTTGTGGGACGATGCCCAACCAACTGAGCCACACTGGCCAGGGCATGATTCATTTTTTTTTTAAATGGGCCTGAGAGGACCTTGCCTGGAGGATGCAATGCCTTGCAAGGAAGGGTTCCTTATTCCTGTCAGTTCTCTTTCGGTCATTTGGGATTGAGAGGGGTCAGGGCTAGTAGGAGTTCAGGAGAGCAGAAGCAGGACCTCATTGCAGGACTGGACACTGTGGGCATCTTCTCAATGCTGTCAATGTGAATAGCGCCCCCTGGCAGAAAAGGCGGAAGGAAGCATGGCTTCACAGAGAGTAGAATGAGCTTGGTGAGGTCCTGACTCTGAGTCATACAGTTTGCCTAGAGCCCTCTGGTCTCTCTCTTGTGCTTTGGGAAGGAAAGCCCGGGCCCAGCACAGGTTGGAACCCAGCTCTGGGAGGAGGCTCCATCTCCTCCCAGGGCATCTTGAGCAACATCTGTGTCTCACTTGGGCGGCAGGGCTGGGCTTAGGAAGGGGCCTTGACAGCCCATCCACCCGTGGGAGGCTGTGACTCCTTAAGGTCAGAGCTGGGGGAGTGGGTTTCCAGTCAAGGGAAGGGCTGAAGACACAAGCCCCAGCCTGCTGAACCAGAGGGGTTGGCTGGGGCTCTGTAAGGAATGGGGGGATGGCACGCCTTTCACATCCTGCCCCCAAACTCTTTTTCCCCCGAATGGGAGCAGTCTGAAGAGCAGCAGAGGAGATTTGGGCTTTGCTGTCAGCAAGTGGGGTGAAGAAGAGTATAGACATAGAAAATGAATAATGCTACAATACCCCCAGTCTCCCTGAATCCCCTTATCTCTCTAGAGCATTGAGGCAGGGTTGGGGAGGAGCAAACCAAAACAGACATAGATGTTTTCAATTTTAGAAAAGTATTTCCTGCCCTGGCTGGGTAACTCAGTTGGCTAGAGCGTCATCCAGATCCATCAAGGTTGTAGATTTAGTGCATAAATAAATGGAACAACGAATCAATGTTTCTCTAAAAAAAAAAAAAAAAAAGTGCTCTAGCAGGTGTGGCTCAGTGGGTTGAGTGCCAGCCTGCAAACCAAAATGTCACTGGCTTGATTCCTGGTCAGGGCATATGCCCGGGTTGTGGGCCAGGTCCCCAGTTGGGGACATGCGAGAGGCTACCGATCCGTGTTTTTCTCACACATCAATTTTCCTCTTCCTCTCTTTCTCCCTCCCTCCCCTTCTCTCTAAAAATAAATAAATAAAACCTTTTAAAAATGTACTTCCTCCCATATGCAAAGCAATCCCCAGAAGTGAATGTATTTTTCCCCTTTCACAAATGACAAAACTGAAATTTGGAGAACAGTGGCTTGCCAGCGTCTCACTGGGCCAGTGAATGCTGAGCTGGGATTCAAATCCTGTGGGGATGGGGAGAAGAGGTGAAACGGGCCGAGGGGCCAGGGAGCCACAGGCCTGGCCAGAGGCACAGGAGAGCAAGGAGCCCGGGCACAAGAACCCTCAGAGTCCCTCCATGCTTGATCTCCCTCTCTAGAGTGTGTCCTGCTCTCAGGCCACTGCTGGACACCATCCCTGCCTCTGGGCCTTGAGAGCTGGGGAGGGGGTTGGCTCTAAACTGGCAAGGGGAGTGGAGTACAGAGATGAATCACCCTATTATGAGCGTCCCCAGACTGGGGGGCGGGCGAGCATCTCCTCCTACTGTGCCAACAGTCACCCCCTGTCTCCAGACAGACAGGCAAGACGGCAGGGAACCTGTGAACATAAACTACCCCTTGGGCACCTCTAGCCAGATGAGCAGCTGGACCTTGAGAAAATCTACCTCTTGACCCATATCCTGGGGACTCTTGGTCCACCTTCTGGTGTCCCTGAGCTGCTCTTGCCACCCTTTGAGGACAGCAGGGGGTCATAGAGAAGAAGCAGAGGGATGGGACAGAGGCCTAGACCTCTTGCTGAGGAAGGGTCCAGAGTCACAGTGGCAGGCTGAGGCGGGCAGAGCCCTCTGGCGGACCCAGAATCTCAGTTCCAAGTCTGGCTTTGCCACCGACCAGCAGGTGAACTGGACAGCTCTCTTCCCCTACCCCTCAGAGTCTCAGTATCTTCGTCGGCCACCGGGAAATTTCAGTTGGAGTCCTCTCCCAGTCCCGGACCCAGGGCCTCTGTAAGAATCAAACTAGACTGTGGATGTTTCAGGCTTTGAAAACAGTATTACATAGTCAACATAGACGGAAAGGTTCATTCCAGAAACTGTCTCCTTAATCAGAGCCACATTTCCTCACGTGGGAATAGCTGTGTGCATTCTTGACTGCATGTGTGTATGTATCCGGGAAGGTAAGTGTGTACCTGTGGGCGGCCATGGGGCCCACACATGTATGTGTGTATCCCTGAGGGCCTGTGTGTGCATGTGTGTGTCCTTATCTGGGACTGGCTGTGGATCTGTGTCCAGTGTTTATAAAAGCCAGAGATAGAAGATGGGGATACGTTAAGGAGTCTGGAGACACACTGGGAGGAGGGGAGTTAGTGATGTGAAGCTGACGTAGACCAGGCTATCCCTGCAAACAGGCCTAGGGTGTCTAGAGGGCTCTGGTTCACACGTCAGGATCAGATTCCTGGAACCCTTGGAGCCTCTGAGCTTTCTGATTTCCCATCTCTTTCCTCACTATCAGGACAGCTCCTGGAACCAGGATGGGGCTGCTTCAGAGGATGAGTAGTCAGGACCAGAGGTTAAGAAAAAAGGAAAGCTCACAGGCTTCATATGGGGCCTGAACCAAGGCCCATCATTTGCCTGGTCTCTGAAATCAGGAAGGGTATGCAGCATCCTTGGGGCTGAGGCGATCAGAGGACTTCCTGGAGGAGGAAACATTTGACTGGGGATTTTGTGGAGTCTTGCAGGTGACAGACTGCTGGGCCAGGCCCTGGATAGAATGGGTGCTGGCCTGATACTTGATGAGAGCAGCCATAGTGAGGCCAGGGAGAGACACAGGTAGCACAGGAAGGACCTTGGGTTCCATACGAAGGGCCTGGACCTTATAGGGGGTGGGGGTTGTTTGGGCAGAGATATTTAAGCTGTGCTTCTTTAAGCCCCAAGGGCTCTGAGGAAGCTCTCACAGGGTCTGCTACAGCTGGAGATGGCGAGAGGGAAGCCAAGGAGGCTCAGCCCTGTCCCCATCTCTCCTTCAACCATAGCATCTTAGCCATTTTATATCAAGGTTCTGAACAAGATAACAATTGATAAATGTTTCACTGCTAAGAACAGTGGCTTATGGGAGACCTGAGGGCTTTAAGCAGGGGACTGAAATCGTCTCTGTTTGCATTTAGACGGATTCCTCCAGAGGCTGAGTGAAGGATGGGTTAGAAGGGGAGACACTGAGGCCAGAAAGCCTGGAAGGAGGCCACAGTGGAGAGAAAGAGGTCAGATGCAGGGCAATGGATGCAGGGAGAGAGGAAGGTTAGGATTTGGGATTTTGTAGGCAGAGTGGGCAGAGCAGGTAGGCAAGAAGCTGAAACTAGAGGTGGGCAGAATTGACGGGAAACTGAAGCTGAGGTGAGGCCCAGAAAAACTGCTCTCTGAGAAGCCTGTGGTGTGAAGGGCTTGGGGGTGGGGAGACAGGTGGGGGAAGGGCTCTGCCTCTGGCATTCCAGAAAGATGTTGGGTGTGCGTGAGCCCCAGCATACTCTCACCTCATCCCAGCCCAGCCTAGGTGCTAATTACAGGGCAGCCACCAGCTGCCTGCCCTAAGGGAGAGGACTCACAGGAGAGGGATTCAGAGGAGAGGACAGGCTGAAGTAGGAGATTCTGCAGCCAAACTTCCGGAATGACTTCCTGAGGGCCTCTAGAGCTGGGGTCAGTGGGAACTGGGCTCTAGCGAAACCCCATTGATTGGGAGATAAAGATGAGGGTGTTGTGGAGGGAGATTGGAAAAAGCCAGGATGCCATGTCTGACTATCCTTTTCATCCAAACCTTTGGTCATCAAGTGGAACAAGGGTTGGATCTCCAAGTTCTTTTACTACCTCAAATAAGGGCCCACCCTTAGCATCATCCATCTTTAGGCGACCACATCCTTGTCCTGTGGAGGTTTCCAGTCCAGGAGAATAGAGAAGAGCTGGGTTCTTCCTTCAAGGAGCTCCCAACCCCAGGCAAACAGAGGAGATTCAGGCTTGAACGGAGGTGGAAGAGAGTGCTCACGCTCCCATCCCCTACCCTTATACTTGAGCCTACTTCTCTGGTTCTTGCTGATAACAGCTTCATTCAACTGCCTGGGGCAGAGGGAGTGGGGCAAAGCTGGCAGGCAGCCCAGGACAGGGGAGAGGGACAGGCTTTCCACTCCTCCCTGCCCCATTGTTCAGGCCTCTAGTCCTTTATTCTTCCCCACCCCAGTCCTTGGCTCCATGAAAGCCCAAGTTCAGCAGCAAGGCCTGGAGCCAGGACACCTAGATTCTCTGTAGCTCCACTCCCTACTCTCTGTGTGATACTGGACAAGTTCATACACCTCTCTGGGCCCCATGCAAACCAGAAAAATTATCCTCCTGTTTCACCTTCCAGTAACTGAAGTGGAAGAGGGAAGTGTCTCCCTCTGGGTTTTGAACATGCTAGTCCCCCTTAGTTCCCTGGGGCAGTCTAAGATGCTCCTTCTCTTCCTTCTCTTCCTTCTCTTCCTCCACAGCAGGGGGAGGGGCAAACTGGCCTTGTCTGAGAAGGGTAGGGGTGATTCACGTGCCCCTCCCCTTTATGGCTCATCTGGATTAATCTCTGACTCACAAAGCAACTGGATGTTGGAGGGGATACATATATATTTATGGGGGAGGGGGAGTTGGAACAAGCCCAAATCTGACAGTAGGTCAGGGACCAAGCAGCCCTCAAGACTTTGTTGAAAGTCACCTACTGCAAGAACCCCTAGGGTTTGGGGTCTTGCTCTTTTTCTCCAAAGAGCTGGGCAGAGAAAGAAAGGGTCTTTAGCTAAAAGGATTCTGGTTTAGAGAAGGTTATTTGATACCACGGGTGGAAGGGAGAACCCTTTGAAAATTCACTAAATGCAACTACATACCGAGGCTTAGTTCTGACAGAACTGGGAAAACGGAAGGCCCAAGAATGGGAAGGCTTTATTTGAAGCCATGTAAAGCTGCATAAAGGAAACCAGAATTCCTGCCTCCTACCTGAGAGCTTTTCCACCTGATTGGCTGTTCAAAAACAGAGCAGATTTCTCCTTTTACAGCAACCAAGAGCTGGAGACAAAAACCTGCGCACACAGACTAGTGCACGCGGATGTGTGCATGCCCTTCCTACACACACACAGCAGACAAATCATGCCCCTAGTCCATCCACATCTACCTGCAAATGTAAATGCAGGGACCCAGGGGCAGACACACCCACGGGGATGCGTAGTCTATATCACCCTGCACAACCTTGCTCATACTGGAGCTCCTTCTGGGTTTCTCTCCTTCCCTTCCCCTGAAATTCTAGCTCCTTACACCCCCATCTCCTTCCCGAAAGTCACCTTAGACCACACCAGCCTCTTCACCTACTTCCCAGAGAAAATCTGAGGAAAACAGGTTAAGAGCACAATGTGAGGGATTGAAATTAGAACCTGGGCTTCCTGCTCTCCCCCACCCCACCCCACCCCACCCCACCCCACCCCACCCCACTAAGCTGAAGCGGGGAGTAGAAAAAGGAATAGTGCAGCTCCTGGGGTTTCTGAGCTCTCCACTCTCTTCCATTTCCAGTGGGGGCACCTGACAAAGCCATCCTCATACCTGTTTTAAAGGTGAGGAGGCTGAGCCCAGCAAGGGAAAGTGACTTGCCCAGGACCACATGGGGAGGTAGTAGGGCCAGGGCTTATTTCTGGAGTGGGATTAGTGTCTGTACTTCTTGAAGCCACCTGCTACACAGCCTTGCCTTGGGATAGCTTCTGTCCCTGCTTTCACTGGGATATCCAAAACTGGGTTCATGAAAAAGCCAGAAGCTACAGGCCTGAAGCTTTCACAGAAAATAAAGGTGGGCTGCTGCTTTCTGGAGTCCATAAATGAACAGCACAAGGGGAGATGTAGACCCCCGTTTACAAAGCCAATCAGTGGGTTCGCTATGTTAATTTCAACCATAGGCCCAGCTGTCTTATGCCAGGGACAGCCAGGGACTGGCACAGGTTCACAAAGACTAACAGAATTCGGATGAAATTGGAAGCCAGAGTTCCTATAAGTGGCTTATTGAGGATGAAGCCTCATAAGCCAGGCATCAAAGTCCATCCACGAATGGGCCCCTGCCCACCACCAAACCTGTTCCCTCATTCAGAAAATTAGTACAATTAAAAGTATGTCCTTCATAGGACTGGTATGATTATATGATCAAATTCCCATAAATAAGATCTGCAAAATAACAGGACTCAGCAGTTTTGGGGCACTCAACAAACATCAACTTTTCGTTCTCTCTCAGGCTTTGTCTTTTATCATTACCACCCCACCTATTCTGGGCAGAGATCACAAACTGATTGTCTTTTCTTTGAAGTCTTTTGGTGGCCTTCCAGCCTTCCATCTGCCCGGATGGGGCACCCCTTCGGCACACACTTGTACCCTCCATGAGCGCAGCACACTGTGCTGGACACCACAGATCTTTTGTTCGAACATGTGCCCTGCCCCCAAAGAGCTTACAGATAGGAGACAAGTTAAAACCCTGTGAAAAAGGCAGACAAGCCAAGAAATGGGGGAAAACAAGTGATTTAATTTTAAACCAGAATTTAAGACAACAGCAAAGTTCATGATGTGGTTCAGGACTGCAAAGTGAACTGAACAGAGTATCTGCTCTAGTATTTCTGAGGAGGGAAAGAGCCTCTCAGACGGGGGAAGTGACACGGGTTTAAAGAGAAGGCACTTAAAAAAATATTTTTGCAGTGGGAAGGGAGGGAAAAAGGAAAGAAACATCAATGTGCTGTTGCCTATTGCACACCCCCAACTGGCGACCTGGCCCGCAACCCAGGCATGTGCCCTGACTGGGAATCGAACCGGTGACCCTTTGGTTCACAGGGAGGCATTCAATCCACTGAGTCACAGTAGCCAGGGCAGAAGGCACTTTTGATCCGAGTCAAGAAAAACAGAAGGATTAGGGGAGACAGAGAAGGGAGACAGGGAGGGGCTGTGGATCAGGCTGACCTGAAGCAGCATCCCCCTCCCCCAGAACACGGGAGCTCCTGGAGCAGGACTTGGGCTGGCCTGCTCCTGCACCCCCACTGCAGCACACTGAGGGTGGTGAGTGCCGTGAACGGGCAGACACACAGAAGTGGAGGGAGTCAGACACGAGAGGCCAGGGCGGCACTCTGCTTCAACATCTCTCCTGGACTGGGGAGCCATCCCACCCCCATCCCTTCACCCACCTAGCCTCTTCCTGTCCTCTGTGCTTTTCCATGTCCCCCGTCCTGGAAAGCAGCAGAACCAACACAGGAGGGCATTATACCTTAAATGTAATCTATCAGCTCCCCTCCACTGCTCAGTGCTAGTACTCTGTGACCCTCTAGGAAGTGCCGCATCTTTTCTGGGACCCATTTAAAGACGGACAACGCACTGAAGGACATGCTGAGGTGCAGACACATATCCTGACAATGAAAAGGGAACAAAGCCCCAGCCCTGGGCACATGCCCTCCTCTCCAGGCTTCTGGAAGCAGCCTAGGAAGAAAAAAAAAAAGAAGAAGAAGAAGGAACCCAGACCAGAGCTGACATGTAGATCTATCTCCTGGGTTTGTTCAGTTCCCTCTCTGAGCTGGCTCCCACTCATCTTCTGGGAGTTCAGCCAGGTCCAGGGGACTCCACACGACATCAGGGCCCCTGCCCCAATGCTGGGGCATTAGACCGAAAATTGGGGCAGGACTTCTGCTACGGATGATTTGGTGTCCAGGCCAGCAAGCTCTCCATTGGAGGGTCCATATGTAATGAGGGTGGAGGTCCCACTGCTGACACCTTGCTCCAGAGGTCTAAAATCCTTCTGTCCATCTACAGCTTGTTCCAGAGATCGGAGATCATACCCTCCACTTCTCAGTTCGGGCCTCCACAGCCCGTACCAGGCCTTCGCCCAGGATGGCAAAGTCCTCCAGGATTGCTTCTACATTGGGCACCATCACGAGCTCCCCACCTTGAGACACAACCATACGTCCCTTTGTGTTGGAGGCCTAAGGAAATCAGAGAAATTAAGTGTCACAAAGGTACACCCAGAGACACCAAGACACACACACTTCACACCTGACACAAGGTCACTCATGGGGCAGGCATGCCCGCAAGGAGCCACATGTACACGCTCAGAAACGGATGGCTGTCACCAGCCAGCACACCTTGAAGGGGTGGGGCTGGAAGCTGGTGGGCTTCCAGAGGACACCAATCACCTCTCCACCATGCTGGTCATAGAAGAAAAGGGCCAGGTCCCCGAAGGCCTCCTAGGAAATGGCAGGATAAAGACAAGATTACAGGACAGAGTCATCTCCACGGCCCCAGCTCCACTTGGAAATACCCTCTCCGGGGCCAGTCAGTCCTTTGGGACCTACTCTGAGCTGTGCTAGATAGAGCTGAGGAGGATCAAAGCCCAGCACAGGCATCAGGGACGAGGGGCCTGGCTCACTGAGCAGGCCACGGCAGAAGGAGGCAGCTGGTGAGTCCACAGCCTGGCGGTGCCGGGGGATGTGACGGGGAGACAGGTGGATCAGCACGTCATACATGTCCAAGGGTGGCCGGAACACTGTCTAAGGAAGGACAGGGAAGGTCAACAGTAGCCACGTAGAGTAGTGAGCTGACCACAAACCCCTCTACATGCCCACCTTGATTCCTCCCTTTCCCTTTGTGTGACCACCCATTACGGGCCTGAATGCTCATTTGAAGGCAGAAACACCAAGACCCAGCTGGAGTGAGCTTGGGTCCAGCACAAGGAGCACAGGCTAGAAGCAGGAGGCCTGGATGGGGCAAGGGCCCTGGTTCTCCTCCAGACCCTGCCACCACTGCCAGTTAACCGGGGCAGCCTCAATGCCTTCTCTGCACTGTTTCACCATGTAAGGGAACTGGGCATCCTCTGAGGGCTCCTGGAGCTCAGGACTTCCACGGTTCCATGGTTAGAATCCCCAGAGCCCCTGGAGTCGGTCTTGGTCTGTGGCTTACCCTGATATCTCCAGGCCCCCGGGGATCCAGTAGTTGCTTCTCTAGGATAGGTAGGGCCTTGGCCGCCAGGACCACAAGCTGCTGTAGGATCTGGGGGAACACATTTATCAAATAAGTCTGACCTGACCACAGGTCTCTCTTAGCTCAGGCTAGGCCTGCTTTTTCTTGAGGGAGAAAACCATACATTTGTGGGGTTGGGACTGAACTTAGAGATGGGATTGAACCTGGGGTGAGGGTCCATCCTGTGTCCATATAGAGCTTTTGCGATCCTGAGGGGTAACGATGACCATGATGGGGAGTTGTGTCCGAGCTGCCAGGAAGCCACTGCGGATCTCTACCTGCTCCTCCACTGTGGACAAGAAGCAGGAACCCTGGCTCAGCTTGCCCCTCTCCCCAAGATACCTTCTACTGCCCCAGGTCCTCCAACTATACACTCAGCAGCTATCCATTACAAGGATTTTCCAATGCCCCTCCCGCAGATGACAAAAGCAATGAAAGGGACACCAACTTTGCCTCAACGTAGAAGGGCGTTAAAACTCCCAGCCTCAGTCCAGAGGCACAATTTTCCACTGCCTGGCAACCATCTGGTTTTGGCCCTGTGCAAGCTGAGGCCTGCCCCTGGCCCCCTCCCACCCTATGTTCCCACACACCTGGGGAATTAGAAAGCTGACACCTTCCTCTCTGCTGAGACCAAGAGCTCCTCATATTACAACCAGAAAACATCATTCCTACCCCACCCTCAAAAGGTCTGGGTATCTATTCTCATCTAGACCCTTCTGTGCTCCTCACCATGGGACTTCTCACCTGGTGTTCAGAGTGCCCCTTCCCTTCCCTCTCCCCTTCACAGCCCTCCAGATAGCCTGCTTACCACCCCCAGTCCATTCTGGTCAGCATGTGGGCGAACCACATCTCTATAGTCTCAGAGTTCCCTAAAGGCTTGATCTGGGCCTCTCCCTTCTACTAATTCTCCATCCCAAGGAAGTCAGGGTCAGGTGTAGCTATCCAGGATGGGGAAGGCACAGAGAAAACCTAAGAGATTCACAGGGAAAACCCCTGCCTGCCATACTCTGCAATCCACCAAGTCCTACCACTCACCAGTGAGCTCATTGTTGAGGTTGACAATAAGGGGATTATTCTTCCAATCAAAAGTTGATACCAGGAAAAGGAACCGCAGGAAGCCCACCTGGGGGGAGCTGAGGGAAAAAGTGAGCAAGGTGGAGTCTAGCCACGTATCCCTAGGCTTCCTGAACAATCTAGAAAGTCTAGACCCCTTGGCCTGGATTGGGGGTGTATCTTAGAACCCTTTCTGTCACTTGCTTCAGCCACCCTCTCCCATTTGGACTGCAGGTACAGCAAGAGGGATGAAAGCTGGCCCCAGGGGGAACTTCCTGGATAGGAAAAAAGGTGGAGGGAATCACCTGGGAGGAGTGAAGGGCTCAGGGTGCAGGAAAAGGGCAGCGGCCACCAGGTCCAGGCTCTCATCAGTGAACTCCTCACCCAGAAGTTGGGCACGTACCCATCGCTTGGCTAGCCGAGCCACACCTGAGAAGGCTGGGTGCTGCTGTTGGAGTCTGGCGGGGAAAGAGGGTGCAGCAATGAGACTCGGGCACTCAGGACTCAAAAACAGTGTTTCAGCCCCAGCACCACTACTTTATTCAAACTTTATCCAACCTCTGGCTCTGTGCTAACGCATTACATGCATCAACTCACATTTTCCTAACTAATGATCCAAGAGGTTGGTCCTAGCATTATTCCCATTCTACAGATAAGAAAAATAGGTCCAGTGGAGAATCCTACCCAAAGGGACTTAGCCAGTGAAATGGCAAGGCCAAGATTCTAAAACTTGCCTCACACCAGAACTCATACTCCTATTTTACTATCATCTGGCCTCCCAGAGAGACGGGGGCCAGGAGGGCCACATGGGGGAGAAAAGGGTCTATAGACAGAAGAGCCTGTGGAGGTGGCCATACCCGTGCAGGGCACTGGTAAGCAGGGGCAACTGTTTTGTGTCCTTCTCAAGGCGGAGGGAGGCGGGTGTGTCCCTCAATGAGATCATCCCCTCAGGACTACGCATCTCCTTTAGGATCTGGGGCTCCCGTTGGTAGGCCACACGAATCCGGAACACAAACCCATCCTGTTGGAAGAGCGTACGGGATGGGACGTACATGCCAGCGTGGGGCACCCTGACACTCCCCTCGTCCCATCCAGGGGTATCCCCGCCCTGCACCAGCCTAACCTTGAGGACATCAGTGTGTGTGGCTGTGGCCCGGCACTGCAGCCCATGCTGTTGCATCAGCAGCTCTGCCAGGCGCAGCTGGAAGGCGGCTCGAACCCGCTGTATGGCCTCAGCATCCTGTGGCCACTGACCGCTGCCCTCCAGGTGACATACCACTGGGGAGAAGAGTGAGAGGTCTCAGACTGTGGCTGGGGGTGGGAATAGTCCCTCTCATTTCCTCTCGAGAGCCCCCTCACCAGTCATGGGCTCCACATAGGCCGGACAGGGCTTGTCAGGCCGGGGCAACAGCGAGGCCCGCTCTCGAAGGCGCTCATGAAAGGAGTAGGCTGGCCAGACTGGCGTTGGTGGGAACACCTATGGAATAAGGAGGGCTGAAGAAGGGGCCTGGCATTGGGAAGGGGTGCAAGAGTTGTAAGGAAGAATAGTTGGGGGGCGTGCAGCAGAGGTGGGGATCACCAAGCAGAAAGGGCTCCTTGCCCTCCTGCAGCTCACCTCGGTGTAGCGCAGCACTGGGTGAGCTCCTTGCACAGCAGACACAGTCAACGGGAGCCCTTCCAGCCCCCACAGCAAGCGGCTGAGTTCATCGTAGCAACGCACTGCAGCTGCCAGGGCCTCCTCACCTGTGCTGAAGGTCTTTGAGAGAGAAACCAGTCAGGAGGCCAGGACCCTGCAGAACCCCTCCAAGTGCCACCACCAGGGAATCTGTAATGGCTATGACTGCTGCGGTGCCAGCGCCCCCTCTGCTGGACATTCCAGGAAGTGCAGACTGGCTGAGGTGGTAAGGGTTTTCTCAGCCCCAAACAATTCAGCCACAGGCTCCTCTACAATCCTTAGCCTTGACTGTAGCCCAAAACCAGGGTCTCCTTACCTCTTTCAAGCCTTGGATCAGTGCATCCAGTTGACACCCCATATAGCGGATGCAGGTATCTGGGATGTCAGCATGGCTGGAAGTGGGGCATAGACACAGTGTACACACTGGGGGTTAGGAGTCAGTTGCTGGATGCAAACTGCTCACCCTGAAGGCCTGAGCCTTTAGGCTAGGAACCTCCTAAAAGGCTCCCAGCCCATTCTGGCATTCAGATGCTAATACTTACAGTGCCAAGAGGTGGGTGACCACCTGTTGGGGAATAAGACGCTTCTGGGACATAGATACTGCCTCCCAGACCACAGCTTCCCGAATGGCTCCATCTTGGAAACGCCGAAGCTCCGAGCGAGATCCCCAGAACTGGCGGAAGTCAGCAGCCTGAGGAGAGGGAAGGATTGATAGGAGAGATCAACAAAGAAAGGTTCTGTCACAAATCTGATGGGCCTCAATCCAGAAGGCGTGAGAACAATCCACCCCACTCCTTCAAATGCACATGCTGGGCTTCCCCAGACAGGGCCAAATCAACCCTCCTCACCTCGGGCTGGTCGGCCTCTGGACCCAGTTCAAGAACACTGGTCAGCCCCTCAGGTCGGAGGAGCAATCCCAGAGTCAGGGTCCCAGAGTCTCTGTGCTTCGGTGGATCCTGGCTGATGTCCCACTGCAGAGTGCAGAAAGGCTGAGCTTAATCCAAAAGTCCTCCAGCTTAGTCTGGAAGCCCACTTTCTAATTAGATAGATGGTGAGTCTTTTCTTCTTTTCTATGTCCTGCGACCCTGAATCCAACGCCCTTTTGACCCACAAACTCTCTGACCCACCATCTCACCTCTGAGACTGGGGGCCGAGAGTGGGCCAGCAGGTGCAGCCGGGATCTCAAGCCCTGCTCTAGGAGGGTGGTTAGTGGACCCAAAGCAGCCGAGACATAGTCCCCACCATGGTCCTGCAGCTCTGGCCATAGCTTCAGCCGGTGACATGCTGCCTGCAGACGACTCAGTGGACAGAGACTGGGGGTGGGGAATAAAGGGACAGATGGAGAATAAGGTACTGCTGGCCTCAAGTGTTACCTCCACCTTCTCCTCACAACGAGGGAAATATGAGCACCTGCCTGAGAACCTCTGCCCCTCACTGTAGCCCTAGGGAAACAGGACCAGCTGACATACTCTATCACCCCTAAACTTACTGCAGGATGTGGTCAAAAGCCCGGATCATGGGTTTGGGAGTCATCAACAGCAGCTGGAATCCATCATCAGCTTTGCTGTCCAGCAACACCATAGAGAGCCGCGCCTCGTGCTGCACCTGGGGCCACAGGGACTCAGATGTGGGACTGCCATCAAGGCACCCCTCCCCTAATTGACCTGAGGGCTCAGACCAAGAGTCATGCCTAACCTAAGCTCTTTGGAGAGGAGTTTCTGAGGTTCTGGTGCTGGCAGAAGACAGAGAGGCTGGCATGGGACATCCGGGAAACCTAGGAGTGGGAAACCATTGGTACCTGGTGATAAGTGGACGCAGTGACATCAGCACAAAGGTTGAGATGGCCTGAGGAATCCAGGACGACAACAGCAAAGGCCTGGTGGAAGTCAGCCAGGGCCGGCTTGGAGGGGTAGAGAGAAGCCAGTCAGGGTTGGGGCCTCACCTCCAGGTCTCCTTGCCCAGATTAAGCCCTGTCCCACTCACCAAGGAGGGATCTGAGCTGAAACATAAACTGATCCCGTTGACTGTCAGATCTGTGGTGGCTGAAGTGAACCAGAGAAGACGGGTGTCAGAAAGTATTCCCCCCTCTGGGGACCCAGACTAATGACACCCTCCAACTGCAACTGTCTCTGGGACTCAGCTTGCTCCTCTGTCTGATGGCGAGAAACCGAATTATCTCTGACAACATGAGAGAATTTCCAGGATGAATGGAATCCTTGGCCTTTTCGAGTCTAGCCATCTTACCCAGAAACTGCAGGACGCTTCGCAGGACCTGGTAGCCACTCATGGTGGTATGGATCTTGCGTGTGGACACGAGGAAGGCAACCAGCATGGAGACAAGGAATCCACTAAACCCCCCCAGGCCCTGAAAGAAAGATGGAGAGAGAGGCCCAAGCTCACAGCTAGCCTACCACTCAGCGAGAAGGGAAGTCGGGCCTTTCCCAACTCACCTTATCCAGTTCTCGCTGCCGTAGCCAGACCTTCAGCAGCGCCACACCATCCTTCAACCCTGAGGCTGAGCCCAACACAGTTGATAGCAACTGCATGTGGGATTCAAGGGCTATGTCCTGCAGAATCCATGTGTTATAGTGGGGGGTGGGAGGCTCCAGACTGCCTGTGGGAGGAAAGGAAAAGCCTTAAGAAAAGTTCCCATGATACCCCACCTTCCAGCTCCACCTTGACACCAGTGCCTGCTTACCATCCCCTGGAGGACTCTGCCCTCGATACCAGGCAGAGCGCACGTTGTTCTTGGAGGGCAGCAGGCGACATAGACGGAAGAAGTCAGATGGAGGGCACGGATGGAGACGAACAGTGACCAAGTGCTCATCCTTCCCTGGGAGGGGACAGGGGGTGCTGAAACCCTGCAGCCCCTGGAGCCAGGAGCCCTTGCATCACCCCTTACCTACTTGAGGGCCCCACACAGTCCCACTTCAGAATTTGAGGTCCCTATACTTTCCTCTTCAAACGTGAGGCCCAAACCTCTTGCCTTGGACTTAAGAGCCCTGTGCCTCCCCCACTGGATTTGTCACCCCATACTGTGCCCTCAGCCCAGTGTGTGCCTCCCACCATGAGGCCGCAGCAGCAGCAATGGTTTCAGGTGGCAGCCATTGGTATAGGAGAAGCGAACACTGCCAAAAAGGGGGTCTTGGGCCAGGTGGTGAGCCAAGTGGGCCAAGTAGAGGGCACGTTTGCGGAAGTAGCGCTGGTTCAGACCATCCTTGTCCTGTAGGATCTCCTGGAGAGGGTCAGGAAAAGAGAGAAATAGCCAGGCACTTTAAGTACTTACTGTTGGAGAGCTTGGAAGCCCAGATGAAGCCAAAGGATTCTCTACTGGCCAGAGTGCCTAAGTCAGGGCTAGCAACACCATACTCAGTTCACAAAGGTTTAAAGAGGCAGCAACTGGCCCAAGGGCTTATCTAAGTAGCCCTCTAAAGACGTTTGCAGTGGTGTATTCTTTGATTTAGAATTCAGATTTCAATCCACTGACAAGTGACAGGTGGGAAAAAGAAAGGGACCCTGGGATTTGTAGGTGGTACAGTGGCAGGCCTCTCCATCCCCTGAACTCTGGGCCTCACCCTAGGCATGGTCAGTGCTACATCCACATTGATGTCCGGCCGGATGCAGGTGCCTAGAAGGTAGCTGCCTACAACAGTGACCTGGGCGGGAGGCAGGAAGCGGAAATAGCCCTTCACAGTATACGGCACTTGGTGGAGAGGGACTTGAACCCCAGCCGGGAGCCAGGCCTGGTCAGTCAGCTGTGGAGACAGAGACATATTGATACGATTGCCTCCTGAACATGTCTCCTGGATGTCTAGTACACTGCTCGAATACAATGTCAACATGTTGGAAACCAAACTTCTGATCACCTTGTAAACATTTCTTCCCTATTAAGGCAACTTCATACTAGTTACTCAAGCCAAAAACATTTAAATCGCCTTACTCACCTATTAAGAACACCCATTTCACTTTCAAAAGGCATTGAGACAGGACCACTTTTCTACTTCTTCACCCTAGTCTGAGCCACCACCATTTCACTGTGTGAGAAGCTCCTATCTAGTTTCCCTGATTTCACCTTTGTCCCAATCTGTTCTACTTTCAACACAACAACCTGAATCAACTTTTAACTTTTTTAAAGTGTTTTTATTCATTTACTCTTAGAGAGAGGGGAAGGGAGAGAGGAAGGGAGGGAACATCAATGTGGGAGAGAAACATCAATTGGTTGCCACACACCCCCAACTGGGGGTCTGGCCCGCAACCCAGGCATGTGCCCTGACTGGGAATTGAACCAGGGACCTTTCGGTTCACAGGCTGATGCTCAATCCACTGAGCCAGGGCCCGAGTGAACTTTTTAAAACTGAAGTTAGATCACATCACTGGTCTACAAACCCCACCCCCTACAGTAGTCCCCCACTTCATCCAGAGCAACAGCCTAAGTTTTGTTTTGGTGCACAAGGCCCTGCATGAAAGGACCCTTCCTCCATTACCTTTCTGAACTCATCTCCTTCTATCTTTTCCTCATGCATTCCCAGGAACATACCAGACATACTTCTGCCCTTGAGCCTTTGTGTTGTCTGTTTCTTCCTCCAGGAATGCTTCTGTTCCCTTAGATATCTCTATGGTTAACTCACTTCCTTCAATCCTTCACACATATGTCACGTCAATAAGGCCTACCTCTACCACTGTATTTAAAATTGCAAATTGTCCTAGCCAGATAGCTCAGTTGGTTACAGAGTTAACCCAATACACCAAGGTTACAGGTTTAATCCCTGGTCAGGGCACATACAAGAAACAGCCTGGAAATGCCTAAATAAGTGTGACAACAAATCGCTGTTTCTTTCTCTCTCTCTCTCCCTTCCCCTCTCTCTTTAAAATCAATCAATAAAATATATATGCATGTATACAATTGCAAACCACTCCCATCCTGATATCCCCAAAATCCCCTTGCCTTGTCCTACATTTTCCTTTTCTATCATGCTTACTACCTTCCAGCACTGCCATACAGTTTGCTTGTCACAATTATGATCTATTGTCCATAACCCCAACACTAGAACATAGATTGCTTTGTTCACTGAGTAGCCTAAGAACACAACTACTGCAAGGCACATACAGGTTTGCTACATGAATGAACACGTGGTTGACCACACGCCCAGCTGAGCCTCCTGGCTGTGAGAATAAGCTCCTTAACACCCTAACCCTTCTAGAGAATAGCAAGGCCCCTACTAAGATGCTCCTACTAAGGACCTCTTCTGGGCCTTCCAGTTCCCTGTACCACAGGTCTTACCTCTGTTTCAGGGGTTGAGGGCACTCTCATGATCCGCTGGTTGACATCCCGCAGGAAAGCATCAATCCGCTCCTTCTTCTTTTCTGACAGCCTCACTTCCTTCAGCAGCTCCTCTACCTGTAAGAAGGGGTGGGGGAGAGTCCCTCAGCCTTGGGATCTCAGGTCTGCCCCTCTAACCTAAGCCCCAGCCACATAACAGTACCTGTAAACGAAGCAAGCTGGAATGGAAAAGGCTCTCAGTCTCCCTAAGGCGATTCAGCTCCTCACTGGTAGGTTCCTTGTACAGTTCTGCCCGGCTAAGCTTCACTGGCTGCAGGAGGCCCTCCACTGAAGACCCAGCCATTGTATGCTTCTTTGAGGATTCCTTCTTCCCCTCCTTGACTGTGCCTTCCAGAGCTGGCTCCATCATCTGTGGTCAGAGAGAAGAAAAAGCCATGTGAGGTCAGAGATGTTTAGCATTCACTGCCTGTGCCACCATGATAGGATGTGGGTAGAAGATTTACCTGCTTCTGGTCCCTCTTTTGAATGGGAGTCAAACTGTGTAAAACTGCGGATAATCACTATTTAGGAGAACATTACTGAGTCTAGACTGAAAACTCCTTGAATTGCGAGATCCCTGTGTACCTGACAGCACTAGCATGGAGCACTGTTTGGAGCTGGCAAGGGCAGTAACTGACTGGGCCCTCCCTAAGCAATGCGTAAGAGCTCCTTGTATTTCCAGGTACCATGCACCAGGGTGCTTCCACTTCTGGAAATGCCATTTCCACTCTTGCTCTATTCAAATCCTGCCAGGTCCCACCTTCCCTAGCAAGCTCTAACAATAGACTACATACATTAATGCTCAATTAGTGATGGAAAGAGCTTGAACCTACTGGCTCTGGAGAACAAACTCAGTTATGTCATCCAATCCTCACAATAATCCTGGAAGAAAGCAGATACTTGAAGTAAGTCCCGTGAGCTCGAGGTTCCACTGTTGGTATGCCTACACTGTGAACAGATTTCAAACCCTGCTCTGCGGAATCCCAAAACTCCACTACAGCCCTGGACCCCGCCCCCACCCACAAACCCACACCCGGGAGAGTCTTACAGGACGCGCCACCACGTGCCCCAAACTGTAAGCCTTGGGCGAATGGACCCTCCAGAGGGTACCGCCCTCGTGCACCTTGCTGGCAAGCGCTCAGGCTTTGCTACCTCCGACGCGCTTAGCATCCCTTCCTCCCAGATGGCTCACCCACCTCCGGATCCCCAGTAGCTCCGCAAAGATGTGCTCCGGCAGGCGCTGGCCCCATCCCTCTAGGTCCTCTCGCTCCCGCACTTCGGGTTTAAAATCGGCAGCGGCACTTCTTCCCACCGCGACAGAACTGCCGAAGGCCCTCCGTAGAAGTTGAAACCCCTAGCAGACCTTCCGCACCCGCCAAGACTTGTGCTGCGGTAACCTCAAAAGATCTTGTTAAGGAAACCCCTGAGCGAGCCATCAGACCTCGTGCCTCAGATTCCGCCCCGCTCCAGAGCCATTGGGCTAGTGCGCCTACGAGTTGCACGCCATTGGTTTCTGTCACTCTCCGGGACCGCCCATTTTGGGGGAGGAGCCAAACGGGGTTTGAGTTACGGTCTCTTTGCGACACAAGACCGGAACTTGCCGGTAGCCTGGCGATCTCTTCCCTTTTCTCACTTCCTGCGCTTGGGTCGAAAGGGCCAGGGGCGGAGCTAATTTAGGTCTTCTACCAGTGAGTCGTCTCCTTTTTCTCCTCCACCACGTGACGGCAGTAACCGGCCTTGTTAGTTCTATCTTCAAAATGTATTTTGAATTTATTCATGCTTCGCTGTCTTTACTGTCAGTTTTAGTCCAGGTTACACCATCTGTCCCTAGATTATTGTAATAGCTTTTCTCCAGTTTATTATTAAATTTTCTAAATCTGCTTAAATATTGCAACAGTAATATAATGAGTAGCCATATAATCATAGTCCAATTATAAAATTCAGGAAATTTAATCTTGATTGAATACTAGTATGTAAAGTCGATATTCAAAATTTGCCAATTATCTTACTAATATCGTTTGCATAGTAACATTTTATTTCTTGATGCAACATCATGCATTAGTCATATTTTTGTCTTCTCTCAATCTGGAATATTTCCTGTCCTTTCCCTTTTGGTCTATTATGACAACCTTTTAAAGAATACAGAACAGTTTCATTTAATAGCTTTCCCTTTAAAATTTTTTATTGAAGTACAATATACATAAAATTCACATAAGGGGCATCTCCTGTAAGAAATCAACTACCCCGGCAACTCAGCCAATAAAAAAATTGTTTTCTCCGTGAGCTCTCACTTTTCTCCAATGGACTTTTGTTCAAAATAATCCCTCCCAACTTCCTCCATTTTCTCCATAAAATAATGTTCCTCTCCTTTGTTTGTGGGACTTGCCTGTAGCTTTTGCTGCAACGACTTGTCCTGAATTGTAATTCTTTGCTATTCCCAAATAAACCTATTTTTGCTGGGGGGAAAAAAAACCAAACAAACCCTGACTTTTAAAAGATTTTATTTATTTATTTTCAGAGCTAGGGGAAGGGAAAGAAAAAGAGAGGGAGAGAAACATCAATGTGCCAGAGAAACATCAATTGGTTGCCTCTCACATGGAGACCTTTTGGTTCCCAGGCTGGTGCTCAATCCACTAAGCCACACCAGCCAGGGGCAAAACTGACTTTTATTTTTAAGGTCAACACTCTGAATTGTTCTATTAGAATGAAATAAAAGTTTCTGCAAGGCCATGATCGATGTGGTCTCTCATTCATACCCCATCATTTTTCCTGATAACTCTACCCCTTGCTTGTTTAGCTGTAGCAACATCAGTCTTCTTTCAATTCCTTGGTTGTATCATGTTCTTTCCCACAGCAGAAATTTGAGCCAAACTCTTTTCTCTGCCTGGAATGCTTTTTCTTGACTTTTTTTCCTTTTCATCCTTCAGCTCTCAGAATAAGTATCTCTTTAGTTAGGCCTTCACTGACCACCCAGTCTAAAATAGGTTTTCCCTTATCTCATCACCCCAATTATTTCCTTTTTAAAACTTTTTAAAAACAATTTTTGACTGCCAGTTATCTGTCTCTTTGCCCTTGACTTTAAATCCATGAAAACAAGTATGGGGTCTACATGTACCCAGTGTCTAGAACACTGGACATTTATTGAATAATGAAGAATGAATGAATGTGACCACTGTCAACGTTTTAGCATTGTCTCTTACCATTGTCGCCAAATTTTATGCCCAGTCATATTGAATTACTTGAAGTTTCCCTACTCTATTTTGCTCTCTTGTCCTGAAGCTTTGAACTTCTAGAAGACAACACACACACACACACACACACACACACACACACACACAGAATTTGCTTCCTTCTTTGCTCAGAATGTTGTTTCCCCTCAGCTTTATTGAGATATACTTGACAGATAGCTTTAAGTTTAAAGTGTGCAATGTGATGATGTTACATGTGTATTTTGCAAAACAATTAATAAGGTTAGTTAACACATCCTTCACCTCACATAATAACCGTTCGTTGCAGTGGTGGTGATGGTGGTGAGAATGTTTAAGATCTACTCTCTTAGCAACTTTCAAGCATACAATGCAGTATTGTTAACTACTGTCATCATGCTGTATGTGCATTAGATCCCCAGAATTCATCCCTCTTACAACTGGACTTTTGTACCCTTTAACTAAGATCATCTCATTTCCCCTAGTTCCCAGTCCCTGGCAATTACCAGTGTACCCTGTGTTTCCATGAGTTTGGCTTTTTCAGATTCCACACGTAAGTGAGATCATAGAGTATTTGTTTGTCTTTCTCCGATTTATTTCACTTAGCATAATGCCCTTAATGTTCACCCATGTTGTCACACATGGCAGGATTTCCTTTTTCTTTATGGGTGAAGAATGCTTTGATTGATAAGGAAGGTTTCCTAGAGAAGATGGGGTTTGTGCTAAGTCTTAAAGCATGACTTGAGTTTGAATTGACTGAGAAGAGGAAGCAGCACTGTTCAAGTCTGAGGAAGACCAAAGAGCACCAACCACTCATTCCACATTGGCTGACACTTAAGAAATGTCAAGTCCTGTGCTCAATGTCAAGAATAAATGAGACAAGCCAGAAACTAGAATAATACTCTTGTTGTCACATTTTTCAGGCTGGTCCCTCACTTAAATGTAACCTCACAGACGTTCATTCTGTCCCTGCCCTACCTTCATTTAAAATTGCATCCACCTGAACATTTTCAGTCTTGGCTTCCTTCACCATCTTCATTAGTATTCACCAACATTTGCAATGATATTGTCTACCAATTACTTGTTTTTGTCTGTTTCTGTCTCACCCACTAAAATATAAGCACTGTGAGGGCTGGACCCAATCATTTCTGTCTCATACACTACTGTATCCTTGGAATTTAGCACAAGGCCTGTCACACAGCACATAGTAAGTATTTGTTGACTAAATGAGTGGCCCTTTCTTAAGAGTACCTCAAAGGCTGGGAGAAAGATGTAAACAAATAATTGCAATGGAGTATTGGGGTAATGATATGCACAGATTGTTGTGGGCACATTAGACTGGGAATATTACAGGATGGTGGTTAGGAGCCAGTCACACTAAAGTGGGATGGCTAAGGTTCAACTACAGGTTCCGCCCTTTATTCACTGGGTGACATTGGGTGACTTCCTCACCTCTCTGACCCTTACATGCAGTTAAATAGATATTCTAGAAATGACCATTTCATGGATTTTTGTGAGAACTAAATGGGATATTGTATATAAAGAGCCTGTCATGCACTGCTGCACAGCAAATGTTAACTATTATTAGCAAAGGAAGATTGTGGTTCCTTAAGAGCACTATTCAAGACTTACATGTGTTAAGATATACAGAATGAAAAAAATGTTAGCTCTTTGGGGTCAGAATTAACTTTTCTAAAGCAAATACCTCTACCTCTCATTTTTCTTACTGAGATTTCCATATCTTTTGTCTTCGCAAGAAAGGTAGTTGATTCTTCAGTAGGGTCCTGGTTGTCGAGTACCTGAAGCCACAGAAACTGAGGGTAAATAGCCTGTTTTCTTTACCACCAGAGGGCACCCATAAGTCAAGTCACTGCCTACTTGTCACTATGAAACAACATGAGAAAGGTCTAGGAAGCTGTTTCTGCCACTCATTCTTTTGGTAAATCTTTTGAGTACCTACTCTTTGTCAAACGTAGAACTTGTATGTGGTTATGAACAAGATCTTTCAACTTTATACGCTTTATAATCTTGAGCACCTACTATGTGTCTCAGAGATCCTTATTAGACAGGGAGATGGCGGGTGGGGGTTCAATGTGTGATTTGTTGTTAACGATTGTCTTCCTGCTCTTGGTTGTTAGCCAGTGAGGACAATTACTTAGTGTCTACTTTGTGTTAGACAGGGTGGTGGTTGCTGAGGATCCAGGGATGGGTAAGACATTTTAGGCACTCTCCCTCTCGAGAGCACGCCTGTGCTTTTCCTGTCCCTCTCAACGTCCCCCCAAGTACATTATCTTTACCTTTCTCTCTTACTCCTAAACCACAGCCATTCTTTTGCCTCTGTAACTTGTTCCTTAGTCCCTTTCTTCTATGGCATATGTCTACTTTTGTGACTTTCTAAGTAAATTTTTTGCTTAGAGTTTGAAGGAAAAAAAGACAGTTTCAAACTACTAATAATATCTTGCCTGCTAAGATTAAAGACATGAGGCATATTCTGTGCAATTTTAGTTCCTCTGACCTGTGAATAGAGAACCTTAAGTGTACAACTCATTAACACAGTGGGCTGTGAGCCTCCCAGACAGGTGTACGTTTGTTAACTTACAGCCATGGCCACTGTGGATGTTAGTATGAGTTTGTGAGTTAATATGAGCCCAGGAGCAGCTTCTGATCTGGGGGCCAGGTGTGTGTACCAGTAGATTACTAAAGACCTACCATCTTCTGGGTCAGGGTGGGGCTGTGATGAGTTTATGTGGGTGCACTGCTTTGAAGATGAACTTTCTGCCTATTTGTCTACTCATAGTCTTGTTATTAAAGGTGTCAACATCATCTCCCACGTTTCCAGGTCAACAATCTTCTTGTTTCTAAATTGAGTGGTGGAGGAGAGGAAGCCAGAACCAGTCATACATTATCATTTTGGAAGGAGGGGTTGCATTGACTCAAACACTCCCCCTCCTCTGACATAAGCTCTAATTCCAGTAGAGTTTGGCCTCAAGAACTAGAGAGTAGAGTTGGGACCTAGGGAATGATTCTTTAAAATACTGAGATCTTGCCCTGGCTAAATAGCTCAGTTGATTAAGCATTGTCCTGATATGTCAGTCTTGTTGTGGGTTTGATCCCCAGTCAGGGCACATACAAGAATCAACCAATAAATGCATAAATAAGTGGAACAACAAATGTTTCTGTCTCCCTTCCTCTCTTTCTCTAAAAATTAATTTAAAAAATATTGAGATGTCATCTCTGAGAAAAAAAGAACAACAAAAAAAGGGGGGCTCCATCAGTGTGGATTGTGCACAGTGACTTCCTTCTGAAGAGTACAATTTTGAAAGGAGGTAAAAAGGGTAACTTTAGCCATGGCCAATGTGGCTTGGTTGCAGCATTGTCCTGTGGGACCGAAAGGTTGAGGGGTTTGATTCCTGGTCAGCGCACAAAACCAGGTTGCAGGTTCCATCCTTGGCTGGAGCATGTACAAGAAGGCAACCAATCGATGTTTCTGTCTCACATCGATTTTTTTTTTCCCCTCCCTCTCTGTCATTTAAAAAAAAAAAGAGTAACTTTACATTGGAGAAACCTGACATACTACCTCAGCTAGGTGATTGATGTCAATATCAACACTGATAAGTCATGTTGATATTGTATGCTCTTGATACGATGTGATGAAAATGTCATTTTACCTCTGTGCTCTTCCCCATCCAAATCCCAGAATGCAAGTTTAATCATGAGGAGAACATCACACATCCTGAGGGACACTGTACAATTTAATTGTCTGGTACTCAAAACTGTCAAGATCATCAAAAACAAGTAAAGTCTTAGAAACTGTCACAGTCAATTGAAATCTAACAAAACATGAAAAGTATATATAGTGTGTTGAATAGTTGTATAGTGTACAGTGGGATTCTGAAACAGAAAAAGGACATTAGGCAAAAACTAAGAATATGTGAATAAAGACTTTAGTTAATTATATCAATATTGGTTCACTAACTGTAAAACATGTACTATACTAATGTAAGATGTTAGTAATAGGAGAAATTGGGTGCCTATGGAAAAATATGGGAACTGTCTGTATTATCATTTCAATTTTTCTATATTGAAAACTTGTTAAAATAATCTATTAAATATTGGAGAGGGTTGTATCCAGAACACAGCTATGTCTTTAAATTATTTTTTAAAGATTGTATTATTTATTTTTAGACAGAAGAGAGAGAGAGAGGGAGAAAAACATTAATGTGGGGTTGTCTTTCATACGCCCCTACTAGAGATCTGACCTGGCCTGCAACCCAAGCATGTGCTCTGACTGGGAATGGAACTGGGGGCCCTTTGGTTTACAGGCCAGCACTATCCACTGAGCCACACTAGCCAGGGCTATTTTTTTCTTTCTGTAAATTTCCTATATATGGATCATTTACCATGTACCAGTCATTGTGCTAAATCTTGTATATAAATGATTTCATTTAATCTTTATAATTGTGTATGTTAGGCTTAATTCACCCTCTTTTACAGAGGCTGATGAAAAAAGGAAGAGCTAATGTAAATGGTGGAGCCAGAGCTGGAACCAAGGATCTTTCTGACCCCCAAATTCTGTGTGGTACTTTCACAGTATCCTGGCTTTTCAAGGAAACATTATCTTGCCTTCTTAAGAGAAAAGGGTATTCTATGAAAATCATGAGGATTGAAGACTGTTTCCCCATCTCATTTCAGTCACGATTATCTCAAAATTTCCTATTCCAGGTTAGACCTTCAAGCTGTAGGGGTCAAAGTTGAATTTGAAGTACTGTGTTGTACTTCATTTTACAAATGGGTAAACTGAATGATACCCAACAGCACTTGCTCCAAATCACACAGAGGACCAGAAACCAACCCAGGTTCAGTCAGTTTTATTATTTGTCTATTTCCCACAGCTTCTTCTCTGTAGTTAAGAAAGGAAGTAGAAGCTGATCTACCTGCCCTCCCCATGTCTAGGGGGAAACTGGCCCCACTCACCGCCCCCTCCCCCCCAAGTGGGTGACACACTGTGTGAGGGCTGATCCTGCAAAGGAGGTGTTGGGACACTTGTTCCCACCAACATGGCCTCCGTTCTTGGTACATCCTTGTCAAGAACCTACTGAGTGCACGGATTTCAGACTGTGTGTCACAGGGAGAGGCCTGCACAGGACCACGTCTCCTGGGAGGATGCCAGAGGAGGCCAGTGGATACAGACATGGGGAGGAGAGTGCTGATGGCTCTAAGACCAGAGGTTACTTTCCTGCGCGCCGAGCGAAGGAGTCAGGGCGTCGAGCTGCACAACCATCATTCTGAGGCCAAGGGTATTCCCTGAGGCCACCCTCGGACCCCACGGTGGCTTGGCTCTTTAAGGGCGGGGCACAAACGCTGGCGTCACAAAGCGCCGCCACAACGCTGTGTGGAGGGGAGGAGGTGGGGAAGTGGGAGGAGGAGGAGGGCGAAGAGGAGGGAGGAGGAGGGAGGGGTGCGCGCACGCGCGTCGGGCCGCCAGTCGCCGAGAGCCGCCCCCCTCCCGGCGCGCGCCCCTCCTCCCTCTATCCCTCCCTCCCTCCCTTCCTCCCTCCCTCCCTCCTTCTTCTCGGCTCCGTCGCTCCCGCGGCGCGAGGCGCTCTCTTCTCCTCTGTCGCCGCCGCTGCCGCCGCTGCCGCGAGACCCCTGCGCGCCGCGCTTCTCCCGCCCTGCGGCCCCGCGCGTCCTCCGGCCCCGGTGGCCCCTGAGAAGAGCGAGAGGGCGAGCGAGCGCGGCGCTCCCGGGCCGGCCCGGCCCCCTCCCCTCACCATCGCCGGCCCTCCACCGCCTTTCTCCGCTTCCACCTTTTCTCCTCCCCCCCCAAGTTGAGGCCCCCTCGGGGGGGGAGGACCGAGACCAGGAGCGAATTCCCCTAACTCCCTCAACCTCAGCCCTTTCCCCTCACCTGGCCCGAGTGTGAGGAGAAGGGCCCGGCCCGCGTCGTGTGTGTGGACACGGGCCGGCCCACGGGCCGTCTTGGGCCTTGTCTGGCCCGCTGGGTGTGTGAAGACCGGGCCCCGGTGCGGCCCGGCCCGAGGGCGAGCCGAGGGGAGGGGCCTGGTCCGGCTCCGCCGGTGCGTGAGGACTGGGGCCCCGGCCCGGCGCCGCCGCCGCCGCGATGGCCCAGCAGCAGATGACCAGCTCGCAGAAGGCCCTGATGCTGGAGCTGAAATCCCTGCAGGAGGAACCGGTGGAGGGCTTCCGGATCACCCTGGTGGATGAGTCCGACCTCTACAACTGGGAGGTTGCCATCTTCGGACCCCCCAACACCCTCTACGAAGGCGGCTACTTCAAGGTACCCCAACCCCTCCCAGAAAAGGTTTCTTTCTCGGCAGCCTCCGTTCCCCGCCGCTTTCGGCTGTTTTCGGGGCCGTGAGTGTGAGCGCGGGTGAGCGGAGGGGGCTCCTCACCTCAGCAGCCCCCTCCCCCCACCCGTGGAGGCAGGAAGGCCTTGCTCACCCAGGGCCTTTTCTTTGTCCTGGGGGCGGGGGTGGGAGGCCAGACTGCATCGGGAAATAGGAAAGCCTCTCTAGCTAGGGTAGTGACGACCCGGGGAGGAGGAGGGCTGTCTTTGTTTTGTTGCCTCAACTGAGGGTGTAAGGAAGAAAGGTGGTCAGTCTTTCTCCTCTCGTCCTCACATCACAACCATCCTTGCGCCGGTTGGAACTGCCCCAGAGGGCAGAGTGACCTGCACTTATTGGATTGGACCTTTCTTTTTTGGGGGGGTGGGGGTGGGGGAGGGGTATTAGTCTGTCATTGCAGAGGCTGCCTGGTGACCTGACATTTTGAGGATTTGATGGGCTTCTGTGGAGTGGTAGTTCCAACTTTGCATTCCAGTGGGCGGTAGTGAAGGATAGGAAGGAGCCTAGGGTTGTTAAGAAGGGTACCTGCATTTTTCTCGCCTTTATCCACTTGAAGGAACTTTAAGAAACCGTCATTCTCTATTTACTTCTGTGGTGTTTCAAAATGCCCTTTGTCCTCACCCTGCCACCAACTTCACAAGCTTTTTTTTTGTTGTTGTTTTTTTGTTTTTGTTCCTACATGTAGAAATATTCACAGAGGGTGGAACTTGTTATGTAGGGAGATTGATTGTTTCCCACTTAAGTGAGACGAAATTAAAAGCTTTTGCTCAGGTGGTTAACTCTAGCAAATGGGTGGTCGCACGGATTAAAAGTGTCTGAGGTGAGATGGTTTCACTGAGTAGGACTGGCTTTGTAAACAGTGACCATACACATTGTTTCCATTGTTTTCCATGACTTTGGAACGTTCTTGAATTTGGTGGGTTTTTTAAAAAATTACTATTTTAACTCCATGGTAGATAACTTGGTAACATTGAGGTTATTGTTTTTTATTTTGTCATATTTTAAACTATTTTTGAAGCGATGAATCACAGCCTGAAGGTTGAACTTTACTTTTTAAAATTGGCTTCTTAAAAACATTTATTTTGAGTGATTTTAGAGAGAGAGGGAGGGAGGGAAACATCAATTCGTTGTTCCACTTATTCATGCATTTGTTGGTTGTTTCTTGTATGTTCCCTGACCTGGGATGGAACCTGCCACCTTGGCATATCAGGACACGCTCTAACCAACTCGGCTACCCTGCCAGGGCCGAAGGTTGAAGGTTTGAAGTGGTCAGTACAGAGACCAAGGGAAATGAGTGCTTATGAATCCATTTAGTTTTTTTTTATTTCTAAAATTAAGTAAAATAGAGCAGTGAGTCAATAGTACTTTGTTTTGAAGGGAGGTGGTGCTATCTTGGCAAAAGTTTTAAATGAGTAAGTATCTTAAGTCATGTATTATAGTTACATGTATTTATAGGGCTACCCAATTACTTTTGATTTTTACACTTCTAAAAGTAGAAGACTCTGATTCAGGCTTGAAATTGGGTCAACATTGTAGAAAATGTGAAGAATTAATTGATAGAGGAATGTTTAATATTCATGCCTATGATAGTCACTGACTACCTAATAAAAACAAATATGTTTTTAAGATATTATGTAAGAGCAATACCCTTACCAATAGTATACATTATCTTTGTGGTCACCATAAACTGTACTCTTTTAGATGTAGATATTTAAAATCACTAAGTAAACATACACGTTACTAGGTGAGGAATAGTCTCTTGTTAAGTATAAATTTGCACTTATAGATACTGGAAAAATTAGTTGCACAAAATGGAATTTACGTGATAATTTCTAGCAGAGCGTTATTTAGCAAGATTTACTGGCCAAAATTTAGTGGAACAAAGTTTAATTTCCAAAAAACTATTGCTTTTCAAAAACTATTATTAATAGTCAAGGTAAATGGGTGCTAGTTACAATAATCACACTTCAGTGGGGTTTGTTTAAAAAAATTCTATATTCCAAATTATAATATTTTTGCTTAAGTAACTGAAAGGAATGTGAGAGCCCTCTCAGTTTGGAGTAGGTAACATGTAAAAAGGATTCCCTGTAGCTTACATTGATTGAAATGCTTTTTAATTTTAGTCCTATTTAACAAGAATGGTTTAATCTCCAGTTTGCTGTGTTAGATTTCTCTTTTTAAAAATGTCTTATTGTTTATGCTATTACAGTTGTCCAAATTTTCCCCCTTTGTCCCCCCTCCACCCAGTCTGTTCCTGAGATTTCTTTATTTTTTAGTGTTTTTAACTTTAATTGCGACATATAAAAATGCATGAAAATTCTTAAGCAGGTTTTTATGTTTTAGTCTTATGTGAGAATTTTGTTTAATTTAATTTTCTTCCATTTTTCCCCTTATTGTTTGGCCTTTTATCCCAATATTTTTTTACTGGAAACAGGCAAATTTATGGTCATGAGCAGTTAACACAAGTAATAGGTATTAAACCATTGTTTTTTATTTCATAGCTTTTGTCTTAAATCAAGGCCTGTAGTGTATTCCACTACGGCTGCAGTTAAAAGTTGGCAGAGAACTTTCCCTACTATTATTCTCCCTTCAAATTATAGTCCTTCAGCATTTAGTATAACTTGTTTTCAAGTTAAACTCTGTTTCTCTATTTTGCATAATAGTTTCTGAAGGCAGTGGACTGTCAGTTATTCTTTTTTTTCCCCCAATTACAATTTTTATTTTGCCCTGACTGGTTGTTGCTTAGTGGGTTGGGCATTGTCCCACAAACCAAAAGGTTGCTGGTTCAATTCCAAGTCAGAGTCAGGGCATGTGCCCAGGTTGCCCCGCAGGCCAGGTCCTCGTTGGGGGCATGTGAGAGGCAACCTTTCATGTTTCTCTTGCACATTGATGGTTTTCTCCCTCTCTACCTTCTTTTCTCTCTCTCTAAAAATGAATAAATACATTTTTTAAAAGTATTTTTTATTTTTTAAAGATTTTTAATTTATTTTTAGAGAGGGGGAAGGGAGGGAGAAGGAGAGGGAAAGAAATATGGGCCAGTTGCCTCTCACATGCAGCCCAGCCGGGTGCCCTGACCTGGGATCAAACCCATGACCTTTTGATTGAAAGGCTGATGTTCAATCCACTGAGCCATACCAGCCAGGGTCAGTTTTTTTCATTTACTGATTTTACAGAAAGAGAGAGATAGAGAAGCATTGATTTGTTGTTCCACTTACGCATTCATTAGTTGATTCTTGTATGTGCCCTAACCAGGGATCTAACTGCAGCCTTGGCATACATATCAAGAGAGTCTATACTCTAATCAACAGAACTGCCTGGTCAGGGCCCTGTCAGTCATTCTTTAAATTTCTTCTTAATGTAACTCCTTTCACTTTTACAGATTAGTAGGCTTCTAACTGATCTTTTTCACTATGAAGTAGTTGGCTAATAGTCTGTTTTACCCATGGCATCTGTTGTGCTAGAGACTTGTGAGACCCGTATTTCACAATTTTTTTGATTCATCCTGCTTTTACTTATTTTTTTAATATCTAGAATCAATGTGATTCTTAGCTTGGGGGTGGGTTATGGATGTATGGAAGGCAAAGGTAGTATAGTAACTTGTGTCTGTTTTTTGGCTTATTATAAATTCTTTTGTGGCCTTGCTATTTTTCTGTCCAGTCTCTAGTTTTCATTGACTTACCAAGTGAATTTCTTTGCTGCTTTGAATTTTTCCTTTAAGGTCAGTCGTTACAAAACATAAAGTAGGAGAAGATGGCTTAGAACACTGAGAACACCAAAACTGCTCTTGTTGTGGAGCAAGTTGGAATTTTATTATGTTACTGGGAAAAAAAAAATGATGACTTTTAATAAGTTTACCACAGTCCTTTAAAACATACTATCTGCCAGGGTGGGTGTGGCTCAGTTGGTTGGGTACTGTCCCTCAAACCTAAAGTTCGTAGGTTCAATTCAGATCGGCTCCCCAGGGTGCGTATGGAAGGCAGCCAATTGGTGTTTCTCTCTCATATGGATGTTTCTTTCTTCTCTTTCTCCCTCCTTTCCCCTCTCTCTAAAATAAAATAAAATTATCAAATAAAATAAAAATAAAAAATACTAAAATTTCTGATAATGATCTTAGTGTGGCTGTGAACTTCCTTGGAGCTCCTGCATTAATCATCTAAAAGCATGAAAGCAGTGAGTCTAGAGGTCCAAAAGTGAGTGCCTCTTTCATAATGTGCATAACATAGAAGTTGAAATGATACATAAAGCTTGACGTATAGCAGTGAACTTTTTGTAGTTGATTTCATTCAATAATCTGGTTGAGGATATAAAATAAAGTATTTGTTATATACTCAAAGTTTTTCTTAATAGGAGCTTCTTTGTCAGATTTATACTAAAGAAACTCTTCAGTATTTTTTTTTAATGAGATGTGTTACCTACTGCACTAACAAGGCACCTTTATAATATTTTTTTTAAAATAAAGGGTTGCATTATTTTGATTTGTTCTAAAAGAAATGAAACTTTTCTGCACCCTCCTCCCCAAAGAACAAGAAGTTAACTTTTGGCCTAGTAATGGCCTTTGGATTATAGAATACTCTATTTTATGACTGTAATTCTTAATATATAGTTGAAACAATTATTTTAAGAAGGTGATTGTTAGTCTTTTTGGTATATGGATCGTTTTGAGAAATTGACAAATTTTCTCGGGGGAAAAAACAGACACACTAAACTAGTTTCTGTACATTTTCAGAGAGTTAACTGACAAGCTAAGAATTTCTTTTAGGAGATTTTATAGATAACTAAAAAAATACTTTAAAATTATAAAAGTAATACTATTTAAAACAACAGTTGTATGATGAGTCAGTTAAAAATTTCTTACTTAAAATTTTTTCCTCAATCACTTTGAGAATACCTCTTAGGGCTTTTAGCTATAACCTTTTCTGGAAGTTGAAGTTGTTCTGAGTGAAATAAAGTGAACTAATGCAACACTGCAAATTGAAACACAGTTACTGTCCAGTGATTTTAGGCACTAAATGTAATTTTAGTGTTCCCCCATCCCCCGCCATGACAAATATGGCATCTCAGTGCTTTATAGGTGTGCTTTTACAATACTGATTCCAAAATGCATGTTTATCTAGTTTTTAACTTCTCTGAAATTGGGATGTGTCTTAGAAACCATGAAGTCTTACATCAGTTTGGTGGTACTTGGGACCTAGTTGTGCAAGAACCTTGCATTGAAATCTTTTTTTTTTCCCAAATTCTCACCCAAGGATATGTTTATTGAATTTAGAGAGAGGGGAAGGAAGGAAGGGTGACAGGAGAGGAGCGAGGGTGGGGAGAGAGAAAGAGAAAGAGAAACAGTGTGATCTGTTGCTTCCTGCATGTGCCTGCACCTGGGATGGAACCTGCAACCTTGTGGTGCATGGGAGGACACTCCAACCAACTGAGCTACCTGGCCAAGGTGCACTGAAGTCTTCTGATAACTTTTTTAAATGCTAGCTGCCATCAGTGTGTTAAATTTGATAATAAGAGTTCTTTTTTTAAGACTTTATGTATTTATATTTTAGAGGGACCGTATTTACATTTTAGGGACCGAGAGAGAGGGAGAGAAACATGAATGTGGGAGAAATATCGATCAGCTGTCTCTCCCACACCCCTAACTGGGGACCTAGCTCCCTACCCAGTCTTGTGCCCTGAGTGGTATTCGAACAGGTGAACCTTCAATTTGTAGGCCAGCACTCAATCCACTGAGCCACACCAGCCAGGGCTTTTTTTCTTTTTTTAATAAGAGAGAGTTTAGGAAGTCACAGAGGTAGAAAAAGTGAGTTGTAGAAGAAAGAGGCTCAAGAAACAAGTTCCAGAGGCAAAAGAAGGAGCCCTTGGAGCTTAGGAGAGAGATGTAAAGGTAACAATGCCTGGGGATGGAGGGAAGGAGGGGGACAGAAACGGCAAAGGTATGCTCTTTAGAGGGAGAACTCCAATAAGGATTATTCTTGAACAAAGGATTTGGGCCTTAATATTTTCTTTGCAGCATGTTGATTCCTGTTTCAGAGACTTGTATTAGTAAACAGCATTTATTGAGCACTCATTAAATAGGCAAAACACTGTAGGAAGAGTTTACTACCTTATAGATAGTGAGGAAAGGTATAAGGATATTGATAAACTTAGAGCTTTTATAAATGATCTTCATAAAAATCTTTGTGTAGATTTCAAAACTTACAAATGTGAGGTATAACTATTATTGATATAATTGTAAATTGTAATTAAAATCAAAGCTTTTAAGTTTTAAGGCCTATTAGAGCATTTGTCAACATTAACACTATCTATTACAATAAAATGTTGTGTTCCATCTTTGCAACTTATTATTAGTGGCCATAGTCTAAGGTTTTAGTAGAGGAATCTGTTGGAGACAGGTAAAATAAAGGAGGTCATCTAAGAAAATGGTCCATCTCTGCTAATATTGTTATAGGAAAATAACAATGAGAGTTATAAATTCAGAGATTAGGATTACAGAACTCTCTCTTGCTGAAAGATGTTTAAAAGGTTCAATTCTTTTATGTTCCTGAACTCTTTTGAACTGTTCTATGTTTTACATAGATATCCAAGTAAGATTGAACCTCTTTGAATGTGTCCTGTCATTACTTTATTTCAGCTTTTTTCAGGGACAAATTGTTATTCAGAGTTTATGCTTAAATAAGTTGATTCTGAAGCAAATGGAATGGTAGATACTGAGTTGAGATTATTTTAGTTCATATTGCCAAGGTTTGATATTACGTAAATGTTCTTCTATATGAGAATTAGAAAATTCAGATTTTGGAGTATGTACTTAAGATAGAAAGTGAATAGTCAGTCCACTTTACTTATTTTTGAAAAGCCCACTTTAACACCTTTACTTCATTTTTAAAAAACGACTTTATTTATTTATTTTTAGAGAGAGAGAAAGGGAGGGAGAAAGAGAGGGAGAGAAATATTGATGTGAGAGGATCATCGATTGGTTGCCTGTATGTGCCCTGATCAGGGACCAAACCTACAACCTTAGACATATGTGCCCTGACGGGAAGTTGAACCAGTGACCTTTGCTTTGCAGGATAATGCGCCATAACCCTCTGAGTCATGCTGATGAGGCTTATTTGTTTTAGTAACAAATATAAAAATGCGTTTGTTGTTACACAAGTAATAAATTTAATTACTACTGTGAACCTGTTGGTAAGGTAAGTAGAATGAGCACTTAAAACATGCTAAAACTTTGAATACTATATCTAATTGCAGATATACACAATAATCTTTAGTACAGTAATGTAGGTATTAGCAGCTAACATTTACTGAGTACTTACTATGTGCCACACACTTTACACAGAATATCCCATATAATCCTCCTGTGAGGTATGGTTACTAACATCTTTAATAGGTTCTGTGAGTTTCAGGGAAATGACATAATGAAACCAGTTTTATCATAGGCCAACTGATAAAAACAAGAGTTAAGTTTCTATGGTGTTTCATCAGTGTTATAACAAAGCAATGTTGAATAAAATTAACTTATTTGAGGGCGTACGTTTTGGTGAGCAATGGACTTACATGTATAGTGGTAGTCCCATAAGACTGTAATGGACCTGAAAAATTCCTTTTGTCTAGTAATGTCATAGTTCAATACATAATTTACATGTTTGTGATGCTATTGTTGTAAACCTGCACTGCCAGTTGTATAAAAGTATATTAGCACATGCAATTATGTACAGTATATAATAAGTTGATAGTAAGCAACTGTTAATTGGTTTATGTATTTATTATACTATTTCATGTTATTTTAGAGTGTACTCTTTTACTTGTAAAAAAAGTTTGCTTTAAAACACTATGCCGTGTTATACATGCAGCAGCCTCAAAGTCTTAGGTTTACCACATCTCTTGATTGCATCATTTTACTTGTGTTTGATTTAATATCATGCTGTTTTGTTCATCATGGTCCCTAAGCCTACAAAATCACTGCTAATGTTACTCTTAAGAAGCCATGCTGAGTCATTGACCTGGAAATGAAATTAGAGTGATTAAGAACTAGGAAGGTAGAAAATCACTGATGGTTATTGTTCACCAGTCAGGCATGCCCCATTTCACCATAGCTATGATCTTGAAGAACAAGCACAAAGTGACAGAATGTGTTACAGGAGCTGCTTCATTGAAGGCAACGAGACTAACAAAATTTCGAGACAGGCCCTATATCAGACGTGGAGAAACTTCTAATGACATAGATTGAAGATGAGGCACAGGAGTGTATAGCCCTCGCAGCATGATGATGATTGTGGCCAAAGCAAAAAGTTTATTTACAGTGTTGAAGGAAAAGGCTGGACCCAACTGTGATGTCAAATTTATTGCTAGCTCTGGGTGGTTTAAATGATTCAAGTGTTGTTATTCATTACATAATGAAAAGTAAGTGGTGAATCTGAGAGTGCTGATGTGAAGGTGGCTGAAGATTTATTGTGAACATCAGATGTATTGATTGTGGAGGAAAATTACTAAATCAGAGCAAATACTCAATATGGATGAAACCTCCCTATTCCGAGAACAGATGCCTGAAAACTTTTCATCTGCTAAGGAGGCCAAGTCAATGCCAGGTTTCAAGGCTTTTAAAGACAGAACACTCTCGCTTGGGAGCAATGTTGCAAGCTACAAATTGTGATATATATGGCACAGTGAGAACCCCAGGACCTTTAAGCGTATCAGTAAGCACATGCTGCCAACGTACTATAGGAACGGTAAGCAAGTCATAGATGACCACGCTCCTCTTCCAAAATGACCTCCTGGATTGCTGTGCCAGTGAAATGAAAAAGTACTGTTTGGAGAAATATAATATGAGGCCTATCCAGAAAGTATTCAGCCATGTAATATGAAAAATAGAGACATTTGTTGAAGAAAATACAAGAAACATTATACATAGGACAAGGCTGCGTCAGTCCTCTTCAAAGAAGGCACTTTGGGACTTCATTCAGTTATCCCAACCACCATCAGCTGCCCTGACGTATTTTCCTGAATCTCATCAACAATCTGAAATCTCTTCCCTTTCAAAAGTGATTTTAGTTTTGGGAAAAGCCGGAAGTCTCAGGGTGCCAAATCTGGGCTCTAGAGGGGCTGAGTCACCTGGGTGATTGGATGTTTTGCCAAAACACTCCTCATGAGACGTGCTGTGTGAGTAGATGCATTGTTGTGATGAAGCTGCCAATCACCAGTTGCCCATAGCTGTGGTCTTCTGAATCATCCAAATAGTTTCTGCAGAGGAATGTTCAAGCTTAGTGCAAAATTGGATACAGGTTTTGTTGCTGTAATTGCTCAGTCATTTTGAATGCGGCAGCCACACAGTACACATGCTCACCAGATGACATCTACTGCCCTCACTGACTAGTACAGTGAAGTCATCATTGTTCACCCATGTGCATTCTAGTCCACTCTTCTTGGCTGCCAGATTACGTTGATATTGTGCAAACTGTTCTCATGGTTGGGCTTTTTCTGGACAGACCTCATATACCTTTTAAGATGTTGCATATTGTTGATAATGTTCCTGAACATCCTTTTTATTGGTGATCTTCAACCCCATATCGATGTGATGTTTCTCCCTCCAAATACTACTTCTTTGATCCAAACAATTATAGCAGCTTTTAAGGCTTAGTGCCCAATGAGGATCTTTGCCCAGGCTGTTGTAAGTGAGGAGAAAACACATGCAATTTTGGAAGGATTACAACATCTATGACTGCATCAGGAAACCTTGCTTAGGCTTAGGGTGATGTCACCAAAGAATGTAGGAATGGCATCTAGAGGAAGATACTCAAGAGGTTCATCTACAACCTAAGAGGATTTGCCAAGCATGAGGAGGTTGCAAAAATCAACACGGCTATGGTTGAGATGGCAAGCAGCTTTAACCTGGGTGTGGATGAGGATGACATTGAGGAGCTCCTTGAGATAGTTCCTGAGGAGTTGACTAATGAACAGTTGTTGGAACAGGAACATATAACTGAAGAAGAGGCAAGAGAAAGGGACACTGCAGGAGAGAGAAGAAAAAGAAGAAGGACCCCCAAGAAAATTCACAGTGAAGAGTTTAGCAAAAGCTTTTATAGACATCAATAAGCTCCTTAAAAAGTTTGAGCCCTAGTTGGTGTGGCTCAGCAGACTGAGCACCAGCCTGTGAGCCAGAGGGTTGCTGGTTTGATTCCTAGTCAGGGCACATGCCTGGGTTGTAGGCCAGGTCCGCCGTGGGGGCGCATGAGAGGCAACCACACATTGATGTTTCTCTCCCCCTCTTTCTCCCACCCTTCCCCTCTGTCTAAAAAATAAATAAAATCTTAAAAAAAAAAAAAAGTTTGAGGCATGGACCTCAACACTGGAAGGTTTTCATTAGTAGAGAGAAATGTTCCTGGTACACTATCCACTTATTAGCAAATCTATGATAAAAAAATAATCAGGCAAACCACTATGGACCTATATCCGAAAAGAATGACACCTGAAGAAGAGCCTGAGGGCAGGTCATTCAGGAGGTTTTATATAAGACAGCATTGTTATAAGGGGTGACAGCTCCATTTGAAGACTTTCCAGTAGGACAATTTGTGGAGGTGGAAGACAGTGATGTTGATGTTCCTGACCCTGTGTAGGCCTATGCTAATGTGTGTGCTTGTGTCTTAGTATTTAAACAAATTTTCTTTAATCTTCAGCTGAGGACATCTTTTTCTTAAATATTTTATTTATTTTTAGAGAGAGGGGAAGAGAGGGAGAAAGAGGCAGAGAAACATTAATGTGAGAGAGAAACATTGACCAGTTGCCTCTTGCACACCCCTGACTGAGGACCTGTCCTGCAACCCAGGAGTATACCTTGCCTGGGAATCTAACCAGTGACCTCTCAGTTTTCAGGCTGGCACTCAATCCACTGAGCTACACGAGCTAGGGCAAAGACTTTTTTTCATTGTTTTTTTAGAGAGGGAGGAAGGGGGGGACAGAAACATTGATTAGTTGCCTCCTGTACATGCCTGGACCAGGGATTGAACCTGTAACCTAGGTGTGTGCCCTCAGTGGGGAATTGAATCTGCAACCTTTGAACGACACCAACAGAGCCATGCTGGACAGGGCTGTGTCTTAGTTTTTTAACAACAACAACAAAAAAAAAAATTGAGAGGTAAAAAAATAAATAGAAAAAGCCTACAGAACGAGGATGTAAAGAAAGGGAATATTTTTGTAAAGAAAGGCAATGTGTTTGTACAGCTATAACACTTGTTTCAAGCTAAGTGTTAGTCCAGAAGAGTCAAAAAGTTTTAAAAAACTAAGTTCATGAAGTAAAAATTTACAGTAAGCAAGGATTAATTTTTTGAAGAAAAAAATTTACAAAGTTTAGTGTAGCCTAAGTATACAGTGTTTATAAAGTCTACAGTAGTGTAATTTCCTCAGCCTTTCCATAAACTCATCACTCTCTCACTGATGCACTCAAAGCAACTTCCAGTCCTGCAAATAACCTTGTATAGATGCTATACAGTTTAGATTTCTCCAAAGGCACTCTGATGTTCGCACAATGATAAAATTATCTGGTGACTTTGTTAAGCTACACAGACTATATAGGGAAACCGAGTCATAGTTCATTTAATTTGCCCAGGGATTCTCAGCTAGAAAGTTGTAATACTAGACTGTTGGACTCTGGAGCCTGTGTTATCTATTACAGAGATTTTTTTACCACTTAGAATGATGTTATAAAACATAGAGATATAAAAGTGGAGCTTTAAGAAAATCAAATTAATGAAACAGTTTACAAGGAACTATTTTAAATTGTACTTAAGTTTAAAGGTCACAAAAGTAATTATCTTCCCTTCCATATTATGGGGAGAGATTTTTATGACTTCAATTTATGTCTTTTAAATTCACTGGAAAAATTGGAATTTTTTTTGTTCTTGGACTAGTTAAGTTAGAGAATGATAAATCATATTGTATAAGGATTTTTTAATTGGCAAATTGATAACTTCAGTAGCAACTTTCTCATTAGTTTTAAGTGGGAGAGTGGGATGGTGCTAGTGTTGAGAAACACAAATCTAGGAAAAAGTCTTGGAATTAGAAATGAAGATAAAACACCTCTGAAGTGACAGGGCTGGGTGGGTGGGAACATGATAGAGGGAGTTATACATTTTAATACAATATTGGTTTATACTCTTAAAATAATGTCTTAATATTTTTTCAAGTGTATTTAAGCACCATAGGAAACTTAAGCAGTTTACAACTTTTTTGTGGTTCATTCAATTGATTCTGTTAAGTGGTATTCTCTTTACTTCTATTAAGGCATCTTTAGATCAGTGCCATAGTTATATCTGTTCTGTATTTAGATTTCCAAATTTTATAATTCTTTAGCTACCTGCTTTGCTATACTTGCTGCACAGTCAGCTGATTTTTATTATTTTTTTTAATTTTAAAAAGATTTTATTTATTTTTAGAGAGAAGGAAAGGAAGGGACAGAAACATCAATGTGTGGGGTTGCCTCTTGTGCGCCCCCTCCTGGGGACCTGGCCCACAACTCAGGCATGTGCCCTGACTGGGAATCAAACTGGTGACTCTTTGATTTGCAGGTTGGCACTCAGTCCACTGCGCCATACCAACCAGGGCTCAGCTGATTTTTAATTTGAGGGATGAGTCCCAGAAAATAATTCAGATTGTAAAAATTGAATGATTACTACTATCGTGTTGGAAGTAACCATGGCCCCATTTATAAGATAATATTAAGAATTGGTAAAGTTACAAAAAGATGTACAATATGTGGTAATCCTTCATAGAAACAGAATGACTAGAAGCTTAGAAAACAGATTTTTAAGTTTACTTATAACCATACCTGATACACTGTGTAATAAAGCAAAAGAAAAAATTTGTTATTCAAAACAATATCCTTCAAATGATTTGAAGGTACCACTCATATTATTTACTTTTGACACCAAGTTGAATCTGAGAATCACTTTTGGATGTTAAACAAAACGCACATTACAGAAGTAAAGATTCACCACTAATAGGGACATTAAGAAGTATTGTGCAATAGGCTCTGAAGACAATTCTCAGAAAAAGAATCCTAAATTTTTGTGAGCAGTGGCAGTGTAGCACCATTGGAGTAAGTAGATAGCCACCCTTCCAAGGTGTTTGTTTTGAAGGGGACAAAGCTGATTGGAGTTCTTCTAGTAGGGTTTTATTTTATTTATTTATTTATTTATTTACTTTTAAAGATTTCATTTATTAATCTTTAGAGAAGGGAAGGGAGGAAGAAAGACATGATATACCAGAGAAACATTGATGGGTTGCCTCCTGCACTCCCTCAACTGGGGACCTGACCCACAACCCAGGCATGTGCTCTGACTGGGAATTGAACTAGTGACCTTTTGGGTCGCAGGCCAGAGCTCAGTCCACTGAGCCACACAAGCCAGGGCTGGGAATAGGGTTTTTTTTTTTAAAAAAAACAAACACTTAAATTACTTAAACAGGTCCATCTTGGTCTTACCACTTAATTAATCTTGCCTCTATTGGCAAATCAGAGAAACAGTGATATATTTCCGCCATCAAGGACTAACCCCGTGGAAAAAAACATCAGTACCGATGTTTTAAAAAAAGTACAGCCCCAGTTGGGCAGCTCAGTTGTTTAAAGCATCTTTCGGGTATGCCAAGTTTGCTGATTCAATCCCCAGTCAGGGCACATACAAAAATCAACCAATAAGTGCATAAATAAGTGGAATAATAAATTGACATCTGTCTGTCTTTGTCTCTGTCTCCCTTTCTCTCTGCATCTCCCTCTCTTTCCCCAACTGCTCCTACCCTGCTTGCCCTCCTACTTTTAAAATTGATTTTAAAAATAGGGGGGTGGGCTGGGCAGAGGAGAGCAAAAGGGGAAAAATTTGGACAACTGTAATAGAACAACAATAAAATATGTAATTAAAATAATATAATAACTATGTCCTCAGGTCCTACCCTGAATTCTTTGGAATTTATTAATCATATTTCAAAATTTAAATAAGAATGGTAGAACATTTTCTAAATAAGGACAGGAAAATCATACTGAAAATATGGAAATTCTGTGGACTTTAAATAGATTTAAGTAAGGCCCGAGCTTGGTAGTCCCGTTGGTTAGAGCATTGTCCCTATAAACCAAGTTTGAGGGTTTGGTCCCCGGTCAAGGCACATAAAAGAATCAACCAATGAATGCATAAATAAGCAGAACAAATCGATGTTTCTCTCTCCCTCTCCTTTTCTCTCTCTTTTCTCTCACATCAATCAATAAATTAAAAGTTTAAGGAGTCTTGTATTAAAAGGGCTTTAACATGGGGAGAGCACTTCTTGAGCTTTGAATTGTTTAGTTTCAGCCTTCTTTTTTTCCTCTCAAACTCTTTTTTCCCTATTTTTTAAAAATTTATTTTAATTGTTGTTCTTGTATAGTTTTCTGTCTTTTACTCCAATCCTAGCCCATCGCCCCAGCCCTCCCCAGCCTTTCTTCTTTATTGATTTTTTGTTTTGTTTTGTTTTTTGGAGAGACAGAGAGAAACAGTAATTGTTGTTCTGCCCATCTGTGCATTCCTTGGTTGATTCTTGTATGTGCTCTGATTGGGGATGGAACCTGCAACCTTGGCTTATTGTGATGATACTCTAACCAACCGAGTACCCAGCCAGGGCCACCTTTCTTATATAAATTTTTCCTTTTTCTTTCTTTTTTTTTTTTAGGATTTTATTTATTCACTTTTAAAGCGAGTGGAAGGGAGGGAGAGAAGCATCAATGTGTGGTTGGTTGCCTGTAGCATATCCCCAACAGGGGACCTGGCCTGCAACCCAGGCATGTGCCCTGACAGGGAATCAAACTGGTGACACTTTGATTTGCAGGCTGGCAGTCATTCCACTGAGCCACACCAGCCAGAGCTAACTTTTTTCTTGTTATTTTTTATTAGTAAATTATGAAGTTAGTTACATACAGAGATGTTTCTTAAATAAAAAAGTGGTAGTGAGTGGTAAAACTGGAAAAGTTACTGAAAGATTTGTAAACATTGTAATAAGACAATTATGTGTAGCTTTAAAATTTTCTTTCTGTTGCAATGAAACCTAGTTGTATGTGAGTATAAACCCTTAAAATTACGAGTTCTTTAAGAAATTTACTTACCTTTGTGTCCTGGTTGGTGGGGCTCAGTGGATTGAGCACTGGCCTGTGAACTGAAAGGTCACTGGTTCGATTCCCAGTCAGGGCACATGCCTGGGTTGCAGGCTAGGAGCCCAGTTGGGGGCATGTGAAAGGCAATGCTTAATTGGTTAATTGATGTATCTCTCATACATTAATGTTTCTCTTCCTTTTTCCCTCCCTTCCCCTCTCTCTAAAAATAAATAAATACAATCTTTTAAAAAAAGAAATTTACATACCTTCTAATTTCCTTAGCATTTGGCATAAAACCTGAAAGAATAATACTTAATATTTTTTGGGTGGGGAGGGTGGTTACATTCTTTTAGAATGGCAGGCTCCCTCCCTCCAAATTCTGCATGCAATTTTACAGTATTACTGATATCTGAATTTTCTCCATAGGCCTTAGATGAGTCAACCCCTAGTCTATAATATAGTGGTGGACTAGTCGCTAAATACTTGGACTGCTCAGTTCCCTCTAATTTTTGGGGGGAGTGGAGGGAGAAATTGTATTTCATTTGGGTTTTTCTATCAGTGTCATTTTATCTGTAACTGCCAGGTTGCCCCAATTACAGTTAATGTTCTTGGTAGCTGAAGGGTTAGGTAAAAATTAATTAAGGTTAAATCTTTGTTGTATAGTAATATATAGCAAATTAGGATCTCTGTATAAGGGCTCCTCTTGTCATCTAATTTTAAAATTTATTTAGGAGAGGTTAAGAATCTTGGAGCAGCAGTAATAAATAGCAGTAATAAATTAGCAAAATCTGCTAGCTGTAGCAACTGTGCCTACTATAGTCCCATGAATATGAAGTTTGCTTAACCTCATTTGGAAAATCTAATGAATAAAACAAAACAATTAAGCTCAGCTTTTTATTTGTTTTTTTAAAGATTTTATTTATATATTTCTAGAGGGCAGGGGAGGGAGGGACAAAGAGGCAGAGGAACATCAATGTGTGGTAGCCTTTCATGCGTGGGCCCCCCCCCCCCCCCCCCCGCCAGGGACCTGGCATGCAACCCAGGCATGTGCCCCAACTTGGAACTGAATTGGTGACCCATTGGTTCACAGGCTGGCCCTCAGTCCACTGAGCCACATAAGCCATAGCCAAGCCCAGTTTTTTTTTAAAGTTTATTTTTTTAAGTGATTTTATTTATTTATTTTTAGAGAGAGGGGAAGGGAGGAACGAAAAGTAGAGAGAAACATCAGTGTGAGAGATGTCCATCAGTTGCCTCTCACACACCCCCAACTGGGGACCTGGCCTGCTGTCCAGGCATGTGCCCTGACTGGGAATTGAACCCACATTTTGGTTTGCAGGCTGACACTCAGTCCACTGCGCCACACCAACCAGGACAGCCCAGTTTTTTTTAAATGTTACTTTTTAGAATATCAAAAGACATTAGATCTTTTATTTCTTTAAAAAATTTTAAATATATTTTATTGATTATGCTATTACAGTTGTCCCATTTGTCCCCCCATCATTCCCCTCCACCCTGCACACCCCCTCCCACTCACATTCCCCCCTTTAGTTCATGTCCATGTGTCATAAGTTCTTTAGCTTCTACATTTCCCACACTATTCTTGCCCTCCCCCTGTCTATTTTCTACCCAGTGTCTATGCTACTTATTCTCTGTACCTTCCCCTGCTCTCCTCCTCCCACTCTCCTGTTGCTAACCCTCCATGTGATCTCCATTTCTGTGGTTCTGTTCCTGCTCTAGTTGTTTGCTTTTGTTTTAGGTGTGATTGTTAATATCTGTGAGTTTGCTGTCTTTTTACTGTCCTATTTTTTATCTTCTTTTTCTTAGGTAAGTCCCTTTAACATTTCATAGAATAAAGGCTTGGTGATGATGAACTCCTTGAACTTGACCTTATCTGAGAAGCACTTTATCTTCCCTTGCATTCTAAATGACAGCTTGGCTGGTAGAGCAATCTTGGATGTAGGTCCTTGCCTTTCAAGACTTGGAATACTTCTTTCCAGCCCCTTCTTGCCTGTAAGGTCGCTTTTGAGAAATCAGGTGACAGTCTGATGGGAACTCCTTTGTAGGTGACTGTCCCTTTATCCCTTACTGCTCCTAGAATTCTCTCCTTCATTTTAATCTTGGCTAATGTAATTACGATGTGCCTTGGCGTGTTCCTCCTTGGGTCCACCTTCTTTGGGACTCTGAGCTTCCTGGGCTTCCTGGTAGTCTATTTCCTTTGCCAGATTGTGGAAGTTCTCCTTTATTATTTGTTCAAATAAGTTTTCCACTTGTTGCTCTTCTTCTTCCCCTTCTGGGACCCCTATAATTCAGATGTTGGGATGTTTAAAGATGTCCTAGAGGTTCCTAAGCCTCTCCTCATTTTTTGCATTCTTGTTTCTTTTTTGTTTTCTGTTTGGTTGTTTGTTTCTTCCTTCTGGTCCACTCCATTGATTCGAGTCCCAGTTTTCCTCCCATCTCTATTGGTTCCCTGTGCGTTTTCCTTCATTTCATGTATTGTAGCCTTCATTTTTTCATCTAATTTGTGATCAAAATCAACCAATTCTGTGAGCATCCTGATCACCAGGGCTTTGAACTGTGCATCTGATAGGTTGGCTATCTCTTGGTCGCTTAGAGCAATTGGCTCTGGGACTTTGATTTGTTCTCCTGTTTGAGACATTTTTGATGTTTGGTGTTGTTTTTTTTTGGGGGGGGGGGTCTGGTCGCGGCTGTTACATAGTGAGGGGTGGAGCGTTAGGTCTCCCCAGGGCGGGGCAGCCCAGTTGCTGGGTAGTGACACTGCATGTGGGGGCGGGGTCCGAGAAGGAACCATGGTGCTTGCTCTGCTCTCTCTCAGATTCCAGTCCCTTCCACCGCTTCCCCTTCGCCTAGATTATCTGCACGTGAATGTGGGACCACCTGGTCAGCCAGCCGCCTTGCGCAGCCTCACTGGATCTGCACAGTTGCCACCCCGTACCCAGGGTCCATTAGCCACCGCCTGTGCTCCTGGGGTCTGCTAGCCGCTGCTGCTGCCTGCGTGCCCGGATCCGCATCTCCACTTTTTCCTGCCATGACTCCGCCCCTCTTACCGGTCTGGATGAATGGTCGGACTTCCGTACAGTTCAATTTTTTGTATCGGTTCTGCTTGTTTTCTTGTTTCTAAATTTTTGTTGTCCTTAATTTTGGTTGTGCGAGGAGGCACAGTGTGTCCACCTACGCCTCCATCTTGGCCAGAAGTGACATTAGATCTTTTAAAAGCAGGCTAGAAGTACATTTTAGAAGTGCAGAGTTTTTTGTTTTTTTTTTAGAATTTTTATAAATTTATTTAAGCCTGAACTGACATGGTATACTGCAGAGCAAGATCTTAAATGTTCCCCAGAAATGCAGAATTTCTTAGAAAGCAGATAATTTTGATACATTAACAGAATCAGCCTAATTAGAAAACTACATTTTGTAGCTATACTTTGGAAAATCTACATGCATGCATTTTGTTAAAAATTTTGGTGTTTTGCCAAATACATACATATACAAGGTCTGTTCAGAAGGTATCCAGCCATGTATTATGAAAAATAGAGACATTGGTTGAATAACATAAAAGATGCAAGAAAGAGCCTAGCTGGTATGGCTCAGTGGATTGAGCATGGGCCTGTCAACCAAAGCATTGCTGGTTGGATTGCCAGTCAGAGCACATGCCTGGGTGCAGGCCAGGTTCCCAGTGGGGGGCGTGGGAGAGGCAACCACACATTGATGTTTCTTTCCCTCTGTTTCTCTTTCCCTTCTCTCTCTAAAAATAAATACATAAAATATAATAAATAAATAAATAAAACTTAAATTTAAAAAAAGGATGCAAGAAACATTGTACTTAGGGTAATGATGCCTCAATCCCTTTCAGAGTAGGCACCTAGGGACCTCGCATAGTTCTCCAGTTGCCATTAGCTGCCTTCCCCTTTGTATTTTCCTGAATCTCATCAGTGATCTGAAATCTTTTCCCTTTCAAAAGTGATTTTTGTTTTGGGAAAAGCCAGAAGTCACAGAGTGCCAAGTCTGAGCTGTAGGGGGCCAAGTCACCTGGGTGATTTGATGTTTCGCCAAAAAAAAACACAACATGTGATGCACGAGTGGGCACATTGTGATGAAGCTTGCCAATCACCAGTTGCTTATAGCTGTGGCCTTCTGAATCATCCTAATAGTTTCTGCAGAGGAATGTTCAAGCTTAACGCAAATTTTGGTGCAGATTGTTGCTCTTCTTGCTTAGTCAGTTTGAGTGCCACGGCCACACAATACACCTGCTCACTCAACAGTGTCTACCACCCTCACTGACTAGTACAGTGAAGTTGTCACTGTTCATGCATTTGCATTACAGCCCACTCTCCTTGGCTGGCAGGTTACATCTATGTCATGCAAACCTTTTTTGTTATATTAACAAGGGCTGGGCTTTTTCCGGACAGACTTTGTGTTGCCACCCAAGTATAAAGTCTCCTTAATATAAGATTAACTACATCTTGCCCATTCTGTTATTGTGCGTACCTTGAATGAATCAACTTTTACCAAGGTGGAATAGGGAGGGAATTTTGAAAGTATGTTGTTTCTTTGTTTTGAATTGTTAAAACAAGCTCTACTGAGTGATTGTTCCAGCCACCAAATATGCCTTGAAGACATTTAAGTCTTGAGTTTTTGCCTGCCTGTTAGACACTTACACTAGTATAGTCTATTTATACTAAAGATTTAAACACTAAACTGGACTCTACTTCTCCCTGTTAGCCTCTTCCATGTTTATTCTCCTGGTTTATTGTGTCTACCCAGTCACATAAGCCTAAAAGCTGGAAATCAGTTCAGATGATTTCTGCTTTCTGTTTCTACATATCCAATTATTTTTAGCACCTCATGTCTCTGGTATTTAGCCCCTCCTCTTCATTCCTACTGCCTCCATGTAAGCTCACACTTAGTTGTCACTCTCTTGGACTGTGAGAGTAGCTTCTTTACTGTTTTATGCTCTTGCAGTCTTTGGTGCTACCAAAGTAACCTTTCGAAAGTGCTAATCTGACCTGTCCAATCTATCAGTTTATATTTCACAAAATTAAAAATTCTTTGGCATACAAGGCCCTTCATAATCTGGTTCTGGCATGATAGGTAATCTTTGATAGGGCTATTGGCAAGTGCTGTTGTCTGTCTGGAATGCTCTTTTCAACTTTTCTCCTCTTTAGTCCAGTGAACTCTAGCTTATATTATTTTAAGACCCAATTTACTGAATTACCTCTTGAAAACTTATTGGGTTCTTTCCCTCTTCCCCCAGTTAGGTTATTTTAAAGTAAACCCTAGATAGCATATTCTTTCATTCCTAAATGAAGTCTCTAAAAGACAAGGACTTTTAAAACACATAATCATATTAGTCTTGTACTTGCTAAATCATAATTCCTTAATATGTAATATCCAGTCAGATCCACCCAGTCATCTCTCATATGTGTATATATATATACACACAAATGAGGCATATATATATAATTATAAAGGTACACGCACACGCACACACACACATACTTTTAAGTTAGTTTGAACCAAGATCCAAAATAAGGTTCACAATTGCATTTGGTTCATGTACCTACTAAGACTCTTAATCAATAGATTTCCCTTTCTCCTTTTTCCCCCTTAAATCCTCACCCAAGAATATGTTTATTGATTTCAGAGAGAGAGAGAAAGACAGAGAGACATCGATGTGTGATATGAACATTGGTCAGTTGTCTCCTGCACGTACTCAAAATGTGGATTCAGCCTGCAACCAAATATGTACCCTGACTGGGGATGGAACCTGCAACCTTGGTGTATTGGGACAATGCTTTAACAAACTGATCTACCCGGCCAGAGTCTTTTAAAAGTTCCTGAAACTGTGAAGAAGAAAATCACTTGTGTCGATAACTATTCAGAAATAATTTCTAAAATCTTTTTTCTTCTGAAATTGCTATATTTTATGTAAAATATTGCATGCTGTATATATTTTACAACAACTTATCTTTGCCCTGGTTGGTGTGGCTCAGTGGATTGAGTGCTGGCCTGTGAACCAAAAGGTCGCTGGTCTGATTCCCAGTCAGGGCACATGCTGGTGCTGTGAGCCAGGTCCCCAGTTAGGGGTGTGAAAGAGGCTAAAATTTCAGATATCCCATGCAGCAATATTTTCACCAGTATTTCTCCTAGGGCAAGGGATATAAAGGAAAGAGTAAACAAATGGGACTACATCAAATTAAAAAGATGCTTCATGGCTAAAGAAAAAAAATCAGCAAAATGAAAAGGGAACCAACCATTTGGGGAAATATATTTGCCAATGATACTTCGGACAAGGGTTTGATCTCCAAAACATATAAAGAACTCATATGACTCAACACCAGGAAGACAATCCAATTAAAAAATGGGAAAGTACTGTTGAGGATGTGGAGAAAGGGCAGCCCTTACGCACTGTTGGTGGGAATGCAGACTGGTGCAGCCACTGTGGAAAACCATATGGAGATAACTCAGAAATTAAAAATGGATCTGCCTTTTGACCCAGCAGTCCCAATTCTGGGAGTATATCCAAAGGAACCCAAAACACTAATTTGAGAGAACATAAGCACCCCTACGTTCATTGCAGCATTATTTACAATAACCAAGATATGGAAGCAGCCCAAGTGTTCATCAGTAGATGAGTGGCAAAACCAACTATGGGACATTTACACAATGCAATTCTACTCGGCCATAAATAAAAAGAAAATTTTACCTTTTGCGACAGTGTAGATGGACATGGAGAACATTACATTAAGTGAAACAAGCCAGTTAGAGAAAGACAAATACCATGTGTTTTCACTCATGTGGAATCTAATGAACAAACGGAACTAACAGACAAAACAAAGACTGATTTGTAGATGGAGAACAGATGACAGTGAGTGAGTGAGGCAGGGCGTTTTGGGGGTAGAGGGATTGCACAAAAAGGAAAAAGGACTCATGGACATGGACAACAGTGTGGTGATTGCTGGGGCCTGGGAGATAAAAGGGGACTAAATGGTAATGGAAAAAATATAATAAAGATTTAAAAAAGGAAAGAAAAATCCTGAACAGACAGTTCTCCAAGGAGGACATATAGAGGGCCCAAATACGTATGAAAGAGTGCGCAACATCATTAGCCGTCCCAAGAGTGCAAATTTGTAAATTAAAACCACAATGAGATACCACCTCACATAGGTCAGAATGGCCATCATTAACATGTCAACAAACAAGAAGTGCTGGCGTGGCTGTGTAAAAAAGGGAACCGTAGTGTACTGTTGGTGGGAATGTAGAGTGGTACAGCCATTCTGGTAAACAGTATGGAATTTCCTCAAAAAACTAAAAATGGCCCTGGCTGGTGTAGCTCAGTGGATTGAGCGCGGGCCTGCGAACCAGAGGATCGCGGTTCGATTCCCAGTCAGGGCACATGCCTGGGTTGCAGGCCAGTTCCCGGCAGGGGACACACGAGAGGCAACCACACATTGATGTTTCTCTCCCTCTCCTTCTCCCTCTCTCCTACCCTTCCCCTCTAAAGATAAATAAATAAATTCTTTAAAAAAAAAAAAAAAAAAAACTAAAAATGGAGCTGTCTTTTGATCCCACTGCTGGGATTATACCCCAAGAATCCTGAAACACGAATTCAAAAGAACCTATGCACCTCAATGTTCATAGCAGTGCTATTTATAGTAGCCAAGTGCTGGAAACAGCTTAAGTACTCACCAGTAAACGAGTAGATCAAAAAACTGGTACATTTACACAATGGAATACTATGCAGCAGAAAGAAGGAAGGAACTCCTACCTTTCATGACTGCATGGAGTTAAATAATCCAGGTGGTGAAAGACAAAGACCATATGATCTCACCTATAAGTGGAAGCTAATGAAGAAAATTAACAAATCAGAAAATAGAAGCAAAGGCATGGAAACAAGGAACAGACTGACTGTGACCAGAGGGGAGAGCGGAGTGGGCTAATGGGTGGGAAGAACGGGAAAGGTCCAATCAAAGAACATATATAAAGGTCCCATGGATTTGGATAACAGGGTGGGGATTGACTGGGAGTGGGGTGGGGTGCAGGTGGGTATGGTAGGGGAGAGTAACAGTGCGGGGGGTGAGGGGATTAGAACAACTGTAATAGAACAACAATTTAAGAAAATGGATGTTTGGATGGTATATGCAAAGATGCTCATCATTAATCATTAGAGAAATGCTAATTAAAACCATAATAAACATACTATTTATATACCTTTTAGAATGGCTAAAATATTGTACTGATAGTACTGAGTGTTGGTGAGGATGAGGAGTAACTGGAACTTTCATACTTCTGGTGAGAATTCAGACTCCGGAAAAGTCTGGCAGTTTATTACAAAGTTAAATATACAATTACCATATATTCCAACAATCCCACTTCTAAGAATTTTTTATAGAACAATACAAACTTGTGTAAATACTAAGTTTACATAAAAATATGAATGCAAATATTTATAGCAGCACTATTTTTAATTACCCAAGCTGGAAAAAAACCCAAATGTCCTTTGGTGGGTTAATGTGTAAGCAAACTGATAAATTTATATTATGGAGTGCTATTCAGCAATAAAAAGGAAGCAACTGTTGATACACGAGTAACAGATGAGTATCAAAGGCATTATGGCAGTCTCATAAGATTACATTCTGAATAAGTCCATTTAGATGACATTCTGAAAAAGACAACTGCAGGCATACAGAACAGATCAGTTGTTGCTGGTGGTTAGGGTTGGAGGGAGGGTTTGACTACAAAAGGGCAGTGTGAAAGAATTCTTTGGGGGTGTTGGAATTGTTTTGTATTCTATTTATGGTGGTGGTTACAAGAATCTATGTACATGCTGAAATTTATAAAAGGGTACACCAAGAAGTGAATATTGTGCTATATAAATTTTAAAAGTAAGCAATTGCAGATTTAATAATAAAGTTTTGTTTTAAAAAGTAAGGTAAATTAAATTTTTTAAAAAGGGAGTGTTCTTGTAAAAAATGCAGGCTTTTGTTATATTTTCTGGGTACTTATGTGGATACACCTATTTCTGAGACTGAATGAGCTAAATAAGCAAAAAGCAGTTCAGGAACTTTTGTCAGGGACTTAAAAGAGGCTATCATAAGGGTCTATATCCATTTAACCATATGTCTTGTGCTTATCTCTATGACTGCTCTCCACCAGGATCAATGTTAAGAATATCGTGAAAAGATATAATTTTATTTTATCCTTTTTTATTTATTTTTTAAACTTTTTAAAAATATATTTTATTGATTATGCTATTACAGTTGTCCCATTTCTCCCCCATCATTCCCCTCCACCCTGCACACCCTCTCCCACCCACATTCCCCCCCTTTAGTTCATGTCCATGTGTCATAAGTTCTTTAGCTTCTACATTTCCCACACTATTCTTGCCCTCCCCCTGTCTATTTTCTACCCACTGTCTATGCTACTTATTCTCTTTACCTTTCCTCCTCTCTCTTCCTCGCACGCCCCTGTTGCTAACCCTCCATATGATCTCCATATCCTTGCTTTTTTAATTAAAAGGAAAAGATGTCTAGGATTTTATATATATATTTTTTAATACTCACCTGAGGAGAAGGGAGAGGGGGTGGGGAGAGAAACATTGATCCAGTTGCCTCTTGCACACACCTCCCAAACTTTTTCCCCTTTATTGGGGAGACCAACTGAACCTGCAACCTAGACATGTCTTTGACCAGATGACACTCCAACCAAGCAAGCCACCTGGCCCAGGCACTTCTTGGGTTTTTATGGGCTATGATTTTAGAGTCTACAAGCAACTTTATAGACTGTAGCTTGAAGGGTGCCACTTTTCATACTTACTTCTCAGTGGAGTTAGAAAATGTTGGGGAAAGGAGGGAGAAAGAGAAGATGAGAAACATTGGTGTGTGTGATCGGTTGCCTCCTGCACGTCCCCAACTGGAGACCTGGTCTGCACCTCAGGCATGTGCCAGGACTATGAACCTAACTGGTGACCTTTTGGATATCAGACTGGCACTCAATCCAGAGAGGGCTAATTTTTTATTGTAACAATAAGCTGTACTGATTTTAAGTGTGTGATTTGATTAGTTTTGACAAAAGTATACCTCTCATTTAGCCCTACCATAGTCAGATTGTAGAACATTTCCATCATTTCAGAAAGTTCCCTCATATCCATTTCCAATCAATTTCTTTCACACCATCCCAGGCAACAGCAGTTTTGTGTCACCTATCACCATAGCTCTAGATTTGCTTGTTCTAGAGGTTCATATAAATGAAATCATACAGTATGTATTTTTGGGTTTGACTTCTGTTGTTCAACATAATGTTTTTGAGATCCACGTTACAAATATAGTGTTCCTTTTGATGAGTCATACCCATTGTATCATTCATTATACCTTCATTTGTTTACCTGTTGATAAACATTTGGATTGCTTCCAATCATTGGCTACTCAGAATAAAGTGGTTATGAACATTTTTTCCCCCAATCCTCACCTGAGGATATAGTTATTGATTTTAGAGCGGGGGAAGAGAGGAGGAGAGAGAAACATCTGTGTGAGAGAGAAATGTTGATTGATTGCTTCCTGTATGTGCCCTGGCTGAGAATCGAACCTACAACCTAGGTATGTGCTCTGACTAGGAATTGAACCCACAACCTTTTTGTGTATGGGATGATGATCCAACCAACTGAGCCACCTGGCCAGGGCATGAACATTCTTATTAAGGTCTTTTAGTTTATTTCTGTTGGTAAATACCTGGGTATGGAATTTGTCGTATATGTTTATTTATGCTATTTTATTTAATTTCTAAGTACTCTTGATATCTGAGTTTTAAAAACAACATTCTGTTTTGAGTCATGGTTGTAGTATATCTTCTCTGAAGAAAAAATATATATACAGTGGTGGACAAAAGTAGGCTTACACTTCTAAGTACGGGAAACAATAAAGCTATTGTAACAATGGTAACCTACAGATCTTTTTCTTTTTAAAATATTTTATTTATTTATTTTTAGAGAGAGGAGAAGGGAAGGACCACGAGAAGAGAGAAACATCGATAGGTTGCCTCTCCCATGTCCCCAGCTGGGGACCTGGCCTGCACTGAGGCATGTGCCCTGACAGGAATTGAACTAGCAATCTTTCAGTTCACAGGCTGGTGCTCAATCCACTGGGCTACTACTGCATGTCTTTTCTGTATGAACAACTGTAAACCTTTACTTTTGCCCACCCCTGTATATATCTATGAAGTTTGCTTTTCCCTTATAGACTGTCTCCTTCAAGTTAACCTGTTTTTGATAAGCATGTATTACTGATTGAAGGTTCATATGCCCAATGCTTCAAAAAAGGCCAGTATTCAAATGTCATAGTTTGGAGTAAGGAAAGATTGATTGATTAAGAGGGCACCAGCTCTAGACGATGGGGTGGGTGAGGGCTCATAGCTTCTGCAAATCCATCCTAAGAGATTCAGAATTCAGGCATCTTTTATGTCTAGGGAGGGGAGGAGAGGTGAGACAAGAGGTGTGTGATACCTAGAGGCCAGCAGGAATCCAAGGAAGAGCAAGAAATCTCTGAATTTCTGTTTGCCTCATTGACCCCTGCTGATCTGAATAGGACTTAAGGCTTTGGCAAATCTTTGTCAAAAGGCTCAATCCTCAAGCAGAATTCCTCCAATAATTAGTGTATCTATAGCAGGAGCTATGCCTGAAGGCCATGGGAGAAAAGCAGGTTAGAATTGAGATAGAGACCTTTCCACTCAGTTACATGTATTTCATGATAGATACTTGCTGTAGATGTCTGGTAATCTGTTGTTATCTACTTAATAGTTTTTCTTAAAAAAATTGAGGTAACATACATTAAATTTCATGTGACTTAAGTGTACAGTTAGTGAATTTTTGCTAAACAGTTCCTCATATATATTCACTTCCCAGAATGAGAGAGAACATTTTTAGTGCCCCAGGAGGCATCATTGAGCCACTTCCAAGTTAGTACCCTCACTCCCCTATACCACTAATTATTCTGATGATTTAAGCCACTGCAATTTAGATTTGCCTATTTGCAACATTATGAGTGAAATTGTTTCATTTTTTTCTTCTCTATTTGTTTGTTATGCATGCTTAATACTTGTTTTTTGTGGTTACCCTAGGTCAGAGTTTTTCAACCTTAGCATTATTGACATTTGGGGCCAAATTTTTTTGTGTGTGGGGTAGTGGGAGCTGTCTTGTGTGTTGTATATAGGATGTCTAGCCGCATCCCTGGCTCACTACCCTCTAGGTAAATAGTAACAACCTTCCCTCCCCTAGATGTGACAACCAAAAATATTTCCGGAAATTGCCAGATGACCTCTGGGGGGCCAAAATCTCCCTTTGTTAAGAACCACTGTCTTAGGTATTTCAATCTTCATTCCTAATTTACACTTTAAGTTACTGTTTTTCAAAAAATGCAAGAGTCATGTAACAACTCAGGCTCTTCTTGCCCTTTGTGCTGTTGATGCTATTTATTTTAATTCTACATGTCTTCTAAATCTCAAAGACAGTAGTATTGTTTTACATGATTATTTTATTTAACCTTTGTATTGTAAAATAGGAGAGTATCTGTCTCTCTCTCTCTCTCTCTCTCTCTCTCACACACACACACACACGTACACACACACACGCACACTTAAAAAAGGCTAACATCCTTGAAAGCACACCACCCAGGTCAAGAAATACAACTTTTCTTCTTTTTTTTTCTTTTAAGATTTTATTTATTTATTTTAGAGAGGGGAAGGGAGGGAGAAAGAGAGGGAGAGAAACATCGATGTGCATTTGCCTCTCATGTGCCCCCAGTTGGGGACCTGGCCTGTAACCCATGCCTGTTCCCTCCAGACTAGGAATTGAGCCAGCAACCCTTTGGTTCGGAGGCCATCACTCATTCCACTGAGCCACACCAGCCAGGGCAGAAATAAAACTTTAAAGTCATCCCAGAATTACTCCACATGTCCCATTTGATTATAATTCCCTCCTTCTCCACTCCCAAATAACCATTGTTTCAACTCTTATCATAATCATTCCTTATTTGTAGTTTTATTACCAAGTGTGCATTACTAGACACTATGGTGTTAATCATTTTTAAAATTTTGGTATCTTTTAAGTCCCTTTTAATGTACAGTTTACCTCTTTGCTCCTTTTACTTTTCCATACAGTTTTTCTGTTGAAGAACCCTGGCCAAAGTTTGAATTTTACTGATTGCACATTCATGTTGCAGTTCAGCACTCTCCTTCATCCTTTGTATTTATTGCAAATAGGTGGCTGGATTGAGAGACTTGGTCAGACACTGGTTCAATTCCTTTTGCATTACTGTGGGCAGTGTTATATTCTTCCATCAGGTGGTACATTATTGGTTTTCTCTCTTTTTATGATGTGTTAGCAGTTGGGCTCAGTGCAGATCTATTAATTTATTGGTATTGCAAAATAGTAAAATTCTATTATTTCTTCTTTATTAGTTGGAGTACTTTTGAAGAGATGCTTCTACTTGTCTGTTTAGTTATCCAGAGGTACAGTTCATATAGAAAAGATAGGATACAGGCTTGATTCTTTTCCTTTATCATTTCTTTTTTTTTTTAATTTTACATTTTTAAAAGATTTTATTTATTTATTTTTAGAGAGGGGAAGGGAGGGAGAAAGAGAGAGAGAGAGAAACATCAATGTGTGGTTGCCTCTTGCATGGCCCCCACTGGGGACCTAGCCTACAACCCAGGCATGTGCCCTGACTGGGAATCGAACCTGCAACCCTTTGGTTCGTAGCCCGCACTCAATCCACTGAGCTATGCCAGCCAGGGCTCCTTTATCATTTCAAGACAGCAAATTAGTTCCCTGTTATCCTTTAAGAGAACCATAAAAATTAGCATTATAAATTCAGGGACTCAAACATTTGATGAGTTTTTTTATCAGTGGCATTCATTAATATTAATTATGCTCAAATTGTCCTATCTTTGGCCAGTTAGCACTTCCTCAAGTTGGCTCCTGAATAACTTGAATCACTCCATGTAGTTTTAGTAACATCTTGCTATCTGGTATGACCAAGTGTTCAGGTTTATCTTTTATGTATTCTGTTCTAGATTTCTTACCAGCTAGCTTTTTCAAGGAGCCCTGGTTTTAGTGGGAAGTGGTATTTGAGAATGTAATCTGAGCATTGGGGATGCTCATTGCTGTGAGTTTTCATTGTGTCTAGGACAGAGTTAGCAGTGCTAGCTAGATATCTGAGATTTTTCTTTTTTTCTTTTTTTGTAAAAAGCCATATAACAGATATTTCAGGCTTTGTGGGCAAAAAGGCAAAGTCAACTATATTATGTATTTACTTATACAATGAGAAAAAAAATTCCTACAATTCTTCATTGACAAAATTATAAATAATTGAGTATGATTTTTTGTAATGCAAGTCTAATAATGAAGGATGGAATTAATTTGGGGGAGTTAGATAATGCTTCACCTAATTGGAATTTACAGTTATTGTTTATTATCATTAAAATTGTTGTGAATGTTTATCTGTTAATGTTGCTCTCTAATGAGATTTCCTCTTTGAAATGTCTTTTTGACCAGATTGGTACTGCCAAATACAGACATTAGTCTATAAGCCATGTGATTTTAATTGGGATATTCATTTCTTGGGAAGAAGGCATTCATAAAATTCTGTTAAATTTCTTTTGATAATTGTTATTAGCATGTCATTATAGTGTGGGTTAATCACTTCCAATTGAATGTTAGGTGGGAGCTCCTAAACTGCACAGTTAACTGGATTTTAAAATACTATGTAAATTTCTATGGTACTTGGCTCAAGTTTTGAGAAACACTGCTGGAACTGTCCTTTGAGCTGAGAAAATATTTATTGCAAATTTGTATGGGAATGGAAACCTCACTTTTTAAAATTTTTGATTGAACAGGAAGTATATAAAGCAGTTTCACATTACCTTTGATTCCAACAGCTTTAGTTATAAATAAAATATTGCAGACTTTATTGCAGTATGTTTCACATATAAGTAGTGTTTTCCTTCTAATTTTACTTCAAATTCATTAAGAAACACTATCAAGTTTGTAGCAAAAGCTAATTTCCAAAGTCATTCAGTGTTCTATAATAATTGAGGCTTGTTTTTTGCTTTGGAAAAATTTTGAGTTCATTCCTGAGCTCAAAAAATAGCATTATAATATGAACTGCCAGGCCACTGAACTGCTGTGTGGTGGGGCAAGTCAGGTTATTCAGCTTCTGTTTTGGAACTGATGATGATTAAATTTGTGACAGTGAATGAAATTTATCTTTTGGCAGTACTGGTCAGTAAGCTGTGATGGATTCACATATTTTCCACAAAATACCTGTTGATGAATAATACGGTGATTAACCACAGGCTTGAAACCTTATTACATATTTTCACGTTTTTTTAATTTGTTCAACTAAGTCTTTTCTGTTCCACACATTTTTATTGGCATCACTTGTAGTGTTTCTAAGTAGATTTACACTTCAGGTTGTACCAAATTTGTGGTTTTCTCAGGTTTGAAACTATTCTTTTTTCCCTATGTCTTTATTTTTTTTCTTTATTTTTATTATTGACACTATTACAGACCCCTGCCCCCTGCCCCCGCTTCCTCTTTGCCCACTTCCATCCAGTCCCCACCCTCCTTCCCTTTGGTGGGCATTATTGTCTGTATCTTTGCGTTATGCATATTATGTTTTTTGACTGATCCCTTCACCTCCTTTTATTCAGTTCTCTGCTTCCTACTCCCTGAAAATACTCTTTTCTGTAGTTTTCATGTAGATTTTTATAAAGGCTAACTCTTTAGTCACTTTAAACTTCTTTGGACTGACTGCTCAACTAAACAACTGAGTAGTAATACTTAACATCTGTTGACTCATCTAGAGCCAAGGAAACCCACTAGAAATTATTTGCCTTGTTTTTTTAATTGACTGTTGCTCTTAATATCCCCAACTTGCTTGAACAACTGTTCTTTCTGAAAGGCTAAAAATCTTGTTTATTTTCTCTACACATTTCTTTGACTGCTGTAATCAAGCATGATTTAATTAACTCGCCATCAGTAAATGTCTTCCCCTGCCAGGCTGACGAATGAGCCACTAAACATTTAGTTTGGTTGAGGTTTTTTCCTTTCTTTCTTTTTTTAATTTAAGAAATTTTGCTGTGTTGAGATTCAGTTTAAAATTTTGTAATTTTTCTCTTCCTTTCCTCTGAATTGGGGACTGTTGTGATGAGTGTAATCTGGCAATGTCCATGTATAGTGTATTCTTTTAGCACGGTTATAGTGTATTGCTTAGTATGATAATGCTTTCCCATCTAATTTGATGAAAAAAACACACTCCACCATGCCTTAACAAGTATGGCATTTGAAGCTCACTTTTCTTGTTTTGACACGATAGATTATTCACTCAAAAATAAAATAAAAAGGTCACAATACAGCACTATGTGTGACACTCAATGCCGTCAGATATAACTGCAGTGCTGCAGTTTATACTGCACCGTGATACACAGCACTGTGAAATGACGAGGGTACCACAGATAGTCACCATTGCACCTACAATCATCAATAAATGAGTGTGACGGTGTTTCTATAAAACTTTATTTTGTGGACACTGAAATTTGAATTTTATAGTATGTATTTTAAAAAAGATTTTATTATTTTTAGATAGAGGGTAAAAGAGGGAGAGACAGAGGGAGAGAAACATCGATGAGTTTCTCTCATGTGCTCTTGCACACCCCCAACAGGCGACCTGGCCTGCAGCCCAGGCATGTGCCGTGAACAGGAATCAAACCCATGACTTTTTGGTTCATAGGAAGGCACCCAATCCATGGAGCCACACCAGTCAGGACTATAGTATGTATTTTTATGTGTCACAAATATTCTTTTGTATTTAATTACATATTTCCCTTTTCAGTGTTTTTCATTTCTTTCTACAGTGGCATTTTTATTGGAGATAGTTTTCTTCAGCCTGAAGAACTTCTTTCAAAAATTTTGTAGTGCACAAGTCTGCTGGGAACAACCTCTCTCAGCTTTTGTTTGCCTGAAAACACCTTTATTTTTGGAAATTTTTTTTTCTTTTTTGTTGGCTGCGTGTGGAATTCTAGGTTGGCTTTTTTTTTTTTCCTTTTAGCACTCTAAAGTTAATGTTTCCTTGTTTTCTGGCTTCCTTAAGATATAATTGACATATAACCTTGTGTGCGCTTCGGATTGCAGTGCTGACTCAATCCACTGAGCCACACCAGCCAGGGCTATTTATTCATTTTTAGAGAGAGGGGAAGGGAGGAAGAAAAGTAGAGAGACATCAGTAAGTTAGGTGCCAGTCGCGTGCACCCTGACCATGAACTGAACCTGCAGGTCAGGCATGTGCCCTGATGTGGAATCAAATCAGTGACCTTTCAGTTGGCAGAATGCCCAACAAACCAAGCCACAATTGGTCAGAGCTCCTTATTTTTTTTTAACAAGTCAGTGATCAATACTGTTATTGCTACTTTACAGTAATGTCTTCTTTCTTCTGGTTACTTTTAAGATTATCTCTGTTTTTAACAGTTTATAGTGTGCCTGGGCATAGTGTTCTTTCCATTTATCCCGCTTCTGGTTCATTGAGCTTCTTAAATATGTGTGGGTATTTTTTCATCAGTTTTGGAAAATTCTTGTTCATTATCTCTTCAAATACTGCTTCTGCCCTGTTCTCTCTGCGTCTTCCATTTACATATATATTAGACCTTTTGTAACTCTCTTCTACCTCCTACACTCCTGTCTGTCCTGCCCTTTTCCCCCCTGTGCTTCAGTTTGGATGTTTTCCATTAACCTGAATTTGAGTTCACTAGTTCTGTTTGATGCTGCCCCAAATCTTCTGTTAAATCTAACCATTGAGTTCCAAATTCTAATATATTTAAGATTTAGATTTTAAAATATAGTTAAAATTATGTTAAAATTTATTTTAAAATTCATTCTGCTCATCTTTTTTCTTTTAACATACTAATTGTCATTTTAAAGTCTCCGTTTACTAATTCCAGTAACTGAGCCATCTGTGTATTTGTTTTTATACTGTTTTTCTTATCTTGATTATTAATCATTATTCTGTCTCTTATCAATTTTTTATTATATGCCCAACATTGCACATAAAAAACCATAGAGAGGCTGGGAGGGTATCTTTCTCCGAAGACATTTCCCTTGTTCCTTTGTTAAGTAGAAAGGATGCAGGCCTATTTTCTTCAAGCCAGTCAAAAATTTAAGTTGGGGCTTGGGTTGCAGGGGTGCCCAACCATTTGGTGTCTTGGGCCACACATTATTAAATACATTGCAACATGTAATCACAAATAATCTCATAATATTTTAAGTAAATTTACAATTTTGTGTTGGGCTGCATTTGTAGTCATCCTGGGCCACAGGTTGGACACCCCCGTTACAGTTTTATAGTTGCCTTTGTGCTTTTATTGTGTCCTTCTCTGGCCTTTAAAAAAAAAAGTGTTTAATTTTTTTTATTGTGAATTTCTTATTCTCACCTGAGAACATGCTTATTGATGTTAGAGAGAGGGGAAGGGACGGGAGGGGGAGAGAGAGGGAGAGAAACATTGATGTGAGAGAATAGCATTGATAGGTTTTCTCTCATACATGGCCAACCAGGGACTGCGCCCGCCACCCAGGTAAGTGTCCTGACTGGGAACTCAGCCCGTGATCTTTGGGTTTAAGTGATGACAGTTCAGCTAGTGGAGCCATATGGGCCAGGGCCCCTCTCTGAAGTTTTGATTGTGAGAGGTGAATGTATGTCTCCTGAGCTTTGAACAACTACGGGAAATTGAATTCTGCCCTTCAGAGATTCTAAGTTTAGGTTTTTGCCCTTGCAGGACACCATGCAGCTACAAAATCTGAAGGGAGATTGTGTTTTAGTGCTAGCAGATTTCTGTTGGGGAAAATTGGCAATGTATTTTAAGCACTGTTTGTTCTTCGTTCCAGCCCAGTGTGACCACCAAAAATTGGGCTGATTTCTTTCTCTTACTAGAGTCCCTCTCTCTGTGCCTAGTCTGATTTTTCAGCCTATCCTCAAAGTTGGTAAGTGCTTTCACCCCATACCCACTCCCCACCCCCCAAGAAAAAGAAAATGAAGAAAATGGCCATCAGTTTCTGGCTCACCAAAGAAGGGCTCTTCTCTTTCTGAAATTTTAGTTCAAATAGTTCTTGTTATTTTCGTAGGTTTCTAAAGTTTGGTATTTTTTTAAATAGGATTTTTTCAACTCTGCCTCCCACATATTATTATGGTGGGAGTATTAGTTTCCTGTGACCTACTATATCCTCCTTGGAAGCAGAACTGTCTTCTACTTAACAATATCTGAGTAGTGAACAAAAAGATGATGAAATTCTGAGTGCATGGGTGGGGTTTGGCACCTTCTAACTTCTTTATAGGGTGATATGGTTGGCATTTTCCATTAGGAACCTCTCAAAGTTTCTATCTATAGGCCTTTCTCTTGGGCCTGTGAGTTTCCCCAGTGAAGATGCCTAGTGTTTTTATCTGGGGTGAAAGGGACTGTCTGTATATTTTGTGAGCCACCAAGGGAGGAGAATCAGGGTTGTCAACCTTTAGCTTTATTAACTTTTCCTAATCCCCCCTATTTGGAGAATGGAGTTCCTGCCCTAAATTGAGCCTGATTGGATGTTGACCAGCTTAAAGATTGTTTTCACTTTCTCCAGAGAAAAGTGTCTATTTACTGGCATGTGTAAAAGTCAAGGAAGGAATCTGAGAGTCCAACTGCTTTGTAAATAAACTTTCAGGCAGTCTTTCTCCTTAGCTGTTTTCTTCCATTTCCAGAACTGTTTGATGCTTCTAGTTCTCCAAATTGGGGGGTATTGTTTATGTAAATTAGGTTGGTTTTCTGCTTTTCCCCCTATCAGTTTGAAATTTGGCTTTCTCTGATCTGTTAGATTAATTTCTTTTCCATCTGCATTTTACTGTCCACAGTTTAATTGCTTATTGTCTTTGTCCTTGTGGGTGTATGCTTTTTAAGAAAAAGTCCCTATATTTGAATTTTTAGTGGGTTTTGTGACTGAGTAAAAATAGAGTTGTATTTGTTCAGTCTATAGTACAAAACTCATAAGATATAAAAGGATACATATGACAAAAAGTCTGAATATTGATTTGAAATGTCATTTCCATTTATCATCTAAATTCTCTTGTTTACATGGGTCTATTTCTGTTGCTTGCTTCATTAATCTCAACCTGGTTTTATTTATTTTGTCTTAGAATATATTTTTAATGTCTATTAGGGTTATTTTCCTCTCATTACTTCAGTTTTTCCTCTGAGAAATTTTTTGGCTGTTCTTAGTTTTTTTGTGCGAACCTTTGAATCAAAGGTTTCCCCAAAATTCTTTTAGTATTTTTTGTCATTGCATTAAATTTATAAATTAATTTGGAGGATGTTGATATCTTAACAATATTAAAATCTTCCTTTTACCTTTCATTAAAATTTTTTAAAATTAGAGTCAACATACAGTATTATATTGGTTTCAGGTATATAAAACAGTGATTAGACATTTATATAACTTAGGAAGTTGATCGCCCCAGTAAGTTGAGTACCCATCTGATAGCAAACATAGTTATTATGATATTACTGACTGTATTCTCTGTGCTGAACTTTACATCCCTGTGACTTTTTATAACAGGCAATTTGTGCATCTTAATTCCTTCTCCTCCCTTTTCACCCTTCTTCCAATTCCCCTTCTATTTGTTCTCTGTAGTGTTAGTTTAGTTCTGTTTTATTTATTCATTTTTTTGTTAGTTTTTTAGATTCTACATATAATTGTAATTAGGGTATTTGTCTCCCTTTGTCTGACTTATTTCACTTAGCACAATACTCTCTAGGTCCATCCAAATGACAAGGTTTCTTTTTTTTTTAATATATTTTATTGATTATGCTATTACAGTTGTCCCATTTCTCCCCCATCATTCCCCTCCACCCTGCACACCCCCTCCCACCCACATTCCCCCCCTTTAGTTCATGTCCATATGTCATAAGTTCTTTAGCTTCTACATTTCCCACACTATTCTTGCCCTCCCCTTGTCTATTTTCTACCCACCATCTATGCTACTTATTCTCTGTACCTTCCCCTGCTCTCCTCCTCCCACTCTCCTGTTGCTAACCCTCCATGTGATCTCCATTTCTGTGGTTCTGTTCCTGTTCTAGCTTTTTGCTTTTGTTTTAGGTGTGGTTGTTAATAGCTGTTGAGTTTGCTGTCTTTTCACTGTCCTATTTTTTATCTTCTTTTTCTTAGGTAAGTCCCTTTAACATTTCATAGAATAAAGGCTTGGTGATGATGAACTCCTTGAACTTGACCTTATCTGAGAAGCACTTTATCTTCCCTTCCATTCTAAATGATAGCTTTGCTGGATAGAGCAATTTTGGATGTAGGTCCTTGCCTTTCAAGACTTGGAATACTTCTTTCCAGCCCCTTCTTGCCTGTAAGGTCGCTTTTGAGAAATCAGCTGACAGTCTGATGGGAACGCCTTTGTAGATGACTGTCCCCTTATCCCTTGCTGCTCTAGGATTCTCTCCTTCATTTTAATCTTGGCTAATGTAATTACGACGTGCCTTACGACGTGCCTTGGCATGTTCCTCCTTGGGTCCAACTTTTTGGGGACTCTCTGAGCTTCCTGGACTTCCTGGAAGTCCATTTCCTTTGCCGGATTGGGGAAGTTCTCCTTTATTATTTGTTCAAATAAGTTTTCCACTTGTTGCTCTTCTTCTTCCCCTTCTGGGACCCCTATAATTTGGATGTTGGGACGTTTAACGATGTCCCGGAGGTTCCTAAGCCTCTCCTCATTTTCTTGAATTGTTTCTTCCTTGTTTTCTGTTTGGTTGTTAGTTTCTTCCTTCTGGTCCACTCCATTGATTCGAGTCCCAGTTTTCCTCCCATCTCCATTGGTTCCCTGTGTGTCTTCCTTCATTTCACATATTGTAGCCTTCATTTTTTCGTCTAATTTGTGATCAAAATCAACCAATTCTGTGAGCATCCTGATCACCAGGGCTTTGAACCATGCATCTGATAGGTTGGCTATCTCTTAGTTGCTTAGAGGAATTGGCTCTGGGGCTTTGATTTGTTCTCCTGTTCGAGCCATTTTTGGTGTTTTTTGTTTTGTTTTGTTTTGTTTTGTTTTGTTTTGTTTTGTTTTGTTTTTAGTCTGGTCGCGGCTGTTACGTAGTGAGGGGTGGAGCCTTAGGTGTTCCCCAGTGCGGGGCAGCCCAGTCACTGAGTTGTGATGCTGTATGTGGGGGCGGGGTCTGAGAGGGAACTATGGCGCCTTTTTCGCTCTCTCCTGGATTCCAGTCCCCTCTGCCGCTTCCCCTTCACCTGGATTATCTGTGCACGAATGTGGGACCACCTGGTCAGCCAGCCGCCTTGCGTGGCCTCACTGGGTCTGCACAGTTGCCACCCCGTGCCTGGGGTCTGCCAGCTGCCTGCAGGCTTGGCAACTGCCAGCCACTGCTATCTGCATTCCTGGGTCCACACCTCCACTTTTTCCTGCCGTAACTCCGCCCCTCTTACCGGTCTGGATGAATGGTTGTTGGACTTCCGTACAGTTCAGTTTTCTATGAGCTCTGGTTGTTTTCTTGTTTCTAAATATTTGTTGTCCTTAATTTTGGTTGTGAGAGGAGGCACAGTGTATCCATCTACGCCTCCATCTTGGCCGGAAGTCCTCTTTTTTTTTTTTTTTTTTTTTTAATGGCTGAGTAATATTTCATTGTTTATGGACCACATTACACATTCCTTTATCAGTGGACACCTAGGTTGCTTACATATCTTGACTATTGTAAATAATGCTGTAGTGAACATAGGGGTGCATGTTTTTCTGAATTAATGTTTTGTATTTTTTTGGATAAATACCCAGAAGTGTAATCAATCATTGGGTCATATGGTAGTCCTGTTTTTACATTTTTGAGGAACCTCCATATTGTTTTCCATTGTGACTGGATCAATTTACAATCCCACAAACAGTGCAGGAGGGTTCCCTTTTCTTCCCATCCTCTCCAAAACTTTGTTTGTTTGTTTGTTTGTTTCTTGACAAAAGCATTTGTGAACATTTAATGAACTTCCCTCCTTGTGGCTTCAAGCTACCAGGACATAGCTCCCTCCTATCCCCCACCCCCAAACACTCTTAAGCTTCTCTTCAGCTTTTCTGCTGAAGAATTTGGCCTTAACAACAACAAACTGCTTGGGGAGCTTTCCCTTCCCCAGAACTTTGTAGTAGTAGACCGATTGTACCATATTAATGATAAGAGCAGCTCCAGTCTTGTTTTTGGCAGCATTTACCTGTATCTGCTCACTGACCAAGGTCAACAGTTTATCAATGTTGACAGTTGGACAGAAGCTCTGTTGCCTCTTTAAGTGGTAACACCTCATACCAACTTTCCCAAAGTAACCTGGGTAATATTTGTTGAGGTTGATCCTGTAATAATGCAAGCCACTAGCATTACCTAAGCCTCCTGGGTGCTCCTTGTACTTGCTGATATGGCCCCGAAGTTCCCAAGTGTTCCTCAGTATGGATGGCCTTGTAGATAGCTGAGATGCAAGAGCAACTTGTTGATATATTGCTGATAGCCATTCTGACAGATGTATGGTAATACCTCATTTTGATTTAATTTGCACTTTTCTGATAATTAGTGATGTTGAACATCTTTTCATACATCTATTGGCCATCTATATGTCCTCTTTGGAGAAAAAGTTTTTTGGGTTCTCTGCCCATTTTTTAGATCAGATTGTTTTTTGGGGGGATTTCTTATATATGTATTTTGGACATTAACCTGAAATATCTTTGGAGAATATTTTCTCCCATTTGGTAGGTTGTCTTTTTGTTTTGTTGATGGTTTTCTTCATTTGCAAAAACTTTTTAGTTTGATGTGGTCCCATTTGTTTATTTTTTTATTTTGTTTCCTTTCTGTTAGGAGAAATATATTTAAAAAATTGATAAAAATGAGGTCAAACAGTTTACTGCCTGTATTTTCTTCATGAGTTTTATGGTTTTAGGTCTAAACATTTAAGTTTTTAATCATTTTGAGTTTGTTCCTGTATCTGGTGTAAGAAAGTGGTCTAATTTAATTTTATGCCTGTATCTGTCCAGTTTTCCCAATAACATTTATTGAAGAGACTGTCATTACCCCACTGTATATTCTTGCCTCCTTTGTCATGTATTAACTGACCTTATAGGCATGGGTTTATTTATGGATTCTTTATTGTGTTCTGTTGATATATGTGTTGTTTTAATGCCAGTACCATGCTGTTTTGATTGCTACGGCCTTATAGTTTAGTTTGATATCATCAGGTAGTATTATTCCTCCAACTTTGACTTCTTTCACAGGATTGCTGTGGCTGATTGAGGTCTACTGTGGTTCCATATAACTTTTTGAAATATTCGTTCTAGTTTTGTGAAATATGTCATTGGTATCTTGATAGGAATTGCATTGAATCTATAGATTGCTTTGATAGTATGGACATTTTAATGATGTTAATTCTTCCTCTCCATGAACATGGTATATACTTCCACTTATTTGTATCTTCAAGTTCTTTCTTCGGGGTCTTATAATTTTCTGAGTACAGGTCTTACATCCTTGGTTAAATTTATTCCTGGTTATTTTGTTTTGATGCAATTGTAAATGGGATTGTTTTCTTAGTTTCCCTTTTTGATAGTTCATTATTGGTGTATAAAAATACAGCTGATTCTGGATATTTGTATCCTGCTACTTCCAGAATTCATTTATTCTCATAGTTTTTTGGTGGAATCTTTAGGGTTCTCTATATACATTATCATGTCATCTGCAAATAATGACAATTTTACTTTTTCCTTTCCAATTTGGATGGCTTTTATTTCTTCTTCTTGTCTGGTTGTTGTGGCCAGGACTTCCAGTACTGTGTTGAAATAAGAGTGGTGAAAGCAGACATCCCTGTCTTATCCCTGATCTTAAGGGAAATGCTTTTAGTTTTTGCCCATTGAGTATGATGTTGGCTGTGGGTTTGTCATATATGGCCTTAATTATGTTGAGGTATGTTGCCTCTAGTCCCACTTTGCCGAGAGTTTTATTATGAATGGGTGCTGGATTTTATCAATCGGTTTTTCTGCAGCTGTTTATGTGGTCATGTGATTTGTATTGTGTTTATGTGATACATCACATTAACTGATTTGTAGACATTGAACCAGCCTTGCATTCTGGGAATAAGTCTCCTTTAGTCAAGGTGTATGATCTTTTAATTATATTGTTGAATTAAGTTCGTTAATATTTTTTTCTTACACCCAGAAGGCTATTTATTTATTTATTTTTACCCTCACCTGAGGACATTTTTTCATTGCTTTTAGAGAGAGAGAAACATCAATGTGAGAAGCATTAATTGGTTGCCTCCCTATGTGCCCAGACCAGGAATCATATGTGCCTGGATTGGGGACTAAACTGCAATCTAATCATGTGCCCTGGTTAGGAATTGAACCTTATTTGGTGCATAGGATGACACTTCATCCAACTGAGACACCCGGCCAGGGCTACAATTATTTTTTTGTTGTATCTTTGTATGGTTTTGGTGCTGGCTTCATAAAATGAGTTTGGTAGCCTTCACTCCTCTTCAGTTTTTTGGAGTAGTTTGAGAAGGATAGGTATTAATTCTTCTTTGAATATTTCATAAAATACACCTGTGAAGCCCTCTCATCCAAGGATTTTGTTTGTTGGGAGTGTTTTGATTACTGATTTGATTTTGTTAGTAGTTAATGGCTTACGACATTCCATTTATTCAAATTTTTTGTGGTTTTTCGTGTCTCTTCCAGATATCTTATTTTGTTTTCCTTTTTTGTAAATGGTATTTTTAATTTTTTAAAAAGGATTTTATTTATTTATTTTTAGAGGGAGGGTAAGGGAAGGAAAGAAATGGGGAGAGAAATATCAATGCACAAGAGAAACATTGATCGGTTGTCACTTGTATGCCCGCAACCAGGGACCTGGCCAGCATCCCAGGCATGTGCCCTGACTGGGAGTCAAATCAGTGACCTTTTGGTTTGCTGGGACAACCCCAGTCTACTGAGCCACATCAGTGTGCATTTTTTAATTTTTAAATTTTATTTATTTTATTTTATTGAATTTATTGGCCTGGCACTATGTGACAAAATTATACATGTTTCACGTGCACAGTTTTACAGCACATCATCTGTACACTGTATTTATTGTGTGTTCACCACCCCAAGTGAAATCTTCTTCCGTCACCATTTATCTCTTCTATACTCTCCTCTGCCTCCCCCTGTAAATGGTATTTTGTAAAAGACATTTTCTTAGAGCAGTTTTAGGTTCACAGCAAAATTGAGAAGAAAGTACAGGTTTTCACATACACCAGCATGCCCATACATGCATAGTCTCACCCATTATTAACATTCCCCACTAGAGTGGTGCATTTGTTACACAACTGATACACCTAACATAACAGTGGTACAGGCCGTAGTTTACATTAAGGTGCACTCTTGGTGTTGTACATTCACAAATGTATATGTTGCCACGCATCCATCAGAGTATTATACAGAGTATTTTCACAGCTCTAAAAATCTTCTGTGCTCTACCTATTAATTCCTGGCAACCACACTGGTATTCTGTCTTCATAGTTTTGTCTTTTTCAGAATGTCATTTAATTGGAATCATAAGTATGTAGATGTTTTTTGAACTTTCATTTTATTTTTTTCAGGTTGACTCTTATTTAGTAATAGGCATTTAAGATTCTCCATGTCTTTTAGTGGCTTGAGAGCTCATTTAATTTTTAGCACTAAATAATACCATATTGTCTGGATGTACCACAGTTTGCTTACCCATTTATACCCATTGAAGGACATCTTGGTTATATCCAAGTTTTGGTAATTATGAATAAGACTGCTATAAACATTTATGTACAGGTTTTTATGTGGATACAAGTTTTCAAATACCAAGGAGCATGATTGCTAGATTGTGTGATAAGAGTATGTTTAATTTTGTAAGAGATTGCCATCCTGTCTTTCAAAGTAGTTGTACCATTTTACATTCCCACCAGCAATGAATGAGAGCTCTAGTTGTTTCACATCCTCACCAGCATTTGGTTGTGTCAGTGTATTGGATTTTAAACATTCTAATAAGTATGTAGTGGAATCTCATTGTTTTAATTCTGATGATGATTAATGTTGAGAATCTTCATTTGCTTATTTGCCACCTGTATATCTTAGTGAGATGTGTGTTTAGATCTTTTGCTTGTTTTTAAATCAGGGTGTTCATTTTTTTGTTGAGTTTTGATAATTCTCTGTGTATTGTGGATAAGTCTTTTTGTGTTTTTAAAATATATTTTATTGATTATGCTCTTACAGTTGTCCCATTTTTTTCTCCCCATTATTCCCCTCTGCCCTGTAGCTAATCTCCCTCCAGCATTCCTCCCTACCCTTAGTTCATGTTCATGGATCATACATGTAAGTTCTTTGGCTTCTTTATTGCCTATACTATTCTTAACTTCCCTCTGTCTATTTTGTACCTACCATTTGTGCTTCTTATTCCCTGTATCTTTTCCCCCATTCTCCCCCTTCCCCTTTTCCCACTGATAACCCTCCATGTGATCTCCATTTCTGTGATTCTGTTCCAGTTCTAATTGTTTGCTTAGTTTTTTTAATTTTTATTTATTTTTCAAAAGGTTTTCTTTATTTTTAGAGAGAGGGGAAGCGAAGGAGAAAGACGGAGAGAAATGTCAATGTGTGATTGCCTCTTGCATGTCCCCTACCAGGGAGACCCGGACTGCAACCCAGGCATGTGCCCTGACTGGGAGTTGAACCGGAGTCCCTTTGGTTTGTAGCCCATGCTTAGTCCACTGAACTATACCAGCCATGTTTTTTTGTTTGTTTGTTTTTTGTTTTTTTAGGTTCAGTTGTTGATAGTTGTGAGTTTGTTGTCATTTTACTGTTCATATTTTTTAATCTTTTCTTTCTTAGGTAAGTCTCTCTAACATTTCATATAATAAGGGCTTGGTGATGATGAACTCCTTGAACTTGACCTTATCTGAGAAGCACTTTATCTGCCCTTCCATTCTAAATGATAGCTTTGCTGGATAGAGTAATCTTGGATGCAGGTCCTTGACTTTCATGATTTGGAATACTTCTTTTCAGCCCCTTCCTACCTTCAAAGTTTCTTTTGAGAAATCAGCTGATAGTCTTATGGGATCGCCTTTGTAGGTAACTGTCTCCTTTTCTCTTGCAGCTTTTAAGATTCTCTCCTTATCTTTAATCTTGGGTAATGTAATTATTATGAGCCTTGGCGTGTACTTCCTTGGGTCCAACTTGTTCGAGGCTCTCTGAGATTCTTGGACTTCCTGGAAGTCTATTTCCTTTGCTAGATTGGGGAAGTTCTCTATTATTTTTTCAAATAAGTTTTCAATTTCTTGGTCTTCCTCTTCTCCTTCTGGCACCCCTATGATTCGAATGTTGGAATGTTTAAAGTTGTCCTGGAGATTCCTGAGCCTCTGTTCATTTTTTTGGATTATTGTTTCTTCATTTTGTTCTGGTTCAGTACTTATTTCTTTCTTCTCCAAGTCATTGATTTGATTCCCAGTGCTTCCCTTCACTGTTGGTTCCCTGTATATTTTTCTTTATTGCACTTTTCAAATTTGTTGTTGTCCTTCTTTTGGTTGTGTGAGCCAGGTTGCCTGATTCTATTATGGATAAATCTTAACAGATGGGTCTTTTGAAAATATTTTCTCTTACTTTGTGGTTTGTTGTCTTATCCTCTAGGCATTGTCTTCCACAGAACTTGTTTTTAAATTTAATGAAGGCTAAGTTATCAGTTCTGTTTTGCATGTCTGCCTTTGGCATGGTAAATAGAAAGTGGCCAAATCCAAGGTTATCTAGATTTTTTTCCTATGTTCTAGATGTCTTATGGTTTTATGTTTTACATCAGTTTCGTGATCCATTTGGTCTGTGTCTAGATACTTTTTTTTTTTTAATTTTAGATACTTTTTTTTAACACAGGGTAGCAGACTTAATTGCAGCATTCTTTTTTTACTTTTGATATTATGAAAGAGTAAGTACCCTCATCCTTTTTTATTAGTTATTAATTTTGCACATTTGTTTATTTCTAGATAATTGATTGTTGCCATTGAAATAGGATATTTTCTGTTTTCCAAATGGATATTTGTTTGTCAGAGTCCTGTTGAATTTATTGTGTTAATTTGTACCAGCACCCAACTGGGTTCTGTTGCCCTTTGGAATAATTTTCCAGTTGATTTTTTTTAAGATTTTATTTATTTAGTTTTAGAGAAAGGGGGAAGGAAGAAGAGAGGGAGAGAACCATCAAATGTGTGGTTGCCTCTGGTGCCTCCCCATCCGGTAACCTGGCCTGCAACCCAGGCATGTATCCCTGACTGGGAATCGAACCAGTGACCCTTTGGTTTGCTGACCAGCGCTCAATCCACTGAGCCATACCAGTTAGGGCATCCAGTTGATTGTTTTTAGGTTTCCAAGTGAATCATTTAAATTGATAGTCATGATTTCTTTTTTCTTTTCTGTTCCTTTCTCTCCTCCTCCTCACCTCTCCTCCTCTCCTCTTTTTCCTTTTATTTTTCTTTGTCCTGTTTAATTATACTGGCTGCTATATGCATAAAATGTTAAGTAACTATTATGTTAAAGCATATCATTATCTTTTCCTGACTTTACTGAGATTGTGGCACCTATTAAAAATTATGGTGGGCCTTGGCTGGTGTGGCTTAGTTGGTTGGAGCATCGTCCTGTGGACCAAAAGATCGCGGGTTTGATTCCTGGTCAAGGCACTTACCCAGGTCGCAGGTTCCACCCCCATTGAAGGTGTGTACAAGCAGGCAGTGATCAGTATTCCTCTCACATCGATATTTTCTTTGTCTCTCTCTCTCCACTCCTCTGTCTCTAAAAGCAATGAAAAAAAAAGTCCTCAGGTGAAGATTTAAAAAATAATTTAAAAGTTACGTTGGGTTTAAGTTAGACATATATTGTTTACCTTTTTGAAGTATCTGGCTTTAAAAAAAAATCGTTTTAAAAATCAAGAATGGATATTGAAATCTGTTACATGCCTTTTCCCCATCTATGGATGTGATCATATATTTTTTCCCTGATTCTATTAATCATTTAACTATTTGCAAATATTGTGACCTGATAGTGTACATTACTATTAAGTAGTATACAGTTGTTATTTAGAACCACTTATGGGAAGTAGAGAGAGTTCTAGAGTTGCCTATTTAGTTGAAATAAGACTGCCTGGAACTGAGCTAGCCTCATACATGTAAAAAAACAGTTCAGTATAATGGGCCAGGCATGTTTCAGGTCAAGAGGAGTCTAATCTCAGATGAGAAAATTTCTAACTCAACAGAATTACTAAGATAATGATAGATACTGTTTATTGAGCGATTAATATATGCCCTGCGCTAAGGGATATATACAGGGTCTGGCAGAAGTAATGCCTCCTTGAGTATGGTTGGTAGGGTATGTGAATGTCTTGCTCAAGATGGACAGAAATTTGAACATTTCACCTAAAATGTCATATAGTATGCTTGAGTGTGATTTTGTTATGTTACAGAATTATATTCTTACGATTTTGTAATAAGAAAGGAATGTTATTTGTGCTTGACCCTATATATACATTTGTAATATCCAGACTATACTAGTTGCTAGTTGTGTGGTGATGTGCAAGTTTCTAAAACCCTTTTTATTCATTTTCCTCATTTGTAGTATGGATTTGATGATAGTACCTTCTGCATAGGGTTGTTTTAAGAATTAAATTGGTTAATATATTTAAAGAATTTAGAACAGTACCTGGCACATAGTAAGCACTTGGTAATCAGGTGCTACTATCTTACATTACTTACATCATGAAGTGTCACTGAACTACTGTTTTATATGTGACAAAACTATGGCTCACACGGAGTTTGAATCCAAGGTTACCCAAATTGATTTGCATTCCTGACTCTAAATTTTATTAATTCTGTCTGCCTTAACTATATTTTCCCCTGGCTCCCAAAGCAAGATGCTTGGATGTTCAGACAGGGAGGTTTGTCCGGAAGTTGTCTGGTAAAAGGATTAGGTAGAGATCCCCTTAGATGTAGTTTGGAACAGAGTACAGCCTTCAGGAGGACAATGGCCAGGGCAAGCAGAAACTGAGTATACTTTTAGAACAAGAATTTTGGAATTAGAGTTAGGGCTCACATTGGCATTTGGGCTGGAGGCAGAGTTCGGTAATTAGACCATTCAGGATTCAACTGAATCTGAAGATTAAGGGCTATAAATAGTAATTAAGTCAGAATTGTTCCTGGGAGTAGGGATGCACTGATTTTGTGGGCATTGAAAGTGGCAATAGCTCCAAGGAAGATTACTGTGGAAATTGGTAACTAGGCTGTCATTAGTTACTTCATTCTCAAGCCACCTGTATTTATTCTTCATCTCATGATACAAGACCAGCTGTGCTCTGATATCAGCTGCATTCATGAGCTTCTGAACTCATGGTTTAGATGCCCTTTGCAATAACAAGTTTCATCAGTTTCTTGATGGCTGATGATATATAACTGACTTACCTATCTGGATTCTTGACTTTGGCTTACTCTTTACCTCTCAAAATTTGCCTGGCCTTCCAAATCCTGCGAATCCAGATTCCATTCGGCTTTCACATTACTGACTTGATACTTCTTTCCTTTTGAGTTAAATTGTTTCATTTATAAAAATAATTCAGCTATATCCTTTTTAAAGTCAAACACTATAAAGTTTATAAAAAGACTAATCCCTTATCATTTCCTCACTACCCAGAAGCAACCTCTTTCAGCTTTTTAGAAACGGAGAGAAAGTCTTTAGTTACCATTCTCCCTCCTCTGGTTACCGCTAGCACAAAGTCACGCCTGAGGTGGTCCTTACTCCAAATTCTGTCACGCATGCCAGTAGTTATTTAAACAATTTTTTGTTATCTTTCCTAGGATTTAATTAATAATCATACTTATTAATTCATTGCCCTTTATCATTATTTTGCCCATTCCACATCTTTTCTTGTTTGTTGGTTGGTTGGTATGTATATATGTATCCATTTCTTTTTTCTCATTTAGAAAGCTTTTTAAATTATTTGAAGGGGAGAAACATCAATTTTTTAAATATTTTTAAAAAGATTTTACTTACTTTTTTTAGAGAGAGGGGAAGGGAAGGGAGAAAGGGAAAGAATATCAGTGTGTGGTTGCCTCTTATACGCCTCCAGCTGAGGAGCTAGCCTGCAAACCATGCATGTTCCCTGACTGGGAATCCAACCGGTGACCCCATGGTTTTCAGGCTGGCACTCAGTCCACTGAGCTACACCAGCCAGGGTAATATTTTTAATTCTACTTATTTATGTATTCATTGGTTGATTCTTGCATGTGTCCTGACTAGGGATTAAACCCGCAACCTTGGGGTATAGGATGACACTCTAACCAGTGACCTACCCAGCCAGGGCTATATATCCATTTCCTTTTATTCCCATTCTTTCTTCTCTTCCCCTTCAATAACTTAGGCCAGAGATTCTCAACCTCTTTTATCTCATGGCACATATAAACTAATTACTAAACATCTGTGGCACACCAAAAATATATTTTGTGCTAATCTGACAAAAAGTAGATGCATTCACACTGGACAGCTATTGTTATATTGGCTATTGTCATTTTTTTATTTGACAAGCTAAGGGAAAAAAGCTCAGTGTCCCTGACTAAATAAAGAGTCATGTATTGCATGTTTTAAAAACTCTTGCTGAGCCCTGGCTGGTGTAGCTCAGTGGATTGAGCACGGGCCTCTGAACCAAAGGATCGCGGTTCGATTCCCAGTCAGGGCACATGCCTGGGTTGCAGGCCAGTTCCCAGCATGGGACACATAAGAGGCAACCATACATTGATATTTCTCTCCTTCTCCCTCTCTCCTACCCTTCCCCTCTAAAGATAAATAAATATTTAAAAAATAAAATAAAAAAAAATAAAAACTCTTGCTGAGTACCCACTGAAAATTGCTGCCTTGGGCAATCATTCTAATATATTTATGAATATCCTGTGGCAGCCACTCTTTAAAAAATGATAGAAAAAATTTTTTTTATCAATTGCAAACTTAGAGAAAAGCTCAAAAGAACTTTTTTCCTGAACCATTTGAGAATAAGTTGCCAGTCTCTGGTGTCTCACTATTCTTTCGAATATTTTGGTTTATTTTCTATAAACAAGGTTATTCTACATAATCACACTATAGCTGTCAACAATCAGGACATTAATATTGAGACATTATTACTATCTAATCCTCAAGCCCCATTCTATTTTGCCAGTAGTCTTAATGTTGTTTTTGAAGTAAAAGGATCTAGTTCAGAACCATGTGTTGGTTTTAGTTGTCCTGTCTCTGTATTCTCTTTCAGACTCTATGTAATCATTCCTTTGTCTTTTCTAGACTTTCAAGTCCTTGATAGGTTTCAAGTCCTTGATAGTTTCGATGGTTACAGGAGACTTATTTTGCAGAATGTCCCTTAATTTAAGTCAGTATAATTTCCTCATGTTTATTTTAGGTGGCACATGATTTTGATTTGTCTCATTACTGATGTCCATTTTGGTGACTTAGGAATGTCTGCCAGGCTTTTAAGAAGTTACTCTTCCCCTTTGTAATAAGTACTTTGTGGCAACTATTTTGTTAATTCCTACTCAATTTTTTGCTTTTTTAAAAATTTCTCTTAGAAGAAGGGAGGGAGGAAGGGAATGATAGAGACAGACAGACATTGATTTGTTGTTCCACTTATTTATGCCTTCATGGGTTGTTTCTTGTGCATGCCCTGATCTGGGATCAAACCCACAGCCTTGATCTATCTATATGATGCTCTAACCAACTGAGCTACCTGGCCAGAGCCTCACCTTTTCAAATTTATTTATTTATGTCTATATGGATTCATAGTTTTCTATTTTATTGAATGGGCAATGTATGAAATATACATTTTATATGCATGCATATTACATCACCATAAATGACATTATTTCATTTTATTTTAACATACAGCAACATATTAAAGTATTAAAATATGATCTAAATCTAGAGGATCATATTCTAGAATGTTTGGAATAATTATCTTGGTGGTGGTGAGTAAACCTCCACCATAATGAGGTAAGTGGAGTTAAAAAATGTAATCATACAAAATATGAGCCTAGCATTATTTCTAGTTGGCCTGGAGCTGCTTTATCCAAATCCAACCTGGTCCTGGCTGAGGTTTGGTGCCATCTGGTGGCATTTGTCCACTTCAGTATAAATAAATATAAATGGGGAACAAATTTGGCTGCTTAGGACTCAGGCTTTGGCAGCAATTTTAGGCAGATTCTTTGACACAGTCCTGGGAGGTTGGGCCAGTTGAATATTAGAAATGAGAAGCCCCATTCTTTACCTACTTGCTTTCTAAGACAGGCTTCATTTTTGCCTCTGTCAGGTCAGGGTTGAAGGATGAATAGGTACATTTACTATACTTTTTGCAATTCTTATTTTCTCTTTAAAAATATTTTCTGATCTTTTTCAAATTATATTTGTGAAATGTTAATAAAATCTTAATGAAAATTGAAGGTTAATTTTAACATAGAAGAAGACAGTTAAGGGAAATGGTATTAAGTAGGTGATTTATATAGGAACTGTTTTCCAGGACTACATAAAATTTTTCAAGTGATATTTAAGAGCTACTATTAGGACTTGCTCTGGATATGTAAAAGGATTCTCTCTTCCAAAGCAAATTTATTTGTCTTTAACTTTTCTATTTTAATTGTGTCTCTGCCCCTCCTACCAGTCTCAGTGTGGCTCCTTCTTTATATCCTTAGTTGTAGGACTTTCATTCAGCCAGATTTCGGGTGGTTTTGAATGATGGTTTTGTAGTTTTGATGTGGTTATGGGAAGAGGTGAGTACTGTTTTTATCTGTACTGCCATCATATACCACGTTTTCCTTATCCATTAACCTTTTGATAGACATGGGAGTTGTTATATTTTGGCTGTTGTGAATAAGTGTACATAGTTTTAAAAATAAAAAAATTCTTCTGGTCTTAGGATGTTAAAGAGTAGTACTTGCTTTACTTATTCCCTCCCACATTTCCTTTCTCTAGTCTTGCTTGTTTTCTGGTTCAGTTTGCACCTTCAGATTACTAAATAGTATTACTTAATGATTTAAAATTTTTTAACTTAAAAACATTTTATTTATTTATTTTTAAGAAGATGGGAAGGGAGGGAGAAAGGGAGAGAAACTTCGATGTATGAGAGACACATTGATTGGTTGCCTCTCACATTCTGGCCTGCAACCCAGGCAGTGACCTGACTAGGAATCAAACGGTTTTGCAGGAGGCTTTTAATCCACTGAGCCACACCAGCCAGGTCTTAACTTTTTGTTGTTGTTGTTTTTTTACTTACTATCAGGGCATCTAAGAGTTTAACCTTCTTGTACCATTCCCTTTTCCCACCATTTTCACTTCCTCTACCTTCTGCAGTATAGTCATGGCAATATTTAGTGTTTACCTTATTTTGAATACACACACACACATTCACTACCATCCGTAGTTGTGTAGTAGTTTGATCACATTTCCTTTCTTGGAAAATCTTTTGTTTTTCTTGGAGTTAGTAATTTTCTTGTCTTCCCATTTTACTTGGTTTCCTTTTTCACTCTTATTTATGATTCCAGATTCTATGACTGTTTTGTAAAACTCCTATCAATACTGTTGTCCATGTGGTCAGGTAGATGAGTTTTCTCAATTTCAGTTTAGGTGTTTTATCATTTACTATAATTATTATACTTGGAGGTTTCTTTCAGTCTGGAAACTTTAGTCCTTCAGTTCTTGGAAATTTTATTAAACTCCTCTATTTTCTTTTTTTTTTTTTCCTCGGGAACTCCTGTTACTTGGACAGTAAGTTAGATTGATTCTCTAATTTGCATGTTCTCTTATATTTTCTACATTTTGGTCTTTTATTCTACTCCAGAGATAATTTTCTCAAGTTTAACTTCCACAATTTTTAGCTGTGTGGTTTAAATTTTGGTTATTTTAAAAACTTAATTATGAAAATGTAAACATAAACGAAAGTGGAGAGTATCTTAAAATGAACTGTGATGTACCTGTCACCCAGTTTAGTGATTAACATTTTGACCATGTTGTTTCATTTCTCTCCAGTTTCTTAAAGCAGATTTAGACATCATGCCATTTTTACCCATAAGTATTTCAGTATACTTCTCTAGCTGTGGTTATGTTATTATTAATTGGAAGGTTTTATTTTTCTCTGAGTTTTTCTTACTTTTATTATTCCGTAAAATATCTGATAATATTGATTATAGTTTTGTTTTTGTTCTTTGCATTTGTGTTTTCTCTTTATTTGCTTTTTACTTTTTCTTTTCCTTCTAATTTCTTCTTTCATTTTAGAGGTTTTCCTCAACTTTCCGATTTTCTTTGGCCCTTGGCTGATGCTTAAGAGTGAGTCTCTGAGAAACTGCAGATGGGAAACTGTGAGTGCACTTTGTTGATTAGTGAGTTTCAACAAGTTTAGGCGACAAATGAGGGCATAGTCCTTTTTATGGGGAACCCCCAAGTATCTGTAGGCCTTTTTTAGTAAGCAGTTTCTCTGGAAAAGAAGCCTCCAGTCTTCTGCTTGACAGATACAAAGGCTTATATCTGGATTGAGTATATGAGAGAGACAAATCCGTGGTCCTTCTATTCAGACTCTTACTTAATCTTGTTTTCACTCTTTCTATATATTTTATTGATTTTAGAGAGAGAGACATCGATTTGTTGTGGCCTGGCCAGGGATTGAACCTGTAACCTTGGCATTTCAGGATGGCACGCTAACCAACTGGGCTACCTGGCTCTCAGCTAGAGGTTCTCTTGTTTAAGTTTCCCAGAATATAAAAAACTTTCTTTTACAATATGAGAGTAGTCACCTGACTGAAGGGCTGGAGGGAGGGATCTGGGTGTTTAATTGTTTTTAAATTTGTACGTTTTCATTCTTTTATTTTCAGCCCTACCTCACATCTTAACTTTCAAAAGTACCAACTGTTCAGATCCTAATAAACCTTTGACTAATTGTTGAAAGGCACATTGTTTTACTTACGTTAGTAAGCAGTACCTTGAGAATTTTTTGTTCAGAATTATTCCTTAATATGGGCTAAAAGCTCTAAGGGAATATCTATATTTTTAAACCATGGAATTGTACAGTTTAAGATTTATTTATTTTTAGAGAGAGGGGAAGGGAGGGAGGAAGAGAGGGAGAGAAAGACCAATCAGTTGCCCTGACTGGGGACCAGACCTGCAGTGTAGGCATGTGCTCTGACTGGGCATTGAACTGGCAACCTTTCAGTTTGCAGGATAATGTCAAACCAACTGAGCCACACCAGTCAGGGTGGGAATATCTTTTTTTATTTCTTACGTATAAGTTAGGAAGTCTTGACTCATATTCTGTTTTATAGTATTATAAGACTCAGATGGTAACTTTGATAGGCACTGATTCTATACATTTAGAATTTTTTCAAACTCAGAATAATTACATATAGGATGAGCTATCCTATCCATTCTTGTAGATAAAATACAAATTGATTTTCACATATCTACCTGTAGCACATCACTGAGCAATGTTAATAACAGTTTTGATGTAGTGTCCTGAAGTATCTTCAGAATCCTCTCAGGAAGACTAAATTAGATTTAGAAAGCTGTCTTGCCATTATCACAGGAACATGCTCCTTACTATGCTGTAAAGTGTCTTCTTACTGTTAACATTCTAAATTAAAGAAAATATGAAGTTAGCAGGGGGACTGCTGAAGGCAGTAATTATATTTTGTTAAGCTTAGGTCTTTGGAAATTGATGATCTATAATATGGTATAAATGTTACACTTCTATTTATAATCATTGATAAACTATTGCATTTCACTCTAGGACTGTGCTATTATCTATTTTCTTTACATTTCAGTTAATAGAAGAGTTCATTTTAATATCTTTCTAATATACACTGAATTATGGTTCCTGTATGTGGGATAAGTAATGCAAATATTTTGAAAACCATCTAGTCTTTTATAAATTCTTAGTTTAAAAATGTTAATTATCTCATCCACATTAGTAGTAATTGCTCGTTATTTCTCTTTGTGTACTTTATTACTTGGTAGATTAATATTTGCTGCAAGCTGACACACTTGGGTACTCATGAAAACTAAGGTGAACTAGGAAGGACAGTTTATATTTAAATTTATTTAGGCTTATTGCCCGGGTTTACTTTAGAATCCCTGACCTGTCTGATAGTTTTAGACTCTTAAGAATATGTTTGTTTTAACATGGAAGGTTGTATTTTCAAAGTGTCCACAAAAACTATTTATGTAAATTTATTAAAATGAACTCAAAATCTTAAGACTATAATGAACTCTTAGATACTATTTTTTCATCTTTATTTTGAAAAACTTAAGTAGAACTAGAATTTTTTAATAGACAAAGGTAAAATTTTACATATATATATATATTTTAAAGATTTTATGTATTTTCAAAGAGGGGAAGGGGAAGAAAAAGAGAGGGAGTGAAACATCGATTACCTCTCACATTCCCCAACTGGGGACCTGGCCAGCAAGCCAGGCATGTGTCCTGACTGGAATCAGTGACCTTTTGCTTTGCAGGCTGGCGCTCAGTCTACTGAGTCACAACAGCCAGGGCTTATATATATTTTTGTGTGACAGAACACGTGAGGCCCTATTTAAGTTTGTTTTATTTTCCAGATGGTTTTGGGTTCAGTAAAAAAAAAAAAAAAACAACACTTGGTTATTTAAATGTAAGTTTAATTGTTAGCATATAATCCTTGTGGGGGTTCAAGATATTTTATTTTAATGTAATTGGATTTCAGCAGTGCACATTTTCTGAATAATTTTGCAGAAGAAAATACTCTTGATTGGGAATAGCACTTTACTGACAGGCCAAACATTGTTACATAAGCTTACTCTTTTTCTCCTGACATCTTAGCCTTTAGTATTAGTTTGTATTTTATTACCTTTCCCCTGCCTTCTCATGCCTAGCAGCTTCCTTTGATCATTTTCTATCATTAATTGGGTTGTAAACAGCACCTTTTTGACTGTGAGGATGTAACATCTTACCATGGTGACATGGCATAAATATTCCATAGCAGTATGTTCTACCACTTTTTGGCGAAGTCAAACCGTTGCTGTCAGTACCTTTTCTAAATGAGTCCTCTGTATGTCACATTTGCTCACTTTAAAATTCATGTGTGTTTAAAATCAGAATTTTCACAGTTCCATGGTTGTGTAACATAAAATTTCTATTTTTGACTCATTTGGCATGTCTGACACATGCTTTTTTTCTTTCTGGTGGTGGTGGTGTTGGTAAGAAAGAATATGAGTTGACTCAGTGTTAAGTTTTTTTTTCTTTAAGAGAACAGGAGAAAGTATCACTTTTAAAAAAGATTATTATTTTTTTTTTTAAAGAGAGGGGCAGGGAGAGAAATGTTAATGTGTGGTTGCCTCTCATGCACCCCCTACTGGGGACCTGGTCTGCAACCCAGGCATGTGCCCTGACTGGGAATCAAACCCATGACCTTTTAGTTTGCAGGCTGGCACCCAATCTTCTGAGGCACAACAACCAGGGCAGATTTTTTTCAATTGAAAAAGAAAGAGTCCTGGTCTCATACCTGGGTTGCAGGCCAGGTGCCCAGTAGGGGGCGCTGGGGAGGAAACCACACATTGATGTTTTCTTTCCCTCTCTTTCTCTCTCCCTCCTTCTCTCTAAAAAATAAATAAAATCTTTAAAAAAACCCAAACCAAGGTATTCTTTAATAATTGTATAATGAAAGAGCAACATCTTAACTGAGTCCTCTGCAGTTTTAATGAAGATCTATTTTCTGTACTTAAGAAATTTTTTATTTTGAAAAAAAGACAAATATTTACTTTAAGCTTTATTATCATTTGACAGAATAAAGTATGGATTAGTGAAGAAAGGGTTTTTAAATCTTTTCAGCCTGCTGTTCTGAAGATGACTGTTATTTGAGATAACATTTATTGATCTGCTTTCATCTTTGGTAATAAAACTTCATTGCATGTCATTTCATATAATAGAGCCAAGAATTAGAGATTTGTTCCTTTTACTCTTTTGCCATTTACACTACCAAAATCTACATCCCCCTCCTTCTTATCTAAGTTAATTTAACTCCTCTGAGTTGTCTCGCATGCCTCCTACCAAGTATCTGGTTTACTTATATGTCAGCCTCCTGCTCAAGAATGTGCATCTTTCTTTGGTGTTTAATTAGACCGGAGTACAGAAGATAGTATATAGGCAGATTGCTATTAAATTCCTTATTTTTTTTGTTTTGATAAACTTGATGCTTGGCATATATTTTTCTGTGCTTGGCTGAATTATATGCTGTGTATCTTCCTTTCTTACTGGTGTACACACAAAATATTACCCTACATTTCTTTTAAAGTTGTTGCCTCATTTTGCATACTAGAGTGGTTTTCTTATATAAGCTTCTCAAAGTCCTAGAGAGACCATGAATAAGCAGCTAAGTAGTAGAGTATATTTTTCCTTTTTGGCTTTTTCATGTCCTTTGCCTGTTTACTATAGATAGGTTTGTCATCATGCCTTAGAAACACTCTGATTAATAACCTCCTTTCAGAAGTCAAAGTTTTCCCAGTTTGTGGTTCTTGCTTTTAACTATATCATGAGATATTTTTACTATGTTATGTATAATTGTTTATTTTTCATATTAATAAGTTCATTAATCATTTTCTTCAGGATTTTTAACTTTTGGTGTCATGCCTAGAAAAAATGATGTAATAAAAGTTTCTATGAAAAATTTTAGAAAGACTATAATAATATTTATTTTTGTCTTATCTGCTGAACTTTTAGAATTGGTTGTGCATAATCATTTTACATACACTCCCAAAACTGGATTGTAATTTTATCTCCCACCATTCATAAATGTAAAACATGTGGGGTGCTAAAGATACCTTGTTATAATAAGGGCAAAAAGAGCTGAGAGGAAAAATTTCTTAGCACTGAAAGCATACAAGCTTTTTAGCTTTGAGCTCATCAAGAACCCCTAGGATGTTTTATCCTGGGGCAAGGTTCTCATCATTCTTAGGTTAGCCATAACAAATCATTCATGGATTACTTGTAGCACATGGTTACAAATAGGAACTCTCTGAGAGGCCAAAGTGCTACATAATTGTTATTAACAAATCTATTTTTTAAAATTGTTGTCAAAGTAATACATGTAAATGATTAGAAAAGTCTAACAATTGTACAAGATTTATAATCCTGTGCACTGTCCCCTTCCTACCCATGAACTCCTCTCCTAAAAGACTGCTACTTTGAAACTTCAACCTCGTGTTTTGGTATTTCCCCTTATATTACTAAATATCTGTATTGCTGTATTTTTTTTTTTTTAATACATGCTCTCTCACCTTTTTTTTTTTTTTAAAGATTTATTTATTTATTTATTTATCTTTAGAGGGGAAGGGTAGGAGAGAGGGAGAGGGAGAGAAATATCAATGTACGGTTGCCTCTCATGCGTCCCCCGCTGGGAACTGGCCTGCAACCCAGGCATGTGCCCTGACTGGGACTCGAACCGCGATCTTCTGGTTCGCAGGCCCGCGCTCAATCCACTGAGCTACACCAGCCAGGGCTGTATTGCTGTATTTTAAATTTATTTTTTAGTTATTAATTTTTGAATTTTTACAATGGGAAGGATTTTTTGCATTGTGGTAACACCGCATTCCACAAACACACTCATTAGCTCTCTTATCCTTCTGATAGTTTAGTTATAATTTTGGTTTAGATTAATTTTCAATGTTGTAATATGACTATGTAAATAATCTCAGTTGAGCCATGTCCTCCACCTTTTCTTCCCTGTGCATCGTTTGTTTTGGGTGGAGTTGATTGATCTCCCCACCCCATTTATTTTACTTAGTTCAAGTACTTATCAGTAAGTTATCTCTGAACTCTACTAGAAGTATAAATCTTGCCTGGAAATGTTAAAATACACAAGGTTATTCGTATTTAAACTCATTAATTGAAATACGACATTTTAAATTTTATCAAATTACATGAATACAGAAAAAGTACATATCTCATAAGTATATAGCTTAATGAATTTTCACAAACTGGGGCATCCATATGTCTTGGTGTAGTATCCAGATCAAGAAAAATAACATTACTAGCATTGTAAGAGCCCTTTCTTGTGTTCCATTCCAGAACTGTCTTCCTACTCCATGGAATAATTCTAATTTCTAACAACAGTTTTAGAAACTGTTGCCTGTTGTTGAATTTCATTATATATGGATTCTTACAGCATGAATGTGTTTTGTGCCTGGCTTCTTTCAAAGTTCTATTTATGTGATTTATCCATTTTATTATACGTAGTTTTGGATCACTTATTCTCATTGCTAATAATAGTATTCTATTAAATGCCTGTTCCACTTTACCTACTCTCCTATTGATGGCTGTTTTGGTAACAGATATATACAGATTTTGTCTGTATATACAATATAGTGTTACCATTAACCTCCTGGTTTATGTATTTTGGTGAAAATAAAATCCTATTGGGTATATATCAGAAAAGGAATTTCTGAATCATAGGGTATATATATATATACAGCTGTAGTAATACCAACAAATGGTTTTCTAAAGTGGTTTATCTTCCCACATATACTATATAAGAGTTACTGTATTTTTGCATCATTTTTGTATTTCCCTAATGACTAAAGTTGAATACCTATCTTTATTTTTGTATTTATTTCTTGCATTTGGATATTCTCTTTTATGAAGTGTGAGTTCAAGTCTTTGCCCATTTTTGTCATTGTCTTTTTCTTATTAATCTTCATGAGTTCTTTCTATACTATGCATACAAATCATTTGTTGGATATATGTTTTGTTACTATATTCCCCGCTGCCCCACCATGGCTTGCTCATTCCCTGTCTTAATGACATCTTTTGGTGAACCAGAAATTCTTATTTTTTAAGAAGTCAAATTTATCTATGTTTTCTTTTGTAGTTAGTACCTTTTGTGTCCTAATGAAGAATTTTTGTGTACTTCAATATCACAAAGGTATTTGTGTGTGTGAGAGAGAAAATACAGGTAAGTGTACAGTTCAGTGGCATTAGTACATTCACATTGCTTGTAACACTCACCACCATCTGTTTCCAAACTTCAAAATGGTTTTGTTAGCTTGTGTTGTGATAGCTGTAATATCAATGTGCGTTAAAAAAAAACAGCAAAACTGGTGAATTTTTGTGTAGCCATTTTAATATTGAAGATGGAAGAAAATAAGCAACACTTTTGGCATTTATGCCTTTTCATTTCAAGAAAGGTAAAAATGCAACTAAATTGCATAAAAAGATTTGTGCAGTGTATAGAGAAGATGCTGTGACTAATCAAGCATCAAAATTGGTTTGAGAAGTTCCATGCTGTAGATTTCTCTCTAGATGATACTCCACAGTTGGGTAGATCAGTAGAAATTGATAGTGATCAAATTGAGACATTAACTGAGAACAATCAACATTTCCTCACCAACATTTGTTTTGTTTTGTTTTGATAATAGCCATCCTAATGGGTATAAAGTGGTAGGTGTTTCATTGTGGTTTTGATTTAGATTTTTCTAATGACTATTGATGTTGAGCATCTTTTCATATCCTGATTGGACATTTGTATACTTTCTTTGGAGAAATGTCTTCAAGTCCTTTGTCTAGTTTTTAATTTTATTGTTGTTGTTGAATTGTAGTTCAGTATATATTCTGTATATTAAACCCTCATCAGATGTATGAATTGTAGATATTTTCTCCTAGTCCATGGCTTGCCTTCTCACTCTGTTGATAGTATCATTTGATGCATGAGCATTTAAAATTTTGATATCATCCAGTTTTTGTTGTTGTTGTTGATGTGCTTTTATTTGCTTTTTAAAATTTTTAATGTTTTATTGATTATGCTATTACAGTTGTCCCATTTCTCCCCCACCCTGGACACCCCCTCCCACCCACATTCCCCCCCTTTAGTTCATGTCCATGTGTCATAAGTTCTTTAGCTTCTACATTTCCCACACTATTCTTGCCCTCCCCCTATCTATTTTCTACCTACCGTCTATGCTCCTTATTCTCTGTACCTTTCCCGCCTCTCTTCCTCCCACTCCCCTGTTGCTAACCCTCCATGTGATCTCCATTTCTGTGTTCCACTCCTGTTCCAGTTGTTTGGTTAGTTTGCTTTTGTTTTAGGTGTGGTTGTTAATATCTGTGAGTTTGCTGTCTTTTTACTGTCCTATTTTTTATCTTCTTTTTCTTAGATAAGTCCCTTTAACATTTCCTATAATAAGGGCTTGGTGATGATGAACTCCTTGAACTTGACCTTATCTGAGAACTTTATCTTCCCTTGCATTCTAAATGACAGCTTTGCTGGTAGAGCAATCTTGGATGTAGGTCCCTGCCTTTCAAGACTTGGAATACTTCTTTCCAGCCCCTTCTTGCCTATAAGGTCTCTTTTGAGAAATCAGCTGACAGTCTGATGGGAACTCCTTTGTAGGTGACTGTCCTCTTATCCCTTACTGCTCCTAGAATTCTCTCCTTCATTTTAATCTTGGCTAATGTAATTACGATGTGCCTTGGCATGTTCCTCCTTGGGTCCACCTTTTTGGGACTCTCTGAGCTTCCTGGACTTCCTGGAAGTCTATTTCCTTTGCTAGATTGGGGAAGTTCTCCTTTATTGTTTGTTTAAATAAGTTTTCCACTTGTTGCTCTTCTTCTTCCCCTTCTGGTACTCCTATAATTCGGATGTTGGGATGTTTAAAGATGTCCTAGAGGTTCCTAAGCCTCTCATTTTTTTGCATTCTTGTTTCTTCCTTGTTTTCTGTTTGGTTATTAGTTTCTTCCTTCTGGTCCACTCCATTGATTCGAGTCCCAGTTTTCCTCCCATCTCTATTGGTTCCCTGTGCATTTTCCTTCATTTCACTTATTGTAGCCTTCATTTTTTCATCTAATTTGTGATCAAAATCAACCAATTCTGTGAGCATCCTGATCACCAGGGCTTTGAACCGTGCATCTGATAGGTTGGCTATCTCTTGGTCGCTTGGAGGAATTGGCTCTCGGGCTTTGATTTGTTCTCCTGTTTGAGCCATTTTTGGTGTTTTCTTGTTTTTTGGGTTTTTTTGGGGGGGGAGCTCTGGTCGCATGGCTGTTACATAGTAAGGGGTGGAGCCTTAGGTGTTCCCCAGGGCGGACAGTCCAGTTGCTGGGTAGTGACACTGTATGTGGGGGCAGGGTCCGAGAGGGAACAATGGCGCTTGTTCTGCTGTCTCTCAGATTCCAGTCCCTTCCACTGCTTCCCCTTCACCTGGATTATCTGCGCATGAATGTGGGACCACCTGGTCAACCAGCCACCTTGCGCAGCCTCATTGGGTCTGCACAGTTGTCACCCCATGCCCGGGTCTGCTAGCAGCCGCCTGCATGCCTGGGATCTGCCAGCTGCTGCTGCCTGCCCGCCCAGGTCCGCCAACCTCCACTTTTCCTGCTGGGACTTCGCCCCTCTTACTGGTCTGGATGAATGGTCGGACTTCCGTACAGTTCAATTTTTTTTCTATCAGTTCTGCTTGTTTTCTTGTTTCTAAATTTTTGTTGTCCTTAATTTTGGTTGTGCAAGGAGGCACAGTGTGTCTGCCTATGCCTCCATCTTGGCCAGAAGTCCTCGATGTGCTTTTTGATAGCATATCCTAGAAATCATTGCCACACCCCATGCCATGAAGCCTTCCTCCTGGTTTCTTCTATGAGTTTTTAAATTTTTGGTCTTACATTTAATTTTTTGATCCATTTTGAGTTAATATTTACATATGGTGTAAGGTAAGGGTCCAACTTCATTCTTTTCCATGTTTTCCCATCATCGTTTCTTGAAAAAACTCCTTGCTTCTCCATTGAATAGTATTTGGCACTCTTGTCAAAATCATTTGATCGTGCACATGAGGGTTTATTTCTGGGTTCTCTATTCTTTTCCATTAAATATATGACGAGGTCTGTCCAGAAAGTATCCAGCTATGTAATAGGAAAAATAAAGACATTTATTGAAGAAGATACAAGATATAAGAAACAATGTGCATAGGAGAATGACACCTCAGTCCCCTTCAAAGTAGGCACTTTGGGATCTCATACAGCTCTCCCAATTGTTATCACCTGCCCTGTTGTATTTTCCTGAATCTCATCAACAGCTTGAAATCTCTCTTCTCTTTCAAAGGTGATTTTAGCTTTGGGAAAAGCCAGAAGTCACAGAGCACCAAATATGGGCTGCAGTGGGGCTGAGTCATTTGGGTGATTTGATCTTTTGCAAAAATAACTCGGCAGAAGATATGATGCGTGAGCGGGCACATTGTCATGATGAAGCTGCCAATCACTAGTTGCCCATAGCTGCATCCTTCTAAATCATCTGAATAGTTTCCGGAGAGGAATGTTCAAGCTTAATGCAAAATTTAATGCATGTTTGTTGCTTTACTTGCTCAGTTATTTTGAATGTGACGGCCACGCAGTACACATGCTCATTCAGTGGTGTATATTGTCTCCAGTGACTATTCAATGAAGTCATCATTGATCACACATTCACATTCCAGTCCATTCTCCTTGGCTGCCAGGTTACATTGATGTTGTGCAAACTGTTCTTATTATATTAACAATGGCTGGAGTTTTTCCGGACAAATCTTGTATATATGTCTTGTCTTTATGCCAGTATCACATTATTTTAATTGCAGTAGCTTTATGTAGTAAGTTTTGACATCAGGAAGTATGAGACCTCCAGTCTTGTTCTTTTTCAGGATTGTTTTGGTTGCTTGGAGTTCCTCGAGATTTTATATAAATTTTAGGATGGATTTTTCTATTTCTGCAAACATAATTGGGATTTTGATAGGGATTTCATTGAATCTGTAGATCACTTTGGGTAATATTGACAGCTTAAAAATATTGTCTTCCAACTCATGGGATGTCTTTTCATTTATTTGTTGTTGTCTTTAATTTCTTTCAATGTTTTGTAGTTTTCAGTGTACAAGTCTTTTACCTCCTTTGTTAAGAATATTCCTAAGTATTTTATTCGGATGCCATTCTTTGCTATACAGATGCTTTCTGATGCCTTTGTAAACGGAATTGTTTTATTAATTTTCTTTATGGATTAATTGATATTATATAGACATGCAACCTGTTTTTGGCGACTGATTTTTAGGTGTTTTGTATCCTACAGTTTTGCTGAATTTGTTTATTCTAACAGTTTCTGTTCTATGTGGAATCTTTAAGGTTTTCTACTTTAAGATCATGTCTGGAAAAAGAGCTGATTTTCTGCCTTTCAAATTTGGATGCCTTTTATTCCTTCCAGCAATGAAGATACTTTTTCATGTTTTATTCTGGAAACTATAGTTTTAGTTTTGTACTTAGGTTCGTGATTCATTTGTAAATGAAGTGCTGTAGGTCAAGGCTAATTTTTCAATGTGGATAGCTAGTAACTGCTCTAGTACCATTTATTGAAGACTGTTCGTTCTCCCACTGAATTGCAGTTGTCTTTGTTGTAAACTAGCTGGTCCTGTATGTGATTTTTCTCGACACATTTCTGTTCCATTTGTCTGTTTTTGTAGCCTTATATGAAGAACAGTCTTAACTATAGCCTGTGGTAAGTCTTGAAATCTAGTAGTGTATGCTCACAACTTTACGTTCTTTTTCAGGTTGTTTTTGGCTGTTCTATGTACTATGCATTTTCTATATAAATTTTAGTATCAGCTTATCAATTTCCATAGAAAATCTACTGGGATTTTTATTGAATTGTATTCAATATATAGATCAAGGGGGACAGTGTACATCTTAATAATATTGAGACTTTTAGTCTACGGATGTGTTCATCTTTTTGCTTATTTAGGTCTTTTTAATTTTTCTCATCTGTGCTTTATAGTTTTCAGTATAGAGATCACACATGTTTTCATGTAGACTTATTCCTAGGTAATATTTCTCCAGTTTTATTGAGATATAATTGTACTACTTTAAGGTGTGCAACATAATAATTAGATACATGTGTACAGTGAAATGATTACCACGGTAAGTTTAGTTAACATAATTGAATGAAAGTATTTCTAAGGGTAGGTAGGGTTGAAAGTTTAAAATAATTTTCTTCAGAATTTTGAAGACATTTCCCTCTTGTTTCCAGTGCTGCTGTTCAGAAGTTTCTTGTGATGATTTTTTTTTTCCTCTATGGAATCTCCCCACCCCCTTCCAGCTTTATTGAGATATAATTGACACATAACATTGTGTAATACTGTGGAATTGTATAGACTCTACCCTTTGTCCCATGTTCTGAAATTTCACAATAATATGCCTTGGTGCAGGTTCCCTCCACCCCCCCATTATGTTAGGCATTAATAGATTCTGTCTACTTGTGTTATTTAGTTTTAGAATTTTTTCTTAAATAATGTATTGTTTTGTCTTTTAAAAATTCTTGTTATGTGAATGTTGATCTTCCAAAACTGCTCTTTTAATTATTTGTTTTCCTTATTTTTCATATTTTTTTACTTATTCTATTTTCTGGGAATTATCTTTAGCTCTGTCTTATTGCCCTTGTACGTGTGTGTGTGTGTGTGTGTGTATTTCCTCTTTGCTGTCATAGTTTAATTTTTCAAAAGCCACATTTTTTTGTTTTTTGAATGTTCCTTCCTCCCTTTTTGGCTTCCTTATTTTATGGGTCCCCTATCTTTTCTTAAAGTTCTGAGACTATTATATATTTTTTTGAGGTTTTATTTTGCTTAAAGGTTGTTCTAGGGTTTTTTTGTTTTGTTTTTGGGTCGGGTTTTTTTTTTCTTTTTTTTTTTCCCTCTAGGATTCCCTTAAATATCTGAAGATCTGTCCACTTACATTTAAGGGTGAAGTACTAAAAAGCAGATTGAAAACTCAGCTCTCTGTGCAAGGGCAAAATTTGGGAACTCTTAGGTGTTACTGTGTAGTGATCTGGTTGGGGTGGGCTGATTGTGGTCTCTTCATTTGTTATATCTTGTAAGTTTTTTTCTTTTAAACCACTGCATTAAGGTTGTGTGTGTGTGTGTGTGTGTGTGTGTGTGTGTGTGTATTTGACTTTTATTTCCTGTGGGGGATGGTTAGCTACATCAGCGAACAATCCTTTCTTCTCTACCTGCTGTGCATAAGTCCAAATTGCCAGCCTTCTGAAACCCAGGTGGAAAAAAGAAGTGCAGGATGTTACCATTCAGTAGTGAGGTTTTCCGTTTTCAGTTTGGTTTTCTCATGCTTAATTCTGTTCAGTTTAACCATGGCAAAGAGTTAACCTCCAGTCTTCTGTTAGCATGGGGAGAGGTTCTGGGGATCTCACTATACTTTATACAGACCTTGGGCCAGTTTTCCTATTTCAGCACCACCTGTACTTGGTGCCTCTAGTTTCTGAGCTTTTCCATGGTTCTGTGAAAGGAAATAAGCCTACTCCTTTGCTTGTGATCACCAATCTGGGCTTAGTCTTCTAAATTAGTTACTACTCCTTCTGGTTTCTAGCTTCCAAAATGTTTTTTTCCCGCTGGTCCTTCTAGGTTTATGACTTTAAAAAAATAAAAATACCTTTAATAAACTTAGTAGTTTCTGGGGAAGCAGCAGTAAATACACATGGTAACACATATTTAACTGAAAGTCCAAATGTCTTTTCTGCTATTCTATTTAACATTAACTCAGCTGATGGTGCATTGGGTTCCTCTAGCACTCTGGTGGGGTGGGGGAGGGGGGAATAAAAGGTTTTACTTTCCAAGCAGCAAGAAACATTTTTTATTACTGTATTTTTAAAAGTACAGACTACTACCGTCAGTATCAATATTTAGTTACTTCTCCTTAAATGTCTGAAATTTACTAGCTAGAGTCCAGTAAGAGCAACAGGGATTTCCTGTTCTTTATATTTCATTTTAATTTTAGGATAATTACATTCAGTATTACGGTAATTCTAAATTAAAGTTTTTAGATTGGAACTTCTAATCAATAAAGACTCTAAATTAAAGGTTTTAGATTGGAACTTCTAATCAATAAAGACTCATAATTTCTTAACTTTAAAGCCTGTGGCACATATTATAGTATCACTAGGTATAGCTGCTCACTTTATTTTTCACATACTATTAATGAACTATTTAAAAGTTTATACTAGTGGTTGACAGACTTTTGATACTTTCAGTAAGTTAATAACAAACATGTTTTGATTGCTTTTGCTGTCGTGTTGGGCATGTTATTCTATATCAGATGTGAGCTGATGACATAGCCGGAAAAAAACTCAGCAGTGGGAATGTCCTCATTTCACACTAACTCTAGGCACTATTCCAAATGCAACAGTAAACACTCTACGTTTGCTGTCATCTGAGCCAATTACTAAGGATAGTTGTGTTTAGTACTGAGAAACTTTTTCTTAACCTGTTTTAATAGTATGCTAATAACCAGGTAGCAGGAACAATTGGAATATATTTCACTATTCATATTGTATATTGTCATGGATGATATTCCATATGAAAATAAATAATGGGATAACAAAATTACTTTAATACTGCAAATTGCATCTCAGGCCAGTGCATACTTAATTTACATATATTATTGTTTTCTAAATCACTTTTTTAATTATACAGAAAACTGCCTATCTTACAGGGTTTTTGAGAAGTGTGCCATTTAGGACTTGGTGGATTTTTTAAAGCCATGGCGGGTTGGCATCAGCCGTGGAAGCATGGGTACTTGGGTGAGAAAGTTACTGATTTGTTCATTTTCGGGAATATGTTTGTTGAAGTGAGTGGGTTCCCAGTTGGCTGGCTCTCAGAAGTAAGGGGCTGTCACTGACAGGTTGGCTTGCAGAAATAGTCACTGAGATACGTTGTTTTAGTGGGTTTAAAATTGGTTATTGTTTCATAGCTATAGAACTGTCAGGTATTGATTAAGTAATTTTATACTAGTTGTGGTGGTTCTTTGTTACTATGGCTTCAGAACAGTTGATCTTTAGTATATGAACTCCTTTTTATTCTTGGGGAAATCAAAAAAAGAAATAAAAGAGAATTGTTTAGATCTTCACCACTGTTGTTGATTCTTCTTAAGGATGAGGTTTGATCTTTTTATCCTTGAAAGTGAAATCTGATTTTCAGTTCAGATTTTTATAGGTTTCTCCATTCCTTCATGAAAAGGGAATGTCATATATATGAAATAATATGTTTAAATATTAATAAGGTTCTGAAAAATTAAGTAATAGTGATAAAACTGCATAATCTCAGGGAAGCACTATAGCAGCATATTCCCCTGGATTTTAACTTTAGATAAGTTTTTTAGGATTGTAAATTCTATTGAAGGAGTTCTTATTGATAGCTCATAAGGTACCTCCTAATCTCACCTTTTTCAGTTGTAATATAAGCATGACCGAGTCATTATTCTTTTTTTTTTTTTTTTTTATAAGGGGAAGGGAGAGAATCATCAGTTGGTTGTCTCTTTTGCATGTATCCTGACTGGAATCTGGACCTGCAACCCTAGGCTTGTGCCCTGACCTGAAATTGAACTGGGGACCTTTCACTTTGCAGGACGGTGCCCAATGAACTGAGCCACACCAGTCAGGGCTAGAGATGCTACTTTTAAAAATTATGTGGAGCCCTGGCTGGTATGGCTCAGTGGATTGAGCACCAGTCTGTGAACCAAAGGGTCATCAGTTTGATTCCCAGTCGGCACATGCTTGGGTTGTGGTCCAGGTCTCCAGTAGAGGGGTGCATGAGAGGAAACCACATGTTGATGTTTCTCTTCCTCTCTGTCTTCCTCCCTTCCCCTCTAAAAATAAAATAAATAAAATTTTTTAAAAAGTTAGGACTGGTAAGGAAGGCTCTTAGCAAATGGGTGTCAGAAAATTGCAATTTTGTGGAGAGAGGGGGAAAGGTATAGAGAATAAGTAGCATAGACAGTGGGTAGAAAATAGACGGGGGAAGGGCAAGAATAGTGTGGGAAATGTAGAAGCTAAAGAATTTATGACACATGGATATGAACTAAAGGCGGGGAATGTGGGTGGGAGGGGGTGTGCAGGGAGGAGGGGAATGATGGGGAGAAATGGGACAACTGTAATAGCATAATCAATAAAATATATTTAAAATTAAAAACAATAAATTTTACTATGTAATGTTTCTCAGGATTCTGTTTATGTAGATGTAGCTTAGTAGCCATGTCACTTACCAGATTGATTACTGAGAGAGAGAGAGAGACCCCACATTCATATAACTTTTATTGCAGTATCTCGTTATAATTGTTATATTTTATTGTTAATGTTGTTAATCTTTTACTATACCTAATTGTACATATTTTAGAAAGTATAAAATCAGTTATCATTTTAGTATGTGAATTGGCCTTAAATTCCTGTGATAAACTTGACTTGGTCATCATTTATTATCCTTTGTATTAATATATTATTGGATTCTATTTATAAATAGTTTGTTGAGGATTTTCTTTTAAAGATCTTATTTATTTATTTTTAGAGTGAGAGGAATGGAGGGACAAAGGGAGGGAAAGAAATGTCTTGTGAGAAATAGTTGCCTCTTGCACGCCCCCAACTGGGGACCTAGCCTGCAACCCAGGCATGTGCCCATACTGCAAATTGAACTGGAGACCTTTTTGTTCTCCGGCTGGCACTCAATCAGTTCACTGAACCACACCAGCCAGGGCTGTTGAGGATTTTTATGTCTGTTCATAAGAGGTATTATTCTGTGGTTTAATTTTTTGTAATGTCTTTTTCTGGTTTTTATATCAGGATGTTGCTGGCATCATAGAATGAATTGGAAAGTATTTCCTCTTATTGCATTCTCTAGAAGAGTTTGTTTAGAATTGATGTTACTGCCTCCTTGAATATTTGGTAGAATTTGCCATTTAAATTTCCATTTGGCCGAGGGATTTCTTTGTGTAAAGGCTTTAAAATACCAAAATCAATTTCTTTGATAAATGTACAGGATCTAATTCTGTAACACAACAATATCACACTCAAGCACACCATATGTTGTTTTAGGTGAAGTGTTCAAATTAAAACTATAAGTTATCACACCCATATTATTATCCTGCCAACCACACTCAAGCAGGTGTTAACCTCTACTGGACCCTGTATTTCATCTTAAGTAGCTTTGGTTCTTTGTGTTTTCAAGTAATTTCATAGAAATTTATTGAATTTTATGAGTACAAAGTTATTTATAATCTTCTTTTGTCATTCTTTTAATGTTGGTAGAATCTATAGTGCTGTCCCATTTTTATTTCTAATATTGGTATTTGTGTATTCAACTTTTTTATCAGTCTGGCTAGGTGTTTATTAATTTTCTTGATCTTTTCAGAGATTTAGCTCCTGGTTTTACTAATTTCTTTCTACAGTTTCCCTTTATTTCAGTTTCATTAATCTCTGCTTTTACTTAATTTGTTTCTTCTGCTTGATTTTGGTTTAATTTATTTTCTAATTTTCTTAAGCAGAAGTCTACACCACTAAATTAAGACCTTTCATCTTTTCTTATAGAAAGAATTATTTAGTGCTAAAAATTTCTCAGTACTGCTTTAGATGTATGTTAACAATTTTTATGAGTCTTTTTTTTTTCATGTTCAATTGCAAATATTTTCTAATTAACTTTGTGGCTTTCATCTTTAAACCATCAGTTACTTACTCTGTTAATTTCCGAATATTTTGGGATGTCCAATTAACTTTATTGATTTCTAATTTAATTCAGTTGTGTTCAGAGGACATGCTCTGTATGATTTCATTTCTTTTAAATTTGTTGATATGTATTATGTCCCAGAATATGACATATCTTGGTGCATGTTCTATATTTCCAGGAAAAGGATATGCATGCTGCTGTTTTTGAGTTGTGTATTGTCTTTTATATTCTTACTGATTTTGTTTACTTCCACTTTAGATTATTGAGAGAAAAGTTATGGTATATATGGATTTTTCTCTTTTTCTTTTCAGTGATACCATTTTATAGTTATTTTGTCCTCAAAGCTCTGTTAGGTGCATATTGTACATATTTAGAATTATGTTTTCTGTGTGAAGTGACTCCCTTATTATTGTGAAATTGCCCTCTTTTTATCCCTGATAATATTCCTTATTCTGACGTATACTTTCTCTGATACTCATGTAGCCATTCTAGCTTTCTTTCTTTTCCCTTCCCTGCTAGGTTTTTGTTTTGTATTTTTTAAAATTATTTTATTGTTGTTCAGTTACAGTTGTCTGCATTTTCCTCTCACAACCCCCCACCCCCACCCCAGCCAAACTTCCCTCCCTCCCTTGCGTCCACCCTCCCCCTTGGTTTTGTCCATGTGTCCTTTATAGAAGTTCCTGAAAACCCTTCCCCCCATTATCCCCTTCCCCACCCCTCAGGCTATAGGTAGATTGTTCTTAATTTCAGTGTGTCTGGTTATATTTCGTTTGCTTTTTTCTTTTGTTGATTATGTTAATTATGTTGATTATGATTTGTTTCTTTTGTTTGCTTTTTTCTTTTGTTCCAGTTAAAGGCGAGATCATATGGTATTTTTCACTAGCTACTTGGCTTATTTCACTTAGCATAATGCTCTCCAATTCCATCCATGCTGTTGCAAAGGGTAGGAGCTCCTTCTTTCTCTCTGCTGCATAGTATTCCATTGTGTAAATGTACCATTGTTTCTTGATCCACTCATTTACTGATAGGTACTTAGGTTACTTCCAGCACTCGGCTACTGTAAATTGTGTTGCTACGAACATTGGGGTGCATAGGTACTTTTGGATTGGTGTTTCAGGGCTCTTAGAATATAATCCCAGCAGTGGAATTGCTGGGTCAAACAGCAGTTCCATTTTTAGTTTTCTGAGGAAATTCCATACTGTTCTCCACAGTGGCTGCACCCTTCCCCATTAGTTTTTATACTGGTGTCCTTTTTTAAAAAAAAATTGAGCTCTAATTCACATCCTAAAATTCATCTTTTCAAGGTTGTACAATTTGATGGCTTGGATTATATTCACAAGGTTGTACAACCATCACTGCTTCTAATTTCAGTATATTTCATCACCTCTTCAAAGAAATCCCATACCCCTTCAGCAGTCACACTCCATTCCTCCTACGACCCCAGTGTCTTTTTATTATTCCCGAATCCAATTCAGGATACCGTACTGTCTCCTTAGACTTCTTCAGTATTTGATGGTTCCTCGTTTTTTTTTTATGACCTTTATCAGTTCGAAGAGAACTGGTCAGGTATTTTGTAGACTGTCCTTCCATTTGGGTTTGTCTAATGTTTTTCTTATCGTTCAACTGGAGTTACATGTTTTGGGATAAGAACACCACAGGGATGAACTGCTTTTCTCACTAGAGCATGTCAGGGAAGTCATGATTTCAACATGATGTGGCACTGGTGATGTTAACATTGATCACTTGCTTAAGGTGGTGCTGCCAGTTTCCTCCGCCATCGAGTTACTAGTTCCTCCTTTCCATACTTTATTCTTAGGAATTGAATCGTTAAATGCAGCCTATACTCAAGGCAAAGGGAATTAAATGGGATCTATTGTTGGGAGTACTACTATACGGAAGATTTCACCTCCCAGTATTTTTTCATTCAGCAATTTATACCAACGTGTACTCATTTATATTTTATACTTATGTTTATCATCCAGTATTCTGAATGATAGTAGTTTTGGCCATAAGGAGCCCTTTCATGTTGGCTCCTGACATGCCTTCATTTTTTTCTTTAGCATTTCCTTACTCTTTGAGACATTCTAAGATGCTCCAGGCTCATTTTGTATTTTTTCTGTCCTGGTTCTAGAATCAAGTATTTCTCTCTCAAGCCCTTGTTCCTGTTATTAGAGAGTGAATAATATTTACAAACCAAAATCTGAGGAACTGGATGTGCTTATTGCTAGTGGGTGTGACTACTTTTGGGCTATAGCTTTAAAAAAAAAAAGATGGTTTTATTGTGATTTTAGTTCATATATACAATTCACTCATTTAGAATACACAGTTCATTGGTTTATAGTATTTATAAATTTGTTCAACCATCACCACAATCAATTTTCAAACATTTCCTGTCAAAAGACCCATATCTTTTAACAGTCACCTCTATTTCTTCACAGTGTTACTCTCCCCGCCCCCCCTCGCCCCCCTCAGCCCCTGCCCTAGGCACATAGTAAACTTTTCTGGACATTTCATAAATATGTGTTTTTTTGTGACTGGCTTTTCTCGCATAGCTGATGTTTTGGAGGTCATCCATTATGTGGCACATGTCAGTTTCCTTCCATTGCTAATATTCTAGTGTATGAATATATACTGCATTTTGTTGAACCATTTTTCAGTTGATGGACATTCAGGGTGTCTACATTTTGGCTGTTATACTGCCATGAACATTTGCGTACAAGTTCTTAAGTGGATATAATGTTTTTAATTTCTCTTGGGTATACACCTACTTGGTAGTGGACTTGGTGGGACACATGGTGACTATGTATTCTTTCAAGAAACTGCTGGACTGCTCCTGGCTGGGTGGCTCAATTGGTTAAAGTGTTGTCCTGTGCACCAGTTGGGTCCCTGCTTGGTGTGTGTATTGAAAGCAACTGATCGATGTTTCTCTGTCACATCAGTGTTTTCTCTGTCTCTGTGTGTCTCTCTCTCCCTTCTCCCCCCTCCCCCTCCTTTTCCTTCTTTTCCCTCTCTAAAATCAACAAACATAGCCTTGAGTGAGGATAAAAAAAGAGAGAGAACAGAGTCTTATGGCTATTTCAAAAGATATAACTTCATTGGTTTTGCATGTGAGTATTCCGTTATCTCAGTATTACTTCAGTATTCAGTTATCAGTTATTTGTTGAAAAGGATTTTTCAAGTTGCATTAAGTTGTCCTTACACTAGTACCAAACTGTCTTGATCACTATAGGTTTGTAGTATGTTTTGAAATTGAAAAGTGTGAGTTTTCTAGTTATTTTTAGATTGCTGTGGGCCCATGAATTAGTATTTAGTACCAGTCTTTTCATTTCTGGAAAGAAGGCAACTGGGATTTCCATAGATCTCTTTTCTCCTCACCCCCTCTCCCAGGCTTTGTGTATTTGTCTGGGCAAGCCTTTAATACGTGGCTAGGCGGTTTAAAATTGTACCTTAGTCTCCATTTCCTTGTTGTGCAGATCTTCAAGTTCAGCCTTCTAATTACTTTTCATGACTTTCCTGAGTATGTGCATATAGTTTGGGCATATGCACAGCCCCACATTGACCTTGTCTTCTAGATTCTTAGGAATTTGTCAGAGCTTCTCAGAGCTTTTATGGACTTCTCATATCCCAACTTTTCCTATTAAATTTCTTGGTTAGTCTATTGTTTGACCAGACAGACAAATAGATTCTTCTAGGGAATCACCAGGAAGGTCAAGTAATGACAGCTTTTTGGGAGTAAGGCTTTGAAGAAGTTCCAGTTTATTCTGTGGCTGCTGGTCTTTACTTCAAGTGTATGCTGTTAGTAGTAAGCCTACCATGGCTCTGGAGAGCAGGACAGGGACTAGGACAAGTTAAAACACCACGAAGTTCACTGTTCTAATTGAGGTTGAGCTGTTTTTCTTGAATAGATACTCCCTGAATTGCTGCAAGCCTTTAGTTATTTTTTAGGTTCTGAAGAAATTGATTCTCACAATTTTGGTCAATTTTCTCAGTGTTTTTATTGAAGAAAGGATTTTTAAGAGTTCTGACACGGCCATTTTCATTAATGTCTTTAGTTTGTTTATTCTTAGCTTGTCCTTTCATTCTCTTCTTCACTCGCTTTTACTGGTATTGTCAGACGAGGCTTTTTCTGGATTTCATTATATTTGAAATATGATATATGGCCAAATGTTTCAGAACCCTGCCTATGCTGTTCTGGAACAGCTGTGGGGTTCAATTGCCTGCCGCCAAGAAGCATGACTCCCAATGCAAGAGTTTGGTGAAAAGAGGAAAGGGGTTGTTTATTTAAAGGCTATACAGATTTAGAATAATGACGGATTTCTGCCATTAAATCCCACTCCCTTTAAAACACCCCAAAACACATAGTTCTGCCCCTGCTTTGCTAAACCAGGCCAGTTTCAGAATATGCCAGTCAGAGGTACTGTCCTTTAGAAAAGCAGAAGTCCACAGCTCAGCATTCCTGGTCACAGTTCAGCATTCCAAGTGTCTTCTGCTAATCTGTGTTTGGTTAGGCATGTTCCCCAGCAGGTCTCCTCTTTCTTACTTTAGCTCTTAATCCAAAACTGCATGGCCTCTCCTACTGCAGACCACATAGCATATCCTTACACACCAGACCTCATGGTGGATGGCTGGGGTGGGGCAGGGGGGCCTCTTCACCATTTCAAACCAAATGGCTGCCACTCCTTCTTACTACACCAGGCCACATGGCAGAGTCTTGGACTCCCGGCCGGCATGGCGTCTACCTTACACACCAGTTCAGACCTTACGTAGAGAATCTGAAGGTAGAGACCAGCGGTCTACCTTACACAGACTGCTTCACTACAAACTGCATAGCTGCTTGCTGCTTTCTCTCTCGGACCTCATGGCTGAATTCCCCCTACAGTCCACACGGTTGCTTCCCTACTCTTTCGGTTCTCATGGTGGAATTCCCTGGCTTCCTGCCTCCTTCCTCATGGGTGCATCTCCTCTCTCAACTCGCCCTTATTTTTAAATGCTGACCTGGAACTTCCCACGTGTCCTCATATCCAGCCCTTCCCACAATGTGCTACTTTTGCCTGGTCCCCCATATCTGTCACTTTTTTTTGGCTGCCATCTTTTTTTTCCCTTTTTTAATTGGCTGCCATCTTTAGTAGGGCAGGAGTACCCCCTGGCATGCCTCCACCTCCCTGCCTCTTGCACAGACACTGTATCAGCTCCCTGTTAAGTTAAGTTACCCTGGTCATTAAGTTACCCTGGGTGGCAGCACAGCTATTAACTTGCCTTTTCTTATGCAAAGTATCTTGTATCATCCACTTCCACTTCCTCCAGTCCAGGTTTGTGGGAAATTCTGCTATTTTCTGGGATCCTGTTTTGCATGCCATTACACAAACGGCATTTAATGCATCAGTCTTGCAATATAGCAGAAGGGTGAAAAAACTCCAAGTGCCTCAAAATAAGGAATGATTTATCTATATATCCATATGATTCAACATTATGCATATACTAACAGTCATACATTTGAATTTATTTTATGACACAGGAAAACATTTATGATAGATGGAAAAACAGTATAAAATATAATATGTGCAAATCTTTGAAAATAAATTTTGTAAATAAATAAGCATATGTATGCATCAAGAAACTACTGGAAGGAGCTGTTGAAAATGGTAGCATTTGTTATCTGGGTGGTGGTTAAATTATGTGAGTGAAGAAAACACTGCCCTGGTCAGTGTGTCTCATTGGTTCGAGTGTAGTCCTGTAACCAAAAGGTTGCCGGTTCAATTCCTGGTCAGGGCATATGTCTAGGTTGTGGATTTGATTCCCAGTTGGGGCATATGCAGGAGGCAGCCAGTTGATGTTTCTTTTTCTTTCTCTCTCTGTCTCTCTTTCCCCTACTTTCCCTCCCTCCCTTCCCCTCTTGGGATGAGAATAAAATAAACCTTAAAAAAAACACAAAAAACCTTTGTTCTATATTATTTACCGCAATGTTATATTACTTATTTTAATTAATGTGACATACCTGTCCATAATTACTGTTTTCACTCATGTGAACTCAATTAAAAATTATGTAGCTGTTGAGTTTTGTTGATTTAACAACATAAACTCTTAGAAATATTTGAAGAGATGCTGTAATAAAAGCCCTGGCATTGGGGCAACAAAATATATATGAGCTATTTTAATCCCCAGACTCTACTCTATATCAAAGAATTTTGTTTCATTGAAGTATAATAGGGTAATTTTTAGGCAAATAACCTGTAATCTCATTTATTAGCATTTTGTGTTTTTTCTTTGCAGGCGCATATTAAATTTCCTATTGACTACCCATATTCACCACCTACCTTCAGATTCTTGACCAAAATGTGGCACCCCAACATTTATGAGGTAAGAGACATCTATCATAAATTTCTCTGAAGATTTGTTTTTTAGTTATAGTTTTTAAAAATTGTCTTTATCATTCAGTATGCTGTGGTAGTTAATGCTACAGCCACAAAGGACTAGTTATGGTTTCCCACTTTTAGTTAGTAATAATCTCTAGTTTAATTGTTCGAAATTAAGGGTAATTTTATAATACCAATGTATAGTTTAGTTAATTTAAGATTGAGGCTTTAGGCCTTTGCTGCTCATTGCTAAGATATAATGCATATGTGTTAATAACATTTGCATTTTTTAAATTTAATAGATAAAGTCATACCAATTTATTTGTGTACCTGTCCTCTAGCTTCACAGCAAGGGTCACCTGTTGCTATGAACAGAGATTCAGCTTTTTGGGGGGATTTATCCTACTATATTTGGACTGTCCTCCTTTCAGGAGTTGCTGCAGAGCAATTGAGAGCCCCTTTTGGAATAAATCCAAGGTGAGGTTCTTTCACTGGACAAGACCCACATGCCTGGGGAAATCATTTCTAGTTTTGTGGATGAAATTTACCTAGCTTTGTGTTAATCTGTACGGATGTTAGAATGATGCGTTATGTTTCTCAGAATAATATTTCAGGGCCCACTAAATATCCCTTGAGTTCACTCTTTTACCATTCTGTAAATTTTTTCATTGCAATAGGGCCCTGAAGTGGTATCATTTTATTGTAGCTATGATCCAAGCATTAAATTTGCTTTAAAAAATTTTTTTAATTTAATCTCTATTGTATTTTTATTTTTAGAGAGGGGGGAAGAGAGGGAGAGAAACATCGATGTATGAGAGAACTATCTATCAGTTGCCTCTTGCCCGCCTCCAACGGAGGACCTGGCCTGCAACCCAGGCATGTGCCCTGACTGGGAATTGAACCGGTGCCTTTCAGTTTGCGTGATGATGCCCAACACACTGAGCCACACCAGTCAGGGCTAAATTTGCTTTTTAAAAATTATAGCCTTAGTCCTATAGTGCCTTTTTTGGCTTGGTGGGTATTGGGAAGCATTTTTGCTCCAGATTGTATAGACTTTAAAATGCTTGTGGGCGAGAAATGGAGAACTCAACTTTATATAGGATCCTGAATTTGGACCTCAGTCTGTATAAATTAATAATGTGCTGGAACAGCTTTACTGTTTTTCACAACCTGCTTTTTCCGTAAGGTGTTATCTTCATTCTTCTTATAACAGGACAAACTGGTGCTCAAAAGGTGATATGTAGTCACATTTTTAGAAGTAAAGCTCCTAAAATATTATCTTCTTTAGTATCTTCAATATTTGACATAACCACTATACAAATTCTATATAAAAAAGTTATCGTTGTAGAAGAGAGATTATAGAAGTAATTCAGTGTTTAAATAAGTTTAAACTGCATTCAGCACACAAATATTCTTGTGCTCCTGCCCATTTAATAATCAAAAGTTCTTGCCTTCAAAACTATGTAGTATATTTAGATTTTAAATAGCAAGAGAGAATTGAGAAGACTGAAGCTTTTGTCTCACTATAGAGAACTAATTCACCTTAAAGCCATATACTCACTTGTTTTCATCTGTTTTTTCTCAAACTCCTCTCAAAAAAAGAAAGAAACAAACCCGAATAAAGGATTCAGAGTTCTGAAAAAGGGAAGTGTGTAGGTGGATAAACTCCTCTTTTCCCTGTTTTTTACTACTTAGGTGTGGGCTATTTAGTGTCATAAGAGTTAGCATTGGGTCATTATTTTTAAAAATAGTTTTTGTATTTATACTAAAAGTTTTAACAAAATAATGCATGTGTGTCTTATAAATACTCCATTGTTTTCTGTACCTTAAATGTTTTATTTTAAAATAAATGATAAATCATAGTTAAGAATTAAACTTGATATAGTCCTTTTGATTCAAAGGAATCAGAGACTTTTCTCACATTATTTAATTTACCTTTGATACATTCTGGAAATGTTAATTAAAATTGAATTTTTTGAGGTCCTATGTCAGTATTTGTGATTTTTAGAGATTATGGGGGCTCATGGGTCTTGGCCAAAAAGATATTCTTGGAAGTTGCATTCTACTCACCTGCCTATGCTAGAAACACAGTGGATTTTGATGTCCAATTGCTATAATCACCAAAATATTTACTGCAGAGTTATTTATACCTGAGGATACAAGAGGGAAACAATGATAGTAACAATAAAACAAATATAAAAAAGCAAATGTACTCAAATTCCAAAATATGGGAATTAATAAAGAGTTTTTGGTATTAACTCAATAAGCACTAAAAATAAATATTACAGATTATTATTGGTTGAAAATAAAGTTTAATATATCAAGTTTTAAAAATTACAAGAGCTTTGGCTAGTTTTAAATACATCCATAGACACACTACTATAGCCCAAAAGGTTAAAACTACTGCTATGTTGTATGAGTGAATTCAATTATTTTAATACTTCCTTTATCATTGCCATGTTTGTGAAATTTATCAATATTGGAGAACAAACAAAATTTAATATGAACTTTTCATCAGCGATTGTGCTGCACAATCTACTCCTTTCTGCTTTTTTGTAATACGTTGAGTGAACTGAAAAAAATTTTTCCCGGTTATGTGTTGTGTGCTCAGAAGAAGACAACCAACTAGAACCCCGCTGGTTTCACAAACCATGTTAATACCTGAGGTTTTCATGCATTGTTCTTCACTGTGAACATGACAGCTATGGCAACTCAGTCTCACTGCTCTTTAATATTTATTTACAAAAAAATTAATATATTGAAAAAATTTACAGTATACTAATTTTTAGTTTTTTAACATTTATTTATTTTAAATATATTTTATTGATTATGCTATTACAGTTGTCCCATTTCCCCCCCTCTATTCTCCTCCACCCTGCACACCCCGTCCCGCCCACATTCCCCCACTTTAGTTAGTTCATGTCCATGGGTCATATGTATAAGGTCTTTGGCTTCTCCATTTCCTGTACTGTTCTTAACCTGCCCCTGTCTATTTTTTACCTACCATTTATGCCACTTATTCTCTGTACTTTTTCCCCCTCTCTCCTTCTCCCACTCTGCTAATAACCCTCCATGTGATCTCCATTTCTGTGATTCTCTTCCTCTTCAAGTTATTTGCTTAGTTTGTCTTTGTTTTAGGTTCAGTTGTTAATAATTGTTTGTTGCCATTTTATGGTTCATATTTTTTATCTTCTTTTTAGATAAGTCCCTTTAGCATTTCATGTAATACGGGCTTGGTGACCTTATCTGAGAAGCACTTTATCTGCCCTACCATTCTAAATGATAGCTTTGCTGGATAGAGTAATCTTGGATGTGGGTCCTTGCCTTTCATGACTTTGAGTACTTCTTTCCACCCTCTTCTTGCCTGTAAGGTTTCTTTTGAGAAATCAGCTGACAGTCTTATGAGTATTCCTTTGTAGGTAACTGTCTCCTTTTCTTTTGTTGCTTTTAAGATTCTCTCCTCTTTAATCTTGGGTAATGTAATTATGATGTGCCTTGGTGTGTTCCTCCTTAGATCCAACTTCTTTGGGACTCTCTGAGCTTCCTGGACTTCTTGGAAGTCTATTTCCTTTGCCAGATTGGGGAAGTTCTCCTTCATTATTTGTTCAAATAAGTTTTCCACTTGTTGCTCTTCTTCCCCTTCTAGGACCCCTATAATTCGGATGTTGGGACGTTTAACGATGCCCCGGAGGTTCCTAAGCCTCTCCTCATTTTTTTGAATTCTTGTTTCTTCCTTCTTTTCTGTTTGGTTGTTTGTTTCTTCCTTCTGGTCCACTCCATTGATTTGAGTCCCAGTTTTCCTCCCATCTCTGTCGGTTCCCCGTGCATTTTCCTTCATATCACATATTGTAGCCTTCATTTTTTTATCTAATTTGTGAGCAAAATCAACCAGTTCTGTGACCATCCTGATAGGTTGGCTATCTCTTGGTCGCTTAGAGGAATTGGCTCTGGGGCTTTCATTTGTTCTCTGGTTTGAGCCAGTTTTGGTGGTTTTTTTTTTTTTTTTGGTCCGGTGGCAGCTGTTACGTAGTGAGGGGTGGAGCCTTAGGTGTTCCCCAGTGTGGGGCAGTCCATTCGCTGAGTTGTGACGGTGTATGTGGGGGTGGGGTCCGAGAAGGAACAATGGTGCTTGTTCTACTCTCTCTTGGATTCCAGTCCCCTCTGCTGCTTCCCCTTCACCTGGACTATCCGTGTGCGATTGCGGGACCACCTGGCCAGCCAGCCACCCTGCATGGCCTCACTGGGTCTGCACAGCTGCCACCCGTGCCCAGGGTCCGCCAGCTGCTGCCTGTGCACCTGGGGTCTGCTAGCCGCTGCCTGCACATCTGGGAACCGCCAGCTGCTGCTGCCTGCGCCAGGATCCACACCTCCACTTTTTCCTGCCGCGACTCTGCCCTTCTTACTGGTCTGGATGAATGGTTGTTGGACTTCTGTACAGTTCAGTTTTCTATCAGTTCTGGTTGTTTTCTTGTTTCTAAATATTTGTTGTCCCCAGTTTTGGTTGTGAGAGAAAGCACAATGTGTCCACCTACACCTCCATCTTGGCCAGAAGTCCTCATGTCATTCATTTGGTCCTTTTTTTTTTTTTTTTGGTCTCGTGGTGCCTGTTACATAGCTAGGGGTGGAGCCTTAGGTGTTCACCAGGGCTGGAAAACCCAAGTTGCTGCTTTGTGACACTGTCTGTGGGGGAGGGGTTGAGAGGGATCAGTGCCTCTTGCTCTGCTCTCTGCCAGTTTTCAGTCACTTCCCCTGCTTCCCACAATCAAATTGGGCCCTTCTGGTGCTCGTTCCCTGGTGGGTGGGTTTGTGTATGTTCTAGGACCCTGTTGGTCTCTCCAACAAACTCAACTGTGAGGCTGGGAGTTTCTCCCACTGCCGCCTCTACCCCCACAGGTGTTTTCAGTCAAAGGCTTTGAGTCTTGCTTTCCTTGTGCTGGAACCCTGGGTTGCTCGGTCTGTCTCGCTCCCTGGTTGTTCTTCCTGGTTTATCTGCTCGAGAATGTGGGACCACCCAGTCTGCCAGCCACCACCTCACCAGGTCCACCAGCCACTGCTTTGCTGCTAGTTCTCTCCACCCTGCTGCCCCTCTCCGCCCCTTCTACTGGTCTGGATGAATGTTTCTTAACTCCTTGGTTGTTGGACTTCCATACAGTTTGATTTTTCTGTCTGTTCTGGTTGTTTTTTATTTTTAAATTTGTTGTGGTCCTTCTTTTGATTGTGTGAGGAGGCACAGTTTGTCTACCTATGCCTCCATCTTGGCCGGAAGTCTAATTAACCTTCAGATACCTGTCTTTTTCTACCATTTCTCTCCTCCTATCCACCTATATGGTCTTTCTTTACTCCATGTACATCATTATGTTTACAGAGGGTGTATTTTGATGGGAAGTATATTTGAATCCTTGAAATAGCAAGATGTTTTATAATAAGGGTTTATTTATTCCCTTCTTACTCGATAGTGATATAAAATTTTTTTCAGATAGTAAAACAAATGGGTAGCTTAGTTGGTACTGCTTCATCTCCTTTGATCATCCAACACATATCTCTTTCTCTTTGATTATTGTTATTCTCTTCTTTGTTTAGTGGAATTAGCTCATAGAGCTCCTGTGTGGTATTTCTTTGATTTTTCAGAGAATTTATTTTAATGGTTATTCTACCCAGGAATCAAATAATATAGCCATAGAAATCACATTAGAATTGATTATAATATTTTAGTATTGCATTCTCTGATTTTGCAAGCCTAGCACAAACTGCTTAACTTCATTATTTTAAACTCATTTCATATGAATTTTATTCTTTTCCTTTTTTTAAAAAAATTTATTGGGCCCTGGCTGGTGTAGCTCAGTGGATTGAGCGCGGGCCTGCGAACCTGAGGATCGCGGTTCGATTCCCAGTCAGGGCACATGCCTGGGTTGCAGGCCAGTTCCCAGCAGGGGACGTATGAGAGGCAACCGTACATTGATATTTCTCTCCCTCTCCCTCTCTCCTACCCTTCCCCTCTAAAGATAAATAAATAAATAAATATTTAAAAAAAAATTTATTGGTGTGACACTGGTTATTAAGATGTTACAGGTTTCAGGTGCACAATTCTACAGCACATCATCTGTACACTGTATTGTGTGGTCACCACCCCAAGTCAAGTCTCCATCCATCACCATTTATCCCCCTTATACCATCCTCCACCTCCTTCCACCCTCTTTCCCCTGGCAATCTTGACACTGTTGTCTTGGTCCATGAGTTGTTCTTCTTTTTCTTTTTTTGCTCATAAATTCTAAATATAAAATTTTAAAGTCTAAAACACTTAGAGTAGTTTTTATTAAAATGCTTTGATTTCACTGTCTGGGAGTTTTTAAAAAGCATACTAAAAATACTGTTTAAACCCACTTCGTTTAAAAAACTATTTTGAAATTATTTTAGACTTAAAAGGTTTCCAAAACAGTACAGAAAGTTTATATATATATATATATATATTTTTTTTTTTTTTTTTACTCATATTCCTCTAATGTTAATATGTTATAAACAACCATGGTATGTTTACCAAAACTGTTAAGTAAACAAGACTTTATTTAGAACAATGTGTGAAATGGAAAACTTAAAACATATATTACTTGTCCTTAGCTTCACTTTATTCTTCTAGGTGAGACAAAGTCTATTTTTGTATTGTGTTGTTAAATAACTAGAAACAAGGTGCTTCAACTCTGTAATGGTTTTATTTTTTAAACTTCACCTGAGGGTATGTTTCTTAATTTTAGAGAGAGACACAGAGAGAGAAACATTGATTGGGTGGGTGTGGCGGGGGGAGAAACATTGATCGATTGCCTCCTATATGCCCCTAACGGGGGACTCAACTTGCAGCAGAGGTAAGTGCCCTGAGTGGGGATTGAACCCATAACCTTTTGGTGTACAAGATGATGTTCCAACTAACAGAGCCACTCTGCCAGGGCATGAACTCTGTAATCCTTTTTTAAGATTTTATTTACTTATTTTTAGAGAGAGGAGGGAGAGAGACATCAGTGTGTGGTTGCCTCTCACGTGCGTCATACCAGGGACCTGGCTTGCAACGCAGGCATGTGCCCTGACTGGGAATAGAATCCTTTGCTTTGCAGCCTGTGCTCAATCCACTGAGCTATACCAGCCAAGGCAAAATCTTTTTGAGCAAAGAACTGTTCCAGGTGCCTTTTGCAGTCTTCCAGGGAATAGAAATTTTTTCCATTAAGAGAATTTTGTAAAGTCTAAAATAAATGGAAATTTGAAGGTTCAATGTCTGGTGAATACGGTGATGAATCAGAAATTCCCAGCCAAGCTGTAACAGTTTTTGCCTGGTCATCAAAGAATCATGCGGTCTTGTGTTGTCCTGATGGAAGGTTATGCATTTTGTTGACTAATTCTGGATGCTTTTCTTTGAATGTTCCTTTCAGTTGGTCTAATTGGGAGCAGTATTTTTGGGAATCAATTGTTTGGTTTTCGGAAGGAGCTCATAATAGAGGACTCCTTTCCAGTCCCACCATTTAACACAATACCTTCTTTGGGTGAAGATCAGCATTTGGTGTGGTTGGTGGTGGTGAAGTTCACTTGCTTCAGGATCCCTTCTATTCCACATTATTGTAAAGTATCCATTCTTCATCACCCATCACAATGTTTTAAGAACGGAATGTTTTCATTATGTTTAAGTAGAAAATCACATGCAGAAATACAGTCAAGAAGGTTTTTTTCCAGTTAAATTGTGTGGAACCCAAACATCGAAGTGAGTAACATAACCAAGCTGGTGCAAATGATTTCAGTGCTTGATTTGGATATTTTGAGTATGTTGGTTGTCTCCTATATGATGTAACATTGATTTTTCTCAGTGTCTCAATTTGATCACTATCAACTTCAATTGGTCTACCTAACTATGGAGCATCATCCAGAGAGAAATCTCTAGCACAAAACTGAGCAAACCACTCTTAACACGTTCAGTTATAGCACCTTCTCCATACACTGCACAAATCTTATTTTGCATTTCAGTTGCAGTTTTAACCTTTGTTGAAATAATAAAGTATAGTATGCCAAAAATGTGTATTTTCTTCCATCTTCAATATTAAAATTGGTACACAAAATTCACCAATTTTGATGTTTCTTTTTAATGCACACTGATATGACAGGTATCACAGTACAATCTAAGAAAATAGTTGAAAATGAAATTAAGGCCACTAAGCACTATTAAAGCCATCTTATAGAAAAAAAACGAATGAATCTTTTGGCCAGCCCGATAATTTATGCCAAGCAGGATTTAATGTATATTTTTGTGATTATGTTTATAGATTTGCAGGTCTTCTGCATTTTAAATTTAAGATATGGGTAAGAAGTCTCTCTAGGCAGTGATGTGCTCAAATTTGGCTGCATATCAGAATCATGTGGTGATGTTAAAAATAATACTGGAGATTTCAGTTTAATTGGATTTGGATGGGGCCATGGCAAAATAGTCTTCATTTTACATTATAGAACTGCCTTTATGGAGGCCTAGAGCTTTCCCATTATCATTATCATCATCATCATCTTCTTCTTTCCCTCCTCCACTACTTCCTTCTCCTCTTCCTCATTTCCTCATTTCCCCCCACCCCCCTTTTTTAGTTCCTCACCCAAGGACATGTTTTATTGGTTTTTAGGGAGGCGGAGGAGAGAGAAACATGGATCAGTTTCTCGTTGATCAGTTGGAGCCTCCTGCTTATGCCCTGACAGGATTAAACCCTCAACCTGTTGGTACATGGGATGATGCTCCAAATAACTGAACCACGGGCCAGGGTTCCTCCTTCTTTTGAAAATAATTTATTGATGTGAAATTCACATACATAAAACTATTTTTTTAAGATTTTATTTACTTTTAGACAGGGGAAGGGAGGGAGAAAGGGGGAGAAACATCAATGTGTGGTTGCCTCTCCAGTATCCCTTACTGGGGACCTGGCCTGCAACCCAGGCATGTGCCCTGGCTGGGAATCAAACCATCATCCCTTTGGTTCGCAGGCTGTCGCTCAATCCTGAGCTACACCAGCCAGAGCTAAAGTAAACCATTTAATGTGAACCCATGTCAGTGGCATTTACTATACTCCCATTGTTGTGCAACTGCCACCACCTCTATTTGTACAGCATTTCCGTCACTCTAGTGTAAAACACCTTACCCAATAAGCAGTTTCTCCCTATTTCCATTTTTCCCTGGACTCTGACAACCACCAGTTAGCATTCTCTCTGTATTATCTGTCTGGATATTTCATTGAAATGTAATTATATAAAGGATATTTGTGACCTTTTGTGTATGGTTTTCACTTAGCATGTTTTGGATGTTCACCCATGTTGTAGCATATATCAACACTACATTCTTCTTTATTGCCAAATAATATTCTAGTGTGTGTGTATCACAGTTTGTTTATTTGTGTTCGTCTACTGATAGGCTTTTGGGTGTGTAATTAGTGCTGCTATGACTGTATGTATGTGTACATGTGTATTTGTTTTAAGTACCTTTTTCAGTTCTTTTGCTTATATACCTAGGGGTGAAATCATGGGGACAAATAGTAATTCTATGTTTTACTTTTTAAAGAACTGCCAAACTATCACACAGCAGATGAACCATTTCATGTTCCCCCCAGTAATGTATGAGGGTTTCATTTTCTCCACATGCTCATGGATACTTGCTATTTTCCCTCCCTCCCTCCCTCCCTTCCGTCCCCTCTCTCTCCCTCTCCCTCTTTCCTTCCTTCCTCTCTAGCTATCCTAAGGGAATGTAATTTTCATTTGCATTTCCCTTAATGATTAATGATGTTGAACATTCTTTCTTGTGCTCATTGCCACTTACATGTCTTCTTCAGAGAAATGTCTGTTTAAGTCCTTTGCCCATTTTTTAATTGGCTAGTTTGTCTTTTTGTCTTTGACTTCTAGGAGTTCCTTATATATTATGGATAGTAAATCCTTATTAGATATATGACTTGAAAATATTTCCTCACATATCTTTAGGTTTTTCACTTCATTGATAATATCCTTGGCATAAAAGTTTTTCATCGAAATGAAAACCTTTATTTATTTTTTGTTTGTTGCTCATACTTTTGGTGTCTAATCTGTTAATAAATCCAAAGTCATGAAGATTTACCCCTGTTTTGTTAAGAGTTTTATGATTTTTACACTTAGATTTTTGTTCCATTTGAGTTAATTTTGTATATGGTGTTCAGTAGGAGCCCAACTTATTTCCCCATTGAATGGACTTAATACCCTTGTCAAAAAATATTGACTACAGATGTATAGTTGTATTTATGGTCTGTATGTCTACCATTATGCCAGTTTTAAATTGTCTTGTTGACTGTAGCTTTGTGGTAGGTTTTGAAATCAGGAAATGGGAATCCTCTTACTTTATCCTTCTGTTTCAAGTTGTTTTAACTATTGTGGGTCCCTTAAATTTCCATATACATTTTAGGGTTAGTGTGTCAGTTTCTACAAAAAGGTATTGTGTTGAATCTGTAGGATCAAATTGGGGAACGTTTTCATCTTAACATGAAATCTACCCATGAACACAGGATGTTCTTTTATTTATTTAGGTCTTCTTTAATTTCTTTGAGCCATGGTTTGTAGTTTTCTGTGTACAAGTCCTTAACCTCATTGGTTAGATTTCTTCCTAGGTACAAAATATACCTAGGAAGAAATATAACCAAGTTGTAAATGGAATTGTTTTCTTAATAGCCTCTTTAGGGTGTTCATTGCTGGTGTATGGAAATAAAACAGACTTTTGAGTATTGACCTTGTACCCTGCAGCTTTGCTGAATTTGTTTTATTAGCTCTATTTGTTTATTTGTTTATTAGTAGCTTTCTTGTGGATTTTTGGAGGTTTTTTTTTTGTCATTTGCAAATGAAAATAGTTTTATTTCTCCCTTTCCTATTTGTTTGCCTTTTATTTTTCATTCAAACCAGGTTCTTTGCTACTTGGGTAGGTAGACTAATGGTTCATCAGAGATGTCCACTCCTACTTCCTAGAATTATTATATATTAGGTTACATATTAAAGAGGAATCGAGGTTGATTCCTCAAATCAGCTGTGACCTCAAAATAAAGAAATTATTCTGAATTACCTAGGTGGACCCAGCATAATCACAAATGAGAGAATGAGAGATGTGACTTGGAAGGAAAGCCCCACAGAAATATAATGCTTGCTTTGAGGATGAGGGGAAGGGGGCCAAGACCAAAGGAATGTGGGTGGCCTTTAGAAGCTATGAGGGACAAGGAGAGGGATTCTTAACGCCCCCAGGAAGGAATGCATCCCTGAAGGCACATTGACTTCAGCTGTGTGTGTGCACTATCAGGCTTTGACTTACAAAACTGAAGAATAAATTTGAGTTGTTTCAGGCCACTGAATTTGTGGTAATCATTATAATAGCAGTACAAAGCAAATACAACTACCCAAGTATATTTTATCCTATCTTTTTTGATGTTGGTTTATTTCTCCAGGCAAACTCATGTCCAAATTTCCTTTGGGTTGTTTAAAATTGTACTTATTATTTAGGGCCCATGTCAAAGTTCCTCAGCCACTAAGGCTTTCATTCTTCCATACCACCCCTTAGGTGTCTGCTGTCCAGATATGCCTGGTTTCTCTCTCTCCTGGTTTCTGTCATGCTTTTTCACTTTTCTCATGACATCTAACAATAATAGAGGTTGGGGTTTGTTTAAGTATTGTTTTTAAATTTTTATAGAGAGGGGAACGTAGGGAGAAAGAAAGGGAGAGAAACATCGATGTGAGAGAGAAACATGGATCAGGCCCTCACACATGTGCCCCAACCAGGACCAAACCTACAACCTAGGCATGTGCCCCAGCCTGGAAACGAACTGACCCTTGGCTTTGTGGGATGACGCACAACCAACTGAGCCATACCAGTCAGGGTTAATAATAGTAATAGAGTTTTAGAATGTGTTATTTGGTATTGATTTTATTCTTCCTTAAAAAAGTTCTGTTATCTCAGTATGGTTGTATATTTGTGTGTATCTAAATCTGGGTTGTAAATATAAGAATTTACACATTATATAGTTACACCTCTACTTTTTTGGCTGTTGTGGCTCAGTGGATTGAGCTCCAGCCTGTGAATTATAAGGTTGCCACTTTGATTTCCTGTCAGGGCACATGCCTGGGTTGCACACCGGTCCCCAGTTGGAATTCATGGGAGAAACAGCTAATTGACGTTTCTGTCTTACATTGATGTTTCTCTCCCTCTTTCTCCCTTCCTTCCCCTTTCTCTAAAAATGGATAAATAAGTAAAATCTTTAAAAGTTTGTATCTTTCATTTTACAGACCAAGAGATAGGTAGCTAACATAGTCATTTCTGTTGAACAGCAGTCTGTTCTTGTATGTGGCAAGCAATCCATGTGTTTGACTTAAATTAAATGCACCTGTGCGTTAGGTCCTATAATTTAAATTTACAAACCAGCCCTGGCTAGTTTGGGCTCAATTGATTGGAACGTTGTCCTGTAAACCCAAAAAGTTTGCAGGCTTGATCACTGGTCAGGGCACATGCCTGGGTTGCAGGTTCAGTCCCTGGTTGGGGCACATAACAGCGACAACTGATTGATGTTTTTTTCTCGAGTTGATGTTTCTCTCTCTACCCTCTCCTTTCCCCTCTCTCTAAAATCAATATGCGTATCCTTGGGTGAGGATGAAGAAATTACAAACCAAAATATTAAAACCATAGTGGTGAGTCCTTCTATCCCATACACTGAAGGAGTTATAATTAAGTTGTTGGGAGGTGTATTTTCAGTTTATATAAATGTACTCATTAAAACCAGTGATGGGTATTAAAGGTGATTATAGCATCTCTGTGCAGATTTTAAGCAAGGACGGATTTTTTTGTTTTTTATGTACTTTACATACAGTTTGTATCTGACAATAGAGATATTAAGTTGCTTCATAAGACTCTTGAAACTTGATATATCAAATTTGTCTGTTTCTGATTTTTTAGAAGGATAGTGTTACAGACAGTGTTTCTTTTTTAACTAAGAAATATATCTTGGAGATTGGTCAGTTAAATTTAGAATATAAAAAATGTTCAAGTTTTTAACATTGATTCCAAATGTGAAAAGAAAGCAGAATTGTTTTCTAATGATAAGAAAACAAGTTTTGTAGGAAAAGAAATTTCAGTCCTCTTTTTATATCATATTTTTGAGTACTGAATGTGGTTTGTGTCTTGTAGAATGGAGATGTATGCATTTCAATTCTTCATCCGCCTGTGGATGACCCACAGAGTGGTGAACTGCCCTCCGAAAGGTGGAATCCTACTCAGAATGTCAGGTAAGGGGTTAATGAGAAATAATCTGGTTTTTGAATGGATCTTAAGAATGGATATTATTTTTTAACAAGTACGAAAGAATCCTTTTTATATTTGGTTATTTTGTCTTCCGTTCGTTAGAGCTTTAAGTAGCATGTATGCATCATTTTGAAGTTTTATTTATGGAACAGTAATGCGTATGTTACTCATTTCTCAGTGTTCACTTTGGGAGAAATTTTCTAGTGTGAATTCTTCCTCTTACATTGTCTGAAGTTGTATTTGACTTGGATCTCATGACTTCCATGTTTGGATTGGTTGCTTTATTCTATGATTCTTACTACTTTTTGCCAGAAAGACTAACTCTTTACAAACTGAAAATTGACTTTACATGCTTCTTTTAAAACAAGCCTCCATTATTGATGTTTTTTTCTTTGTTTTATGTATATATGTGGATGTTTCTTATGATTTGGAAGGCTTGTGTGTTTCTTGTGATTGTCTTTGGTTATATAATACTTGAAATTTTTTGTTTGATAGCCTTATATTATTTATCCTTTAATATTTTTCTACAATAAAATGAGTAATAGATGTTCTTCAATTACTCGTGATAGTAAGGCCTAGTTAAGTTTACATCTGCATTAAATTATTTTAGTAATATACAGTTGATTAAAAGCAATATGTTTATTATACTTTTGATATACTTTTACTTTGATTAATGATGATTAGAAATGAATAATGATTAGAAATGAATTTTTAATCAGATCAATAGACATTTTCAGTTAATTCATGTATCCATGAATAATTATTATATTGCTAGAATGAAGCAGAATACAGCCTTGATTTTATATAAATAATATGCCTTATATGTACTAAATGCATATTAGATGCAATTAGTAGGAAACCTTATTTCTATATGATAATGGAATAAATAGAGCAGTCAAACCAAGTCCTTTTAACTCCTCTGAGTTATCTGGCAGAAATCACATTGATCTGTTGTCAGTCTTTTTCAAAAAATAAGTTTTGTTGAGATATCATTTCCATACCATACAATTGCCTCATTCTAAGTGTATGAGTCACAGGTGTTTAATATACTCACAGTGGTGTCCAAACATTACCACAGTTAATTTCAGAAGATATTTATCATCCCTAAGAAACTTATACCTGTTAGCATTTATACTCCATTATCCTTCAACCCCATCCCACCCTTCCACCTAGGAAACCACCAGTCTGTTTCCTGTCTCTGTGGATTTACCTATTCTGGGCATTTCCTATGAATGGAATCTTAAAATATGTAGTATTTTATATCTTGCTTCCTGAACTTAGCTTAATGTTTCAGTGTATCATGTATCATACTTCATTCCTTTTTACGGCTAAATAATATTTGGAGGCTTATACCACAATTTGTTTATCCATTCATTAGTTGATGGACATTTGGGATATTTCTTTTGCAATTACGAATAATGCCTCAAAGAACATTGTGTACAAGTTTTGACATGTACACATGTATTTGTTTTCTTGGATATATACCTGGGAATGAACTTGCTGGGTCATATGGTAACTCCGTGTGTTAACTTTCTGAGGAACTGCCAGCATGGGGTTTTTTTGGCTGCACTAAGTAGTACATTCCCACCAAGCAGTGTGTGAGAATGCCAGTTTCTTCAGGGCTTCATGAGCACATAGTGCCTGTGCTTTTTAAATTACAGTCATTCTAATGGGTGGACGTGGTATCTCATTGTGGTTTTGTTATTACTGTTTTTTTTGTTATTATTACCATTTTTACATCACTTAAAATCTCTTAGAACAGTTTTAGATATTCAGAAAAATTGTTAAGAAAGTATAGATAATTTCCATATACCCTGAAACTGCCGATTTTCTTTATTAACATCTAACATTAGTATGGTTCCTAGTAAACCAGTATTGATACATTATTTTAACTGAAGATCATACTCTTTCACGTTTCCTTAGTTTATCTACTGTCATTTTCTGCTCCAGGATCCCATGAAAGATGCATTGTATTTAATAGGCATATCTCCTTAGGCAACTGTGACAGTTTCTTAGACTTTCCTTGTTTTGGATTAATTACCTTGACAATGTTGAGGAGTACTGATCAAGTATTTTGTAGAATGTCCCCCAACTGGTATTTTTCTATTGCTTTTCTGATTATTAGATTTGGGTAACGAGTGAAGGGGAGGAAAACCACATAGGTAAAAAGTACAGTAGATGGACCCTTGAACAATATGGTTTTAGCTGCAAGGGCCCAGTAATAGTGGATTTTTTTTTTCAATAAATATACATTTGGCCCCTTGTACCCCTGGGTTTTGCGCCCACAGATTCAAGCATCCACAGCTCAAAAACAGTATTTTGGGGAATTTGCAGATTGGAGGGTCAACTATATGCATTCATTGTTCTACACCATTTTATATAACAGATTTGAGCATCCACAGATTTGCATATAGGCCGTCGTGGAGAGGGTGTCCTGGAATCAATCCTCCGTGAGGGATACACAAGGATACTGAGGGATACACATTTTAAGTTTTAGGAGTGTCAAAAGTTATATATGGATTTTGACTGTACGGGGATCGGCGCGTCTCTAGCCTGTGTTCAGGGGTCAGCTGTACCATTTTCATTATATCATTTCACGGGTACGTATATTATCAGTGTGATTTATCACTGTTGGTACTAAGATTTTATACCTGGTTGAGATTCTGTGTTTAGGGTTTCTCCTCTTCTAAGTTATTCTTTTACACCCTTTCCATCTGTACTCTTTCAAGGAAGTCAGGGGTACAGCTCACACTTTTAGGAGTGGGGAATTATATCCTAGAGACTGGGATATCTGTATAAATTATTTCAAATTCTTCTCCACAGTAGATTGGTCTATTTTCCCGTATTTATTTATTGACTAAATAATTTTGTTGATGATTTTTAATGATTTGAAAGCTAGTAACTTGATTAGGATCTTCACTTTTGTCAAAAGCAAAGAATTGAAAGCTTTCTGGCTTGCACCAGGATTTCTTACCCAGTTCTTACCAAGTTATTTATTTTGCACTCTTTGGGGTGTATACCAAAGGGTCTATCTGTTCAAGACATATCAAATAAATTATTGATTATGCTCATTACTCATATATTTAGGTACCTTGTTCAATCCGATATACTTAGGAAATGTTGAGAAAATAGACATACAGGGCAGGGCAGAAGTAAGTTTATAGTTGTGAGTACTGTTTATTCTTATATTATTTACTACTATATTATTTCTCAGACGAACAACTGTAAACCTGCTTTTGCCCATACCTGTATTATAATGAGACCTTCGTTCCTACCCCATGTTCTCAGTGCTGTTCTCTTCAGCACCGCATATCAGGAACTGTTAAATTTGTTAGTTGCTCTACTAGCATAAAGAAAACCTTTTGGAATATGTGACCCATTAAGCTACCACATTTTCGTAGTCGTAACAGACTCCTTTGCCACAATGTCCTCTTTAAATTCTTCTCCCATCTTGAAAACATGTGAAGAGGACTGAGTTTTAACTGGGTCATCTTCTGGTGGTTCTGGTTCGTCTTTTGAAATAGTGTAAATGAGAGATTAAAAGAACTCAGGTCAACTAGGAGGGTCAGGCACTGGGCTTTGCTTCTCTATACATCAATTTCAATCAAATTATGCTAGGCCTGTAAAACCTAAGAATCTCAGTCAATTACCATCTTTCTCTTTCTGCATCTCCATCTGTGTATGTGAATGTGTATATTTTCAAGAATCAAGTAAATTTAGGTTTTTAAGAATGAACCCTTTCTACTTCACACACTGCTTGGAGAAGATACATGTATACACTGGAGGGAAAATGCCCATCTTTAATTCTGCAAAGTTCTAAACTTTTCCTTCTTAGTTTCCAGGCAACCCCATAAGCCACATCTTTCTTTGTTGTGTGTGCTAGGGCCAGTGTTCTGTCCCCCTCCCCCCACCAGAGGGGTGGTGAAACAGCAGGTAACAGTGGAAGGGGCCGGCCCATCAACTGACTGCTCTATGTACAAAGGGGCAAAGACAGCATTGCCCATTTTATCATAGGTCTCTAATTCTGATTTCCTAGCTCCCTTAAATGCTGCTTAAGTTTTGTTTTTAAACATGTCTTAGATCTGAAGAACTTGACAACTTGCTAGTTTGCTTTTTGCGCGCGCGTGCGTGATTAGTTGGCCGTCATTTTCTTTGGGTGTTTTTATTGTTTACAAACTAATTTTTTATTCAAAATAAGATAGCCATATCATCTCTGTCAAAGAAACAAGAGCAAAAGGTCTGAAACAGGAACCTGAAGACTGTATGGAGTGCCTGTCCCTTTGTTCGTGCTTCCATTCTGCACTACTTTTCTACTCTGAAAACTCCTACCATAGTTCTTTGCATGGCTTAAAGCAAGGGTGGTGGAAGCACATTTATTTCTAAGAGTTTCTCTAACTCTGTGAGTGATGGTGGGGGTTATGGGAATTGTGCAGTAAGTTGAAAACACTTAAGAACTCTAAGTTTTTATCCCAAATTCTTAGTGATTTATGTCTGTTCTGTATTGTAACACGTTAAACACTTCACCGTTGGATTTGGACGAGGCCTGACCTCCATGCCCATGTTTAGAGTGAGGCAGTGGTGCTTTCCATTAGGGGAACTGAGATCATGGGGATGGGCCCTCAGAGTCCATTTTGCTAATCCAAGAAATTTATATCCAGGTGCCACAAGACTGACAAATGCATCTCTCTGTTACCGAGAAGCAGAGCCTCATGGGGAGCTGTGAATTTATATGGACAGAATTAAACTAAGAGTGTATATTGTTTCCTTGATCCCTTCACCTGTGTTCATAATCTGTAGGAAACCAACCCCTTTAATGGGCTTGAGGAACCTCTTCATTGATAGTTTCATCATTTGTTTGGTCTTTCCCTTTTCACCTATTGTTAACCCTCTCCGCCTTCTGCTGTTCTTTTTTTCTGGGGGGTAAAAAGTGAATAAAGATTTTAAAACACTTAGTGAAAATAACAAAAAATGACAACAAAAAGCATATTTTGTATATTCAGGCAGTACTGTCTTAGCAATGTCTTAGCAATTTAGTTTTTCCGTTCTCTCAAAACAGGATAAATAATACCTTGCAGAGTTTACCATGCTATAGGTGTAATGCCTGTGTTAAATTATTTTGGTACAAGTGATAGACATTTTAAACTATGTACGACATTTTCTCCAAACCTTTTCTAGTCATAGTACTTACAAAAAATGAAATGATATTAACTTGATATCATAGTGTAGTAAAGTGAAGATGCTTTTTTGGCCAGAAGTTGTTTCAGAGGCTCAAGTTACCTCAAGTCCAACCCACCTAATTGATGAGGGAACGAATACAGATGTCATTAACTTGGAACCCATCCACAACACACTGGTTGGGAAATTTTGAATAGGATATTGCTTTTGAATTGCATTAGTAATCTTTGAGGGAAAAAAAAGCTCAATTCTGTTTTGCTCTGTGTTGGCCTTGTTATTAGGCAGGCTTTCACCACATGGTGACCAAGACGGCCACCTGCTCTGTGCTTCCTACACTCAAACAAGAATGAAAGTTCCTTCTGCTATTAGGTTAGAAAAACAGTGGTTCCCACCAGGGATCTGATCGCCCCAGCTTGGGTCACATGCATATCCCTAAACCAGTCATCATGACAAGATGGATGGAATCACTAGCTGGTATGTCTTCTGTTGTAGGTTTAAGTAGGTTGTTTGTATGAAGGTGTGGCATTATGGTAGGGGAAGATTAACCCCACCTGAACCAATGGAATGGAATCTCCATCCCCCTTCCCCACTGAGAAAAAAGAGTCTGCTTTCCAGATGAAAGGAAGAAGTGAACATGTGCTGGGTTAACTATTGTCTCAGTCCACTATAGTAACTGTTACTTCTGAAAGCATCATGGATTTTAATTTAGGAGTACATGGAGGTAGAAGAGGGCTCTTTTTTGGTAGAAATGGATGATTTACTATTTAAAAAAATAATTTTATTTTAGTAATACACACAAGCTGTAAGGAAAATCAACTGGGTGAACTTGTGGGGGAAATTCCTTCATTAAATTAACATAGTTCATCTAGACATGTGGCTATTTAAACATATTAGTGTTAAATATTCAGTTCCTCAGTTGCACAAGCTACCTTTCAAAGAGATCAACGGCCACATGTAAGCTAGTGGTTACCATATTGGATAACACAGATGATGCATTTCCACCATCATAGAAAGGTGGAAGTATATACAGAGCTGAACTAGACCATTATAGCTATTTTTTTTGTTTGTTTATACCACCCTCTTCTTATCCTGCTTCTTGCTAACAGGTTTTGTATGTTTTCTTCTGAAGCAGCCTTTATGGAATTTTCTACCTATGTTTTTCTCTTGCTTTTTAGGCTATGTCAATCCATTTCCCATTGGCTGAGATGAGTTTGAATCTTTCAAATATAATTATTGGAGAAATCCAGAAGAATCTTGGCAGGAAGGGCAAGGGGTTATTTCAAACCTAATAGAAAAGTGTGTGTGTGTGTGTGTGTGTGTGTGTGTAGAGAGAAATGGATTTTAACTACAAATTTTTTAAAGTGCCTTTGTCATAATTTTGTATACTCACATAACAAACTTTACCTTTTAGGATAAGGTTTCATCGAATCAAATATCAGTTGCTTGGTTCTCTCCCTTTATTTTTTGCATGGGGCCAGGAACAAAAAGCTCCTTTGCAATAACACAATCTATAAGCTCTCACCAATGAGAAAAGATAGAAAAAACTTGTTTTTTCCTCCCATTTTCTCCTTATGTTCATACACATAGCTTTTGGGGGGGGGGAGTCGGAATAATTTGGAGCATATTGTGCTCTTTTTTTTTTTTTTTAATTTATTATTTATTTATCTTTTAGAGGGGAAGGGTAGGAGAGAAGGAGAGGGAGAGAAATATCAATGTACGGTTGCCTCTTGTGTGTCCCCTGCCGGGAACTGGCCTGCAACCCAGGCATGTGCCCTGACTGGGAATCGAACCGCGATCCTCTGGTTCGCAGGCCCGCGCTCAATCCACTGAGCTACACCAGCCAGGGCATATTGTGCTCTTTTGGTTACTTTGATCTAACTGAAACTTTATTACTTGTTTTTATCTGTGGATGAGAATATATCTCCCATGACAGAGATACATATCAATATCTAAGTCATTCGTTATACATACATCTCACTTTGTGCCTCTGGCACCTAGGAAGTGCTTAGTTAAAAACAATTTTTGTTTTAATTTAAAAAAAATGTTTATTGATTTGAGAAACATCGATTGGTTGCCTCCCATATGTGCCCTGTCTGGGGATGGAACCCGCAACCTAGGTATGTGCCCTGACTGGTCATCGAACCCCCAACCTTTTGGTATATGGGACAGTGCTCCAATCAGCAGAGCTACACTGGCCAGGGCAGTTGTTGGTAAAAATTTCTGAATAAAGATTTCTGTTATTGAGACTAGTTTTTCCTGCACTATTCTCCTGTTTAACTCTGTCTTCCTTCCCTTAAAAAAATGGCAAGGAAATATATTTGTATGTAATAACTGTTTTTTAGATTGCCTAAGCAGCCATGATCAGAATTGGGTGTATAGAGTAGCATCCTTTTTACCTTCTCCTGTGAAAGAATTCCCTTGAAGCTAAATATTTTTTTGCTTTTTCCTGTTGCACTTAACTTGTAATTTTTAAACTGTTATTTGAAAATTCTCCAGATCTCTACTTTTTGCAGATTGGAACATGTAGCCTGTTGAGACAGCGCCTTCTGCAGTTTCATGCTCAGCAGCGTGATCTCATGCTAGACTCACATGTTTCTCTGCTTTCTGTCTCTTGGTTAGCCTAGCCTGCTGATACTGAGAACAAAATTTTATGATACTGTATTTCCGTTTCCCTAAGGTCTCAGATGGTGTACTCTTAAATTTAAAAGAATACTTTGAATCCTGTGAATATGAGTATTTGCAGCTGACCTTTTTTTCCTGTTTCTAGGACTATACTATTAAGTGTAATCTCATTGCTTAATGAGCCCAACACCTTCTCCCCAGCCAATGTGGATGCTTCAGTTATGTTCAGGAAATGGAGGGACAGTAAAGGAAAAGACAAAGAATATGCTGAAATCATTAGGTAAGGTGCTTTGTCTTTGGTTTGATTAGTAACTTAAGGTCTCTTATACTTAGAACCAAATATCCTAGAACTAGGGGTTTAAATTGAACTTCATTGTCTACTCCATTTCTCTGTTAGATTTATTGTTTGGGAAGAGATCTGTGCCTGAGCCTAATGAGTGTGGGGCTTTTGAGAAAACACATACTACAAGATAATGTTGCAGTAAATCTGATTTCCTGGGAACCAGAACTAGGTTCTGAGCCAGTCAAGTTTGCAGACTCTCCCTCGTAAACATGGTAGGGATGATTATACTGTTCTGGACTTTCAATATATCCCTTAAGTATAGCAAGCACCCGAGGTATTCCAGATATTCCAGGTAGTTTGGTTTTCAAAACTTTTATTAACGAAGCCCTATTATTTATTGGCCCTTTTGACCACAGTAGCAAGTATCTTCTGGGTACCATTACTCTGCCCTAGAATAAGAATCTGGAGACTTGGAATCTACTCCCATGCCACCCTTCATGTGACCTTATATCAGTTAACTTTTGGGGTCTTTAGTTTTTCTGTGTAAAAGGAAATAAAAGTAGAAGTGATTAGGCTCTTGATACTTTCCTAAGTAGGACAAAGTTTTCAAAATAGTACCCAAGAATTGGTACTTCAATTACTGTGAATTCCATTCCCCTGAATACAATGCATTTTTATATACCCTTAATATAGAGTTCCAAGGACAGTTCCAGCACATTATGTGCATAGTTTAGTAAGCACCAGAATTTATACAATAGGGTCCCTCTCTATAAATTAGTCAGCATGATACAAATGAGGAAGATAAAACAATAAAACTAGATGGTGGTAAGTAGGCTAATGTGAAGGAGTGATGAGATGTCTGCTTTAAATTGGGTTGTCAGAACAAGCCTCAGGGGATACCTATGACAAGAATGACAAACAAAAACATGCAATGAAATGCTGAATGATTCAGATTAGCAGCTCTCAGTTTTGTGCCCACTGGAAACACCTTCTCCCTAATCTGTAGTCATTTGGTGAGATTACAGGCATAGAATCTAGGCACCTGTTTTGTTATCAGACACCAAGGTGACTGGTACAGACCAAAGACTGAAGATAATTAGCATAAATAGTGAGGACCTGTAGGGGAGCAGGAGTGGACTGCAGATTCAGGATGAGAATACTTCATAAAACAGGATTGGAGCCTGATATTCAAGGTAGGATTTCGTGAGTGAATAATGCCTAAATATTCCTGAGATGTTTGTATTCTTTGTATTTCTTAATTTAAAGGTTTATTTCATTTAATTCACATTTATTATACACCAGCCTGTGTCATGTACTCTACTAAGTCGTCAAGCTGTACTGTCTTTATTCCTGGGGACCTCACGTATTAGTGCAACTATAGAAGCTTAAGGTAACAGTGGAAAGAAATATATAATGCTATGGAATTCTTAGAGATAATGCCTCATAAATAAGAATTTTTACAGTAAAAGGGGAAGGAAAAAGCCTCTTCGGGAGACAGAACCATGGTTGCTAAACACAGGTGTGTAACAGCATGGCACATCAGTTCCGATTTGGGAAGCAATGGGAAATTAAGGGACCTCAGTCAGGTCTTAAAAAAATCAAAGTGAGATGACTAGGCGGAAAAAAGTCTGAGATCTACTGTTTTTCCGAAGGTCATTATCAAGTGTCTTTCAGGATGGCACCTGACAGGCTGAGATCAGCTTTCGGTGTAGTAGATGCTGTCACATGCTTTCAGGCAGGTACTAAAAGTTTAGAAATCTGAGTCATAAGGAATCTTGATTACTTAGAAATGCTAATTTTAAACCCATCTGCAAGACTGACTTAGATAAACTATCCTCCTCCCCTCAGGAAACAGGTTTCAGCCACTAAAGCCGAAGCAGAAAAGGATGGAGTGAAAGTCCCCACAACCCTGGCGGAATACTGCATCAAAACTAAAGTGCCTTCCAATGACAACAGCTCAGATTTGCTTTATGACTTGTATGATGACGACATTGATGATGAAGATGAGGAGGAGGAAGATGCCGACTGTTACGACGATGATGATTCTGGGAATGAGGAGTCGTGACGTGCTCCTTCGAGAAGCCCCTGTACTGCCCTGCCATCTCAGGCCAAAGGGAGGGGAGCAATGGGGACCTAGCATTGGCCCCTCAGCAAAAACCTATCACAGGGGGTGGGGGAAACAAACACGGCTCCTGCTGACTCCCCTTACGGATCTCAGTTTGCTCCTTTTTATGGACCTCGTAATGGAGAGAAGGTAATCCTCCACAGAATGTCTGGATTCTTGCATTCTTTACCCTTCCATCACTGTATTGATTCTTTTTTTTTTTTTTCCTTCAAACCCAAACCCCTGCCTCACTTCGTCTCCACAAAGTGTTCACAGCAAAACATGTTTGGTCTGTTTTTAGATTCTTGAAGAATTAAATAGTCTTTCATCAAGATGTTTAATGTGATTAAAGCTGGGAACCCATTGGGAGTTCACAAGTGCTGCATATGCTGGGTAGCAAAAGAAAATGGAAAAAAAAAGTAAAAATCCCACAAAACAAACTTTAGGAAAAATTGCCAAGGTTTAGCTGCTCCATTTACATTAGTGTGTGTGTGCATTTGTTCAGCCCCATAGTGGTGAATTTTATTTTTCTCGTTTTAAAGTCTGGGGTACGGTGGGCATCAGGGACTCTGTGCGAAGACTGGTGAAATGTGTTTCTAAGGGCACAGAGCTCCTTCAGCTTCCAGGAAATCATCCTAACACAGAGGCCTCAGCTATTCTGAGGATAGAAATCAGATTTTGGTTTTTGAAATCGATTGGGATCTAAAGCTTGAAATAAATATTCATACTTTGCATAGAACCGAGCACTTGATTGCTATTTATTTTAAAGGCAGAGTTCTTCCCCCACCCCCAAGGAGTGGGGATTAGTGTGTGCGTGCGTGTGTGGAGTCTTAGTGATGGCGACAAACAGTCAAAAATCACTATGCCAATTTTGGTTGATGCTGCTGGGGGGAAAAGTTAAAAACTACTGGTGACCACTGTTGGGAGAGAAAACATGTTTTATATATTTAAAAAGGCCTTTCCCTCAAAGATACACTCTCACCATGAGGATTTCTTTAAGTAGCCAGTTTAATTACTCAGTATTAATACTAGGTGCATGTGTTAAGATTTTGGTTTCCATTGAGCTAGTGATAATTGTGGATATATGTGAGACATGTGACTGGTTACCTTTCCTCATTGGATGTGACCTGGACTTTGCTCTCCTTTCAATGTACTCCGGCTTTGGAGCGCAAGCAGAAGTTGTGCATGGAGCTTGCCCTGGGCTTGTTTTGACACCTCTGGCAGGGCCTTGGGAGTTGGCAGCAGGCAGTATCTGGGCAATGCTAGAGCTTCCCACCATGCAATTGCTGCAGCTTTGATTTTCCCGGTCTCAATCATGTGTTTGTCAGTCAATTCCAAGATCCATCAGCCTTCACCAACCAGGAACTTCAGAACTTGGTGATTTTTGTTTCTTATGGGAGTTGGCCAGTCCATACAAGAGCAGTATTCTTTCAGTGGGGAAAAATCATTAAAATGTAAAATCACAGGTTTGGGAAGGAAAATACAGCAAAGACCGACTATAATCCTACTGCAGATCCCTGTGCACTAGGTGTCAACTCCTTTTCTTCAGATCTTTAGCTCAGAAAGAACAAAAGGGTTGATGAAGGACAGGGTAGGATGGATCCTAGGACAGAGTAGGTGATGCTTACTTCCTTAGCTCCTCCTTCCTTTCTGATCTCAGGGTTTTCATTAGCTCTTCAAACTCTCCAAACGTTTGCTAATTCCCAGCAACTCTCTGGCCTCTGAAGTTTGATCTAATATTGAGAACATTTAACATGCTTAGGTTCAAATGGGGCGGTATTGAGCCTGATCCCCATGGGGCCAGGGCTACCTGCACCCTTGAATTTAGCGACTCCAGTCAGATTCAGAAAACAGCAGTTCTCTATGACAAAATAGCCTGCAGACTTGGTAAGGAGGATCATCCTTCTTAGAGACTTCCCACGCTTCTTAAGTAATGCTTCCAAATAACCAGCAAACCTCCTGGAGCCCAGTCTCTCATAATGCTGATTACCCCCTACCCCCCCCCCCCCACACACACGTTTACAGCTGGTAGCTTGGTCTTATTTTAGCAGAGCCCTAAAATTAAGCTTTTCCCTTACTGCTAAAGCATTTCTTTCCCAGGGCAGGCCAAGCATCTTGGCGTTTGTGGGAGGTGCTATGCTGCTCAGCCCTATCCCGTTAGGCCCTGTTGGCCTGTTGCACGTTGACTCAGGGAGCCAGAGCGCCAGGTGGAGGTTGTACCTCTCAGCCCTTTGGGGTGTCACTATTTAGGACTGAGTTTGTCTAAGATTACAATCAGAGAAGACTGGGGTATGTTGATTCACTAGCAGGTAGACATTGTCTCTGATAGCTCACACTGACTTGTAAAACCCAGATGCTGGTTCCAGAGCTCTGTCTTGAGCACACATCCTGTGGCAAAAGAAAACTTGAGCTTGTAACTTTCTTTTTAGGAGTTGAGATCTCAGGCTAGAAGCTTGTGCTCCTTTGGTATAACAAGCTGAAGTCCTGCATTTTTAGATTCCTTTTGATTCTAGCGGAGGCCCCTCTGGGTGCTCCTCAGGTCTGTTTTTTTGAGGCTGGGTGGAGAAAATACAGTGTCATGATTCCGCTGCTTCTCAAAGTCTTCCCCTTTCTATTTCACATCATTCCAGAGTTCTTTTCTAAACCAGACATGTTTTTTTTTTCTTTCTTTTTTTTTTTTTTGGTAGTATCTTCTTTCCTCTTCCCTGGTGATTATTTGCTACTTATTTTTGGGACACTTAATAGTAAGAGGTTGAAGGGGGAAATGTGTAGTTCTCTACTGAAAATTAACTCTCCACCCCTCCTCCCATCCTGATTTTTAAAAAAAGTTTACATTTACAAAAAGATTCAGATGCAATTTTCAACTCTTCTGAAACCAGCAGGTCACACCTGACTTTAATAGTTTTCTTAGCTGAAATTGTAGGTGTTTTTCTTCAGTTTAACTTATAAGAATATCTGATGCATTTTGTGTTGAACTTCCCCTTTAGTGGTTTATTTTGTCTTTTTCTGCCCATCTGTCTACTAATAAAATGTGAAATAAAATATACCTGTATTGCTACTTCCCCACGGGATGACCCTCTTTTTTTCCTTTTGTTAAAATTAAAGGTGGTCTCAGTATTTCTGCTGTTCCCTTACAGATTATGCCCAGGACTCAGCTGATAAATTATATGACATTCGGTTCAGCTCACCTTGCAGAATATCCCCACTCCTTACCGAGCTTTAAGAAAGGTTATTAAAGACACAGCCATTTGTTAACCGTAATTCTGAAATAGGGCACAATCTGCCAGCACAAGTAGGTCAGTGGAAGGGATGGAGAGGTGCCCCACTGCCCTCCTTAGAAGGGCATTTGTTTTCATTGTCACTTGCAAACTTCCTGATGATAAAAGCAAGGATCAAGCATCAAGCAGATCACAGTTTAATAAAAGTTCCCATTTAGTTTCAGTTGTGGACACTTACTGTTATTTTTAAAATCCAGGATCCCAAGCTGTGGATTAACAGCAGCACATGTCCAATATGATGAAATGACCATTGATTTTAGAGGCGAAGGCAGAAAAGGTTAAAGAGTGGCCCTGGGCTGGTTTTGCCATATTGATTTGACCAATACTTGACTTGAAGCAGTCCTCATTTTATTTGCTTATTTAGCCTAGTCAACAGCTCGAAGTCTGAGCTGCTAGCCAGACTGTAGCGCAGTTGTGCCCCAGACAACTGGTGAAAGCCGCCTCCTGCCAGACACACAGGAACGGTTTATGGCCCTGGCTCCTCTCTGCCTGGTGTCCTGGAAGCAAGAGGGAGGGCTGGACTAGTTCAGGGCGAGTCAGAATCCTGGCCCCAGGTGAATGGTTTCATGCAATTATCTGGAGCAGATATTTATGTAGCCCAGGATCCGCTTACCTATGTTATAACACCCTGGGCTCCTTAGTCACCTGTTCAACCACAGATGTGACTGTCAAACAAGACTGATTGGCTGATGAAAACAAAGGTTTAGCTGTTCAGACTTATTCTCTCACAGGCCTAGAACTATGTTAGTAATTACCTTTGGTCTGTGGGAAAGAAATTGCCCTGCCCTGGCACTCTTACTGATGGAGCCTGTAAGAGACTGCAAAGTTAACTTGGATCAACACTTCCTGTGCCCTGTCAGGAGCTTTTGCCATCCTTTCAGCTGTATCATTACCTTCCACTTCCTGGATGCTGACTGGGCCCCCAAGGCAAGAGAAGGGCTGAGCAAAGAAAGGAGTACCAATTTAAGCCTTCACAACCTGTTGTCAGGAAGACTGACCATGTGAGCTCTTTCTTCTTCAGCCCTGTGGAGTCCAAGAGTCCCCGGAACCACAATGAAGATGGCCTTGACCCTGGGCTATCCTTTAGCCACAACACACAGAGACTGTGCATGCTCTCAGAACTTTATTAGGTGGACTTTGGGCAAAAGAGAAAACCCCTGAAGCAGTTGCCCATGTGGTTCAGGACAACTGGAATTAGAGGAGCCTTTGCATGGAGACGTGCTCTCATGGAGCATATCTTTGATTTTTTTTTTAAAAGGGGAGCTGACTGGCTGAACATCTCTGAGCATAAAATCAGATTATTATTAAAATGGTCAGCCAGAGGAAGGCAAGTCTTTGGGGACAAGACTAGACCAGAAGCAGGTGCCCCTGCTCTATGTGCCACTTAGATGTTGAGCAGGGGGGCTGTGTCTGCTATTCCCAGATCAAGATTTGGCAGGAGGGAAATATGACGGATGACAAAAGGACCAGTTTCTCTGTAAGAGGAATAAAAGTAATTACACGGGAAAGAAAACTCAAATAATGGTTTGCAAGGGCACGAGATAAGTCGTGATTCTTCATTGGTACCTGACCCCATTACCCAACTGCCTTAATCCAGCCCTTCCAGACACTGCCCCTAGCAACCTGGCAGAGGAGCTATGTAGAAGGCTTGAAGGCAGAAGTGGGGAGGGGGCTTATTTGCTACAGTGGAAAGGGGCTTGGGTGGGGAGCAGCACCTGCAACCCTCCACTCCCCCGGGATTTCTGTCACATTTACAAATACATACATAAATACATTACATACAAGCGAGTCTGGGAGGGAGGCTTCCCACAGAGGCTCGGCGGACACAGTTACACGTCTCAGGAATTCTAGGAAAGGGTGCTGGGCTCCCAGAAGTGGGCTCCATGTGTTCTCTCCTGCTCAGGGCAAGCCCTCCCCCAGCCCACCCACTCTTCAGGGTTCAGTTTGTCCAGTATGGAGAGTTGCCGTAGGCAGGTTTGGAGGCTTGCGACTTGGGCTGCAGGGAGCTGGGCTGGCTGCGCTGACCCGAGCCACTCTAAGGAGGAGGAGAGAAGGCTGTCAAGGCTGGAGCGGAACCCCGAACCCAGGGCAGGGTGGCTGCCGCCATCACTGGGCTCACCTGGGCATCCTGGGGAAGGTGGTGGTGTAACAGCTGCGAGTGAGGCTGCTGGTGGGCAGGCAGGATGTGCAAGAATGGTGGGGGTACATAACCAGGAGCTGCTCCAGGGGCCAGAGGCCCAGTGGAACCCAAGGCTGAGGGCAGACTGAACGGTGGAGGGGTCCCTGCATGAAATCCCTGCTTGTCAAAAGTCTGTAGGGCAAAGAGACAATGGTGAGGTCCAGCCTGGGTTACGCCTCCCACCAACCAGTACACCCACCTGTTCCTCCCTCACCTGAGTCGTCTTGTAGACAGAACCAGTCATATCAGGTAGGCCAGTGGTGCTTGAAGACACGGACACTCCTAGGAGGAAAAGCAGTTGTTCCCACATCAGCTGGTCCCAGCTCCAGCCACCCCACCTCCAGGGGAACTCTGGGGTAGCCTTGCCTGAGAAGGAGTCAGGGAGGAGATAACTACTCTGGGCCTCAATCCTGGAAAGGAGGGGCAGACGCTACCTTTGCCAGGCCCAGAACCTGCAGACTTGTTTTGTGCCTGTGATGATCCACCATAGCCACCCTTGGTGTAGTCTCCCGCTGCTGTCCCCTGGGTCAGGTCATCATAACCTAGCATAGCAGGGTACAAGAGGCATGTGTGAGCTAGGCAAGCCTGCCCTACCCATGTCTCCGTGCTGAGAGCACCCCTTACCTGTGCTGTAGCTGTGCTGGCCATAACCACTGGCCTGCTGGAAAGGGGTGGTGGGGGTGCTGAGGTTCACACCATGCTGCTTAGCTGAGGCTGGAGGGACCTGGTGGGGCAAGCAAGAGAGGCATAAGAGGAGCAGATCAGGTACCCCTGGCTTAGTGTAAGGCAGCAGGTGGCACAATCTCAAGGGACTAGTGTCTGAGTGATTCAACACATGCTGGATATAAAAATACATGGAGAAGCAAGGTTTACCCCCAGCCCAACCATTCCTGAAGGCCAGGTGGATCTCCCAGTGGGGTCATGCCCATCTCTCTGCTTCTCCCCACAGCTGAAATGACAGTTCCCACAGATACTCACAAACATGGTGGGCCCATACTGGAAGGCACTGGGCACGCCTGTGTAGTAGGGGAGGCCAGTGTAGCTGTAGCCATGTGGCAGTGCAGGATTCAGAAAGGGCTGTTGGGGGGTGTGGTGGGCCTGGGATTGGCTTTGCTGTGCCTGAGCCAGTGTGGTAGGGGGCGCAGGGGATGCAGAGTCACCTCGGCCAAACTTGGTGACATCACCTAGGAGAAGAGGAACACTGATTCTACTCACTATCCTTATCCAATCAGGAAAAAAAAAGCCAGGCTGCTTCCTGCAAACCAGAATAGTCCTGGTTGCAGGCTCAACATTGGGGAGCTAGCAGGCCCCTCCTAGCCCTTCTGTTTCCAGACACCTGGGATTAGCTGCAGGCCAGTCAGATGCATACCCCCACCCCACCCCACCCCCGTTCCCTGAACCAAGACTAACCTGAATATGGGTTATTAGTGAGGTTCCCATCTCGGCTGGCAAGGGCTGTGGGTGCAGCAAAGGGAATTCCATAGTAATCCTAGGAGAGACCAGGGAAGCTCCATAAGCAGAACAGCTTTGCCCCACTTCCTGGACAGCGGGCCCAACAGGTAGCATAGGTACTCCGTGCGATGCCGCTCTCCTGGGAAAAGCTAGGCCCCAGGGATGTCACGTGCACATTCATGAAGTGAATGGTGCTTGTTGGAGTGGTACAATGTGGCAGCCACAAAGCACACAGACACCCTGACCAACTGTCAGCCTTCCACAGGCAGAGCCACGGAGGCCGAATCTAACATCCATTTTATGCTGCAGATGGATGCTGGTGAATGCCAGTGGCAGAACTGCTGGCATTTTCTACGTGAGGGATTCTAAAAAGCAGCTATGAAAGTTGACAGTAGAAGCCAGAAAGGAGTCAGCAGGAGACAAGGTGCCTAAAGGATTTAACAGGGGTCAGGGCAGCAATGCCTGGTAGACACAAGTACAAGCAGGACCCCAGGTCAAGGTGCTGAACTCGTGTCTCATCGCCCACTCTGCCCTGGCAACACTGACACCCCATAGGAGCCAGGGGAAGTATGGGTACCAAGAGGGCAAAACACAGTGGAGCTCTGTGGAAAGGGGAGACCTGCCCCGACCCTTACTAGGCAGGACTTTGTAGTCCCAAACATCCCGCACCCTGGCCTGAGCCAAGGGAAGGCCCTTCTGCTTTCGTCGTGGGCAACAGTGCCTGGTCAGAACCATCTTGGCTAAGAATGGCACCTACACTCTCCTTCAGCCTCATTTTCCAGAAAACTGGTAGCATCCTCAGCCCGGGACCCCAGGAGGAGGCAGGGCTAGGAAAACATACAGCCAGTAGGAACATAACTGGGAATAGGCCTGGAGAAAGCCCCAGAAGGGGGGCTCTTTCATAGAAGAAAAGAAAACCCAAAGGTGGGAACAAGAGTGCCAGAGACTAAGGAATGACCAAGGGGAAAGTGAAAGCGCTGTATCTCAAAAGGTAGGCTCAATAGTGCTTTCTTCCAGGGCAAAACAATAAAATAAATACAAGGCAGATGACCCCTAGGGCTGGGATTCCAATGAGCCACTACTTGGGGGTCTGACTAGGACCCCACATGCAGTGGCACTCACGGCTACCTTTTGCATCCCATCCCTAATGCCCTGGGGCTCCTGGGCCAGATGACTGTAAGCAGGGAATCCAGGCCACTTCCAGCTTCCCCACAGAGCCCTAAGGCTCAGACATCCCCTCATGCTTTCAACATCCTTTCACTGGGGATGTGGGCAACAGCTGGAGTCCAGCAAGCCCTTGGACAGCAGTGTTATGGGCTGCTGGTTTGTGCACGGGGCCCAGCTACCAGCCCCTGCCTTTTAGATATACTTCAGCAGATGGAGGGCAGTTCTCCTGTGAGCCAAGAGCTTCAGCCACTGGGAAAAGGAGATGAAGGTAATACCTGCAGCTCCCTGAGCTCTCTCTGTGGCTAGTGGGGATGGGGGGTGGAGGGTGGGGTGGGGTGGGGTGTGGAGAGCAACACCAATGGGGAAGAGTCTGGGGAAGAATGCCTCACTGGGGAGAAAACAGCTTCCCTGGGTAACAGAAAAGACCACATCAACCAGAGAGGACACTAGTATCCAAACAGCTTTTTCTTCCCAAAAATGTGACAGAGAGAGGCCCTGGGCTGCTGAAAATTATCAGGTGTCTGGGGAACCAGAGCTGGAGAGAAGCGGTGATGCAGGAGCCTACAGGCTGTCAGAGCAGGGAGCATGCTCTCCTCCACTGCAGTCCTGTCCACCTGGTCATCCCAGGGAAAGCCCAGTGCCTCATCCTTGTAGCAAGGGTCAGAATACAGAGGCAGCCCTGGCCTCAGAATGAGGCTGCAGCAACCAGGGAGATGCTGGGGCTAGCACGCTTGCGAACAGTGATGGCAGGCCAGACCCAGAAGGGCCCTTACAGACTGTCAGCTCTAGCCACTCACTCAGCTGGGGACAGAAGAGCAGGTGCCATCACAAGCTTTACCGATGCCCACTTCAGAAGCCAGAGACACTGAATGGCACTGTGAAGAAAACCAACAACCCTAGGGGCAGGCAAACACCACCAGTCTCGTGTCATACAGATCTTTTTTTTTTTTTAAGGGGAAGATGAGAGAAGAGAATGACCCGCAGTCAGTACAGGTGCTCCCCACTGGGGCCCCAGGTCCCAGTGGTCTTTATGTTCCCCAGGGATGAGCACGAGACACTCATGCCCAAATTATATATGCACCAGCACAACTAACAAAAGGAAGCAGCCTCCTCAGCCTGAGGCTAAGTGTCCTGAGGGCTAGGCAGGCTGGCAATCAAGGCCAAGGGAGGAAGGACCTGTAAAAGAGCCTCAATTCCTCCTCCCCCACCGCCATACCCCACTCACCACTGGCAGCCGCGACTGCAGCATCTGGAGCTCATCATAGCCATAGATCTGTGTAAGGACCAAAAAGGGTGTTAGGGACCACGTATTACCCTTCAGAAGCCCAGGTCAATGTGGGGTCCTAAAAAGGATGGGAGGATAGGATGTGCTCAGGAGGGGGACCTGGATGAGCTGCTTTGAGAAGACATCCTACCCTGATGGAGTCTGGAGGGGGAGAAATACTAGGGGTACAACTGGCAGAGATGGAAGGGCTCCAGGAAGGAGTGGCAGCAACCCACAGCCTCCTTTACCGGGTTCTGCCAAGTGCCAGCCCCTGAGGGCAGGGGGAGCCGAGGCCAGCCGGCAGCTCCATGGTGCACTCACCGGGTAGGCAGGAAGCAGTCCTCCAGGGCCCACGAGGTACTGGTTGTGCAGCAGGGGAGGCACGCCTTGGGGCAGGTTCGGGGGCGCTTTGCCTAAGAAAAGTCAAGAAAAGTGGCTACAACAAACAGTAAGATTCCTCAGCTACTATGGGGCTGGGAGTGTTGAGCTCACTGTCATAGTCCTGCCCTAATTGAGGCCACAGCCAGGAAGGCAGTGGCTGAGAGATACAAGAGGGCTGTGCTTGTCCTGCCGTCAGGCTGTGCCCATGCTGGACAGAAACACTGTCCCCACCCCACCACTCCCAAAGGTCACACTGCACTGGACAAACCTCAACATAAAGAACAAGACTCCTCCTCGGAACAGGAGGAGTGCTGGGCATTGCCAGGAGAGGGACAAGGTGTGCCAAAGGTGGGTTTCAGCAGTTTCTACCAAACTACAGTTTGCTTGGCTCACACAGACTGCCCTGGTGTGGCTGACAGGCAGTCGGTTACATAAAATGACCAGGAGCCAATGATATCTGCTCCCTGGCCCCTCTACATCACCATGTCACTGCAGCTCCAGGGATGAGCAAGAACAGGCAAGACTGGGGAGCTAGAAGCACAAAGGCTGCTAGGAACCTCCCCACAGGAGCCCACCCAGAAAGACCAATTTCACCCATCCCCACCCACATTAGGGGTGCAAGAACTGGGCCTCAGGAGGTCAGTGGAACAAAGAGGACAAGTGACCAACGGTGGGCCAGAGGAAGACTGTGATCCTCTGAGGTGCACAGCATCCTGACAACCTCTGGGCACCCTCCCTGGGAAGCCAAGTGTGCACTTTTGAGGGGCTGCGAGTAGGTGGGAAAGGCCTCTGGGGCACACACCTGAGGTCACCAAGGGCGTGGCTCTGGTACTGCTGGGGACGCTCACGGTGGTCCCGCCCAGGCAGAGGCTATTCCCCGTGTTCATGTTGCTGAGCCCTGAGGACGTGGCACTCGAGGCGGAGGTTGCTGCCGTTGAGAAGGTGGCTGAGGACTGGAGGGGAGGAGTGCTCTCCACACTGGCGTGCTAGCAAAATAAAAAAGCCAGGACACATGGATCTGGGGGAAAGCATGAGAGGCTGGAGAACCTGGCCTGGCATCTGGGCCTGTGGTGTTGAGATTCTGACCTGAGGGGCTCTGTGCTCATTGCTTATATGACCACACATTAGCCACCATAGCCCCTCATATGGCAGTTAGGTGAGACCATCAGAACACAATTTTTAAATATCAGGACTATTAAAGCTGAGCTTTATAATCAAAACTGTACTAAAAATTCATATAGTTGCTCATGCTCTGGTATATGCCACAGGGCACTGAACCCCCAAGTAAATCGTAAATGAACGCAGACTGTCTGAGAACAGTCTCACACGAGGCAAGAACCCACCTCACAGAAAACAAGTAGTCTCAGAAGAGATGAAAAAGAGACCACAGGCAGCCCAGCCCAAGTCAGAGCCTTCTGGGGATGTCCTTCCATTCGGCTACTCTGATCTGGAAGTCACAAGTGGCTGAGAGGCCTTTGCTCCAGAACCTGGTGACACTTTGCAGGCCACCAGGGCCTACCTAGGAGGGCATGGCCTGCCCCAATGCCTACTCAGAAAGGACGGGTGAGACCAGAAGAAAGCTCTGAAGAGTCTGTGTTCCAGGAATCCTGCCCAGCTGCTTAGCTTCAGCTGGTAATACTGTGGAAAGAGAGGCACCTGGGGGGCAAAGCAAGGCCCAAAGAGGCGGGGAAAGGCTCTAGAAGACAGACCAGCCTCCAAACCAGAACGTGTGCAGAACAAAGAATCCCAGAAACTCCGGAAGGAGAAGCCAGAGAACAGGAAGCCTCGGGAGGAACGGGACTGCGCAGGCTCTGCTTCCCATCGCACAGATAGCTCTGTAGGTCTCCTCCCTGCAGGCTGCCCAACCCCGTGGCCTGAGGGCCCTAACGTGCAGAACTGGTTCCCTAGATAAAGATAGGGAAAAATCTTGGTCTCCTGGGACTCCCCAGGACTCCTGCTTCTTCAGCCTAGATAGACAGAACCAGCGTGAGAAGAACCCAAGGAGCAGGGCAAACCGGGCCAGATCGCTCCATGGTCCTCTGCGTGGGTCCAGGCTTCCGGTCAGGAGCAGCTTTCTAGAGACTCAGTTCCTGGTTTGTTGAAAGGAACTCAAGAGGTATCTAGCAAACCTCTCCCACATCAAGCTGACCCTGACAAGGCTTTTATCTCTGCCCCCCACGTCCCAGACCCGTGGGGGTGGCATGCTGCTGCAGTCACAGGCCTCCGCCCCATTTACAGGGCTCGCTCAGTGCATCTGGTGGGGCTGCGGGCTCAGCGCCTCGGGAGGGGCCTGGAAAAGCAAAGCTGCACCAAACCTTCCACAGGGACACGAAGATCAGGAGAAAATAAGACTTCCCTCGTAACCTTCAAGTGGGGAAGACCTAACTTATGTAATATGACCAGGAAAGAGGGACTGATATATCTGACTATGTAAAAATCAAAAATATTTATAAAACAACAAGCGTAGGGAAAATATCTGTACTCTACATTCGAGGGCTACTTACCAGACCCCTGAATGTCACGTGCCTAGAAACAGACACCAAGGACCTGACAAACAAATGGGCAACATAAATAGCTCACAAAAAGGAAAAATAATGGCTTTCCAGTATGTTTAAAAAAAAAAAAAAAAAAAAAGGATGGTCAACCTCATTCAATTACAAATTATACTGTCAGGTCATTTTTCCATTAACTCAATGGAAATATTCAATAACACCATTTCGGGAGGCAGTAGAGAAACAGAACATTTCATTCACTGCCAGTGGGAGGCAAACAGGTTGGAAATCACTACACAGAGCAATTTGGCAATTTGTACAAAATGACCAATGCCTAGCAATTCCATACTAGGATTTACCCTCTAGATATTGCTACATAACGAAACACCGTGTGTAGAAGGCTATCAAATGAACACGGCAGTACTAAGACTGAAAATGGTCCTAAAGTTCGATCGGTGGAGAACTAATTAAGTGCCATAACTCAGGAGAGCTGTGGAAAGAGAACAAGAACTCTGTGTTTCAACACAGAAACATCTCGAAGGCACTCTTGGTAAGTGGGGGAAATAGAGAAGGGCGCTACATATGAAATATCCCATTTCTGTTATAGAAAAGGGCAAAGAAAAATTACTATTTATAGGGTAAAAAGAACCCTAGAGGATCAAGCAAACAGGAGAAAGAGGGGTAGAATCAAGCAGAGTAGAGACAGAAAGACTTCAGTATACACCGTATTTTTCAGACCGTAAGACACCCCTAAGTTTTAGAGGAGGAAAATAGGAAAAAAAATTTTGAAGCAAAAAATGTGGTAAAATATTTAATAACATAAGTAACAGTATTTCACCAATGTAAATGTAAAGAGAACTCAACAGCAGCATTAACCACCATTATCCCTCCCAAATGGGGAGGAGGGGTGTTTGCATCTTACAGTCTGAAAAATACAGTACCTTTTTACACCCTTCATTAACGATTCTGACAACTATGGTAGCAATGTCGCAATTCTGTCACATGGACAAAGTGTCGGACACTCTGGACAAAGCAATCCTAGCCACAGCCATTTGGATTGTATAATCTGGAGTTTCTTGCCAAGACACAGAGGGCTGCTAACCTGTGCGAATGAGAGCGCTGAGCTCCAACGCACCAGTGCCTGGGAATGGAGGCAGCTCACGGCTCCCACTGACCTGACACGGGCACAGGCAGGTGTGCAGGGGCATCACCTTGTGCTCTGGTGTGAAGATGGTGCTCTGTGTGTTTTATGACAAACAAATCATTCCTAACATTTCACTGGGAAAACTAGTGTCTGAAAGCCTCCATGTTAGCCAGATTGTGATGGAAGGGTAGAACCGACCCTTTTCCATTACCTCATTCTGCAGCAAATGAGTAGATCTCTTCTTCAGAAGAAACAAATTTGCCCAATTTTCTGCCTCTTCCATTCATCTGTACTCAAAGCTTCCCTTCCTGCTTGGGGACCCTTCCACTCCAAACTCAGAGAGAGACATTTTGTTCTTTTTTTCAGGCACCTTTCTTTCCACCGATCTTTATGCTCAAGTCTCTCCTAGCATTCAGTTAAGGACCATCCCACCACCCTGCCGCATCACTATTTCACAACCATTCACGCTTCAAGCCACCACAATCCAGACACACTCCCACCACCAAAACCACACTCTCAACTTCAAACCTTGAGAAGCCACACTTCAATAACCACCATCTAGGGCTACTCTTTGGCACATCAGGACTTCCAGTGGGCACCCACCTGTGCTTCCATTCTTGCCTCTCCACGTTCCTACTTTGTTCATCACTATTGCCCTTCCTAAAGCCTCTGCCTTTGAGTTGGGGGAAATGGCCTGAGATGGCCAAAGCTAATAGTGAACAGAATACCTAATGCCACAACTAGGACAGTCCCCATGACCACCAACACACTGGAATGTAGCTACATTGACTAGGGTAAGAGCCAGGGCCATCAGTCTCAGAGAGCTATGCGTGTGCACATGGCGAAGGATGGATATTCTGACACTGGGCTGCACAAACTACCAGAGGGTTCACCAGGGAAAATGGCCTTGATTAAAGCTGACTTTTAGTGGAGCCCAAGCTGAAGTTAGCAATGAGCCCACTTTTCTTCTAAAAACTTGCAAATAGCTCAACATACCATTTCCCAGAAAATAAGTCACCCCTGCTAGGCAGAAAGGTCTCCTATAACGAACAGGAAGTTCAGTGAATTCTTGGGAGTAAATTCGCCACCCATCACCTATCAGGTCTGGAGAAGTAACTCCTCCACAAAGGCATGAACTTAGCGAAATGTCTTCCACGATGCTCCAAACACATACTTAGATTGAGACATCGTAGCCAAACAATTCAAGAATATCTCAGATATTTAAAATCCACAAACTGAAGGCCCATACGCAGGTGACTAAGCTCCAAGCTCACTGAGCAGGGTGGCAGAGGGGGAGCCAAGAGTGTACTTACTGTGTGGGACGTGCTCGCGGAGAGTGCTGCGTGTGCAGAGGAGAGGCTGCTCTGATGGCTGGGGAGTGAACTAGAAGACAAAACAGAACACCACATACGTCCACCCAAGTCACTCCATAGGAATGGAGCCCCCCATGTCTAGGTGAGCAAGATATAAGCTTGCCCTGTCCCTTCAGCGGAAGCTTCAGCATCACACCCATCACCTGGAAACCCAGTCCAGAGGATCTGGTGGTTAGAACGATCTAAAGGGTCACCTGCCACAAGGCTCTGGAACATCCTGTCCTGGGAACCTCCAGGCCAGCTTCAGTCAGTTGTAACCTGCTCTTTATACTGGAAAAAGAACAGGACTGCACTAAGAACACTCGGCTCTAGAGACCCCATTATGTCTGTGTGTCGGAAGGAAGTTCCTATGTTCAACCACACATGCCAGATTCAGAGCCAGAAGTGCCCCCAAATCCAGAATTCAATTCAAATGCTTTTGCTCCTGGCTTAAAGCGAGAAAGAGGTGAACTCTCCTTAGAAGACACAGGGTGATACCCTGACTGGTGTGGCTCAGTTGGTGGAGCCTCACCCTGCAAAGTGAAAGGTCTCAGTTTGATTCCCAGTCAGGGCACATGCCTGGGGTGCGGGCCGGTCCCCAGTTGCGGGCATGCTAGCTAGAAGCAACATAATGATGTTTCTCTCCCTTTCTCCTCCCTTCCCCTCTCTCTAAAAATAAATCAATAAAATACTGGGCAGGGTGGGAGAGACACAAGGTGAGAACCAAATGAAACCCATTCTCCTACACCCTGTTGTAGTAACTTGATCTGTGAAGCCATGACAAGTGCAAGTCGCAGACCTGCTTGGAAATCCAAGGGCATTCTCAGTCTGCATCAGTGACAGGAGCCCAGAGCTGGGAGGAGAGGCTCAGCTAGTGGCACCCTCCTGAGGGTCAAAAGAGAGTAGCAGCGACCCCTTGGCTCCACTCTATATTCCCAAGGGGCCGAGTGCTCTATGATAGCAGAGGCGTTATAAGCATGCAAAGTTTTCATCTCTGGTGCTTTGGTGATGCCACCCAGCTCAAACCCACTGTACATCATTATTGCAGAGGCCAGCACGCCATGCTAGGGGCAACAACTAGGTTTAGTTCACGGAAAGAGCCTTCTATGAGGGCTCCAGGACTTCATCCCAGTGTACCTCTCACTCTGGGCCCACATTTTCCTCATACCTGCTAAGCTGGGAGAGGGGGCTGCTGGACAGGTCACCAGGCTGGGACAAGGAGGGCAAAGTGGCAGTGTGCTGAGGTGCAGAGGGTAGAAGCGTATTGCAGGAGGTGGTGCTGGGCAGGGAGCCCACAGATGGGAGAGCGGAGGGAGGGTCTGTTGTCTTTGGAGCTGGAACGGATGAAGCAGCTGAAAGAAACAGATCTGTTTAATTCCAGATCCAACCACAAATATCTGAAATGAGCTCAATGTCTATGACATGCCAGGCTCAGCTGAGACATACAAAGTTACATCCCCTATAGAAAATGCCCAAGCATGTCTCCAGTCTTCTGTCAGACACAACTATCAGAAGGACATGTGACAGTAAAATGCACAGGACCCAAGCAGAGTAGGAAATGATATATTTATCATCATCATATCATCATATATATCATATTTTATCAAACTGTCCTATGATATGGACATACTTGTCTCAACTGAAGGAAGCTGGTCAACCCTGAAGCCACACCCAGAAAGAGGCTCTGAGTTTGATATATATAATTATAAAGTAAGGCAAAATTTCCTCAAAAAGTACAACAGGCAACAGTGAAAATCTGTCCACCCAAGGGCTAGGTCTTTGCTTCTATCAAATCAGTATCAAATCAAGCTGACCTTGTGAAAGCTCAAAGCCAATTTAGGGCAGGGGGGTGGGGATTGAGAGCCCAGGGTACATACATTGTGGAGTTTCGTATGCCTAAAATCTGCAGAAAGAACACACAGCTGCTGTCCAACACCTACTTTCAAAGGCACAGGGAGCACTGCCTTCACTTGTGCTTGAAGACACTAACCTGAGAGTACATTAGGCTTTTAGAAGACCAGGAGTGCAACAATCCTAACCGCAGAAAAGACTCAGTTTTAGTGCCATCCACACACACAGTATGTCGGATATGTGCTTGGAAATAAAGCATCACTGTCTTTTCCAGTTAGGAAGGAGAAGCGACTTTACCCTCCTGCAGCACTCCCTGGGAGCCAGCAGAAAACACACTAGCTTCTAAAAGGAAGGACAAATCGAAAACAAATGTGGGCAGCAACAGTCCCAACACACAGTGTGGTCAATTCTTAGAGCAGCTTTTCCCTTCCTGAGGCTTGCTCACGACCGATATTCTGTTCCAAATATGACACCTGTTCTTACAGAAATCAGATGAACCCACCACCCTGACCTAAAACTCAGATGCCGGAAGTTAAAGCCTTCGATCACGCTGATAACAGGTCCAGAAAAAGCTGCTTGAAGAACAAGTATGTGTGTGTGAGTGGAAAAGAGACACAGTAGGTGGGGAAGAGAGTATGGGAGATAAAACCTATCTAAAATGCATGCTATATTTTCCAGACTTTTTATATTTTATGATCTCACTTAAAAGTCTCCAACCAATCTGGTACACCTCTGTGTATTCTTAACCCCATGTCTGCACAAAAGAAACTTGCTACCATGGCTTCTGAAATAAGAACTTCCTCTGACATCCAAGGTTCTCAGAGCTATCGGTGTTTCTCCAAACAGCTCCGGCAGCCCAGCAATACCAAAGCTCTGGGTAAACCATATATGTCATTTCAATTCTTACTGAGGCCCAGTCTAGGTCTGATAAAATTCTATGCCTGTGTTCCAAAAAATTATTGTAAATAAAGAGAGTCTTTCTGGCTTCCATACTCAATACCCCTTGCCTTACTGAATGATCAATGAAAATCACCATAAACAATCATAGAGAGAGCAGCCAAGAACAAAAAAAAAAAAGAGAAAAGGAAACACCTTACAGGGATTTACCTGCACTATATCCAGTGATTACTCAGCTGTACTGGAACTGGCAGGGGTAGGGTGGGGGTGGAGAATCCCCTCATTTACTCCCAAGTCTTTACAGCGAGCAACATTTCCTCTCTTTTCCTACCACCAGTCTGGCAGAATCTGTAGGCAATGAACATGTCTTTCCTGAGCTAGTACACCACTGTCTGCTTTAAAAGTCTTGAACATTATTGGAGTGGGAGTCTTCTGACCATCTTAGGACCTGTACCTCTGAGCAAAGCATCTTTTAAATCAATGCTACACTCCAGGTACAGTCTGACTAAGGCAGAATAATATGAGATTACTTCATTCCTGATAATACCACCAGCTACAACCTGGTCCCATGGGAATCTCTAGCTGATCTTTTAAACTCCACCAAAGAAAGTTTGCCAACAATGGATGAGAAGTAGCTATCAGAAAAAAAATTTAAAAGGACTATTTTTGTAGAATTAGACATTAACCTATTGTGTTCCCCATCAAGTCAGTGATGCTCATTTTTGCTTGGTTTCCACTACCCATGACAAAATTAGGTCGCTTGTATACTTACTGTCTATTGTCTGCTGACTTCGACCACCACCATGTCCATTCTGTAAGGAAAAGAAATTAAGGTAAACCTAGAAAATCCAAAAACTCTGATGACTTTCTTCTGGGGTGTAGGCACAAACATGAATCATCATCATCAAGGCCTGTTTTATTTTGTCTTTTTATAAAATGAGGAGCAGTAAGACAAATTGTTAATAAATCCTGAGGAGCTGACATTTTTGAAAATCACACTGGGAATCTAGAGAAGTTAACAAGGACACAACATAAGACCCAAATCACAGAAAACAGTCCTAAAAATTATTAAGCATTACGAAGAACTTAGGAACTCTCATTAATATTGAAATCACTACCTCCTGAGTATCAATCATGCAATAAAGAAAAAGTTTCCAAATTATAAAATAAAGACAGCTTTCAAACAAGGAATGATATTTTATATTAATAGCAAATGGTTCTCAGAGGAAAAGAGATGTTACTTTGAAAAATGGCTTTTCTGAACTGAGTGGGGGAAGAGGGTGTTAGAACAGTGAGGTGGTCCCGAAATGAACAGAACATGAGAACAACTGGTTTGAGTTTTAACCACAGGCATTTCATGGGCACCAACTCACACAGAAAACTTCTGCTTCCGCAGATCGAGCAGGGGAAACTGGACACAGAGTCCACGAGGTCAGACACTGCCCCCGGTGGCAGAAAGAGGCTAAGAGAAATTTCCTTCTTACAAATGTCAAAACTACTATAGAAAAAGACAACCTTATAGCTGTTACCTCTACATTAACCCAAATCCAGTACAATTTCTGTTCATGAAATGTTACATACAACACCTTTTATTTTTTAAACAGTTTGAGATTATTTACAAGAAATGTAAACAATAAAACAACTGCTAGGAAAAAAACCCCATCAGTTTAAAAGGTTAAAGTTGGAGAGAGAGAAACAACAATGGGTAGAGAGCAACCGAAGCTCTACGCTTCTGCCACTCTCCCAGCTAAGATCACGACTCACTAACCACAGACACACGGCCTAGAGCATGGGCATCCTGAACAGCACCAACCCTGACAGATGAAGCAGCCTTCTCAAAATTACACCAGACCCAAACAACAGAAACGGGGAATGGGAAACAGCAGTCATCAGACCTGAGGAACATTTCATTCCACCTTGAAAATTATTTTTAAAACACAAACAACAGACAAACTGACACGATGCAGGGTTCACATTATTGTGCGGGGGAATGCTGGGCAGCAGAATGGTGTTAGTCAAAGTACAGTATCAAATGGTCAGGAAAACCAGAAAACTATGGGGTTTGAGTTTAGCTAGCCAAGCAAAGAATGAGTGAACAGTGGTATGTGTAAACAAAACAAGAGGTAAAGTTAGAGCTCAAATTGAGATATTGTGGAGGTAAAGATTTAAGCTTGGATAGTATGTAGTCTCACATGGTTAGAAACTGTACAGACCATCACTGTCCAAGGGAATGCTCTGCAGTAATAGAAATATTCTACCTTCTGGCCAAGATGGAGGTGTAGGTAGATACGTGTCACTCCTCACACATAAAAAAGAAGGATAACAACCAATTTGAAAACAGAAAACAACCAGAACTTCCAGAAAATCAAACTGTATCAAAGTCCAACAACCAGGGAGTTAAAGAAACATTCCTTCGTGCTGGTAAGAGAGATGGAGATGGGCAGCTGGGGCTGCAATATGGTGACTGGCAGACGAGGTGAGTGAAGCAGCAGCTTGTGAACCAGGTGGTCCCACACTGGTATCAGCTGGGAAGAACAACTGAGGGGTGAGACAGACTGCACAACCCAGGGTTCGAGTGCAGGAAACAAAGCCTCAAAACCTCTGGTTGTAAAAACCTGTGGGTTGTGGTGGCATGAGGAACTCCCAGCTTCATAGGAGAGTCCATTGAAGGGGGCCACAGGATCCTTGAATGTACACTAGCACACCCACCCTGGAATCAGCACCTGAATGGGCACAATCCACATGTGGGAAGCGATGGTAGTTGACTGCAAGTGGGCAAGAACTAAGCAAGCTGTACTGTTCCCTCTCTGACCCCTCACCCACAATGTAACAAAGTAGATTGCCCTGCCCTGGCAAATACCTAAGGCTCTGCCCCTCAGAATGTAACAGGTGCACCTAGACAATGAAATACGGCCCAAATGAAAGAACAGATCAAAATTCCAGAAAAAGAGCCAAGCAATGAGGAGATATCCAACCTATAAGAAGCAGAGTTCAAAACATTGGTAATCAGGATGCTCACAGAAATGATTGAGTATGGACACAAAATAAAGGAAGGAGTGAAGGCTATGCAAAGTGAAATAAAGGAAAATATACAGGGAACCAACAGTGAAGAGAAGGAAACTGGGACTCAAATCAATGATTTGGAACAGAAGGAAGAAATAAACAGTCAACTGGAACAGAATGAAGAAACAAGAATGCAAAAAAAATGGAGAGGCTTCAGAACCTCTGGGGCAATTTTAAACATCCCAACACCAACTCATAAAGGTGTCCGAAGGAGAAGAGGAAAAGCAAGAAATTGAAAACTTATTTGAAAAAATAATGAAGGAGAACTTTCCCAATCTGGCAAAGGAAATAGATGTGCAGGAAGCTCAGAGAGTCCCAAAGAAGTTGGACCTAAAGAAGCACACACCAAGGCACATCATAATTATATTACCCAAGATTAAAGATAAAGAGAGAATCTTAAAAAGCAGCAAGAGAAAAGGAGACATTTACCTACAAAGGAGTTCCCATAAGACAGTCAGCTGATTTCTCAAAAGAAACCCTACAGGCAAGAAGGGGCTAGAAAGAAGTATTCAAAGTCATGAAAGGCAAGGACCTACATCCAAGATGACTCTATCCAGCAAAGCTGTCATTTAGAATGGAAGGGCAGATAAAGTGCTTCCCAGAAAAGGTCAAGCTAAAGGAGTTCATCATCACTAAGCCCTTATTATATGAAGTGTTAAAGGGGCTTATCTAAGAGAAGATCAAAACTATGAATACTAAAATGACAATCAAAACTATGAATACTAAAATGACTCAACAAGTGATCAGAAAACAAAAACAAAAACAAACTAAGCATACAACTAGAACAGGAACAGAATCACAGAAATGGAGATTACATGGAAGGTTATCAGCAGGGAGGAGAAGTGGGGAGAGTTGGGGGGAAGGTACAGGAAATAAGAATAATTGGTAAGCACAAAATAGACAGGGGGAGGGTAAGAATACTATAGGAAATGGAGAAGCCAAAAAATTATATGCATGACCCATGGACATGAACTAAGGGGCAGGGAGAATGCTGAAGGGAGGGGGGGTGCAGGACAGAGGGGGATAAAGCTGAGAAAAAAAAAATGGGACAACTGTAATAGCATAATCAATAAAATATACTTTAAAAATATTCTGTATATGCATATTCCTATATTCTAGCCACTAACCATGTATCTGGATACTGAGCATTTAAAGTATGGTTAGCCCTGGCCAAGTGGCTCAGATGGCTGGAGCATCTGCCTGTGACAATATTGGGTTGTGGGTTTGATCCCCAGTCAGGGCACGTATGGGAGGCATCCAATCACTGTTTCTCTCTCACATTGCCTGTTCTCTCACTCTTTCCCTTCCTTTTTCTCTAAAGCCAATAAACATATCCTCAGGTGAGGATTAAACAAACAAACAAACAAACAAACAAACAAACGGTGTGTTTGAGGAATTGAACTTTTGTTTATTTAATTTAAATAAACTACTACATGTGGCTAGTGGTTACCATATTGAAAAGCACAGGAATAAACTTTATGTTAAAGATGATAGGTCAAAAATGCGTGACTTTTAAAAAATATGTAAACCCAGAAAGACAACTACAAGTGAAGAAAAGGTAATTACTTAGTTGTCCTTGTAAGACCCAAATCCTAAGCCAGTAGTAGAGAAAACCAACAAAAAACCATACCAAGCAACTCAGTATTTTTCTGTATCAAATAACTCTGGAAGTGGGAGTGGAGGGAGAGTTAAATGTAGGAGGATTTGTTTAAAGACCACAGAATCAGACCTCCTCCCTCCCACCCACCTTCTGCACAACAGCGTGAATATCCCCTCCCACCATTTCCCAGAGGCTCTAAACTTTATGCAGAGGGTGGGTAACACACGGCCAGGGGTTCCTTAAAAAACACAGTTCGAGCCCTGGCTGGTGTGGCTCAGTGGACTGAGCGCGGGCTGCGAACCAAACGGTCGCCAGTTCGATTCCCAGTCAGGGCACATGCCTGGGTTGTGGGCCAGGTCCCCAGTGGGGGCTCATGACAGGCAACCACACACTGATGTTTCTGTTTCTCTTTCTCCCTCCCTTCCCCTCTCTCTAAAAATAAATAAATAAAATCTTAAAAAAAAAAAAAGGAAAAAAAAACCACAGTTCGAATCAACATGGACACAATGAATATTCCAAGGGCAGCCTTCTTTTCCCACTAAGTCTGTCAGTTATGACACTGACAGACAGGCATGGGCCCTACAGGGAAGAAATTAGAAACAGCCCCTGGAGAATCGAAACAAGCGCAATGGAAAAGGCCCAAAGGGGCTGACAGAGGAGTTAAACAACAGAAGCGCCTGCCCATGCTGCCCACAGGAACACTCACTGTCAGTCACATCCAAACCCACCCCAAGCTGGAGCCCTTAGTTAACCTTTTAGTTCAAGCAGGCAGCCTGAAATCACCAGATATTCGAGGAATATATGTAACATAAAAGATAAAAAACAAACGAAAGTTAGTTTAAAAAAATATCTTTTAAGTAGAGATGCATAAATAGCTCTACGTGGGGACCGAACCCATGTGGCTCAGTTGGGCATCATCCTACAAAGCGAAAGGTCTCCAGTTGGATTCCTGGTCAGGGCACAGGCATGGGTTGCAGGTTCGGTCCCCAGTCAGGGAATGTATGAGGCAACTGATCAATGTTTCTCTCTCACATCGATATTTCTTTCACTCCCTCCCTTTCTTCCCCCTTCTCTAAAAATAAATAGATAAAATCTTAGGAAGGAGGGAAGGGAGGGGGAAAAGAATCCCAAATTTCTACTATGCCAATTTAACTCCTTTTAATATTTTTATGTTATCATGCACTTTTAAAAAAATCCACACCTGAGGATATGTTTATTGATTTTAGAGAGAGAGGATGGTGAGAGGAGGGCAGAGAGAGTGCACAACACCAATCACGTGCCTCCCACACACACCCCGATGGGGATTGAACCCACAATCTTTTGGTGCATGGGACAATGCTCCAATCAACAGAGCCACTTGGCCAGGGCTGTTATTTTTTTTTAAAGACTTTGTTTATTTACTTTTTAGAGAGAGGTACAAGGAGAAAGAGAGGGAGAGGAACATCGACTGGTTGCCTTCCGTACACACCTCAACTGGAGACCAAACCCGCAACCCAGGCACATGCCCTGACCAGGAATTAAACCAGCAACTTTTCACTTTGCGAAATGATGCCCAACCACCTGAGCCATACCAGTCAGGTGTCAGCCAGGGCTATTATTATCCACTTTTTAAAGTGGCTCTCACCAATGAAGCTTGAATATCTTTGCTTTACAAAGAACTAAAATATTACAGATAAGATTACAGTCCCCTCTTACCCCATCCAAACTACTGCTTATACCAAGCTTCTGGGTCCATTTACACACACTCCTGTGTGTGTGGTGCTTGAATGGCAAATTTCAAATGAGATGCCTATTGTTACAAAATTCAACAAACTGCAAGGATACTATTCAAATGGTTAGACAATTTGCAAAAGAAAGTCTCAATCAAAAAGCTTAATTTCCCAAACTATACACTGAGCTCCAAATAGGATGAAAAAAGACCTGAAAGACCACGTACTGTGACAGTTCCTGGAGCTGCCTCCGATGAACTCACAGAGCTTTGGTATGCAACCCTGTTATGCACAGAACTCGGGTCATAGGAGGAAGACGTTGTTACTGGACTAGCAGAGCTCAGGGATGAGCTGGTCAGACTGGAGGAGGTAATGACTGAAGTTGTATAGGTAGAGTTCTGTACTGCACTGGTCATTGGTAGAGAGGTATTCAAAGAATCACTGCAAAGAATAAAAGGTGTGAGACATAAATTTGTGTCAATTTCCATGGCTTCATGATGTAGAACTATTTCATCACTTTGTCATATTCTAAATTAAACATGTATACAACCACAAGTTTATACTATTGCATTCTTTAAACTTATTAACAATGCAATGAAGATTCAAAACAACCCCCAGTCCAACTCCACCCTCCAAAAAAGCTAGACTAAACCAATTTAATTAACAGACAAGGGGAGAGCTTTAAGATTTACGGAATCCAGATGCCCTGAAACCAATTTTAGAAAGGGAACCCCAGCAAATACCAGGTTTGGGCTCTGGAAAGTGGAAAGATTAATTAACGCAATAAAATCTAAAATATGGGCTTCTCTATTTATAAAATATTCCACTGAAGGAAAGTAAGTGTTGGCAAGATATGAAAAATTGCGCCCCTCAGAGATTACACATAGAAATGTAAAATGCAGCAGCCACTGGCGGAGATGCTGATGCTTCCTTAAACGGTTAAATATAAGTTACCATATAACCCAGCAATTCCTAGTCATATATACCCAAAGAACCAAAAGAACACAAAACCTGTAACTGAATGTCCATAGCAACATGACTAATCCTAGCCAAAAAGAGGGAATCCACATGTCCATCAACTCATGAATGAATAAGTAAATGTGGTATGTGTGCACACTAAAATATTACTGATAAACAAAAAATGCATACATGCTACCACATAGATGAACCTTGACAACACTATGCTAAGCAAAATAAGTCAGTGACAAACAGCCATAAATTCCATGATTCTAGCCATAGAAAATGTTCGGAATAGGCAACTCCAGAGACAGATTACTGGCTGCCAGGGGATGAGGGGAGGGGAAATTGGGAGTAGCTGCTAATAGGCACAGGGTTGCTTTTTAGGATTATGAAAGGAAAATTCTGGATTAGGTACTGGTGATGGCGCACAAACCCACTACTATAGGGCATATTTTCTGTCTGCACCAGGTAATTTCATAAGCTCTATTTACCTTGCAAACAAAAGACACTTCAGTCAAAACCAGAGAAGTGGGGAGTTATATACCTTAAAGACTTCGAATATAAACTGATGGGAATCTGGTTACTATTTTCACTGCTTGCAGCTGATCCAAATTCAGAGAGAGAAGATTCTGATCCAAATTCCAAGGCGCCAAACTGAACATTCAATCCTGTGACATCTGCTGAACCAGGCATTTCCACCGCAGAAGCTGGGGTCTGTAAAGCAAAGCCACTATGTCAGGAACAGAAGTCATGGATGCCAGGTCCCAAAGGCCTATACCCAAGCCAAATGAACTCTGGGTTCCTAGGGCAAACCTGACAAGCCTGAGGAACAAGGAAAGAAAGGCAAAAAGGAAGGAAAAGGAATCATTATTTTTAAAAAAGATTTAGAAGGGAAAATAGCAAAGAAAACCCAAAATTTAGCAGGAGAATGGTCTGTGTTACCAACTCCTTCCTTAGAGTGGTAAGGGGGAGAAGGGGTTGTGGTTGTGGATGAGTAAAGGAGGAGAACTCCTTAAAGCATTATCTGGCCAAAGACCCACTCATCCTCCACCCATGGGACACAGCTACACACACAGGACCATCAGATTCTGTGAGCCAGGTCCTCTCACTGCAATTAGTCTCCTTCTCTCAGTACGAACCCAATCCCTCTAATATTAGCCCAGTCACTCAGAAACATCCAATTCCTCATAAGGCAGTAAGCTATGTGTCTGAAAAATATATCCAGTTTCTGAGATTTGCTAACCTAACACTTAAGCTAAACGTTAGAATACCACATTTTGCTGTGTATGATGTGCTCCTGTGTATACTGTAATCCGCATCCGTGTTTTTGTGCACATTATATACAAAATTATTATACCTATGGTATGTAATATTTATACCCATGTATAATACTCATCCTTTTTTCCCTAAAAATTTGGGCAAAAAAGTGCACATTATATACAGCAAAATATGGTACATCTATCTTGGGACTATGACTTCACAATAGAATACCCACCTTGGAAGCTGGAGGTATCCGCCGCTTAGTGAGTTTGATGTGTTTAGGCTGAGATTGGTGGGCAGACACAGCAATGTTTTCAACAGTCAGGCTGGGAAGCTGCAGGAGTTTGTTCACAGTGGAGGTACTGTCTCTGGGTGCTGACTCTCGTTTTACCTGGGAAGGGAAGGACTCCAACCCAGGAGGCGGACCAGGGACTGTCTGAGTCTGATGCTGCTGTCGCTGGCTCAACTGGCTAAGAACTGGGGATGGTTCAGGCTGAGATTTAAAGTCTAGGAAATATGTAAAGAAGGGGTTAAAAAAAAAAAACAAAAAAACAAGCAACAATCAATTATTTGGCATGGCTTAGACCACTCTCTTTTACCATCACTGGCAGTAAAGAGTTATAGTCATCACTAATTTCTGCCAGCCATCTTCTAGCTGAATCCCATTAGTGTTCTCTATAAAGGCATGCAGATGCACGCGTGTGTAAGGAATGTACAGGGATTGTCAAAAGTAGGTTTATAGTTGAGACTAGAAAAACACTTTGTTCTTCTATTGTTATTGTATTATGTATTTGTATTATAACTGTAAACCCATTTTTAATTACATTTTATTGATTATGCTATTACAGTTGTCCCGATTTTTTCCCCTTTGTCCCCTTCCACCCAGCATCCCTCACTCCCTCAGGCAATCCCCATACCATTGTTTATGTCCATGGATCACGCATATAGGTTCTTTGGCTACTCCATTTCTTATACTGTACTTTGTATCCCCATGGCTATTCTATAACTACCTATTTGTACTTCTTAATCCCCTCACCTCTTCATTCATTCTCCCACATCCCCCTCCCATCTGGCAACCATCAAAACACTCTCCATATCTATGATTCTTTCTCAGTTCTTCCTGTTTGCTTAGTTTGCTTTTTAGATTCAGTTGTTGACAGATATGTATTGATTGCCATTTTATTGTTCATAGGTTTGATCTTTTTCTTAAATAAGGCCTTTTAACGTTTCATACAATAATGGTTTGGTGATGAACTCCTTTAGTTTTTTCTTGTCTGGGAAGCTCTTTCTCTCCCTTCGATTCTGAATGCTATCTATGCTTTGTAAACCAATCTTGGCTGTAGGTCCCTGCTTTTCATGACATGAATATTTCTTGACAATCCCTTCTAGCCTGCAAAGTTTCTTTTCTGAAATAAGCTGACAGTTTTATGAGAACTCCCCTCTAGTCAACTATCTTTAACCTTTGGCCTTTTAATAATGATGTGTCTTGGAATGGCCCTCTTTGCATCCATCATAATTTGGACACTCTGTGCTTCCTGGCCTTGCATGTCTATTTCCTTCACCAAATTAGGGAAGTTTTTGTTCACTATTTTTTCAGACAGATTTCCAATTTCTTGCTCTTTCTCTTCTCCTGCTGGAACCCCTATGATGGAAATGTTGGAACACTTGCAATTGTCCCAGAGGCTCTTCGTACTATCCTCATTTCCTGGATTATTTTTTCTGCTTGTTTTTCTGTGTAGCAGTTTTTTGCTTCCATATGTTCCAAATCACTGATTTTTTTTAAAGATTTTATTTATTTATTTTTAGAGAGGGGAAGGGAGAGAGAAAGAGGGGGAGAGAAGTATCAGTGTATGGTTGCCTCCCATGTGGCCTCCACTGGGGACCTGGCCTGCAACCCAGGCATGTGCCCTGCCAAATCACTGATTTGATTCTCTGCTTCATCCACTCTACTGTTGCTTCCATGTAAATGGTTCTTTATTACAATTAGTGTATCCTTTGTTTCTGACTGGGTTGTTTTAATGCTGCTGAGGTTCTCACTAAGTTCCTTGAGCATCCTTATAAACAGTGTTTCTGAACTCTGTATCTAACAGATTGCTTATCTCCATTTTCTTTAGTTCTTTTTCTGGAGCTCTGATCTGTTCTTTCATTTGGGCCATGTTTCTTTGTCTCCTCATTTTGGCAGCTTCCCTGTGTTTGTTTCTATGTGCTAGGTAGAGCTGCTTTTGACTCCATATCTTGGTAGTGTGGCCTAATGAAGTAGGTGTCCTGTAGGGTCCAGTGGCACAGCATCCCCTATCACCCAAGCTGGGTAATGAGGTGCACCCTTTGTGTGGGCTGAGTATACCCTCTTCTTGTGGTTGAACCTTGGTGGCTGTTGGCAGATCAGTGGGAGGAATTTCCCCAGGCCAGTCAGCTGCAAGGGCTGGCTGTGACCACTGACCACCAACCTCCACCCTCTGTGGACGATCAGCTGTGCAGGGGTAGGTGGTGATGCTCCCACGTGGTTTGTAGCTGTCTATTGGGTGCATTGGCACATGGGTTTCCTGGGTGGTGGAGGCCAAGGTCAGCCCTCACCTGTTTTTTCCAGGGTACCCTGCATGAGCTACCCTGCAAAGCAGTCTGAGATGGCTGCTACTTGTGCGGGGCTTGGAGATTCCCAGGTGAAGCCAAGGTATGAATCTAGGCTGGCTGTTGCTAGTGCCAGAACTGGGACTACTTCACAAGAGGTATGGGGGCTAGGGGCTTTCTTAGTCTGGCAATTGCTTGCTTGATAGGATTTAGGAAGCTGTGAGACATGAGATAAGACCAGCTTTCATATGGAAAAATCACGGTTAAAGTATGGTTGGGCCCATAAGTTGGGTGGGATGGAGTCTCGGGATCTCCAGGGCAGGGCAAACCATGTTAAAGTGGTTGAAGTGGTCTCAGATATGGCACTGGCCTGGGCTTCTGTGGCTCCTTGGGGTGAGGGCTCAGAAAATGGACAATGGCCTCTGCCCACCTTTCTGTCTAGAAGAAAGCTGTCCTCTAGCTCCCACTTTGATGTCAGACACTTCAGTTCCTCCCTTTATGCCACCAGTACCTTTCAAGCTGCTACCATGGTGCTGGAGCTCAGAGAGAGCCTGAGTAATTCCGTGCGTGGGTTCTTTAAAGGGAACTGCTTGGGACTCAGCAGTTTTTTTTACTGACTCAATCCCCACTGGTTTTCACAGCCAGAAGTTACGGGGACTTATCTTCCTGGTACCGAAACCCTGGGACTGGGATCCTGGTATACAACTAGGACTCCGTGCTCCTGAGACATCCCTCCCAGATTTTTATTCACCACATGTAGATGTGGGACCAGCCTGTCCCATGTCTCCACCCCTCCTACCAAGTCTGGATGGATGTGGTTTCTTCAATTCCATAGTTGTCAGACTTCCATTGAATGAGATTTCTGACAGTTCTTAGTGATGACTGTTCTATATTTTCATTGTAATTTTAATATGGTTGTATGAGGACGCGAGCAATGTTTACCTCTGCTGCCATCTTGACCGAAAGTCTCTAAACCTAATTTTGACAAGTTTATGGGTAAGGTTACTATGGAGTGGATATATGCATCTAGCCTTTAGCTAACAGAGAATTATATTTTTGTTGCTTTATGGATTTTCTACTAAACTTTTGAAAAATTATTTTACTAATTTTTTTCCACTAAGTATTACATATGTAGTATTATAAAATTCAAAAAGTTCAAAAATGTATATGATGACTACCAATCACCCTTCCACCCTGTCCCTAGATTTGCTCCACAGAGGCAGGCAAGATATCCACTTTCTTGAATATCTTCAGAGATAGTATTTCAACACACAAAATATACAGAGAAAAACACACCGCTCCCTATCTATCTATCTATCTATCTATCGATCGATCTTGTTTCCTCACAAACCATTCAGGTTTCAGACAGTGTTTCATATTAATGGAATAAAGAGCTACCGGTACTTCATTTTTATGGCCACACAGTAATCCATTGTACATAGGTATCACATTCTAAAACTAGAACTGTATTAATGGACTTTTAGGTTCTCCAATATCTTGCTATGGAAAACAATGTTTCAATAACTATATTTAGGACATTTTGCTCAAGTGCAAGTATACTTACAAGAAATCAGTTGCCGTATAGGTTCAAAACAATGACTATATTTTAAACTGTAACAAACACTGTAAAAGTCCTATCCATAGTGAGAACACATGCTTTTTTACATACCAAACTTTCGTCCTTCTTAGTTTCACAGGTGAAAAACAGTATAAAAGATTCAAAACAAAATGATCTAAGTTAAGCATCATTGATATAAGTAAGTATTCTTGGCCTACAAACTTGCTATGTCCATACCTCTTCAACCATTTTTAACTTATTTTTGGTCTCCTTGAATTTTACTGTTTATACTAAGGAAGTTATGATCACTTTGTCTATGATATGATTTTAAAATATTTTTTCAGTTTGTCTCCCCTTTGATTTGTTTATGGTGTTTCTCATCATATTTAGAAAAGTCCACCTCACAGAGAATACATCAAAATCTTTGACCTATTTGGCACTATGATGTAGAGTGGATGTTAGGGATCCAACTTCACCTTTCAGCCAGATATCTAACAGCAATAAACACCTTTTTACCACTGATTTGAAATGTTACCTCTATCAACCTTTTTCTGCAAAAGGCCAGGGAGTAAATTATTTTAGGCTTTAAAAGCTATCTGTTAGCAACTATTCAAATCTGCCTTTGTAGATTGAAAGTAGTTATAGACAATATGTAAATGGCTGTGGCTGTGTTCAATAAAACTATTTACAAAAACAGGTAGAAGATTGAGTTGAAGGTTTACCAACCCATGCCTTAGTGTATTTCCATGCCAGATGAATTTATTTTTGGATTTAATATTATAGGTACCTACAAAAAAAGACAGACTTTAAAGAATATATAAATGGCATCCTTAAATATAAAACCTCATTATCTCTTAGTAAGTATGCTGGAAAAAATTAACATAGGAGGTCTATACCTGCCAAGAAATGTTGGCTTGTGCCCTGACCAGTGTGGCTTAGTTGGTTAGGCAGGTCGCAGGTTCCGTTCCCAGTCAGGGCACATGCCTGGGTTGCAGGATCAGGACCCAGATGAGGGGCATGCAAGAGGCAGCCAATCAATGTTTCTCTCTCACATGCATGATTCTCTCCCCTCTCTTTCTCCCTCCCTTCCCCTCTCTCTAGAATCAATAAAAGAAAAAAAAACTTAAAAAAAAAAAAAAAAGTAATGCTGGCTTGCAAGATTAGCTCTTGGCTAGTGCCTGAGAACAGAGAATTTTTGTATGTTCTAGGGAAAGAGTGCCAACTCTAACCACTAAAGGTGCCTCTGTGCTTTGAATACTTGTACAACATAGTTTACACCGAACACTTGCTTTCTCCTTCTAGGAATCTGGAATTTTGGTGTGTACTAGGCAGAGGGTGCCTAAATAACCTACCCCACAAAAAAACCTTGGGCACTGAGTCTCTATTGAATTTCCTTGGTAGGCATCACTTCAAACCTGGGAACAGTCTCAGGTACTTCCATAACAGTAAGCCATTTCATTCAGCAGAGAAATGTGCTTCCATGTCACCTGATATGACCTGAACATGAACCAGTCCACACAACCAACCCTATGTTTAATGTTAACCCCCTGCTATTCCTTAATACAGTGTGATATGTGTTGGTGGAAAATGGTAGTTTAAAGATTTTGTTTTTAATCCTCACTGAGGATGTGTTTATTGATGTTAGAGAGAAAAGAAGGGGAAGAGGGCGAGAGAGAGAAACACTGATGTGAGAGAGAAACATTGATCACTTGCCTCCCACATGTGCCCCAATGGGAAATCGAACCTACAACCTAGGTATGTGCCCTGACCATGGATCAAACTCACAACCTTTTGTTTTACAGAAAGACGCCCCAACCACCTGAGCCACCTGGGCAAGGCAGGAAATGGTAGTTTAATGTCATAAAACCATTGTAAGTAGAATTTAGAAAACCTCCAACTTACATGTGTTGCCTTTAATTTACAAACCACAGATGGTAAGGCTGAACCAAATCATAGTGGATACATGCAAATGTTAAAATGAGAAAGCAATGTAGTCAGTGTGATTTAAAATGTTTTCCACAGTCCACCTTCTGCCACCACCTTTTTCTAATGCAGCTCAGAAAATTCTGTGTTTCCTTCTACTTGCATGCCTTTATCATGCTTTTGCACATCCCTCCAAGGTAGGACCTACTACTACTAGTAATAACAAATAAATGCAGGTATTTATTTATACAATACAAATCTGACTGATTTAATTCAGAAACTTTGTGAAATTCTACTAAAAAAAAAAAAAAAAAATCTCTGGACAAATTCCACATCAGTGTCCACAAGTCAACAGCCTCTGCTACTGTTTAGATTGTGAACAACCACGGAACATGTACACTTACCAAAATGGCTAAGGACTGAGGACTGGGTAGCTGAGGGTTTGAGGTCCCAAGAAGAAGTGGTTGTGGGAGGGCTCGTACTATTCTGCTGTGAACTTTGGGTGGTAGTAAACTGGCCCAAACTTGGAGGTTTCAACTGGTCCAAAATCTGGGAGCTGGTGACGTTTGCCATTTTTGAAGATGTAAGCTCTCCAAATCCTGAACCCAGGACGGATGACTTTAAAGGGAAAGAAAACAGAAATCCTAAACAATACAGAATTTCTAACCCAGCCTTTAAAACATGCCAAGTATTTCCACAAGAATTTTAAAAACTATGATCCAGAAAATCTGAATTGGTGAGACTCATATGAGTAAATACAAGATGAAAATATTACTATGCAGTAAGATCTGACTAAATAAATCCAGCAAGACTTCCTGATTTTGATATGAGGTTAATGGAAAAGGAAACATACTCCCTAGATTTTAAGAAATTGGTCTTTTTAAAAAGTGATGTCATGAATTCACAAAATACTATTTTGTTTTGTTTTGTTTTTATTTATTTATTTTTGGAGAGAAGGGAAGGGAGGGAGAAAGAGAGGGAGAGAAATGTCAATGTGTGGTTGCCTCTTATCTGGCCCCCACTAGGGACCTGGCCTGCAACCCAGGCACGTGCCCTGACTGGGAAACAAAATATTATTTTTTAAAATAAGGAGGAATGTCATGAATTAAACAACAAACACAAAGCTTAGAAAACAAAAATAGTGTTGTTGTTTTTTAATGCATGGAACAGAAACATCTTTAATGATTAGACTAGGTTTGGTCACAAAAAGATCAGCCATGAGGTCTGCAAGATTAAATGCAGGTCACAGCACTTACTTAAAAAGTCAGTATTCCAAAGTCAGACACAGAAGGTATTTGTATATTAAGCAAATACCCTGGACACTGCTGTGTTTATTTCAAGTTGTTTAGATGCCTAAGAATACCAAATACATTCCACAAGCAAGCACATAAAAGACAATGTGACATTTCCCCTATCTACCCTGTCAGGTGAGATGTGAAGACCTCAGGAAAATTAAAGCCCAAGACTAGTGAACATAATGGCAGATCAACTGCTTTTTTACATTATCAAAATCATTCAGTTTCTGAAAGGACAAGTACTTTATCAAAAATAACTTTCAAAACCACCTAAAACAGAAGGTCAAAAACAGAAATGATTTGCACTCCCTCAAGGGGGCAGATCTAGGAAGCCGAAATAATTATTTGTTATCAACATCCAAGGGCACAGGGAATCCTAGTTGTTGTTCAAAGGAAATCCAAATCCTCCAATGTTAGTAAAACTTTAGGCTGTCAGCAGTTATTACACATCGATCATGGAATCTGCTCCTATTAGAACAGTTGTGCTCACATTACTTAACATATTCCAAATTCCTGGCTCATGCTACCCATTACACTTCTCTTTCATTGCCACAAATCTGTCAAAACCCAGCTCAAGCCCCTTGTGCAATGAATGCTTCTCAAATGATGCCTCTACTCTTCATCTTTCCCTACCTAATCTCTATCCTCCATCAGCTAGTTTTAGAAAATGCACTTTGTGTGCTATACAACACAGTGAAATCCCTGCCTCAATGAAGCGCCAGCAAAGGATCTCTTAATTCCACCTACATATACATTTCAATCAACTTTAAAAATGTGTGTATTGGTACATATGTGGCATGCACTCACATATACACAAATACACACAGTACCCAATTCCCAAGCCCAAAAACTCTGGCATTATTTCACCGTTATCATTATTACTGTTGTTATTTACTGAAGTTCCCCATTGACTATAAAAGCACAGTAGGGTTGAGAACTACTGCTTTAATACATTACACAAACAATTCTTACCAGTTTCTCAAGGTGTTGCTTATGACAGAAACAACACACCTGAAGGTCACTGTCAGCAAACAAACAAAAAACCTCAGGTCCTATCTGCTCTTGGCTAAGCCTGGCTAAGATTCCAGCACGTCAGCAAGGACATGACTTCAGTATACCAGTAGCAGATGGAAAGGCAGAGGAGGAAAGGGCACAATGGCTCAATCACAACTGAGTGGTAGGTACTATCAGGCCCTCTCAAAGCAGAGAGGACACTAGGGCTTGGACTGTCCCACTCCAAGCACTGACGCCCTCTCACCAACAATCCTCAATAACACTAAAAATGCCAAGTATATTCCAAGCCAGATACACTTGACACGACATGCCTGTAGAGCAGAATACAGCAGTGAAAAGTTTCATATTCAATTCTACATTTTATTAGGGCTCTGAGTCAGATAAAAGGAAAAGACTGCATCATATTCATAAGAAATTCTGTTTCTCCACTGTAGATTTCAGGTAAAACAGCAAAAATGAATCGAAATAATCATCACTAGTGAAAACTGTGGATCTGTTTATGGTTCTTCTAACCTCCCTTCTGCCACCTCATAACTGTCTACAGTTGGACAGGGAATGGACTTCACTTCCCCGTTCTACAGCTACATTCTTTTACATTCTATGCTTTCTGATCTTCTACTTCCATCAGCCTAGCTTCAAACCCTTCACTAAAAATTTCTTAAGTTCCTTCTAATTGGAGCTGAACTCGTGGGGAGTCAAGAGTCATATATGCAGCAGCAGATGACACTGTTTTGATGAAAGCATATCCAAATTATAAGGGTCCCCACTATATAGTGTGGCCTTTTAAGAAAGGTGCACTAAGTTTATGGAATAACAAAATAAATAAAAATACAAAAAAGGTAAGCACCTAGGCAGACTTGGAAATAACAGTTTAGCAAGACAATACTGACAAACATTTACATTTAATTAAATTGGAATATAAAAATTTTAACATCTTAAGTATAGAAACAGACCTTCAAACAAAATCCATGAAAAAAATCATTAATACGAATGCCTGAATGATTATGACTGAAAAGATTTCAACTGAATTCAAAGGGAAGTATTTTTATCTTTGTCCAGAAAACTCAGAGTAGTTGAATTCTGCATGGAATCATCAGATATGTGCTTGGAAATGAACGCATCATTGTTTTCTGGACTGAGATGTACTGTAGAAATTTTCTGTATTTAGAAAATAGTTATAAGGCATGTGTCATCCTAGAATACAGCTGCTCATGGCACATCCCTTGAAATCCCATAGTGAAATGAAAGTGAGTTACCAGACTCTGAGGAGAATAGGAGTTGACAGCAGTGGAATTGCCAGTCCCTGGTGCCATCTGATTGTTGTGCTGAGAATTTGTGAAGACAAGGGCTTGGCCAAAGCCCTGCTGTTGGGAAGTTTCAAAGGAGTTGACTTCTGAGACTGGATTGGAAGGAACAGGCTTCTGGAGCAAGGCTACCAGATCAATGCTAAGCAGACAAAAAGCAAATGAGGAACAAGTCATAAATAAATCTTACCAACAAATGAATTTGAGAAGTGAATCAATATAAAGTAAATTCATGCCAAAAATTACTTAAATAAGGAAAACCTTTGGAAACTGGAGTTTAGGGGAAGCCAAAAGGAGTGCATCAATCACATATACACAAAAAGCATATGAAGCCACAGAGACTGAGGCAGGGCACTGCAGAGAAGAAAAATGGAAAGGTGCACTGTGATATTTCCACAGAAATGGAATAGCGACAACTGATATGAAAAGCTAGATCAGGAGACTTCCGGCCAAGCCAAAATTAAGGACAACAAATATTTAGAAACAAGAAAACAACCAGAACTTATAGAAAACTGAACAGTATGGAAGTCCAACAACCATTCATCCAGACCGGTAAGAGGGGCGGAGTCAAGGCAGGAAAAAGTGGAGGTGCGGACCCGGGAACGCAAGCAGAGCGGCTGGCAGTTCCCAGGTGCACAGGCGGTGGCTGGCGGACCCTGGGCACAGGCGGGCAACTGTGCAGACCCAGGGAGGCCGCACAAGGCAGCTGGTTGACCAGGTGGTCCCACATTCGCCTGCGCAGACGGTCGAGGCGAAGGGGAAGTGGCAGAAGGGACTGAATACAGGAGAGAGTGGAGCAGGCGCCATTGTTCCCTCGTAGACCCCGCACCCACATACAGCGTCACTACTCAGCGACTGGCTGCCCCACACTGGGGAGCGCCTGAGGCTCCACTCCTCACTACGTAATAGCACCCACGCATGCGTACCCAGATAATACAGCTGAAGGGGAAGCGGTGAAAGGGACCAGAATCCAGGAGAGAGCGGAGCAGGCGCCATTGCTCCCTCTCAGACCCCGCCCCCACCTATAGCGTCACAACCCAGCCACTGGGCTGCCCCACCCTGAGGAACGCCTAAGGCTCCACCCCTCACTACGTAATAGCCACAACCAGACTAAAACCAAAACAAAACAAAACAAAAAACCCCCCACCAAAAATGGCTCAAACCGGAGACCAAATGAAAGCCCCAGAACCAATTCCTCTAAGCCGTGAAGAGATAGCCAACCTATCAGATGCACAGTTCAAAGCACTGGTCATCAAAATGCTCACAGAATTGGTTGATTTTGCTCACAACTTAGATGAAAAAACGCAGGCTACAATACGTGAAATGAAGGAAGACGCATGGGGAACTGATAGAGATGGAAGGAAAACTGGGACTCGAATCAATGGAGTGGACCAGAAGGAAGAAACTAACAACCAAACAGAAAACGAGGAAGAAACAAGAATTCAAAAAAATGAGGCGAGGCTTAGGAACCTCCAGGACATCGTTAAACGTCCCAACATCCAAATTATAGGGGTCCCAGAAGGGGAAGAAGAAGAGCAACAAGTGGAAAACTTATTTGAACAAATAATAAAGGAGAACTTCCACAATCTGGCAAAGGAAATAGACTACCAGGAAGTCCAGGAAGCTCAGAGAGTCCCAAAGAAGTTGGGTCCAAGGAGGAACACACCAAGGCACATCGTAATTACATTAGCCAAGATTAAAATGAAGCAGAGAATTCTAGAAGCAGCAAGGGATAAGGGAACAGTCACCTACAAAGGAGTTCCCATCAGACTGTCAGCTGATTTCTCCAAAGAGACCTTCCAGGCAAGAAGGGGCTGGAAAGAAATATTTGAAATCTTGAAAAGCAGGGACCTACATCCAAAATTGCTCTATCCAGCAAGGCTGTCATTTAGAATGGAAGGGAAGATAAAGTGCTTCTCAGATAAGGTCAAGTTCAAGGAGTTCCTCATCACCAAGCCCTTATTATATGAAACGTTAAAGAGACTTATCTAAGAAAAAGAAGATCAAAAATATGACAGTGAAAAGACAGCAAACTCACAGCTATTAAGAACCACACCGAAAACAAAAGCAAACTAAGCAAACAGTTAGAACAGGAACAGAACCACAGAAATGGAGATCATATGGAGGGTTAGCAACAGGGGTGTGGGAGGAGGAGAGAGGAGGGGAAAGGTACAGAGAATAAGTAGCATAGACGGTGGGTAGAAAATAGGGAGAGGGCAAGAATAGTGTGGGAAATGTGGAAGCTAAAGAACTTATGACACATGGACATGAACTAAAGGGGGGGGAATGTGGGTGGGAGAGGGTGTGCAGGGTGGAGGGGAATGATGGGGGAGAAATGGGACAACTGTAATAGCATAATCAATAAAATATATTAAAAGGAAAAAAAAAGCTAGATCAATTGAGTAGACTTAAATAAGTTTCTAAAGTTTGGCTTGCTTCCTTTAGGATATTTTGCTCCATTTAGTACCTGGAACCAGTGTCTCAAAAACTTTCCTAAAGGAGAGTGAATCCATATTGTGGGGGAATGAGGACAACAGATAGTAGACCATTCAAGGAATTTCATATTTATCATAAATGTCCCTGTAAGTTCTGCACTCTATACAATAATATATTTAGGTTCATATAAATCTCATATAATTTTCTCCCTTAAATATTCAGTAAAGAGTGCACAATATATTAACAAACATTCTATTAAATACAACTCTTGTGATGCCCTAGAAACACAGATATTCCAATTTGAGAACCTTGGCCTAAAAACCTGAAAGCAGAACGAAGAAATGATCTCCAGATATATATACTAGCTGACATGCAAGTGAGCTACTAACTCCTCCACAGGAACTGCAAGGTGTACAGAATTACCTAACATGATAATCTGCTCCATTAATATCTTTCAAAGGCCAGTTTCCAGTCAGTCTCCCAACTGAAACTTTCACAATGCAAGTAATGCAGATTCTAAAAGGTAAAATAATTCCAGACACACTCCTGATGCAGAGCAAAGTTCCTGGACCTAAGTTCCTCTACCTACGCACTACTACTCTGACTTTCCCATAACCAGGCTGAAGTCCCAGACTAGTATTTTGGATCCAAAGTAACGTTCTGGCTTATGGGATACTTCAGGAATACAAACCCAGAATAATTATATTATATATGATTCATCCCCAAAAAGTTGCATTACAAGAACAGAGCAAGTTCTATTCCAAAAGATTGATGAGATATATGCATTAAAAAATGCTACAGCAATGTCTTCTGAAAAATAACCATGAAGAGTCCACTTCATATTTTTTAAAAGATGAAAATGATCCTATCAAATTCATTGAGTAATGAATACAATGAAGAAGTTACATCCATTTAACAAGAAATTCTTAGCAATTCACAAAACAATATATTGCAAGACATGATGTTTGATCATTTTTATTTCCCTGCAACAAAGTCTTATAACCATATCATTTAGCATCAGATCAAGCATGTTAGATTCAAAATTGTCTTCAATTCTCAGGTGTGATACATATCAAGCTTTTCATCCTTCTGGGTCACTGCACTTTCAAAGTATAATGAAAAGTTTTTAGAGTTATTATAAAAACTAGGATGTTATTTAGTTCTGTACAAATTCTACCAACATCTCTATTACCCCCGAGGTTCCTTCCTTTTCTGTAATCTCTGAGGCAAGTGGATTAAAACTAGAAGAACCCATAAAAAATGAGAAGTTTGTACCAGCCTGAGAAGATCTAAATTCATAGTATTATATGAAGAAACCAAAGTAAAGTTTGTGTTAGGTTCATCTGTCAAAAAACAAGTTTACGAAGTAAAAAATTATTATTACAGAGGTTTAACATAATCTCCATCACAAGTGGTAGCAAAACACAAATATCCTAATTCATTAGTAGATACAACCTATTAGGAAATGATGGAGGCTCTGTCAGCTTACTAGGTAGGTTTGGGATAAAACAAAGTTTAAGAAAGTAAGGGAAAAAACCAAAGAGATTCAAGAGTTCAAGAAAAAATAAAAATAATCAAGAGACCTAAGAACCAAAACAATTTTCCTGAGGTAAAATATTTCAACTGTAACAAACAAAAGATGGCAAAAGGTATTTTACCTTTGTCCAGGTGTGACATGATTCTCTGGTGGAACAGATGAGGCAGTGAAAACTTTTGTTTCAGAAAGCTGCATTAAAGGGATTTAAAAAATCTTTTAATACTATTTTATATAACATAAAACCAAAAATATATCAAGTTCCTAACAATTTTCAGTCACCAGTACTCTTATTACAGTTCACCCAAAAGGTAGTCAGTCAGTCTAAAGGAAAGAAAATACACAGGTGATCATGACAAGCAATTGTGTTCGCTGAAAATAATTTTAGATTGGTAAACTAGCACACAGTAGGATTTCAGGGAACACAGTGAAGTAAAGTCATACCAGGTTCAAGTCCCAGTCTATCAGACGTTATAGAGTATGAGAATACCAATAAAACCACTGCCAACATCACCATGAATGCCAAAAAGGAGTAAGGAGATTTGAAAAGGCAAAATAATTTGTGCTTTTTTTCCTCAGACAGATGGCTTTAGTATTTCTTTTATTAGTAATCTTTAAGTAAAAGGTTTCCTGCTTTTTTTTAAATTTTATAGAGGTATGAAGCATACAACAAACTGCAAAAATTCAACCTAAAATATTAAATGAGTTTTGTCACGTGTACTTTCGTGAACCCATCGCCAAATCAAGACAGTAAACACACCCAGTAGTACCCAAAAAGTGTGCTGCGATCCCTGAGTAATCAATCCCTCCCACCACTCACCTTTACCCCCAGGCAACAACCAATCTGCTTTCTGTCACTACAGATCAGGCTGTATTTTCTGGAATTTGAAGTGGAATTTTTAAAAAATTTATTCTTTTTTGGCTACTCTCACTCAAAATAATCACTTTGAGACTCATGCATGTTGTTTTAATACACTTTTAAAGCACACAGGATAAAATTTTTTGAAACTTCAATCAACATTATTTATTTATTTATTTATTTATTTATTTTTTAATTTATTTATCTTTAGAGAGGAAGGGTAGGAGAGAGGGAGAGGGAGAGAAATATCAATGTGTGGTTGCCTCTCGTGTGTCCCTTGCTGGGAACTGGCCTGCAACCCAGGCATGTGCCCTGACTGGGAATCGAACCGCGATTGTTTGGTTCACAGGCCCGCGCTCAATCCACTGAGCTACACCAGCCAGGGCTCAATCAACATTATTTAAAGGTAGGTTCTTTTTAACATTTTCAAAGTAGGGCATGGGCTTTAAAAGCTAGTAAATGTTGATCTAATATGATAATAAACTAATGATATAACGCTATTCAAAGACTGTTATAACTGTTTTTTATAATCAATATAATTGTATTTTTGTGATTATGCTACTACAGTTGTCCTCATTTTCCTCCTTTGCCACCTCCTTTGCCACCCCCTACCCAGGACCAGGCAATTCCCCCACTTTTATTCATGTCCATGGGTCACAGGTATAAGTTCTTTGGCTACTCTGTTTCCTATACTGTACTTCACATCCCCATGGCTATTCTGTAATTATCTATTTGTACTTTTTAATCCCCTCACCCCTTCTCCCCCTCCCCCTTCCCACCTGGCAACCTACCAGTAACTAACTTCTTTTCTCTTGCTTTTAAGAGTGTCTCTTTAACTTTGGCCTTTTAATAATGAGTCTTGGAGTGGGCCTCTTTGCATCCATCATAATTGGGACACTCTGTGCTTCCTGGCCTTGCATGTCTATTTCCTTCACCAAATTAGGGAAGTTTTCGTTCACTTTTTTTCAGACAGATTTCCAATTTCTTGCTCTTTCTCCTCTCCTGCTGGAATCCTATGATGGAAATGTTGGAACACTTGCCATTGTCCCAGAGGCTCTTTGTACTATCCTCATTTCTTGGATTATTTTTTCTGCTTGTTTTTCTGCGTGGTAGTTTTTGCTTCCATATGTTCCAAATCATTGATTTGATTCTCTGCTTCATCCACTCTACTGTTGCTTCCATGTAAATGGTTCTTTATTACAATTAGTGTATCCTTTGTTTCTGACTGGGTTGTTTTAATGCTGCTGAGGTTCTCACTAAGTTCCTTGAGCATCCTTATAAACAGTGTTTCTGAACTCTGTATCTGACAGATTGCTTATCTCCATTTTCTTTAGTTCTTTTTCTGGAGCTCTGATCTGTTCTTTCATTTGGGCCATGTTTCTTTGTCTCCTCATTTTGGCAGCTTCCCTGTGTTTGTTTCTATGTGCTAGGTAGAGCTGCTTTTGACTCCATATCTTGGTAGTGTGGCCTAATGAAGTAGGTGTCCTGTAGGGTCCAGTGGCACAGCATCCCCTATCACCCAAGCTGGGTAATGAGGTGCACCCTTTGTGTGGGCTGAGTATACCCTCTTCTTGTGGTTGAACCTTGGTGGCTGTTGGCAGATCAGTGGGAGGAATTTCCCCAGGCCAGTCAGCTGCAAGGGCTGGCTGTGACCACTGACCACCAACCTCCACCCTCTGTGGACGATCAGCTGTGCAGGGGTAGGTGGTGATGCTCCCACGTGGTTTGTAGCTGTCCATTAGGTGCATTGGCCCTTGGGTTTCCTGGGTGGTGGAGGCCAAGGTCAGCCCTCACCTGTTTTTTCCAGGGTACCCTGCATGAGCTACCCTGCAAAGCAGTCTGAGATGGCTGCTACTTGTGCTGGGCTTGGAGAGTCCCAGGGGAAGATAAACCGTGACTCTAATCTGGCTGCCAGTAGGGCTCACTGAAGCCAGCTGTTGCTTGTTTGATAGGATTTAGGACCCAAGACCAGCCATTCTGATGGAAAAGTAGCTTGGGTGGGCTCCTAAATTGCGTAGGGTAGAGCCTCTGTGGATCTCCAAGGTGAGTCACACAGTGTTAGCCAAGTTGATTGTGTCTCAGGTATGGGACCAGCCTACAAGCTCTTTGTGGGGAGGGCTTAGCAAACAAACAATGGCCTTGGCTCGTCCCAGTGCCAGATACTTCAGTCTTCCCTTGTATACCACTGGTGACCTTCCAGCTGGCACCCTGGTGCTGGACCTCAGGAGCGAGACTGAGTAGGTGAGTCCATGTGTGGGTTCCCCAAGAGGAACTGCTTAGGGCTCCAGCAGCCTCCTCCACTCAAACCCTGTTGGTTCTCACAGCCAGAAGTTGTGGGGAGCTTATCTTCCTTGCATTGGAATCCTGGGGTGGGGGTCCTGGTGTGGGTCTGGGGCTCCTTGCTGCCAAGATATCCGTCTCAAATTTTTATCCACGTGGATGTGAGACTAGCCCATTCTGCATCCACGCCTCTCCTACCAGTCTGGATAGATGTGTTTTCTTCAATTCCATAGCTACCAGGCTTCCATTCAACCATCACTCTGATGTTTGTGAGTGATGGTTGTACTGTAGTTTAGTTTTAATTTTGATGTGGTTGTGCAAAGAGGTGAGCCATGTCTGCCCTCATCACCATCTTGACCAGAAGCTGTTATAATTCTTATTTCTAAATGTCTCAAAATCTGACACGCTATATAAAATCAGACTTCCTCAGACACTAATATTCAGGCAGAGCCAGAGGAGATAGTAAAAAGTGCTAACTGATTAGTGTTTCAACAAGAGGGGCTTAATGATGAACCTGTTTGAAGGTAGTATCCTAAGAGTCCCAAGTAATCCATTTTTGCCTTCAAGAATCTTAAATACTAAGTAGAGTTAAGACAGAGAAGCAATAGAGTAATTCTTTTTTTCCCAATGAAAAGCAATGAAGGAGTGGATCTATTAAGTTCAAGGTTAATAAGAACCACAGAAATCAGTGACATCTATCTAACCCTGGTACAATACAGAAAATGAATTGTTTCCTTCTTACCTTTTTTAAAAATATCCTCACCCAAGGACATTTTTTTCATTGCTGAGAGAGAAACAGCAATGCGAGAGAGAAACATCTGTTGGCTGCCTTCTCATATAAACCCCAGCGGGGGAATGAACCCACAACCTAGGCATGTGCTCTAACTGGGAATGAAACCTGTGACCTTTTGATCCACAGAATGACACCTGAACCAACTGAGCCACACCGGCCAGGGCGTCTTTGCTTTTTTTAAAGAAAAGGGATGGAGAGGGAAAAGTGAAGTTATTGTTCTGAACTATAGAAGGATTGTAGACTGGCATTTTAGGTTACTCTCCTTTCAATCACCATAACTTTGTATCGCCTCAGAAAACTTTCAGATTTTTTAAAGAACTACTGAGAAATAAAAATGGCCAAATTCTCTATGCTAATTCTTTCCAGTAACTGTAAATTTCATTGTGATAAAATGTAACCAAGCAGCATGGGGTCTGGCTGCTTGTCACCATGAATATGTAAAACACAAAGACTTGTGGGGAAATAGGTTTTTATTATAGGGTGCTCAAATTGAGGGGGCTGGAGCATTCCTGCTCCAAGCCAACCAAACCAACCTCTATAAAACACAGAAAACCCGCCACCCTCAGGAAGCCTGAAGTCCAAATCCATATCCAGAAGTTATCCACTATTTATCTGTAGCCCAAGTTTGTTAGCCAACTGGGTCTCCATCTCTACAGCTCCAAGCTCTTTCTTTCTCTGGCCAGAGTCGTTATCACCTCACAGCAGCTCTCTCTCTCTCTCTCAGGGTCTTGGGTGCACACTCAGATTACTCCACACAATCATGCAGGGGAAGCTCCATCTGCAAGGATCTTCCCAGCTCACGCCTCTGGGTGCTGCTCTCAGGGTGAGAGAATGAAAGCAGTCCAGGACCCGTACACCATCCTGCACTGGGTCATAGCATCCCAAAGGGCTGGTGCCTGGCAAGGCAAGCATCCCAATGTGGCACCCTGCCTCCAGGAGCTGACTTCCAACCATGTGGGCCAAAACCCCAAGGAATCCTGGCATTTGCCACTCCCACCTGCACAGGGCAAAGCAAGAGTGAGGCTTCGGTCTACCTTTGGTTTAAAAGTCCTCTTCCAAAATCCTATGTGTGCCAGAAGGCAGTGGGAGTGTCCACCTTTTCAAACAATGAGGGCTAATGTCAGTTCTTTCCCTTTTCCCCTCATCTGGCAACCATGTTGCACAATGGGGCAGAAGTCTTGAATCATGCATGGTCTGTACAAGATCCCTTCTACTAAGTCATGAGCTGCTTGTCTGCCTCAGGCAATCTTTCTCCTCCAGCAACCCCTCTGCTTTTAATCTTCAATTCCACCTTGAGGTTTTTCTCCCCACACCCTGCCTTCTCTCAGTGATCTGGCCTGATCACTCTATTACAAAAAATGTGCTCTATACAGCAGAATATTTATATTTCTCTATGTGTGTACATCTGAACTGCTTGCTGGCTGAACTGCTTGTTTCTGATCCAAAGAATAACCCTGTGAATTAGGCAGGCCACCTATTATGATACTTATTATATTGATAAAAACAGGAGGCTTGAAGAAAAGAAAGAAAACTGAAGGCTCAGAAAGGAAAGATGCCTCATCCAATGTCAAAAGGTCAACCCAGGTAGGTCTGAATACATTCCTTTTTGCCTTCTAACCTGATACTGATTTTCTAACTTGCCTATGACCCAGACAACAGCAATGGAATATAAAGCCTAAAACACTTTTTGCTCCTGTCAAACTCACAGCAAAAATTCTAGTAACACAAAGCATTTAAAAGTAGGATGGCCTTGTTTGAAATCAGCCCTCTGATACCCTGGCTGGGTAGTTCAGTTGGTTAGAGCAACATCCCAATACGCCCAGGTTGTGGGTTAGATCCCTGGTCAGAGCACATAAATCAACCAATAAATGCATAAATAAGTGCAACAACAAACTGATGTCTGTCTGACTCTCTCCCTTCCTCTCTTTCTAAAGTCAATTAAAAAAAAACAAAAAAGAAAGAAGCCCTCTGACTTTGTCTTATTACTGATATCAAAAAGTATGGGCACGAGTCCCAACTTGTGTGGCTCAGTAGGTTGGGCATTGTCTTGCAAACCAAAAGGATGCCGATTTGATTCCCACTGAGGGCTCACACGTGGGGTTGCAGGCCAGGTCCCCAACTGGGGACATGCAAGAGGCAACTGACTAATGTTTCTCTCACCCATCGCTGTTTCCGTCCATCTCTTTCTCCCTGCACTCAATCAAATAAGCACTCTTACAGATAATAGAGAACCTGGTGACATTATATCTCAAGGACTTATGGTTAGCACGTGGAAGAAATGAACGTATGGGCACAAACCCTGACTGGTGTGACTCAGTGGGTTAGGCATTGTCCCGCAAACAGAAAGGCTGCTGGTTCATTTCCCACAAACCCTGACTGGTGTGACTCAGTGGGTTAGGCATTGTCCCGCAAACAGAAAGGCTGCTGGTTCATTTCCCAGTCAAGGCACATGCCTGTGTTGCAGGCCAGCTCCCTGGTTGGGGGTGTGCAAGAGATAGCCAATCAATGTGCTTCTCTTCCTATCTTTCCCCCTCTCTCTAAAAATAAATAAAATCTTTAAAAGAAAAAAAGAAAATATATCCTAAGGCTTCTAAATTCCAATCAAATCAGTGTATCTAGTCTCCTCCTTCCTCGTGCCCTACCCAGATCACTTCCTAAGAAGCCAAATATGGTAATACTGCTAAAAAACAAACAAAAAGGAAAGAAAGCATAAGAGGTTTCACATTGAATAAAATCACCATTTAAATACTTCTGCATACAAAATGGGACGGGGGGGGGGGGGGGGGGAATAATCTCAAAAACAAACGAACAAAAAAACAACAAAATGAAAAAAATAACCCAAAATCTCTAAATCTGAATCAATTTATGTGATTTTGAAGTTCAGTACTTTACAACCCCTTTATGTTCTCCCTCCCATTATGTGTGCTGTAATTCTCTAGCATGTACATATATCTGTTCTGGTCCTTGAGAATCAAACAAAAATGGTGTAAATATGATACAGAGCCAGGTCAGATCAGTTGCCTTGTCTTTTTTGAGTTAAATATTTTTATCAAAGAGTTATCTTACACAGAACCCAAAACTTGGAGATTAACAGTACCCAAAAGCTAATGTAGTATACTCAAAAATGGCTGTGGAATGAATTAATACCCAAAACAGAGCCAGTCTAGTTGAAAAGGGAAGAATTAGCCCTAGAACCAGAATGACTTATTCAGATTAATTTCAACTATGACCCAAACATAGACTCTCCCCGTTAATGACAGTAGTATGAAGAATAATTAATAGTTCACAGACCAGGGCAATAGCATTAGTTGGTTAATAGGTCAAAGAAAACAAAGATAGACTAAAAAATTATTTTGGTCCTATTTAACACCTGGTAATTTTTAAGTAGAGACTTTAAAACCAAGTTTCCTTAAAATCTCAAAAAAACAACTTCCTTCCATCTGCCAAAAAACAAAAACCAACAATAAAAAAAAAACATGGTAATTACAGACATCTGAAAAGGAGCCATTAACAGCCAGCCATAGATACATCAGACTTTCATCAAAATACACACGCCCCTACCAGAAACCAGAAGAAACATGGGTCTGATCTGGTAAACACTTACATCTTCGGTCCAATCTTCTGTTGTCCACTCTTCCACAGAATTCTTCCAGGCCCCTGTTGACAACAATCACAGCTTATACCACAAAATCAAATACTGTTTTATTCTACATGATTCTCTATCGTGTATTGCACAAGATACATCCTGCATCTCACTAGCAATTTAGTCTACAATCCAAGAACTACAGGACTCTTAATCTACTCTCAATAAAATCCATCATGTTTCAAATGCAACTTAGCTAGATACTATCCATATAAACTCAAAGCAATGTCTAAAATTGATTCTACTTCAGTGTAGATGATATCCAGGCAATTCTGCCATGTGTAAGAAAGTATAGGCACAAGTCCTGACTGGTGTGGATCACTGGGGGCTGGGTGTCGGCCTACAAACCGAAAGGTCACCAGTTCAATTCCCAGTGGAGGCACATGCATGGGCTGCATGCCAGGTCCCCAAATGGGGCTGTGCGAGAGGCAACTGATCAATGTTTCTCTCCCTCTTTCTCCCTCCCTTCTCCTCTCTCTAAAAATCTTTAAAAAAAAAAAGTATGGACAGAACACAAATATACACATTAAACAATGAGATCATTCCTTACATATAAAGTTAAAGTACAGAACAAAATTCAACAAAGGCAGGTCTGCCTTGAACCCTTTCACGTGGATCACCAAATTATCATACAAGGGGGTACTCCGAAAAACCCAGAATTTATAAAAAATTGTGTATTTATCCTTACATGTTTAAACTTCAGTCACCTTCAAAGTACTCTCCATCTGATACAATATTCCTATTGGGACTCTTTTCCTACTGCTTAAAACAGTTTTTGAACTCGTTGATTTTGATGCCTTTTAGTGCTTCTGCCATTTTTTTCACCTCTTTCACATCCGCAAAACATTTCCCTTTAAGGACTCTTTTCATCCGGGGAAACAAAAAAAATTCACTCAGGGCAAGATTGGGTGAACAGGGAGGGTGGGGCACGGGAACATGCTGTTTTTAGTCAAAAACTGCTGAATGCTCAGCACAGTGTAGACAGGTGCACTTTGCAAATTGCCCATCATGAAATGGGCAAACACATTGAAAGAGTTTCTAAAAGAAATTCACTGAAGTCCAACGCAGACTCTCACAACAATGCCAGATGGTACACTGATACAGATGGGTTCTAGAACACTCACCTAAAACACTCACCTAGCAGGAGAAGCCTATACTACAAGGGGCCCGCCCTCCAGAAGATAATTCCAGTTTTCGGGGGGGTACCCCTCTTGTATTTCCATAAGCCTCCTTTATATAAGGTATTGGCTCCACTGTATGGTTTCCTAATTGGTCTCCAGCAAAGCTGAACATTAGTCCTGTTATATGAAGTCTGGTGCTATAACTCCTGAAGAGCAGATACAGAGGATGTACTCAAACAGCACTTAAAAGAATAATCATCTATACAACAATAAGTGATTTAAAGAAAAGTATTGATACTAAAAAATGCTGACTTTTGTATTTAAGAGATCCTGTATAAGTTTAGGCCCACTATTTTAAAGCATACATGCAAACACGCAACCAGAGAAAATGGTTTCAAAAGAAAACACACCAAATTATTTACTGTAAGCACCCTCAGAAGTGGACTTGTGAATGTTTTCAGTTCCCTCAATGGGAAGAAATGAGTTGAGCATCTGACCTTCAATGAGGCTTGTGTGTGAAAAGAAGAGAAAGAGGGGTACATTCCTGAGGAAAAAAGACAGGTGACCAGCTCTAATTTCCTGGGAATCAGGTCAGTAACCCAGTAACAAACCACCTCCTAAAAAAACTGATGGTGTTACCCAGGAAGACAGTCCTTTTCAGAATGCTTTCAATAGGATGTCCCTAATTTTTAATTGCTTATGGCAAAGAAATATAGAGTCTATGGATTTATGGAGCATGGCTCCTGTTAAAATATCACCTACGATGTAGGTATAAAAGGGAGATGTTTCAAACCTAAAAACATGACCCCTGAATGAGAAACCTAGACACATCAGTCTGAGACTTCATCTATTATTATGGATCACAGGGCAAATTCATTAAAGAATGGAAGACTGTAAGTAGATACATGCCCTGCTCTTTTGTGATTTTGGATTACATGTATCCTTTCACCCCTGAACAATGAATATAAGGGATTCGTGCAGTTCAAACTCACGTCATTCAACAGCCAAGTGAATTTTCGAACCACAGTTGGGAATCTGTGTATGTGGAGGGTGGTCGGCACCCTTAACCCTTATGTTGTTCAAGGGTCAACTGTAACAGCCCCAAGTGGGTAGCTCAGTTGGTTAGAGCATCGTCCTCATACACCAAGGTTGTAGGTTTGATCCCTGGTCAGGACACATAGAAGAATCAACCAATGAATGCACAAATAAGTGGTACAACAAATCAATGTTTCTCTTTCTATCTTTTTTCAAAAGTTTTAAAATATTTTTTAATGAGTTTAAGCCAAACTGATGACAACTGCTAGGAAGCAAAACCTCAATGGACTGAGAAAATGCTCCCCTCCCTTTCTCTCTCTTCCAAAAAAAGGGAGGGGGCTCGACTGCAATAGTTAAAACTAAATAAATATTTCAATCTGATCCTCTGTATTTGCTCACTCATCATATCTTTAAATGGTTTCCATAATTTCTCCAAAAATGCCATAAAAAATTATAACATCTCTTTGAGTTAAGATATTTTCTCATATAAAAGTAGAAAGAATAGCAAAAAAACAGAAGGTGAAGTTAGTGCCTGTTGGAAATGAGTCCTGAAACCGTGACTCTAGGACCCTGCACAGGCCTCTACACCAAGCTACATATAATCTAAGGTAAGCCATTCTCACCTACCCTTCACTTACCTTCTTTCTACAATGTAACTTTCTTTCAAGTACTAATAGGTACTGTCCAATCTTTTAATGTATTTCCTTTCAGACTTTTCTCCAAGTACATATATAGTTCTAAAAGCTCCCAACTGGACTAATTTCAAAGATAGCCAGTACACAATATTCCTGGTACCACCTACATTCAACTTACACTATGCTTGTGTTGTCAAGTTCATCATAGAAGACAGCACTGTAATTTAAAGACTAACAAATTCTAGAAAAAGCTGAAGTTTGACCTCAGGAGTTTTAGAAACATTCTAATGAGGGAATTGAAAACAACTTTGTCAAGATGGAGGCACAGGTAGACACCCTTTGCCTCCTTGTACAACCACAAAAAGAATTACAACTAAATCTCAAAACAAGTAACACCCAGAACTGTCAGAAAATCAAACTATATGGAAATCCAACAACTAAGGATTTAAAGAAGCCACAATCATCCAGACAGGTAGGAGAGGTGGAGACGAGGATATGGGGCAGAGAGGCGAGGAGACACAGTGTGGCGCAGAGAGGTGGCAACAGCAGAACAGGCATAGGCGGTCCCACATTCACGTGTGGTGGATAAAAATCAGGAGGGATACCTTGGGAGCGAGTGATCCCAGCCCCAGGTCAGACTGCACAGTCCAGGGTTCCAGCGCCGGGAAGATAAATCCCCATAACTTCTGGCTGTAAAAACAAGCGGGGGTTGGGGCAATGGAAGAAACTGCCGGATTTTCAAGAAACTTCACTTAAAGGGCTCGCATGGTCTTAAAACTTATGCAAACCCATCAACTCTTGGATTCAACACCAGGGCAACAGCTGGAAGGGCACCAGAGAGTGGGTGAAGTTACTGGAAACAGAGTGCTGGGCAAATCTGCAGAAGCCTAGTAGAGGCACAGACCCCTCTCTGAGCCCTCCCCCACTCAGAACACCAAAAAAGGGTGAAGCCAGTTGCCCCACCCTGGCGATTACCTAAGGCTCTGCCCCACACAATTTACAAGTGCCTTTTATAAGGAGTCAAAGCAGCTCTACCTAATACACAGAAACAAATACAGAAGGCTGCCAAATTGAGACAAATGAAAGAACGGAACAAAACCCCAGAAAAAGAACTAAACGAAATGGAGAGAGCCAACCTTTCAGATGGAGAGTTCAAAACACTGGAGATCAGAATGCTCAAAGAACTCATTCAGTACGGCAATTCATTCAGTATAGCATCATTCAGTATGGCAACATAAAGGAAAGTTACACTAAGTTAAATACAGAAAAATCTACAGGGAACCAACAGTGAAGGTAAGCAAACTGGGATTCAAATCAACAATTTGTAACATAAGGAAGAAATAAACATTCATCCAGAACAGAAAGAAGAAACAAATTCAAAAAAATGAGGAGGGAATAAGTCTCTGGGACATCTCCAAATGTGCCAACATCCTAATCATAGGGATGCCAGAAGAAAAGAGGGAGAGCAAGAAATTGAAAACGTACTTGAAAAAATAATGAAAGAAAACTTCCCTAATTTGGTGAAGGAAATAAACCTACAAGTCCAGAAAGCAGAGTCCCATATAAATTGGATCCAAAGAGAGTTACACAAAGACACATGATAATTAAAATGCCAAAGGTTAAAGATAAAGAGAGAATCTGAAAAGCAGCAAGAGAAAAGCAGTGAATTACCTACAAAGGAGTTCCCAAAAGACTATCAGCAGATTTCTCAAAAGAAACTTTGCAGGCAAGAAGTATTCAAAGTGCAAAAAGCAAGAACCTACATACAACCAAGATTACTCTATCCAGCAAAGCTATCATTTAGAATAGAAAGACAGGTGAAGTGTGTCCCAGACAAGGTAAAGCTAAAGGAATTCAACATCACGAAACCATTATTACATGAAATGTTAAAGGGACTTACTTAAGAAAAAGAAGATCAAAACTATGAACATCACACAGTCAACAAATTTACAACTATCAACACCTGAATCTAAAACAACAAAGAAATTAAGTAAACAACCAGAACAGGAATAGAATTCTACGTATAGAGGTCATTTGGGGTATTATCAGCTGGGAGGGTAAAGAGAATGGGGGGAAAAGGTGCAGAAATTAAAAAGCATAATTGGTAAGTAAAAATATACAAGGGGATGTTAAAAATAATATAGGAAATAGAGAAGCCAAAGAACTTAGGTATATGACCTACAGACATGAACTAAGGGCGGGGGGGGGGGATTGCTGGAGGGAAGTGGGTAGTGGGCAGAGAGGGGCAAAGGGGGAAAAACTGGGACAACTGTAATAACACAATCAATAAAATATACTTAAAGAAAGAAAAAAATTGAAAACAATTTCAAAGCCTCAAAAATCATTCCTAAAGCATTCACTTTTGAGGCATCTAAAATTATAATAGAAATAAATTGTTTATGGTTGAATTTTCTTAAGGACTCCTTCATCATTAATCATCAACCAACCAATACTGGATTGACAGCCGACAAGTTAAGCATGATGCTAGTTCCCAAAGTCATAACTCACAGGAAAGACAATTAAAAATTTTGTGAGTGATAAAGGCAGTATATTACTGAATGATAAATTACATGAAGCTGATTAATGCACTGGAAAATGGAGTACAAAGAAGACGTTAATGAAAGCTGGAATGGTAACAGAAAGCTTATGGAGTTATATGAAGCACAGCAAAAAACGTGAAGGCTGGAAAATATCTGAACATAATGATATATAAAGAAGAGATATTCTAGAGGAGAACAACCAGGCATTACAAAAACCTTTATATAAAATATTAAAATCATCCTAAAGATTAAAATATAATTTCTTCTTTTCTAAAAAAGTTTTAAGTTTTAGTAAAATACTAGTAACATAAAACTTACTATCTTAGTCATTTCTAAAGTGTGTTGAAAATTAAAATACAAAGTTAAACATGCAGAATAGGGTCAGAATCCAGTAGATTTACAAGTGGGCAGAAGGCAATACAGGTATGTAACTGTAAGCAGCAGTGCAACATGGTAAAGTGGTATGGCAGGCTACAGAGGGGAAAACCAGATGCCAGAAGCCAGGATGAATTTGTTGCAGTAACCCACACAGACTATAAAAAACATCAGACCTCAGATATAAAGGAATACAGAGTCTGATCCTAATTCTACTTTGAAATATTAAAATTTTATACTAAGAGTTTGGTTTCCATTACAGGCCTGTAGACCTACACCTCAAACATATATGAAAGTGTCAATAACATTAATTAATTTTCACATTAATAAATTTGAGATGCTTGTTTTATGTCCAATTTAACTTGATGTTGGTCCTCTCTCAAAAGCACATATGTAGACTTCAGCCAAGATAGACACATAGATATATACACTTTGCTTCCTCACACAAACAAAAGAAGGACAATAACAAATTTAAAAACAAAACAAAACAAAAAAAAAAACAATCAGAACTGCCAGAAAATTGACTGAATTAAAGTCCAACAACCAAGGAGTTAAGGAGGAAACATTCATCCACACTGGTAGAAGGTACGAAGATGGACAGCCAGGGCTGAGAGGTCACACAGCAAGGCAGTGGCTGGCAACAGGGCAGGAAAGACGGAGGCTGGCTGACTGAGTGGTCCCACATTCATGTGCAGATAAACCGAAAGAACTGGGGAGCAAGACAGACCGCGCAACCCAGGGTTCCAGTGCAGGAAATAAAGCCTGAAAAGTGATGGCTGTAAAAACCTGTGAAGGTTGTGGTAGCAGGAAAAACTCCTGCTTTCACAGAAGAGTTAGTTGGAAGGGCCTGTGGGATCCTAGAATGTACACAAGCCCACCCAGCCAGGAATCAGCACCAGAAGGGCCTAATTCACGGGGGGGGAATGACTGAAAGCCGGGCACAACTTGAGCAAGTGGCATTGTTCCCTCCCTGACCCTTCCCCCACATACAGCATTCACAAGGGCAGCAAGGTAGGTTGCCGCACCCAAGGGAATACTAAGACTCTGCCCCTTACAACATAACAGGTACGTCAAGACAAAGAAATATGGCCCAAACAAAAGAACAGATCAAAACTCCAGAAAAAGGACCTGGTTGGTGTGGCTAAGTGGATTGAGTGCCAGCCTGCGAAGCAAGGGGTTGCTGGATCAATTCCAAATCTAGGACACATGCCTGGGTTTGCTGGCCAGGACCGTGGTGCAGGCTGCAGGAGACGCAACCAGACATTGATGTTTCTCTCCCTCTTTTTCTCCCTCTCTTCTCCTCTCTAAAAATAAAAAAAAAAATCTTTAAAAAAGTAATCTCCAGAAAAAGAACTAAATGACAAAGAGAGAGCCAACCTATCACTGCAGAGTTCAAAACACTGGTATTCAGGATACTCACAGAAATAACTGAGTATGGATGCAAAATAAAGGGAGAAGTGAAAGCTATTCACAATGAAATAGAAAAAAATATACAAGGGACCAACAGTGAAGAGAAGGAAACTGAGACTCAAATCAACAATTTGGAACAGAAGGAAGAAATAAACATTCAACCAGAACAGAATGAAGGAACAAGAATTCAAAACAATGAGGAGAGGCTTAGGAACCTCCAGGACAACTTTAAATGTTCCAACATCCAAATCATAGGAGTGCCAGAAAGAGAAAAGGAAGAGTAAGAAATTGAAAACCTACTTGAAAAAATAATAAAGGAAAACTTCCCCAATCTGGCAATGGAAATAGACATGCAAGTCCAGGAAGCTCATAGAGTCCCAACGAAGTTGGATCTCAGGAGGAACACACCAAGACACATCATAATTACATTACCTAAGATGAACGATAAGGAGAGAATCCTTAAAGCAGCAAGAGAAAAGGAGACATTTACCTACAAAGGAGTTCCCATCAGACTATCAGCTGATTTCTCAAAAGAAACTTTACAGGCAAGGGACTAGAAAGAAGTATTCAAAGTCATGAAAGGCAAGGACTTACATCCAAGATTACTCTACCCAGCAAAGCTATCACTTAGAATGGAAGGGCATAAAGTGCTTCCCAGATAACGTATAGTTAAAGGAGTTCATCACCAAGCTCTTATTATGTGAAATGTTAACGGGACTTATCAAAGAAAGAGAGGAAGATCAAAAACTATAAACAGTAAAATGACAACAAACTCACAACTATCAACAACTGAATCTAACAAACAAAAACAAACTAAGCATACAACTAGAACAGAAACAGAATCACAGAAATGGAGATCACATGGAGGGTTATCAGCAGGGAGGGAGAAGGGGAAGAATGGGGGAGAAGGAACAGGAAATAAGAAGCATAAATGGTAGGTACAAAATAGAAGGAGGTTAAGAATAGCATAGGAAATGGAGAAGCCAAAGAACTGATATGTACAATCCATGGACAGGAACTAAGGTATGGGGGGATGCTGGAGGGAGAAGAGCTATAGGGTGGAGGGGGAAAACACATGGGACAACTGTAACAGCATCATCAATACAATATACTTTTTAAAAAAGCACATACAAGACAGCCATGTATGAGAAAGGAAAGCAATGATGCAAAAGTCTGTGGTGCCTTGGAAGTCAATCTGAAGAACACTTCCATAATCAAAAGCTGACAATTACTTTATCAAGTAGTTGTAAAAATATAGATTATATACATTTATTTGATGGGCTTTATTAGTTAACCTTGATAAAACTGGAAGATATATAAGCATTTTATTAAATTTTTGAGGAAATTTTTAAAATAAAACACTCATACCTTTCCTGAGCTATATTTTGAACATTTGATGCCAGTTATGTAGAGCAATGTAAAAGGGAAGTTTTTAATATATCAAAACAATTAAGGTATTCATCAGAAGAGAAATTGGTCAGCAAATTAAACAGAAAGAGATGCATCAAACCTCAGTATATACTGTACTCCAATGAGAGGGAAACTTACTGTAATTCATACTGTGACAGGCCACTGTGACTCAAGTATGAATCTTATTAGCCAGATAGACCTTTAACATTCAATTTGCATCAAGTACCCTAGGTTCACCAAGCTCCCTTCCCACTTGTCAAAGAGAGCATTCCAAACTATAACAGGTATACTGCTTTTAGTAAATTTATAAGTAAGTATTCTGACTACCCTTCAGTTTTTCTATTTTGATTAATGTCAGTGTGATTCTAAGAAATGGATTTGATTATTATGCTGTCAATAGTCACGGTTTCTGAACCCTTAAGACTGAGGGCTGGACTCAGCTCTGTGTTATCAGCAAGACAATAGCATTCTGTGAGGTCTCCAGAGAAATAGCACCTCCATTGGGTGAACAAATATCCTTTAATTGTATTCTGCTTCAAACACAATATGATTATTCAAATGTTTTTCAGTAAGGAACCTGCTACTAAATGAAAATGAGGGAAAGGAGCATGAAGCAAAAGTGGAAACAGAAAGCAGGAGAAAGAAAAAGAGGCGGAATAAGAAAAAAGGAAAATAGCAGTTAACTAATTCAACATTGTTTCAACCATTGACTTAAAATTCAGTGATTATCAATAAAGCTGCTATAAAAATCACATACAGGTTTTTGTGTAGATGTGCTTTCATTCCTCTTCAATAAAAACCTAGTATTGGGATTGTCAGATTGCATGTTAAATGTATGCTTTCCCATGAGAAATTTATAAGTACAAATTACTCTGCCATCTTCACTAACACTTGGTACTGTCAGTTTTCTCTTAATGCTATTTTAATGGATGGATGGTGGTAACCTATTGTGATTTTACTTTGTATTTCCACAATGACCAGTGAAGATAAGAGTGTTTTTGTATGCTTATTTGCCATTCAAATATCTTTGTGAAACATGTGTTCAAATCTTCCATTCATTTTTACTCAGAAATAATTAGATTCACAAGAAGTTACCTTTCACCCAGTATCCTGGATAATTATATCTCACATAATTATAGTATAACATAATAGACACACACAGCATCTATGCCAAAATTTTGGTTAAGTCCTTACGGCATTTTTTTATTATGATAAAATACACAGTACACAAAATGTACTAGGTTAACCCTTTCAATTTATTTATTTATTTTCAACATTTTATTTCTTTTTAGATAGAAGAGAAGGGAGGGAGAAAAAGAGAAACAGTGATCAGTTGCCTCTCGTACTCGACCAGTACAAGAACTGAACCCCCAACCCAAGCACATGCCGTGACTGGAATCAAACCAGAGACCTTTCGCTTTGCAGGGTGACGCTCAACCAAACTGAGACACAGGTCAGGGCCACTATAATCCTTTTGAATCGTAGAATTCACTGGGATTAAGGACATTTGCAAAGTACTTAATGTACTACAACCCATTTCGACAAAAAATATTTTTACATTTTTTTGTTCATTTTAAATTGCTCATTTGTTTTTTATGGGGGGAGTTGTTTGCTTTCTTATTAATGAGTTGTGAGACTTCTTTATATATTCTGTATATATTTAAAAAGTCTTTATATATATAAAAGAATATATTTTATATAATTAAAAAATCTTTTTTAACAGTTTTATAAATATTTCCGCCTAAACTATGCTTTGTCCTTTTGTTTTCTTTATTCTCTTCTAAAGAATCAAGTTTTTCTCTTATGACTTTTGCTTGTCTTTACCTAATCCAGCGTAACCAAGATTTGTTCCCTTGTTGTGCTTTTAGGTTTCACATTTAGAGCTATTATCCACTTCCAGTTAATTTTTGTATAGAGTATAATCTAAGACACTGAACTGTCTTTGAAACTTTTGTGGGTTTATTTCTATACCTGTAATTATACAATTGATCTCACTCTATGCTTTTGTCAATTCCAAGTCTTGATCACTATAGCTTCAGAGTAAGTTCTTGAAATCAATGACTGTTGAGTCTTTGAATTTTTTTTTTTTAATTGCTTGGGCTACGTTACTTACTTTTCTATAAAAATTTTAGAATCAAGTTGTCAATTTACACACAAAAACAATTTTCTGGGATTTTGATGGAACTTGTACTGAACCCATGCATCAATTTAGAGAGAAATAATATTTCAGTAACACCGAGTCTTCTAATTCATAAACATTGAATATCCGCCCCCCTACTGGGGTCTGTTTTGATTTTTGCCAAATTTCCAACATACAAGTCTTGCATGTACTGTCAGATTTATACTTAAATATTTCATGTTTTTGTGCTACTATAAATGGTACTGGGCTTTTTTCTTTTATTCCAATTTGCAATTATTCATTGATTGTACAGAAACACAGTATCTTGATTTTATTGGTATTTACATAACTACATGTACTTGTTGGAATTCACTTACACCTCTTTAAAAGGGTAATTGTTGTATATAAAGCACATCACAATAAACCTCACTTTATAAAACAGTGGGGACAATTTTGATGCAGTGGACTACCATGGATTAATAAATCCAAAGAGTGTCCTGGCTGGTGTGGCTCAGTGGATTGAATGCCAACCTGCAAACCAAAGGGTCACTGGTTCAATTCCAAGTCAGGGCACTTGCCTGGGTTACCCACCAGGTCCCCAGTAGGAGGCACATGAGAGGCAACCACACATTGATATTTCTCGCCCCCTCTTCTTCCCTTCTCTCTAAAAAAAATAAAATCTTAAAAAAAAAATAAGTCTGAAGAGTAAGTCAATAAAAACTAAGCTTCAAAATAGTAAGACTTAAAAATATATAAAATGATATATCCTTCTACTTATTATTTTATTGAATCTTGATTTAATATTTTATTATCAGTTTATATATTTTATGTTTTCATAGTGAGAAGTTTTATCATCTGGCATATCATTAGACTTCTTCATAGACATTTGGAGGCTTTTTTTTTTAAATGTAGTAAACTTTATTTTTTAAAAAAGATTTATTTATTTTTAGACAGAGAGAAAGGAAGGGAGAAAGAGAGGGAAAGAAACAATAATGTGTGGCTGCCTCTTGAGTGCCCCCTAGTGGGAACCTGGCCCGCAACCCAAGCATGTGCTTTGACTGGGAATTGAATCAGCACGTTCCTGGTTCACAGGCTGGTGCTCAATCCACTGAGCCACACTGTCCAGAGAGACATTTGGTGTGTTTTGAGGCTACCAAATTTTTTTCCATTTTTTCTTTGTTAATGGTTTGTAGAAATATGTTTGTCGAACTTCTATGTAGTACCTTCTAAAACTCACTTTAATTTTACTAATTTATCTATAGATTCTTTTATATCATCAGAAATGACAGGTTTTTTCCTTCCTTTCCATCCCTCTGAGTTTTCTTTATTCCTTATTGCAATGGCTAAAACCTCTGGTAGAGTAGTAATAGAAAGAGTGAGAGTAAGCCCTTTTATCTTGTTCCAGGAGAAAAACATTCAACATATCATCATTAACTGTAATGTTTACAGTAAGCTTTATAGATGGCTTTTATTTGACTAAGGAAGTTTCCTTGTAGTCCAGATTCGCCTGGCTTTTTAAAAAAATCAGAATGGCCACGGCCTGGTGGCTAAGTTGGTTAGACAGTGAACTCATATATCAAAAGGTTGGAGGCTTGATCCCTAGTTGGGGTATATACGGGAAGCAACTGATCTATGTTTCTCTCTCACATCAATGTTTCACTCACTCTCTCCCTTCCTCTCTCTCTCTAAAATCAATAAATTTATTCTCAGGTGAGGATTTAAAAAAAACAAGATGGATATTGGTTTTGTTGAATGCTTTCCTTATTGAAACAATGTGAATTTTCTCCTTTATTCTGTGAAAGGAATGCATAAAACTCATTTTTGTTGAGATAAAACTTACACAGTGTAAAATCCAACCTTTTAAAGTAGTCAATTGAGTAGTTTTTAGTATATTCACAAGTTGTGCAACCATTACAACGATCTATTCCAGAATATTTCTATCATTTCAAAAAGTAATCTTGCCCTGGGTGGTGTGGCTCAGGGGACTAAGTACTTGCCTGCAAACCAAAGGGTCACCAGTTTGATGTCAGAGCACATGCCTGGGCTGCTGGCCAGGTCCCCGGTAGGGGGTGTGTGAGAGGCAATCACACATTGATGTTTCTCTCTCTAGAATTCTTGCTCCCTCCCTTCCCCTATCTAAAAAACTAAATAAATAAAATCTTAAAGAAAAAAGTTATCTTGAACATATTAGTAGTCAGTACCTATTTTCCCCAAAGGTTCCAAGCTCCTGGCAACTACCAATCTACTTTCTGTCTCTATGTATTTGCCTACTCTGGACATTTCACATAAATGAAGTCATACAATATAAAATATATGGTTCTTTACTACTGGCTTCTTTCACTCAGAACAATATTTTCAAGGTTCACCCATGCTGCAGCATGTATCAGTACTTCATTCTTTTTTTATGGCAGGATGAATATTCCATTGTAAGGATAATAGACATTTTGCTTATCCACTGGAACACATCTGGTTTCCACTTTTTAGCTGTTATTAGTTATACTTCTATAGAGAACATTTCTGTGAACCTTAGTCTTCCCTTATCCTGAATAAATATCTAGGAGTTGACTGTTTTTAAAATGTTAAACAAATTTGAATACCAGGTATAAATTTAATATGGCTACGATGTGTATTATCCTTTTTCTATCTTCATGAATTCTGTTTTCTAGCATTTTGGCTTAAGACTTTACATCTCTGTTGAAAGTGAGACTAATTTCAAATGTTAGCACAAAATGTACTGACATAAAGTATCTGTCTATAATCTTTTAATATAATAAATAATATAATTAATATCAATATTCCTTTTCTCATTCTTCCAACCAATTATTTTTGCTGCTTCTCCTTCCCTTGATCAGTCTAACAATGTTTATGAATTTACCTAGTCTTTTCAATCATTTATAACTGTTGTTGATCATCTCTACACAATCTTTGGTTTCCAGTTCACTGATTGTACTTCTGTGATGCACTGTCCTATTTTTTTTTTTACCAGAGTTGACGTTATATAGAAGTATCAAATTGTTTCTTAATGAATACAATCATGAGTTATTATCATGAACAAATCTTCCAAAGACCTCTATTAAATAAACATACCCAATTAACAATTATCTACCCATGAATTTCAGAAAAGAAATAATCCAAAAACAGCAGGATACAGAAAAACCTACACAAGCAACCGCTGCCTTAAATTAAACCCATCTATCATCTACCACTTTATCTGGCCAAATTTTAGTGTCCACTATTAACAATGCTAAGTACTTTCCATAACAAGTGTTTTCCTAAGAAATTCTATAAATCCCTGGCACATTGATGGGGATAACTAGACTTATCAGAGGGATCACTTCTTAAGTTATATGAATATCTAACCACTATGTTGTACATCTGAAACTAATATAATATTGAATGTTGACTGTAAAGGAAAATAAATTTTAATAAAAAATCCCCGACACACTGAGATTTAAGTGTGGATTTGTGCTGACTTACATAGACTGATTACAACCTCTTCCTCGGAGTGCAGAAAGGAAAAACATCAAATATCTTATCATCAATGAGATTTGTAAGTGAGAGGCTTTGGAGGTTTAAGACCAAGCTAACAGTAGTCTCAAAGGCAGGACAGCAGGCTGTTTTTCATTATTCTCCATCATCACACTTTGATGTCATCTTTGTATGCATGTTAACTCAAACACACTTAAAACACATCTCTGATAAGAATAGGCACTTACCACTTCCCTCATCTGCACCATTCTGAGCAGCTTCCCAAACTACTGGTTTTGTCCCACACCCATCTATAGATGGAGAATCTGAACAGTCTGCAGGATTAAATGTCCTGGGGTTTGAAATAAAGAATAAAGGCAAATGAAGCAATCACCAAAGTCACAAAATTAACTGTACATCATCTTCCCAAAAAAATCCCTGTCCCTTCTAAGAGCCACTATAAGAAACTTCACCTCTATTCTCCTATTTAATTATAGCTAAATTCTTCTGGCTACTTGGATACAGATCTTCTGAAAAGCAGAATTGCCTAGGGACCTTCCATGCACTCTTACACAATATGATACCCTTATTTCCCTAAATTGCTGTCCTCTGCATCCTAAAACAGGTGTGGATACATAATCACTGCAGGCAGCATGAGGGCTCTATGGAAAGCCCCCCTGAAAACTAAATCCAGACTTAAATTGAAACTAGTCTTTTCTTTTGAAGTCAAAAACCAAGTATGGATTTGAACCTTTTACAGCAGTTGTATCTGAGCCTTTTTTAAAAAAATCGAAACAATAGATATAAATGTTTTGAACAAGAAAGAAAAATGTTTTGTTCAATACCTCTTTTTTGGCTCATTAAAATCCTAAATTCCCATGACGCAGAGGTCTAACTAGAGCCAAATTAAGTACTATCTTTGAAATTTTCACAACAGAATTTTCTTTCCAGCTTAATTATCATTAGCTTTTTTAAAAATCCCAAATAATGTTTTTTAAAGTAAACAGCAAAATCCACAAAACAGTTTAAAACTACTGGGCTGGGCATACATTTTTAAGAGTTTGCTCCAAGTGTTTTCGCACTTCCTTTATCTACAGGGAGCTCTGGCAAAAAACAGATGGCAGGAGGTACCTCCTAAGGGGAAGGACCCCTACTAGTGCTGTCCTAAGGATATGGAGAAACAAAGGGCTTTTCCTGGAACCAATGCCCTTCCTTTCTTGACTGTAATCTACACATGGTTTCTGTAAAATGCTTGAAAACTTTTTTCTAAATATCTAGGGGAAGCTAATGTTTTAGACACACCAAAATGGAAAAGGACAGTAGGAGATAATGAATAAACTACTGATTATACCACTTACTTAATAATGGTATGATCACCACTCACCGTTACAATTCAAGGAAAAACTATCACTTTGACATAAATAAACATTGCATTTATTTACCATTCAAAGACTACTGCTGGATTTACCAACATAACTCTTATGCAGTGGTTTTCAGCTAGGAGTGATTGTGCACCTCCCTCCCAGGAAACATGTGGCAACGTCTGGAGACATTTTTGACTGTCACAACTTGAAAAGGGGTGCTACCAGTATCTAGCAGGGAAAGGCCAGGGATGTTGCTAAACATCCTACAATGAAAAGGACACCACACCACCTCAACAAACTATTATCCAATCCAAAATGTCAACAGAGTCAAGGCTAAAACCTCTGCTCTAAGTAAGGCCCATTGCAATACAATTTCATTTGCACTATTTTGCCTTTTTACTACTGTCTCTCTGTAATAAATTTCGTACAGAAAAGAAAAAGTAAAACCTTACAGTAACAACTAGGGCAGGTAATAACTACAAAAACAGGATGACTAAACTTACCCCATGCTTTGGGTTGAGAATCGTCCTGCCCCTCTCCCTCTGCCACGTCCAAAGCCTTTAAAAAAAATTATAGTGTAAAATAATACTTGTGTCCTACACAATTACAATTTGACCAACTTCATCCTATATGCACCTATTCAAAAAATATTGTCACTGTTCCTAATAGCACCATCATTCTCTCCAGTACACCCAACCTGTTGGTCCCTACTGACACAACTACCTACACATTTAAAAGGACAGAAAAAAATGTGTCTGCTTGTATACTATTTGTCACATGTAGCAGCTTAACATAAGTAGATTACATTAAAATATATTCTGGCTCTGACTACCAGTCAAGATGGAGACCTAGGTGAAAACAGCTCACCTACTCTCGCAACCACAGCAAAAATTAAAACTAAACTTCAAAATAAGTATCACCCAGAATCGTCAAAAAATCGAGCTGTATGGAGGTCTGACAACCAAGTAATTAAAGAAATCACACTCATTCAAACAGGTAGGAGGGGTGGAGACATGGAACAGACGGTCCCATGCCCACGTGTGGTAGATAAAAATTAGGACGGGTATATCGGGAGCAAGGGGTCCTAGCCCCACACCAGACTACGCAGCCCAGGGTTCCAGTGCCAGGAAGATAAGTACCCATAACTTCTGGCTGTAAAATGCAGTGGGGGTGGGGCAGCAGAAAAAGCTGTGGGATTCTCAGGCTCTCCTCTTTCAAGGGCCCACAGCAGACTAGGACTTACATAGACTCACTCCCTGTGGGCTGCAGCACCAGGCAGCAGCTTAAGGGCACCAGAGCATACAGGGAGAAACTGAGGTGTCTGGCATGAGGCAAGTGCTAGGGGATAGCTTCCTTCTGGACAAAACTCGAGTCCAGGCAACAGCCATTGAGCCTTCTCTGAGCCTTCCACAACACAGCCACAGAGCTGCTCCACCACATCTGAGACTCCATCACCCTAGTTCACAGGGGTTGCCCTGCCCTGGCAATTACATAAGGCTCTACACCATCCAATGTGACGTGCAGTCTTTTCTATATTAGGCCATGCTACTAAGACAGGGAGTCAAAGCAACTCTACCTAATACATAGAAACAAACACAGGGAGACTAGATAGACAAGTGTGTCGAGACAAAAAAAATGACCCAAAGGAAAGAACAGATCCAAGCTCCAGAAAAAACACAACTAAGCGATGAAGAGATAGCCAACCTATCAGATGCACGGTTCAAAGCCCTGGTGATAAGGATGCTCACAGTATTGGTTGAATTTGGTCTCAAATTAGATTTAAAAAATGAAGGCTATGCTGAATAAAATAAAGGAAAATGTACAGGGAACCAACAGTAAAGGGAAGGAAACTGGGACTCAAATCAATGGTGTGGACCAGAAGGAAGAAACAAACATTCAACCAGAAAAGAATGAAGAAACAAGAATTTGAAAAAATTAGGAGAAGCTTAGGAACCTCTAGGACTTCTTTAAACGTTCCAACATCTGAATCATAGGGTACCAGAAGGAGAAGAGGAAAAGCAAGAAATCTAAAACTTATTTGAACAAATGAAGGAGAACTTTCCCAATCTGGCAAAGGAAATAGACTTCCAGGAAGTCCAGGAAGGACAGAGAGTCCCAAAGAAGTTGGACCCAAGGAAGCATACACCAAGGCTCACAATAATTACATTACCCAAGATTAAAGATAAAGAGAGAATCTTAGAAGCAGCAAGAGAAAAGGAGACAGTTACCTACAAGAGAGTGCCCATAAGACTGTCAGCTGATTTCTCAAAAGAGACTTTGCAGGCAAGAAGGGGCTGGAAAGAAGTATTCCAAGTCATGAAAGGCAAGGACATGCATCCAAGATGACTCTATCCAGCAAAGCTGTCATTTAGAATGGCAGGGAAGATAAAGCACTTCTCAGATAAGGTCAAGTTAAAGGAGTTCATCATCACCAAGCCCTTATTATATGAAATGTTAAAGGGACTTATCTAAGAAAAAGAAGATAAAAAATATGAACCATAAAATGACAGCAAACTCACAGTTATTAACAACTACACCGAAAACAAAGACAAAAACAAACTAGGCAAGCAACTAGAACAGGAACAGAAATGGAGATCACATGGAGGTTTATCAGCAGGGGAGTGGGAAGAGGAGAGGGGGGGAAAAGCATAGATGGTAGATAGAAAATAGACAGGGCAAGGGTAAGAATAATATAGGAAATGTAGAAGCAAAAGAGCTTACATGTATGACCCATGGACATGAACTAAAGATGGGGGAGGAATATGTGTGCAAGGGGTTGTACAGGGTGGAGGGGAATAAAGGAGAGAAAATGGGACAACTATAATGACATAGTAAATAAAATATATTATTAAAAAATGCAATCAGAACAGCAAGAAGAAAAAAAGAATCCAAAAAAACAAGGACAGGCTAAGGAGCCTCTAGGATAACTTCAAGCATTACAACATCCACATCACAGGGGTGCCAGAAGGAGAAGAGAAAGAGCAAGAAATTGAAAACGTATTTGAAAAAATAATGGAAGAAAACTTCCCTAATTTGGTGAAGGAAATAGATATACAAGTCTAGGAAGTACAGTCCCAATAAGACAGAAATAAAGAGGACCACAACAAGACACATCAAAATTAAAATGCCAAAAGATTAAAGATAAAGAGAGAATATTAAAAGCAGCAAAAGAAAAGCAGTTAGTTACCTACAGGGGAGTTCCCATAAGAATGTCAGCTATTTTCTCAAAAGAAACTTTGCAGGCTGGAAAGGATTGGTAAGACACATTCAGAGTCATGAAAAGCAGGGACCTACAGACAAGACTGTTCTACCCAACTTGGCTATAATTTAGAATCAAAGGGCAGATAAAGAACTTCCCAGACAAGAAAAAAACAAAGAGTTCATCATCACCAAACCATTATATGAAATGTTAAAGGGAATTGTTTAAGAAAAAGACAAAGACCTAGCAGGTGTGGCTCAGTGGATTGAGTGCCGGTCTGCAAATCAAAGGGTCGCTGTTTCAATTCCTAGTCAGGGCATATGCCTGGGTTTCAGGCCAGGTCCCCAGTAGGGGGCATGTGAGAGGTAACCATACATTGATGTTTCTTTCTCTCCTACTCTTTCTCCCTCCCTTACCCTCTCTAAAAATAAATAAAATCTTTTTTAAAAAAATCAAAACTATGAACAACAAAATGGCAAAATATACATATCTATCAACAACTGAATCTGAAAAACAAACTAAGCAAACAAGAAGGACAGAGACAGAATCATGGATAGCATTTTGATGGCTGCCAGATGGGAAGGGCTGTGGGAGAATAGGTAAAGTGAGGGGATTAAAGAGTACAATAGGCCATTAGAGAATAGCCATGGGGATGTAAAGTAGGGTACAGGAAAGGGAGCAGCCAAAGACTTATATGCGTGATCCATGGACATGACCAATGGCGGGGAGGTGCCTGAGGGAGTGAGGGGTGATGGATGGAGGGGGACCAAGCGGGAATTATTGGGGCAACAGTAATAGCATAATCACTGAAATACATTTTAAAACATAAAAATAAAAACTATTCTGGCTCTTTTAACACCAGCTGGTACAAACAACATGACACTGTAATCCTCTTCTATAAAATAAAATGAGAACCGGAAAGAGAAAACTGCTAAGTAAGCTGGTAGTACTATACTATTAAATACCATTTTTAATACTAGGACTTTAACCAATAACCCATGTGCCAGCAAGCAAGGCAGCTGGCAAGAACAGAAAACTTTATTCAACAATCTTCAGTCTTTCTTAATCAGAATCCTAAACTGTGGATTAAAGACTTAACAACCTGAAACTATATAACTCTAAGAACAAAATATAGAGCAAAAGCTTCAAAACACTGAGTTAATGATTTCTTAGATATGACACAAAAGGCATAGGCAAGGAAGAAAGAGACATCAGATTCGTGCATCGAAATTCACTATCCTTTCCAATCTGGGCTTGGCATATTGGCTCCCGCAAAGATGGGCCATTGTGCCATCAATGAGGTAGTGACCAGTGAATACACCATTCACAAGCACACCCATGGAGTAGGTTTCAAGAAGCCTGCCTCCAGGGCACTAAACCCAAAAATTTGCCATGAAGGAGATGGGAACTCCAGATGTCCCACACTGGCACCGGGCTGGGATGAAGCTGTCTGAGCCAAAGGAATAAGGAATGTCACATACCGTATCCCGGTGTGGTAGTCCAAAAAATAAGGATGAAGATTCGCCAAACAAGCTCTATACCTTGGTCACCTACATCCCTGTCACTACTTTCGAAAAACTACAAATAGTTAACATGGATAAAAGCTAGCTGCTGATTGTCAAATATAAAGTTATAAAATTGTAAAAAAGACACTATCAACAAAAATAGATGACAAACATCAACAGAGTACAAAAGCAACCTGCAGAACATTGGCATATCACTTATTTGACAAAGGAGTAATACCGAGAGAACTTGCACAACTCAACAAAATGAACCACCCAATTAAAAAATGGGCAAAGAACTTGAATATTTCTCCAGAGACTATATACAAATGGTTAAAAAGCACACAAAAAGATTCTCAACATCACTAATTATTAAGGAAACCTGGTATCTATTATGATGGCTACTCTTAAAACAAAGAATAGAACATAACAATAACCAGCAAGTATGAAGAGAAACTGAAACTCTTGTGGTGCACTGTTTGATAGGAATGTAAAATGGCGCGGTCACTATGGAAGACAGTATGGCAGTTCCTCCCAAAATTAAAAATAGAATTACCGTATGATTCTGCAATTCCACTCAAGAGAATATGAAAATAGGGTCTTATCAAAAAACAACAGGTGCTGGCTTGTTGTGGAGAAAGGGGAACCCTTTTGTACTGTTGATGGGAATGCAGACTGGTGCGGCCACTGTGGAAAGCAGTATGGAGATACCTCAAAAAATTAAAAATGGATCTGGCTTTTGACCCAGCAATCCCATTTCTGGGAATATATCCAAAGGAAGCCAGAATTTCTACATATATTTTTCGAAAACAGTAATTCGAAAGAATATAAGCACCCCTATGTTCACAGCAGCGTTATTTACAATTGCCAAGATTTGGAAGCAGCCCAAGTGTCCATCAATACATGAGGGGATAAAACCAATATGGGTCATTTACACAATGGAATTCTACTTAGCTGTAAGAAAGAAGAAAAGTTTACCCTTTGTGACAGTGTGGATGGACATGGTGAACAATAAAGCAGTCAGAGAAAGATAAACATCGTATTATTTCACTCATATGTGGAATGTAAACAAACTGAACTAGCAAGCAAAACAGAGACAGACTCATAGATGGAGAACAGATGACAGCTAGTGGGGGGTGGGAGAGGGTGGAGGGTATTGAGCAAAATGAAAAAGTACTCAAGGACATGGACAACAGTGTGGTGACTGCTGAGGGAAGGGGTATAAGGGGACTAAATGGCAATGGAAAAAATATATAGTAAAGGTAAAACATAAGAAGAAAGAAGGATCTTAAGTTATTTGAGCACTAGTATCAGCCTTATTCACAATAGCTAAAAGGCAGAAGCAACCCAAGTCCTATTAGTAGATAAGTGGATAAGTAGATAAATGGATAAATGTGGTATATAAATTAAGTGAAATGTTATTCAGCCTTAAAAAGAAGGAAAGTCTGACACATGCTACAACATGGATGAACCTTGAGGACACTGTGCTAAGAGAAAGTCCAGTAACACAAGGACAAATATTTTTATTCCACTTATATGAGGTACATAAAAATAGTTGAATTCAGAGAAGAGTGGTTGCCAGGAGCTATATTAGCTATGCTAACATAACTAAAATGTGTATTAATCTTGTTTGGTTAACTTATCCAATGGTTCGAGTTAAACTATTAAAAATATGGTCTTGACAAAATCCGCCTTATTCCCAGAGATGGAGGATTAGAGGGAAATGTCCTAAAAAGTGGAAGAATCCTAGTAATGTATAACAATAGTTACTGTCTATTGTAACACTGTCAAAAAGCAAAGTTAAAAAAAAACCAACCCTGTTGTATATATGTACAATGAAATGTTATTTGGCCATAAAAAGAAATGAAGTACTGATACATTCTACAACAGTGATGAACCTTTCAAACATTAAGCTAGGTGAAAGAAGCCAGTTACCAAAAAAAACACTGTAAGATTCTATTTACATGGTATGTCCAGGATAGGCAAATTTATACAGATAGAAAGTAGAGTAATGCTTGTTTACTACTGAGGCAGGGGATGAGGAGCATACAGGAATTGGGAATTGATAAAGGGTACAGAGTTTCTTTTTGAAGTGATAAAAATATTCTTAAATTGATTATGGTGATAGCTGCATAAAATCAATCATTAAACTGTATAATTTAAATGGGTGAGTTGCATGGTACATAAATTATACCTCAAGAATATTTTCTTTTTTGTTATAATGAACAGTTACCAAGGAAGAAAGTAAAAAGAAAACACAACTACTCTTGGCAAGTGGGCTCATGTGCACCTGTGACAAGAGAATGGCATGCATGTGACAAACTGCACTAACAGTGGTTAAATATTGGTATCAGCAAAATTTAAAAAAGGGATTCTACTAAGAAATCATTAAATGATATCTAAATACATGAGCTAGAAAAGCAAGATGTGCATAAAAGAGCAGAAAGGGTTTTATTGAAGAAATACATATCCTAAGATGAATAATTCAAAAAATCCTGAAAAAAGTCAGTACCAACTACACGGATATGGTTAATATTTGCATTCAAGTATTAACCACAAGCAAGCCAAATGTCTTAGATTTTTTAAAAAACTGAACCCAAATTTTAGCAAGATAACAAAATTGTTCTTTCCTATTCCCCTGGCTAGTGATGTTACCAGTAAGATTGTTTTGTATGTGCAAACAGCTATTTTCACCTAACAGCTCAAAATAAAGACCCAGGGTCTTTTAATAAAGAAAAACAAGATTTAAAAAGACCATCTTAAAAAATAAACCAATGTAATGATAAACACTATACATTTTCTCCTAGCAGTTTCTCTAGGGATTCTGCACTGCATCTATAGTAAATGATTGCTCAAGTTTTCAATCATTTATACTGAGAGCCAGAATAGAAAAGGTGTTCTTTTCCCTTGAAAAAAGCCAAAACTCAGGACAATCAACCAACTCCAGACATCTCCCCTGGTGCCACACAGTAACAGCCAAGGCAGTAGGGAGAGTGATCCTCATCTGGGAAGACAGAAAGCAATCCCCTTCCCTTATCTCCAGAAGACTGTAAAGAGGGCTTTAATAATAGCCAACCGCACCAGAAAGCACATGTACTTTTAATTCGTCACTGCGTACTCTGACTCATGACTAAAGTTCTCTGTAGACCAGAAGTTCCCAAATAGTCAAAGCTGGTTCAGTGATAAAAAATGGTTGCTATGAGCTGTCCCCATGCCCAGAGATCTGTTCAAGGCAGAGCATCTCTGGGGCTTCTGTAGCTGAGAGACTTGGGAGTCAGGCAAATTGTAACTCTCTGTCTCTGAGTCAGGGTATTATATTCTCATAGAGATAGGAATACACCTTCCCCAGCCCTAAAGCAGCATGAATTGGACAAATGACAACAGCAAAATACCCCTGGAATTCAGTGAGGAAGAAAGCTTAGAATCTACCCTTATATTCCATATATATTAGCTTTTTCCTTAGCGCAAGAAAGTCTGATTATAAATGTGTCAAAATAATTACTTCAGAAAAAGAATATTAATACTAATGAACGAAAGTTTGATGAAAAAAAGGATATTTACGAAGTCTCAGAGTACTCTCCCTCCCCCCAAATAATTATAAAAGGGAGGGGGTTGTAACTTTACAAAAGAGAAACTTGGCAGAAACCACCTTCCTTAAATAAAAGCTAACATCACTAGTAACGGGATAAATCTGTATCATATTACAGCTATGGTCACTTTGTGGTACTCCTGCCAAAAACAGCTAAGCTGAATGCTATGGGGAAACTTCTCAGATTGGTATTGAAGGACATTCTTCAAGAGTCCATAGCTTCAAAAGCATCAAGGGCATGAAAGACAAAAGATTTTTCCAGAGTGATGAACTGTTCTGAAAAACAACTTCAATCTAGAACAGACAGGGAAACTAAATACAATGAGTGTCCCCAGATTAGATCCTAGACCAGAATATTTTCTTTTATTGCTATAAAAACATTAGCAAGATAAATGAAAATTTCTGAATAAGGTCTCTGAATAAATGAGAATTACTCAAGAGTAATTTTCTGACTCTATCTTTTTAAGGTAGCTTTACAAGAGAATATCTTTTCTTCTTAGGAGACACACACTAAAATATTAAGGGGTAAAATGGCATTACGTCTGGAATTTATACTCAAAGGTTTTAGAAAAAACAATAATATGTACATACAGAGAGAAAATGATAAAGCAAATGTTATAAAATGTTGAAATTTGGGTGACCCAGATGAATATTATACAAAATTGTATTTATTTCAAAATAAAATGTTAAAACCACACCTTGAGTGCTTCTTAGTATATTTCATATTCCAACAAATAGTTTATTCTGTACAAAAATCCAATTGTTCACGTTTGCACTAGTTGTGCCTTTCCACACACAACGTTCCTACCCAGATTTTTGCTTGGTTTTCTTCCTCCTCAGCTTAAATCCCACCTCCTCAGAGACCACCCCAGGCCACTCAAACTAAAGGAGACCCTATTGACAGTTGTTAAGACAACTATTGACAGTTAATCACATCACCAATCATTTCTTAAGTAAATAGAGAAGTACTTTTCTTTGTCTCTCCTCCTTCCCCACCCAGGATATAAAGGACCATGTCATATTCACAGCAATATCTTCTACAATATAACAGGTACCTAAATATTATGTATTTAATACTAATATGTGACTCTAATTTCATAAATATGAATTTTAAAAAAGATTATTTATTTTTATTTTTAGAGAAAGGGTAAGGGAAGTAGAAAGAAAAAGAGAGAAACATTAATGTGTGGTTGCCTTTTGTCCAGCCCCCTACTGGGGACCTGGCCCACAACATAGGCATGTGCCCTGACTAGGAATTGAACCAGCAACACTTTGGTTTGCAGGCCAGCACTCAATCCACTGAGCCATACCATCCAGGGCTCATAAATATGAATTTTTTTCATGGATTAAGCTCATATTTAGAAGTGCAATAGTTATCACTATTTAATTACAAGAAACAACCTAGCTGTTCAGCAATTAATTTTCAATACTGCATTTCATCAAATATTCTTTTGTACCAGGACCCAAGAAGGCACTGCAGAGGATTCAAAAATTAAGACTAGAATATTAACACATAGTTGGTGCTTGATAATTACTTTTCAATTGTATTATACAGACCACATTCATACATTAGTTTTAAAAGTAGATAAATTGTGTTGTTTAATATAAAACAATGAGGTAAGCAAAGGAGTGAAAAAGGCTAGAGGGTAACTATTGTTGCCTTTTCCATCACATTATTTTTCTTCCATCCAGAAAGAAACAACCCCTGCAACCTCAGGAAGTATTCACTACCTTACCTGACTCAATCTCACTAAAAGACAAGACAAAAACAATATGCATGCTGCCAAAAATGCATCAATAAAAAAAGCTATTTATAGGAATAAAAGGGTAAAGGAATGACTTGACTCTACCTTCTCACCTATTTAGACAACTTAAAAATAACTATCATGTAATCTAACCTTTAAGATGAGAGTGTCATTTCTAATACATAAACACATTCTAGTATAGCACAGAAATTCAGATAGCCCATATGGAAAGTATTGTAATAATCTTTTTCTCCATAAAGTACATTCAACACAAAGTTAAATAAAATAGCCAATAAAAATAAGCCACTTTAGAGAGTACAAAGGGGAGAAATGGTGATGGATGGAGACTTGACTTGGGGTGGTGAACACAAAATACAGCGCACAGATGATGTGTTGAGGAACTGTGCAGCTGAAACCTGTGGAATTTTGTTAACCAGTGTCACCCCAATAAATTCAATAAAAAAGAACAAACGAACCACTTTAAATTTTGTATTATTTTGGAGCTCCTAAATACATCAAGACAAAAAATGAAGTTTACTTTAGAAAAAATATACACCCAGAAATATAGATACATAAAAGATGGAAGAAGATATGATAGGAAATAAAGGCCTATGTCATATAAAGCCTGAAAGTCTAAAATACCTTAAGGCAAGAAGTCTTAAAATTATTTTATAAAATACACTGATGTAGACTAGAAAGAACACCACCTATACACTATTCTCTATAAAACAGTTAATTCCTCTCTGCTTATCTCTTTCCTGCTTTTCAGAATAATGGTTGAAAGAACACTTTTAATTGCTGCTTCCCCTGTATCATCAAACAAATGGCCAATACCAACAGAGGCCCACTCCTTCCAATGGATTTTTACTACCCTGGAAAAACCCAGGAAAGGACTTTTGTGTTTCAGAAAAGTCCTAGGAAAGCTCAGTAGGACTGTCAACAGCCAGGAGCCTCTCTTTTCACCATGGACAAGCTATCAAACAGCCTAACAAACACACTTACTTGATATCCTATAGCATTTCAGCCTTAACCCAATTCCTTGGCCAAATTCTCAACTTCAATTCCAATACCCAAACATCTTATAAAAGATATACTCTATAGGAATAATTTCCCCAGTGGTTCAGCTTGAATCTGGCTCCTTCCCACTCTTGTATAAACTTATCTAGAGGGGCCAATTGATCCATCAAAGAATAAAGACAAAAAACAATTTGGTCTCAACAGCTGGTTTCATATCAAGCTATTGTTAAAGATTTTGACTGGAAAAATTAAGTTCCCATTTTTCACCTACCAAGTGCAAATGGATCATATCTTTTGATTGTTTGCATGCTGCTCCTATTCACTGTTAATTTACCAATGGGAAAATTAAATGAACAACCACCACAGAGTCTTGAAAACAACATGAAATAAAACAAAGACTTCATTTTTGACATTTATGACTTTTTAAAATTTTTATGGTGATTTTACTTAGTCTGTTAAGTTTTCCTTCTTTTAATTTTATTTGCCTAAATAAAAACAAAGTAACATATCAACTCTAACTCAAGTTATTGGCACTAGTCAACCCAACTCCCATCTATATTCATGTTCTCCAACTCACTGGCTACCCAGTAGGATGCGTTTTTATACCAATAAATCTGTCCATTTGTAACAAGAATTAGTCTTTCATCAGCCTTTAATTTTTAAATATGTTCCTAAGCAACCAATACAAGTACTGTCACTCAATCCTTACTCTCAAAGGGACAAACTGAGGGGTTCAATAGTGCAGTTGTGGAATTCACCCATGAAGATATGACCCTTTCTCTAAGAAACCCATTAAGGCCAGAAGGATCTCAAGGATCAAATACCCTGGAAAAGAAAAACCTTTCCCTCATAAGACACCCCAGTTCTTATGTATTCCTGAAACTTTAGAACAAAGAAATTCCACAGCAATTTCACCTAACTAGAATAGGGTGCTAAGGATTAATTAGGCACATGACATTGGTATTATACTGTGAGTGCCCTGACCTAAGAGGCATAGTAAAATTTAGTCGCCAATAACAACCATTCTATTCTTTTTGTTACCTTCTGTTTTCTTTCTCTTCCAAGGTGGGCACTTCGAGGTCTAAGGCCTAAAAACCAAGGAGTATAGATGCCATCCATCTTCCTTACCATCTTCCTATCCTTAGTATGACAATGGTAAATTTGGAATTTTCTTTATAAAAACATGTTCCTAAATATGCACAACAGTAAGCAGTTTCAGCTCCTGGAACACAGAATTATACTTAGTTTTTACTAATTAGTACATGACATATGACAAAGAACTTTACCCAGAATACTCCAAATCTCATGGATTTTCAACATCGTCTTCAACTAACCTCAAGATTAAGTCAGTATAATTCAGAACACTTCTAGTTAAGCAGTAGATACTTAATACCAACTATACAATACAATGTGATAGCCAAGTATCTTTGAATAGTCAACATTTATAAAGTTCCAAAGGTTTTCATAGCAACTACCAACCTTAGTTTTCAAAAAGCAAAGACCAGAACACTGAAGACAGCCCAGCACAACTGCCACTTTTCTTTAAAGAGTTCGTCATTTTTTCACAGAACCACACAACTCATAAGATTCCTTTCCACAAACTTTAATTATAGAAAAATTATTTTAAGTGTCACACTGATTCTTGGTCCCCTAAACAAACAGCAAACATTCAGGGAAAGGTAGAGAAAAACTAGGCACATAAGGGAACTTGATTTTATTTCATTTCAAAAGTATGTACTACAGTATGTATTTTTGATGCTATTAAACATACTCCCATATTACGATATGTGTGATTTTTTTTTTATTTTTTGAGTAATAGAGATTATCACATCTTAACACACATCATTAAAAAAATTACAGGTTAGCATATTAAATCCATGCTATTTCAAAATATTTTTAAGCCAACACCACGCACATAAGGCAAAAATTGAGGGGGAAAAGCATGACTTATTGAAATTTTATCAGCTCTAAAAATCTTAGCAGATTTGATCACAAATGTAGATTAGCATTCTGAGGGACAGCCAGCAACAGGAGCCCACAATGAAAGAATAAATGCAATGGACCTAAAAAACTGTTTTTAAAGTACACACTTTAATCCATTAGTTTGAGAGAGAGAAGGGAGAGAGAGGTTGTTCCACTTATTTATGTTCACTGGTTGTTTCCTGCACATGCCTTGACCAGGGACCAACCACAACCATGGCATTTCAGGATGATGCTCTAACCAACTGGGCTACCTAGCCAGGGTCTACAGTACGTACTTTTAAAAATATGTACTTGTTTTTTAAATACACTTTAAAATTTGTTGACTACCCAAGAGATCAAAATGAACTAGAAAGAGACAGGATCAACTGTTTTAAGGCTAATTCAACAAACTACATGAGTAAATTAGGACATTAAATAACTGCCAACCCAACTGGTGGGAAGGAACATGTTACATACGAAAAAAAACCATTTAGTCTTTTGATTATGAAAGTGATGTAAACTATTACTCTTGAACCACTATTCACTTACTATCAAACTAGACTTTACTAATATTCACTAAGCAAAAAAATTGTGGTTTTGTGCATACTGGGTACTATATAAATATTTTTCCCCCTCTCTTCTCCTGTACTGACTTTGGATACTGAGTGATTTAAAGAAATCTCCAGACACAGACTAATACCCTACAATAGCCTGTTTAAATATATTTAAATTATAGGTGTTATGATATAAAAATTATATCTCTGTAAGTTTATTTATATGTGGGAGAGGATGGACGGATTTTTTTTTTAAGTCTAACTGGGTTTATAAAGAGTCAATTTGAGTTCCTTACCCATCACTTTACATCCTTTCTTAAAAGTAAACACACCTGAATTAGGGATCTTAATGCAAGCCTGTGTCATCCCTATATAAGATTTTACTTGGTTGTGCTCCTATCAATCCAGTCTCTCATAAACTATTCAGTAGTCCCCAGTGGACTTTGTTTCAGGACTACCCACTAGTTAAGTCCTTCCAGTTTTCATAACAGAAAGCTATTTACCTCCACCTCTAATATTAACAAGTTTGTCATCCTTGAGAAAGGAAGGTGGCAACAAGGCAGACAACCACCTACTACCCACTCTGACTCCCTGAAGAACCCCGGTTCCAGAATAAGATAGAACTGTTGGGCTGGCCAAAAAGTTCATTCGGTTTTGCTGTAAGTTGTTCTAGTAGTACTTAGTTGTCTTTGACTTCATTCAAAAACAGTTCTGTTAGATTATATTGGGACAGCTATCATGTCAGCGTACATTTAAAAACATCAAAATTGGTGAATTTTTGTACAGCTATTTTAATACTGAAGATGGAAGAAAATAACACATTTTCAGCATATTATGCTTTATTATTTCAAGAAAGGTAAAAACAAGTGAAACACACAAAAAAGGATTTATGTAGTGTATGGAGAGCGTGCTGTGACTGATCAAACATGTGAAATGTGATTTTGCAAAGTTTCGTGCTGTAGATTTCTCACAGGATGCTGCTCCAAGGTCAGGTAAACAGACCAGTTGACGTGGATAGTGATCAAATCAAGACATTAATTGAGAACAATCTCAATGTTCTACTATTGGGAAGATAGCCAACATACTCAAAATATCCAAATCAATAAAGTTATTGGTGAAAATGAAAAATGTGTCTTTTACTTTACGGAAAAAGCTAAACAGACTTTTTGGCCAATCCAATAGTTCAAACCTGAGCAAATAATCTGGTCCCCTCTATAATCTGTAAAATGAGAATAACAACAACAATCCTCAATGGGTTTTTACTGACAAATTAAAGGAAAATCCATGTAAATTACTAGCAAAATGCCTACCATACAATCAAACACTCATAGTAAATGTTTTCTATCTACTACTTGTTCCATTAAGGCCAACTCACAGAGAGAAAAACATTCCAGAATTAGGTAATTCTAACAATTTAGGTAAATACCACAAAAATTCATTTTAGCAAAAATAAAGTGGTAGCAGGCCTAGCTACAGCCCTCAACATCTGAGAGACAAAGTAAGGTCCAACACTTCCCCTGAGCAAACTATTCTCGTCACAAAGAAAACTGCAATGTGGAATTATGTATGTTACAGTACTGAAATCTTTTAAAAACTGAAAAATAAAAACCTAGATATGGCCCTAACCAGTATAGCTCAGTTAGTGGGGTGTCATTAAACAAAGCAAAAGGTTACCAATTCAATTCCCAGTCAGGGGACATGCCTAGGTTATAGGCTGGGTCCCTGGTGGGGGGCGTGCAAGAGGCAACCACACACTGATATTTCTCTACTTCTCTTTCTCTTTCCCTTCCCCTCTCTCTAAACACGAATTTTAAAAAAAAAATTTAAAAAAGAAAAGAATTTCATTGCACTAATTCTAAACCCATCAATACATAAACTCATTAAAAAAATTAAAAGGAAGACATAAAAGTACCTTCTGGTGCAATGCAATACATTGTAGAACACTCAACAAATACCACCTACGCTTACCTAAAAAACTGAGGATAAATCACAGTAAATATGAGGGCTAGAAAAATAAGCTAAATGACACCACAAGAAACAAAAACACAAATGTAGAATGTAAAACATGACATCCTGTAGAACAAATGACATGGTTCAGACAACAAATCAATGTAAACATAAAAAAGTGGAGGTACAAAGATGGGGAAGAACTACTGTAGATTAAAGAGAATCAAAATATGTAATGTACAGATCTTGTCTGGATCCTGATTCAAAGAAATTAATTATGAAAAGACATTTTATAAACAATCAGGGAAATTTATGTATGGTTTGAGTATTAGATAAAAATTTACTATATTTTTTAGATGTGAAAATAGAATTACGGTTGCATACGAAACTGTCTAGATTTTTCACAGTAGTTAGGGGTAAGTGACCCAAAAACATATATTCAATACTTTCAAATATTTCTGCAGAGAAAAGAAGAAAGGAATGACAGCAACAAAGTAAATGTGGATAAAATCCTTAAGCGTTGTTGAGTAAGAGTGAGGGGACATGGGGATCACTTAACTACTCTCTCCATTTTTGTCTGTTTAAAATTGGGCATAATAAAAAAAAGGCAAGAAAGCAGAATTATAATTAAAATCTATTCAATAATTCTAATCTTATTTTGATAGTGCTTGACAAATTAGTACAAGGGAAACATCGACTGGTTGCTTCCCGCATGCCCCCAAATGAGGACCTGGCTCGCGCAACACAAGCATATGCCTGGACAGGGAATCGAACCAGTGACCTTTAGGTTCTCAGGCTGGTGCTCAATTCACTGAGTCAATTCAGTCTGGGCTAATTTTGTCCTTTTCTGATCTCTGAAAATCATTTGCCTTTGGCCCACAGAGTGGAAGTAAAATATTGCAGGATGAGTGAACAGCAAAGGGAACTGATAGTATAGTACTACCTACATTATTGCTACACTTAACATTTCTGAAAAATTCTGCCCACTGTAAGATGCTCATTTGGAGAAGAGTCACAACCGCACTGAATAATGGATAAAATATAATGTCAGTCAATTCACGTAGCTCCTCCACTGAACCAAAACAGGGTCTGTACATTATTACATCATGTACTTGTAATCCTGAGAAAATCCAGTCACAACTTTAAGATATACGAAACTATACTGCCTTTTTTTTAATGAAGATTAAGATTTTATTTATTTATTTTTAGAAAGAGAGGAAGGGTGGGAAAAGAGAGGGCGAGAAACATTGATGTGAGAGAGAAACATCAATCAGTTGCCCCTCATACATGACCCAACCAGGGACTAAACCTACAACGAAAGCATGTGCCCCAACCGAAAATACAGTACACTTCACTGGTGAGTACCCATACAGAATTTTATATGTTGTTAAAATTACATAGGTTTAAGAGTGTAGAAAGTGTTTAAGAGCATATGAAGTGTTTATAAGAGTGTGGAAAAGGTCAATAAGAGAGTGGGAAAGGTTTATAGGCGTGTGGGAAGGGTTTATAAAGCCTTAAAATATACATAAATAATAAAATAAATATAACGCTGCTACTTCTCAGATTTTCACCTGTCACGGGGGTCTCTGGAATGTAACTCCCATGATAGGTGAGGGATCACTGTAGAACCAGCAACTTTTCTTTCCCTCAGTGGGACAACGCCCAACCAACTGAGCCACCCTGGTTAAGGCTAAAACTACATTCTTAAAGAGGCTTAGTGACATCTCAAATTAATAAATGTTAAGAAACGATCACTAACGGTAAACGGTTAAGGGAAAGGGATAATCAATGGGCAAATAACTTTATTTTAAAACCAGTGGGTAAAACACTTTTTTTCCCTCAAAGTTTTTAAAAAACTGACTTAGGGGGAGAGAGAAAGAGACAAATGTCGATTTGTTGTTCTATTTATTTATGCATTCATTGGTTGATTCTTCTAAGTGCCTGGATGGGGACTGAACCCGCAACAATGGCATATCAGGAAGACACTCCAGGCAACTGAGCCACCTGGCCAGTGCTAAAATACATTTCTTCTTTTTTTTTTCTTTTTTAAAGATTGTATTTATTTATTTTTAGATAAAGGGGAAGGGTGGGAGAAAGAGAAGGAGAGAAACATCAACATGTGAGAGAAACATCTATCCTTGCCTCTCACACATGCCCCAACCAGGATTCCAGGCTACAACCCAGGCATGTACCGTCACCAGGAATTGAACTGGTGACCTTTGGCTTTGCAGGATGACACTCAACCGAGTCACACCAGTCAGGGCTAAAATACATTTCTTAAAGTCCAACATAGGGGAATTAATAATAACATTTGGTCAGAACTTCAAGTTTTAAATTATTCATATAAAGGGTCTTCACAGCTCATTTGAAAATAACCAATAGTTTCCTCAAAATTACATAATCCAAATACTTCATTCATACAGACATCAGTAAAGAAATCAAAAGATTTCAGAAGATGAACCACTCTTTCAAAATACACTGCCATGTCTTAGTGCCTCATACAGCGAACAGCCTGCCTCCTTTTTCCGATCACAAGCATCTCCTTCCCCCTTATTGTCTTACCTCTACCACGGGCTCGTTTGCCACGGTCTGAAGGCTTGTCTCCTTGACTGCAATCAATTCCATTCTCTTCGCCTCTAACTAAGAAATTAAAAAGCACCTCTTATTACATAATCATATCAGATAGCTATTAAAACCAAGAACAAAAAGTCTTTTTTTTAAAAAACTAAAATTTAACCAAAGAGTTCAAAAAGAGGAAAAAGCAAAAGCAAACAAAAGTGGCTCAAAAACTGAGTGGTAGCACATTTCCTTATTAATTCATAGGTGAAAATTCTAAAAAGAAATTTAAATGACATACCACTTTTTCTTTTTTCTATTTGGACTTGCCCTTCCCTAAAGTAAGATTTGCTTCAAAAAGCCACTTTTGTTATTCAACAATGTAATGCACAACACATTTGTTCACTGGTTAGGTGTACGGTCTGCAAAGGCATACAATAACAAAATAACAACACCAAGGAAATATTAAATTATTGAAGAAATTAGTGTTAGAGACAGGTTTTTACTGGATACTGCCCAGAAGATGCCAACATAGTCTTTTCTCCTCATATTTGTAACAGCATTAATGATTCCATATAATACAGAAATTTTATGAGTGACACTGGCACAGCCTGCTCCTTCCATCTCTTTCAGGGACTAACTCCTATGAGTTGAAAGTGAGGCCTTTCTTGGTGACTAGTCCACTTAAATTTGCCACATCCCCTCCCTTTAATCCCCATCTCTCTGCCTTTGTTTTTCCCCATAGCATAGTTTCTACATATCACCATTAAAATATATTAATATGAAATGTTACTTTTCGATTTTATTGTTACATCTCACTCTACCTCCATTAAAAGGTAAGTTTTAGGAGGACAAAATTTCTATATTATTCATTGCTATATGCCTGTAAGAGTACTAATTACATAGTAGGTACATAATAAATATCCATGGAATAACCTAGCAAGTCTCCAAGGTGACATGTTAAATATTTACATTTTATTCATTCATAATTTAGCTACGTTGGTATGTCTATACAGCAGGTTGTTGCTTCAGTTAATGATGCCAAAACCTACTCGAATGTTAAATACAAAGAAAACCTTCCCTATTCAACACCTTTCCACTTAATTTAACCTTTGCCTATACCACAAGTATCCACAAGTGGGGAAGAATACACAGCTAATGAAAATCCTCTTTTAAAATTAGAGGATGCACTTCATTCACAACAGCAGGCAGTCTTAATACACATGACTACCTACCTACAGCCCAGGTCAGTGCTGATATGAAACTGCATCAGTTACTTAGTTAACTAAGTCCAGTAGAACCCAAATGTTAACTGTAATAACAAATCATACAATGAGGAAGTGGATTTGTGGGCATTTGTTGACCTACTCTTCCAGAGTTTCAGGTGTATAAAAATTTTCATCATAAAAAGTTGAGGGGGAAGGTCCGTACTTACATTCTCTCCCACGATTGCCACCTCTTCCTTTGCGGTTGTTGTTTCCACGTCCACGACTCACTTCTCTCTCATTCCTCTTCTCTCTATTCTCTTTGTTTTCTGAACTTTCTTTTCCAAAATTCTTCTTCTTCCCCCCTACAGTCTCCCATGAAGTCTACCAAAGATAAGAGTTGTTATTCAGAGTTGTCATTCAAAGTGTGTACAATTATCAAGAGTGTATGCATTTTATATCTTCCAAACCTAATTGCCCATGCCTTGCAGCCTGCTTGCCTACCATTTTAATTCTTTTCATATACTTCTACTTTCCAATGATAAAGATGGCAAACCTCTTGCTAAGCTTCTTTGCCATACAGAGCACAAAAGATTACAGTGACTAGCTGAGTTGACAATATAACTACACATTGTCCCACCAGAAAGACTTTTCCTATGCTGACGAGAATAAAGTAAATGTCATTTCCCCAAGTTCCCACTCTATGTCAACCTCACCTCAGTAGCAGGACTTACACCTATTAAAAACGTAGATGCTTAAAGATTACCAAGTTACACAGTATGATGCCCTAAAATCTCAGAAATACAACTTTCCCTATCCAGTTATTCAAAGTAATCATCAAAAAAAAATTTTAATGGTAAACAAAATTTGGGGTTAAAGTTAAGTACCCAAAATTTAAAACTCAAAGACCTGTTCTGAAGTCAAATTATTTATATAACCTCTCTTCTCCACCTCTCCTGGAATGGTGATACCAAACCAAATCATACCACATACAGGTTGGGGCAAAAGTAGATTTACAGTTGTGAAAATACAAAACAGTTTATTTTTATAGTATTGTTTATTATTATATTATCTTCCATACGAACAACTATAAACCTACTTTAAAAACTGCTAAGAAAAGAATGAGACACTATGTTCTTATCAATGTAACTATGTTCTTGTGAATGTAAGTATTAAGATATCCATCACAGTGTGTTACTGGGCAACTGCAAAACTGGACAATTTGTTTCCTTACTTTCCTATAATCTACCTTACATAACTATTTTAGGCTTTAAAAAACCTGAAGAAAATTACTAACATTGTATATCCAAATAAACATAAGCACTGGAAATTAAAATTAGAAATATAGCTAAATTATTTCTATAACAATGAGGGCTAGATTTAAAACATTTTTAAAAGAAAAATTTTTGATATCTATAACCCTATGATGAGCTCATATATTTACATATAAAATGATGGGATGTTAAAAAATACGAATTAAAACAAATTATTTTCCACCTCTAAGGTTTGATAAAGATTTTAAAAATCAGCACCCAATAGTTAGAGCAGAATAATCAGGTATGTTAGTTCTAGTTAAACATGCATCTATTCTAACCTTCCTGGAAGTCTACTTTGCAACAATATCCAAATTTTAATTAGTTCTCAGCTGTTGACCCAGCAATTCTATGTCTAGGCCTTTATTCAGAGGAAATACTCTGATAATTGTGTACAGACAATGATGAGCAGAATGAAAGAAGGGAGGGGACAGGAATTCCCCAAATATCTTGCTAAGAAACTATCTACTCTAGAATATCCATACAGGGAGTCATACATAGCCATTTGAAGAGTTATCCAGGTGTACAAAGAAAGAGATCCATGATATAAGTGACACAAGCTTTCAGCAAATAGTATATAAAACAGAATTACATTTTTTAGTTTAATTAAAAGCCTGTGTACATATTAAAGTTAGAAATAGTTATCTAAGTAAGGATATTTAATTGGATTTAACCTTTTATCTCTTTGCATTGCTTTTTTAATTAAAGAAAACAATAAAGCTTATTTATTCCAGCAAAAAATTCCAGTATACAAATTCAATTTATTATATTCACTAACATAAATAAACAAAACAACCATGTAGGACAGAATCTTGTCTTAGGTTAACAAAGAGGTCCCAGAATATTTAAACACAGTAGAATTGGCATAAGGTATATATATGTACAATTTAAAATATCTTTGCACTGCCAGACTCAATCATTATAAAGGGACAGACTTTCTATGTAACACATCTGAAAGAGAGAAGCATCATACTCCATTTCATTCAGGGTAGCAAAGGATACCCTGAAGCAAATCTTGGTTTCTGGAGTCTACATAATCTAGCAAGAACTTTGTGTGGAAAGTAGGAAAGGAACCTTTACAGGGCAACTGGTTTTACACCACAGTAAAGGATAAAGAGAATATTGCACATTTGCACAAGAGTCTACAAGCATGCACACAGGCTTTCAAAGTAAAACAATCACAAAAGATTTTCAATAGAACTTCTGTCAAACTTTGTCATCTGTACTTGGCTACTTGTACAATAGGGCAGAAGAAACTCTAATAGTAATGGTTCTCCCAAACAACACATTTAGTAATTAGAAAAACAGCTTTCCAGGCCAGATCATTCAAAATCACTCTCCTACCCCTTCATAATTGCCAGGAGCTACATGTATTGTTTGTATTAAATTAACAACAAAAAAGTACATTAATGCAAGGGACTGATACTTCAGAACTATTTTGCCACTCAAACAAGTAGCACTGTGATGAAACAGAAAGTTCAGTACTTATGATCATATTCAATGTTTTCCTTTGTGACGGCAACTATACATGAGAAAGACGAACTCATCTTTAAAAAATACCATAGAGTTCCACTTGATGTTTTTGCAAAGTAACAATTTTGCTTCAGAAGACCTTGGCACAAAGTAAAAGTTAGCCAACAGGACAAGATTTGCTACTGGTTGCCATGCTGCAGACAACAACCAGGTAAGAGATATGCAAGTAATATGAAAGAAAAGATGCACCACAGAATAATCGTAAACAAAACAGGTCTCTCAAAGACTTTCCCTATGCTTCTGCATTTCCCCTAAATCCCCTTAACTCCAATCAAGCATACATCTTTTGTGCCTAGATTTAAGCACTAATTTACTAGTTTTTGATCTTTTAAGAAAACAAGCCTGATCTGGCTACCACTAGGTTCAAGAGTTAAGAGTCCTGGCTGATGTGACTCAGTGGTCTGATCACCAGCCTGCCAACAAAGAGGCTGCCAGTTTAATTCCCAGTCAGTGTATATGCCCGGGTTGCAGGCCAGGTCCCCAGTTGGGGGCAACTGAAAGGCAACAGATCCATGTATCTCTCGCGCACTGAAGTTTCTATCACTTTCTCCCTCCCTTCCCCTCTCTCTAAAAGTAAATATTTTTTTGAAAAGCTAACAAAAGAAACATTATTTAACATTCAGACAGAACCACCTTCTTTGGGTTCAGTCCCAATGAGAAGTTAAAACTCAATAAATCACAAAGAGAGAACTCAACTTTTAAGACTTAAAAATTCACCTGACTACCACATAAAGAATGAGATCTGCTGGAGGTAAAGAAAAGGCAACAGAAAGGAGTATCCCATCCTACCTTGACTAGAAAAAGAGAAAATACGCCCTCCAATTAATAATTTGGAAATATTTCATTTGTCCATAATGATTTTTTTATAAAGAGGGAAGTTAAACCCTTCAGTTCATTTTGAAAATAACAAGAGAGCCGTTCTACACTGAATTCATTAGTAATGAGGCAAACACATTCCCCATATTTTATAAAACCCAGTAAATACAAGACTCTCAGCAAACTAAAGCTATTCAAAATTTTATTCCATCACTTCACATGATATATTTTCCCAAAAAACTGACATATTTGGTAGTTTATCATGTGGACCAGTGTTACCTGGCATGGAATTTTATGCACAGATACTGCAAATATTTTCCCAAGTATCTAATTATTTAATAATAAAATTCATTCTCCTTGTTTCGAATTAAATAGAAAGGTACTCATTCTACATTTGAACTTGTCATGGCAGTTCATTTTTATACAGCTTGACTCTAGTACAGTTTCAACCTTAAAAATAAGAACCTGATCAAGCCTGAACACTGACAAGGAAGGCACTTCTTTTTGTGTTCATCTCTGTACCCTTTTTCAGTTCAATAGTTATTTGTTTTAATCCTCACTTGAAAAATACAAATGAAATACTGTGCAATCTCCACGTAGAAATCAAAAGATCAGGGCTGACAACTGCCTGGTGCGGCTTTAGTTGCATCCTTCTTAAGTTAAGAGATGAGCTCTAGCGTGCCTACACATTTCTTCAAACTTTACTAAACTAAAAAACCCCAACTTTTCCCCTTTTATATATCTGTCAAACTGTCATGAAAATGTGTCTACAGAATATCACACATAAGCAAATAGATATACCAGCAAATCCTGGTTTTCTGTTAGTCTAGAGATATAAGGAGTAGTAAGAGGTGACGACTGAGATGAAGAAACATGAGCAGTGGAGCCAAGAGAAGTTTTTTTCAGGTGGTGAAAATGTCCACAGGCCCAGAGAATTTTGGAAACTGTGTAAGGCTGGAGTAGATGACCAAGTTCTCTTTCGAGTCTTCAGATTCTACGACTTCATGAAAAAACCATATATAACAAAAACAGTCATTTTAGGTTAGTGTTCTTTCCGGATCGTAAAACAAATATGGAATGGCACCCATAATCCCCTCCACCCCCACCCCCAAGGTGAAATTTAAAATGCAATATGGAACTGGAAACAAATCTTAGCACCACAAATCAATTAATATTACTTAATAGTCTTACCGTGTCTGAATTCCCTTCCAGCAATGTATTGATAGCCTTGTTCACATCTCCGTTACAGTCATGTAGGGCCACTATACACTCATCCTGATTTTTTCCTGTCACTTCCATAAGCTATTAAAAGTATAAAAAATGGTTAGGAAGACCGAAAAACATTAACTTTAAGATTCTTCTACACAAATACAGATGTTATTCAATCCTTCCACATGAACACAGCCTCTTCCATACTCTGAGCTTTTACCTGTTCTGGTTTTTTTTTTCCATTTTTTTTGGCCACCCCATGTCTTTTCACCAATATTGGCAGAGTCAAACTACAAATCAACCTTTCTCCAAGCTGACCAGTATCAGATAATTAATCAGCAGCACACACATATGCATATACCAACATCCTCAGAATACTCTGGATCAGCTATTGACTACTCAAACTTAGATTCACAGCCTGGATTCCCAAAATTCTACACTACTCAAATATTAAGTTGGACTGACTCCATGTTTCCCAAAGACCAGGTGTATGTGACCACCATTAACAGAACATCCAGTCCAACTGTTCTGCATAGGGACAAAGTTCCCCACAAAAACTTTTACTACTCGGACTATAACACATGTAAAAAGTTGTCAACACCTGAGGTCCCACAAAGAATTCTGAGGCTATCACAAAACTCACTCCTAAGACATAGTATGTTCTCAAGCAGATTCCACAGGATGCTAGGTTCAAAGCAATCAAAGAAATCCCCTTGGTGCATTCTCTTTAACAAGAGCGATTAAGCTACTTAACATTTTCATCACAAGGAACAAAAAGATTAGACACAGTACAGGTTTCTCAATTAAGAGTTAACAAAAGTATGATTGTTGTATGTTAGCTATGTTTAACTATTTTGTTATGTACTAGCTGCAGTTCAAAATAGTTTGACCCCAACATTTGAAGTGATTTCTCTACGATCAAAAAACTAATTAAAGGCAAAGCCCATCTGAAATCCAGGTCTCCTGATCTCATAAACACAGCTCTTTGCACTGCCCCATTCTGTCTCTCTCATCTTCTCCCTATATTACACAGTGAAAGTGCTACATGCCCTGAGAGCTTTCCAGTACTTCAATCTTTGGGTATCTACTAATAATGTCAAATTTTTATCAATGATCTGGCCTAATCCAATATCTGTCATATGCAACTGTTAAAATGAACAATAAGTATCAAAATCCCTCCAGTGATTGGGTAAGAGAGAGAACTAAAATTAGCACTCAAAACCCTGAACTCCTGGACCAAGGTTCTTTCTTTTGTATTTGCTATGATATTCAGATAAAATGCAATATAATATGTAGTATGTATGTTGCAAACTGTACATAAATCTCATTCCAAAAAACAAGCTCTACAATTTTTAATAAATCCTTTTTGTAGCCTTTCAAAAATATAATCACGAGTCCTCGCTGGTATGTCTCAGTGAATTGAGTGCTGGCCTGCAAACCAAAAGATGCCCAGTTCGATTCCCAGTCAGGGCACATGCCTGGGTGATGGGCCAGGTCCCCAGTTAGGGGCATGCAAGAAGAAACCAGTCAATGTTTCTCTCCTTTTCTTTCTCCCTCCCTTCCCCTCTCTCTAAAAATAAATAACTAAAATCTTTAAAAAATATATTATCACTAGTCTGATGACAGAAACTCTAAGTAAGAAGAGTTTACTCAGTGAAGAGCTATGAAGAGTTCCCTATGCAGTGTTCACTCCAAAGAACAACTACTGGTAGATCTCTACCAAGGTTTGGACTGAGGTGAGATTTCTAAGAGCTTGGTTTCTAAAATCTTGAAGGGAAAAAGAAGTCTTATCAGGAAAAAAGTATATATGAAATTAAGATTATGTTATCAAAAAGTCTTCTCATTAAAGTTCTAAATGCAGACATCACCCTGAAATTTACCTTTATACTTTTCCAACATGTTTGACCAAAACATTTGAAAGGGTAATTTAGTTCTTATTTAACATCAAACAAAATTTTCTGAGAACTTGCCAAAAAATTAAACATACTTTCTACATATAGGTATATATATCAATTTGCTTTCACAAAAGTCTAGCTGATTGTTACATTTAACAGTAATGTATAAAAAATTCTACTGCCAAAAGGATGAACACATTCAATTCCTTCCTTCTAGCCACCAATATAGACATCTAACCACAACTTCAAAATACAATTAGTTGAGATTAAGCAAGCAGCATACTTTAAAATTAATATCTCTAAAATTATTTTTTAAAACATAATAAAAACAGATTACAAAAGTGATAACCTCCTCTGCCAGAAACATACCTGTTTAACTTTAGCTTCAAATTCTGAATCATTTTTATCAAAGATCACTTGAGCAAGGCGCATCTGTTCAGCTGTTGCCTAGAAAGTACAAACAATTGTTTAAGATTTGAGTACCAAAAATATCAAACAGATAAAAGTTCTCAAGCACTCCAGCACTACAATAGAAATAATGATTAACTAAAAAACAAAAAGATTCTGAATTAAGATTTCTCAAACATATAGAACCTATACCCATAAAGTAAATAAGTATCAAATTAAATAATGTAAAGGTCCTATTTGTTCGGTGAAATGACCTGAGGTTCTTATTCATCTTCAATGACTCATTTGAATTTTCCTTCCCCGGGGGAGATAGGAATAATCAGGATAAGAGAAAGTGGAAGAATAGAAAATGGTGATAACAACTGTCAAGATTCAGGCTCAGAACCAGCCTAGTCCAAAAAGCAAAAAAGCTGCACCGTCAACTCTGAAAAAATATCATAGTCAGTTCTGAAGAAAAAAGACTATAATATATAAATAAAATTTATTTTTAAAGTTACTTTTTTAATCTCAATAAAAATGGTTTTAACAAAAAATTTTAAAAAGAAACTTTCAAACACAAAATGAGTCACGTCTTCAGAAAATGTTCTCCAATTTGATTCCTAGTTAGTGCATATACCTACATCGCAGGTTTGGTACCTAGTCAAGACATAACGAGATCGATGTTTCTCTCTTGCATCGATATTTCCCTCCCTCCCTTCCCCTTTCTGTAAAAAAATCAATAAGCATGTCCTCAGGTGAGGACTAAAAAAAAAAATCCTCAATTTTTGAGATTTCGTTTTGTAGTATTTTGAGCAATAATAAATTAGGTATAAAGAAGTTACTTTTATGCAGAAAGTTAACAGTAACATACTCCTTTGGTTTCTCAGCTTTGACGAAGGTGTCATGATTATGACAACATGGAAACTAGATGAGGGAAATACAGGAACTCTCTGTTCTATCTCTGTGCAGCTCTGTGATAAATCTAAAATTAATGCAATACAGTTTATTGTTCTTTCAAAAGTTAACCTTGTCAGCTAAAATCTATTCTAACTCCCAAGATACATGTTCAAAAAGTTAAACAGTTCAAATTACTGAATGACACCCACAACAGCTAATAACGAACAACTTTTCTTTGGGTAGTTGATTTTAAAAGATCCAGCTAGCTCTGGCCTGTTTTCCCTCCAATTAATGGCCAATCCCTTTACCCCAACCTATGCCTGCCTATTGTGACCTCAGTTGAACTGCTACAGTGCTATACCACTACAACCAAAAAATGTCTGTTCAGAAACTCAGTATCCAGACATATGGCCAATTTTACCTCAATGCTACTCAGTGTATATAAGGACCTTACATACACTCTCACTACACCTACCTGCACTTTAGATAATCATTTCCCTGACCCATAACCAACTAAGAAGTCCCAGTGCTGCAGCCAAAAGGACCAAACGCATGAAGTAACTGAAAAAGGAAAAATCAAAGGACAAGATGAGCTCTGGAAAAATGACCCTTCCTCATTATACATTTGGGTACTGATAAAGGCCACCTTCTAGGAATGAAAGTAAACTATTGGTGCCCCTGATGCTGAAAGTCTACATGATTAATTTTTAGCCATTTTCCTAATAACAGTATCTTCCACTCTCTGAGTCTCAAATCAAAATTGAAAAATGTTACTCCTATTGATACAGGCTTGCTCCATTCCAAGCACAGTAATACTCACTGCTTCCCACAACTAAATTTCTATGAATTAAAAAATTGTCATACACTCTACAAAAAAATTACAGTGACACATAACCATCTAGTATCAAAACTATTTATTTGGCACATATATGAGGTCTGTCCAAAAAGGTCCAGACATTGTTAACATAATGAAAACAGTTTGCACAACATCGATGTAACCTGGCAGCCCAGGAGAGTGGACTGGAATGGGCATGTGTGAACTGCCATGTGAACTGGCAGGGCGCCATGCCAATTTCTGGCTTTTCCCAAAACTAAAATCACCTTTGAAAGGGAAGAGATTTCAGACCATCCCCGAGATTCACGAAAATATGACAGGGCAGCCAATGGCAATTGGGAGAACTGTGTGAGGTCCCAAAGTGACTAATTTGAAGTGGAATGAGATGTCACTGTCCTATGTACAATATTTCTTGTATCTTCAATCTTCTTCAATAAATTTCTCTATTTTTCACATTAAATGGCTGGATACCTTCTGGACAGACATCATGCATTTTTTTCTAAAAAACAATACTAAACAGATTCTTTTGTAGGAAAACACACACACAATTTGTTTTATCTAGAGCGTAACGTATATTGGTTACCCAACAATCCACTGGAGAGGTCCTGCATTTTGCCTACTTACAAATTTTCCATTACTACCTAAACACTACAGAGATCAAATTTATACCTAATTTCTATGTACATCCATAATATGGATGCGTAGTATAGTATATATACACTATATACTATAAACACTATAGAGATCCAATTTAGACCTAATTTGTTTTTTAAATTATATTTTGATTATTCTATTACAGTTGTCCCAATTGTTCCCCCTCTACCCAGCACACCCCACTCCCTCAGGCAATCCACACACCATTGTTCATGTACATAGGTCATGCGTATTATTTCTTGGGCTACTCCATTTCCTATACCGTACTTTACATCCCCATGTCTATTCTGTAACTACTTATTCATACTTCTTAATTCCCTCACCATTCCCCCACACCCCCTGCCCATCTGGCAAACATCAAAATGCTATTCCTATCCATGATTCTTTTTTCTTGTTTGCTTACTTTCTTTTTTAGATTCAATTGTTGATAGATATGCATTTATTGCCATTTTATTGTTCATAGTTTTGATCTTCTTTTTCATAAGTTAGTCCCTTTAACATTTTATATAATGGTTTGGTGATGATGAACTCCTTTAGTTTTTTCTTGTCTGGGAAGCACTTTATCTGCCCTTCGATTCTAAATGGTATCCTTGCTGGGCACAGTAATCTTGGCTGTAGGTCCCTGTTTTTCATGACTTGAATTATTTCTTGCCATCTCTTCTAGCCTGCAAAGTTTCTTTTGAGAAATCCGATGACAGTCTTATGGGAACTCCCCTGTAGGTAACTAACTTCCTTTCTCTTGTTGCTTTTAAGATTCTTTCTTTATTGCTTTCAAGATTCTCTATCTTTAAACTTTGGCATGTTAATTATGATGTGTCTTGGAGTGGGCTTTTTTGCATCCATCTTGTTTGGGACTCTCTGTGCTTCCTGGACTTGCATGCCTATTTCCTTCACCAAATTTGTTAAGTTTCTTTCATTATTTTTTCAAATAGATTTCCAATTTTTTGTTGTTTCTTTTCTCCTTCTGGCACCCCTATGATGCAAATGTTAGACACTTCAACTTGTCCCAGAGGCTGTTTTACACTATCCTCATTTTTCTTGATACTTTTCCTTCTTGTTGATTGGTCATTTTTTACTTTCTTAATTCCAAATCATTGATTTGATTCTCGGCTTCATTCACTCTATTGTTGTTTCCGTATTTGTTACACTTATTTCAATTAGTGTACCCTTCATTTCTTTTTTTTTTATTTAGCTTTTTAGTTTATTTTTCAAGTATATTTTATTGATTATGCTATTACAGTTTTCCCAATTTTTCCCCCTTTATCTCCTTCCACCCAGCCCCCCAACCCTCCAGCATTCCCCACCTTAGTTCATGTCCATGGGTTGTATATATAAGTTCTTTGAGTCCTCAGTTTCCTATACCATTTTTTATCTCTCCCCATCTATTTTATGCCTACTAATTATGCTTCTTCTTCCCTGTACCTTTCCCCCCTATTCCTCCCTTCCCCTCCCCAATGAACTACCTCTGTGTGATGTCCATTTCTCTGATTCTGTTCCTGTTCTGGTTTGTTTAGTTTTTGTTTTTGTTGTTTTTCTTTCTTTTTTTTTTTTAGTTTCATTTGTTGATAGTTGTAAGTTTGTTGTCATTTTATTGTTCATATTTTTTATCTGCTTTTTCTTAGGTAAGTCCCTTTAAGTTTCACATAATAAGAGCTTGGTGATGATGAAATCCTTTAACTTGACCTTATCCTTCATTTCTGACTGAATGTTTTTATGCTATTGAGTTACTAAGTTCCTTGAGCACCCTCATTAACAGTGTTCTGAACTCTGCATTTAATAGATTGCTTATCTCCATTTTGCTTAGTTCTTTTTCTGAAGCTTGATCTGTTCTTTCATTTGGGCCACGTTTCTTTGTCTCCTCATTTTGGCAGCCTCCCCGTGTTTGTCTCTATGTATTAGGTAGGGCTGTTATGACTCCCTGTCTTGGTAGCATGGCCTAATGTAGTAGGTGTACTGTAAGGTCCACTGGCACAGCCTCTCCTATCACCTAAACTGGGTACTTTTTAAAGTCCAATCACAAGTCTATAACCTGAATATAATCATGAGGGAACATCAGACAAACTAAAACCAAAGAACATTTTATACAATAACTGGCCTATATGTCTTCAAAATCGCCAATACTATGGAAGGTTAGGAAAGGCTGAAAACTGTTCCAGATTAATGGAGACTAAAGAACAAATGGGATATGTGATAAGTCTATGATGGAAAGGGGAAACACACTATAAAGAACACTACTAGATTAATTGTCATTATTGGAATAAGTAACAATATCACATCACCACAAATAGAATATGAACCATAGATAACATTATAGCCATGCTAAACTTACAAAATTTAATGGTGCAACTGTGTCTGTATAAAAAACATTCTTCTCATTTTAATCCTCACCCAAGGATATACTTTACTGATTTTAGAGAGGAAATGCAGGTGGTGAGGGGTGCAGACAGAGAACGAGAAACATCAACATGAAAAAGAAACACTGATCAGTTGCCTCCTGTACTCACCCTGACTGGGGATTGAACCTACCACATTAGGTATATGCCCTGATTGGGATCAACTCCATAACTTTTTGGTGGATGGGACAACACTCGAATCAACTGAGCTACCCAGCCAAGGCAAGAACATTCTTGTTCTTAGGAAATACATACAAAATGTATTTAAATAAACTCAAATGGCTTAGAACAAATAATGCATATATGTGTATATACAGATATGAAAACACAGAAAAAAGAATATGATACAGCAAAAGTGGCATTATGTCAAAAATCTGATAAAGATAAAGGATATATTAAGAGTGCTCTAAACCAGAGGTCCCCAACAACCAGGCTACAGACCAGTATTTGTCCAGGTCTGTTAGAAACCAGGTTGCACAGCAGGAGGTGAGTTTGAATGTAATAAGCTTAAATCATCCAGAAACCATCTCCCAAACCCTGAGTCCATGGAAAAATTGTCTTCCACGAAACTGGTCCCTAGTGCCGAAAAGATTGATGACTGCTGCTCTAAACTACAATTGCAACTTTACAGCAAAACCAAAATCCCTTGTACAACAATATACTACAAAACTAGGTGACAAGATACCCTTCACAAACCTCAAAATAGAAGCAAGAAAACCACCGCCCTGGCCTTTGTGGCTTGATTGTCTGTTATCCCACAAACTGAATAGGTTGAGGGTTCGATTCCTGGTCAAGGCACATGCCTGGGTTGCAGGTTTGGTCCCCAGTCGAAGCACGTGCACGAGGCAAACAATGGATGTTTCTCTCTTGCATCAATGATTCACTCCCTCTCTTTCTCCCTCCCTTCCCCTCTCTCTAAAATCAATTAACAAAAAAATAAAAGAAAAACCACCAACACATCCAAGATCTATCAGGTATTAATTTATCTATGCAAAGTAAGCAGAGGCAAGCACTGGGTGTCCGACTAATCTAAGAACAGAAAAACCACAAGTAGTTAAAAGTTATTCACCAAAAAGTGGGTCTTTTGAGAACAGCAGATGACACTGTAGGGTTTTAGCAACTCTAATAGTAACCTAAGTACCAGAACTGCAGACAGGTTTCAAAAGGGACAGTTGATAAACTCTTGAAACTAACCAGCTAAGGCATCAAGAGAAGCTACTAGGGATAGAATCATAATTGAGCCACAGCCCTGGTAGATATAGCTCAATGGATTGAGCATGGCCTGTGAACCAAAGGGTTCCCAGTTCAATTCCCAGCCAGGGCACATACCTGGGTTGCAGGCCAGATCCCCAGTGGAGGCCACATGAGAGGCAACCACACATTGATGATTCTCTCCCTCTCTTTCTCCCTCCCGGCCCCTCGCTATAAAAATAAATAATAAAATATTAAATAATAATAATAACAATTATTATTATTATTGAGCCACATATACAGAAAAGGGAAAAAAAGATCTACCTAGAGAACAAAGTAAAACTGCTATCTTCTGTTTCAAGACATAGTTAAAGAGACTTCCAGCCAAGATGGAGGCACAGGTAGACACACTGTGCCTCCTCGCACAACCAAAATTAAGGACAACAAAAATTTAGAAACAAAAATCAACCAGAACTGACAGAAAATTAAACTGTATGGAAATCCGACAACCATTCATCCAGACCGGTAAGAGAGGTGGAGTTGGCAGCTGGCAGAGAGGAGTCATGGCAGGAAAAAGCAGTGGCAGGCAGACCCCGGTTGTGCAGGTGGCAGCTGGCAGACCTAGTGAGACGCACAAGGCGGCTGGCTGACCATGGTCACACATTGGCACGCAGATAAACCAGGTGAAAACGGGGAGCGAGACAGACTGCACAACCCAGGGCCCCAGCTCCTGGAAATAAAGCCTAAAAGCACCGATTGAAAACACCAGTAGAGGATGAGGTGCCGAGAAAGACTCCCAGCCTCGCAGGGGAGTTCACTGGAGAGACCCACAGGGTCCTAGAACATACACAAGCCCACCCACCCAGGAACCAGCACCAGAAGGGCCCAACTTGCTTGTGGAAAGCAGAGGAAGGGACTGAAACCCAAGAGAGAGCAGAGCAAGTGCCATTGTTCCCTCTCTAACCCCATCTCCACATACAGGGTCACAACCCCATAGCTGGGTTGATCCACCCTGGTGAACATCTAAGGCTCCACCTCTAATACATAACAGGCATGACCAGACCAAAAAAAAGAAAAGACAAGAAATGGCCCAAACAGAAGAACAGATCAAAGCCCCAGAGCAAATACAACTAAGCAACCAAGAGATAGCCAGCCTATCAGATGCACAGTTCAAAGCCCTGGTCATCAGGATGCTCACAGAAGTGGATGATTTTGCTCACAAACTGGATGAAAAAAATGAAGGCTAAAATAAGTGAAACGAAGGAAAATGCACAGGGAACCAATAGTGATGGGAAGAAAACTGGAACTCAAATCAATGGAGTGGACCAGAAGAAAGAAAGAAACAACCAAACAGAAAAGAATGAAGAAACAAGAATGCAAAAAAATGAAGAGAGGCTTAGGAACCTCTAAAACATCTTTAAATGTTCCAACATCAGAATTATAGGGGTACCAGAAGGGGAAGAGGAAGAGCAACAAGTAGGAAACTTATTTGAACAAATAATAAAGGAGAACTTCCCCAATCTGGCAAAGGAAATAGACTTCCAGGAAGTCCAGCAAGCTCAGAGAGTCCCAAAGAAGCTGGACCCAAGGAGGAAAATGCCACATCGTAATTACATTAGCCAAGATTAAGATGAAGGAGAGAATTCTAGAAGCAGCAAGGGATGAGGAGACAGTCACCTACAAAGGAGTTCCCATCAGACTGTCAGCTGATTTCTCAAAAGAGACCTTCCAGGCAAGAAGGGGCTGGAAAGAAGTATTTGAAGTCTTGAAAGGCAAGGGCCTACATCCAAAATTGCTCTATCCAGCAAAGCTGTCATTTAGAATGGAAGGGAAGATAAAGTTCTTCTCAGATAAGGTCAAGTTCAAGGAGTTCATCATCACCAAGCCCTTATTATAGGAAATGTTAAAGGGACTTATCTAAGAAAAAGAAGATAAAAAATAGTACAGTAAAAACACAGCAAACTCATAGTTATTAACAACCACACCTAAAACAAAAGCAAACTAAGCAAACAGCTAGAACAGGAATGGAAACACAGAAATGGATATCACATGGAGGGTTAGCAACAGGAGAGTGGGAGGAGGAGAGAGGGGGAAAAGGTACAGAGAATAAATAGCATAGACAGTAGGTAGAAAATATGGGGAGGTCAAGAATAGTATGGGAAATGTAGAAGCTAAAGAACTTATGACACATGGTCATGAACTAAAGGTAGGGGGAATGTGGGTGGAGGGGGTGTGCATGGTGGAGGGGAATGAAAGGGGGAATGGGACAACTGTAATAACATAATCAAAATATATTTTTAAAAAGTATCAATAAACTTGTGAAAAGTTTTGTGAAAAAAATAAAGTAACATTTAAGATCCTCAAGTAAAGAAAATATGAGGCTAGAATCTACTGCCAACAAAACGACTTTACACTCAAGTATAAAGGACATTCATTGTTTCCAGCACCAAAGTCCACAGGAAATATTATTCCTATGAGCCTTTTCCTAAGTAATCAACCAAAATGACTAGACTTGAGACACTGACATAAGTATTAATGGTGACTATTAAGCATATACTTATTGTCAAAATAAAACTAAACGTCTCAATGGGAGAAACTACAGTATACAATGCATACATGAACAAAGTATACAGACACAGTACTAATTGAAAAGGAGGGGCTGAGGAATCTCTGTAACTTCCAGATGGCCTGACAGCTGAGTCAGGTGCCATGAGTACCAAAGCTGTATCCCGAAGCAGAGGGTGAACCTATTTGGCTGCCACATCATTATTTTTTCACCAGAAGGACACCTCTATCAAGTAAAATATGCTTTTAAGGCTCTTAAGGTGGCTCTCATAGGGAAAACGATGCACAAAGAAGCAAAGAACAAATTACTGAACTCCAACAGAGTGACTAATTTATTCTAGATAACCAAAAACAGTGGCTCTGTAGTGGAATAATGGAATGACAGCTAGCAATGGTTCCCAGGTACAGGGAAAGATTATGAGAGAGCAAGCAGTAAAAGCAGGTATGACTATGGGATTGCTGATACATAAAAGGACAGCAGACACTTCCCATATCCACACACAAAGTACCTCTTGGTTGTTGAATATTTTTCATCAATATTGATAAAGACCAAGGCCCTCGGTATACAAGTGTTATTATCCTGCATGCTACTGTTATGGGTTTAAAAGCTAAATCAACTGAACCAAGCAGTCTCCTCAAAATAAGTGTGTGCCCAAAGTATTTGATTAGATATTTTTCTGTCAACTGACTTCAAGGTAAAATTGCAAATCTTAAATCCAGAAAATTCTTACAGAAACAGAAATTAATATGCACCTTGCTGCTCCAACAGAGAACTTAAAATATTTATATTTAGTGTGTCAAGTTCTGGTGCCAACAACCAAGATATTTTATAAAAACAAACCAACATTTACTAAGGCATCTGGAATGAAAAAGGAGCCTCTCCTACTTCTTATTACAATGTTAAAGCTGTGCTCACGAGAAATCAAAGTTAGAATGGGGAAAGCATGATGCGGTGCTACATACATAAAGTGGGATAAAACAAATGAGTGATTTTGGGATATTCTAAATTTACATCTCCAGTTATCAGGAAATCAGTCTCAGTATGGAGGTGATAAATATGTGAAATAAAAGTAGTCCTGAATTTGAACTATCAGCATTAATTCATTTTTTCATAGCTTTGTCCTCTGAGGAGACCTATGAACAATTACGAACCCTGTAATAATAAGTATCATCAGTTAGCAGATTGAGGTCTCTATATAACATTTCCCACTAAAAGATGCCAGAGTTCCTTAAGGCAATGGCTGGTTCCACATGCAATGCAGGAAGTATACAATGTAAGTCTGGAATGCCCTGCCATAACAATTTATGAAGAAACTAGCAGGCCTGGCTAGTGTGGCTCAGTGGATTGAGAGCACAGCCCTAAAAACCAGAGGGTTGCCGGTTTGATTCTCAGTCAGGGCACATGCCTGGGTTGCAAGCCTGGTCCCCAGGAGGGAGCATGCAAGAGGCAACCACAAATTGATGTTTCTCTCCCTCTCTTTCTCCTTTCCTGCCCCACTCGAAAGAAAGAGAGAGAGAGAGAGAGAGAGAGAGAGAGAGAGAGAGAGAGAGAGAGAGAGAAGAAAGGGAAGAAAGGAAGAAAGAAACTAGCAAAGATTTATTAGGACCAAGTCAAAAAGCACTCAGAAGCCATGACTTGGGAGTCATAGGGATGTCATATGCAGTACAGGGAATAGTCAATAATTTTATAATTATGCGCAGTACTGAACTTACTGTGGTGATCACTTTGCAAAAGATAAAAATGTTTAGTCACTATGTTGTACACTTGAAACTGGTATTATTCTATGTCAACTATAAATTTTAAAGTTAAAAAACACACACACTCAGGAGCCAACTTGAAAACACTTGTACTAGCCAAAAAATGGAATAATCTGAAGTTCAAAAAGGACAATAAATAGAAATAACTGAGATATCAAATTTAAATTCATAAATGCAAAACTATTTTTAAAAATACTAACTGTTCACCTTTGGAAAATGATAGATAACTATTTTTAAAACTGATAAATATGCTCTTCAAATGTGTGATGGTCATGAAAAAACAAGTAAAAATTGAAAAACTTTGACAGATCAAGAGAGACTAAGGAGACAACTAATTGGAATGGATCCTAGAACAGAAAAGGGGCCTTGGTTCAAAAACCAGTGAAATCTAAATAAAGTCTATAATTTAGTTAATAATACTGTACCAATGTTATTATCTTAGTCTTAACAAATGGTTATGTAAGAGAGAGGTTAGCAAACTACCATCTGGAATCTGATTTTGTACAGTGTGCCAGCTAAGAAAGGTTTTAACATCTTTAAAGTGTTGTTAAACACCAACAAAAAAGAACATACAACACAGATGACGTGTGGCCTGCAGAGCATAAAATGAGTGATACATGACCCTTTATAGAAAGTTTGCCAACACCTGACGTAAAATGTTAACATTAAGGGAAACCATGAAAGTTAAAGAGATCTCTCTGTATCATTTGCCAACATTTTGGCAAATCCTAAAATTATTCCCAAAAAAGTTTCCTAAAGAAGGAAATAACAACATAAAGAACAGGAAAATAACAGAAAAAAATCAAAGAAACCAAAATTTGCCCCTTGAGAAAGGGTGTAGTCAACAAAACTGACAGTTGACAAAACTTTAGTTAGAACAATGAGGAAAACTCAAGTAATGAGAAGACTCAAGTTATTAAAATTAGGAATGAAAAAAATAAAATTAGGAATGAAGAAAATACAGACAACTGTAATTGAACAACAATAAAATAATTTAAATAAAAATAAAATAAATTTAAAAAAATTAGGAATGAAACAGGACTGCCACAACTGATCTTAGAGGAATGAAAAGGATTACAAGAGAATACCATGAACAAATGTATGCCACCAAATTAGGTAACTTAGACCAAAGTCAACAAAGACACAAACCACTGAAGTTGACTGAAGGAAAATTAAAACTCTATAACAAATAGTTGAATTAGTGATAAAAAAAAAAAAAAACCCTCACATAATGAAAAGACCAGGCCCAGATGGCTTCACTGTTAAATTCTACCAAACAATGAATGAATTAATGCCAATTACCAATTCTTTACAAATTTATCCAAAAAACAGAGAAGGGAACACTTCCTAACTCATCCTATCAAATATTACACTGATACCAAACACAAAGACATCACAGGAAAAGACAACCACAGAAAAATATCTCATCTATATAGGTGAAAAATCCTGCCCTGGCTGGTGTGGCTCAGTGGACTGAGCTAAATAGGCCTGCAAACTAAAAGGTCTCTGGTTCAATTCCCAGTCAGAGCATATACCTGCATTGGGGGCTACGACCCCAATTAGGGGTGTCTGAGGGGCAACCACACATTGTTGTTTCTCTCCCTCTCTTTCCCTCCCTTCTCCTCTCTCTCTAGAAATAAATAAATAAAATCTCAAAGGAACACTCCAAGCCCTGGCTTGGGGAGCTCAATTGATTAGAGCAGCGGTCTCCAACCCCCAGGGCCATGGGCTGGTGTCAGCAGCCAGTTAGGAACTGGGCGGAGGAGGGAAGGTCACCTAAGCTCCGCCTCCTGTTTCTGAGTTCCACCCCTCGCTTCCACAAAACCAGTCCCTGGAGCCAAAAAGATGGGGAATGCTTGGGTTTGAGCACCGATCCAATTTGCCAAGTTTGGGGGTACCATCCCCAGTCACAACACATATAAGAATCAACCAGTGAATGCACCAGTAAGTACAACAATAAATCAATGTCTCTCTCTGCCCCTCTTCTCTCTCTCCTCCCTCTCCCCTCTCTAAAAGTCAATAAAGTTTTTTAAATTATTAAAAAAAAAAATCCTCCTTAGAATCCTAGCAAATCAGCAACATACAAAATGATTTCTACACCATGACCAAGTGAGGTTTATCCCAAAAATACAAGGTTAACATCTCAAAATCAAACAATATACCATATAAAGTAGAACAGATAAAAACCACATGATCATGTAAAGAAACATAGAAAAACCATGTGATAAGTCCCAACATCCTTTCATGATAAAAAGACTCAATAAATTAGAAATAGAAGGGGATTTTCTCAACCTAATAAAAGAAACTACAAAAACCCCAATGGTTGGTATGGCTCAGTGGATTGAATGCCAGTCTGTGAACCAAAAGGTCACCTGTTTGACTCCCAGTCAAGGCACATGCCTGAGTTGCTGGCCAGGTCCCCAGTTGGGGGCAAGAAAGAGGCAACCGCACATCGATGTTTCTCTCTCCCTTTCTTTCTCCCTTCCTTCCCCTCTCTCTAAAAATAAAATCCTTAAAAAAAAAAAAAAAAAACCCACCCACAGCTAATGTCATACTTAATGGTGAAAGATGGATGAAAGTTTTACCCCTACGACCAAGAACAAAACAAAGATGATTGTTCCTGCCTTCCATACTGGAAGGTCTAATTAAAGCAATTAGATAAAGTCCTTAAGCAATTAGGCAAGGGAAGTAGAATATATGCATAAACTAATTTTTGTGGCTTTAAAATAGAAAATATCCAAATATACACTCCTTTGCAATATGCATGCATTGAGAAAAATATATTGAGTGTATACTGAAAAACATACATTACATGTGTATACAGAATAGGGCCAACAGCAATCTGGAAAACAACCATCGTGGTATTATTCACCCCTGAAGAATTATCTTTCTAAGAGACAAAAAGTTCCTATTATAGAAATTACTAAATCACAAAGCAGAGCTACTTTACTACTGGGAAGGGTCTTAGAGGTAAATGATCCTCTAAGTTCAACTCTGTACTGTGCCTCCAAGTACCTCCTTACTCATGCTTTTAATTCTGGGTGTTGCTGGCACAGGCCTCTTAACTACCAGGTATGTAATGTCCAGTGTGTCAATCATGCTGCCTCCCAGGGAGGGAAGAAGCTATTTTAACAGTCCAAGAATGCAGCAAAGAGGGTCTAAGCTAGTGTGGTTGTCATTAGAATGAAGGGACGTAAAAGATGATTTTTATGTGTCCTTTTGTACTTGAAAGACTGAGAAAAGTGACCACAACATATGCCAACTGGGAGAACACAGTCTACATTACAGTATGGGAAATATGCAAGAGTCTGAACTGAAAAGAAGTACACAGAAATGCAAGCTGGGGGTAAGGTGAAAGCCGTACAGAAAGACAATCACCAGAACTTTAAAGCAGGCAGGATGTCTGCACCAAGAAAAAAAATTAAACTAGCAGAACTTTCTGGGATAAGGATGATGTTCTGTGTCTTGACAGGGGACTAGGTTACACAGGTATATGCAATCAACAAAAAATGATCTCATACACTTAAAATATATCTGTATGTGAATTTCACCTTAAAGAAAAAGACCTAAGCAAATATTAAACTCGATGCTATGTATGCTAAAGTGTTTAGGATAGAGTATATTGGTATCTTTAACTTACTCTGAAATGCATTAAAAATAAGATGGCATAATGGATAGCTCTAGTCAGATGTGACAAAGCAAATACAGCAAAAGGTAACAGTGAAGTACATGGGTGCTCACTGTACAACTCTCAACTTTTCTTTGTATTTGAACATTTTCATAATAAAAAAAATGTTAGAAGAAAAAATTTCAAGAGATCAAAAGAAGCCTTGGGGAAGGTCAAAAAGAAAATGCAAAGGGAAAGGAGGGGAAAGAAACAGATGTTCAGGAGCCAAAACAGACAAAAGGGGAAAAGTCCAAGAAAGTGATTCGCAGACCAGTTGTGAACACACTACTCACCCTATGATGCGTACTAGAAGAGTGTTCCTGATTCAAGACATTTCAGACAGAAAATTCAGCACACAGCTGTGATATCTTTCTGATAAAGGGTGTAGGATCAATTAAAAGTAATGGAACAGGCCCTGGCTAGTGTGGATCAGTGGACTGAGCACCTGCCTGTGAACCAAGGGGCCTCCTGTTGGATTCCTGGCCAGGGCACATGCCTGGGTTGCAGGTCAGGTCCCCAGTAGGGAGAGTACAAGAGGCAACCACACACTAATGTTTCTCTCCCTCCTTTTTCTCTCTTCCTCCCTCTAAAAATAAATAAGTAAAATCTTTTTCTTAATATATTTTATTGATTATGCTATTACAGTTGTCCCATTTCAATAAAATCTTTTTTTAAAAAGTAATGGAGCAGAGAGGTGAACAGCCACAAACAACAGCACTAAAGGCAGCAACATTTAAACTTGAAAACTGCCTGAGAATTGCCTGTGCTTCCTAAATACGTACAAGTCACAAAATCAAAGCTTCTCCTGACTCTATTACAACATAAAATATTAACAAAAAACCTTGAGTTCACACTTTCACTAAAGTTTATAACGGGACACTTACTAATAATAACATTTTGCCTTAGGTCAACAGTCTGGGACTTTTACATATTTCTATATATTTATTTTGATACTGTTTCACCCACACATTTCTAACTGTAAGGTTCATTACCACATGGAAGATAAATACCAATTACTAATTTATTCAGACTTTATAAAAAATAATTTATTTAATTTTAGAGAGAGGGGAAGATTGGGGGGCGGGGGAGAAACACTGACACGTGAGAGATACATCAATCAGCTGCCTCTCACACACCCCCGAACCACAACTGAGGCAAGTGCACTGACTGGGAATCCAACCACTGACCTTACAGTTCGCAAGGCAGGATTCAATTCACTGAGCCACATGGCCAGGACCATACTTAGCTTCTTAAGCTTAAGTACTATAACTCAAATATTCTTTGCATTTCTCTTCAATGATATTATCTGTTTTATTCCTGAAAGGGTATAGACCATCTAGACATAACTTCTGAAAGCACAGCTGATGCACTTAACAGCTATTTAACAAGTACAGTTTTGCAGCACTAGCATAGCATATTAACGAAATACAAAACATTTTAAATTAGAACTTTAAATATTTTTACTTTTGCCAACTATCCTAATCAAGAAGAAAATTAAGTATTAGATAAACAAAGCACCAAACATAAATTAGAGCATGATGGGAAAGTTGCCAGGCTGAACTCTAGGAACTGAGGTCTGCACAACTTGTGAAATCAGAGGAATAAACAGAATCGACTGGTAATTCAAAGTTAAATGAGGTTAATGAACCCTTCCCTACAACGAACATTAGTGACACCTACCACACAACTGTCAAAGTTGAAAAACAAAAAGTCTTGCCAAGAAAAGCAGCATTACTAATCTCTTCCTCTGGATCTCCCTTTCATTCACTGGGCTTATACTGAGCTAAGATACTTTTGCAATAAAGAATGTGTTGATAGCTTTTTATGGTAAAACCAGAAGTTTTTTTTTTTGTTTGTTTGTCACCCAGAAAGTTTAGAAAATATGATGAAGTCGGATTATTTTAAGTTATCCTTATGCTTATCACCTAAAGATAAACAACATTAACATAGTCTAGTAGTCTGTTTTCTTAAGACTTGTGCTATATTCTAAGTATTATTTTGCAGCCTTTCTCAGTTGATCAGACACCTAGCATTTCCCACCATAATTTCAAATATTATCGTAGTCACTTCATATCTCATGTGAAATATACAGTAAGAGTAATGGTTACCACTTCCTCATCACACCTTATGCAAGTTCTAATTCCTTACAACAACTTCTGCAAAGAATACACCATTTTAAAAGTTTAAAAACTAAAGTATTTCTCTTTCCACATGATACTAGAGAAACTCCACTTTATAAAATTCATCAATCACCACCAGTATAAGACAAGCCTATGTTCTGTTCATTAAGATATGATGCATTAAAAACAGATCATCACTTCTTGCATGTGCCCTGACCCAGGATCAAAACTTCAACCTTGGTATATGGGGACCATGCTCTAACTACTAAGTTACCTGGCCAGGGCTAAAGCCTCCCCTTGAAGGCTTTTTCTTAGGATATATTTCCCAGAATGGGATTAATATATAATAAACATAAACAATTTCACAAATGTATAATACTACTTTGAGAAATTCTCACATTCTTTTGTAAAAAAAAAATTAATAACCTAAGGGTCTAGGAATCCTTCCCACAACTCAGTTGGCAGTTGTTTCCTCTAATTAGTTAAAACAAGCCATCTCCAAAAGGCCCATGGAAAAACTCTTAATGACAACCCGTAGGGGGAAGGGAGTTTTCCCTTCTCCAGTCTACACACTTGGATACCCTGGGAATCAGCGTAAGGACTTTACTTGGGTTGGGGAGAGACAGCTTACATCCCAACATTTCATTTGGCCCTCCTTCAAAAGATCACACATTTAAACCTTAGTGATCTGATGAACAAAAAAATAAAATATCTTTGTTTTAATTTTATTTCTTTGATTAGCAGGGTTGCACCTGTGATTACTCATAACTTGTATTTCTTCTTTGGTAAGAGGCCATTCATCAACCATTCTCTTAAGCATTTATCTATAAACAGAGGGCCTAGTCAAAAAAATCCAAGTTTTTCCAACAGACAGTCTTTCTTGATCAGTTATGAATAAATACCTATCAAGGTAAGTATACCTAGGAGCAAGAACTGAATAACAGAGATGTATGTCTGTTGATAGCAGCAAAATACAAGGCTAACCTTGTATTTAAAAATACAATGCAACTATTAAGTACAGTCCACTTCCTGTGTCCCTTAATATCAACAGGGCACTTGGGTATACATAATTGCAATTAGCTATCAAAGTACAGTCAAATCATCAATCTGAAATTATAATGGACTGCATAGGTTTGTTTACTCACTCCATACTGTCTCCAAAAAAATGTTTACCAATCTAATGAATAACATATAAAATGCCCAATTTCATACCATGTACTGTGCTTAGCATTTTACATGGATTGTCATACATCATTTAAAATAACAATATAAATACATTGAGGAGGAACTCCTTAACACTAATTATTTTATATAAATGAATCTTGTTAATTAAGAGATTCTAAGATTAAAGCACTCTTTCCAGGTAACAATGCTTGAAAGAAAATTTTTCGAAGTCTCTTATAATTCAGATATATCTCTACTTCAGAGTAGTATTTCTCTGTATACTTTGGATTTTCATATTACATTCCAGGGACACAGATTCATACTGTAATAAAGAAAAAAAGATGGCCCAGATGCTAACAGGTAGCAAGAAAAAGCTCAGGATTAAATAGTTAAGGAACAACATTCAACTGTACCTGAATCAGTATTTCCTCTTTCCTACTATATACTATCTACATTTTAAAAATAAGATTTAAAATTCTAAGGTTTCCTACAAAGGAGAACACTATGGCATTATGTACTTCCTAAATTTCCATAACTCTAAACATGGCAAACTTACCTGTACTACTTGTTTCTGTAGTTGTGTTGCCTGTGTTCCTGAAATCTGTGTTTTTTCCCGAGCGCCTCGGGAACGGTCATTGCTCACTGAAGTCATCATACACAGTATATACAAAATAACGTATGTACAATATAGAAAATCTGCAAGAAAGCAGGCATGGTGAGTGAAACTTGCAAATCACAGTAAAAGGCAAGGATAAAATATAGGCATAAGGAGTAAACATGAGATACAGCAAATGTTCTCTAGAACACAAATTCAAGAAAATAACCCTTTAGGATTTTAGATTTTCCTGGCACCTCTTATACCAATTTTACTAACACAATCTAAAAGTCTAAGGTTTACAAGTACAGCAATTCTAAACAAAAATCTCAAATACCATAAATTTTAACCAGCAATTATTTTATCACTACATAGGATGGGGCAAAAGTAGGTCTACAGTTGTTTGTATGGAAAATAACACAATAATTAATAAATACAAGAGTAAACTGTTTCACATATAACTGTAAACCTACTCTTGTCCCACCCTGGACATAGTTACTACTACATGTAGTTTAATCTACTCTTCCTATTTGCAATTGTGTATTTGAACCCAAAGACAAAAATTGCATCCAGCCAAGATTTTACCTGGCAATAATCCAATTCAAAATGTGATGTCCAGGAACAAGCTATACCTAAAGGCAAAAGCCACTTACAAAAAGTCAATTTTCCAAGGAGACAAAACAATTGCATATATTTTTACTTAATTTATTCAACAAATTTTACTAAATAGCTACTTAAGTGTCAAGCATATAACTAAATACAATATGCCATCAAAACATGATCGTAACAATGAAATACCACTTCACACTCATTAAAGTGACTATTATAATAAAAAGAAATTAAAAATAGAAAATAACAATTTTAGCGAGGATGCATAGAACTGGAACCCCTGTATACTGCTGGTAGGAATGTAAAATGGTGCAGCCACAATGGAAAATATGGCAGCTACTCAAAATAAATTTTTTAAATAGAATTACCTATGATTTAGTAATCCCACTTCCAGTAATACTCTCAAAAATTGAAAGCAGGATCTTGAAGAAATTATTTGTACACCCATATTCACAGCAGCATTATTCACAATAGCTAAAAAGTGGAAGTCACCCAAGTTTCTCTCAACAGATGAATGGATAAGCAAATGTGGTATGTACATACAATGAACTATTTATTATGCTGTCTTAAAAAGGATGGGAATTCTGACACGTGCTACAGCATGGATGAACTTTGAGGACATTATGCTAAATGAAATAAACCAATCAAAGAGGAAAATTATTGTATGACTACTTATATAAGTTATCTAGAATAGTCAAAGTTGAATGGTAGTTACCAGGGATTAGGAGTAAGGGAGAATGGAGAGTTACTGTTTAATGATTTCATGTTATGTATATTTTACTATAATTTAAAAAACAATGCAGTAACACCTTAGTTTAGTTTCCACCCTAGAACTCTACACTCAGCAAAGATACCAATCAATGTAATAAAGAAACAAGTTTAAGTTCACATATGCAATATCTCAAACTCAAGAAACTCCTGGAAGAAACAGAAAAAGAGCAAACCAAGAAGCAGCTGTTGACAACACCATGAATTAGCTACCAATCTATTCACAATATACTTCCATACTATCATCCTCTGGTAAAGAAGGCAAAAAACTAAACACTCAGCCCTGGCTGGTGTGGCTCAGTGGACTGAGCACGGGCCTGTGAAGCAAAGAGTCACTGGTTCGATTCCCAGTCAGGGCATATGCCTGGGTTGCAGGCCAGGTCCCCAGTGGGGGACACATGAAGGCAACCACACATTGATGTTTCTCTCCCTCTTTTTCTCCCTCCCTTCCCTTCTCTCTAAAAATAAATAAATAAAATCTTTAATAAATAAATAAATAAATAAATGGACACTCAATTCCTCAGCCTCCCTTTTAACTTGGGACAGCCATGGGCCACTTTTCTCAAAAATAATCTAAATACTCATAGCACCTTTAAACACAGTCCCCCAAAAGTGGAAATAAGCCTAAGGTCCTTCAAAGAGTCAATAATATGTAGCATAGCCAGACAACTGAAAATTATTCAGCAATAAAAAGAAATCACAGGCTGTGAACCAAAGGGTTGCCAGTTAGATTCCCAGTCAGGCCACATGCCTGGGTTGCAGGCCAGGTCCCCAGTACGGCGCATGAGAGAGGCAACCACACATTGATGTTTCTCTCTCCCTCCCTTCCCCTCTCTAAAAATAAATTTTTAAAAATCTTAAAAAAAAAAAGATATCAACTACTGATGTACATGACATAGATGAATTTCAAATCCATCATCCTTAGTAAAAAAAGTCAGACTCAAAAGGCTGTGTACTGTATGATTCAATTTATGACATTCTGGAACAGACAGAATGTCATATAGGGACGGAAAACAGATCAGTAGATAACAAGGGGATCCAACACAGGAGAGGAGGCTCCCACAAATGACAGTTGAAAAACGATCAAGATTAGAGCTGAGCAGCAGGTCTTAGGAGGGATGTCAAACTCATTTTCACCAGGGGCTACATCAGCCTCATGGTTGCCTTCAAAGGGCCGAATGTAATTGTAGTACTGTGTAAACATAACTACTCCTTAATAGTTAAACAAGAGCTTGGCGCTGCCGCTGGATAGAACAAGGTGCCAGGCAAGATAAAACAAGGTGGAGGGATGGATTTAGCCAGCAGGCCTTGTGTTTGCCACCTGTGCCTTAGAGCAACCAAATCAAATCGGAGCAGGAGGACAAGAGAGGGCTAGCAAAGAGATGCCTCCAAGAAAATGGTTTTGATCATCCTAAGAAGTTAAATTGCACATATGAAATAAAGTATAGACATTAATCAATGATGGCTACATAGAAATCTAAGCAACTATGAAAAAACAACTATTAAGTCCAAAAAAAGGCAACACAGCTCAACTGTAACATTTACATGGTTATAATACTGATCTAACCAAAAATTATTATGTGATACTGGGAGAATAGAAAAGGAGAAATTATAAAAACAAACTGAGAAACAAGGGAAGGAGAGGGAAAACAACAGCAGAACAAATACTCAGGAGTTTCTAGAAAGTAACTGCCTCTGGAGAATGAGATCCAGGAATGAGAGCAGGGTAGGGGACTGCTGTGGACATACAGAACTTTTTGGAAAACAACTTTTTATTCAAAAGTACCATGTACTGAGCACCAAGATGAATATTTTATATACATGATTCCCTGTAATCCTCAACAATACTCTATAGAACTTGGCATAATCTCCATTTTAGGAATCAGATGTTCTACACAGATCAATGAGATGTAAAATAAGAGAGTGAGTCCTAACTGCTTATTTCCTGAAATACAGAGCCTACAAACTTAACTCAGTACTAAATTATAAAATAACTGTTGCCTTCATAATCCTCAACTAGCAAAACAGAGGCCAGAGGCAGGCTAAAAGACACAAAAGCATCCAGCTACAGATAATGCAGTCTCCAAAGCAGAAGACCTGTGACTAAAGACACTACAATTTACAGCCACCTTTTGAAGCATCATCTATCTCCCTAACTTTTCCTGTTGGTCACATAAACCCAAAAACATTAAATAACAATGTTGAGCAACATGAACATTTAAAATAATACAGAAGTAAAAAGTTTTATATTTTCAAGAATTTTAAATCACAGCATGATTCAAATGTCTGTTGGAACTCTGTAATGAGGTCACCAGTGACTACTGCCAATATAGTTTCAGTACAATGGTGAGGAAAAAAGCCAACACAAGGGAGGAAGAGAGATGGCAAACAATAATAACTGTACTTGCAAGAGGTAGTATGCAAAGCATCAAAGTAGAATCTTCCAAGGATGAGGTACACTGAGCAAGTCTATTACACTGTAAGCCCCATGAGAACAACTGTATCATCCAGGGCTTCTTCTGTGTTCTTCCAGGGCTTCATATGGGATGTATGCTTAATTCTCTGAATAAAAGAGGCCTTGAGAACAATCAAAATAAAATTAAAAAAAAAAGAACAACAGCCCTGGCTGGTGTGGCTCAGTGGATTGAGTGCGGGCCTGCGAACCGAAGGATCGCGGTTCGATTCCCAGTCAGGGCACATGCCTGGGTTGCCGGGCCGGTTCCCGGCGGGGGACATGCAGGGGGCGGCCGCACATTGATGTTTCTCTCCCTCTCTCCTTCCCTTCCCCTCTGAAGATAAATAGATAAAATCTAAAAGAAAAAACAAAAACAAAAACAAAAAAAAGTTCATTTAAAAAATTAAAAATTAAAAAAAATTAAAAAAACAACAATTAAAATAAAAATTTTTTAAAAATGGGAGGGAGGTGGGGCAGGCTGGACGATGGGCTGGGATGGGAGTAAAAGACAGAAAACTGTACAAGAACAACAATTAAAATAAAATTTTTTAAAAAAGAGAGAGGTCTTGAAGCTAAAGAGGGGATAATTGAGAGGCAACAAATTAAGATGGTAATAATGGAAAATTATTCACTTGGACTAGAGGAGGGATTCCTCTCCATAGTCCAGCAAAATGAAGAAGTAGACAGGTCTGGCAGCAGCTAAATTTATAGATTAGGAGAAACAGGCAATAGAGTTTGTTGTATGTATCATTACTTTTTTTAGTAAAATATACAAAAATATCTGCAGAGGGCCCTGACTGGTGTAGCTCAATGGATTGAGCATGGGCTGCAAACCAAGGGGTCACTGGTTCGATTCCCAGTCAGGGCACATGCCTAGGTTATGGGCCAGGTCCCCAGTAGGGGGTGCATGAATGGCAACCACACAGTGATGTTTCTCTCCCTCTCTTTCTCCCTCCTTTCCCCTCTCTAAAAATAAATAAAATCTAAAAAAATATATCTGCAGAGAATGACTACTACATGAATGGGGGGGGTGGCAGAATGTAAGAAAGTGGCAAAGGTTTGTAACTGCTACTAAGATGAATATGAGAGGAAATAGAAAACAAGTTAAAAGAACTGAACAGCGACACTGAGGAAACTGAAAGCAGAAACCTTGAATAGCCAGTGGCACTAATCCACACATTACCTTGAAAGCAACTGGAATGTCAGAAATTCAAGATCGCAACTTAACTGAATAGTCAAGTGAGAAGTGGGTTAAGATAAATAGATCCTTGCTGAAATAGCCTACAAAACAAAAAAGATTTGAATTTTAAACTTGAAAGACTCCATTCATATAAGTCACAGCTAACATGGCCAAGCGAAGAGCTGCTCACTCACTGAGGCCTTTCCCATAAGCTTTAAGCTTCAACACATATTTGAAAACATCCCTTCCTAAAAGACTGCTCTCCAGCTTATTGCAATCCTGACTGCTGGATTTGTATTTTGCAACTTCACTAGAAGCAAAAATAACACTATGAAATAATGTCTTTCATTAAAGATGTTTCATTCTAATGTGGTGACTGTTACCTTTGATTCATTAACTACTTCGGCAATTTGATGAAAACTATGGGCTCTCCTCAGAAAAATACAAATCCACACAAAATTCTACCTGAGATCTCATGAGGTTTACATCTCCCATATCCCTCCCTAAATCCTGTCCATGAGAGACCACACTCCACTCCCTAGATGCCCATGGGTGCCCAGGATAAACACTCTGCTCTAAGAATTTAGTAGAACTCTAAAATATACTAAACCTTTAAGGTATCCCTGATCAGGTAAAATTAAAAATATAAGTCCTAATTTGGTCATAAAACAAAATCTTAGAATTCAAACTTTTTAAAATGGGCTCCCTGCTCCCCCCTAAATCAAATGGCATATACTTTTCTCCCAAAGGAACAATTAGGGAAAACACACACTTTTACGACCCTCGATAAATTTACCCTAGTCTTGGTATTTAATCCACGTACTACCTACGCATTCTAAACAAAATGTTTCTCATCAAGATCTGCTGAGATGGTACAAACCCATTCAACTATGGTAATGTTAAAGGCCTGCTATTTTAGATGAACATAATTAGTGGGAAAACCTATATATCCTTCCTTCAAAACTACACTTTAAGAGCATAAAGTGGATGCAGATTAACCCTCTATGACCTAAAAATACCTGCTTGAATCAACTGGCCCAAATACGGCACATGAAATAATGTATACCAAAAAATTTTGAATGCTGAGGCTACTTACTGAAAATTGAAACTGGGAATTTAACACTGTCTACCAATTACAAGATGATTCAATGGATGAGATATCCAGGAAAGAAGCTTACTACACTGTGCTAACTGTTCCAACCCATCTCCTTGAGACTGCATCATATCATCCCTCCTCTTAGGAAACCCTAGAAGCTCCTCACCAAAGTCCTCTGTTTAAAGAGCTACATTTCTCTCTGCTGACAAGGCCTAAAATGGGGAAAGCATTATGCATAAAACCAGTATTTTTCAAAGCAGAGTCATAAACCCACTAAGATTTTGGCTTTGGCTATGTTAGTACTCCAAGACCTCCTTTCAAGGCATCTGAACTGGCAGAACTTTGCATCCCCAGAAAACAAAGGCTTCCAAACAAAGGGTGGGATAGGAGTTGGAAAAGAGCAAAACAGAAATCCACTTCCAATGACTAAGCATGAAATGTTACATCATGTTAAAGAAAAAGGTGAAAGGAAGAGAGGCAATATACGCCAAGGTGAAATTTTTAATTTAGAATGGTCATAAGATTTCAGGCTACAGGGGACATGTGAAAAGTTATAACAATCCATTTTAGTAGCAAATCATTTTTACAAGCTGTAAAGCAAGAACACTCACTTGCAAACAATTTCGTTAATATTTTTTTTTTGGTCAAGAAAAGAAAAATTTCTTAAGATTTCTTAAGAGCTTTTTCTTGTAAATAAATAATAAGTAAGCATGCACTTCTGTATCTATGATTATCTCTACCCAGATAACCACTATGACCCTAAATTCTTTTTTTTTTTCTTTTAATCCTCACTTGAGGAACTGAGCCACCCAGCCAGGGCATCACTAGGGCCCTAAATTATTATTTCCCTCCGCTTTGCACTCCACCACCATCCTGACAGTTCTACATCCACAGCCCCTGGCAGGAGTTAAAGATTCTTTGGTCTACAAGGGGTACTTCCCAACAAAAATCACAAAATACAAATGGTAACACTCTGGATTGATCCTGCTTTCCAAGTGTATGATTCAGAGGAATAAGAAGCATCAGTTACAGTCTGACAGTGACCAGAGGGGAGAGGGGAGGGAATTTCAGGGGAAAACGGGAACGGTTTAGAGCAACAAACATAAAGGACACATGGACAAAAACTATGGGGGGTGGAAATGGGAGGGAGGTGGGGAGGGCTAGGGCGGTGGGCTGGGGGGGCAGTAAAAGAAAACTGTACAAGATCAATAATTTAAAAAAAAACTTATTAAAAAAGTAAAAATTTAAAAAAAAGCATTAGTTAAAATAAAAGGCAATGCCACCACACTCCACTTCCCACTGAGAGATATAATTGTATAAGCATCTCAGCCAAAAAGAAAAAGGAAAAAAAAAAGGCACTGATAAAACTCAACATTCACTCAAACTAAAAATCCTTCTTTTTTAAAAATCTTTATGGGCACTTTATTTACTTTTTCAATACAATCCAAGCATTGTTTTCAACAACTTTCTACCAAAGAACACAATGCAGCAATGAAAATAGATAATAACCACATACATGTTGGAAGAAACTCAGGAACATAGGCTAAGGCAAATTCAAAAAGAAAACACAGATTTGGAGAATATATACACAATGGCTACATTAATTTAATATTCAAGAAACATACAAAATTAATAATACATTATGAAAATAGGTGTTAAAACTATAAAGAAACACAAGGAAAGGATGAACACAAGGAAAAGATGAAAATAAAATCTAGTTAAAGGCTAATTTTGCCTAATTCATGGGTTAGGATTGGAAAGTAGCACCCTAGGAACTTCTAAGAAAACATATCGTTTTCTTAACCAGGTGATGGTACTTGGATATTCTTTGTTTTGTTTATATTTTATAATTATCAAACTATTACACACATTTGTCATATTATAAAATCTGAAATCAGAATACATACTATAATCAATACCTAAGATTAAATATTCTGTCTATATATTCAATATTTAATAAAAATTAAAAGTAGTGTATATTTGGAAAACATTACCTTAAAAAACAGCAATCTATCCTGATAAAATACTCAAACATGCAAAATTAATATGCAAAGTTACAGAACCACTTTAACTTTCGGCATAGAAATACAGAAGTATAAAGGCAAATAATTCAAATAGGAGAAATCACACTAACAAGCCTTTAGGTTTCTATCAAAGTCCATTCAAAATATTCCAAACAGGCTAGAGACTTCTAGGATTATGTTTCCAAATACTTTTCATATATTAACTTTCCTTTAATTTTACACCACCTATATGCAATTCACATTTTAGCTTATCTAATTTTTTAAGATTGTGTTTATTTTTAGAGAGGAAGGGAAGGAGAGAGGGAGAGAAACATCAATGTATGGTTGCCTCTCATGAACCCCGCACTGGGAACCTGGCCTGCAACCCAGGCATGTGCCCTGACAGGGCAGCGAACCGACCACGCTTTGGTTCACAGGCCCAAGCTCAATCCACTGAACTACACCAGCCAGGGCTAACTTATTTATCTATTCTATCTTCCATAGTTAACTTGCCTTCCTAACTTTAATAACAAGGCCAGAAACTCATTATATTTTTTGTCCCCTTCACTACTCAATAGCTGCCAATGTAGATTTCTGATAAATTTGTTTAAATGACATGCTCTAGAAGCTGATAACTTTTATTTACTTTATTAATTTTTCATTTCATTATTTTTTGTGTACGTGAGGATGGAATCAGGTCAAAAGCCTAGAGGCAGTGTATGCTGTGTAATCAAATTTCACAAGAGCAGAGGGTGTCTCTAATAGAAGAGATGGGACACTAATGGGTGGGCGGTTGTGGTAAACACACACACACACACACACACACACACACACACAGTTTCTGGGAGTCACTGGAAAGGGGCCAAGCCTGAAGCAGGTCTGCCTTAGGCTGTGGGTTTGATTCCCAGTCAGGTTATCTGCCCAGGTTGTGGATTTGATCCGGTTGGGACACACACTAGGAGGGCTACCAAGTGATGTCTATCTCCCCCCACCCTTCCTCTCTCTAAAATGCAATGAAAAATGTCCTTGGATGAGCATAAAATAAATAAGTGTTTAAGAAAAGAAAGAAGTGAGCCAAGGCAAGGCAGGGCTACTTTTAGCTCACTGAAAAGTCTAGGATAGAAGCAACAGGAGAGAGCCTAGGGATTGCTGCTTTGGCTCTTAGAAACATATAGGAAAGAAATGGGCCACGGTGGGGCTCCTATTAGCTCTCTGAAAGGTTAAAGAAAAGGAAGCTTTGGAAACAGGTTCAGGGGGTATGCCCAGGACAAGCTGCCACTGCCATTGCTCCCCTAAATGCAAGTTTTGTGGGAACCCTTAAGAATTTAGGAGAGAAAAGTAAAGATGTATGCCTGACAGGGAAGAATGCTGTGCTCCAGAGAGAGCCCATAAAGCTGGTAACTTTTATAAATTAAGAATGATCTAAAAGAAAAAAAGAAAAAAAAGGAAACTAGGAAAAAATAGAAGAAAAAGGAAACAAAAATGAAAAAATAATTTAAAAAAATTAAAAAACAATAAAAGAAACAAAACACAAGACAAAAAGAATGACCTAAGAAAGACCAAATCACAACAGAGTCAATGATTCCAAAAGAACAATAAATGATAATGGACTTCCGGCCAAGATGGAGGCGTGGGCGGACACACTGTGCCTCCTCTCACAACCAAAATTAAGGACAGCAAATGTTTAGTAACAAGAAAATAACCAGAACTGATAGAAAACTGATCTGTACGGAAGTCCAACAACCATTCATCCAGACCGGTAAGAGGGGCGGAGTCGCAGCAGGAAAAAGTGGACATGCGGAACTGGGAACGCAAGCAGCAGCGGCTGGCAGTTCCCAGGTGCACAGGCAGCAGCTGGAGGACTCTGGGCACAGGGGGACAACTGTGCAGACCCAGTGAGGCCGCACAAGGTGGCTGGCTGACCAGGTGGTCCCACATTCTCGCGCACAGATGGTCCAGGCAAAGGGGAAGCAGCGGAAGGGACCAGAGTCCAGGAGAGAGTGGAGCAGGTGCCATTCTTCCCTCTCGGACCCTACCCCCACATACAGCGTCACAACCCAGCCACTGGGCTGCCCCACCCTGAGGAACACCTAAGGCTCCACCTCTCACTAGGTAACATCCGCGACCAGACTAAAACCAAACCAAAACAAACAAAAAAAAAAAAAAAACCACCAAAAATGGCTCAAACCGGAGAACAAATGAAAGCCCCAGAGCCAATTCCTCTAAGCCATGAAGAGATAGCCAACCTATCAGATAGCCAACCTCACAGTTCAAAGCACTGGTCATCAGGATGCTCACAGTATTGGATGATTTTGCTCACAAATTAGATGAACAAATGCAGGCTACAACACGTGAAATAAAGGAAGACGCATGGGGAACCAACAGAGATGGGAGGAAAACTGGGACTCAAATCAATGGAGTGGACCAGAAGGAAGAAACTAATAACCAAACAGAAAACAAGGAAGAAACAAGAATTCAAAAAAATGAGGAGAGGCTTAGGAACCTCCAGGACATTGTTAAACGTCCTAACGTCCAAATTATAAGGGTACCAGAAGGGGAAGAGGAAGAGCAACAAGGGGAAAACTTATTCGAACAAATAATAAAGGAGAACTTCCCCAATCTGGCAAAGGAAATAGACTTCCAGGAAGTCCAGCAAGCTCAGAGAGTCCCAAAGAAGTTGGACCCAAGGAGGAACACACCAAAGCACATCATAATTACATTAGCCAAGATTCAAATGAAGGAGAGAATTCTAGAAGCAGCAAGGGATAAGGGCACAGTCACCTACAAAGGAGTTCCCATCAGACTGTCAGCTGATTTCTCAAAAGAGACCTTACAGGCAAGAAGAAGCTGGAAAGAAGTATTCCAAGTCATGAAAGGCAAGGACCTACATCCAAGATTGCTCTATCCAGCAAAGCTGTCATTTAGAATGGAAGGGAAGATAAAGTGCTTCTCAGATAAGGTCAAGTTCAAGGAGTTCATCATCACCAAGCCTTATTGTATGAAATGTTAAAGGGACTTACCTAAGAAAAAGAACATAAAAAATAGGACAGTAAAAAGACAGCAAACTCACAGATATTAACAACCACACCTAAAACAAAAGGGAACTAAGCAAACAGCTAGAACAGGAACAGAACCACAGAAATGGAGATCATATGGAGGGTTATCAACAGGGGCATGGGAGGAGGAGAGAGAAGGAAAAGGTACAGAGAATAAGTAGCATAGACAGTAGGTAGATAATAGATGGGGAGGGCAAGAATAGTGTGGGAAATGTAGAAGCTAAAGAACTTATGACACATGGACATGAACTAAAGTGGGGGGAAGGGTGGGAGAGGGTGTGCAGGGTGGAGGGGAATGAAGGGGGAGAAATGGTACAACTGTAATAGCATAATCAATAAAATATATTTAAAAAAAGAACAATAAATGGAATTCTGTTTTCCAGAACAATCAGTTATGGAGACCTCAAAGCTAGCATTCACAGGATGTGTAACAATATTCCCTTATTTACATATCTTAATAAATTCCAGGTTAATAAAATGACATTATACTAGCATTTCTAGATATCTCTTGGACCTGTGTGTCTTAAAATACAGGAGACAACTCTAGCTGGTGTGATTCAGTGATTGAGCACTGGCCTGCGAACCAAAAGGTTGCAGGTTCAAGTCAGTCAAAGGCACATGCCTGGGTTGTGGGCCAGGTCGCCGGTTAGGGGCGTGTGTGAATCAACCTATTGATGTATCTTGATGTATCTCTGACACATCAATGTATCCCTCACACATCCATGTTTCTCTCCCCCTCTCTTCTCTTTCTCCCTCCCTTCCCACCTCTCTAAAAAATAATTAAATAAATAAAATCTTCAAAATTTTAAATACAGGAGACTAACCATAATTCAAAATATCAATTCTAGCATCACAGGAAAAATTATGTCCCCTGCCTATTTTAGTTAGAAAAGGTTTGACAAGTTTTTTCTACATTATCTGTCCTAACATTATCGTCTCAATAGATTGGTCCTCTGTTAACTGGAATGCTAGATACAGGCCACAGGCATATTACTGCACTACGTTTTACATACACAATAATAGCAAATAACCAATTAACCAGAATTATCTCGTATGTCCAATATCGTTTAAAATTTTTTTACTATATTTGAATCTGCCTCTCAGTAGGAGTTCATACTTCACATCCTTTTTTAAGTTTAACAATTCTGAGGTTTTGTTGGTTTGAGTTTTGTTTTTGTTCCATTAAATGGAAGAATGTTCATTGTTTTGTCATTATTTGGAACTTTGAGTTTAGGGGTCTCAGTTACAATACACATGAAACTGTAAAGCATCATACAAATGTAAAACATATTAGCATTTCTGAAGTAAAGGGATTACCTGATTATTTCTAAAATCACTTTAAGCACTAATGTTCTATAATTCAATCTTAAGTATCTAGAATTAAGCATTCAATCAAAATCTGCCTGGCTAAGTGATATGGATGAACATAAAGAGTACTGTGCCATGTGATATACCAGACAAATAAAGACAAATACCATGATTTCACTTATATGTGGAATCTAAAGAACAAAATAAAACACAGAAATAGAATTATAGATACACAGAACAAAATGATGGTTGCCAGAGGCAAGGAGCACTGGGAGGCTGGGTAAAAAGGGAGGAAAGACTAAAAAATACAAATTGGTAGTTACAAGAGACACAGGAATGTAAAGCACAGCTCAAGGAATGTAGTCAATACCATTGTGATAACTATGTATGGTGCCAGGTGGGTACCAATGGGGGGAATCACTTCATAAAATATGTAAATGTCTAACCACTATGCTGTACAACTGAAATTATACAAAATAATACTGAATGCCAACTATAATTGAAATTTTAAGTTTGCTATAAAACAGTATGCCCTATTGCACTGGCAGCAGCCTCATGTCTCTTGTTTGCATCATCCTCTCTTGTGCTTCGTTTAACCTCATGTTGCTTTATAAACTGAGTGTAGCCTAAGTGTACAGTGTTTAAAGTCTACACCAGTGTACAGTAATGTCCTAAGCCTTCATATTTACTCACCACTCACTCACTGACTCCCCCAAAGCAACTACCAGTTGCTTCATTCATGGTAAGTGCCCTATGCAGGTGTAGCATTTTTTAAATCTTTTATATCATATTTTTCTGTACCTATGATATGCTTAGATACACAAATACTTACCACTGTGTTACAAATGCCTATAGTATTCAATATAATAACAAGCTGTACGGGCTTGCAGACCAGGCTATACTATCTAGATTTATGTAAGTGTAGTCAATGATGTTTGCACAATGATAAAATTGCCAAACCACCAAATTTCTCAGGATGGCATATGATTGTACTTAGAGATTTCCAAACAGCTCTTTTTCTAACTAGATTATACGACTGTTTTCTCATTTACCTTTTAAACTGTTTATTCCTCACTGGCCCCATTTATGAAAATAAACTAGACACATTAAATGTAACACAATGAGAATTTCTTACAGTAGGAGTGCCATCTGGTGATGAAAATCTGCAGGTACAGAAAATAAGCTAAGTTGAGTGGATGCCAAGACTAAATTTTTTAAATTAAATTTATTGAGGTGACATTGGTAAATAAAATTATATAGACTTCAAGTGTACAATTCTATGATACATCATCTGTATATTGCATTATGTGCCCACCACCCAAAGTCAAATAGAATTGATTATTTTTGATTTACAAAAAAGACTTTTAGTTTGTGTAGCCTTGCTATTCCAACTAAATATTTTGATATGAAATGTACTTGAATCCTCACTTATCAGAAAAACCATGAACTCTTTTTTGTACCAAACTATTAAAATTTTACTTATTCACTCAGTATAAATATTGACTTTCTATCTCCATTCCAATCATCAATCCACATTTGATAATGAACAGGTCATTAGGCTATAAACAATGGCCCCAGTTCTATGGCTCCAGACAACTGCTTTATGAAACATGAAAAGTACATTGCTTACTTTAAGTTTAAATATTGTTTATTGGGAATAATTAGTTTTCTCTTTTAATTAAGGTTTACTGCTCTGTGTTATATATTTATAAACTGTTACTACAACAGGCCACTGGCATAAACATTGCAAATGCAATCCTTGCAAAAGAATTTTTGAAAAAAATAATGACCCCAGAATATGCTTCTAAGGATGCTTGCTAAACAAATTCAGAGTGGCTTATTTTCTCTCAATATGGTTCTCCATACTAATACTGAAATGTCAGAATAGCTGAATTTCTGTTTATAAATAAAGTCTTAATGCTTAAGATATTTAGCAAAAATCTTTCAGAGATATGACTAGTTTAAGTGCAAGCACAGAAAATAAAGTGTTACCAAAATGCTCTGAAAAAACAGTTCAGAAAAATATATCAAGTTAACAGAATGTACGGTTCAGACAGTATTTTAAAGATTTTTAGTGGTTTTTTTTTTCATTTTTTACTGTTGTTTAAGTGCACTTGTTTCCATTATTTATTTATTTTTAGAGAGAGGGGAAGGGAGGGAGGCATCAATGAGTGGATGCCTGTCACGTGCCCCATCCTGGGGACCTGGCCTGCAACTCAGGCATGTGCCCTGACTGGGAATCAAACCAGAAACCCTTTGGGTTTGCAGGCCGGCACTCAATCCACTGAGCCACACCAGCCAGGGCTGGTTCTGACAAATTTTTTATATGAATTTTATATAAAACTTCTAGAGACTGTGAATTTATAAATCAAGAAAAGAGGGTATGTTACCAAAATAATTATCAACACCCTTAAAAACTGTTGCCACCAAATGAACTGTGAAAATGAAAGTGGCATGAAATCTAGACTATAAAAATCAACAATCACTAACATACCGTCATACGGGAAAATTCTATGCCCTCTTTTCTGGAAACAGTTATGTGTAGTAAATAGGAACGCTTCTGCAATAAGCACCTAGTTGCCAGACCATAGGGATTCAGTTTACACTTGTTTTCCATCCCCTCTATCACTCTCCACCCCTGAGAGTTCCACTACCCTGGAACAGGTTCCAAGAGAATTCTTAGAATAGAAACAGACAAGAGCAAGAGATTCTAAAAATAACTCAGCAGAAATTCAAACACTGATATTGCAGGTTCTTGAGCTGAAGGAAGCACCGGGTTATTCCAATCTATCTAACCAAATTTTAAAACCCACATTTGCCTCACCTCATTCAAAATAAATTAAAAAGATATGACAGATTTTGAATCAGATAAGACCTGCTACTAACATTTTAATTTTCATAAATTTACTTGAGTCAAACTGACAACACATTCAAATTAACATATAAAGCTTCCTAGATTATTTAAAGTACAAAAATGGCCTAAATTAGTTGTAAGATAAAAGTAAACCAGCAGAGCCCTGACTGGTGTGACTCAGTGGATTGAGTGCTGGCCTGCAAACCAGAAACCAAAGGATTTCTGGTTTGATTCCCAGTCAGGGCACATGCCTGGGTTGCAGGCCAGGTCCCCAGTTGGGGGCGCACAAGAGGCAACTACACATTGATGTCTCTCTCCCTCTTTTTCTCTCTCCCTTCCCTTCTCTCTAAAAAGAAATAAATAAAATCTTTTTTTGAAAAAAGTAAATCAGAAGAATAAACCAACCTGATTAAACTACAACGACTTTCTCTGTAGAGGAACATTTTTAGAAAATGTTTTATCGGCTGCTACTTTTTCCAAGGACTTTTTAAAAGATAAAATGCCTCAGTGACCTGGCCAGTGTGCCTCAGTTGATTGGAGCATCGTCCCATAACCAAAAGGTTGCAGGTTCCATTTCCAGTGAGGGCACGTACCTAGGTTATGGGTTTGATTCCCCAGTCCTGGAGCATACAATCCCCTGCTGTTCACTCAATACTGAAGCCAATGGTGCAGGGACTATCTGGCAAAACCAGGTAGGTAGTCTTACTCACTCACTACCAAAAGGCTAAATCCAGTTAAGTAATAATAACAACAAACACATACTGTTTACTATGTGCCAGACACCAATGAAGTGCTTTATAGTATACATACTATTAAGTTATTAACCTTCCCAACAACACTCTGAGATACATACTCCCATTTTACAAACAGGAAACTAAAACATACAGATTCATAGCTAGTAAGTGATAAAGCCAAGACTCAAACCCAGGCCATCTGGCTCTTAACCCACTATGCTATGCTACAAGGCTATTTAGTTATAGATATACAACAGACTCCAACTCAGCTTCCTCTTCTTTAATACCACACAACTACCAGCCTTGGCCAGGTAGTTCAGTTGGTCAGTGTCATCTCAATATGCCAAGGATGTGGGTTTGATCCCTAGTCAGGGCACACACAAGAAGCAACAAATAAATGCAAAATTAAGTGGAAAAACAAACTGGTTTCTTTCTTTCTCTCTCTCTGCCTTCCTTCCTCTCCTTCTAAAAAATAGATAAATAAAAATTTTAAAAAAGAAGCCCTGGCTGGTGTGGTTCAGTGGATTGAGTGCCAGCCTGAGAACCAAAGGGTTGCCGGTTCGATTCCCAGTCAGGGCACATGCCTGGGTTGTGGGGCACATGAGAGGCAACCACACATTGATGTTTCTCCCACTTCCACTCTTTCTAAAAAACAAATAAAATAATTTTTAAAAGAAAACAAAAAGCCACATAACTACTGTTGGCATCACTCACATAGTTCATATCTGGTTCTGGAGTCAGAATCTCACCTAGCATAAGAAACTTTCAGACACCCACAGGTGCTCCCTTTGGCTCTACATTGTAATGTTTTTGTACCAGTTGCGTTTTATTATTTTTGTTTAACTTCTGATCTGTGTTCTTGCTTTTTCTTTTTTTTTTTTTTAATATGGAACGCTTCACGAATTTGCATGTCATCCTTGTGTAGGGGCCATGCTAATCTTCTCTGTATCGTTCTGATTTTAGTATATGAGCTGCCGAAGCGAGCACTGCTTTTTCTAATAAGAAAATATCCGTAAGTTATACACCTAAAACTAATATAATATTGTACATCAACTGTAATTAAAAAATCAAAAAATATTTTAAAAGAAAATACCCATGCCTTGGCTGGTGTAGCTCCATGGATTGAGCACTGGACTGCAAACCAAAAGATCTTCAGTTTGATTCCAAGTCAGGGAATATGCATGGGTTCCCAGTTCCGAATGTGTGAGAAGCAACTGATTTTACTCAACTGCTTGTGCCCTGTATGCCAGGAGCTGACCAAGCTGATACTTTTATTGTCCACAGCTGCTGAGGGCAGGGTCATGACTCAAGCAGCTGGTGGACAAGGCTGAACTCCCCTACACCCAGGATTGGCTGACAAGGGAACCACAATGTTGTCTGCTATTCTGTGAATATAATCTACAAATGGGAAATGAGTGCTGGTGAACTCTTCAACATTACAAAACATCAAAAATTATTTGGTATATTCACATGTCTCTTTCAGGTTAACTAAAGTTAATAAAGAAAAAAGTATCTAATTACTTATGGTAGTTTCCAGACATGTCCCACTCCAACCATAATTTCTTGAATCTAAACCCTGTCTTTACCCAGAATCCTATCTTAGCAGCTACCTTATGATTCTTTGCCCTACTATCCCTTGAAAAATCCCTCATTATTCATGACCAGCCTTACCCCTTCTTCTAACATCACTTTTCTTTAAAAAACTAATAATAATTAAAGTAATTTTTAAAAAACCTATACTATTGGATTGACCAAAAAGTCTGTTTAGTTTTTTCTGTAAACTAAGATACATTTTTCATTTTCACCAATAACTTGATTGATTTGATATTTTGAGTATGTCGGCTATCTCCTGCCATTGGCTTCTAGTGGGTAGAGGCCGGGGTGCTGCTAAACACCTTCCAACACATAAGACGCTTGGAACACATAAGTCCCACAGCAAAGAATTATTTTGTCAAAATGTCAGTAATACCTAGGAACTTTGCGAACCACTTCTGATATGTTTCATCAGTCACAGAACCTTCTCCATACACTGCACAAATCTTTTTGCGTTTCAGTTGTGTTTACCTTTCTTGAAATAATGAAACATAATATGCTGAAAATGCTACATATTTTCTTCCATCTTCAATATTAAGATGGCTACACAAAAATTCAACAATTTTGAAAGTTTTTAAATGCATGCTGATATGACAGCTGACACAATACAATCTAACAAAATTGTTTCAAACGGCCCTGGCTGGTGTGGCTCAGTGGACTGGGTGACAGCCTGCGAACCAAAGAGTCACAGGTTCAATCCCCAGTCTAGGGCACATGCCTGGGTTGCAGGCAAGGTTCCCAGTAGGGGGCACGCAGGAGGCAACCACATATTGATGTTTCTCACCCTCTTTCTCCTTCCCTTCTCCTCTCTAAAAGTAAATAAATAACATCTTTTTAAAAAATAAAAGTATTCTATTCTTTTTTAAAAAATTGTTTCAAGAGCCATGGTATGGAAAAAAGTAATACTTTTGGCCAACCCAATATATCAGGTTATTTTCATTTTTCACATCTTCACATGAACCATCTGGTCCTCAATTGTTACACTACACAAATATTTCACAACTGATTTATAAAGGTTCAATACAGCTCTTATTACACTATTCCAAGACAGCTATGTCATGTCTAGCTATTACTATAAGCCAAAAATAGAAATACTAATTTTTTTTTTTTTAGATTTTTTATTTATTTATCTTTAGAGGGGAAGGGAAGGAGAGAGGGAGAGAAACATCAATGTGTGGTTGCCTCTTGTATGTCCCCTGCCGGGAACTGGCCTGGCAACCCAGGCATGTGCCCTGACTGGGAATCGAACCGCGATCCTTCGGTTCGCAGGCCCGCGCTCAATCCACTGAGCTACATCAGCCAGGGCAGAAATACTAATTTTTTAAACGTACTCAGAACCAGCCCTGACTGGTTGATTGGGTGTCGTCCTGCCAGGTGAAAGGTCGCCAGTTCAATTCCTGGTCAGGGCACATGCCTGGGTTGCCTCTGTGTGTGCATATATAAGAAGCAACTGATGGATATTTCATATTTCTCTCATACATCAATGTTTTGCTCTCACTCTCCCTTCCCCTCTAAGAATAAATTAAATCTTAAAAAAAGAAAATTACTCAGACCCATAGTTTTTCATTACAGTGCTTAAACTGTCCTCATGAGTCCAGGATATAAAATCTTGAATAGTTTTTTTAAAGTATATTCATTTTTTTCTAATGACATACTTATTACTGTTTTACTTGTGCCAAAAGTAACTTTTATTTTTATTAGTTTTTTTAATCCTCACCCAAGGATATGTTCACTGATTTTTAAAGAGAGAGGGAGGGAGAGGGAAATCGAGAAGAGAGGAAGGGGGAAGAGAGGGAGAAAGACAGAGAGAAATAGAGATGTGAGAAAGAAACACTGCAGCTGCCTCCTATTCACACACCCCAAATGGGGGTGGAACCCACAACCTAGGTGTGTGCCCTGACCAGGAATCAAACCCACAACTTTTTAGTGTACAGGATGATGCTCCAACCAACTGAGCCACTTAGCCAGGGCCAAAAAGCAACTTTTAAAAAAATGTCAGTTGCCCTGGCTGGGTAGCTTAGTTAGTCAGAGCATGATCCCCATCTGCCAAGGACGCACATAGAAGAATCAATCAATGAAGGCATGAGTAAGTAGAAGAACAAACATGTTTCTCTCTCCTCCTCCTCTCACTCTAAGTCAATAAATAAACTTTTTTTAAATAATAAATAAATGTCGGTTTTACCTGAGAATGTATCAAAACACAGTCATGTAAATCCATTTAATGTTGACATACCTATCACTTACACACCAGGCTCAGTTTTCATTCAATTACCAAATACAAAAGTCCTTAGTAAGTAAATCTCCTACCACTACTATTGAGAAAATATCTCATATCCTTTTCCTTCTCACAACTATTCTCTATATGCAAATTAATCTCAAAAACAAAGGCTTATATGGGGGAGGGAGTCAGGGAGGGCTGGGTGGTAGGAAAGGATGGGGGGAAAAGGCAGAAAACTGTACTTGAAAAACAGTAAATAACAAAGGCTTATAAATATTACCTTTAAAGCACTCCTGGAAACTGCATGTTCTATCTTGTAAGCAATGATCACTTAAGCTATATTTCTCAAAAAAAATACATATATTGCCCTGGCTGGTGTAGCTCAGTGGATTGAGCGCGGGCCTGCGAACCAGAGGATCGCGGTTCGATTCCCAGTCAGGGCACATGCCTGGGTTGCAGGCCAGTTCCCGGCAGGGGACACATGAGAGGCAACCGTACATTGATATTTCTCTCCCTCTCCTTCTCTCCTACCCTTCCCCTCTAAAAGATAAATAAATAATAAAAAAGTTTAGCCTTAATTGATACACTTTAAAAAAAAAAAAATACATATATTTCCTCATTAAACATCCCCTTAACTTTCAGTCCAGTTTCCATCACTCTATCACCCCAACAGTATGAAAAATAATACTCCCTATGTCACCAACAGCCTCCTCCTAATCTAGGAGAATGGCAAATCACTTAAATCTTTCTTCTGTTCTCATTCTTTCATCTGTCTTTGGCATTCACTACATTTCATCACTTTCCTCACCTGGCTTCTCAGACACACCATCCTTGTTCTCCGTTCTCAAATCCTCAACGGCATCACATCCTTCTACCCCTGAAACATAAAACTGTTAAATTCTAGAGCACATTCTCCCTTCCTATAGAAATTTTGCTACTGGCATTAGTAATTGCCTCCAACTTCAAAGCAAAAGCTAAAGACTTTGTGTCTCTCCAGATATTCAGCCTACTAGGTATCTATATCTATAATGAAATTCATTCAAAATCATCTCATTTGAAAACTTCCAAAATCTTCCAAGTGACCAATATTTGTCAAGTGTTCCAGAGCTCAAAAACCTTTAAGCCATTCTTTTAATGCTACCATTTCTTCCCACACACATTTAAGTCATAAAGAATTTAAGGCTTTTTAAATCTATGTCTTCCTTTACATTCTCTGCCATCAATTTAGTAGAGGTATTTGAATACTATACCTCCTTATCTTCTAAGAGGAAATTAGGTAGCCCTGTCCAATACTAGTTTTGATGCCAATCTGTCACATATATGAGGAGAGGACTCAGAAAAACTGGAATTACCTTCTGGAGGGCAGGCCCCTTGTTGTACAGCATTCCCCAGCTACATGAGTGTTCTAGGAACCCATCTGTGTCAGCTTACCAGCTAACAGTGTGAGAGGCTGCATTCAGTTTCAGCAAATTTTTTTTGAAGACTCTTTCAGTTCCTTTGCCCATTTCACATGGGTGATTTACAAGCACACCTGCCCACATCATGCTGAGTGTTCAGCAGTTTTTCACTAAAAACCAGCATGACCCCTGTGCCCCACCCTCCCTACTCACCCAAACTCTCCCCAGTGCCATTTTTTTGTTTCTCCAATTAAAAAAGTCCTCAAAGGAAAATGTTTTGCCGATGTGGAAGAGGTGAAGTAAAAAAAGACATCAAAATTGATGAGTTCAAAAACTGTTTTGAGTAATGGAGAAAACACCAAGACAGGTGTATTGCATCAAATGAACAGTACTTTGAAGCTGACTGAAGTTTACACATGTAAGAATACACAATTTTTTTACAAATTCCGGTTTATTGGCGGTCCCCTCTCATACAACCCAGCAGTTACAAGGCACCTTTATCAACTACTGTATCAGTTAAGTGCCTCTAGTTCACTGAAATTTCATGCCCTATTTACATGTATGAATTATGTAAATTGTGAAACTGAGGCAGACTGTTATTCTTCTAGAATACTGCTAAAATCTATCGTCTTTTGGTATCAAATTATATCAATCTATCAAATCTATCAACAGTGAAATCCAACCAAACCTCTGACTAAAGCCCAATATACAAGATACTGTATTTTGCTATATATATAATGTGTGCTGTTTTTGACTCAAACTTTCAGGAAAAAAAAATCTTTCATTTTAACTTTTTTAATTCATTGTCTTATTTATTTATAATCAAATACTTGTTTTTTGTGTTAGAAAGGAAGTTTAGCATTTACTTTTGAACATATTATGGTACAAGAAATTTTATGTAACAAATAATTGCAAAACACAAGAACAGATATATCTGGCATTACCCATGTATACTGTGCATCCTTATTTTTCCCTCAAAAATTTAGGCAAAAAAGTGTGCATCACACATGGCAAAATACAGTAGACAAAAACTGTTTGAATTATATAAAGAGGGCTAGTGAAACCAGGCACAGAAGTTCAAGGACCCCACCTCATACCCATTCCTCATTCCCCACCCAGTGCAAAATCCCAGCATTATATATCACAAATGTGGACATTGTTTGAGTTATCAGCTAGTACTTGGCTGTATTCCCAGACAGCAGTATTTCAGATAGGTAAAGCAGTACAGTATTGTGGTTATGAGTTTGAAAGTCACATAGACCTGGGTCCCCTAAATTAATAGATTAGGTAATCCTCATCAAGTACTTGACTCTTTCCCAAACCTGTAAAGAGCACCAAATAAGATAATGTACCTCAAGTGCTTTGTCCAGATCCTGATAGCAACCATAAATGGTAGCAACTCTAAGATTAATGTACACTGACCACTTTTTTTTCTGATACTGTTCATTTTAAAATATTACCTATTAATTCAACCAATTTAAATAACTTTACTGAGATAAAATGAATACCATAAAGTTCATCCTTTTTAAGTGCACAATTCAATGATGTTCAGCATTTATCAAGCTGTACACCTATGGCCAACTATTACTCCAATAAAATCCTTTGTAACACTGGCCATTTTTTTGCCCCACAGATGTCTAGACTATCAGTGTATATAAATTAGTTTATGGTATGTTAGCTATATCCCTTACAGCTGGGATCTTTCAGTAAAATGAGATAAGCATTAGAACAATTAAATAGCTCAAACTGTCTCTGTGGGGAGTGGGGGGGAGCCCAGACCAGTGTGGCTCAATTGTCATTCCACAAAGCAAAAGGTCACAGGTTCGATTCCCTGGTCAGGGCACATGCCTGGGTTGCAGGTTCGGTCCCTGGTCAGAAGTAACCAATCGACATTTCTCTCTCCCATCAATGTTTCTCTCCCTCTCTTTCTCCCTCCCTTCTCCTCCCTCTAAAAATAAAGAAATCTTTTTAAAAAAATGCAAACACTTCTGTGATAATAAAATAGCAAATGGCCTATTTTAACTAACAAGGATTTTGTTCCTTAACTGCCACCTAGATTTTTCTGAAAATATAAGGGTATTTTTTCCACCAATCACAAGGAATTTTTAAAAAATAAAAAAAACGAGACCTGGATTAGAGGAAAGAAATTGAGACATTCAATAAGTTAGTATAAAAAGTTGACCCAAAGAAAATGTTTAATGTGCTGTGGCCAGGTAGCTCAACTGGTTATAGCATCGTCCCAAATGCCAAAATGCTGTGGGTTTGATTCCCAGTCACATCACATACCTAGGTTGCAGGCTCAATCCCAGGTCAAGCGCATGCAGGAAGCAACCAATATATTTGTCTCTCACATCAATCTGTCTCCCTCTCTCTCAACCTGACTGTCAAATACACCTGAGAAAATAATCATTTAAGAAATGGAAACCTGGCTGGTGTGGCCCAGTGGACTGAGTACAAGACTGTGAACCAAAAGGTTGCCAGTTTGATTCCCAGTCAGGGTACATGCCTGGGTTGCAGGCCTGGTCCCCAGTTGGGAGCACGTGAGAAGCAATCGATCAGTGTTTTTCTCCCCCACTTTCCATCTCCCTAAAAATAAATAAATAAAATATTTTTTAAAAGAAATGGGTTATCACTCAGTACCATGCTTCAGTGACAATATATAAATAGGGTAAATCAGAAACTCTGATTGGACTGGGCGACTAAAAAAGACATTTTGTAAACAACTGGGAAAATCTGAATGTGGATTTAAACCAGATGTAATTATTAAATAGTCATTCATTTTCCTATGTAAGATAATGTTATTGTGGTTATTTGTAAGAGAAGCGCTTTATTGTAAAAAGATGCTTGCTAAGGAAATATTTAGGCATTGATGTCAAGATATTTGCACTTTTAAATTATTTAGCCTCAAAAGATAATGTGTGTAGCAGAGAGAAAAGTCAATGTGGCAAAATGTTAAGTAGGCATACACATGTTCATTATTATACTCTTTCAGCTTTTATAGATTTGAAAACGTTAAATTAAAAAGCTGGAGGAAACCAAATGGAAAGGAAATGAAAACTGTAAAAAGGACAGAAAAACAGTAAAGATCAGGCAAGTAGAAGATTATGATGGTAGAAATATATCCAGAATACCCATAACTACAATAAATTTAATGGTCTTCATGCTCCAGTTAAAAGAGAAGTTGGGGGCCCTGGCTGGTGTAGCTCAGTGGATTGAGCGCGGGCCTGCGAACCAGAAGATCGCGGTTCGATTCCCAGTCAGGGCACATGCCTGGGTTGCAGGCCAGTTCCCAGCAGGGGACACACGAGAGGCAACCGTACATTGATATTTCTCTCCCTCTTCCTCTCTCCTACCCTTCCCCTCTAAAGATAAATAAATAAAAAAAAAAAGAGAGAGAAGTTGGCAACTTGTATAATAAAGCAAAGTCCTGCTGTGTGGTATTCATAAAAAAATCTATCTAAAACATCCCACCAGAGGTTTGGGCATCATACCGCAAACTGTAAGGTTGCAGGTTTGATTCCTGCTCAAGGCACATGCCTGTGTTGTAGGCCAGCACCCCAGTTAGGGGCATGTGAAAGGCAACTGATTAATGTTTCTCTCACACATGAAGGGTTCTCTCTCTCCCTTTCTCCCTTCCTTCCCCTCTCTCTAAAATAATAAAATTAAATTAATTAATTAAAACATTCCACTAGTATTGGCTAAAACTAAAAATTAAAGCAATACCAAATGCTAGCAAGGATGTGAAACTCTGAACTATTCAGTCTTGAAAATTAAGTTCCAATGTCCAAAGTATCCACTATATGTATGAATTAAACTTTTCCCTAGACTACTAGAATGATACCAATTATGTAATACCCTCAAGAGAACTAAGAAAATAGTCACTCAACTATCTGTGTTCCAATGAGGAGCCTAATTAAGAATGACTGTACAACACCATGGAAAACAATTTGGGATTACCTAGTAAAGTTACACATATCCCACACCTAGCCCAAAATTCCACTCTCAATTACATATATAATCTTGAGAAATCTATCTGTTTTAGTGGAAGAGAGGGCATGCGAATGTTCACAAGGAGACAACTATAATTTGTAATCACCAAAAAAAAAAAAAAAAAACAACAACAAAAAAAACCCCACAAAAACCTCTAAATGAGACAAATAACTATCACAACAGAAGAGGATGAGGCATATCCTTACAATGAACTACCATACTACTAAAAGTGAATGAGAGCTGCAAGAATTAATCATGGATGAATCTAAAACATTTAAGAATGAAAAAGTATCAGAAGAATCATAAAATTCCATGTAGATCATGACTGAAAACTATATATTGTTGCCCCAGCCAGGTGGCTCAGTTGGTTGGAGCATCATCCCTTACACCAAAAGGTTGCAGGTTCAATTCCCGGTCAGAGCACATACCTAGGCTGCAGGGTTGATCCCCAATTTGGGTGCAGAGGTGAGGCAACTGATCAATGTTTCTCTCTCACATTGATGTCTGTCTCTCTCTCTAAAAAAATAAAAAATAAAAAAATCAATTAATATATTCAGGTGAGGATTAAAAATAATAAACTACACATTGTGCCATGACTGGTGTGGCTTAGTGGGTTGGGCATCATCTCACACACCAAAAGGTTGTCGGTTCAGTACTCGCACAGGGAATATGCCTGTGTTATGGTTCAAGTTCCAGGTTGGGAGTGGCTGGGGGTATCGGAGTGGCAACTGATCAATGTTTCTGTTGCACATTGATGTTTCTCCCTCTCTTTTTCCCCATTCTCCCTCTTCCTGGCTCTCTAAATGAATGAATGAATAAATAAAACTATATATCATTTATGGATATACAAATATATGAAGTAAAAATTATTCTAAAAAATAATAAACCCAAAATGTAGAATAATGGTCACCTTTAGGAAAGACAGAAAGTAACACCTTGAGAGATGGCATACACAGGGGGCTTTTAGATAGCTGTAACGTTCTACTTCTTGGTCATTTGATTTGTTTTTGAAACTCTACATGTATTTTTATGCCTCATAAACCTTTTCTCTAACATTTTAAAAAGTGTATACATTGTATTTTTTAAAAAAAGAGCAAGGATACAATAAAATGTTAAACCATTAAGTCATTTTCACCTTCTTTAATTTTTTCAAATTTTCCTCATGTATTTTGTAGGCAAAATAGTACCAGCCAACCTGACCCAAAAACTTATTCTAAATTGAAAATTTAATTATTTAATTTGAGAAAAAGAGAGGGGGACTGGGTTTGGTCTGGAAAATTATTTAATATTAGGCTTATCAATCAATCCTAAAGCTGATTATTTTTTTTCCTAAATTATCTCAGTTAAACTTGTCTATTGTTAAGTCTACTTATTCTTGTTTAATGATTTGAAAATGCCAAATACTGGTATCAAATGAAAAATCCCACCCTTCACAGAACACACATTCTGGCCAAGCACATCAGCTGGTCAGGCATCATCCAGATTCACCAAGGTTGCAGGTTCGATCCCCAGTCCAGGGCACATACAAGAATTAACCAAAGAGCCCTGGCTGGTGTAGCTCAATGGATTGAGCACGGGCCTGCGAACCAAAGGATCGCAGTTCGTTTCCCAGTCAGGGCACATGCCTGGGTTGCAGGCCAGTTCCCAGCGAGAGTTCCCAGCGGGGGACGCACGAGAGGCAACCATACATTGATGTTTCTCTCCATCTCTCCTTCCCTTCCCCTCTAAAGATAAATAAATAAAATCTTAAAAAAAAAAAAAAAAGAATTAACCGAAGAATACAAATAAGTAGAACAACAAATCAATGTTTCTCCCTTTCTCTCTCTAAAGAAAAACAATAAATATATCCATGGATGAGGATTTAAAAATAATAATAAAATAAAATTAATTAATTAATTCCAACTGGGCTCCAATTCAATTTAGCTCATAACTCCAGCATGAAAATGAGTTATCTGAAAATTGAAACTCACTCTACTACACATGCTGTGTCAGCCAGAAATTCACAACCTATTCATAACCTGGTCTTCAAAACCTATACAAAGACATTTCAAAACTAAAATAATTTACCTTAATTTCTTTTTTTTTTTAAATGTTTTTTTTTTTTAAGATTTTTTTTTAAGTACTTTTTTTCCCTTTTTTTAGATTTTATTTATTTATTTATCTTTAGAGAGGAAGGGAAAGAGAGAGGGAGAGAAACATCAATGTGCGGTTGCCTCTTGTATGTCCCCTGCTGGGAACTGGCCTGGCAACCCAGGCATGTGCCCTGACTGGGAATCGAACCGCGATCCTTCGGTTCGCAGGCCCGCGCTCAATCCACTGAGCTACACCAGCCAGGGCATAATTTACCTTAATTTCTTTAAAAAGTACAGGACAGCCCTGGCCAGGTGGCTCAGTTGGTTAGAGCATGAGATCCCCATATGCCAAGGTTGTTTATTCAACCCTGGTCAAGGCACATACAAACATCAACCAAGGAATGCATCAATGGGTGGAACAACAAACTGATGTTTCTCTCTCTTCTCCCTTCTTCTCTCTCTGAAATCAATTTAGAAAGTACAGAATATATAGGATCAACGGGGAAAAAACTGTCAAAAAAACTAAAAAAAAAAAAAAAAAAAGCATACGCAGTTTGCACTATAACTGTCTAATCAAAACTGCTGAATTTGGTTCTTGGACTCAAAAAAGAAAAAGGATTCTATTCCTAAATATTTATTAGATAGCTGGACCAAAACTGTTTCAAAACCTACTACAGGTTTACATGGTGGTATTTCCTTATAAATCTTCCCTCTTTTTGCCTCCCTTCAAGTTACATCTCTACTCTCTTTTTTGGGGGAAGGGGGGAACAGCTGCTTCTAAGATACACCACCACATCAGTCAACACCACAGGTGCCATAATACTCAACTTTTAAAGGACACTCAATGTACTCAAATTAACAACTAAGAACTAACTGTATTTGCTGACCTACAAGTTACTGCACAAAGAGAAATAAGATGAATTTTTAAGAGCAGAGAACATCAGTCTGTGAATTCACACAGACTGCAGTCTTTTGAGCAGACATTAATCCTGCATAATACACTTACACCAAAAGAAGTCTTTAACAACAACAAAAAATCTCGCCCTGGCTGGCATGGCTCAGTGGATTGAGCGCTGGACTGCAAAGCAAAGGGTAGAAGATTGATTCCCAGTCAGGGCACATGTTTGGGTTGCAGGCCAGGTCCCCAGTAGGGGGCATGTGAGAGGCAAACCACACATTGATGATTCTCTCCCTCTCTCCCTTCCTCTCTCTCTAAAAATAAATAAATAAATAAATAAATAAAATATTTTTTAAAAATCTTACAGTAAGTCATTAAAAAAAAAAGACTACAGAATCAACACTTCAAGACTAACCCTTACAAAGTGAAAGCTTCAGCTAAGGCCAGTTCAAATATTCAAGACTGGTTTACACCTTCCACTTGTAGTATATAATTAAAGATGTAGGGATATTAACCAGTTCCCATCCATACACACTGCATATTGAACTACACCTATTCTTCTTCATGTTCTCCTATTTCTTCTCAAAAAAATAAGTCACTCAGACTAATACCATAAGATACTGTGGTGAGCACTGCACAGGCTGCACCAGTTAGTTACCAGGAAAGGGAAGCAGAGGTGTTATTGTTGTTCAGCCTTGTTCTAAAGGCAGGCCCATGTGACTACTGCTGGTCCAGCCCATATTTAAAGAGAGAGGCCAGAGCAGCAGGAAACAGGCAGGAGAGGCAATTACCACAAGCTTTTTTCCCATGGCCTCATTCCCATGCCACCATTTACAACCACATTTCAATCATAACACAAATCTCCCCTCTCTGAATTGTTTAATTATTGAGGATCAGAGGAAACAAGAAAGCAAAAAGGGGAAATCAGAGCTGTGGGGAACAAGCTGGACAGCAGTGGGGAGAAATCTCATTATACACATGAACTAGCCATAAGGAAAAATCAGGAGGCACTCACTGCAGGCATTCAGAAGAGCAGTGTGGGAAGTAAATCATTTCTGCCTAATGATAGATAAGAGAAGCCTTCACACAAATGGGAGGACAGCCCTAGCCAAGGAGGGGCCCTGGCAAGATGGTAATAAACTATGTTGGTGTACTGGAAGACCCTATCATGCAGGGGGATCCTACCTTTTAGCATCTCTGGGCCACAGTGAAGGAAGAGTTGTCTTGGGCCACACATTAAATACATTGCGAACATGTAATCACAAAAATCTTGTAATATTTTAAATAAATATATGATTTTGTATTGGGCTGGATTCATAGCCATCCTGAGCCACATGCAGGCCACAGGAGGGACACCCCCAAGAGTGGAGTTTATTTCCTTTCCTAAGACATAGGTACCATCCCAATCTAGGCACCTAATTCCTATGATACAGGAGCTCTTAGGTATTACGTCCATCTTCCAACTACCTTTTCACAAACTAACACTAAAAAGGATGCAACATTTCATGGCAAAAAGTGAGGGAATACACTACTTGCGTATATCTTAGTTTAAAAAGCACTAATGTAACAGAAAAGAAGCCCTGGCTGGTGTAGATCAGTAAATTGAGTGTGGGCCTGCAAACCACAGGGTCACAGGTTCGATTTCCAGTCAGGGCACATGCCTGGGTTGCAAGCCAGATCCCCAGCAAGGGGCGTGCGAGAGGCAACCACACACTGATGTTTCTCTCCCTCTCTAAAAGTAAATAAATAAAATTTTTAATAACAATAATAATAGAAAAGAAATATAACTGGGTTCACTTAAAATGTTAATTATATGCCCTTCAAATAAAAGATGATCTTTGGATACGTTCTGGAGACCTTAAAAGGCTCTCAATTGTTAGGACACAGGTGCTGAGGAAGTAAGCCTAAATACTGGCAGTATTTACATCCATATACCTTGGATGTAAGTAGAAACATAATCCAACTGAGGTGGTAGAAAACTACAGCATTAAGTCAAACAGGAAATAACAGGAATGATGATGGGATCAACTCCTAGAGAGAACAAGGATGAGAGACCACAGTAGCCGCATTTCAGATGCCTGAGCAATTAATTAGATTGATAAACCAGGGGAAAAGGTGGGACAGCCAAGTGAGCAAGTGATTCAGACACAAAACAAAAAAGATGTAATATTCTAAGGAAGGAGTGACATTTTCGAATGTATTATAACAGAAAGCGCTTTAGTTTACAAAGTGCCAACGGGAACCAGTACTAAGAAAACTGAATCCCAAAAGTCTGACACCAAAGCCTTCCAGAACAAAAAGGAGAAGTATAGTTGAAAATGCCTGCGGGTAAGTCGGGAAAGGCTGGAGAGCGCAGAAGTTGGACTCGAAGAGGTCCAGTCCCAGGACTAGTGTGCGACACACGTGAAAAACGAAAAGGTAGTCAGAATGAGGAGCGTCAGCGTGGTGCGGGAGCTCCAGAGGACAGTCAGAAAGGGACCAAGATGGGAGAGAGAAAAAAAAAAAAAACTACTCCCTCCAGGGCAGAAACCCGTAGGAGAGGGGAAGGCTCCCCCTGGGGCTGGGTGGGGCCGGGCCGAGTAGGACCCGGGTAGGCAGGAAGAAGCAAGGGGCAACACGCCGGGGAATGGAAGGAGGACGCCCGGGCCTGGGCATAGTGAGGACACGTGAAGCCGGCGAAGGAAGCTCGGCCCGGTCCTCACGGGTGGGCGCTGGGGGAAGAAAAAGGGGGTTAGAGAGAAAAAGAGCTGAAAGCAACGCTAGAAAGCGCACCCCGCAGCACTGAGAGCCCTGGAACTGGAAAGGAGAGAGAGAGGGTGCCAATTACCAAGGCTGTTCTCGCTGCACGCTGCACTCGGCACCCGCCGCCGCCGCCGCCGCCACCGCTGCCGCTCGTTACCTGCCAATGTGCCTCTTACAAAGCGGCGGCGGCGGCCGAGGCGGCCCGTCCAGTCACGTGATCTTACGTCACGGTTGAAGGAGGAGCCACACGGGTCTCTAGTGCGCGGCTCATCAGTCCGCCCAGGGGTCTCATCACTTCCTCTACCCACCCCCAACACGAACCGGGAAGGCCCAAAGCTTCGAGGCTCGGGGAGGCGCGGGGATGCGACAAATAAGGAAGATTTTACGGAATTTCTCGCACCCGAGGTTATCAGGGGCGAACTATCCACAGAATCCAGGATGCTCAATACTGCACTCGTTGTCGCGCTGTGATGACCTCACAAGGCTTGCCAACTCTTTTCCTGCTTGAGTCACGTGACGTGGTCCAACCACTGAAGTTCACAAACGTTGCGCGGCGGCTACGACTTCTATCTTGCTGCACAGACTCTCAACAGCGCATCCCCTTCCTAGCAGCTTTATAGGTGGCGCGTCTAAGACTTAGTGCCGAGGGAAGGCCGAAAGGGTAAGCGGACAGGGCTAGCATCTGAGACTAATACTATTGGGTGCCTCCTGCCAGGTGGCTGAGCGTGGTACTTGCTGCGAGAAATAGTCCCGGCGGGGGAGGGTTTCCACACTCGCAGTCGCGCGCTAACGCACGGAGCCCCGTTCCTTGCGCGGGAAAACGGCAACGGCTAGCCACGGTATATCCAACACCTAGCGGGCTTCCAAAGGAACCTCTACAGCACCGGAGGGTCTCGTGGCTTGTCTTATTAAGTGTGGGATCGAAGTCTACATTCCCAAACCTCTGCTGCTGAAAAGATTAACATTTATTGAACGCCTACTCCATGTCAGCTGTTTATACAGCTGTTTTTATTAAATCATGTAATCAACCCTTTGAGAAAAGGACTGTCCCCGTTTTAAGCATGAAAAAAGGGTTAAAGGGGTTCAGTTGTTTCCTGCCTCGTACCCAAACCAGATTTTCTCTCTCCAGTGAATAATCCTCTCAAAAAGATCTGACCTGTTTTAACATAAGGAATTAAGAGGAAAAAAGGAGATAGTGGTTTACAATTGTAGTGCAGTGTTTTAAAGTTTAAAGTATTTTCTCATTTACTGGACTATTTGATCTTCAAAGGCAGTATCCCATGCTGGCTAGATACATGGACTTGAGTTCAGCAGGCCTTACCACTCAATTCCAGCTTTCCTTTGTGGTAGCAGTACTTCACCTGGTGGCTAAAATTAAAGGAGATTATGTGAAATGCCTGCTTCACACAGCAAATCCTCAATAAACATTCGTAATTATTTTCACACACTGTGTTTGCCCTTTGGATACAACAGGTCTAAGTAAGATGGGTAGGGAATTAACATACTGATCTTTGTGCAAGACACTATACTAATTACCTACTAACTTGCTAGTTACTATTAGACTAGTTGTAGGTTAAAATACGCGATCGAAAACCTTAACATCCTGCTCAATTCGGGGGAGGTCTTTGTTATTCATCTGAATTGATCAAAGAATGCTCAGACTGTGCCTTTAACAAATAGAATTTATGGCCATTCATGTGTAGATAAATCTTCTCTCCCCTTTTGACAGTGAGCTAGGATTGAGTCTGCTCAGTAGCCTTCTTCATTGTATTCCTGCTTTATAAAAATGTGTAGGAGAGTCAAAGATAACAATCGCCCTTGAGAGGCGAAAACTTAATGGAAAGAGCACAAGAAAACAATTCTGCCCTGGCTGGTGTAGCTCAGTGGATTGAGCGCGGGCCTGTGAACCAAAGGATCGAGGTTCGATTCCCCGTCAGGGCACATGCCTGGGTTGCAGGCCAGTTCCCAGCATGGGACACATAAGAGGCAACCATACATTGTTATTTCTCTCCTTCTCCCTCTCTCCTACCCTTCCCCTCTAAAGATAGATAGATAGATAGATAGATAGATAGATAGATAGATAGATAGATAAATAAATAAAAAGTGTTATTCTCCTTTAAAAAAAAAAAAAGAAAGAAAACAATTCTGAAAGGATATATACAAACCTGATTACATGTTGCTGTTCCTTAAGAATAGGAAAGATGGTTTGTGATTGAAGACACTGGTCAAAAGGAACTATAATCAACCTAATCCGTACTGTTTTAATTTTTTACATGGAAGAGGTCCTGATGTTTGGGTTTTTTTAATTTAATTTATTGGGGTGACATTGGTTTATAAAATTATATAGGTTTCAGGTGTACAGTTATATATTACATCATCTGTATGTTGCTTTGTGTGTTCACTACCCCAAGTAAAATCTTCCATCACCATTTATCTCCGCTTTACCTTCTTCTTTTCTAAAAGTTGTATTTATTTATTTATTTTTTAGAGGGTGGGGGGGGAACCATGGATCCAGTTGCCTCTTCTGTGTGCCCCCACCCAGTAAAAAAAAAAAAAAAAAAACTCAAGCATGGGCCCCAACCCATAATGGAACTGACAACCCTTCCCTTTGCTGGAAGATGCACAGCTAACTGAGCCACACCTGTCAGGGCCCTTTACCCTCCTTCCACCTACCCCCAAACCAGCTTTCCCTCTGGTAATCACCATACTGTTGTTGTCTGTGTCTATGAGTTGTTGTTGTTGTTGTAGTTGTTTTTCTTAATCCTTTCACCTTTTACACCCAGTCCCCCAACCCCACTCCCCACTTTGTCAATTTTGTTCATTAGATTCCACATATAAGTGAAATCATGTGGTACTTATCTTTCTGACTAGCTTATTTCACATACCATAATACTCTCAAGGTCCATCTACACTGTCACAAAAGGTAAGATTTTTTTCTTTTTTACAGCCAAGTAGTATTATATTGTGTAACTATACCATAGCTTTTTTATCCACTCATCTACTGATGGGTACTTGGTCTGCATCCAAATTTTGGATATTGTAAATAACACTTTAGTGAACATAGGGGGGCATATACATATTCTTTTGAATTAGTGTTTCAGGTTTCTTTGGATATATTCCCAAAAGTAGAATCACTGGGTCGTAAAGCAATTCCATTTTTAATTTTTTGAAGTACTTCCACAGTGCTTTCCACAGTGGCTGTACCAGCTTGCATTCCTACCAGCAGTGCACAAGGGTTCTCTTCACATCCTCTCCAGCACTTGTGGTTTGTTGACTTACTGATGATAGCCATTCTGACAAGTGTGAGGTAATAGTTTTAATTTGTATTTTTAGTTTTAATTTGCATTTCTCTAATGATTAGTGACATTGAGAATCTTTTTATATGTCTATTGGATTGGTCATCTCTATGTCCTCTTTGGAGAAATATATCTTCAGGTCCTTTGCCCATCTCTTCCCCCATTTTAAATCATTTTTATTTTTTAATTACAGTTGATATACATTATTTTGTTAGTTTCAGGTGTACACCCCGGTGATTAGACATAATATAACTTACTAAGTGATCATCCTGTTAAATCTTGAACCCATCTGACATCACACATAGTTATTAGAATATTATTGACTGCATTCCCTATGTTGTACTTTACATCTCCATGACTGTTTTATAACAACTGATTTGTACTTAATCTCTTCACCTTTTTCACCCTTCCCCTCAATCACCCTCCTATCTAGGAACCGTCAAAATGTTCTCTGTGTCTGTGAGTGTGTTTCTGTTCTGCTTTTTCATTTATTTAGTAGATATGTATTTATTGACATTTTCTTATTGATATATTTGGTCTTTTTTCTTCTTAAAGAAGACCCTTTAACTTTTTTTTTTTTAACAATATCATTTATTTTTAGAGAGAGGGGAAGGGAGAGGAGAGAAACGTCAATGTGCGGTTGCCTCTCGAGCACCCCCAACTGAGGACCTGGCCTGCAACCCAGGCATATGCCCTGACTGGGAATCGCACCAGTGACCCCTTGGTTCGCAGGCCTGCACTCAATCCACTGAGCCACAACAGCCAGGACTAACATTTCATATAATACTGATTTCATGCTGATGAACTCCTTTAGCTTTTTCTTTTTCTTTCTTTTTGTTAAGATTTAATTTTTTTTATTTTTAGAGAAAGGGGAAGGGAGGGAAAAAGAAAGGGAGAGAAACAATGATGTGTGAAGAGACACCTCGACTGATTGCCTCTCTCATGCCCCCAACTGGGGACCTGGCCCACAACCCAGGCATGTGCCCTGACTGGGAATCAAACCAACAAGTTTTTGGTTTGCAGGCGGGAACTCAACCCATTGAGCCACACCAGCCAGGGACCTATAGCTTTTTCTTGTCTTTTCCTTCATTTGTCCTTCAATTCTAAATGGTAGCTGTACTGGATAATCTTGGTTATAGGTCCTTGTTTTTGTCACTTTGAATACTTCTTGTCAGTCCTTTCTGGCCTGCAGAGTTTCTGTTGAGAAATCAGCTGACAGTCTTATGCTTTGCCCATTTTTTAAATTGGTTGGGGGGTTTTTTTGGTGTTGAGTTTTACAAGTTCTTTTCAAATTTTGGATTTATAGGGTACATACAAGAATCAACCAATGAGTGCATAAATGAGTGGAACAGCAAGTGGATGTTTCTCTCCCTCTCTCTCCAAAATCAATTAATTTTTTAAAAATCTGTTTTTTCATTAAATTATCACTTATCAAGGGAGAAGTCCTACCTAGGACCTAGAATCAGAGGAAAAAAATAACGGTATTAAAGTCCTGAAACCTCACTGTTTATAGTTATTATCATCTAGATGCAATGGGACCGTCCTCTCACAGTAGTTTCCCCTGAGGGATGTCACTACCTTCCTTTTTCCAGCCTGACGCTGAGACATTGACTCTAAAACTGATTTCGCCCTGGCTGGTGTAGCTCAGTGGATTGAGCACAGGCCTGCGAACCAAAGGATCGCGGTTCGATTCCCAGTCAGGGTACATGCCTGGGTTGCAGGCCAGTTCCCGGCATGGGACACACAAGAGGCAACTATACATTGGTATTTCTCCCTCTCCCTCTCTCCTACCCTTCCCCTCTAAAGATAAATTTAAAAAAAAAAAACTGATTTCACATCCTGTGACTGCAAAGAACGTCACCATCTCTCTCACCAGTTTTTATTTGCTTAAGTCAGAGCATAATATGATAGAAAATACACTGGAGGCCTTGGCCTGCTGGCTCAGTTCTTTGGAGGGTCGTCCCACACCCCTAAACATTGCGGGTTCAATCCCCAGTGAGGGCACGTCAGGAGGCAACCAATCAGTGTTTCTCTCTCACATGATGTTTCTTTCCCTCTCTCCCCACCCCCCACTCTAAAATCAATAAACATATCCTCAGGTGAGTATTTTTTTTTAAATAGCTTTAAAAAGAAAATACAATGGAGAAATTCTCAGAAGCCTGGATTTTCATTCTTTGATGAGACCCATCTCAGAAAGAATCAGCAATAGGTGTGACTGAAATTTAGAAAAATAGAATTAAGGTATATAAAACTACAAAGCAGAAAGTTTACAACCTAGATAAAGCGAATTACAGTTAAGTCTAAACTACTCACTTATAGTAAAATAAATGATCAGAATCAAATGCATTATGCCCTGCCTAAAGAATATGATAACGGAAAGGGAATGATTTGTATAGAATCGTAAATAAGTAAATAAAAAGTAAACCTTAAGCAAAAATGTACATCATGCCAGGAAAAGGCTGGCCTGACCAGCGCATAGGAGATTTTGGCCCTTTGGCATATCCCTGTCTTTAATAGATAGAGATGGCTGCTCAATACCCATTAGCAATAAGAATCACCCAAGATTCCCCAACTTACGTTCTATGTAATTAATCATTTTCTGATTAGAATTTGGCTTTTCATGAAGACTTCAGAGGTGTGAGTTTATTGCTGACCAGAAGACTATATGTTATTTTGCCTGGCTAAAAATTAGTACAGCTACAACTTTGACAATGACAATTTGGGATGCAGCATCAGTTTCTTAGGTATGTTTATACCCAAAGCCAACTGAGCTGTGGGCATGCTGACCTTTAGAAACAGTGAACAGTTAACAATAATGCCACCCACTGTATGAGACCTATGTGGAATAGACAAAAAGATTCACTAGTAGCACTATTGTGACTCATTTCTCTACAAGTCTAGTCCCTCTTAACTCTACTAATTAGTAACTTGCCCTTTCTAAGCCTGTTTCTTCATCTATATAGAGGAGCTAAATTCTGTTTATAAGGCATTGTCAGGTTCATGAAAGTTACTGCATATGAAAATTCTCAGAAAATAATCATACTATGACAATCATAAAGATTTGCCCTGGCTAGTGTGGCTCAGTGGATTGAGTGCTGGCCTGCGAACCAAAGGGTCACCAGTTCGACTCCCAGTCAGGGAACATGCCTGGGTTGTGAGCTGGGTCCCCAGTGGCAGGGGGGGTTGTGAGAGGCAACCACACATCAGTGTTTCTTTTTCTCTCCTTTCCTTCCCCTTTCTCTAAAAAATTTTAAATAAAGTCTTTTAAAAATATATTTTAGCCCTGGCTGGTGTAGCTCAGTGGATTGAGCGCGGGCCTGCGAACCAGAGGATCGCGGTTCGATTCCCAGTCAGGGCACATGCCTGGGTTGCAGGCCAGTTCCCGGCAGGGGACACACGAGAGGCAACCATACATTGATATTTCTCTCCCTCTCTTTCTCTCCTACCCTTCCCCTCTAAAAGATAAATAAATAATAAATTAAAAAAAAAAAAAGCTAGTTTAAAAATAAATAAATAAATAAATAAATAAAAATATATTTTTTAAAAAAAGAATGATAAGGATTTGACTTTGGGTGGTGGGCATACAATGCAACATACAGATCATGTATCATACAAATGTATACCTGAAACCTATATGACCCTATGAACCAAAGTCACCCCAATAAACTTAATAAAATAAAAAATTTTGCCCTGGATGTTGTGGCTCAGTGAGTTGAGTGCCAGCCTAAAAACCAAAAGGTCGCTGGTTCAATTCCCAGTCAAGGCACATGCCTGAGTTGCAGGCCAGGTCCCCAGTTGGGGGCGCGTTAGAGGCAACCAACCAATCTATGTATCTTTCACACATTGATGTTTCTCTCCCTTTCTTCCTCCCTTCCCCTCTCTCTAAAAATAAATAAATAATTTTTTAAATTAAAAAAGTAATAAGGAACTATTATTACCAGGAATAACTTTATTTGGTTACATCAGTACTTGTATATCCCTAGTCAGTAGTTAAGGCTTGGGTTCAAGAGAAATCCAGGAAGGCTTAGATCCTAAAACAAGGGTCAGCAAAGCACAACTCAATTTGTGAGCAAAATCCAGCCTTCCTCCTGTTTTTCTACAGTCCACTAGCTAACAATTGTTCTTACAATTTTTAATGGCTAAAAGAAAAATCAAAAGAATAATATTTCATGATACACAAAACATAAAATTCAATTTTTAGTGTATATTAAGTTCTATTGGAAGTCACCGTGCTTATTTTTATGTATTGTCTATGGCTGCTTTCACGATACAATAGCAGAATTGTGGGGGTTTTTTTAAACCACATGGCCCAGAAAGCCTAAAATATTGACATTTTGGCCTTTTACACAAAAATTTGCCAACCCCACCCTGACCAATGTGGCTCATTTGTTTGGGCATTGCCCCCACAAAGCAAGAGGTTACTCATTCAATTCCCGGTTCCGGGCACATTCAAGAGGCACATGATCAATGTTTCTCTCACAATGATATTTCTCTGCTTCCCTCCCTTCCTCTCTAAAAATAAATAAATAAAATCCTTTAAAAAAAAGTTTGCCAACACCTATTCTAGATGTATCTAAGAGTATGAATTTAGGTAAGATACTTACTCTCATCTTGCTTAGCTATCTCATCTGCAAAATGGAGGTAATAATAACTACATCAGAGAATCGTCTGGAGGATTAAGAGTTCAATTATAATGTTGAGTTTGAAGTTTTTCATTTTATCTTTTTTGAGAATTCTGAAATTTCTGGATAAATGGACAACGCATACCAACAATTCCTGAAAGGGAAGATAGCTGAATCAACAAACATGGAAATAAGTTTTGCCTCACTTATAATTTTTAAATTAAAACTATAACAATATGCATTTTTGCCTATCAAATTAATAAAGAATGAAAATAATGATGTTACCCAATGATAATCAGTGTTTAGTAACAGAAGCACTCTCTTATTTGGCTAATACAAACATGAATTGGCGTAAACTGTTTGGAAAGCAAAATGTCATCATATAATAAAACCCTTGATCCAAAGCAATTCTGGTGCTCTAAGGAAATAATTTTAAATATGGAAAAATTGTTATGCAGAAAAGAACATTTCTCACAGCTTTATTTTATAAAAGCAAAAAAAGGAAGCATCGTACATATCTAACTATAGAGGAATCGTTAGGTAAATTATGACATTCTTACTAGATCCAATATTATGCAGCATTTATAAATAATATTTACAAAGAATATTTCCTATGCCAGAACATGGGAAAATACTTGCTTTATACTGGTAGGTATAAAAAGCCAATACCAAATTGCTGAATGAACATAACTGTAAGAATACTATGTATAGGAAAGAAAGGTTATAAAAATATGCCAAAAGAATATTAATACGGGCCATGTTTATACCATGGGATTAAAGGTAACATTTTCCAATTTTCACTCCTATTTTCAAATTGCCTTTAATACTCAAGTCTTTCATGATTTAAAAAATGTTTAAATAAAACATTTAGAAGGGAAAAAAAACTTTAGACCTGGGATATTGAAAGCTGTATGCTTTAAGAAAGGAATCTAAGATACATGAATATAACTTTTCAGTAAAGACTGAATTTCTCAGATGGTGGTATGGGCTGATTTATGTTCCCCTCAAATTCTTATAGTTTTTAGAAATTGATTGATTCAGACTGAGAGACATTTGTTGTTTCACTTATTTATGCATTCGTTGGTTAATTCTCGTAGGTGTCCTGACGGGATCGAACCCACAATGTACTCAATCCAACTGAGCTACCCAGCCAGAGGAAGAAATTAGATTTTTAAAACATTTCACTCCTCTGTTCAAAAACCAACACTGTATTTTGAAAATAATGCTGCCTACTTTTCTCAAAACCCTCTGTCATCTGGTTCATCATACCTGTCCAACTTTATTTCTCTGTCCACTCATTGGAGCCCCTCCGTTTCTGCATTGCAAGACCTTAATGACTTGGTACTCTCACCACCACCCCCCTTCAAATACCTACCTTCCCACAACACAGATTTCACACCCCTTTCCAGGCCCACCTTTCCAAGGAATCTCAGCCCTTCCCAGTCTCACAGTGTTATGTGTGGGTCTTGCCATTCAAACAGACTATAAATTAGCAGAAAATCATTATTTTGTACTTGTTCTAAATCCCCTCTTGATCTGCCTTTCATGATACACAGAGAAGGGACTCTGTAAATGCTTGTGATTTAAAAAGAAAGGAAGAAAAACTAACATTTATTGAGGACCTGTGAAATACCAAGCCCAGTGCAAAATGTTTTATACAAATTACTTTTCCACAGCAACTCTGAAGTAGTATCATCATCATCATCATCATCATCATCATCATGTCTCAGAAAGAGTTAATTTCAAATTGTACTGCTACCAAATTTTAGAGTCAGGATTCAAACCCATGTCTCCCTGACTGGATACATGATGTTTATTTTCTTTAGCATCATTAGTATTTTTGCTTGTCTCTCCTACACTACATTATAAGCTTCTTGAGATGAAACTGTGTCTTTTCATGCCTTTATTTCTAGCAGCTAATAAAGGATCTTGCTCATAGTAAGCCTACTTATTAAATATTTTTAAGATGAAAATTGGCCTTGGCTGGTGTGGCTCAGTGCATTGAGCACTGGCCTGCGAACTCAAGTGTTGCCAGTTAGATTCCCAGTCAGGGTGGTTGGGGCACATGCCTGGGTTGCAGGCCAGGTCCCCAGTTAGGGGCGTGTGAGAGGCAACCGGTGGATGTTTCTCTCTCTCCATTCCCCTCTTTCTAAAAATAAATCAATAAAATCTTTAAGCTAATAAACAAAGTGAAAACCAATGCCTTCAGTAGTTGTCTTAGAAAAGTCTCTGTTTTACATTTGCTTGCAAGGGAGATGTAGAAACTAATATACACCCATCTGCATATGCAAAATAGAAATTAGCAAATTCTAGACATAGAAGGGATAGTAGGTGACTTTGACCTCCGGTTTATGGTATGCCCGTTATGTGCCCAGCTCTGCTCTGTTCTGGGTGTTGTGAACAATAAAAAAGAAAATTCCCAGACATAGTGCTTCACAATAGTAGGTGATAAATAAATGGCCACTGAAAAATGGAAGAGAGACAGACTAGGGGAAGATGAGTGGCCAGATATTTCAGGCTGGCAGGAATTCCAGGCAGAGGAAATTGTGTGAACAGTAAATGCAGTGTAGGCTAAAAGACCAGTCTGGCTGAAAGGAGTTCTTTGGGGATAAAATTATAGAGGTAACATCTGATTGTATAGTGTCTTGACTGCTAGGCTAAGGAATTTATTTCTTCCTGTTACTAATCCCTGCTAAAATGTTCTTTCAGGAGGCATTGGAATATCAATAGAAGCAGAATGTCTTTAGAAGCAGCAAAGCCTCCTTAGAGACCCTGACGAATTAAGCTGTCATGGTGCAGTGACAGGTGGAGGGGTGGATATTTTAGATGAGGAAGCTACCCTCTCAGATCTGCTGATATGGTGCCACTTCTGTCATTTGAGGATGGGCCAGCTGTGGTCATTAAAGAAAATATTTTCACTGAGTGCTCACATATCAATCCTAAATTACTGAATAAAAATAAGTACAACTTTTCTGTTGAGCTTCCAAGGACGAATACATGGTAGTTCCCAGAAGGAATCTGCTGTGATGAGGATGAGCATAGTTCCAGCCTGCCTGAGGAAAACAATGCCCCTCCCATAGCACACTATGGAGGGAAGGAGAGGGCTTAACAACCTATCAGCCCAGACCATCTTTGACATTTCCCCAGCCAAACAATAATCTCCCAGCAGTTTGGGCCCTGTTCCAAGCTAAAGATAGTTTGCTATGGCCTTTTGCAGGGACAGAATGACTACACCTGTTGGCTTCTTAAAGCTCAAATGCTTTTGGTTGAAAGCATTGTGCCTTTTGCCACAATGCTTCTTGACATTTCTCTTACCAGGTTCTGCTCAAGGGGAAAATTCTGAAATAGGTCATGGATTTGGGAAATGACTTGTGAGCTCATCTTCAGCTTCCTGGCAGGCAAGGAAACAGCCTTATTACTCTTAATTATTATTTGGAGGCAGGGTGGAGAGAGAAACATCTATTGTTCCGTTTATTCACACACTGGTTGTTTCTTATATGTGTCATAACCAGGGGTCAAACCTGCAAACGTATCCTTATTTTTTTTCTAATTTTATTTATTTTCAGAGAGAGGGGAAAGGAGAAAAAGAAGGAGAGAAACATCAAAGTGGGAGAGAAACAACAATCAGTTGCCTTTTGCACACCCCCAACTGGGGACCAGGCCCACAACCTAGACATGTGCCCTGACAGAGAGCTGAACCTGTGATTTTTGGTTCTCAGGCTGGCAATTCAACCCACTGAGCCACACCAGCCAACCTTATTTTAAAGATTTTACTTATTTATTTATTTATTTATTTATATTTTATTTCTTTATTTTAGAGGGATGGGAAAGGAGAGAGCGACATCAATGTGTGGTTGCTTCTTGTGGCCCCTAACAGGGGACTTGGCCTGCAACCCAGGCGTTTGCCCTGACTGGGAATCAAACTGATGACTCTCTTAGGTTCACAGGCCGGCACTTAATCCACTAAGTCACAAGCAAGAGCTATCTATCTATTTTTAGAGAGAGGGAAAGGGAGGAAGAGAGAAAGGGAGAGAAACATCGATATGAGAGAAACATCAATCAGTCGCCTTTTGTATGTGCCCTGACCAACCAGGGACCAAACCCTCAACCCAGGCATGTGCCCTGACAGGAATCAAACCTGAGACCTTTTGCTTTGTGGGACACCCAACCAACTGAGCCACACCGGTCAAGACGGTCATCCTTATTTTAAAGAGAAGGATCTGTGGCCTAGAGAGATTAGCTGTTGTGCGTTCCTCTCCCTGGACTGCCCCTTTAATAAGTAATTATTGTTTCTTACTAAGTAAATGCTTGTGACTATATTAGGCCATAGGAGATAATCAGATTCTATCTTAAAGGCTTTTATAATCTAGCAGGGAAAAAATGTCAATTTCTTTTTTCCCTCCAGCTTTATTGAGATATAATCGACATATAACATTGTATAAATTTAAAGTGTATGATGTGATGACTTGATACATATATATATTGCTAAATGTTGACCACAATAAGGTTAGTTAATAAACGCTTTGCCTCACATAGTTACCATTTTGTTGTTGTTATGGTGAGAACATTAAACCAACTTTCCAGTATACATATAGTATTATTAACTATAGCTATGTATTGCTATACACTAGATTGCTGGAAGTTATTCACCATTCTCTCTCTCTCTCTCTCTCTCTCTTTTTTTTTTTTTTTTTAAGATTTTGCCCTGTCTGGTGTGGCTCAGTGGATTGAGTGCTGGCCTGCGAACTGAAAGGTTGCCAGTTCAATTCCAGGTCAGGACACAGGCCCTGTTGGGTGTGTGTGAGTGGCAGCAGATCCATGTATCTCACACACTGCTGTTTCTCTCCCTCTCTTTCTCCCTCCCCTGCCCTCTAGAAGTAAATGAATAAAATCTTTTTTTTAAAAATCAAAAAATTGGCCCTGGCTGGTGTAGCTCAGTGGATTGAGCACGGGCTGCGAACCAAAGTGTCGCAGGTTCGATTCCCAGTCAGGGCACATGCCTGGGTTGCCAGGCCAGTTCCCGGCAGGGGACATACAAGAGGCAACCGCACATTGATGTTTCTCTCCCTCTCTCCTTCCCTTCCCCTCTAAAGATAGATAAATAAATAAATAAATAAATAAATAAATAAATATAAATAAAATATTTTAAAAAAATCAAAAAATTAGCCCTGGCTGGTGTAGCTCAGTGAATTGAGTGCGGGCCTGCGAACCAAAGGATCGTGGTTCGATTCCCAGTCAGGGCACATGCCTGGGTTGCCAGGCCAGTTCCTGGCAGGGGACATACAAGAGGCAACCGCACATTGATGTTTCTCTCCCTCTCTCCTTCCCTTCCCCTCTAAAAAGATAAATAAATAAATAAATAAATAAATAAATAAATAAATAAATAAAAATAAAAATTAAAAAAAAATCAAAAAATTGCAAAAAATATATATCAACAGTTGAATCTAAAAAGTGAACTAAGTAAACAAGAAGAACAGAGACAAAAGCATGGATATGCAGAACATTTTGATGGTTGCCAGATGGGAGGAGGGTGGGGGAGAACGAATGAAGAGGTGAGGGGATTAAGAAGTACAAGTAGGTAGTTACAGAATAGCCACAGGGATATAAAGTACAGTATAGGTAACAGAGTAGCCAAAGACATATGCATGACCCATGGACATAAGCAATGGGGGCGGGGATTGCCTGAGGGAGTGGGCGATGCTGGGTAGAGGGGGGCAAAGAGGGAAAAATAAGGATAACTAATAGCATAATCAATAAAATATATATTTTTTAAATGTTAATCATGTAAATTGTACTTAAAAGTGTGACATGGATGTAGCTGTTACATTGTGAACACTAAAAAAATCACATATTTTTTCAGCATTCAAAAGCTGTTACTCAATTTAGAAAGGAGGTTGCTCGCTTCACTGATGAATGAGTGAAGTTCTTACACTTTCGCCTTATATATTTGATCCCTATTTCCTGGCACAGAGCTCCTAAAAACCTTGTAATTTCCTAAATGATAGGTGTGCCTTTTGTTATAACAAGCCCTTCCTTTCCCACCTGAGTTTATGCTAATGAGATGAGGTTGGGTAGGGGGTACCTAGTATCTCAAGTTAGGGCTTGTCACCAGGAAGACCCACTGATTAGAGAGTCAGAATTCTCCGCCCCACCCACCAACCTCAGGAAGATTTGATGAGTTTCTGAGTTGGTAAATGCATCCATCTACCAGGAAGGTGGCACACCCCAGTTCCACTCCTACACTCCAGCTCCTTCTGGACTTCGTCCTGTGTACCTTTTCATTTCAATGTTTGTCTGTATCCTTTATAAAACCCTTTTTAAAAAATAACATCCTTGCCTTGGCTGGTGTGGCTCAGTGGGTTGAGCACTGGACTGTGTGAACCAAAAGATTCCAGGTCAGGACACATGCTTGGGTTGCAGACCACGTCCCCAACTGGGAAATACAAGAGGAACGGATTGTTCATCTTCACTTTCTCCCTCCCTTCTCCTGTCTCTGAAAAATAAACAAAATCTTTCAAAAATAATAATATCCTTAATAATAAACTGGTAAACATAAGTGAATGTTGGACAGAGCTATTCTAACAATGCTCAAACCTGAGAAGGGGGTCATGGGAACTTCTGATTTACAACCAGTCAGTCAGGAGCAGCAGTGACAACCTGGACTTGCAATTGGCAGCTGCAGAGGGGGCAGTCTTAACTGAGCCCTTAACCCGTGGGATGGACACTACGTCCAGGCAGATAATGTCAGAATTGAGTTAAATTGTAGGACACCCAGTCTTCATCCACCTGAGAATTCAAAAATTGCCTGGTGGTGTTGGAAAACACTCTCCATCTATCAGTGAAAATATCAACGAACATTTATGTTGGAACTGCCTTTGGTAGTTGGTTGCAAAGATAGAATAGCTATGAATACAAGAGTTTGGCAAATATCAGCAGAAGTACTCAGAATATGGAATTTATAATGAGTATCTTTTGTTAATTATTTGTAAACTGTGTTTTACACATCCTTTGTCAGTCGTTTCATAAATAAAATTATATTTGTATATACATGTATATGCACTCATACTTTTCAGAGAGCTGGTTTTTAAACACTTTATCAGCACACTTCACTGGGAGAAACAGAATAAACAGACATGATATAATGCAAGGTCTTAAGGGCTAGGAAGAAATAATAAAGCAGAGTCTGGGGGCAGAGTGTCAGGGGAATGTGCTATTTTGGGTAGGCAGTCAGGGAAGTTGTCTGTAATAAGATAACTGAGCAGAGACCTTAATGAACTAAGGGAATGAGTCATGTAAAGTGTCGCAAATAGGAGAACCAGCAAGGATGTGTTTGTATGTTCAGGGAAGAACAAGGAGGCTGTTTTGGCTGGAGCCTGGTAAGCCAGCAGGGAGGGGTAGATTGAGATCCAAAAGGTAGAGGTGACCATGTAGCCTAATGATACACACTGAAGTCTATTCTACTCTGAAAGATGATAAACATACACAGTTTCACATACAGTTGTGTCATATTCTGAATTTACATTCTTAGAAGATCACACAGGCTGCTGCATGAACGGACTGTGAGCATGTGAACGTGAGGAAGCTGGAGACCAGCTGGGAGGTGAGAGAGGACGAGGCTTGGACCAAGGAGGCAGCAGCGGCGTTGATGAGAAGCAGTTAGGTTTTAGATATATTCTGAAGCCTACCTGACAGGAAATGTTGATAGATTGGATTTGGGGTGTAAGAGAAAAAGATGAGTCAAGGATGACTTAAAGTTTTTTGGCCTGAGCAATTGGAAGATTGAAATACCATTTACTGAAAGAAATCATCAGAAAATGGTTGGGGGAGGGCAGGTTGGGAGCCATGGTGGAAATGTATTGGTTAAAGGCTTGAATGAACTTTCTGGGGTGATGGAAATATGTCTTATTTTGAGTGGTGGTTGCTGGGTGTATACTGTCAAAACTCAATGAAGTGAGTATTTAATATCTCTGCATTTTATTTTATATAAATTATATCTAAACACACACACACAGCACCACCACTACCACCACCACCAGAAATGACCATTTATTGATAGGGAGAAGACAAGAAAAGGGTATATGAATGGGAATGGGATCCATCTGGAAGCTGTGAGATCCAAGGCTATTTCTGGGGTGGTCCCCCAATCTCTCTCATGGGGTCTTTGCATCTCCTTTCCTGTGCCTTTGCATCTTCATCACTCTTAAGCTTTGGCATTCAACAAAACAAGCCCTGATTTATAGCATTTTCTAATTTGTAACATAAATATTCCCACCATACCCTCTTTTAAACTACGGTGTTTATCAAGCTACAATGTAATCCTGGAGGTGGTAGAGTGAAGTAGTGGAAAATACAGACTCCAGTGCAGGCAAGTTTCTTTACCTCTCTGGGCCTGTTTCCTCATCTGTAAAATAAAATGGGTTGTTTTGAAGATTAAATGGTGGAAAGCACTTAATATGTTAATATGTGCAGAGCCCAGCATTATATATCTTGCATTGTGCGGCCTTGGGCACCTTTTTATCTCTGGATCTTGGTTCCTTTATTTGTAAGACAAAAAGATTTTATTATAACCTTCAAAGTCCTTCCAGATTTAGAAATCTGAGGGCCATCTGTGATTTCAGTTAAAGAGAAATCTTAGCCTCCTTTTCTGGTTTTTAGTGCTTTCCCTAAAATCATAAGTACAAGGCACTTGAGTGGTACAAGAGACAGCCAGGCAGATTCTGCCCAAAGTAGATTCAGTCCAAAGCAGAAAGTTAAATTAATTGTTAGCCTTGGTCTCAGCCTGGGAAAACTTTTGCGCAGCCAAAAGTTTCCAGCTTCAGGGACTCTTTCCCCCTAACTGACAGCTCCAGGTGCCAGTCGGTTCTGCCTCTCTCGTTTGGATCCCTGCCAGGCACCTTTGTTTGGGAACTTTCTGATTCTTCCCTGCTCCGTAGGTCCTGAGGGAAATGGCCTTTTTCCTTTTCTTTGTTTTAATGGGGAGAAACAAATAAAAAGAAGGAAAATGCAGAGAGACTAGGTTAATAGAAACAGATTAAGAAAAAAAAAACACCAGGAGAAAGAGATTTTTCCTACATTTTCTAACAAGATAAATAAAAACAGCCAGAGACAAAATGAAAGCCGATGCCTATCTCATCTCCGGAGAATGTCTTGGAAAGGACCATGTTTAAAATAAAAACACATGAAGCACAGATGGAGGTATTGCTTGCCTTTTTCCCTAACGTCTTTTTTTTATATTGATTTTTATTTTGTAAAAGATTTCAGTTTTAGAAAGGGGGGAAAGCAGAAAGAGAGGGAGAAAAACATGTTTGGCTGCCTCTCGCAAGCCCCTCACTGGGGACCTGGCCCACAACCCAGGCATGTGCCCTGATTGGGAATCAAACCAGCAGCCTTTCAGTTTGCAGGCTGGTGCTCAATCCACTGAGCCATACCAACCAGGGCTTATGCTGATTTTTAGAAAGAGAAGCATCGGTATGTTATTTCACCTATTTATTCATTCACCGGTTGATTCTTACATGTGCTCTGACCTAGGATCAAACCCTCAACCTTGGTGTATTGAGACAATGCTCTAACCAACTGACTACCTGGCCAGGGTCTTGTAGAAGCTACATACACTTAGAACCAAAGATGCCAAGAGCTGAGAGTGACCTCAGAGCACCCCTCCTCTCCCTACAGTATTTGGCATATGAGGAAACCAAGCCTCAGAGAGGCTAGGTAACTTGTCAAGGTCCAATAGAGTTCGGTTAGGTGTTGATTCACGTATCTCAGTGGTACCTGTGCTATCTTTCAGGGTCCCAGTAAGAAACAGATGGATAATTGAGGAGAGTTTAATAAAGAAAAGGCAATAAGAAAGAGATGTTCCAAAACCCCAGGCCCGTAACAGTGGGAAAACTTGACTACTACTGGGCCTGAGGGGACAATAAGGAGCAGAGAGCATATGGAAAGAGCCACCTGAGAGGGTTCCGCAGAGACCCTACTTTTAAGAAGATGGGGTATGTGATGGCCAATCAACAATCTCATGTCCTTCTCCCTCCTTCTAGTCCCCATTGACTAAACTTAATCAGAAGCCAGAGGATAAGGAAGCCTGTTGATAAGAGATCAGAGGGAGTGAGCAGAGAGGAAAGCAGATTTGGAGAACCGAAATTTCAAACAATGCTGTTTACGCCCTATAATTTGGCCCTAAAGTGTGCAACACAGTGAGCCACCAGGAACGTAAGATTTAACAGGAGTCCAGAAAGTTGCAAGTTAGGGCACTAAATCTCAAACAGGAAAAGATACCTGCTTTCCGGCTGCCTGTCACATACCAAACCCAATAAGCAGAGACAGGGATTGAATCTTTATGGGTGCTTTATTCAGATGGCTGGTGATCTGAGAAGATGGTGGGTTCGCACCCTAACAAACCATCTTACATGTTCTTTCCAAGCCAGTGTTTTTATAACAGAGAACAAAGTACAGTGAGGGGTTTTGAAATTCCGGGAAAATTAGATTAAAAAACTACAGTATTCTTGCCCTGGGCAGTTGTTACCAGGGGCTGGTGGTTGTCTGTCTCTCCCTGGAACACAACGCCCTCCCGATGCCTACACTTGTCCCCAGGCGGTAATCTTTCGCAGTGCCCCAGGAGGTCTGCTGTCTCTCCCAGGAGTCAGGATGGGCCTTATCTGTAGTTTCTGAAACAAAAGCTTTAACATACTCATTACTTACTAGGCTTATAACTATTTACCTTAAACTAAAATTTTCTAACTCTTGAGTCCCCTATCACACTGTCATTTGCTGATGGAAGCAGAAGATTGGAAGTTTCTAGGGGCTGCTCTGCTCCTCAGCACAACACTGACTCCACACAGATCTGGTGGAAGTTCAGACAATGATTCGGCCCTGCCCTCAAGGAACTGAGTCAGGTCTGCAGAGGGTGAGGCCGGACGGTAGATGACTGTCCCTGGAGACCTGCACAAAGTTGCTGAGCAGGGAAGACTTCTCCAAGGGGCGACTTCCTGGAGAATTGAAAGAGATAGTCACTGTAGGAGAGTCGGAAAGGAGCTGGGGTCTCTGCTCTAGGATCAGTGCAGAGATAATTTGGTGGCAGTTCAGGGAAGCCTGGGGACCCTTTTTCTCTCTGAGTTACCTCTCCAGGAATCTCCTGGCTTCGCAGTTCCCTTTGGCTGCATTTCATCTCCTCCTCCCTCATTCCTCCACCTCCCTTCCCTGAAGGCAAGAGTCTGAGGTGGAGTCAAGATTCTCAGAAGCAAGTTAAACCAGTTCCTGGACTTGCCCTGCTGAAGAATAGCCCCAACAGAAATGACTACTACTGTCCCCACAGCCAGCTGCAGATGGTGCAGATTGAGACCTGGGGAGGGGAAAGATCTCAGAGAAAACACAGATCAGTACCTGATTCCAAATACAGATGGACCCAAAATGGCCCTGTAAATGCTGGGGTCTTGCCTGCAGGGCAAATCTAATGCCCGTCAACCCCAACTCTGGTCAGCAGCAGCCACTTCTGCCTGAGAGGGCATCTCCTACAAGTACCAACACCTCTTTCCTGAGTCCTTGCTCCAATTTTACCAGTTCAGCTCTCAGCAGAGCTCTTAGTGTTCCTTGAGAAGCTGCCTCCCAGCATCTTAGGGAGCTTCTCTCCAGGGTCACTCAGGTCCCCTGATTCCTGATTCCAGGGGAAAGGCCACACATGACTTCTTCCTCCCATGTGGGCAGCCTGGCTAAGCTTCTCACCTCTCCATAGTTAAAAGGGAAGGCAGCAACTAGGAGGCATAAAAAGGCTCCAGGTTCCTGTGTGGGTAAAAGCTTGGCTGGATGCTTGAGGACTTGGAGGTTTTTGTCAAAGTTAATAGTCACGATTATTTGGACTGACTTTAAGTGAGGGAGATCTTCCACCTCCCTGGTACTGTGAAATCCCAACGGATGGCTCAGCCTGTTGAGCCCTAAGAATGCTTTAGAGCTATGCTGCTGTATTTCGAAGCACTTTCACATCCCTTATTGCAGAAGTTCATAGTCATCCCAGAGATATACAAACAGCCTACAGTCAAACAGCTGATTAATGATTAAGAGGATTGAACTAGAAACATCAGATCCAGTGCTCTTTTTCAAAGTTGCCTCCTGCCTAATTCCTCCAACCAATGTTTAGTTTATTAAATTTGGAGATCCAATTGCAATATCCTGTTTATTCCCTATACAACAAATCTATCTGGCTTTTAACAGTACACACACACACACTTTTGAGAAGTTATGTGTGTATCTATCTATCTATCTATATACACAAAATCATAAGCATGTAATTCTATAACATAACAATATCACACTTAAGCATAGCATATGACATTTTAGGTGAAATGTTCAAATTAAACCTATAAATTATTACACCCATATTATTACCCTTCCAAGCACATTCAAACAGGTGTTATTTCTGCTGGACCCTGTATATTTGGAGGTCCTGCTGGGATCATGTGCATATATTTTTGTAAAGCAGACCTGCACATAAATATACAGGCGAGCTTGGTTCAAGGACTGCTACTCTGAAAAATTCATTATAGAAAAAAAAAACACCTCCTTCGAGACTGAGCTTCACCCTCTGCCCCTAAAAAACATGTTTATAGCATATCTTTGATCATACTTCTAATGGAGTTTACGTAGGGGTGGTACCTCCAGAGCTTGAGAACTAAGTTCTGGCTCCCCCTACTGGGTGTAGGATGGATACATTGGCCCAAAGGAATTTACTCAGTCTCCCCAGGGCACTGGGGCTCTGGGAACAATTCTGTATCTGCCAGTGCTTGGAAAGACCCTGGAAAGCAGGGCTTTCTGAGGAGGGGTGTGATCATGGGAGACGTTCTAGAAGAGTTAGGGCCTGAGCTACACCTCGAATTATTTTGACAGGAGGAGTTTGTTATGAGCAATTTCTTTTTTGAATGAAAGCAATTTGACAAGGAGAGTATAGTGTGAGTTCAGAAGATTGGATGAGCTAGCTGGCTGGCCTATGCTGAGGTTTATGCTCAGGTTTATGCAAAAGGATAGGGAAATGAGGAATTTTTGTTGTAGGCTTTAAAAAAAATTATTTTTAGAGGGGGAAGGGAGGGAGAGAGGGAAACATCAATGTGTGGTTGCCTCTCAAGCGCCCCCTACTGGGGATCTGGCCTACAACCCAGGCATGTGCCCTGACTGGGAATCAAACAGGTGACCTTTCAGTTTGCAGGCCTGCACTCAAACCACTGAGCCACACCAGCCAGGGCTAACCAATTTCTTATTAATAGGATACTTCCATTAAAAATTTTTTAAAGGTTTTGTTTATTTTGTTTTTAGACAGAGAGGAAGGGAGGAAAAGAAACATCAATATGTGGTTGCCTCTCGAATGCCCCCCACTGTGGACCTGGCCCACAACCCAGGCATGTGCCCTGACTAGGAATTGAACCAATGACCTTTTGATTTCCAGGCTGGCACTCAATCCACTGAACCACACCAGACATGGCCTTTTTTTTTTTTTTTTTTTTTTTAATTTTATAGAGAGGGAGAGAGAAACACTGATTTATTGTTCCACTTATTGATGCATTCATTGGTTGATTTTTTTAATTAATTTATTTATTTTAGAGAGAGAGCAGAGGAAAAATCAACCCATTGCCCCACCAATCAATACATTTGCTGGTTGACTCTTGTATGTGCCCCTACCAGGGATCGGATCAGCAATCTTGGCGCATGGGGACAATGCTCTGACAGACTGAACTACCTGACCAGAGCTATACTTCGAGATTTTTGTTTTGTTTTTTGCTAATTAATGCCATGACAACTGTCCTTACACATCTATCTTTGCATGCTTGCCTAGAATATTTCCTAAAATTCCCAGAAATGAAACTGCTGGGTCAATGGATATAATCAATATTTTTTCAGCATAATAAACACCATTTTGATAGGCGAAGGGTTCCTAATAGAAACCACAGCCACCAGTTAAATAAGCCACTAGCCCTGGCTGGTGTGGCTCAGTGGACTGAATGCTGGCCTGTGAACCTAAAGATAACTGGTTCGATTCCCAGTCGGAACACAAGCCTGGGTTGGGAGCCACATCCCCAGTTGGAGGCATGCAAGAGACAGCCAACTGGTGTTTCTCTCACACATCACTGTTTCCCTCCCTCTACCCCTTCCTTCTCCTCTCTCTAAAAGTAAATCAAATATTTAAAAAAAAATAAAGTCAATGCTGACTTTATTGTTGATGCATGTATCCTTCGCCCTTGATTTATGCACATCTCAGGCCTTAGCTAAATCTCCTGTTACTTCCTGCTATCAAGGGGAACGGCAGATAGCTAGCTGTACATGTTACTGGCTAATAAATTCAGGATGGAAAAGCATCCTAAGACTCTATAATCTGATTTGTAAAAAGATGACCTAGAATGAAAGTTTAAAAAATGATGAGATAATTTGTCATAGGAAAGCAACCAGAGGTGAGCAGTTTGGCGGATTACTGCCTCAGTCCAGAAAGGACAGGTTTTCCTACACAGAATTAATTCAAGTGTGGTTCTGAGCTTTAAGTTTTGCTTTTATAAGTCTTAGCCCTACTATGTCAGCATAGTTCATCTTTGTGTTATCATAAAAGAACACTCTTTTCTTAAATCTCAAGTGTGACTTTATAAAAATTGGTATCTGAAAATTCCTCAGAATACTCCTGTATTAGTTTGCTAGGGCTGCCGAAACAAATTACCACAAACTTGGTTTTCAAACGACAGAAACTCTTGCCCTGGCTGGTATAGCTCAGTTGGTTGGAGTGTTGTCCTATAACAGAAAGGTTGTGGGTTTGATCCCTGATGTGGGTACAATGCTTCTCTTTCACATCGATGTTTCTCTTTCTAAAAGCAATGAAAACAAAACAAAAAACTGTCCTCAGGTGAGGATTTAAAAACAACAGAAATTCTCTCAGTTTTGGAGGCCAGAAGTCCTAAATTAAGGTGTCATAAGGGCCATTGTGCTCCTCCCTATGAGTCTAAGAATCTTTCCTTGCCTCTTCCAGCTTCTGCTTCTATCTTCACATCGTCTTCTCTGTGTGTCTTTGTATGTCCTTGTCTGTCTCAGGATACTCTCATTGGAACTAGGGCCTACCTTAACCCAGTATGATCTCATCTCAATCCTTACCTTATATCCATCTGCAGATACCCTATTTCCAAATAACATCACATTCTGAGGTTCCAGGCAGACATGAACTTTTGGGGGACACTATTCAACCCACTACAATTCCCAGTTTTATTGGAGGCCATTAGGAAAATAAGACCTACCAAAAATTTAGCAAACCTGATAGAATAGTCACCTTGGTAGAGGACAAACTGCTTGAGGAAAAGATTCATTTTTTTTATTATCCTTAGACTTCTCTGTATCAGTATAGTTGTGGATGTTAAGGATCCAGGAAATCATCTGATCTCAACTCCTCTCCTCATTGTATAAGATGAAAAAACTGATGTCCAGAGAAGAGAAAACTCGTCCCAAGTCATATGGTCATCAGTAGCAGCGGTAGAACTGGAATTGAACTGATATCCTCCCCTTTAGTCCATATTTTGAATAGCTGACACTGGGCACGTGTATCCCCTTTCAGGGAATAGTGATAGTATCTTTAATCAGGTAATATAACATCCCCCTAAAAGAAAAAAAGATCTAATGGTGGAACCTTAAGCATGGTGGTTGGGACAATAATTTTAATAGAATCAAGGGCACAGGGAGTGGGGGTGGTGAAGATGAGGTGTGTTTCTCAAGTAAGCAACACATTGCAGGGCCCAAATCACCAGGAGTCAGGCCATGACACCCACCATGCTGTCTTCTACAATCTGCAAATGGCCTTGGCCCTGGAGAACAAAGCTTCATTCTCTGTCCAGGTTGCCACCAGCTAAGAAAAAAGTAGTTATGAGTGAAGGAAGTTTTTCTTTTTGAAGTTCAATTATTTTATTAATTTCAGAGAGAGATAGAGAAACATTGATTTGTTGTTCCACATTTGATATTCATTGGTTGATTCTTGCATGCATCCTGACCAGGGTTCAAACTCACAACCTTGGCATATGGGGGCGATGCTCCAACAAACTGAGCTACCCAGCCAGGGCTGAAGTTTATTTTCTTTAAAGTAATTCGATCATTTGTTTTCTTCCTGTCCACAGAATTAGGGATGTTACAGTTCTGAATACTGCTCAACAAATGTATTAAACATGTGACTCTGTGCTTAGTTAATGAGTATTATTATCCTCTCAAAATTTTTATAAACCATTTTTACAAGACTTTATTTATTTATTTTTAGAGAAGAAGAGAAACATCAATGTGTGGTTGCCTCTCACACGCCTCCTACTGGGGACCTGGCCCAGCATGTGTCCTAGACTGGGAACTGAACTGGCAACCTTTGTTTCTCAGTCTAGTACTCAATCCACTGAGTCACAACAGCCAGGGCAGAAACCCAAATTTTCTTTTGTCTTCACAGCAGTTCTAGAATGAGAAGCCCATGTTTCTATCCTCCCATAGCTTCCAGCCAGCTTAACATACTAGCATGAAATACATCTAAAAGCATGTGATAGAGTGATCCTTCCTCTTTCTCCTCTCCAAACCGCCCCCCCACCCCCACCCTCAATATCGTTGTTTCCCAGACACTAGTCAAATGGGAAAAAAAAAAAAAAGAACACTTGGGTCCTAGGTTCTTACCAGACTAACCCCCAATGAGCAAAGGGTCCAGATATTCTGACTTGCTGTTTTTGGGTACCTGTTTAAGGAACTCTCTGAGTGGCAGCTGGATCAGAGAGGCCTGGACTGGGAGTTTTGACCTTTATTAGAAACACGGAGGGCCACATCAATACTAATCAACTCTTGGAGTGGCCAGTGCAGGGAACCTGGAACAAAAATGAGGTTCCAAAGCCTCTGTAAAAGGACCCAAAGATTGACGGGAAGAGCCAAGTAGGCCATATGGAATGAGGCATGTGGCCCAAGGGAGAACAAGGAAATTCTTTCATGGCCTGGGAATAGGAACTGCTGGCAGGAAAGGGAGGGACCCCATAAAATCCACAAAGCCCTTCTGTAATACATACTTTGCTGGAAAGTCCGGATGGAAAATGGGAGCAGGGCCAAAATTCCAGAGGCTAGAGGCCCAGGCCAGCCCACCCCACCCCACACACTGGCACCTTTTTCTGATCATGTTCCATGAACATGTATCCCATAGTAACCAAAAATCTGAGGTTGTGAAGAAGCATGCCTTTGTTTTAACCTGTATTTCCCCAAAATAATTTGACCATGGAACATTTTGCAACCACCAAAGACTGGTCCGTGGACTGGGAATTCTAAAAACCTCATTTTGGCAAAGGCTAATTCCATTCCTTTCCCAAATATGACCATTCTCTAGGTAGCTCTCTCAATTGCTTCAATTTATTCACCTCCCCCTTCCTGTTTTGCAGCCTTTAATCATATAGGTCGGTGCCTGTGTGACTCATGTTTGGAACCAGGCTCTTATAGTCAGGTGCAAAAGGCAGCTGTATCCAGCTTGCCCTGGAAAGGAGCAAGTGCTATGTGACAGAGAAATAGGTACTGCCTTGCCTTGCTCTGTGGCCCCACCCTGATGAGTCTTCCAGATATGGCTGTGAGGAGGGTCAAATGATTTAGCAGTTTGCCTTTTTCTCAGGTACAGTCCTAAACAGGTTCTGTGAAGAGCATCATTCACAATGCTCATTGTGTCCTCTTACAAAGGACAGCTATGGTTGCAACCTCAAAAAAATTATCTCTGCCCTGGCCATGTGTCATCCCGTACACCAAAGGGTTACCAGTTCGATTCCCGGTCAGGGCACATACTTAGGATGCAGGTTTGACTCCTGGTTGGGATGCCTATGGGAGGCAATGAATTGATGTTTCTCTTTCTAAAAACAAAAAACCCTGTTCCCAGAGCACTGTGCACCCACTTTTCATAGTCATTCTCAGGACAACCTCCACTGAAGCAGACAGGGCCTATCACCAATCCTGGTTTATCTAAGAGGAGCTGGTCATGTTGCTCAAATACATGGTAATTCAGAGCAAGAACTAGCACCCTCCCTCATCTTCAGCCTATATATTTTTTTCAGGCATCACAGTACTTCCAGTGGACATATCTACCCTCAACTGGATCCCAGAGTAACTTTATCTTGGGCCAGAGCTGGGACCAAGACCAGGCAGGTCTTAGTGTTTGCACTTCACCTGCCTTTAAAAAAAATTTTTTAAAGACCAAAAAATTATTTATGTATTTCTTTCTTTTTAGGAGGAAGGGAGGGAGGAAGAGAGGGAGAGAAACATCCATTAGTTGCCTCTCGCATGTCCCCGACCGGGGACCTGGCCAGCAACTCAGGCATGTACCCTGACTGGGAATGGAACCGATGACCCTTTGGTTCACAGGTTGGCACTCAATCCACTGAGCCACACCAGCCAGTACACACTTGTCCAGCCTTTAACCTTGAGGGAACACTTATGTTTCCCTTCTGCTTTAATAATCCTAGCATCCCAACCAGTTACTTAGGGCCTTTTTCCTCTGCCTCTTGGCTATACATACTCACTCAAACCACTTTGCACTGGAATAATGTTTATTTTTTTACTTGGCAAAATGTCAAGTGCTACATTTTTGAAAAGACAACTCAAACGCACTACCCATCACAGAGGAGGGTCGGGCAACAGTACAAAACAAAACATCCTACTTAAATTGTTTTTTTTTTTTAATATACAAGTTGGTTTAAAATGATAGGAGTTCTGTGAGAACTAAGAAATCTACAGCCTGTAGTTAAATAGAAAAAAAATTAAGACAAAAGATCTATAGCATCCAGCATTTTGCTTAATTCCCTGTATAGCACCTATTTCTCTTATGTTAGAAGATGAGAATTCTAGAACCTGTGGTTCTGCATTGTGCCACCAAGAAATGGTGACTTGCTGACTTCCCTTCCCACCAGCCCCCATCATCAAGATACTCTTTTCAATCTTCTCACTTACAGCCGGAAGAGAGGGATGTCTAGGAGAGCAATTTACAACCTGGAGTGCAGGAATAAATATGACTTTTCCTTTCCTCAGAATGGGCTGTTGACAGAAGCAGAGTTATGTGCTTCTAATGGAGGAAGAATTTGTTGTGGAAACAGCTGTTATCTGCAACATGATGCATAAAAAGCAAGGAATAACTGGACATCACAGTTAGTCAGTGCCTGCAAGTTTAAAAACCTCAGACTAGACAGTTCAAGGGAAGAACAAATTACTAATCACACCAATGCTTTTAACATGCACAATGCTGGTGGCTGCAGGCTACCACATCACCATCCCAGGGCTGAGCCAACAGAGTGAGAGGAGGCTTCAACCCCAGCCCCACTGTATTAAGAAAACAAACATCCACACATGAAGCACGCACTACACACAGATAAAGCACCTACTCTCCCCACCCTCCTGCACTGAACCCAATTTAGAAATCAAAGGCAAAACCCACTGCAGAAACTAGAAGAAAGGCAACGGAGAAGTTTCTCCCCAAAGCCAAGAGGACTAAGTATGTTAATCTTAGCTTACTTGAAGCCCCCAGCTCCAGGCCCCTGAGATACCAGATCAGGTCTTGTTTGAGCAGAGGGCAAGGAAGGCTGGGGTGGAGATCCCCTTTACCAAGTTCTACCAAGCCTTCTGCAGCCTCCAGGGCTGTATATGGATGGAGACGGATGTTTTAGGGGAGTGGCCACTGGCTAAGTGGACGGGAAGTTGAAGTGAAAGTGACACATAAAGAGAAGTGTTCTCACCTGGGGGATACACAGATGGCAGACAGGTAGGGGATGGATCACTTTGGAATCCTGACACAAGAGTCCCCAGGAAGTCTGTAACCTAATTCAAAAGGTTTTCCTGGTGATTTTTCTTCCTGTTTTTACATTCCATAATCAGTGTTATTAGACTTTAAAAAACAAGATAAAGACTACTCCCAAAGCTGGACTCTGTGGACAAAGTTGTTTCTTTTATAAATATTTTAATTACAAGTAATCCTTACTCCAGGTAATTTCAGTAACACACAGTACTTATAGGTACACAGGTTCACACACGCACACACACATGCACACAAAGCCCCCAAACTTTCACAGAAAGTCTGACAGCAACCACATAATTGTAAAGGAGCCCTACCTCTCAAGAGTGAAGGGTGAGAATGACTATGTCAGCCTAAAGAAATCAGAGAGAGGAAAGTGTGTGTCACTTGAAAAAAAAATACAAATAGGAGTTAGACGTTTGGTTGAGAAGCCAAAAAGAAAAAATATAGTAAAATTCTGATTACCAAAAGGGAAAAAAGGGAAAAAACAAACAAACAAAACCTTCAGATTTCTACATAGAACTTCTTTCTGTCAAGAGCCTAAACCATAGGAAAACTCTGGTGTTCCCACTAAAATATGGGGGCCTCACACAATTGCAAAAAAATCAAAAGAAAAACAAGGAAACGGAGGATGGAAGTTAGTGTAAATCTCTGCATTTTGGGAGAGTTAGTTGTCATTAACTCCAGAGCCCAGCATAGTTTCCATGGAGCCCCGAAGGGAGAGGACCCCCTGCCACAAAGAGTTTTGTTCCGGATGAGTCGTAGCAGTGGGTGTAAACAGCATTGGGGAAGAAATCAATGTCCGAAAAGTAATTCCTCCAGGTTTCATCATGATTCTGTGGAAAGAGAGAGAGAGAGAGAGAGAGAGAGAGATGCTTTTAGCACCTCCAGGCCATGGGGCAAGAAAAGGGGAAGGAAGGGACAAGAATACTTTCTGGTCTTTTTAAGAGAAGAGGGTCCTGTACCTATAACCTGATGTCAGCAGATTGATGTTAATGTGAATAGGGGCCTCATTTAAAAAAATAATAATAATAATTTTAGAGAGAGACAGAGAGAAACAATGATTTTTTGTTCCACTTATTTATGCATTCATTGGTTGCTTCCTGTATGTGCTCTGACAGACCTTGGCATATTAGGATGATGCTCTAACCAAGTGAGCTACCTGGCCAGGGCTAGGGTCCTCACTTTTCCAACTGAACACTGGGGAGGAACTTAGCAGGCTGAGGAATTACTATACAAACCAAAGGTCTTCTCAGGACAGCTGGAACCAAACTCTTTAATAATTTACTGGCTGCCTCAGCAGGAGGTTCCTTCTGCTTCCTGCTCTATTATCACCTGGGGGGAAACCCTAGGTTAACTAGTGTGTCTTACCGGGTCTGTTTTCCCACAGATATGCTAACACAGAAGCAAAATCAAGTGAAAAGTGCCTCTGGTCCAAGGAGTGCCTCTCACTAGTGGAAAAATATATGGGTAGTAGAATGTCAGTGGGAGTGAGTGGGAATATAGCAAAGACAATTTTTCTGTCACTGTCCAGTGAGCATGGTGGGCAGGGGCTTACTCACCAGCCAGCCTTTGCCAGTAGTTAGTTTGAGATTCTCCCCTGCTAGTCTGGGCTTGGACCCATAACAAGCCGAGAGCCTCTCTTCCAGGAATCTCTGAGATCGGATGTCATAGAATAGCAGGGAGCCCTGCCCTGTGCCCACAGTAATGATGTGCTCATAGAAGCTCACTGACCGGATCCCTGACAAAGAAAAGTAAAGGGCAATGAGCAGAGGGAGCATGCACTTGATAGTCTGCCAGCCTGAATTTCTCTACCAGGTTCACATGGTAGCCCTGTGTACCTTTCCCATAGCAGGCATATCTCAATCAAAAGCCACAGAACCCTGATGACATACTGCCATCCATATACCTAACAGGAACCTCCCCATAAACCTCAGAGAAAGGCCAGATACCTGTGACACTCAAGATGGTTCTGGCCTAAGACCGTAAGTGAGCCCTGAACCTCCTTGCCTCCTCTAGGCTCACTCTGGAGTCGCTATTCATAACTCTAAGCTCTTCTCCATTGTTTCCAACCTATACTGAAACTGAGGGTGACAGGCATATTTACAAATCATTACATTAATAAAGACTTCCTTGTATTTGACCTAAAACCACTACTGAAGAACTTCAAGAGGTCCTCATCTGGTATTGTGTTATGAGGGTGGCAAATAGCCTAGAACTGAAAGACCCAAAGAAGCACTCTCTCTCACAGTATGAATTTAAAACAAGTCACCCAACCACTCTGGGTCACAGGGAAAATGCATCTGTGTACCAAGTAAGTGTACGGGATATGAAGATGTCTCTTGGCACATAAAAGCTGTGGCGTAACATTTGTGGCATCAGTATTTCTTTATGAAGTATAAAACCTACTCCTGTAACAGTGACCAAAACCTCTCAAAACTGTACATTGTAGGTATCATTGCAGTAAAGCCTATTTATTCTTTCCCTTACTACTCCCATTATACACATTATTCTCTGTTCTGAAATGTGAGCATCTTAACTGTAACTGAAAACAAACAAACCCAAAACACGGGGACTCTTACCACTGCCTCGCTCCCTGGAGCAAACAGACTTGATGTTGTATGATGGCTGCCGTGGATCCAAGAAGGAGACATGAGCTTGGGAGCCCACAGCATACACTGACCATTCACTACCATAGGCCAGGCACACATTCTCACGGCAATATGGCAGTTTGGTGGAGAGGAGCTGAAAACACAGAGAAAAGAGATGCATCCGTAGCATTACCAGAGAGCACAGAGCAAGGCATTGTTCTCAGACACCTACTTCTGGGTATTCCCTTGTATACAAGGACACAAAGTCAGAGGAGAAAAAAGACAAGCCCCAATTAAGGAAATAACACACTGCCCCACAACTAGGTATGTAAGAGAAAGAGAGGGTGACTAATAAGATATAGACTGTATAGGCTGGTTAGGGAAAAAAGTCAAGCTGGAATTAAATAATCAGAAGCAGAGAGAGAAACCAAAACCTGCAGGCTGTTTCCCAGGATAACCCCAGGGCACTACAACCAAGGCCCTGCTCTGTTTTCTCTGCCAAGAAGAGCCACCACCCTTCTCACTGCTCTTCAAAGGGACTCAATTCTGGCTACCGTCAGCCTAACTCCCCAATTGTGTGGGCTGTCCAATACAGGAAGCACACTCATGGGACTGGTTCAACCCCAAGTAACCCCAACCAGTCTTAACCCTGGATCCTTCCTATTCTGCCAAATCTCCGTGGGTGCCTTCTGTAGGTAAGGCACCAAGCAAGAGGGGTTCAAAGGCTACTGTGACATAAATAATTCCCAAGGCTCTGGTAACTCTTGAGACTTTATCACAGAAGTGACAAGTAGTGAAGGCCTCTAGGACAAGAAAAGGGCAAATGATCCACAGGTAGGCTTCACTTTATGCAAAAATTGCTTGTAAATATTACAAGTTAAATCCATATTCTCATTACATGATTATTTTAGAGATAATTAATCTTAGTTTAGTTGATCTTCAGTTGCCAGTGGTTCCTAACATTTAGGTTTTCCTGCACTCTCAATATGCCAGAGTCAAAAACCCATAGGCAAATGCTTAAATGTATTATGGATTGGGGGACTACTTGTTAAAGGAGCTTCTCAGCAAGCCCTTGCAATGGGAAAGAAGTGCCCCTCTGATCTCTTTTAAAGCCTTTTTTTCTTTGATTTTGAGAGTACATTTATTAAAGCTGGGGACAATGTAACAAGGAAGGGTTAGCATAGAAGCAGCAACAGCAGCGAGCCTCAGCAGGGCTGCTTTGGCTCTCTAGAAATGTTAAGGCGAAGAAGTGAGCCAAGGCAGGGCTGCTGTTAGCTCACTGGGAAGCCAAAGAAAAGGGGGCCTTGGAGACAGGCTCAGGGGTTTAGCCCAGGATGAGCTGCTGCTGCTCACTGCTCCCCTGGTTGCAAGTCTCATGGGGACCCTTAAGAGTTTAGGAGAAAGAAAACTCACTCGAAAAGGAGATTTTGAGTGGGCATGCTCCAAGGAGGGTGAGCCTCTTTTAAAGACTTGGGGTTTTTCTTGCCCTGGTTGATGTGGCTCAGTGGATTGAGTACCAGCTGGCAAACCAAAGGGTTGCTGGTTCACTTCCCTGTCAGGACACATCTGGTTTGCAGGCCAGGTCCCCACTAGGGGGCACACGAGAGACAACCACACTTTGATGTTTCTCTCCCTCTCTAAAAGTAAGTAAATAAATAAATAAAATATTGTAAAGAAGTTAAAGATGAAAAAAAGACTTGGGTTTTTAAAAAAGATTTCTTTTTAGAGAGAGGGAAAGGAAGGGAGAAAGAAGGAGAGAAACACCCATGTGCGAGAGAAATATTAATCAGTTGCCTCTTGCACGCCCCCAACTGAAGACCTAGCCTGCAACCCAGGCATGTGCCCTGACCAGGAATCAAACTGGTGACCTTCCAGTTTGTAGGCCGGTGCTCAATTCACTGAGCCACACCAGCCAGGGCAAGAGTTTTTTTTAAAAAAATGTTTATTTATTGATGTTGAGAAAGAAAGATTCGTTGTTCCATTTATTTATGCATTCATTGGTTGCTTTTCATATGTAACCTGAGGATTGAACCCACAATCATGGCATATCGGGACAATGCTCTAACCAACTTAGCTACCCGGCCACAGTTAAAGACTTTTTTAAAAAGATTTTATTTATTTATTTTTTTAGAGAGATGGGGAAGGGAGGGAGAGAAACATCAGTATGCAAGAGAAACCTCGATCAGCTGGCTCTTGCACACCCCCAACTGGACCTGGCCCACAACTCAGGCATGTGCCCTGACTGGGAATGGAAATCAGTCCACAGACTGGTGTACAATCCACTGAGCAACACCAGCCAGGGCAGAGCTAAAAACTTTTAAGAGAGGCATGCCAGACTCAGGATTTCATGCACATGGAATCACATGCCCAGACGCTTGCCACACTGACACTTTAGACAAAAAGGAAAAGCTCAGGGACAATTAAAGTATTTTAACCATAAGGTGAATTTTTAAGTAAAACTACTAAGTCATGTTTATCATACCTTAGACAGTGTATTTTCAGCCTTCCAGAGATGAAAGTAGCCATCCAGAGATACTGCTCCCAATTCCTACAAGAGCAATGAAGAACAGGTTAGATTCCAATCTGTAGCAACTAATATACAACAGTAAGCAGAGGAAAACCCTGAAGTTCAGGTCCTCCCATTCTTCATTCTTATCCCATGATGATTCCAGCAGGGGTGCCAGGGAGTATCATCTCATTATCAAGCCTACAGACTGCAGCCGGACAGCTTATTAAATTCATACTACTTCTTGAGAGAATCCAAGTCAGTCCAGTTTCTAGCAATGACATCGTTCAAAAAGCTCTTACTATGCAATCATTCCCATGACATCCTCAGTGACAGAACGAAGCACACACAAGGGATAGTTTTGTAAGTCTCAGTATAAGAGCTTCTATAAGTGGAGGGTCTAAGTTAGAAGAGATAAATCACCCCTAAGACATAAATATTGAGGGAAGATAAAAGGCTAAGGGAACTACCCTTCAAATTGTGGCCTGATTCGGATTTTGGAAGAAACCTTTTTCATCTTCTGGCTCTAGGTCTCCATCTCAACACTAAATACCCTAGTTGCAGGAGATCTAATTCAATGATTAGATAAGATCTGGTGGCAGTGTTGCAAAGAGACAGTGAAAAATAAAAATAAACTGAATATCAAAGAGAAAATAAGTGATTGCTTTCAGAAACATATATGAAAATAACACCCAAAATAGAGCGCCTACAAAGGCATATTATGCAAATAAGAGACAGTCAAATCAGAGTGGCCCTGGGGAGACTCTGAAAGGCTGGCCCACGAATATGGACCACCCAGAGAAATAAGGCAAAGCTCAATACAAAGGGTGGGTTTTTTAATTTGTTATTAATTTATCACCAACATCCCTTAGTCTTCAGGAGGTGCTCTGGGGGCTTAGAACCATGCTGCTACGCAGCAAGCAATGACTTAGGGAAAAAGGGAAGTGCCTCTACTAAGACATAACCCAAGAAGCTGGAACAAGAGTAATAGGCTTCAGGGAACCTTTGGCAAGCTCGTACCTTGTTCTTGTTGTTGAAGGCCAGAGCACGGACCTTGCAGTTGTCAGGGTTTGTGTCTTCCTTGGGGATGTCCTTTAAGACCTTGTGAGTGATGTGGGCGTACACAGGGACCTGTGACACATTCCACCTTGAATCACTTCTGGTCAACACATCATCTGTCACCTCCCAAAGTCCCATAGAACCATCACGTGAGCCTGCAGGTCAAGGAGACCACAAATGTCAGACATACCCAACTCTCCATAGGACAGTCCCACAGAAGCCAGAAATTGGCTTTTTCAATCTTGTTTTTTATGCACTATCCTCTTATGTGCTAAAGCTTGATTAGGTTGCCCACCCAAAAACAGAGATGTACACGTTTTAATAGCTAAACCAAGGGGATGATTCAACCAAGGTGTAGTAGTTAAAATATAACCTTCAAACCCTGGCTGCATGAATGTTAATTGGAGCATTATCCTGTACACCAAAGTTTGTGGGTTTAACACCTGGTCAGG